>OX344757.2:15446000-16807500 GCA_947034885.2 Thuidium tamariscinum
AATTAGCAAAGCTCTCATTCCCCAACTCTATGCCATCTTTTTTTTGTTGCATCATTCTATCTTTTTTTGTCACCATTTTCTTTTCAGATTTTCATTTCTATTGGTCTTCATTAATTTCTAGAACTCTTTTATCGTAATTAGCAATACCAATATTTATTACTTGAATCATTGCATTGCCTTTCCTAAATGTATTTGGCTTCATTGATTAGCAAAGCTCTTTCATCCAATGTCAATGGGAATTTTTTTTGTACCACCAGCTAACCAACCTCTTTACTATTTTTTATTATGTTTTTTACTTTATTGTTTAGCAAAACTTGTCCATGTAACTCAATACCAATTTTTTTTCGCCCTCATTCTCGTTCCTTATTTTTTAATCCTGAACCGAAATCTTTTCCGTCTTAATAAATTGTAATTTTTTTTCCCGTCAGTCCCTTTCCTATTTTTTTTATTCATTAGAAAAACTCTTCCATCCCAACTCAATAATAAAGGTTTTTTATGGTAAGAAATGGAAGTCTTTCCGTTCGCTTTCCATTTCTCGTTTATTAAAATAGGTAATCAAACACAATGTTTGTTTCATATCTCTTTCACATTTGTTTGCTTCTATTAAGAACATCTAAAATGCACTTTCACTCCAACTAAATCACGTCTTTTTTCCTTACCTAATTTTTTTCATAGATTGGAAATGAATTCCACTCCAATTCAATGACTTTTCATTTCATTCCGTACATGTTTTTATGATTGAATCCTATTCCAAGTCAATGACATTTTACTTCATCAATTTCAAGTCAATGAAAATTGATTTTTTCGCCACTACATTTTTTTATATTGGGTAACCATTTTTTATTAAATATGTACCTATTTCCATGCCAATTTAATCATCCCTACTTACTTTTCCCATTTTTTAGTACTTTGGGTAACAATACACTTCCATTGTAGGTCTGGCAATTACGTGATAGGAAATTGAAGGATGAGTGTTTGGGATTATAGTCAATCACTTTAACTTGTAAGTGAAGTTTAGAATCATTCCCAAATAAAATTTACGAAAGCTTGGGTCTCTCTACCCCTCTTTTGGGTGCATTTATTTTGAAATCACTTACATTCCAAGTCAATGCCTTTTCAACTTTTCTTTTGTTGGATTCATTTTTTTTTCATTTTTTTTGGCTTCATTAGCATAATTGTTCCATCTCAAGTTATACAAGAAGGAAATGGCACTACTCTTGTCTTCCTAACTTTTTTCCAACCAAATGCCATTCATTTTTCTTTGATCATTACCTTCCTAATTCTTCGAAATTCATTAGCCACATGTTCCATCCCAACAGAAGACGATTTATTTCCTAAACTCTTTATAGTTTTATTTTATTGATTTGGAAGATTATTTTGTCCCAATTGAATGTCATTTTTTGTGGATATCATTCCCTCCCTAATTGTTTTTGGCTGCATTTGCAACATTATCCCATGCCATCCCAATGCACTTTATTTATTGTATATCATTCCCCCCTAATTTTTTGGGGCTTGATTAGCGAAATTGTTCCATCTCACCAGAATGCCCTCTATTTTTTGGTGGTATCTCAAGTGAATGCCATTTACTTGTTTTCTATCATTAGCAACATTAGAAATGAGTTTTTTTCCAATATAATGGCATTTGTTGTCCTTCCCTAATTTTATTCATTCATGAAAAAATGGAAATGAATCATAGTACAATACTCCAATTCAATGACATTTCATTTTAGGATATAATTTTTGTATATGTATGATGTTGTTTCAAAAGAGTATGTGCAAAAAAAAAAACGAAGTGATTTTGGCCTGGATTTTGGGCTAAATAATATATATTTCATAAGCGTCATGGAATACATAGTTGGAAAAGTATATGACGAGGTTACTATGACCATGACACCATCTAAAAATGCATGTGCCAATATCTAATATAACGAATAATATCTATTGCCGAGATCAAAATTCTATAAGCCTATATTAAGCTAGAACCCTAAGTCTTCTATGAAAACATAAGTTCACTAGCTAGATAGTAGAAACTTCACTTAGTCTATGTCCATTGCACTGCCACTTGGGCCAGCCTCGTTGTCATGTGTCCCTGCAATGACGGGAAGGTCTTCGTCCGAGCCTAAACGAAGTCTACGAACTGCGGATCGAGTTCTCCGCGCTGGTCCATCTTCCTCCAATACATCCCTCATGATCTGTGATTGTTTGAGGCTCTCAAGACATTGGAGAGTTCGAGGGCTATGCTGTTCAAGCAAGAAATCCATCCCTTCATGTCGAAAGGTTTCTCGCCACTCTGACTCCTCTAGTTGAACTAGTTTAGCAGGGTCAGGCATGTCAATGTCGTCCACCATACGAATCCCATCGTCGTTAGTGATACGAACTCCATCCCTATTCCAAAACCACTGTTTAGGATGAGGTCCAAATTGAAAGTTCTCAAAAACCTCGTCCCAATGCCCATTGAAGCACTGATAGAAGAAATTCCGTCGTCCTTGGCTATACTTGTCCTTCATTGGAATCAAGTGTTGACACACCTCCACTATTTGAGCTGGATTTTTTTCCCAACCCCATTCGGCAGAAAGGTTTTGTTTATCCAAGGAATGGACCTTCAATTTCCAACTCCACACCAAGTCCGTTCCCCACTTCTGAGCATGATCAGGGGCATTTTCAGCATTATATTCCCAATGTGGTGGCATGTATGAAACTAATCCAAACAAATCATACAAGCGCTCATGGAAAGGAGCCTTGCACAAGGAACACCGTCGACGAACAACCATCAAGCTAATCAAACAAAATGGATGGTACAAGTGTTCGCACGTGCCTAGGTGCATTCCACCTTCAGGGCCAAATGGATTTAGACAAATGGGACACGTAGTACCATCATATACGAAGCTTGAAGGATTTGGCCACAATAATAGTGGATTGCCGTTCTGGTCGAGGGAAGAGCCAACTTCATTCTTGAAATCCCAATGGTGTTTGGACCAATCGATGATTGTTGTTCCACCACCAATGTCTTTGGTCACCATTTCATCCATGTTGAAATGATCATCCACGAGGGCCCACGATGTCAACCCAAAAACCCTCTCTTGATTGTGTGCGCCATAATTGTTGTCGATTTTTTGGAATTCTGACACCATTTGCTGAGTCCTGTCAATAGAAAAGACGCATGCCATCTTCCACTGGTAATATTGCTCCATCAACGCTTTCAATTGTTTTTTCAATATCAAATTGTTTGCAAGCGCGTCCGTCAATTGAGTGCTCTGGTCAATTGGCATTGCTTGACCTGCATTTGTGGGTAATTCTCCAAATGACAGGGCATCATCTTGAGTACCCTGTGTTGCACCAACTTCAACATGTTGCACTGGAATTTCATCATTGATTGGAGGCCCTTGCGCTCCCCCTCGTGGATCCTGACCATCATTGGCCAATGTGGCTGCTTCAAGAGCATGCCGCAGCGCCTCTATCTCACGTTGTTGTTCACTTATAATATTGTTCTTCTCTTTGAGTTCATCCCTCAATTTATTAACATCTTCATACAAAGAATGCAGATGCGCATTGCTCTCTTCCACTTTAGTCCTCAAACTCTGAATTCGATCTGCAGCAGCTGTAACATCAACAATTCCTATTGTTGGTTCGTCAGTAGCTGGCACCTGTCCCTCCACAACATTTTCTTGTACACCCTCTTTAGTTGCACGCTCAGCCCTCCTCTTTTTAAGCCGTAGATTTGTTCTATAGCTGAGTGCATGTGGCACATGAGATCCATCCGAGTCGTTATTTGTAGCAGAGTCCTCAGTGTCATGTAATGGTGGTGCTTCAACTTGTGTAGTTGTTTTACCCAGTCCACCTTGCGGGTACCTTTTTACCCCCCTTGGAATGAATCCATTTGCTGGGGTAGGAATGTTGACTTTGTCCCCCATTGTCTTCAAAGTTGACCAGTCCACTCTCTTGTTCAACTTCAGCTCCGCATGTACCTCTCGTGCAATGAAGAGATGCACTTCATTGCGTTTGACGATAGGGACATCATACAACGCCTGGTACACTTCGATGCACCGATTTGTGAACTCCTCATCAATGCAATGTTTTAAATTTGCCCTGTGGAAGCGTCGGTGATAGTTGTGTCGTTCTTCTGGGAAGACCTTGTCAATGTGGCACCACTCGATGTAATTGGCACAGTTTTCGTAAGTCCATGGGTCAAGCACGTCTTCCCACCCTTTGAATGCAAGCTTTGCGGGATTACGTAAAACATGCAACCGCTTATGATGTTTGTTTCCTGGTCGTGGTTGGGTCTTGTCTCGTTCCTCCTTCCTTGGTCTTGTCGGTGTAGCCATTTTCACGGGAAAATGTGAAAACCTCCCACGTGGCAATCAAAAAGACCCCGCACGACGCTCACAACCAACTCAATGAAGAGGTGGAAGGTTGAGAGTATGCAGGGCGGGGACAAGTGAGGCGGGGACGGGTTTATATAGGGGCAGTCGGGGACGTCAGGGCGCGGACGCCATCGCTGGCAGGGCGGGGACTCCATCGATGTCGGGGCGCGGACGTCTCCGTCAGGGCAGGGACTCCTTCGTTGTCGGGGCGCGGACGTCTCCGTCAAGGCGGGGACGCGTGTATCAGGGCGGGAACTCCACGTGTTGAGGCGGGAACGCGATGGGGATGGGGCGGGGACGTGCGCGGGGGGACTATATAAAGCGAGTCCCCGCCCTCATTCCTTTGCCAAGTCCGCGCCCTATGCCTCACATGCTAGTTCGTTCCCACGGCCTGTGCGAGTGAGTTTGGTGGGTGCTGGGCTTGGCCTACATATGAGACCTGGTTTTTTTGAATTTTTTTGAAACTTTCTTGCTTCGGGATTGATACGGAGGCCCATTGGAACTTTTTTTTTCCATTATGGCAGGTGAAGGGAGTGGATCGGTGGACAAACGTCCTATCTTTGTAGACTTGGATGAT
Source organism: Thuidium tamariscinum (assembly GCA_947034885.2). Taxonomy (NCBI): domain Eukaryota; kingdom Viridiplantae; phylum Streptophyta; class Bryopsida; order Hypnales; family Thuidiaceae; genus Thuidium; species Thuidium tamariscinum. Next base: position 15,450,939 of record OX344757.2, read on the forward strand.
GTTGGTGAGACGGTAATTCCATGTACAAACACGTTGATGGCCTCAGGTTCATCAAATCCTTCCTCATCAAACCAGAAAAAACGCAAGAAAGCCCTAAATCCCCAAATACCTGGACATGAATTCATAGTCGAAGGGAGAAAAATAGCTGTGGTGTTCTACACTCGTCGAAGTACAAATATGTTGAACAGGGAGTATGTGTTTCACGACGAAGAAGGGTACCACAAATTGACGAGGGACCTGCGAAGGGAGCTGGAGACAAAGTTTGAAGAATCAGAAGAATTCAACAACTTCTCAGATTATTGGTTGCACCAAGAGTGGCTGGATAAACAAGTGGTCGCCTTGACAACCAATATAGTGTGTAATTGGTGTTATCACACGGGTAAGAAAGAAGATGGTAGCGACTGGGACACGAAGGACAGAGAGATGGTTACAAAAATGAAGGAGATTCAAACGTTTGCTCAACGATATTCTTCTTCACGTAGAAAAAAGCAAGCACCATGGAAAGTGACAATTGAAGAAGCGATAACGGCTCATTGCGTGAGTGGAACATTCAAGTGGCTAGAAAGTTCCGTGAAAGTCATCCCCATGCCAGAACAAATTGCGATTGGGTCGTATGGGACCATGAGGAAGGTGATCTTTATGAAACTTGAGAGCATTCCTAGTTGGATATTTTTTGCTGGGAAGAGCTTGAAGACTAAGAATGAAAAGGAGAAACGCCAAGCAATCATCAATGAGGTAGGAGGGTGTCCAGTGAATCATCCTGGCATCATTCGAATTGCGTACCTCCACCCTAAAACAATGGAAGGCTACACACTATGGTGGAATGGAGGATCTCTAATTTCTTTCTTGTCCAAATGCAATGCGAAAGTGAGTGAAGCACTAGATGTGGATCAGATTGAGAGTGATTTTTCTACAGGGCTGACGCAAGAGGAACTTTCATGGGTTGCAACGTATCGGAGAAATCGAGTGAAATTGGCATTGTCATTACTTGACATTGTGGGGAAATGCCATGATGCACAGTACATGCACAACGACATATCTCCATCCAATGTTTTGCTCCATTTTGATCCTTGGGAACGAAATAGGGTGTACATAGGGATATGTGATTGGGGACTTTCTAGCCGAGTTGTGGAAAAGGAGCCATCAAGGTATGGCTATCCCAGTATGGAGATCCTTGCGAAGGAGAAAAAAAAGCGAAGGTTTGCGGCCCCAGAATTGTTTTATGTATACGGAGAGCAGGGTTCATCAAACTCCATTGAGGCCATGCAAAAAACGCATTTGTATTCTATGGCAGCTGATGCATATGCGGTGGGATGGATAGCTTCTGCAATTTGGAATGAAGAGTGGGACCCTAAATACTTCACAACGAAAAACCCAGAGCAATATCAGAATTTCAGGATCAAATTGGGAAGCCTCGTAAAAGAAGATGTGCGTGAAAGGGCAACAGTGCCAGATGTTCTAGAAAATTGAAGAAGGCCCCCCACTGTTGGACGATGCCGGATTGTTGTTATCATACATAGTATTTTGTTTTTAATATTTTTTGTAGTTTAGCATATATTTCAAGCATAGAAGAAAATCATCTTCATAGAGGAGCCTATGTACCTACTTGGCAATTGCCAAACAGCTTGAATATATATTAAATCGGATGTGTAATTGTGTACCATACTCAAAATCCCAAAATATATTAATATGCCCTTTCATTGGTCTTTCCTCATGGCATTTTTTATGACTTCTATGAATTGATGATAAAACGTAAATGAAAACTATGGATGCAATACTTTGGTATAAAAATGCATACACTTAATTTTTTCCACTATGCCTATGTTTTAGGAGTTATTGAAGCCCCCTCAAAGAAGGGAAAATGAATGATCCAACAAAAAAATGAATGACATTGAAGTAGAATGGAAGAATTTTATGAATGAAGAGAAACCAAAAAAAAGAAAAGGGAAGATGGAACAAAAATAATAATAGCTTTGACTTGGGATGGAAGAACTTTAGGAAATAACCCAAAAATAAAATAGGGAAGGGAATGATTCAACAAATAAAGAGGAACTATGAGTTGGAATAAAGTGGTCCTGCTAATTAATGATGGTAAACAAAAAAGAAAAAGGAATGATTCAACAAAAAAGAGAACAACAATTATGAGTTGGGATGGGAGAATTGTAGGAATGAAGCCAAAAAAATAGGGAAAGAAAATATGGAACAGAAAATGAACATTTTGCTTTCAATTGGGATGGAAGGGTTTTAGAAAGGAGGCCCCCCAAAAGGAAAGGGAATGATGGAATTACAGAAAAATGGCTTTGAATTAAGATGGGAGAGTCTTGTTAATTAATGAAGCAAAACAGAAACGAAGATGGAATTATTCAAGAAAAACTAAAAGAAAAACTATGAGTTGGGATGGTAGAGTTTTAGGAATGAAGCCAAAAAAATAAGAGAGAGAATGACCTAAACCAAAAAGAATGGCATGGAGTTGGGATAAGAAGAGCTTTGCTAATTAATAAAAAACATAGGAAACGAAATGATGGAACAAATACAAAATGGCATTCAGTTCAGATGGGAGAGTTCTAGGAATGAAGCCAAAAAAAAGGGAAAGGGAATGATTCATCCAAAAAAATGACAATGATTTGGAATGAAAGAGTTTTAGGATTGAAGGAAAAAAATAGAAAAGCTTTGTTAATTAATGAGGAGAGAAAAATAGAAAAAGGAATGATTTAACAAAAAACAAATGGCATTGACTTGGGATGGGAGAGTTTTGCTTATGATGCAAAAGAAATTGGAAGGAAATGATGGAATAATAAATTAAAGTTGTTTGGGTGTTAGAGTGAAATGATTTAACACTTTAAATTTTTTTGGAATGGTGGAGTGACTAAGGATATGGAAATGGTTTGGGTGCTACAGTGATGTGATCTAACATTAAAAAAACTTGGAATGGTTTGGATGTTAATGTGATATGAATGATAAACAAAAATAAGGAGGGAAATAAAATGTTGTTGGATATGAAAATGGTTTGGATGTGAAATTACATCATATGAAAATGTTGTTGGATATGAAAATGGTTTGGATATGAAAATGGTTTGGATGTTCTGGAATCCACATGGCAGCCACGTAGCCTATTTTTCCATTATCAAAAAGTCAACTATGTGTTGACTCTACCGGACGGGCGAGAGCTCTATCGGACGTCCCGGACGGACGAACGGGCGAACCGGACGTCCGCCAGGTATGACAACCCTGGCAATCGTATATTGCTCCAGAAAATCCAATGCCACTTCCTGCACTTTCCTGGTCGCAGCCTTCCTTGGCCAGTCGTTTGTATTCGCAGCCTTGTGCCTCCGCTTGTTCTTTTTTTTCTTGGCCCCTGAAGATTCTCCTCCAGCCACACCACCGACCCCTTCTCTGGCCAATACTGCCTCCGATACGCAGTCAATGGATTCTGGAGACTGTTCACCAACAGGATCTCCGATGCCTGAAAACCACGCATCAACCTTGCGCTTCGACGCACCTCGCCCGTCCATTCTGGAAAAAAAAATGCGATGGTAAAACCAAGGAATTAGGGTTCAGTACTCACAAATGTGAAAACTATCCCCCCTTCCTCAGTCGAGCCTCCTCGCAAGCACCCACGCTCCCAAGCAAGGACTGCAACCAATCCAGGGCAAGAGAGCACCGTCAAAGCAGGAGAGACTCGTGTAGAGTGGGGGAACTGGCCCACCTTATATAGCCGTTGGCGAGCCGTCGCATGGACGGCCGATCCGTCCAGGGAACTCGAAAGCCGTCGAGGGGTGTCGGGAACTCCGAGACCGTCAAGGGGACGCGCTGGCCGTCCTCAGAATTCGGAAGCCGTCAAGGGGAATGTCGAGGACGATGAGGCCGTCGACAGGACGCCCCATCCGTCCCGGGAATTTCAAAGCCGTCATGGGGACCGTCGAGGAACTGCGAGACCGTCGAGGGGACGCACAAGCCGAATGGGGAATTCGGGGGTCCGTCATGGAACGAGGCCGTCCACGGGACCCCACTGGGCGTCTCGGGAATTCTGAACTATTAAGGGGAAGCACAGGGCGGTGAAGATGCCAGTGAAGCCATTAACGGACTTAATGGCAAGCCTCGTGCGACTAAAATTCTTCTACAAGGTAATAAGGTAACAGGCCCAGAAACCGCCCATCTAAGGGCTGACACTGAATTTTGAGAAGGTGAAAACCCAGCCTAAAGGCCTTACCCAACCGAGGGTTTAGGGTTTAGGGTTTAGGGTTTAGGGTTTAAGTTCCTTTTTACTTTTGCGTAAATGAGGGTAAAATGTCTAGTTTAGTAATTTAATAACTTAAGAAGTGCATTATAATTTGTATTCGGTAATTGATCTTTCTTTTCCTAGCGTCAATCTAATTTTGCAAATTTTGAAGTAAATAAAAGAAATAACATGAAATGATTAAACTTATTGGTTCTAGTCTAAACACATACCTCTTCGGTTGATGCGTATCCGTTCTCAGTTGTGTCGTCAAAAAGCTCTACTTCCTCCCTTTCCATCTAATTTCATTCTCCCCCGCAAATTTAGGAAATAGGAGCTAATTTTAATAATTTAATCCGGCTTAATTAGCATTTGCTATTTGATGGTCACACTATAACTCCTTGAGGAACTTAAATTATTTCCGTACAATGACTTTGCCAAAATCTAATTCAAGCGTACATACATCTATTTTACAAAATGGGGTCATATAAAATGCCTAATTGAATTCTTCAACCCAATTATATTGTTGTAACTTACTAGGAATCTAGGATGTTTTTTGGTATGAAAGATGTGCATATGGATGTTTCCTACATATCTCCTCTTTGCAAATTAATGCTAATTCATCACCAATGTTTTATAATCAATTATCATGCTAAACCATGACTTTTGAATGAAACAATTCACCAAAAATTGAATTTGACTTATGTGAAATCCACATTTGGTATGCTTGATTATATTATGCAAAATTCGTTTCAATGGCAGAATTGGATGATCCTAAACTTGTTGGTGGGTAGTGTGTAATGTACACGGCTAAAATTTTACATTGCCTTCCAGTGCTTCAGCTCATATCGAGAATGGCTGAAGTGATGGACCCTAAATTTTAGAAGTTGCCCTACGGATATGTAGGGATTTAAACTTCTCAATTTTAAATTCGGGAGCCATCCGACTAGGCATATATTTTTTAGGAAATTAGATTAGTACTACATGTACATATTAGTATATTACTATATTGCATAATATTCTGGTCATGTAGTCATGTACTCTACTTATGAGTTATGAAACTATGAGTTATGAAAGTATAAGTGAACTAAAGCACTAATTAGGAGTTTAGGACGGGGGCACTGGCAAGCAAGACTCCGTTAGTGGGCACCAACCAATTTTCAGAATTCAGACTCTTCTGCGGAATCCTAAACCGCTCTAATCCTCTCTTTGCCGAAGTGTATGATAAACCCTAGAAGAAAGAGTTAGAATTCCGCAAGTGTGTTAATGGTTTGAACCAAAAAAACACGTCAAAGGGTTAAAAAAGTTACCCCAAAAAAATATAGAAATGGTTTGGAAAGAAATTGTCGAGCCCGGTTCGAATAAAAAAAATGTGGAAATGGGTTGGAAAAAAATGTGTTAATGGTTCGATTAAAAAAAATATGGAAATGGTTTGAATCCCCAAAATGGAAGTGGTGTGAATAAAGCAAAACGTTAATGGTTTCGGGTGTTGGGCAAAAATATATAGAAGGGATTTGGACCAAAAAATGGGTTAATGGTTCGACTAAAAATATATGGAAATGGTTCGGTTTGGAAAAAAATGTGGAAATGGTTTGAATAAAAAAAATGGGAATGGTTTGAATAACAGACTCGGGGGGTTCACACCCCTTATCTTTTGGTAACCACGTGCGATAATGGGGTATTTAATGGGGGGGTATTTATGTCCTTCTCATGTTTTTTTCCCTCCCTATTAGTAGAAATAAAGCTACCGGAGTGTATTTTAGAGTACCCTATTTTCCTTTGTAAATTCTTTGAAGGAATATTTTTGAACACCCTATTTTTTTCTACATTTCATAATTACAAAATACTGAGAAGATCAAAAACATTGTATACAAGGAAACATGTCAGCTTCAAGGATTTTGATGAACTAAGAACATGGTGAAACGCACAGCATATGCTATCTATGTGCCACTAAAGAGTTTGAAAATCAAAAATCAAAGCTACAACTATTTATATTTCACCATTTATAAGAAAACAAAGCACACAATAGAGAAATTAAACTATAGTATACAATCCTAATGCAATATTTAAAACCAATTTAAAGGCACAAGAGCATATTCACATTCATTTATATAATAAGAAAACTTAGGGAATTTAATAAGCCGATTGTGTTTAAAAACACAAGTATCAATAAGTCTGCAAATCCATTCTAACATCTAAAATGAAGAAGTTCAAGGACCTCTTGCTCTCAAATCAACTACTATGGTAGGAAGCTCACACAGAGGTTCATAAACTATGCAGGCTTTTTTATCTGCCTAATAGGAGGGTCTGAATTGGATAGCTCATTGTGAGAAAACTAATTGTGGATTATATTGAAGCATGCTAAGATTTGATTTTTACTATATGAATGGATGGTTTTAGAGTTACAATGGATTCAACCCTAACTAAGTGTACTTATAGGTGTCTACTAATTTTATTCAAAATAAAAAATGGTTGTTAAACTACCTTCTTTCAAATGTTAAATTGTTTTGAAATAATGATTAATTGAAGAATTCATTTCAGTTTTTGAAAGGGACACATTTAGAAACCATTTCTAGTGTTTTTTACATGTTGCATTACTAGTTTTTGAACCAAACCAGATTTTTTTAGAAACTGTGCATGTATAGGTTTTCAAGGCTTACTGATCACAAATAGGGTCCTATGACAAATTGTGTTTGAAAATTCATAATTAATTCAATTTTGCTTCAAAAAAATATGAAACAACTTGTATTAGATTCCTCATCTATTTCTCCTTGACTGAAAAATAAACTAAAAATATTTTCATCTAAAGACATACACGAAAAAGGCAAATCAACTCTTAATTTAAATAAGTGGAATCTTAGCCTCCTACCATGCATACATGGCTAACACACTTGTCACAATCATGAATCCCAAAAAAATTTAAAAAGAAATACAAGATCTGAATGAGTCACACACTTGTCACAATCATGAATGAATTCCAAAAAATTTTAAAAAGAAATGCAAGCTGTGAATGTTAACTCACTAAGCTCCAATAAAAATTACAGTATACAGGTACTGCATTGGCAATCTTCACCAGTTCACCCTCATTAAAATTCAGCTGTCTTACAGCTTATTGCATCTCAACTGCCTAACTGAATACCAATTGTGTAATTGGATCCTGGCTATCTAATTGGATTCCAGCTGCCTAATTGAAATTGAGGGTATATATTGTAGCCACCTATTGGGCCCGTCGAGGACCTGGGCAGGCCGTCACGGGGACGGAGGGCGTCCAGAAAACCGTCCAGCAACACGGGCCCGTCCAGGACCTGGGCAGGCCGTCCGCAACGAATTTGGGCCGTCCAAGACCTCGGGCCGGAGCGTCGACCTGTCCGGGCAGGCTGTCCACAGCGGAACAGTGGCCGTCCAAGACCACGGGCAGGCCGTCACGATGAGCCATTTTGGGCCGTCGAATTTGTAATTCGGCGGAGTAATAATTGGCTTCTATTGTCATGAGTGCTTTTCGAACTCGTTGACGGCGCCGGACCTGTGGACGGCCTCTGTGACGTCATCCCGAAGTTGTCGACGGCCTCCCGAACCAGAGTCGACGCTCCCTGGACGTACCAACCATCGATGGCCGTCCGCATCAACGGCTCCAGGTGGTGTATGGCGATGTGATTAGACACAAATTAGCACTCCTAACGAGCCTTGGTAATGGGGAGTATAAATCCCAAATTAAGCCACATTCACCTTGCTTTCTCTCTTGAGTTGCTCTGTCCCAGCTTGAAAAAAGCTTTGCATTGCAATTCGGGAGGAAGTCAAGCATTTGGCTATTGCTTTGCCACATTCCAGTTGCCCTCACGCAACAGGAGGCAGAGCATAGTCATCTGTATATACATACATCCGTGTTGTGGCATTGTGTGCAGGTACTATGGCAGAAATTGAAGAGATGGTAATACATGTAGAGAACCCCCCCATGGCAGAGAACCAGGAGGTGGTAATTGCTGCAATCACCCCCCAGTGGTAGAAAACCAGGAGATGGTAGTTCCTGCAAATCACCCCCCAGTGGTAGAAAACCAGGAGATGGTGACCCATGAAGGTGAACCCCCACACAGGAGGTGTCGTGGGAACAGGAGCATTGTAGACTGGGCGACTTTCAACACTGGTGAAGTTTTGGCCGCGCCCGGGTGGGAACAGGTGCTTGAGCCATGGACCCGCACCACATGTCGGACATACATGGACTGGGCCCACATCAACCGCCATTTTCCACGGGAGAGAAATGAGACGCAAGTGCGATCTGGCGTTGCATTGATAAAGTACTACATACACCCGGCGTTCAAGAAGCGGTTGACCGAGGTGGCATTGGCACTTTGGGGGACCCTCTCGAAGAAGGATGGGACCCTCGCATTGTGTCAAATGGCGTATGCGGAGGGTTTTTTGGACAAGGACGTGGATTGGAACACGTATACGGCAAAACAACGGGGTGGCCGTTTCCTACTAAAAGCCGTAGAATTCCACCAAATCCTGCAGTGCAATTGGAGGGCGAAGGAGTGGCTTGGGCACAAGGGGACGAAGCAGCGGACGCGGACCCCATGGAGGTCGACAATGCACTTTAAGGCGCCAACGAACAAAACCCGGTGGCTCCCGAATTGGAGGCGCCTATTGCCGGTCCAAGCGAGCCCATGCCACTCGTCATTCACCTAATTCCCCCGTCCACGACAATTAATGAAGTATTTGGAGCGAATGGGGAATTAGAGGCATTACGTGCATTGGTGACTCAGCTGCGTGAGGATGGTGCAGAAGCTGGGCGAAGGCACGAGATGGAGGTACAAGCCCACAACGCACGGGTGAAGGCTTTGGAGGAAACGAATGCTAAGTTATTAGCAAGTAACATTGACTTGCTTGAATGTGTATGTCGCCAAAGCACGGATGGCACTCCACCATTGGATGAGGTCGTGGAGCGGGCCACATATGGTCTAATTGAGCCAGCTGACCCGTTGACGGTGTGCCAGGTGCAGCCTCGTGGTATATTCCCAACACCACATTTTCGTGGTGAGAGTTCAAATGCGGCAAACCAATCAACAAATGCGTTGGGCCAAGAGTTCATTAGCGTTGAGCGCGTGGCGTACGATGCCATTGTGGCATGAGCGGAGCGTGCAGAGGGCGAGTGCAATGAGGCCAAGGCCAGCATGGAGGCTGTATCAGCGTCCATGCGTGAACTACAGGACGAGTTGGCATTTGTAAATGCCATGAAGGATAGATTGTTGCTCCAAACGTCAACTACGAGGGAGCAAAAGTTGCTTGCCATGAGCAACATGAGATTGGCATGCACTTTGGCTATGAACGAGGTCGCGCAACTGCAACGTGAGGTCAGGAGAGTAGCTGCAGAATTTAGAGATGGTAGCCAACATTATTTTGGCTTGACATCGTGGGCCCGACTGGAGGATATGTTTCCAGTTACATTGCCCACAAATCGCGATAATGCAAGCATTGATTGGGACGGGCATCCGCATCTAGACTTCCAATTCAATACCGCGAGATACCGATACGGGCCCGTGGATAGAGAAGGCAATACCCCCTTACTGTGGCCCACAGTTCCCGTGTTTGTGAAGGATGGAACGACGTGCATGATTTGCATGGAACCGTTTGGGCCCGAGGGTGGATTTTGCCTTGGAACGTGTGGACATATGTACCACCCCGGATGTCTCATTCCGCACATGGTCACAAGAAAGCGGTGCGCGCAATGCAAGGCTCCTTTGCACCGGCGGTTGTACGTCCAATTTGGGTTGGAGCATCACATGCCCCCGCACTTCGAGTTAAACGAAGAGAACTTGCCTAGCGATGAGAATAGAGGGAGTTGGGGTAATGACATGATATGGATGTGGAAGTGGGGCCATGACAGTAGACACCTCACCGTGCGCAGCGTGCAAGATGTTTCGTGGATCGATGATGCGGAGATTACGGAGGTGTGCAAGAAGCTGATTGGTGCGGGCGATCCAGGGTGGCGAGTATTTTTTGGCCAACTTGCTGGTGGCCATTGGGACTTGGACCGAGGGGAGTTCGTGCGCTGACCACATCCAGAGAATGTGGTTTTTGACTCCAGCGGAAACCCTATCGGAATACTCCAAGACCTGGATCATGAGGCACAAATGAGGTTCATCGAAGACACTACGTTCAATGAGGTGCAAATGTTGTCATCCATTTCTTCCTACTTGCACGATCGATATGATCGGACCGTAGTGGCTATGTTGAACAGTTTGCAATCTAGAGAAGGATTGCAAATTTTTTTGAGAAATAGTATAGCCAGAGGCATTGTAGAACCAGAACAAGGTTGAATACCTTCTGGTGATGAGTTAGGCCATTAGACGGATGTATAGTATATTAGTATTGTAAATAGTATTTGGCTATGATGACCATTTACGAGCGTTTATTGCTCATGTTGCAAAAGTACATTTTTTGGGCAATGAAGCATTTTCATTTTTCTCGTACAACTATATTGTCTGTTAAACACTTAAACAGAAAACTTAACCATGAACAAATGAAAAGAATACTCAATACGTTTGCTTGAAATGTATGTGCAACAAGTTCATTTAAATCCAATGCCATACTTTCACTTAAAGTATATTTTCTAAGTTTACTTTTAAAAAATGCCAAAATTCTATTTTTTACATATGCTGATATGCCACAAGTATATATGCTTTTGTTTTTTATTCCCACCATTTCGAATTTTTTTAATCAAACCATTAACCCAATTTTTTCCCACCGCATTTTTCCACATTTTTTTTTCCACATGTCAAACCATAACCATTTTTTTTACCCTAACCCATTTCCATTTTTTAGATTCAACCCCTTTCCATATTTTAGATTGAACCCATTTCCATATTTTTATTAGTCGAACCATGAACACATTTTTCTAAACCATTTCTATATTTTTTTGTCGTCCACATTTCAAACCATCAACGTTCTTTTTTATTCAAACCATTCCCATTTTATTGATTCAAACTATTTCCAATTTGAGCTTTAACCATTAAGGCATTAACATTTTTTTTCCAAACCATTTCTAAATGTTTTTTATTCAACATTTCAAACCATGAAAGTTTTTTTTTTCAAACCATTTCTATATTATTTTTAATCAAACCCTGAACACATTTTCTTTCCAACTTATTTCCATATTTTTTTTAGTCGAACCATTAACACATTTTTTTTCACAACCCTTTCTATATATTTTTTTCCAACCTTTCCAACCATTGCCTTTTTTTTTATTCAAACCATTCCCAATTTTTTTTATTCAACCCATTTCCATTTTTTTTTTTACTCGAAGCATTTTCATATTTTTTTTAGTCGAAACATGAACACATTTTTTTTCCAAACCATTTCTATAATTTTTTGTATTCAACATTTCAAATTATTAATTTTTTTTTTATTCAAAGCATTTCCTTTTTCTTTTTCTTTGATTCAAACCATTTCCATATTTTTTTTAGTCGAACCATTAACCCATCTTTTTTCCAAACCATTTCTATATTTTTATTTCTAACACCCTAAACCATTACTGTTTTTCTTTACTCAAAACTTGGCCATTTTTTTTACCCTAAACCATTTCCATATTTATTCTAGTCAAACAATTAACACATTTTTTTTCCAAACCATTTCTAAATTTGTTTTTCCAACATTTCAACCCATTTCCATATTTTTTTTAGTCAAACCCTAATCACATTTTTTTCCCAACCCATTTCCAAATTTTTTTGGTCGAGCCATTAACACATTTTTTTCCAAACCCTTTCTATATTTTTTTTCATTCAACATTTCAAACCATTAACGTGTTTTTTTTTATTCAAACCATTTCCATTTGTTTGATTCAAACCATTTCCATAATTTTTTTATTCGAACAATTAATACATTTTTTTTCAAAACCAGTTTTACATTTTTTTTAATTCACAATTCCAAACCATTAACGTTATTTTCATTCAAACCATTTCCATTTTTTTGATTCAAACCATTAACACCCTTTTTTTAAATACAGAATATATATTATATTTAGACTATGGAACTAATGGAAGGCCTAAAATACAAAACTTTCGAAATTATTTTTTTAGAGATGGTTAAACCTCATAGACTAGTGAGAAAATTTTGATTGCGAATATGAACTCAGACTTTTAAGTCTTACAAATAAAGAGTTTCAGTCCACGGAGCCTAGGCTGTCCATCCTGACCGTCGACGGCACGGCCAAGCCGTCCATCGAACCCAGGCCGTCCAACCTTCCTTTCAATCCAAGCCGTCCTTCCCAAGCGTAGACCGTACCCAGACCGTCGATCTGGAGGCGTCCGTCCGGGCCGTCCACTAGACAGCCTGTCCATCAGGGCCGTCCATACCCCGCGGATCGTCTGAGCGGGGCCGTCCCCTAAAACCGTCCACCGGATCCGGACCGTCCGCAGAACCCAGAGTGTCCATCCAAGCCGTCCAGTCAGCCAGGACCGTCCATCGGAACTGTCCACCGAGCACGTCCTTCCAGGCCGTCCACGGAGGTCGTCCGTGAGGGCATCCACGACCGCTGTCACGATTTTTCATCCTCTGTCGTGAATTTCATCCTGACGGACGCTCGGCTCCTCGTCACGTCAGCGGACGGACATCCTGACGGACGGACGTGACGCGACAGAAGCAACCCTGTCCGGAGGTCTGCTAAGAGTTGCTGGAGAGACCCATCGAAAAGATTTATTTTCATTTTGACAGTTTTTTTCCCCTATTGACGTTTGTGTCAGTTTTGCTGTTGTTAGAGCATTTAATCGTAAAGGAAATACAAAAAAAATTAAAGTTGCAGCTTCCAACTTCCAGGTGGACTGCGAAAGAGGGAACCTGTCATCTCTTCCTGACAGATTTAGAATTAAAAAAGAAGAGATGCTTAAGATATTCACACAAGCTGAAAGGCATCTTTTGTCAGTAATTTCGTCCTTTCTATAGCTCACTAGAGATGCACTACAGGTGTAGTAATAGACTGGCTTGTCAAAGTCTGGCGGCCCTCCACAAAGTCCATATTTTCTCTAATGCATTACAATACCAATCATATTTCAGCCTGCTCAACTGTACAAATAGTGTGGCTTTTGTAAATTACTGACGGTTGCACACTTACACTAATATAACACTCCGTATATCGGTGAAGTGAGGGCCACCACAGTTGGATCAAACCCTGCCTTGAGTAGAACTGTAGAAGCATTTTCCAGTGGAAACGGTGAGTGCAGCCATATGACTGGAAGGAAATTTCTTGACTAATTCCATTGTTTAGTCCGAAATGAGCTTTCGACACAGAATTTCATCTCATATATATCCCTTCATAAAAGAGTGGTCCGAAGTAGTGTCCCACGGTAATCTGCGACAAACTTATCCAAAAAATTGAACGAACTCTGTTAGGTTTCGCTATTGAAAGCCCTGAAAACTTCAGCAACTAACTCTCCTGTTCTTGAAAAAACATAAAATCACTCTAGAAAGGACGTGACAACGCAAGTGAAAGTCAATATGATTCCATTGAAAGGTCCTCAATCTTGGGGATGGGGTTGGGAATCCTCCCGTAGTGGTGCAGAGCTCGTATGGTGTATGAAAGTTAACAAATTGTATAATAATTTCCGTGCATGTCTGGGCACAACAAGCTGACGAAAATGTGGAAATGCATATGGCGCACGGAATTGAATATCGCCCATCAAGAATTTAACGAAATTGAAGCTAACAAATGGTTCTATATGGATGAAGCTGTAGTTTCAACAACAAATTTCTCTCCTGCAGCTACAACTTCCAAAGAATTGAATGAATTAATCAGTTTGTCGATCGCCTCTCAACTCGAACTCGCACTTCGCAAAAAGTAGTCCCAGCTACTAAATATTCTTCCACTGCCCTTCTCCCTCGAGATCGTCTCAAATATCTTGGCTTCTAGCTGCAATCTTTCCCCTTAACTAAAAACCCTACATCTCTGAATACTGCAACATCGTCGAGATCGATCATGCATGCAATCGACACAACAAATTGTTAACCAGTGACACTCACTAACTTACGGGACTATTCACCGCGAAGCATCGTTTCCGGATCTCGCCCTCCGTCCCTGTGATCACCCCAACCTCACTCAACTTCACTATCGAATTCGCAAAATTCGCGAAAAACACGCTCTGCACAGTATTATCCATCACCAACTGTCTCGTGGTCTCATCCTCGAACAAAACCTGATCCGACGTCAACAACCCCTTCCTTGCCACCAGATTCTCATAGTACTTCGTGTCAAACTTCCGTGGCGTCTGTCTGTCAAGGTTCACAGTTCGCAAGGGTTGATTCGGCCTCGGACACTCCCGTCGCAGCTCTTTTAGAAAAGACGGCGTGAGAATCGGATCTGGCGGTCCACTTTAAAGCCTGCTGTCGATGTGCACGCATCCCGACTCTCCAATGGTGTGAGCCCCCGAAAGGTGCACCATATCTGCTTGGGTGAGGTTTTGGGCTTCGAAAGCGGCCGTAAGCTCGCTCACGTCGCTGTCGGGGCCAGGTAAATTGGAGTCCGCGTCGGATTCTAAAGAGATCAAGCCGTCGCGGCGGCCGCCTTTGACAGTCCAGCGAGGGCCGCCGCTGAGGACGACGCCGTCGCGGGCCGCGAAGGCCAGGATGTCGGCGCAGGAGACGGTGTTGGGGCAGGCGCGTTCCACGGCTTGTTTGAGGAGGTTCATGGCCAGGTTTTGGCCTCGCAAGCGGAAGTTGGCGGGGGAGCTTTGCTCTGTGCCGGGACCGGCGAGGAGGACGGACGCGTCGCAGCCCTGCACAGATCGAAAGTAACGGAACACACATCAACAACAGGCAATTAATGAATGTTGGTATCAATACTCGAAACCCTCAATTCTGGAGCATGTGTGCAGTAAATCGGCAAATTGTTGTGGTTTCAAATTAGCGTTAGGAACATTCGCAACTGGCAATGCTATTGTCACTCATTAGCTTCTGAAGCATGTTGACATTAACTCGTTCAACTGGTGTGACTCAGAGCGCCAGATTTGCGACATGTAGTTCAAGTGTTGAATCATCGAAATCTGGGATTGGTATACATTGACCTGAGTTTTCAGACAGTGACTGGAATTGAAGTGCCCACTGCATAAAGAGATAGAGTTTAGTCAAATTTGAGGCTGTGACTCGTCTTCAATAATTCTCTCCAGTATAATTATATGCTCGTCTCACATTCCAACATATGACTTACCCTTCGGATTCTACTGAAGCAAGCGTTCTGGTCAATGTTAAAGAATTATAGCTGAAGCATGATAAGCAGTATTCAATTCTAATCAATATTTCCTCTCAATCACGAAAATATCTAAATACGTACGTAAGCTAAAGAATGATAAGCAGTGTTAATTTCCAGCTAATCAGGATTTCCTCAGTTATCACAAACGTATCAATCAAAGGATTAACGCTAGGTCTATGAAGTGTTTGATGGCCAGCTTAGTTTTGCTGAAGAATGATGCGCAATTTTCTGACCAGCATTCCAAGGCTCAACATCGAATTGGACTGTTTAATAAAACTCAGGCCCGACCAGCTCCCAGAAATGCAAATTAATTCAACAACCATTCCGTAATTTAGCAAGCATGCAATGCGATAGATTGACAACAATATAGGCAACGATAATGAAACAGTTCTGTCATACTTAATCATTACCCATATGATGCAAGCCACATGTACCCGATAATTAATTGCAATTGGAGACAAAGTCAAGAATTAATACTCACCCTGACGAAGCAGTCATGGAAAAAGAGGCGAAGAAGGTTGGCAGGCAGACCCGCTCTCATCTTCGTCATTTGCGACATTGTACTGAAAACAATCTGCTCTGCACGAGGACAACTGGTGGCGTAGAAATTCTCGGCCAGCTGCGCTTCGACGCCATTGCGCGTAACGCATGACGGCCATAACAATGCCACGACCAACAAAAATTGCACCATCGCCATGATATTCAATTTTGAAAAACCACTCGACCAATCAACACTCTCGGATCGAATATCACCAATGTGAACTTCGAATCCTTCACAGTTGATCGAACTGCAATCACTACAAAGAATATGACTTAACTGTTGTTGCTTGCATTGACTTGCATACTAGCTAGTAGTTGTTGGAAACTGTTGGAGACTGTTGCACATTGTGGCATTGTATATATACCAGTGATTGGGATCGGAGTTGGAATCTCGAAGGACCTCAGGTGGTGCTACCGGAGTCACGAGCTTGAATTTGATTTGGGAACATGCTCTTGGATGTTGCTGTAGCTGTAGCGGGTGAGCGTGAGCTTGCTGGCGGCTGCACCGATCCCCAATGCATCAACATTCCGAATATGTCGATCGTTGTGGACATTTATCGGAGTTCCTGGATGTCCAAGCTCGCGGTGGACTTGCCCTTTTTGGTAACTTAGTTGCGGCAGAAGCCGAATTTTGTGGGTCAGTCTTTGGTTCCCGGATCGATGTATCCACTGGTTTTCTTTTGAAAGAAAAGGGCCGAGAATTTTGTGGTCATTTGCGCACAGGGGGGCGGATCGATGGCATGGTTTGGCAGTTGAATCAGGAGTCACTTGCCAAGGAAACCCAGTGAAAATTACATTCGGTGATTACGAACTGATGTCTTTGACCTTAGACGGATCGGAACTGCCGGCGCTCTTCCGTCGATCGGAGCCAGTTGTGAATTCCGTTTCTTTTGGTTTTGCTAGAGGTAGCCTTGAGCGGGCAAGTTGACGCACGCCAACTGGGGAACCTTCTTTCCGGGTACTTCCGGCTACTTGGCAGCGTTCGGAAGCCAGTGTTGTTTTAATTTTACCGCAGCTAATTTCCTCCAATTCCCATATTGGGCCGGGTTTTCAAGGGCAGGGAGAACTGACCCCCTCGCTGCAGGGTTTTTTTTTTTCATTTTTAAAGAAGTGCCATTGTGGTGATATAAAATGTTTTAGTAGTGCTCCAAATTTCAACATTCAGCCACTTATTGGATGTATATTATGGTTTTCATCCACAATTACGGAATTTCATCTAACATTTTTTCAAATTTCAAAGTTGTCTAATGATTTCATCCAATTTTTTTGGCACTTTTTATAATCTTTTTGAGCTAGATTTTTTTTGGGTGCAATCTAGCACCAAAAAGCCAAAAAAAGAAACACTGCCTTGCTCGGCCACTCGGGTAAAATGCTGTAATTTTTTATTTTTCACACCAATTTTTTTTTGCAAATTTTGAATTCATATTTGTGATCAGAGATCTCACATTAGTAAGGGGTGGATGGAAGTAGAGGTGATTACGGTCTAAACTGGGGGGCTTTTTGTTTTGATTGCACCTGTACTAAAATATGGTAAGGTTGAGCGAGGGGCCCAATCCACCCGGATCGTTTTCAAGCAGTGGATTCTAATATTTTCTCTAGAGAACCAGTATTTATTTTATTGGAATTCTGGAAATAGAAATTTTTTTAGATTTTTCCAGTGATTTCTCAACATTCAATGCTTTGAAATTGCAATTGCTTTTTGTTCCTAATTCCACAAGCTCACTTAAGGTAGGTACACCCAAAAGAGCCACTTATTCATACTGAGCCTAGTTCTTGCTATGAATTAGATCAAATTTTTATGTAGTCTTGTTGGCAAGTGAAAGCATGTTCCAATGCACTAAAGAATGCAGGATTTGGATATTGTATGCAAAAGTTATTAATGGTCAAAGTCTGTTTCTGAAAGCGCCATCTACAGTCTGTGAACATGACTGATTTCGGAAATGTATGTGCACAATAGATGGCACTTTTAGGAACATGGCGCTTTTGGGTGTACCTACCTTAGAACTTGCCACCAAGTCTTCCCCAGGTTCTTCCCCAAAATAGGTGCTTGGAACCTTTGTCATCAAGGCCATCAACCCTAATCACTGTGCACTTCCCTTTCGATTCTTTGACTATCTTACCTCCAAAAATGGTCAAAGATTACCATTTTAGTATCTATATCAATTTTTTTTCTTAAATATTTTTTGAGATTTGTAATCATAGGATCTTGTAGTAAATTAGTGTGATAAAATGTGCACAAAAATTCAGAGTTTTTCACCATGTAGATTGCAAGATATTAGCGTTTAAATACTCAAAAGTCTATTTTTTCATCCAATAGTTGTACTTCAGAAGGTAACAATCATTTGAAAAATAGTCTAAAAAGATTGTGCCTCTTTGGATTCATTGTTGAAGCCAAATATAGTACTTGCCTAGAAAATTTCAAATTTTTTAGAGTTGTACAACTTATAGGAAAAAAACAATAAGTAAAAAAAATTGAAGTAGTAAATGATTCAAAATACAAAATTGTTAAGAATTTAATTGTGGAATTGAAAAATTCCAATCCCAATGGTTGGAATGTTGTAATAAACAATCTACATCCTATAGTTTTATTTTTTCAAAAAAATATTGAAAATTGAATAAAATAAAAGACTTTAACGTTTATTTTAGAGTAGAAAATCCATAAATACCTACAAAGAAAAAAAACTCATAACTTTTGACTCATTGATTAGAATGGAATGATTCAAAGCTTTCCATGCATACATAAATGAAGAAAACTAATTTCAAATTTTTGTTTTTGGGGGTGATTGCCAGAAACACTTGTTCAATTTTGCATTTCACGGTGTATGCTAATTTGTTTTCTAGCCATAACTTTTGTGTTTTGGCTTCAAATGATTCAAGGTTTCTATGTAAGGTACTCATAAGTATCATATACGTTCTTTAACTTTTTTATAATTCTCAAAAATATCTTACTATCTAAAAATAGACCTCAATTAAATGTCACAATTGCCAATTTAAGTACTTAGTAGGTTCCATTTTGACATTTAATAGCTTTGGTAACCAAGCTATAAGTTAATTTAGTATGTTGTTTAAATTTGAATTCGGCGCCTTCAGGGTCATGGAAAACAAATTGGCATGATGACATGGCAATTTTGTAGAGTTTTCAGGGTTTAGGGTGTTCCCAATGGATTCTCTAGTGCACATTATAGATTTCCAATTGTTGGCTTATGAGTTTTTGGACATACAACGATTTCTTGTAGGCCGCATCAAAGTTTTGTGGGGTTTTGTAAATTTTCTACAATTCGTACCTAGCATTCAGGGTTCAAGTCAAATTTCTTGACGGGTTGCTGATTTATTGTGGCAATTGTGCTAATTGAAGATTTTATAATTGCGCCTAGCTACCATTGATGTCCTTATGAGTTTTGTGGTTTAGGATGCACCAAATTTGTTGCTTTTGGTAAGTTACATATCTTTGATGCTTGTCTTTGATTTGCTTTCAATTTAGGATTCAAGTTGCACTTTTGTGCATGTTGTGGATTAAAAGGATCTTTTAGAGTTTTGGTTTTGATTTCATATATGCAATGCTTAACCCTTTAGGGCCTAGCATGCCAATTTTGGTTCTTTTAAATTTAATTTTGGGAATTGGAACACTCTCTTGGCCTTAGTTCCTCTTTGAGTATGAATAAGATGTGAGGGCACGGGTATTCCGCTTCCAATGAGCCATTGGCCACCAAATTTGGAGCAATGATGATTTGTCTATTGCAATTTGAAGTTGCGAATTTTAGAGTTTCAAAATGCACTGTGGAACATGTTTCTCTATTGAATTTATTTGTGTATAACTAAAGAGAGCATGCCAACTTCACCATAGTGTTCAATATAATGAATTCTATTTTCAGTAAAAATTTCATGGAAAATTGAGTTTTTTTGTAATTACTATGATTTTTCAAAGGCATAAACTTTAAGAAATCATATAAATTTCATTTTTTTCCCAAAAATAAATTAAAAATCACATTAGATAGAAGATATGAATTCTTATTTGTAGAAAAATAATAATTCAAATTCAATTATAAAATTTTAATATGAAAATTTGATTCTAGAAGAATTCAAGAGGTTGCTTGGGGCTCCTTAGGTCCTAAAGGGTTAAGGTGTGAGAAGGGTGGACATGGATTGGAGGTTTGGGAATTGTTCTCCAATTTGTGCTCAAGATTTAGAGTTTAAACAAAATTTGTTTCTAGTTGTACTAGTTCATCATGCTAATTCAAGATTGTTTGATTGCTTTCACCACTAGTTTAGGGTTGAGTTTCTAGCTTTATAGTGCGCTTTAATTCTGTGTTGAAATCGTGGATTTCGACAATCCTGCAACGATTTAGTACTGCAACGTACTTCTAGTAAATTATATGTTTTTCGATATCTGCCTTCATTTACTTTCAGTTGTTGTGCACATTGCGTGCCTTATGCATCCTTTAGGATTTTTATTTGGTTTAGGATGCTTTTAGGGTGTGGAAAGGGGGGCTCGGGGTCTAGGGTTTCAGAATCCTTCTCCAATTCCTGTCTATGGTTTAGGATTTAGGTGAAATATGAGGACAAATTGTTAACTTTGTTTATTCATTGTACTCTCTTAAATCCATTTTTTGAATTTATGGTATTTTCAAAAGAATTGGGATCTGCAATGCCCTCTCCTTGTTGTCCTTGACGACAAATGGAAAACTCTTCTTTTTGCTGAAGGGTGATTGTAAGAAAAATCAACTGATTTTGTTGCGTTTCGTTGATTTTTTCAAGAGTACTTTAAAATTAGAAAATTAATTTTTTTAATTTTATAAATATGATTTATATATACAACTTTAAGATGAAGGTATCCATGGAAGGAATTGCACAAAAAAATTGTCTAAGTAGGAGAACTAGAAAAGTGCCAAATCCCAAGAAAATACATATCTTGATGTTGTAATTAGGGAAAAATAGAAAAATGATGTAAATTCACAAAATAAGAACTAGTCATTTGCAACAACTTTATAGAGATGGTCATTCATAAAAATAATAATAATAATAATACTTTATAGGTTTCAAAATGCATGCAGAAAAAAGCTCACTTTGTGGACTTCCACACAACATAAAAATAATTTTTTTCGAAATCCCTCAACGTAGAGAGCTATAAGTCTACTAGAAGGCCATCTAATCCAAACTTCATCTCAAAATCATTAAAAAAAGGTACTCCTTAGTGACTAAAAATCCCCAAACTACTAAGTGTGACATTCAATTGGGGTCTATTTTTGGATAGTAAAATATTTTTGAAAATTATGAAAAAATTATAAAAGGTGTATAATAAGTATGAGTACTTTCTCTATAAATCTTGAGTCATTTGGAGCCAAAACATATAAGTTATGGCTAAAAAACAAATCATCACACTAGGTGTGACAGAAAATAGGACAAGTGTTTCTTGCAATTGCCTTGAACTCTCAACTAATGATCTTCATGAACTAATGGCCAAGAGTGCCTACAATGGTAGCATTGTGGTGGCATCCACCCAAGCCTTCATCGCTAGATTGCTCTTCAATAGCCTAATTGTTCTCCATGAAGTACAATGGTAGTTTTTTGGATCTTTTTTCTTGTTTCAGTGGTTGCAAGTTTCTTGAAATCTATCACTACTGTACCTTGTGTTGTGGTACATATACACATTTTGAAGCTATCAATTACTCTAAACCGCATGGTAGATTAGCACTTTACAAGGGACTAAATGGTGTTAGAACAATCCTGAACTTGAACTTGTAAGTTTTTAGTTTTGAAATGCACTTGACTAGAGGTAGTTGTGTTTGTATATATTGTAAGAGGATTTTTAATTTCCTTTCTAAAAATAAATCCTTGGAAAAGATTTGAACTCCAAGAGGTAAACTATCCCAATTGGATTGTAAAAATATTCCCTATTGTGTATCAAAAACCTATTGGTTCAAAACCACTTATCAAAATTATACATGGCCATAGTCTTCTAGCTTTTCTTATTGATCTTTTCTCAATTTTCTTTCTAGCTTTTACTCCATCTCCCAATTGTTAATTTTGACAACACTCCAGGTTTCCAACATCACATCTCCAATTGGTATTCTAGCTTTACAGGTTTAGTCTTTTCTAATTTTCACCAATCGGTTATCTTCACAATTGATCACTCAATGCAATCTTTTAATATTCAGTTTAATTTCTATTGATTTTTATCTAATTATTTCAACTTCAAGTTATGTTTCCCAATCGGTCACTCTTAATTTTGCAATTCAAAACATCAATGCTTTTTAATCTCTCCAATTGTTATTCACAAGTTTTTCATTCACACTATCTTATAATCGGTTTTCTCCTTTAAATCCATTCTTCCAATTAACTCAATTATTAAGATTATTATTAGTTTTCTCTCAATCGTTTAAATTATCCAATTGCTCTAATTGTATCAATCCATCACAATTGTTCAATTACAACACGGAATTCGTTATTTTTGCACTTGGCCAAGTGCAATTATACGACACTAACAAACATTGGTTTTTAAGACCTTTGTAAATGTGGTATACCATTTTCATAAGAATTTCTTAGGCAATTCTTGTTGCAAGATTGCTACGCAAACAGTTCTTTCTAAAAACAAATAATAATATATCGGCTTAAAATAGAACAATTGTACATGTCCATGACATACTAATTGCATCTTCTTTATTATAAAACCATCCAAAAGGTATACTTTTTCCATACAAAAGACACTTGGCATGTCTTATGTTGATAATCCTCAAACCTTGTCGTCTTCTATACTTCAAAAGTAATCGTATTTAAGAACATTGCACTATATAAAATTACTATTATTCCAGCATAACACTCAAATACACAATTTGCTAAAACAAACTCATTCACTCAAACTAAACTTTCATAAATAAAACTAAATACATTACTACATACTACTATAACTTTCGTTACAGAACTACCAGTTGTCTCCCTATTTTAATCCATTGCCTCTAGTGTTTCTGCTATAATCCCTGATGATTGAGTGCCGACCTCTTCCCTCTCTTCACTATCTGCCAATTTTGTGTTCGATGTTGCTGGAATTTGAAGGGGGGATACAAGTTCTACATCATCTCTACCTCCCTCTGCTTCGACCTCTGGTGAAGGTATCGCATCCATGAGCGTTGTATCGTCTAAAACTGAAGTCACTTGTTGAAATGTATATGCCCCTTCTATACCACTGCGACGATATCGAATGCCTTCTCGATCATGAAATAGTCCATTTGCTCCCTCTGTCATTCCGTGGTCTTGAGAAGCCCATGCAAGAGATGCCTCTGGAAATTGAAATCCACTAGCCAATGTGGGATACAAAGGACCATCTTCGACACTAGTTCCCGTATCACTTGGAAGAATACTTCCCCCCCCCAATTCTTGAACCTTCTCGGCCATTTCAATATCTGTTGCCTCCGATGCAGGTACTGAACTTTCTTCCACTGCTGTGTTCCCCCCTGTTTCTATTTGCGCTTCCTCAGTTGAAGGAATGACTTCCGCTACTACACCTTGTTCTGCTGATATGTCTTCCATTCGCCCATCATTTTCTTGAATTCCTTCATCTTCTGTAATAGGAGGCGCTTCAAGTATATCATTCATGTCCATGTCCATCATGACATCCGTCTCTGTAACCATCTCCCTCTCCACTGTTCCATGATCTGAAGAGCCATCTACCCTTTCTGCTTCATCTGTTCCTGATACTATGTTCCCAGTACTTGTATGTGCTTCAGCACTCGTATCCTTCAAATTCCCTTTCGATCCACGGTCCACGGAAGTGCCGTGACACAGGACTGCCCCGCGTGTAAGGATCCGAAAACCCATTTGCAATTGCTGTTAACATGGAACCTTTATCGACTTCAGTCTTGAAAATTATCATTTGAAAATTTGCTACTACCACGAAGATCTGGATTAGAGGCCGTTTCAGTGGGGCGCGCGCTCCAAGCGGCTCTACAACCCCACGTCCTCATACTCATTGAGGCCTTGCAGTCGCCCCAATGGCCGGGTGTAGGTTGGGCGCTTCATCGCCCCCCATTTTCAGGGCTAGTTGATGCGACAGGTGAGTTGTTACACTGTCCTTATAGCGGGTTTCAAGTTCATGAGAGAATGCATGCATTGTTGCACGGGTATTGGAGTTGAACTCAATCTCGACCTCGGCTGTGAAGAGTTCATGTCTCGCAACTCAAGCACCACCGCCAGAACACCGCCGAGAAAAATGGAAGTACCTTACCTTGTAAACCAAAAACCCGCATGTCTGAAATGAGCATGCTTCCGCTTCTAATTGCTAGGTCGGTGGATTTATCTTTTTGCGGTGAAAGGTGTTCGATAATGCGGCTCAGCTACTTGGAGCAGAAGCTAATAAGTAAGTGCGTCTTCCAACTTGCAAACGGCAATCATCAATAGTTCATCTAAGCATTACAGAAATCTTCGCTGCGGCTATATCTCTCCACCTTCATGCGTAGAATCTAGTGTAGGTGACAACTTCAAAATCTTTGTGTGTGGACTGAATTCACAACAACTGCACAAAAATTGGCAGAGGTCAGTGTCTACCTGATAATTGGATAATTAGAAAACCGGACGCAGACTTCAGGTCGTTGGTGACCTTGAAATCCTGCAAGCACCTGACCAGACGAGAGAGATGGAACTCTGAACTCAGCGAAGGCCAAGGCAAAAAAAAAGATTTCCTTCCTTGAACTGTTAGAAGGGCAAGACCAATAAGTGAATGCGGTAATCAAGACGACGACAAAACTACAAAAGAGGATGAACTCACTTACCTTCTTGTTTGCAGGACGTCGAAGAGGAGGCGCGCAAGAGAGGAGGACACGGCAGGCACTGACGAGCAACGACCGGAGCCAGAGCGAAAGAGACAGAGCAAGGAAGTGGGGAATCTTAGCCGGCGATGGCTATAAGACTACGGTAGCAAGAGCGACTTTGTAGCCAATTGCCCGATGACCGTGTTTCTTCCGGAGCACCCATGGTCGACCCCACGGACCTCCACGGGGTCCAGGAGGTGAGTGCCATCCTGAGCAGCTTTACTTTGTAAGGGAGGAGGCTATGGAACTAGCATTTTAGAGCTGATCTCTCTTTTTCATGTGTTTCTTTTGATGCAAATATTTAGAATTTATTTTTTTGTCAAAGAAAAATATTCTAGGAATCTAACAATAGTTGTTGCATAATTTTTTCTAACAGTAGTTGTTGCATATTTTTTGAAGCATCATTGAATTAGTTATGAATTTTCAAACACAGTCCGGTATAGGGCCCTATTTGTGATTAGTAGGCCTCACAAACTCATGCATGCACTGTTTGGAAATCAATCTGGCTTTGTTCAAGAACTAGCATTGCAACATGGAAAAAGTAATGGCAAGGTGGTTTCTAAATGCGTTCCTTCGTAAATGCTTGAAAAAATCATTATTTCAGAGCTTGTAACACTTGTAAGAAGGGAGTTCAACAACAAAGTCTTATTTAATTGACTTAGTTGATAATGGAGCCACTGTGGCTCTGGAACCATCCATTGAAGAAGGAGAATACAAACTCTTATCATGCTCCAATATAGTTCGAAATTCATTTATCCACAATCAAGTTCCATTTCACAGCCTCCTAATGCATGATCACAAAAGCTTGGGCAATTTCAGAGCCCTCTTCTACAGTCTGTAAGTAGGATTTCTTTGTTGAGCACTACAATCTTCCATGTTTTAAAGTTAGTTATATATATATATATTTCTTTCACATATAGCTTTAATTGAATTAAAAGAAGGTATAAAGTTTTTAATTTTTTTTACTTTAAAATTCATATTACTTTACAAGTTTTACTGTTACTCAAACTAAAGAAGGTTTTCGAGGACAATGTTTTGGAAATTTTATTTTAAAGTTATCAGTTTATTTTTAATTTTGATTATAAAATTTATTATCATAGTCTTTCATATAGTAAAGTTTTGAAAAGATTACTTTAAAGTTTCTTAAAGAACTTTTTTTAGAAGCTTCTATTGTAGTTTTATATCCACCTTAAATTTAAATGAAAGTAGAATGTATAAGTTATTTTCAAAAAACTGTCATGAAAATAATATTTTCAAAAGTGATTTTGTACAAAGTACCATTTCTTAGTGAAACCAAAAAAAGTTGTTGCTAGCTCTATAGTATAGAACATTCCAAAATCAATTGTTCCCAAGAACTTGAAGCTACATAAACCCTAATCAAGTTGCTAATAGTAGTAGTTGATATTTTTCAAATACTACTTTTGAAATGTACTTTGAGCATGAAAAATCGATTGTGGAAATGAGTTATTATGATTTTTATGATTCAAGTTTTAGTGCCAATTCACACATTGCAAGCTTCACTTTCCATAGTCTTTAGGCATTTGCAAATGAGCCTAAAATACACTAGAGACTGGACACAACAGTGTACTAGAGTTTCATTTAAGAAAATTGTAAAGCAGTTCTCATGAAGTTGTAAATTCATTGGAGTTATGTGTCTTGGGCCTTTCAACCTCTTTTGTTTTTGGAAGCAACTATTCTGATTCGATTAGTGAAAATAGGATCAAAAGTTTTCAAGTCAATCTTGCAATTTTAATTTGCTCACGATCAAACATTATTAAATTTCAGTCTATGAAAAATGAAGTTCTATTTCCTTTACCAAAGCGATCTAGATTGAACATGTCTAGTTTGAATTTGTATGATTACAATTTTAAAGAAGTTGATATACCATTCTAGAATTTTGGCTTTTTATTCAATTTAAAGCAAATTTCAAGAAGTTCAAAAACAGACTTGGGAACTTGGAGGTTTAGGCAGTGGGCTTCACTTTTTTTTACATAAATTTTGCAATGTGTGGCATACTCATATTAATATGTTACAATTTCAATGTTCGGCAATTTTCCTATTTCCAGAAGAAGATTATAAAACCAAAGAAAAAACTGAAGCCCATAGGTACTTGTCCAAAATCCTAAATGTTCACAAAAGTGGCAACGGGCTTCTAGGGGTTTAGGTAGGTTTCTTTTAAATTACAAGTTTTCTAGAATTCTATTGAAGTATCTTGCTGTTTTCTTAGGCATTTGTAGCCAAGTAATGTTCTTGAGTGCAACCTAGTATCAGGATATTGAGAACAAGAAGATGTGTTACGTTTTTACTAGAAGAGGAAATGTTGGTTTTTTTAAAGTAATTTTAAATACTACTTACTGAATCCTTTATCCTTAAGCACTCAAGGACGACAGGCAGTTCCAATTGGTTTATCCTCTCTTTTTACAGTTCAGCCTAATAGATTGTATTCAAATGTCAATCCTACACTTTCATTACTTGAAAGTATAAATTGTATATGACTATGAGAAATTCTATTTGGTTTAATGAAAATTTTATATGGTATCATTTTAATTAGAATAAATGAAAGAATGAAAACAAAACTAGCGGAAGTATCTCAAATTATGTCAAGTTCTCAAAAGATGTACAAGTTTAAAATGAAGACTAGTATACAATCACTTCAATTAACCTCTAAAGGACTGAAGTCCCCTCGGGGGACACTTGGAATTTCGGGCAGGCTTGTGTGACTTGAATTTTTTATATTATTTTTTGAAACTTTTTTTTGAAGATAGGAAATCAGATTAGCTTTCCAAAAATA
The DNA here is from genome assembly GCA_947034885.2 of Thuidium tamariscinum. Classification (NCBI taxonomy): domain Eukaryota; kingdom Viridiplantae; phylum Streptophyta; class Bryopsida; order Hypnales; family Thuidiaceae; genus Thuidium; species Thuidium tamariscinum. Next base: position 15,478,517 of record OX344757.2, read on the forward strand.
TAATTTTTATTTCAATTGGTGCTTGGAAGCAAAAGTTATGCCATTCTATGTCCAAAAAGCAGTTCGCCGGGCAGAAAAAAAAAACCACAAAAAAAATTTATTTTTTATTTTTTATTTTTTTTCTTGAAGATTTTGTTTTGTTCTACATCTGAAGCTTTGTTTCATTTTATTTGGACTAATAATGAGAAAGTTATGGACAATCTTGAATTTCGGGCAATCTAAGCACCTTCTTCAAAAAATAACTTACAAAATTCATTTTTGAATGCAATTTTTCAAATTTTTCAAATTTTCTTTTTTGATAGGGTTTAGGATGTTTGCAAGAACAAGCTCACCGTTGGGATCATGGTTTTTCAATTCCATCTTAAAGTTATTAACAACTTAGTGTTTTGTTCAATCTTGGACCTACTTCTACTTAACAATTTTTTAATGAATGAAAATCAAGTAGTAGTTTTTTGAAATTTTTTTCCCTAATTCCCAACTCAAATGTTCAACATAATAAATTTTAACTTCATGGTCCATAGTGCAAAAAAATTCAACAAATGCCAATCAAAGTCATCTGAAATTGCAAGTCAGAGTTCAAAAAACTTTTTTTTCCAACTTTGAATGCTAATATCTTCCAATCGGTACGGTCAAACTTCATGAAATTTTTACCATATGATCTCAGACAAGTAATTTACAAGATCCTACGGTTAGATTCTAATAAAATTGTTTTTCTTGTTTTTTTGGGAGGAAGTAGCAAACATGGCAGTTTTGAGTGGTTTTCAAGCCAGAAAATGCCTCAGTCCTTTAGGGGTTAACTAAGGTAGGTACACCCAAAAGTGCCTTGTTCCTAAAAGCGCCATCTACAGTGCACATACATTTCCGAAATCAGTCATGTTCACAGACTGTAGATGGCGCTTTCAGAAACAAACTTTGACTGCTAATAACTTTTGCATACAATATCCAAATTCTGCGTTCTTTGGTGCATTGGAACATGCTTTCACTTGCCAACAAGACTACATAAAAATTTGAACTAATTAATAGCAGGAACTAGGCTCAGTATGAATAAGTGGCGCTTTTGGGTGTACCTACCTTATTCCTTTTCTATCATTCCAAAGAACTACAATGACAACTTCCAACATCGAGATTGCTATGCAAGCGAAGACTTGCTTACATTTAATGATTTAATAGTTTTGATATGTTTACGATTTGGGATAGTTAAAAAAAGGGCCATTGTGGTTCTACTTCAATCTACTTTAGAGAACATTGCGTATGATATTCTAGTCGTGAATCGAAGTGATTGCAAGAAACACTTGTCCTATTTTGTGTCACACCTTGCATGCTGATATAAGTTTTGGTCATACCTTGTGTGTTCTTAGTTCAAATGACTTAACATTTTTAAATAAGATACAAACAAATATCATACAGCTCTCTTCATTTTTGGATAAGTTAGAGAAATAATTTAGTATCCAAAAAGAGGCCCAAAGTGTAAATCACAGTCGCTAATTTGGAGGTTTCTAGTACTATGGATTACCTTCTTAAAAAGTTACAGGGTAAATGTTTGTGGAGTCCATTCAACTAGAGAAATACAACTTTCCACCAAGGAATTTAAAAAAACAATAAATTATATGAGGTGTGGAAGTCTACAAAGTGAGCTTTTTTGTACATGCATTTAGGAATATATAAAATACTATTTCCTTGGTTTAGTGTTGTTTGTTCATGAAGTTGTGAGAAATGGCCAATTTTTATTTTAGAAATTAGCTTATTTATATAATTTGAAACTAATTTTTGAAAAAATTGTACCTATTTTGTTGGGATTAGGCACTATTCAAGTTCTCCTATTTAGAAAAAAATTATATGAAGTTCCTTCAATGAAAACCTTTATCTTAGAGGTGTATACATTAATCATATTTTTTATATTATAAAAATAGTTTTCTATTTTTAAAAACCTCTAGGAAAAAATCATGAGTCTTATTGAAAATGAAGCAACTAGTACAAGTGTATCTTGCAACCATCCATCTCTGAATAGAACAACATACATTATAAACAAAATTTTACAATAAAATGTTGAAATTATAGTTTTTGAGTTGAAGACAAGAACTGGTTTTTGAATTGTTCAACAGAAGTGGATAAAGAGCATTAGGAAGGAAATTTTGAATTGAAAATCTCCTAAGAAACCTTAAATGATATATTGCATAGAGAAGAATAAATAATTACACAAGAGTTTACGGTACTTTGTAGGTATCATAGTGTAATTTGAAATAGTTGGTAAAGTATATAGAACCTTTTAGTTCAAATGAAGTAGAAAAAGTACATATGAAGTATTAACATTTGAAGTACAGAAAATCCTTTTTGTATTCCTACAAAAATTTGAGCAACTGCTTCTTACAAGGTCACATTTGTATGAAAAAATACTCAAAATGATAGTTACTGTTTGAATCCATTTTATAGTGTAAGTGTGCTAGATGTTCCAAAAATTTCAAATCAGTTGGAATTTTATAACATATAAGAAAAATATAGTTAGTAGAAAGAAGTAGAAAATGCTTGAAAATAATAAATTGTGAAAAAAATCTTTATAAAAATTAAAAATGTTAATCCCAATGGTTAGAATATTGTAATAAACATTCTTCACCCAAAATTTTAGTTTTTCTTTCAGAAATATTAAAAATTGAATTAAATAAAGAATTTCAAACTTTTATGTAGAGTAAAGGTTCTATAACTATCCACAAACTACCAGGAACTGAAATTGCTCATGACTTTTGACTCATTTGTTGAAATGGCATGAATAAAAACATTCCACATAATATAACATCTAATAATGCGAATTCAAATTTTAAGTTTTTGAAAAAGTAATTTTTAAAGAAGTGTTTCTTGCAGCCCAGGCTGCCCGCACTTCGAACAGAACAACATGTCATGCCATAACTTCTAGACTGTGTGGTTGGAAGTTAGGAAAGTTGTTAGGAAAGGTGTCAGGAAAGTTGGAAATATGTTTTGTGAAAATTTTGAAGAAAAAAAGAAACTCCATTCGTAGTGAGCTCCTTGACATCGCTATGTTGCCAAAAAACACAATTTAGGGCTTTAGGGGTTAGTAGTTCTCCAATTTTTTTTGCACTGAAATTCATAAGCACTTCCTATATTTTTTGGCACTCACAATTTTAGTGCATCACCTACTTCTTTCTACACAAGCATTGTTCTACATTCCCTATTTCTTTCTACAATCACATTATTTCATAATACCAATGTATTTGAAGTTTTTAGAGATGAAGTGAAATGTTTTCAAAAAAGTGGCTACTTAAACTAGGAGTACCTATGTTTTTTCTTATTAGTACAGAAGATATTGTTCATGAATATGGTGGTTAGGGAATTTATAATTTCAATTTATTTTCATTCTTTTGGTATTTGGTTTAAAGTTTAGAGAAGCGGTTGTTGTACCCTAAACACATTTACATAGGAACCCAAATTTTTTTTACTCTCTTTGCATCTAAAGGGTTGTTTATGAATATGGTGTTTTGAGAAATTGTACTCCCTATTTTTTTCATCATTTTACTATGAAGTGAACTCAGAAGTTTGTAGTTTTAAATTAAAGTCGTGTGGTTAAGAAACTTAGAAAGAAGCTCGTACTCCCAATTTTTTCCACTCTTCCGAGTATGTAGTACAGAGTTTCACAGTGTAGTGTGTTTTTAAACATTTATTCAAACTTTCCTACATCCTCATGGTACACAAATTATACTTTCGGAACACTGTGGTTCGAAGTGCTTCGAAGCCCAATTATTCTTCAATCTCTTTGTGTAGAAGTTAATGTGCACCGAACTGAAGTTGTCATCTTTAATTTCCTTAGATAGTCCAACTTGAACAAGTTGTGAATGTTAAGGGAAGCGACTTTGAACTTTTGAAATTGATGGAGAGATCTAAGTGCCAGCTTCAAAATTCTTAAGTTAAAAGCTCTAAGATACTAACAATAGTCTTAATGAGGCTCTTATAAGTAATGGTTTTTGGTTATAGACTTGTGGAGGGCATTATGAGTTCTGAAATTTGGTTAAAGTGGAGACCATGTGATTGTTCATAGAGAGGTAGATGCCATTGTAAAATAATTGCAAAACGCATGGTAGTGCTTCAAAAATATAAAGAGTGAGTGGACCCTTTGGAGTTGTATTCTTGAAGGAAGTTTAACATAATGTATACTCTTCAATCGTTTAGGGTCAACATGAGTAAGTTTCAGTTAGTACAAATTGTAGCACTAGTTATTCAATTCATGTTGAAGTTGATGTAATGAAAGAAAATTATAGGAATTTATGTTTTTAGCATTTTTATTTCTAAAGAAACTAAAAGCATTTGATCAATTGTTTTGCAAAGGCAACATGAATATTAACATGGAATGTGTACTATGACAGGAATCAAGAACGGTAGTTGATGGGAGGGCATTTGGAAGTCCAGTAAGTGCACCAGTGTTAGCCACAATGGGAGCCCCTCCAGGAGGTAGTGTTGGACAAAGAATAATAAGAACTTGTCATGCAAGACTATTTGAAGGTGGTGTGTTCCAAAGAGGTCAAGCACAAGAAGGTGGAGGCGATCATACAATGGAACTCATCTCTGAAGTAGGAACAGTTGTAGCAACAGGAGTTATTGTTGAAAACATTGTTTCTGAAATGGAACTTCATCAGGTTAAGTTATGGCCTGATGAAGTAGCAGTGCGTGTAGTCACTGTACTGGATGGAACCTTATATACCGGAGAGTTAATAGGGGAGCATCTACGTGATTGCGTGGGATTGGTGCTTCGTTGGAAGAAATCAAGAGTTCGTAGTGTAAGGGAAAGAACTCCGATCACACCAGAAAGGACAGGAGGACCAAATTTTAGTTTTTCCCCAACAGCATCATCGAAGTACGAGTTTGAAGAGAGCAACACTAGTCCCAGTCCTTCTGAACTCTCTTTCAACACACGTAACAATAACAGCATTCCTCAACAAAGGTCTCAGACAACAGAAGAAGGAAGTAGTAGCAGACAGTATGAAGAAGTAATAGAGAGAGCATCGAGATCAAGAAGCCCCCGACCGTATACAATGGTGAACCGAAGGAGACAAGAGAGAAGAGCACGTGTAAGAGGAGAAACACTGAACGAGAAAGTGACATTACAAAGTGTTTTAGCAGCCAAAACCAGAGGAGCATGTAAGAAAAATTGCCTGAGCGAAATAGATGAAAAGTACATTCTCAATCAAAGGTGCATGGCATGGGGACAAAAGTATGAACATTGGTCAACATGGATTCTACAAATGTTGAGTGCTTTTTTTACAAGAACAGAAGGACGTGCCAAGCACAAGTATGCAACAAAGTTGGATGGTTTTGATGTTTGCAATGCATGCTACGCGGCCGCACTCGGGTACTCGCAGAGGCGATTCAAGCAATTGAAGCAGTCACAACAGGTGTATGGAAGAGTGACTGCTGTACATGGATATACATGTCAGTTGAGAGAAGGAGCAATAATGTCAGCAACACGTGCAAGTTTTGAAGAGTTCGTGAAGGAAGCAGGGTGCACGAAACCATACAGGCAAATACGGAGGAGTGTTGATAACAGCATAGTGCCGCTGATTTTACTACCCATGAACACAACAAAGAAAGATGTCTTTGAGTACGTGAATGAAGAAGTGAAGAAGATGGTGAATGGACAGACGCTGAGCTTGATTTCGTTTCGTCAGATGTGGCGTAAAGAGTTCCCACACGTACAAATTCCACCATACTCTCGTTTCTCAAAGTGTTACCATTGTTGGGAATACAAGTGTGGAATGGAAGCTACAACAAATGTAGCAGCTCGTGAAGAGATAAAGAAGTTATACATACTACACATTCAACATCAAATGGAAGAGAGGCATGATTATTGGTTGTTCAAGAGGTCGGCCATGATAACACCAGATTTTTTTATGTGTTTGATAGTGGACGGCATGGACCAAAATACAACTATGGTTCCCAAGATGAGGCAATCTGTCAAGAATATTGAATCCCGATTTGTGAAAACTCACCTTTGTGGGGTTTTAGTGCATGGGATAGGATTGTATGCAGATGTGTGGATTAACGCACACCACAAGCATGACAACAACCAAGTCATAACTACAATAATGCATGTCTTATCAGACGTGCGAAGAAGGAAGGGAAAACTTCCACCAACTTTGTGAATCCAAGCAGACAACACAACTCATGAGAACAAGAACATATACATGTTTGCTTTATGTGCAGCTCTAGTGGGCTTGGGATTTTTCCAGGAGGTGCAATTGTCTTTTTTAATTGTCAGCCATACGCATGAAGACATTGACCAGAGGTTCAGTATCATTTCCAACACGTTGAAGAGGAAGAACATTGATTCTATGGATGAAATGTTGGCTTTGGTAGAGCAGGGAACATCATATACAAAGGCCTTTGTTAGTGCTTGAAAGCTAGAGAATGTTCGAGATTGGAAATCGTTTATAACACCACATCTTCTACGAGGAAGAGATCAATTGACGGGTATAACGTTTCCGCACCACATGAGGTTTTATGTGGAGAATGGAGTACCTCGGGTTCAACACAAGTACTTTAGCAAAGATGCATGGGGACCAGCTGAGGGGCATTTGTGCTTGGATTCTGTACCAAGTACAACAAATGCACCAGGTTTTGCTGAGGTGGCAGCAGCAGACGAGAGAGAGTTGAAGGCATTGGAAGATTTTATAAAGTATAAGGAGAAATGTGTGGACAGAGGAATGGAGGTCGAAAGGAACAATGAAGTGATATAGAAGACGAAGGACTTCATGAAGTACTTGAAAGAATTTCCCACATGGGATAGAACTCCACAATTGGACATGCCGTTTTGGCCATCAATAAGTGCAGCAAATGAAGAAAGCGGTACTGAGTTCAATAGTGTTTCTCATGAAGGAGAGGAACCAAACATGACCGTTACAACAGTGGACTCTATTATGGCAACCATGCCAGATCCAGAAGCTCGAGGCTACTTTGGTCCACGAAAAAACAAGCCAATACGGAAAGCAGGGACAAGAGCTCCAAGGAGAACAGGAGAATATGAAACTGGAGAGACTATAGCTGCAAGAAACATGGATGGAAGCGAAGATCCATTTCCTATGTTTGACCCAGAGAAAGACCTAGATGTTGGACAATTTGTAGCCTTGCATGTGGAATCCACTGAAGTAAGAGCTGGAGTGCCATTTTATATTGGGAAAGTGTTAAGATTTGGTCAAAGAAAGCGGGCAACAGAGATGAAGGTTATATGGTATTGGCCAACGATGACGGCGAGAAATGGAAGAGAAGAGAGATCCATGGAAGAACGGTATACGAACTGTATGGAAAAGTTGTGGGAACCCTCCGGTGAGAAGCACGGTTGGGTATTCAAAGAAGCAGCTATATTTTTCTGGAATGACATACCACAAAGAACAAGAACTGGATCTCTACAAGAAAATAATGTACGAGTGCATGGAGTTCTAACAGAGAAAGAAATGAACATTCCAGCTTTTGCGAAACCTCATATGTTGGAGTACATTGCATTGCACTCGGAGTGCTTGGACAACGAACGATTGGAGAATGATGTAGGTGCATTTTAAGTTTATAGTAACATAAAGTAGTACATAGAAGCCTAGTATATTTGGTATATAGAGGTTTTGGTAGGATATTGAGTGAAACTTTTTTCAATATATGTAAATGTAAAGTAATATGTATTTCCAAACTGAATAATTGGTGAATACTATTTCATTCAGGTTTGAAATGTATTATTGAAGTTGTGAAGTTCAATGTCCTTCTAAAAATCATCCAATGCATTTCCTTCAAAACTATAGGCTTTAAATAAATATAAGAACAATAGTACTACACAAATTCTTTTTTTAACATTCTTAAATTTTGTGCAAACTAAAAAAAAAATTGGGGGCAAGAGGCCCCCCCTTTTGGCAACAAGGTCAATTTGGCTCGTACAAGTCATAAGTGCATTTTTATATGGCCAAGTGCAAAAATAACGAATTTAATGTTTTACACAGTTTTTCACTCCTTCAATTATAGCTATAGTCCATTCAACCTTTCCAATCGGTGAATTAAAACACACAGTACACATCACACAACATACAACCACATAATTTCCAATTGCACATACACACAAAACACACACACAATTTGCAAACATTTCATTCTATTTGTTACAATCAAATACACAAAATCACACAATTGTTTTTACTTCCTCAAATGGGAAGGAGCACTTTTCTCTCTTTCAAGGCCAAAAAATTCACCAAAAAAAATTTATTCAAAATCTACCAACATGGATAATGGTGAGAAACATTTCACTACTTTCAACTTTGACACCTTCCTAAGGATTGAGTTTCTTTCTTTTGCCATGAAATTTTTGTCATGAAATAATCTCTATGTTTTTAATGTGTATAAAAAATTTCAAGGTAAAATTTTTTTTAGGAAGATATTTGAAATCTCCCAACAGGTGTAGTTTTGAGAAATTTTTTACAATTGCCAACTTTGACACCCTCCCAAGGGCTAAAAAATTGGTTTCTTACCATGAATTGTTTTCCATGAAGTCATCTCTATGTTGATAAAATGTGCTTCAAATTTCAAGTTGAAATGAATTACCAAAATAAAGATATACAAAATCTCCCAACATATGTGGTTGTGAGGAAGAGTTTTTGAGCCCTTAGCATAGTGTTATTTTGTGGAGCAAAGTTTGACACGAATGTAAAAACTCAACCTCACAACTACACATATTGAGAGATTTTGAATATCTTTTTTTGGGTAAGTGTTTTGAACTTGAAATTTGGAAAATATATTATCAACATAAAGTTGATCTTATTCAAAAAATTTCATGTTAAATAGACAAATTTCAGCCCTTGGGAGGGTGTCTAGGTCCATATATCTTTTTTTTGGTAATTTATTTGAACTTGAAATTTGAAGCACATATTATCAACATAGAGATGACTTCACGGAAACAAATTCATGGTAAGAAACCAATTTTTCGGCCCTTGGGAGAGTGTCAAAGTTAGCAATTGTGAAAATTTTCTCAAAACTACACCTGTTGGGAGATTTCAAATATCTTCTTAAAAAAAGAATTTTACCTTGAAGTTTTTTATGTGTATTAAAAACATAGAGGTTGTTTCATGGCAAAAATTTCATGGCAAAAGAAAAAAAACTCAATCCTTAGGAAGGTGTCAAAGTTGAAAGTAGTGAAATATTTTTCACCACTATCCATGTTGGTAGATTTTGAATAACCTTTTTTTAGTGAATCTTTTGGACTTGAAATTTAATTTACATACAATTGACTCAAAGATAATGCTGTGGTAAAAATTTTGTGGTAAAATACCAATTTTTGAGCTCTCGGGAGGCTTTCAAAGTTGGTAGTCGTGAAATTTTTCTCATTACAAATTCGAAAACGACATTTTGATTGGTAACCCACTGTACATCACCTTGGGTGTCCCCCCCATCCAAGGCCCCCATGATAGACTTGATGTTGTGCAATGCATCTTTGGTCCACCCCCATCCCAAAAATTTTACCAAATACAAATTATGTGGATCCTGCTTTGAACAGTAGCACTTTGGCTTTGTTGGATATCCAGGAATCATCTCATATTTACTCATGAATGGTGGCCTACTCAGCTTCTTCAATCCACCCTATGAAATGCCTTTTAAGACTACAGTCAAACCGTCCTTTTTAAAATTCAATGAGATGCATGCTCCTATCCTCGGAATGCCGATGATATTTGGCATCAGTTCTACAACGTTTGGCTTCACCCTGTCCTTGTCTACAAGGAAAGTGACTCCATTTTCTAAATCAATGAGGGCCTCCTTCTGTATCTTGACCTAGCTTCTTGTCATGTATTTTTCCTTCTTTCTCTGCTTCGGTGGTCTTTTGTCTAGCCTTCAAGCTTGGCTATTTTGTACTTGGTTCTTTTTAATGCAATGGTTCGCCACTTGTTATAATTTTCTTTTTAACAAAAAACAAAAAACAAACAGCCATTAATTTTGGTTGCAGAATAGGTATTACAAAGCATCCCAATTGATGCAAGTTTGAGTACACAAATGTCAATAACATGGGATGGAAATGGCATTAGAGGTCCACAAGAGGGTTGGGTTCGAAATTCTCCCATTGAAACTTAGTGCCATTCCAGCAAACCCCATCAATTAATTTTCATTCAACTCCTTGAAATAGAAACAAAGTGAAGGGTGAGTGGAAATAGTCACAAAGGACAAAATGAGGGGTTTACTTTTCTACTAACAATAGTTCATTTTTAATGAAAAACAACATAATTATTCAACTCCAAAATGAAAAATGACGGGGTTTGCTCTAGTGTGCACCACTAGTGTTGTAGATGAAATGTCATCGTAGCTCATTGAGCTAAAATAGAGTCTTCTGTAATAAGATGAATTGAATTCATAACTACACTCCACCATTTTCATCTATGAGGGAGAAAGATCCATGAAAAGTCTGTAGTTGGTGGACTTTGCACAACATCATTGTCTAATCATTTGTAAATCAAGGCTCTATGGAATATTCTCCAAGAATTAGGAATTCCTACATAGAAAGCTAGTACAAATCATGACTTGAAGTCAATGGCATAACCACCTAGTGAAAGTTCATAAGCCCACAACCATTAGTAACCAAAGCTATAGAATTTGTGAACAAGCAAATAGAATGAGGCTTGAAAGCACCCCCACTCCCCCATCCTTCAAGGAATGCACAAAACACTTTCAATAATGAATTAAATACTTCCAAAACATCAAAGTCAACACCGAATAGCCAAATTGGCCAAAAAAACACAAATACAAAAGATGTCAATAGTTTGACTACAAATAGGGGGTGGAGTTTGAAAAACTTTAAATGATAAATGCATTGAGCCATTAGCTCCAAAAGCCCAAATTAGACTAGGAGACTCTCTACTCCTACTCCTTGGTCATTTCAACTTGCAAAAGTTAGTAATTTTTAAGGCAAGAAAACATAAAAACTTTGAGATATGGAGATATATAGTGGTTGGTCATTTTGGAGGTGATAGAGAAAATGTACCTTGCTTTTGTTCCTAATGTCAAATCCATCAAATATAAAGTCACAAAACATAGTTATTGATTGACTACCTCCTATATCATAAGACTGCTATATTCCAAACGTTGGCCATTTTGTAGAAACAATTAGAAAAGATTTTTTATTGAAATATATCAAATGCTAATTTGATAAAACTTCACCAATTTAACCCCTAAAGGTTTTTGACTATGTTTTCACCAAAACCGCTTCAAAACTGTCATATTTTAGACAACTACCAAATTCTTAGAAAAACAAATTTTTGGACAAAAGTAACCATAGGATCTTTTAGAGCACAGGATTAAAAAGACGTGGAAAAAATTTCAGAAATTTCCGCTCTGTAGTTTGCAAGATATTAGTGTTTGAAGTGACAAAAATCATTTTCTTACCACTGCGGAAATCCGGGCAGCTGCACTTCAGAAGACCATATTTGTGTGGAAAAATGTCCAAAATGATTCTAACTCTTTGGATTCATTTTTCAAGTAAAGTTGGCTACATGCTTGAAAATTTTCAGATCATTTGGAATTGTACAACATTTAGGAAAAAAATAGTAAGTAGAAAGAAGTAGAAAATGAGCCAAAATACTAAATTATTAACAATTTATTTATAGAATTAAAAGAAGACAATCCCAATGGTTGTAATGTTTTGTTAAACAATTTACACTCAATGTTTTTATTCTTTTTCAAAAATATTAAAAATTGAATCAAATAAAGAATTTCAAACTTTTTTTTCGGAACGTAAAGATTATATAACTAGCCAAAACTACCTCAAACTAAAAATCCTCATAACATTTGACTCATTAATCAAAATGGAATGATTCAAAGCTTTACACTTAGATAAAAATCAAAGAAACCAATTTCAAATTTTAATTTCTTAAAAAAATGATTTTTGAAGAAGTTTTTTTTTGTCTAGGCTACCTGCCAAGTAGAGAAAATTACATATCATACAATAACTTTTTCACTATGTAGTTTGAAGTTATGAAAATTGTTGGGCCTTAAAGCTACTCCTTGGATACATGTTTTGTAAGAATTTCAAAGAAGAAAAATTAAAACTCCATTCATAGTGAGCTGCCTAAAATTGCTATGTTGCCAAATAACACAGTTTGGTGCCTTAGGGATGAATGGTTAAGTAGATACATTCACAATTCACACCAAGGATGATGAAAATCATGGTATCAATTTTAAGCACTTTGAATTTATACTAAGAAGTTTAAGATCTAGCCTTCAAAATTGAAATAGCTTTTATTCCAAGATTTGAGAGCTTCTTTTAAACAGAGGAAGGTCATATAAACTTGGATGGGCAAATAAGGAATAATATATTATAATTCTTTATAAATATTTGATTTTGTTGAATTGGAGCAATCTATTGTTAAAATTGACATACATCTATTTTGTAAGTTCTAAATACTAGGAAATATAAAGATTTAGTTTCAAGCCAACACACCACAATTTTTTTTGTGTAATTCCTCAAATGTAACAAAATTGAATTATAGGATTAAATCCTTAACAAATTAAGTGAATGGTTGCATACTTTCTTGAACATTACTTTTAAACTAGGGCTAGTCTCTCAGATTATATTTGATATTTCTTAGCTTTAGACCATAGAAGAAGAGGCTTTGCATCAACAAAAGATATTGTGAAGAAATTTGAATAGCTTTCTTGAATACTCAAAAGCAAATCACTTTGAAGATTTAAATAATTTATCAAAAGAGAGATGCTATTCCTTCATCTCTTTATAGATTCCGTGTCTTAAGTACTATAGGGTTGGACCTTCTTATAGCATGATTGAATGTTTTTATTGTTTTTCCAAAGTGAGACTACATACCTTTCAATAAGTGATTTAGAAATTTTCTAATAGTTTTGTAAAATAAAATAAAGCTTTCTACGATAAATTTATTTGATGTCAATGTGTTAATGGATTTTTTGAAAAAATAACAAAAATTTTGGCAATTATATATTTATTAAGATTGTTTGAGTGTAATGTGGGTATAAACCATATCATAATAATTATACATATCAACGTAGTCTAAGATTTCTAGTTTTTGGTTGACAATTTAGGATTTACATTACTAATTCTGAAATTTTTACTTTCAATTGAACTGTTGTAATCTACCTTCGGGACTTAGAGGTGGATGTGGAAAATTAATTCAATTAGACAACCAACAACCACCACAATCAAAATTTAAGTATAAAAGAATTTTTTTCTATTTTTCTATACTCTACCCTCCTTTCTCCTCCTCTTCTTCATCAAATATACCTCCCCTTCTTCTTGATTTTATTTTTGTAAAAAATTATCAGCCTTCATTGGTTGCATCTACTTATTCTTTAAACCAAGGTTTGTACTTGGAATCCTAAATAGAGATGGCCAAAACATACTCATGGCAATAGCATCCAAACATTGCTAACAACAAGATGAAGGACAATCCATGATGGCATATGTCTATTTTAACCTCTAAAGGTATAGAAGCTTTGCTAGTCAACCCTTTTATGATAGTTACCTAATTTTGGGTAGCATTTTAGGGTAGAAAATTATTATTTATTAAATTTATTTTTCTTGAGCTAACTAAATTGGATTGTTTTGCTACCTTTATATTTAAAACTAAAATTGAGACAATTAGGAAAAACTACAAGGAAAATAGCACAAAGTATTTATTATTTTCCTAGTATTGAACAATTTACTATTAATAAAAAAATGTTGATATTCACAATATCAAAGTTCATTCTACAACAAATGTGGGGTCGCACTATGTCATTGTAAGAGGGTTGCCTAATTCTCAACCAAGTCCACTTGAAGTCCAAATTTCATGTTGAACTTGATTTTGATTTTGATTTTTTCAAATATTCTTTTTCCAAAAATATATATTAATTTCAAGTTTTTCATCGAACAAATATTTATTTAATATTATCAGTTATGGTGCAAACTTTAGAAAAAATATAGAACTTATATTTATAACATGATTGTATATTGTCCAACATCCTTGGACCTTTAGGAGGTTCAATTTTCAAACATTTTTTTAAGAAGTCAATGTTGCATAATCATTGTAGATGAAATAAAAATACAATTATGAAGTTAGTATTAGAAGTTAAGTTATTGAATCTATTTTATCAAATTATTGAATCATATTTCAATTCCAATTTCAATTTATTCTTTCTTATTTGTATTTATTACTACCTTGTTTATAACATTTTAAAATATGATTTCTTTCAATTTAATAGATAAATATGAATATTACTATTGTTATTGGGAATCAATAAACAATGTATAGTCAAATCTTGTAAAATTAAAAATCACTAGTTAGCAATATTTTACTTCTAGTGACTTGAGTGAAGGGGATAAATTTTTTTCTCTTAAACCTTTTTTTTACAACAAATACTAATTTCTTTGAAAATTTGTACAATATAGTAATATTCCAACTTACACTATTTCAAAATAATCCAACTTTGAAAAACTAATGTCCAAGATGTGAATAGGACAAATAAGGGTGATTGCAAGAAACACTTGTACTATTTGTTGCATTTTTAAGAGTAGTGTGGATCATTTTCTAGGGCATTTAAAATTTAATATTTAAAATTTAAAGTATAAATTATATATATACGTTTAAGAAGAAGATACCTTAAGAAGGAAAAGCATAGAAAAATTCTTCAAGTAGGAGAACTAGAACACTGCAAAATCTCAAGAAAATAGGTACTTTGACATTATAATTTATAAAAAACATAATTTTGTTTCAATAAAATACTAAAATTGTCCATTTGCAGCAACTCTATAGAAATGGTCACTCACCAAAAAGAAGACCAAGTTATTGTTTTATATATTTCAAATTGCAAAAAAAAGGGCTCATTTTGTAAGCTCCACATGACATAAAATTAACTATTTTTTAATCCCTTTGAATAACAGCTATAAATATACTAAAAGACTACATCCTCTAAATTTTAGGTCGAAATTCTTTTTTTTGGATACTAAATTCTTCTAAAAAACCCAAATTGGCAAGTGTGACATAAAATTGGGGTCTATTTTAAATAATAAAATAATTAAAGAAATTTACCAAAAAATTAGATTAGATTTATAATAGTTATGAGTACTTTACTTATAAATTTCAAGTTGTTTGGAACCAAAATGCAAAAATTATGGCCAAAAAACATATTTGTGAGCATGATGTGACATCAAAATAGTACAAGAGTGTTTCTTGTAATCACCCATTAATGTAAGGCTGAACAATCCATCATGGTCAAATGATCCATGATGGACATCTGAGGAATGATTCCACAATGGATTTATTCAATTTATAAGATTTTAGGTGATAATAAATCCATTACCTAACACTAAATAAATGGAGTAATTAGTGACCTCATTAGGAAGAACCAACTATTCAATGTAAATCATCGTAAGAAGTGACTTCTTAACCCTAGACCGCCAATGGCTGGTTTGGGTAAACACGATCTTAGCTTTTGAAGTGCTATAAATCTAAATTTGACTAAGTTATACAGATCTTAACCATACAATCATGTATTACACATGTTGTAGATGTCATGGATCAAATTTGAAGACATTGGACCGTATAGATTGCAAGATTATAATGTTTTAGTGTTGAAAAAGAATGCTGAAATTTTCCAAAAAACTCATTTAGAAGCCAAATTTGATTTCTAAGCCTATTTAAATGAAATTATTTTAACTATGAAGTGATTTAAAACCAGGATACAAACACCTTTGTGAAAAAAATATCATTCAATTGACCCTATGTGTTTGCAAAATGGCTTGCAAATGTCAAAAATAGGCAAGAAAAGTTGCAAAAAACACATCTAGAACTGAACCTCCTTCTTCTAAAATGCTTCTCAGTCATTCATAAATTCTTGTATTGATATGAAAATTTATCCACACAAACTAGACTAGTATGCGCAACTTTCCCGAAAAGATTATTGAAAATAAACATTGTATGAAGAAGATACAAGTTGCCGAAGTTCACTATAGTCCATAAATGGCGAGATCTTGAATTTTGAATTGCTCCAAACATTCAAAACAACTTGGATTGACATGAAAATTTCACCACTATAACTAGAGTTCAAAGGGAACACAACCCAATAAATTTTATTGAAATCCGACATTGGATGAAGGAGATACAAGCCCCCGAAGTTGCAACCATGAAGTGCACATTGGTGAATCAAATTGAGCCTGTGAACTTTGACTGGCTTCCAAAAAATCATTACCTCTGGGATTGTTCTAAAATTTTTACCACACAAACTAGAAAAAAAGGCGCAACTTTCACAACAAGTTTTATTGAATTCGGACATTGGATGAAAAAGTTATGGTACTTTGAATTTAGCTTAAAACTATGTAAGGACACTTTTTGTCCTCTTGGGCGGTCTAGGGTTAAGGCCTTCCATTACAAAAAAAAGAAATTGTGATTGCATTAGAAGAACAAGGTGAGCATTATGGATTCGATCAATTGCATGCTGGTTTTGAGGTAGTCTACTAACCTTTGGGGGTTAAACACTTCCAAAAAACATAGCAAATTCATACTTTGTTGAAAAAATATAATTTCAATTCCTCTTACTATTTCTTACACTTGTCCTTATTTAAGGAAAAAATTCCAAAACTTTAACAAAAGCATGAAGAAAAACTAGCAATTCTGACCATGATGGGCTGTTTTACGTGACATTGATCATTGATAGGTCCTATTTTCAATTGACATTACAACACTGGTTTTACGTCACCAGAAAATGAGTTCAAGCACTACGTATACTACTTCATATCACATTGTGGAAATCATTACAATACCAATATTTCAGCCTGCGATCACAAATGGGGCAGTGAGAATACACCTCCTCCACTTGAAAACAGTCGCTTGAAAATAGCAGGCTGCCCCCAATTTCATTCTCCACACATCAGCTAAGTTCATGCAGCCCTTTGTCAATACTTCAGATTCTAATCAGATTCTAAAATCCTAAACCCTGCAGCAATGTCACGGTAGATCCAAACTCCAAAGAATCAGAGCTGAACGTCATGCTTTAAACCCGAATCTTTCTCGACTTACACCTCAAAATTTATAATACTACTCCACGTAAATCCACTGCAAGTCTGCAGCAATCTCCCGAAATGAGGGCCTTTGAAGAGGGTCTCCGTGCCAACATTTTCTCACCAGATCCTTGAAAAAGGGATCGATATCATCCGGCAAAGGAGGTCTCGCACCACGCAAGACTAGATCATAGTCGTTGGTAGGATGGCCTTCAAAAGGGACGCGGCCTGTGAGGACTTCATAACAGGTCATCGCGTAGCTATACACATCGGATTGTTGCGTGAAGGTCTCCGGCACCAAACTGCGAGTCTTCAGCGCGAGCAAAACCTCGGGAGCTCTCCAAAAGCCCGTGCCTGAACTCCCGGCCGAGGATTCAAAATCGGCAATATATGCTGCAAGTTCATGATAAGTTCCATCATTCGCAACCGTCAACACGTTGGCAGCTTTTAGGTCTTTGTGGAGAAGACCACAATTGTGAAGCATGACCATACCCTGTGCGATGTTGCTCAGGATATAGTAGGTCTCCTCCAATGAAAATGGCGGGGCTCCATTACTTCTGAGCATTCGCTTATCTATGAGCTTGCGAAAATCGCCCCAAAACCGGTCAAATACGAACGCGAATCTGCCATCGTCCAACAATTGGGCACCCACTGACCAACAAAGGCCATAGTCTGGATTTCCACCTTGGCCTCCGTGAGTGCGGTGGAAATATCGGTGCGGCAATAAGGCTGAAGCTAATCCAGGAGGCCACCATCGTTGCAAGTCTTCCAGAAAGTAACCTTTCTTGAACACTTTCACCACCAACCTTCTCTTTTCTTGATAATTTCCATCGCGAATAATACAATCGTGCTTATTCATTCCGAACCTTCTCGTTTTTAGATAATGTCCATCGCGAATAATATAATCGTGCTTATTCATTCCGAGAGCTTCAAATATCTCAGCCTGCCCTCCCTCAGCAATCTTTTCACCAATCTCCAACTCATAAGGCTGTCTCCGGAAAAACGGACCCCACTCCGGATGCTCCTTCAACTTCTCAAACGCAACTCTATCACGCACACGCCCATCTTCGTCATCAAAATCAGATGTTGCAGCAGACGACTCAGTCCAGTGGGATTTGGAGGACTCGATCTCGAACTCCAACTCGCTCCCCAAGTCACTCCTCCGCTCACTCAAGCTTTGAATGCGTGTAGAGAAGAACGGCGAGGAAGACGGACCTGCCGCCGTCGATGTCGTAGCAGCTTCAACCCCCAAATGGCCAGAGCATAAAGAGAGGGATTGCAATGGGGTGAGAAAGTCGGGGCTCACGGCTATGGACGAGGCAAACTCTTCCCGAACGTCCTCCGCTTCTTCATGACTCGAGCTTGCTGCGACAAATACATCCCCCTGGGCCATCCGCCTCCCACTCCTGAACCTCTGTCTCCGAATCTGCAGACTTGTGTGCCAGAAAATTCATCAGTTGTCCGCAAGAAGCTTAGGAACTCGTCCATGGAAGTATCAGCACCCTCGAACTATCAATCAATAGAGTATCAAGTCCTTGTTGCCATTTACCGACAGTGCATATTTCGTAACCCTACCTTCAAAGGCAGAATCTGAATTTGACAATACACTCATTGATTCACACTCTTTACAAAAACAACAACTGTACCTAAAGAAAACACCTTCTACTCCATCAAGACGGAATCGCATCAGGGCTATGTGCATTCAAATTGCGTCAATTCGCTGACATACTGAAACCAGGATCCACGGACGTACCAACAGTCACCGCGGGGAAAGCCAGTTGCAGAAGGAGAGCAAAGAGTTAGACCGGGCAAAGAGGTGCTTGATTCAGGTGGATTGAACAACGTGCGCGCAGCCGTTCAAGACAGCCAATTCCTGTCAAATCCTGTTCGAATGCCTCAATGCGAGACCTACTCTGCTCATGTGCTCCAGTTGGCGCAAACCACCAGCTGGGCAATGCAAGTCCTAGCTACAGTTGGAGCAGACATCTGCGAAATTGCGGAGGCTTAGGGAGCACGGTGCGGAGATTCCAATATTCACAGAAGTACCGCATGTTCCGTGTCGATATGCTGCATTGCATTTCCAGGCAAGTCATTGCTTCGGCACCGACAGGGAAACTCGAACGCGGCTCCGACAGGGAAACTCGGGATTTCATGATCGGTGGATTCCGAGATGTGAATGAAACGGTGATCACCACAACCAGAAGTCTGTTGCATTGGTCGCAAGATATCGACCAAGTCACCAAGTCATGCGAATACGGAGTCTCCGTAGGAGAAATAATACGAGACTCCATGTCGAAATGAGTTACACTTAGAACGTAGCTCTTTCTTCCTATTTGTATTTTTGGCTACCTCCTTAGAGCATCCCCACCGCTGCTCGGCCAACAGCTCAAACTGGGTATTTGGCCGGGCTGGGTTGCTCATAATTTCCTACGGCACGCATAATGGAACACGCGAAATGGCCGGGCACGGCCAAATTTCGTGAGGGGACGGCGAATTGGAGAGTGGGATGCCTGGCGCGCTATGTCCTCTAGCACTTGTTTCAAGGTACGGTCCGTCGCTTTTATTGCAGCATTCCGAGCTTCTGTGAGAAAGACCAACAGTAACAATGCCCCACCTGGAATCTCATAAAGCATGCAGAGAGACATGGCGTCTTCATTTTTTGGGGAGGCGCGCTTATCCCCTTCCCCGCGTGCCTTCTCGTGTCTTGCAGTGGGGAGCTCGGGCACCACACGCCCCGGCCGCATATCTTCAGCCCGCCATCCACTGCCTGGCCAGGCCTTTTAGCGCGTCCAGCGGTGGGGATGCTCTTAGGGCCTGCTTCCATGTGAATCGGGCCGGTAGAACTTGTCAGTGAGAAGTGGGTGATGACACTTTTATGTGGACCCGGTGGGTGGGGAGATGTTGTGTAAGAAAAGCACACATCATGATTTCCTTGAAGTTCGATCAAGCTTCACCAATGGGCTTGTCTACCGATATCAGTGAAACTTCAAACCCTCCTTCTCCACTCACCGAGTTGGGCAACACATTTGGTGGGAGCTTCTTCTCTACTAGCTCTTTTGCTACCGGTCCAGCTCACATGGAAGCTGGGCCTTAACCCCTAAATGCCCCAAGGCATCAAAATCTAGTGTTTACAAAACTTTGAATTTAAATAAAACCTAACCAATTTGCCATTTTCCAGATTGAATTTTTGACATTGAAGCTAAACTTTTAAAAGAACTTTCCAAAAACATAAACTACTAAAAATGAATGATAGTGATTTTTCTATTCAAGATTTTGTGCAAGGGCACTCATTGCAATCTTGACTTTTTGTACTGTTGAGAGCTCTTGAAAATGAGCCTAAAATACATTAGATTTTGGAGAAAAAATCACATTCAAAATTCAAATACAAAAATTGTAGAGTAGATTTTGAAAAGCCATAAATTGATTGGGCCTGTGCATGTTAGGCCCTTTAACCTCACATTTTTTTGGTCCCAAACTTTTTAGATTTGACTTGCAAAAAAGAGGATGGAAAGACTTCAAGTCACTTTTGGCAATTTTAACACTCTCATGGTTAAACATTATAATCTTTCACTCCATAAGTGATATTGTTGTGTTTTTCTTTTCCTATGGAATCTCTTACATGTCTAGTTTGAATTTGTACAATTATAAATTTTTTTTAAATGATACAAATTATAAAAGCGTTGGCAAGCAAATTCCAAGAAGCTTAAAACAAACCTTGGACATTTAAGACTGAAAGCATTCTAAAAATTATGATTTTGTTTCAACTTTTATAAAAGAAATGTGAATGTCACTATTGTTAGACAAAACTCACTCAAAAATGTAGTACAATTTAAAAATCGTAATTTCACCACTGAAGTTTGAAGTATTGAATGATGAAGACTTGAGACAGAAGGATCTCAATCATACTACACTAGCTATATTTTACTAAAAGTGACTTAGTGAAGGGGACAAATTTGTGTCACTTAAAACCTTTTTTTTCATAACAAATATTAATTTTTGTGAAAACTTGTATTCCATACAATACAGTGAGAATTCAACCTGCACTATTTCAAAATAATCTAACTTTGCTACATTAGTGTCCTAGATGTGAATAGAACAAATTAGGATACTACTGTGTGAGCATAAATATGCGAGCATGTGAGCTTTATATATATATATATATATATATATATATATATATATATATATATATATATATATATATATATATATATATATATAACACTTATATACTATCACCTTTGAAGGTGTTTATAGTAAAAATACCTATAATATAGGTACTTATAATATAAATATATTCTTATTACAGAAGGTTTCCATAGTTTAAGCACCTATACTATAGGTGCATCATCTTTGAGGCTTATAAGCTCACATACTAGCAACCCTCAAATACATTGGTATGTCCTATTTTCAAGTGACATTACAGTGGGTATACCCAAAATTGCACAGTACCTTAAACAGACACCTAAAAAAATGCCCTCAAAGAATTTTCATTCAGGTAGAAGTCGTCAATGATTGGTATATGGCGATTATTGATTACAATGGAGTATTATAGACTTAGCACAACTCTTAATGTGGTTCTTAATGAACATTATTAAGATGACAAGAAAATGACTATGGTAAGAGGAGCACCAAAAGTGAGGTGTGCCACCCAAAAGACAACCCACAAAGTGTGCCAAAGAAAAGTTTAAAATTTTAAAATTTCCCCCTAACCCTGTGGATTAGACAAAAATTGATTAATTGAAATTAATTATTTCCCATCCCTCCCTTCTGACCCCCTACTTATAATTTTCAACACCAATGAATTTTTGACAATCAATATTGGATTATCTCCCATCCCTATAGGGTCCTTCTTTTTTTTAATCAACAATTTTAGGATTCTTTAATTTTTTATAGAAGGGGGTCTCTTTTAACCCCTAAAGCCCTGAACAACGTTTTTTGAGATTATAAATTTTTTGGGCAGCTCACTACGGATGGATTTTTCTTTTCTTTGAAATTTTGATACAATGTGTGCCCGAGGAGTAGCTTTAAGGCCCGACAATTTTCATAACTTTTGACTTCACGGATAAAAAGTTATCGCAGGATATGTTGTTTTCTTTACTCGGCGGGCATCCTGGGCAGCTGAAAAAACTTCTTCAAAAAAACTTTTTTTTAAAAAGTGAAATTTCAAATTGGTTCTTTAGGTTTATACAAACATGGAAAGCTTTGAATCAATCCATTTTGATCAATGAGTCAAAAGTTATGAAGATTTTGAGTTTGGGGTAGTTTGTGTCTAGTTACAGAATCTCTACAGTACGAAAAAAGTTTAAAATTCTTCATTTAATTCAATTTTTCATATTTTTGGAAAAAAATAAAAACAGAAGGTGTAGATTGTTTATTACAACATTTTAACCATTGGGATTGAAAATTTTCAATTCCATGAATAAAATGTTCACAATTTAGTATTTGGGCTCATTTTTTAGTTCTTTCTACTTACTTATTTTTTCCTATATGTTGTACGATTCCAAATGGTTTGAAATTTTTTGAGAATGTAGCCAACTTGCATTCAAGTATGAATTCAAAGGATAACCACCATTTTGATTTTTTTTCACACAAATGTGACCTTGTGAAGTGCAGCTGCCCGGATTTTCGCAGGGATAAAAAAACAATTTTTGTCATTTCAAATGCTTATATCTTGCAATCTACACTGTGGAAATTTCTGAAATTTTTTCCACATGTTTACAAACCACCTTACTACAAGATCCTATGGTTACATGAGTCAAAAATAGGTTTTAAAAAAAAATTGCACTTATATTAGAAATGGCATTTTTGGAGCAATTTTGGTGAAAACATAGTCAAAAACCTTTAGGGGTAAATCAACAACTCTTGTTTTTTCTTCGTAGGGGTGGGTGGGTTTGCGCAGTCATTTCTGTAATCACAGGAGATAGTATGTGCGTACTGCCCACAATCCCACTTGTGAGTTGAATTCTACACCTGAACTGAAAAACTTGCAAAGGACAATTGAGTTATTTGTAAAGTATGTTAAACCGGGGTTTAAACCCATGAGTTTTGTGAAAAAGCCAGTTGAGTTAAAAAAGTTGAAATAAAAGTGGGTATGAAACTTATTTTTCCATCAAAATGGTGCCTAAGAAAGTTTGGTCCCCACTTTTGAAGTCGTGTGACATAAGTATCTTGCAAAAAAGTTTGACGCTTCAACTATAGTGGCCTTCTCAACTTCAAAAAAAAGTCATGCCCAAAGTGGGGGGGACTTTACAAATAACTCAATGCACAAACCAGTTGTTAATGACTTTTACTGCTTTTTACTCTAAGCTTTATATACCAGACCCTACAACAGAAGAAGTGGAAAAGGATCGGGAAGCTCTCCTTGCATGCTTCCAGAATCGATTTACCCGCCTTCAACAAGGGCAGGGAGAACTGACCCCTGGCTCGCCACTCGGGTAAAATGCTGTAATTTTTTATTTTTCACACAATTTTTATTTTTCAAGTTTTGAATTCATATTTGCGATCACAGACACCAAATTAGCTAGGGGTGAAGAGAATAGGGCTGATCACGGTTTTTTCACTGCTCCTAGCTAATTGAGGGCCTCCGATTCCATATATGAATTCAGAATTTGCAAAAAATAAAATTTGCAAAAAATACAAAATTCCAGGGTTTGCCCCAGCGGGGCAATAAGGGGGTCAATTCACCCTGGCCCTGAACCCGATGGGGTTATGGTAGAATTTTTTCTAAAATATTGGGATATGATCGGTAGCAAGTATATTTTGATGTTTCAATCTTCTATAAACCAAGGAAAATTCCCAAACGGGATGACGTTAGGCTTAATTGCATTTATTTTTAAGGATGTTGACCCAGCAAATCTTTCTAATTGACGTCTGATTATGCTTCTCAATGTATCATATAAGATCCTAGCAAAGGCTCTTCAGATTTGACTCCAATGCTTCCTAAAAGATGTCATTAGTCCGGATCAATTTGCTTTCCTCCCGCTTTGCTATATTACAAATAATGTCGAACTACATGAGACAATTGAGTGGGCTAAGGAATTGCACCAAGATCTTATATTCCTCAAGTTAGATTTCACCAAAGCATACGATACAATTTCTTGGGAATTTTTGTTTGGTATTATGAATAGAATTGGTATTCCTGATTACTTTGCCAACATTATTTGAATGCTACTCCAAGATGCATGTGCTTTTGTGATGCTCAATGGAAAGATCACTAATTCTTTTTCCATAGCATGAGGGGTGTGTCAAGGATGTCCTTTAGCACCTCATTTATTCTTACTAGCTAGTGAGGCTTTTAATATAGTAGCCAAGGAAGAAATGCATCTTACAAAAATTCATGGTATTTTGCTTCCTGATGGTGTGATCCAACAACTCTTTTCCCAATATGTAGATGATTCGGGGTTTTCCATCCTAGGTCAAGAATTGAACCTACAAAATATGGTTGCCCTATTTGGTTGATTTGGCTCTACTTCTAGTCTGATTGTTAATTGGACCAAGAATATAGGGTACTACTTTGCAGCAACACCCCAACTAGAATGGCTTTCTAAGTTTGATATTACTTGGGCTCCTCTAAGTTCTTTGTCAAAAGTATTAGGGGCTCCATTTGGCATCTCTTTGCAAACTCAAGATGTCGATAAACTTCTCCATCAAAAGATCATGAAAAATCTATCCTATTGGTCTACACAAAGATTATTCCTAGTTGGCAAAGCCTCAGTGGTTAATGATGTTATCTTGTCAACACTCTATTTCTTTATAGTCATCATATGGTGTGGTTCTATTCAAATCCTTTGAACCATATGTGGTAGTTTGCAAAATTATCTATGGAGTGGAACACCTTACATGCACTAGGGTGAGTTAAGAGGATTATTGCCTCTCTAAAAGTGCAAGTCGACTTCAACTTCTTGACCTTGAGATATCAGTGACTGCCCTTTTAGCAAAATGGGTGCTTTATACTATTGAGCTTGGTATATCTGGTTTGAAGATCCTATTACGATACAAAATACATAAGATGAAGCCCCATCCCAAATTGAACTACTAGTTTCCATCTACAACCTAGTTTATAGTTCATAATTTATCTACTTCAAGAGGCTCACAAGTATGGAACTAAATTATAGGTGCTTGGAACTTGGAAGTGACTCGTGAAATACATAGATATCATACCTCCAACTAATGCAAATGAGGTCAAAGCTACAAGTATTTGGTAGGCGACAAACTTTATTGGCTCAAACTTCAATTTCTCTATTAATTGACAAAGCTAGGATACTTGCTCGAAGTGGGTTGTATACTATTGGTGACTTGTGGAATTCTCACTGTAAAGAGTTTAAACCATTGGCGACCATCTCTTCAGAATTTCCTCTCACCACGATGGAATACCATCATTGGTTTTTTTTCCTAGACCAAATTCCACGAGATTGGATTTCCATGCTTGCAGAGCAACCCGAACTAGTCTCTATGAGCAATTGGGTAGGCATCTTTGCTCAACCCCATGATCCACTACCGGTTGTTCTCTAGCAACCAACAGAGCTTGATTAGCCCTTCCTAAGCGTGCACTTGCTAGAGATACATTTTCCTAAAGGGATTTCTCGTGCAACTGTTGGCTCACAATCCCGACAAATATCCGTTCTCCCAAGGTCTCCAGAGCCAATTATTTACGCAAGATTTATTAGGAAGGTTTGAGTTGTTCAAGTCAAAAAAAGTAGAGGTCAATCGACACACATGCTATTTTCTGGGGTGATTGAATCACTAGACTTTGACCATGGATGGTGGAAATGGGCAAATGGGAAACCATTACTCGAATATATAGTATCAATGCCAGGGCGTAAGATTCTCAGTAGTTTGGCTTCCCTGAAATGGTCCACCCCTTCCAAATGGATCAACCTCCTACCTGATCATTTCTCACCAACATGGAAGGAAACTTCAACCAAAGTTAGGCCACCAAAAGACACAAATTTCATATAGTCCATCTGGCATAATATTGTTGCAATAAACTCCTGGAGAGCACAAATTGCCCCAAGTATTGATGCCAATTGCTTCTACTACTCTATAGGTGATATTGAGACTCCGCTTCATCGATTTTTTTGTTATCCAAGATCACAAGTTATTTGGGACTATGCACAATCTATTGTACAGTGGGGTACCAATCAAAATGTTGTTTTCGAATTTGCAGTGTGAAAAATTTCAGTACTACCAACTTTGAAAGCCTCCCGAGAGCTCAAAAATTGGTATTTTATCACAAAAATTTTACCACAACATCCTCTTTAAGTGAATTATATGCGTGCCAAATTTAAAGGCCAAAAAATTCACCAAAAAATATTTATTCAAAATCTACCAACATGGGTAGTGGTGAGAAACATTTCACTACTTTCAACTTTGACACCTTCCTAAGGATTGAGTTTTTTTTCTTTTGCCATGAAATTTTTGTCATGAAACAATCTCTATGTTTTTAATATGTATAAAAAATTTCAAGGTAAAATTTTTTTTAGGAAGATATTTGAAATCTCCCAACAGGTGTAGTTTTGAGAAAATTTTCACAATTGCCAACTTTGACACCCTCCCAAGGGCTGAAAAATTGGTTTCTTACTATGAATTTCTTTCAGTGAAGTCATCTCTATCTTGATAATATGTGTTTCAAATTTCAAGTTCAAAGGAATTACCAAAATAAAGATATACAAAATCTCCCAACATGTGTAGTTGTGAGGAGGAGTTTTTGAGCCCTTAGTATAGTGTTATTTTGTGGAGCAAAGTTTGACACGAATGTAAAAACTCAACCTCACAACTACACATGTTGAGAGATTTTGAATATCTTTTTTTGAGCAAGTGTTTTGAACTTGAAATTTGGAAAATATATTATCAACATAAAGTTGATCTTATTCAAAAGAATTCATGTTAAATAGACAAATTTTAAGCCCTTAGGAGGGTGTCAAAGTCGGCAATACTCAAAATTTTCTCACAACTACACATGTTGAGAGATTTTGTATATCTTTTTTTTGGTAATTCCTTTGAACTTGAAATTTGAAGCACATATTATCAAGATAGAGATGACTTCACGGAAAAAAAATTCATGGTAAGAAACCAAATTTTCAGACCTTAGGAGGGTGTCAAGTTTAGCAATTGTGAAAATTTTCTCAAAACTACACCTGTTGGGAGATTTCAAATATCTTCTTAAAAAAAGAATTTTACCTTTAAATTTTTTATGTGTATTAATAATATAGAGATTGTTTCATTTCAAAAGTTTCATGGAAAAAGAAAAAAAACTCAATCCTTAGGAAGGTGTCAAAGTTGAAAGTAGTGAAATGTTTCTCATCACTACCCATGTTGGTAGATTTTGAATAAATATTTTTTGGTGTATCTTTTGGGATTGAAAATTTTCATAAATATAATTAACTCAAAGATAATTTTGTGGTAAAACTTTTGTGGCAAAACTTTTGTGGTAAAATACCAATTTTTGAGCTCTCGGGAGGCTTTCAAAGTTGGCAGTACTGAAATTTTTCTCACTGTGAATTCGAAAACGACATTTTGATTGGTAACCCACTGTACATCCCCTTGGGTGTCCCCCCCATCCAAGGCCCCCATGATAGACTTGATGTTGTGCAATGCATCTTTGGTCCCCCCTCGTCCCAAAAATTTTACCAAATACAAATTATGTGGATCCTGCTTCAAAGAGTAGCACTTTGGCTTTGTTGGATATCCAGGAATCATCTCATATTTACTCATGAATGGTCGCCTACTTAGCTTCTTCAATCCACCCTATGAAATGCCTTTTAAGACTACGGTCAAACTATCTTGATTTAGATTTTTGTCATGTATTTTTCCTTCTTTCTCTGCTTCGGTGGTCTTTTGTCTAGCCTTTAAGCTTGACTGTTTTGTACTTGGTTCTTTTTAATGCAATGGTTTGCCACTTGTTATAATTTTCTTTTTAACAAAAAACAAAAAACAAACAGCCATTAATTTTGGTTGCAGAATAGGTATTACAAAGCATCCCAATTGATGCAAGTTTGAGTACACGAATGTCAATAACATGGGATGGAAATGGCATTAGAGGTCCACAAGAGGGTTGGGTTGGAAATTCTCCCATTGTAACTTAGTGCCATTCTAGCAAACCCCATCAATTAATTTTCATTCAACTCCTTGAAATAGAAACAAAGTGAAGGGTGAGTGGAAATAGTCACAAAGGACAAAATGAGGGGTTCACTTTTCTACTAACAATAGTTCATTTTTAAAGAAAAACAACATAATTATTCAACTCCAAAATGAAAAATGATAGGGTTTGCTCTAGTGTGCACTACTAGTGTTGTAGATGAAATGTCATCGTAGCTCATTGAGCTAAAATAGAGTCTTCTGTAATAAGATAAATTGAATTCATAACTACACTCCACCATTTTCATCTATGAAGGAGAAAAATCCATGAAAAGTCTATAGTTGGTGGACTTTGCACAACATCATTGTCTAATCATTTGTAAATCAAGGCTCTATGGAATATTCTCCAAGAATTAGGAATTCCTACATAGAAAGCTAGTACAAATCATGACTTGAAGTCAATGGCATAACCACCTAGTGAAAGTTCATAAGCCCACAACCATTAGTAACCAAAGCTATAGAATTTGTGAACAAGCAAATAGAATGAGGCTTGAAAGCACCCCCACTCCCCCATCCTTCAAGGAATGCACAAAACACTTTCAATAATGAATTAAATACTCCCAAAACATCAAAGTCAACACCGAATAGCCAAATTGGCCAAAAAAACACAAATACAAAAGATGTCAATAGTTTGACTACAAATAGGGGGTGGAGTTTGAAAAACTTTAAATGATAAATGCATTGAGCCATTAGCTCCAAAAGCCCAAATTAGACTAGGAGACTCTCTACTCCTACTCCTTGGTCATTTCAACTTGCAAAAGTTAGTAATTTTTAAGGCAAGAAAACATAAAAACTTTGAGATATGGAGATATATAGTGGTTGGTCATTTTGGAGGTGATAGAGAAAATGTACCTTGCTTTTGTTCCTAATGTCAAATCCATCAAATATAAAGTCACAAAACATAGTTATTGATTGACTACCTCCTATATCATAAGACTGCTATATTCCAAACGTTGGCCATTTTGTAGAAACAATTAGAAAAGATTTTTTATTGAAATATATCAAATGCTAATTTGATAAAACTTCACCAATTTAACCCCTAAAGGTTTTTGACTATGTTTTCACCAAAACCGCTTCAAAACTGTCATATTTTAGACAACTACCAAATTCTTAGAAAAAAAAAATTTTGGACAAAAGTAACCATAGGATCTTTTAGAGCACAGGTTTAAGAAGATGTGGAAAAAATTTCAGCAATTTCCGCACTGTAGTTTGCAAGATATTAGTGTTTGAAGTGACAAAAATCATTTTTTTACCTTTGCAGAAATTCGGGCAGCTGCACTTCAGAAGACCATATTTGTGTGGAAAAATGTCCAAAATGATTCTAACTCTTTGGATTCATTTTTCAAGTAAAGTTGGCTACATGCTTGAAAATTTTCAGATCATTTGGAATTGTACAACATTTAGGAAAAAAATAGTAAGTAGAAAGAAGTAGAAAATGAGCCAAAATACTAAATTATTAACAATTTATTTATAGAATTAAAAGAAGACAATCCCAATGGTTGTAATGTTTTGTTAAACAATTTACACTCAATGTTTTTATTCTTTTTCAAAAGTATTAAAAATTGAATCAAATAAAGAATTTCAAACTTTTTTTTCGGAACGTAAAGATTATATAACTAGCCAAAACTACCTCAAACTAAAAATCCTCATAACATTTGACTTAGTAATCAAAATGGAATGATTCAAGCTTTACACTTAGATAAAAATCAAAGAAACCAATTTCAAATTTTAATTTCTTAAAAAAATGATTTTTGAAGAAGTTTTTTTTGCCTAGGCTGCCTGCCAAGTAGAGAAAATTACATATCATACAATAACTTCTTCACTATGTAGTTTGAAGTTATGAAAATTGTTGGGCCTTAAAGCTACTCCTTGGATACATGTTTTGTAAAAATTTCAAAGAAGAAAAATAAAAACTCCATTCATAGTGAGCTGCCTAAAATTGCTATGTTGCCAAATAACACAGTTTGGTGCTTTAGGGATGAATGGTTAAGTAGATACATTCACAATTCACACCAAGGATGATGAAAATCATGGTATCAATTTTAAGCACTTTGAATTTATACTAAGAAGTTTAAGATCTAGCCTTCAAAATTGAAATAGCTTTTATTCCAAGATTTGAGAGCTTCTTTTAAACAGAGGAAGGTCATATAAACTTGGATGGGCAAATAAGGAATAATATATATTATAATTTATTTATAAATATTTGATTTTGTTGAATTGGAGCAATCTATTGTTAAAATTGACATACATCTATTTTGTAAGTTCTAAATATTAGGAAATATATAGATTTGGTTTCAAGCCAACACACTACAATTTTTTTGTGTAATTCCACAAATTTAACAAAATTGAGTTAGGATTTAATCCTTAACAAATTAAGTCAATGGTTGCATACTTTCTTGAACATTAGTTTTAAACTAGGGCTAGTCTCTCAGACTATATTTGATGTTTCTTAGCTTTAGACCATAGAAGAAAAGGCTTTGCATCAACAAAAGGTATTGTGAAGAAATTTGAATAGCTTTTTTGAATATTCAAAAGCAAACTACTTTGAAGATTTAAATAATTTATCAAAAGAGAGACGCTACTCCTTCATCTCTTTATAGATTCCATGTTTTAAGTACTATAGGGTTAGACCTTCTTATAGCATGATTGAATGTTTTTATTGTTTTTCTAAAGTGAGACTATATACCTTTCAATAAGTGATTTAGAAATTTTCTAATAGTTTTGTAAAATAAAATAAAGCTTTCTACGATAAATTTATTTGATGTCAATGTATTAATGGATTTTTTGAAAAAATAACAAAATTTTTGGCAATTATATATTTATTACGATTATTTGAGTGTAATGTGGGTATAAACCATATCATAATAATTATACATATCAAAGTAGTCTAAGATTTCTAGTTCTAGATTGACAATTTAGGATTTACGTTCACTAATTCCTAAATCTTTACTTTCAATTGAATTGTTGTAATCTACCTTTGGGACTTATAGGTTAATGTGGAAAATTAATTCAATTAGACAATCAACAACCACTACAATCAAAATTTAAGTATAAAAGAATTTTTATCTGTTTTTCTATACTCTACCGTCCTTTCTCCTCTTCTTCTTCATCAAATATACCTCCCTTTCTTGTTGATTTTATTTTTGTAAAAAATTGTCAACCTTCATTGGTTGCATCTACTTATTCTTTAAACCAAGGTTTGTACTTGGAATCCTAAATAGAGATGGCCAAAACATGCTCATGGGAATAGCATCCAAACATTGCTAATAACAAGATGAAGGACAATCCATGATGGCATATGTCTATTTTAACCTCTAAAGGTATAGAAGCTTTGCTAGTCAACCCTTTTATGATAGTTACCTAATTTTGGGTAGCATTTTAGGGTAGAAAATTATTATTTATTAAATTTATTTTTCTTGAGCTAACTAAATTGGAACTAAATTGTTTTTCTACCTTTATATTTAAAACTAAAATTGAGACAATTAGGAAAAACTACAAGAAAAATAGCGCAAAGTATTTATTATTTCCCTAGTATTGAACAATTGACTATTAATAAAAAAATGTTGATATTCACAATATCAAAGTTCATTCTACAACAAATGTGGGGTCGCACTATGTCATTGTAAGAGGGTTGCCTAATTCTCAACCAAGTCCACTTGAAGTCCAAATTTCATGTTGAACTTGATTTTGATTTTGATTTTTTCAAATATTCTTTTTCCAAAACTATATATTAATTTCAAGTTTTTGATTGAACAAATATTTATTTAATATTATCAGTTATGGTGCAAACTTTAGAAAAAATATAGAACTTATATTTATAATTGTATATTGTCCAACGTCCTTGGACCTTTAGGAAGTTCAATTTTCAAACATTTTTTTAAGAAGTCAATGTTGCATAATCATTGTAGATGAAATAAAAATACAATTATGAAGTTAGTACTAGAAGTTAAGTTATTGAATCTATTTTATCAAATTATTGAATCATATTTAAATTTGAATTTAAAATTATTCTTTCTTATTTGTATTTATTACTACCTTGTTTATAATATTTTAAAATATGATTTCTTTCAATTTAATAGATAAATATGAATATTACTATTGTTATTGGGAATCAATAAACAATGTATAGTCAAATCTTGTGAAATTAAAAATCACTAGTTAGCAATATTTTACTTCTAGTGACTTGAGTGAAGGGGATCAATTTTTTTTCTCTTAAACCTTTTTTTTGCAAACAAATACTAATTTCTGTGAAAATTTGTACAATATAGTAATATTCCAACTTACACCATTTCAAATAATCCAACTTTGAAAAACTAATGTCCAAGATGTGAATAGGACAAATAAGGATGATTGCAAGAAACACTTGTACTATTTGTTGCATTTTTAAGAGTAGTGTAATCATTTTCTAGGGCATTTAAAATTTAATATTTAAAGAATAAATTATATATATACGTTTAAGAAGACGATACTTTAAGAAGGAAAAGCATAGAAAAATTCTTCAAGTAGGAGAACTAGAACACTGCAAAATCTCAAGAAAATAGGTACTTTGACTTTATAATCTATAAAAAATATAATTTTGTTTCAATAAAATACTAAAATTGTCCATTTGCAGCAACTCTATAGAAATGGTCACTCACCAAAAAGAAGACCAAGTTATTGTTTTATATATTTCAAATTGCAAAAAAAAGGGCTCATTTTGTAAGCTTCCACATGACATAAAATTAACTATTTTTTAATTCCTTTGAATAACAGCTATAAATATACTAGAAGACTACCTCTTCTAAATTTCAGGTCAAAATTCTTTTTTTGGATAGTAAATTCTTCTAAAAAAACCCAAATTGGTAAGTGTGACATAAAATTGGGGTCTATTTTTAATAATTAAATAATTAAAAAAATTTACCAAAGAAATTAGATTAGATTTATAATAGTTATGAGTACTTTACTTATAAATTTCAAGTTGTTTGGAACCAAAATCCAAAAATTATGACCAAAAAACATATTTGTGAGCATGATGTGACATCAAAATAGTACAAGAGTGTTTTTGCAATCACCCATCAATGTAAGGCTGAACAATCCATCATGGTCAAATGACCCATGATGGACATCTAATGAATGATTCCACAATGGATTTATTCAATTTATTCAATTTTAGGTGATAATAAATGCCTTACCTAACACTAAATAAATGGAGTGATTAGTGACCAGCAAATTCATACATTGTTGAAAAAATAGAATATCAATTCCTCTTACTATTTCTTACACTTGTCTTTATGTAAAGAAAAAATTCCAAAACTTTAACAAAAGCATGAAGAAAAACTAGCAATTCTGACCATGATGGGCTGTTTTACGTGACATTGATCATTGATAGGTCCTATTTTCAATTGACATTCCAACACTGGTTTTACGTCACCAAAAAATGAGTTCAGGCACTACGTATACTACTTCATATCACATTGTGGAAATCATTACAATACCAATATTTCAGCCTGCGATCACAAATGGCAGTGACAATATACCTCCTCCACTTGAAAAGTTGAAAACAGTCACTTGAAAATAGCAGGCTGCCCTCCCTCAACAATCTTTTCACCAATTTCTAACTCGTATGGCTGTCTCCAGAAAAACGGACCCCACTCCGGATGTTCCTTCAACTTCGCAAACGCAACGCTGTCACGCACCCGCTGACCTTCGTCATCAAAATCAAATGTCGCAGCAGACGACTCAGTCCAGTGGGGTTTAGAGGCCTCGATCTCAAACTCTACCTCGCTCCCCAAGTCGCTCCTCCGCTCAATCAAGCTTTGGATGCGTGTAGAGAAGAACGGCGAGGAAGACGGACCTGCCGCCGTCGATGTTGTTAGTAAGTCTGACAGTATACTACTGTAACATAGATTGAATAGTCACGCCTCACACCGTTCTGTTAGTCAAGCGGTGCTTCCTGTCTGCCTATATTAAGGCTGGATACTTTGTACTTCAATACTTTATATAATATATACCTTTCGTCTTCCTGTCAGTCTTGCATCTTCTTCTCAACATGGTATCAGAGCCAGGCTATGAGTCTGCATGATGAACGAGCAGAAAACTTAATACTTCAATATGTGCTTCGCTCCAACCCCTCCACAGGAGTGTTCCAGCGAAGATGTTTTCGATGTACTAGTAATAGAAGAAGAGCAAACTAAAAATGAAAATCAGTTTCCCATGATACGATTCTTTGAACATTACCTGCAAGATGGATTCTTTCAAGTTGCAGATGAATTAGCAGTTGAAGACGTTGGACTACCTCGGAATCGAGATCGTGAAATTATTCCATACGAAATCAGCAACGCACCTGAAAGCTACATTGAATTGCAAAATGAACCTGGCCAGTTCGACGAGGTTATTCCTCAGTACTTCGCAGATGACTCGTACGACAATGTACCTTCCTATCTATATTAGGAGCTGTAAGCGTTAATCCTGGACTTCAGTTCGGTTCCCAAGAACTTTAAACAACATGGCTGCAGCCAACAGTATGGCTTCTCGCGCTTATAATATGATTAATATTTCACCTTTAACTGCTTCAAATTATGCGTCTTGAAGCATAAAAATAGAAATGCTCCTCATACGCTCAGAACTCTAGGGTATGGTTAACGGAACCGAAGCTGCTCCTGCTGACAGCGATCAAGCTGGATTAACAGCATGGAAGTTAAAAGACTCAAAAGCTCGGGCTGACATATTATTGCACTGTGGTGAGAAGCAATTAATCTCACTTCAACCGCTAGCCACCTCTAAAGCAGTATGGGATAGAATAAAGCAACTCTATCAACGATCGAATAAAGCATCATAAGTAAGTTTACATAAACAATTATGTCATCTTACCATGACCGACACAGATGATGTTGTTGGTTTTCTTGAAACTTGGCAATCGGTGCTCCAAGAAGCAGCTACCGCAAGTTGCGTATTTACCGATGCCCAACAAGTTATGCTCCTCTTATCAACGCTTCCGGATTCATGGAGTGCGTTCGTTACAACCCAAGGTAGCATTACGAATCTCACATTCCCTGAATTATTGTCAAATATACTCCAACAAAATGCAATCAATACCTCAAGAGGTGAATCTGCTAAAACCAGTGCGTTTTACGTAAAGGGAAAGTTTACCAAATCCTTTTCCGCTAAATCTTCCTCATATGGACAAAATTCCAAAAACAACAAACCCAGTTTTCGATCCTCAAATGATAAGAACATTCGGAGTCAAAAGGCTATTATTTGCCACTACTGTGGCATCCCAGGCCATAAATCCCCAGATTGCAGGAAAAAGAAACGGAATTCAAGTGGATCTACAGTATCCACTAAGCATCAACTTCATAATAACAGTACTGAAGAACCTTCTTATCTTTTTACTGCAACCGTAGCACAATCCGTCCTTTCCTCCTCATGGTATATAGACTCCGGGGCAAGTCAACACATGTCCCCCAACAAATCCTTGTTTCGTAATTATAAAGCATTGGATTCTCCGCGCTTGATTGTCTTGGGTGATAATAACACTCATCATGCTGATGGTTTGGGTTCAGTCCTTTTAAGACTACCCAATGACCAAACCTTACTAATTCCTGACGTATTATTCGTTCCAGGATTAGCTAAAAACCTTATTTCAGTTTCTCAGCTTACAAATACCGGCCATACTATTTTAACTTTTACTAAAATACAATGTATTATTAAAACAAGATCCCCAGAATCAAGGATACAAAATCAATTTCGTCTGCCCAAAGATGGGACTCTATTCACTCTTGGCGTTGGCATTGAATCATTTGATTCGGCTAGCATGGCAGAGACTTTATTCCAGGTGCCTGCCTCTGATACTTTCAAATGGCATTATAGGCTTGGACACATCAATATTAACTCTATGAATCTTATGATTTCTCAGAATTTGGTCGAAGGTTTGTCAAATATCAAATCCAGTTTACCATTGTGTGAAGGATGTTTATTCGGGAAACAAACCAAAATACCTTATCCACTTAATGGTGCTACACGAGCTCTCGTACCGCTAGCATTAATTCACACAGATGTGTGTGGACCCATGCGCACACCATCTATTGGTGGTGCTACTTATTTTCTCACTTTCATTGACGACTTCTCACGGTTCACAACTGTGTACTTTCTAACAAAGAAATCAGAAGTTTTGAACTATTTTCAAAATTATAAACAACTTGTGGAAAACCAATTTACTGACCACAAGATACTCATTCTTAGATATGATAATGGCGGGGAATTTACGTCTAAAGCTTTCAATACATTTTGTCTTGATCATGGCATTCAACGCCAATTTACTATTCCTTATAACCCTGCCCAAAACGGAATTTCCGAACGCAAAAATCGAACACTAGTCGAAGCTGCTCGATGTATGCTACATGTTGCCCATTTGCCAAATTCTTTCTGGGCTGAAGCTGTGTCTACAGCTTGTTATTTACAGAATTGCTCATATACCTCAGCTTTGCCAAATATCACGCCTTATGAGCTCTGGATAGGTTTGAAACCTGACTTAAGTAACCTTCATATTTTCGGTTGCCCTGCCTATGCTCATATTCCTAATCAGTTAAGAACGAAACTTGAAGTTAAAACTATTAAGTGTATATTTCTTGGCTATGGTAACTCTACTGGCATTAAAGGATATCAGCTATATGATCAAGATAATCAACGGCTCTTTATCAGTCGTGATGTTGTTTTTAATGAAGACTATATTTTATCTGGTCGGAAGTCACCTTCATCTAACACAAGTCAACCACCTACTTGGTTCACCGAACTTGGCGATTCCTCTTCTATTCCTGACCTGGCTACTCAACGAACTGCCCCTAGTACCCCCTTGCAGGCAGTTCTACCAATCAAAACGACGCAGGACCCACATTTGTCTCCACCACCACCTGATCCTCCGGATTCACCAACCTCTCCCTCCAGATTTCCATCTGCTCATGCACGCTCACATCAGCGTCAAGATCAGTTACAAAGCTCTCCTCCACGACGGAGTTCTCAACGCTCAAATAAAGGTCAAAGAATGACCCCTCGATTCCATGATATGAATCTGTATTGCTTTGGCTTATTAGCCCAATTAGCTGAACCTCTTACAGTATCTGAAGCTCTTTCCAGCCAGGATGCTCGAGTTTGGAAACTTGCTATGGATACTGAGTATCTTTCTTTGCTCAATAATAAAACTTGGGAATTGGTGGACCCTCCTCCACATCGATCCATCATCAGCTCGAAATGGATTTTCCGACGCAAGTATAAATCTGATGGTTCCATTGCCCGATTCAAAGCTCGTTTTGTAGCTCGGGGTTTTTCTCAAAAACCAGGTCTTGATTTCTATGAAACTTTCTCACCTGTTATGAAAATGACGTCTTTGAGACTACTTTTAGCTTTGGCAACACTTTATGATTATCACATCCACCAAATGGATGTGATAACTGCTTTTCTGCATGGAGTTTTACGTGAGGAAATTTTTATTTCCCAACCTGAAGGTTATATTCAACCTGGATCTGAACAAAAAGTTTGCCGATTGCTTAAATCCTTATACGGACTTAAGCAAGCGCCCCGTGTTTGGTACGAAACGTTCGACTCTTTTCTCTTGAGCCAGGGTTTCATCAAGTGTAAATCAGACCAAAATGTTTACACTAAACGCTTGTCTTCTTCATTAATAATCTTGGGATTGTACGTTGATGATCTCATTATAATCTCAGACAATCTCCAGCTTTTGAATACTACAAAAGCAATATTTTCTCAGCGTTTCTCAATGACAGATAACCAAGAAATTGGATATATCCTTGGTGTTCAAATACAATGAGATCGCCCCAATAAAATCTTAAAGTTATCTCAAGAAAAGTATATAAATGACCTTTTGACTAAATTCAATATGTCAAATTCTAATCCTGTTTCTACACCCTTAGAAGCCGACATCAGATATTCTCGCCAAGGCAGTGATTCCCTTACCATTGATGAGCAACAACAAATGTTGCAGATTCCATACAAGCAAGCCTTTGGCAGCCTCCAGTACCTGGTCACTTGCACCCGATGGGACTTAGCATTTGCGGTTAATCATCTTGCCCAATTCATGCAACAACCTGCTCCAATCCATTGGCTGGGAGTCAAACGTATCTTTCGTTATCTCCAAGGATCTTCCCAACAAGGTTTAATATATACTGGTGCTACTTTTGACGTCTCCCTTCATCACCAACTTTATAGCTGGAGCGATGTTGATTGGGCTGGCGACCCAGATACACGTCGATCTACTTCCGGCTATATCTTTCAAATTGATTCCTCTTGTATCCTCTCCTGGCAGAGCCGAAAGCAATCCATCGTTGCTCTCTCTTCGACTGAAGCAGAGTATATTGCAGCAGCCATAGCAACGAAAGAACTCTTATGGCTTCAGACAATCATTTCGGAGCTTGGTTATCATTTATCCCTCCCCTGTACTCTTTACTGTGACAACCAATCTTGTATCTCACTTAGTGAGAACCCAAGGCACCATGACCGCTCGAAGCATATAGATCTGCGATATCACTTCTTGCGAGACAAAGTTCAATCCAAGATTCTTAAACTAGAGTTTACTTCTACAGCAACCATGTGGGCAGATGTTTTAACAAAGTCATTATCCAAGGTCAAACATTACGCATGTCTTCGTGGCTTAAATTCTGGAGCTTCTGCGCAGCACGGGGGCATATCAGACAACAATAATTCTAAAAACGACTCTCCTTCAGAAGCTTCAAATTGTTAAACTTTTCTAAGTTAGTTTTCAGCTATCCAGCTGAAGGGGGCGTGTTAGTAAGTCTGACAATATACTACTGTAACATAGATTGAATAGCCACGTCTCACACCGTTCTGTTAGTCAAGCGGTGCTTCCTGTCTGCCTATATTAAGGCTGGATACTTTGTACTTCAATACTTTATATAATATATACCTTTCGTCTTCCTGTCAGTCTTGCATCTTCTTCTCAACATGGTATCAGAGCCAGGCAAACTCTTCCCGAACATCCTCTGCTTCTTCATGACTCGAGCTTGCTGCGACAAATACATCCCCCTGGGCCATCCGCTTCCCACTCCTGAACCTCCGTCTCCGAATCTGCAGACTTGTGTGCCAGAAAATTCATCAGTTGTCCGCAAGAAGCTTAGGAACTCGATCATGAAAGTATCAGCACCCTCGAAATGTCAATCAATAGAAAATCAAGTCCTTGTTGCCATTTACCGACAGTGCATATTTCGTAACCCTACCTTCAAAGGCAGAATCTGAATTTGACAATACACTCATTGATTCACACTCTTCACAAAAACAACAACTGTAACTAAAGAAAACACCTTCTACTCCATCAAGACGGAATCGCATCAGGGCTATGTGCATTCAAATAGCGTCAATTCGCTGACATACTCAAACCAGGATTCGCGGACGTACCAACAGTCACCGCGGGGAAAGCCAGTTGCAGAAGGAGAGCAAAGAGGTGCTTGATTCAGGTGGATTGAACAACGTACGCGCAGCCGTTCAAGACAGCCAATTCCTATCAAATCCTCCTCGACGAAGTTCGAATGCCTCAATGCGAGACCTTAACTGCGCATGTGCTCCAGTCGGCGCGACCACCAGCTGGGCAATGCAAACCCTAGCTAAGGTAGTATGCTTTAAAAGCGACCACTTAAACCTACCTAACTCATCAGTGACAGTAGTACATATTTCAAACAACATGTTAATGGTTCCTAGATAGACATCGCATCCTAGAGCAGACTACCTTACAGTTGGAGTAGACTCAGATGTCTGCAGAAATTGCGCAGATATCTGCGGAGATTCCAATATTCAGAGAAGTACCGCATGTTCCGTGTCGATATGCTGCATCGCATTTCCAGGCAAGTCATTGCTTCCAAGTTGAACGCGGCACCGACAGGGAAACTCGGGATTTCATGATCGGCGGATTCCGAGATGTGAATGAAACGGTGACCACCACAACCAGAAGTTTGTTGCATTGGTCGCAAGATATGGACCAAGTCACCAAGTCATGCGATGACGGAGTCAGTCTCCGTATGAGAGACTCTATGTTGAAATGTTACACTTAGAACATAGTTTTTTTCTTCCTACTTGTACTTTTGGCTACCTCCTTAACCCCTAAGTGCAAAACTTTGAATTTCAATAAAACCTAACCAATTTGCTATTTTTAGTAGTTTATGTTTTTGGAAAGTTCTTTTAAAAGTTTAGCTTCAACGTCAAAAATCCAATTTGGCAAAAGAATGATAGTGATTTTTCTATTCAAGATTTTGTGCATGGGCACTCATTGCAATCTTGACTTTTTGTATTGTTGAGAGCTCTTGAAAATGAGCCTAAAATACATTAGATTTTGGAGAAAAAATCACATTCAAAATTCAAATACAAAAATTGTAGAGTAGATTTTGAAAAGCCATAAATTGATTGGACATGTGCATGTTAGGCCCTTTAACCTCACATTTTTTTGGTCCCAAACTTTTTAGATTTGACTTGCAAAAAAGAGGATGGAAAGACTTCAAGTCACTTTTGGCAATTTTAACACTCTCATGGTTAAACATTATAATCTTTCACTCCATAAGTGATATTGTTGTGTTTTCTTTTCCTATGGAATCTCTTACATGTCTAGTTTGAATTTGTACAATTATAAATGTTTTTTAAATGATACAAATTATTAAAATGTTGGCATTTTGTTCAACTTAAAGCAAATTCCAAGAAGCTCAAAACAAGCCTTGGACATTTAGGAGTTAAAGCATTCTAAAAATTATGATTTTGTTTCAACTTTTATAAAAAAAATGTGAATGTCACTATTGTTAGACAAAACTCACTCAAAAATGTAGTACAATTTAAAAATCGTAATTTCACCACTGAAGTTTGAAGTATTGAATGATGAGGACTTGAGACAGAAGGATCTCAATCATACTACACTAGCTATATTTTACTAATAGTGACTTAGTGAAGGGGACATATTTGTGTCACTTAAAACCTTTTTTTTCATAACAAATATTAATTTTTGTGAAAACTTGTACTCCATACAATATAGTGAGAATCCAACCTACACTATTTCAAAATAATCTAACTTTGCTACGTTAGTGTCCTAGATGTGAGTAGAACAAATTAGGATGCTATTGTGTGAGCATGAATATGCGAGCATGTGAGCTTTTAATATATATATATATATATATATATATATATATAACTTACATAAGGTTTCCATAGTATAAGCACCTATACTATAGGTGCATCATCTTTGAGACTTATAAGCTCACACTTCTATGCTCACATACTAGCAACCCTCAGATACATTGGTATGTCCTATTTTCAATTGACATTACAGTGGGTACACCCAAAATTGCACAGTACCTTAAACGACCACCTAAAAAAATGCTCTGAAATAATTTTCATTCAAGGTCGAAGTCATCAGTGATTGGTATATGGCAATTATTGATTACAACGGAGTATTTTGGACCTAGTACAACTCTTAATATGGTTCTTAATGAACATTAATTAAGATGACAAGAAAATGACTATGGTAAGAGGAATATAAGTACAACTTCAAAGCTTATTGGAGAAGAGGTCCAACAAGCCTCTTTAGTGCCATTTGTTATATAAGCCATATTAGGGTCGCTGCAAGAAACATTGTTCACTTTTCGTAGCGTTTTCATGGGTACTGCATTTTCGCCGCATAATACTGCGAGTACTACGGGTACTATGTGCAAACTGCCACTGTACTGTACTTTTGACACGTGTACTGAAGTCAACAGTTAATGTAGCCAATGAATGACATTATCTGACACATTACACTGTTTAAGAAGTCTGACAGGTGGATGAAAATGGGGTCAAAGTTAGATGTGGGAGTACTGTATCCACGCAGCAGTACTTAGGAGCGATGGACTGCGATTTTCATCAGAAAATATCGTGATCCAATTTTAATTCATAAAAAATAAAAAAAGACCTTTTAATTTATTTTTAATTATGGCCATTTTTTCAAAGTCCCTTGTGGTCACTTTCATCTAGAAAAATTAGAGGCAGAGTATTTTTAGAATTTATAAATGCGTGCACCATTAAGATGTATTATGTAGCATATACATCATCCAAAAATAATTGAAAATTAGATTTTAAACCATATTCATAAGTCTACTAAGTGGAGGAATACACCACCAAAATATCAACTCAAAAGCATTCTTTCTAATTACTACGAACGTAGTGAAACCCTTATTCACCCAATTTGTGACGAGAACACAAAATTATTCTTAAATACAAAAAAAAATTTCCAAAATTTGGAAAAAATATAGAACCATGTAGTGTGAAGTTAGCTATCTCCATTAAAAATTTCAAAGTCAAATCTTTTTAAATTCAAAAGTTATACTACAAGAGAAAAAGGTCACTCCCATTGTGACAACAAATAGGACCGGTGTTTCTTGCGATGACCCATAATCATCTTTAATTTTTGGAGCGGTTTCCTCTTCTCTCTCTGATGCAAGTGCTACCTTTGGCATGCCACTTCTTTAATGCCACAGCTTCTTTAAGGTGCAACCTACAAGCGCTTTCAAGCATTTTATTGCTAAAACTTTCGACCCCTACTCTAATGTCATATTTAGAAGAATTGAAAAATTTATTGCAGTTCCATTTCCTTTTTGTACTTCTCTTTCATCTCTTCAATTCAGTATTCACTACTGAGCCTTGAAAATACCCACAGCCCAATTCCTAGCGCTTTTGGGTGCACCCACCTTACTACAGTGGTTTAGTGTCGCTAACACAATGAGTTCAAGCATGAAGAATTTTACTCTATATTACCTTTGTGGAAATCATTACAATACCAATCATATTTCAGCCTGCTCAAATGTACAAATTTAAGATATAGTGATTTTAATTTGTAAATTACTGAAGGTTGCACACTTGCACTAAATAATATGATACTCCGTACATTTATCCTCCTCACCTGCCTTGAGTAGAACTGTAGAAGCGCTTTTCCAGTGGAAACGGTGGGTGCAGCCACATGACTAGAAGGAAATTTCTTGTCTAATTGCATTATTTAGTACAAAATGAGCTTTGGACACAAAATTTCATCTCATATCCCTTCATAAAAGAGTGGTCCGAAGTAACGAATCCAAAAACTTGAACGAACTCTGTTAGAATTCGCTATTGAAAGCCTTGAAAACTTCAGCAATTCTGCTATTCTTGAAAAAACATAAAATCACTAGAAAGGAAAGGATGTGGCAATGCAAGTTTGAGTACACGAACGTCAATATGATTCCATTGAAATGGCATCACAAGTCTTCAAGCTCGGGGATGGGGTTGGGAATCCTTCCGAAGTGGTGCATAGCTAGTATGGTGGATGAAATTCAACAAACTGTATAATAATTTCCGTGCATGTCTCTATGGGCACAAGCTGACGAAAATGTGGAAATGGCGCACGGAATTGAATATCGCCCATCAAGAATTTAACGAAATTGAAGCTAACAAATGGTTCTAAATCAATAATGTAGTTTCAATGTGTACACAGCTCACAACAAATTTCTCTCCTACAGCTACAACTACCAAAGAATTGAATGAATTAATCAATTTGTCAACTCGAACTCGCACTTCGCAAAAAGTAGTCCCAGCTGAATAGATCACTAAATATTTCTTCCACTGCCCTTCTCCCTCGAAATCGGCTCAAATATCTTGGCTTGTGGCTGCAATCTTTCCACCTAACTAAAACCCCTACATCTCTGAATACTGCAACATCGTCGACATCGATCATGCATGCATGCAATCGACACAACAAATTGTTGACCAAGGACACTCACTAACTTACGGGACTATTCACCGCGAAGCATCGTTTCCGGATCTCGCCCTCCGTCCCTGTGATCACCCCAACCTC
Source organism: Thuidium tamariscinum (assembly GCA_947034885.2). NCBI lineage: Eukaryota > Viridiplantae > Streptophyta > Bryopsida > Hypnales > Thuidiaceae > Thuidium > Thuidium tamariscinum. Next base: position 15,522,517 of record OX344757.2, read on the forward strand.
GCTCAACTTCACCATCGAATTCGCAAAATTCGCAAAAAACACGCTCTGCACAGTATTATCCATCACCAACTGTCTCGTGGTCTCATCGTCGAACAAAACCTGATCCGACGTCAACAACCCCTTCCTCGCCACCAGATTCTCATAGTACTTCGTGTCAAACTTCCGTGGCGTCTGTCTGTCAAGGTTCACAGTTCGCAAGGGTTGGTTCGGCCTCGGACACTCCCGTCGCAGCTCATTTAGAAAAGACGGCGTGAGAATCGGATCTGGCGTTCCACTGTAAAGCCTGCTGTCGATGTGCACGCACCCCGACTCTCCAATGGTGTGAGCCCCCGAGAGGTGCACCATATCTGCTTGGGTGAGGTTTTGGGCTTCGAAAGCGGCCGTAAGCTCGCTCACGTCGCTGTCGGGGCCAGGTAAATTGGAGTCCGCGTCGGATTCTAAGGAGATCAAGCCATCGCGGCGGCCGCCTTTGACAGTCCAGCGAGGGCCGCCGCTGAGGACGACGCCGTCGCGGGCCGCGAAGGCCAGGATGTCGGCGCAGGAGACGGTGTTGGGGCAGGCGCGTTCCACGGCTTGTTTGAGGAGGTTCATGGCCAGGTTTTGGCCTCGCAAGCGGAAGTTGGCGGGGGCGCTTTGCTCTGTGCCGGGACCGGCGAGGAGGACGGACGCGTCGCAGCCCTGCACAGATCGAAAGTAACGGAACACACATCAACAACAGGCAATTAATAAATGTTGGTATCAATACTCGAAACCCTCAATTCTGGAGCATGTGCGCAGTAAATCGGCAAATTGTTGTGGTTTCAAATTAGCGTTAGGAACATTCGCAACTGGCAATGCTATTATCACTCATTAGCTTCTGAAGCATGTTGACATTAACTCGTTCAACTGGTGTGACTCAGAGCGCCAGATTTGCGACATGTAATTCAAGTGTTGAATCATCGAAATCTGGGATTGGTATACATTGACCTGAGTTTTCAGACAGTGACTGGAATTGAAGTGCCCACTGCATAAAGAGATAGAGTTTAGTCAAATTTGAGGCTGTGACTCGTCTTCAATAATTCTCTCCAGTATATATGCTCGTCTCACATTCCAACATATGACTTACCCTTCGGATTCTACTGAAGCAGGCGTTCTGGTCAATGTTAAATAATTATAGCTGAAGCATGATAAGCAGTATTCAATTCTAATCAATATTTCCTCTCAATCACGAAAATATCTAAATACGTACGTAAGCTAAAGAATGATAAGCAGTGTTAATTTCCAGCTAATCAAGATTTCCTCAGTTATCACAAACGTATCAATCAAAGGATTAACGCTAGGTCTATGAAGTGTTTGATGGCCAGCTTAGTTTTGCTGAAGAATGATGCGCAATTTTCTGACCAGCATTCCAAGGCTCAACATCGAATTGGACTGTTTCATAAAACTCAGGCCCGACCAAGCTCCCAGAAATGCAAATTTATGCAACCAACATTCCGTAATTAACTTGGCAAGATCGACAACAATACCGAAAACCATGTTGAAACAGCTCTGTCATACTAAAATATTACCCAATGCAAGCCACATGTACCCGTTAATTAATTGAGCGCATAATTAGAGTACGAGTCCGGCCAGATTACTCACCCGGACGAAGCAGTCATGGAAAAAGAGGCGAAGAAGGTCGGCAGGCAGGCCCGCTCTCATCTTCGTCATTTGCGACATTGTACTGAAAACAATCTGCTCTGCACGAGGACAACTGGTGGCGTAGAAATTCTCGGCCAGCTGCGCTTCGACGCCATTGAGCATAACGCATGACGGCCACAACAATGCCACGACCAACAAAAAATGCACCATCGCCATGATATTCAGTTTGAAAAAACCACGAAATCAATCAATGAAGACTCTCGGATCGAATATCACGAATGTGAAGTTCGATTCCTTCCCAGCTGATCGAACTGCAATCACTACAAACAATACTATTACACCAGTAGTTGCTTGCATTCACTTGCATACCAGTAGTTGTTGTATACTGTTGCAGACTGTTGCAAATTATGGCATTTTATGTATACCGGTGATCGAGATCGGAGTTCGAATCTCGAAGGACCTCAGGAGGTGCTATCTGTGCGCGAGCATGAATTTGATATGGGAACACTTGGATGTTGCTGTAGCTGTAGCGGGTGAGCGCGAGCTTGCTGGCGGCTGAACGGATCCCCGTCAACATTCCGAATATATCGACGGTTGTGGATGCTATTTGTGGGAGTTCCTGGTTGTCCAAGGTTGCAGTGGACTTGCCCTTTTCGGAACTTCGTTGCGGCAGAAGCCGAATTTTGTGAGTGTTTGGTTCCCGGATATATTGGGTCTTTTTTTAAAACAAAAGAGCCGGCAATTTGGGGGTCATTCGCAGGGGAAGGATGGCATGGGTTTGGCACTTCAATCAGGACTCGATCAGGAGCTACTTGCCTGTGTTCAAAGTACTGTACATTTGTAGTTAATTACCTTCGGTGATAGATGTACACCCTAGCTAGCCGGACGGATCTGCGCTCTTCCGTCGGAGCCAGTTGGTGACTTCCGCTACTTTTGCTTCCGCTAGAGGTCGACTTGCGCGGCCGGGGTGAACCGACTCCCTCGCTCAGCCACTTGGGGAAACGCTGAATTTTTTTATTTTCCGTGCATGATGAAATTTGCAAATTTCGAATGCATGTTTGCAGGATTCAGAAGCCCCGAATGAGCTGGGGAAGATGTTTTAGATACATTAGTCAAGCACAAAATAGGGGTTTTTTTTTCACTTGCACCCCTGGAGGGACTTGGAGGGACCGAACCACTTGCGCCGGCAAGTTGAGGCGAACTGGAGTTGCTGGGGAACCATTTTTGTCTTCCCGGGTGCTTGCAATTAGGGGTAGTCACACCTTCTTCAGCAAGCAGATTTCAGAGAAGAAGGGAGAGGAAACAGGAGCCAATCTAATGCCATTCTGGGTGAAGAAGGTGTGATGTCCCATTTGGGTGCGCTGACGAGGGAGATTCAAAAACTGCAGAATCGATTTACCTACACACAATACAGAGCCAATCGGAGACGACCTGAAGTGCAGGCTATGCGCAGCCCATGACACCGCAGCAGAGGTGAAACCTTGGAGCGCCGCAGGGGTGAAACCAAGAATTGATTTGTTTCACATCAATTTGAAAGTGTTACTTTAATATCTAAGTAAATTGCAATATACAGATTATATTCTTAGCATTTGCAAAATTATATGTTTTTATCAAAATAGTAGTATAGGATGATTTGCGAAATAAGGGACAACATATATTCATTAGAACATCACCACTTTTTTCAAATCAGTGAAATTTCAAATTTTAGACAAATAGTAAATTCTTTAAGCTATTTCCGTATTAAAAAATAATAATTGTAGCAATCTAATTTTGTAAATATATGAAATAGATAGTGACAACCCAACACCTATAATAAATGAGTTATTGAATTTAGAGGTTTTCAATAATAATATATGCCTTACCAATGCTCAACCTCATCCACTAGTGGTATTTATTGTCATTGCTTATGAAGGTCATTGCAAGAAATGGTGGTACTATTTTGCTGTCACAATTGGACATATTCTCTCATTGTCTGCAATAACTTTTGAAGCACAAGTCGAATGAACATGAAATTTTTATTGAAGATGTATAACTTTATTTTTATCACATCTCTTATTTTTGAGAAATTAAAAAAAAATCATTTTATATTTAAAAACTATTTTTGTTAATTTGTCACAAGTTGAGGTTTAGAGGTTTTCACTACGTTATGAGCCCCTTAAAATAAATATTTGGAGTTGAAAATTTCATGGTCTACTTGAATAATAAAAAAACTCATATCTACCAAAGGAAATCTAAAAATACATTATTCTAAGTCCTCCACATGAGTACAAATAGCACTTTTGTTGCGCACAATTTTTGAACATTGAAGATGGTTCTTGGATCTTTTTTTTTGGTGAAATGTCATCAATATCAACTCTTCCTAAATGGACAATTTTTAGTTTTAAAAAAAATTCCTTTCTCTATTTTCTATAAATTAAAATGTGAAATTACAATGACAAAACTACTTTCATGAGATTTTGCACTTTTCTAGTTCACCTACTTAGAAAATTTTCCTATACTTTTCCTTATTAGGGTACCTTTTTTTTTAAAGATATATATATGAAAATTATTTTTTACATTTTTTTAAAATTATTTTTCTAATTTTAAAGTACTCCCGAAAAAAACAAGAGTACTGTGAAAAACGCTACACTTTTTGAACGCCATTTCTTGCAATGACCCATGATAATTTTTTGTCATTATTCCCATAGAGAATAGTATTTTATCAATCATATTGTTAGTATTGAAAATAATGTTATACAAAAAAATCCACTTATGACCAAGTTAGAAAGTTTGGGCAAATTTGGGGTAATTGTTGGGTGGTTGTACAAAACACTTGTCAATTTTGTTGTGTTTTTACAAAACTCATGCGTTCGTGGCAAATTTCATTAAAATGGAAAAATTCCAATACTTTGACACTTTTTACAATTTAGACCATGTAATTTGAAATCTAAACCTATTATAGATAATTGAAATCTATATGTATTGTAGATGTCTGAAATATCACTAGAAGAAAACCATGTTAAAATCCTTGGAAACACGTCATGTAGTTTATGTTGAGCTCCTGTTTCAAAACGAAGTCAAAATGCAATCAGAACGCAAAAAAACGCAAAAAAATGCAAAAAAAATGTTTTTTTTGCGTTTTTTTGTGTTCTGACTATATTTTGACTTCGTTTTGAAACAGGAGCTCAACATAAACTACATGATGTGTTTCCAAGGATTTTAACATGGTTTTCTTCTAGTGTACGTATGAGTCCGAGATGTTTTAGCCTACGTAGTGTAAAATCTAAATATGCCATAGATTTTTGAAATCTATATGTATCCTAAATGTAAGAAAATCTATACATTATGCAGTTTGAAATTGGCATATGGAATATCACCATTTTGATGAAATCCTCCATCTTTTTTCTGGAGTACTTTAAAATTAGAAAAATAATTTTTAATTTAAAAAGAAAATATAGAATATATATACACCTATAAGGTGAAGGTAAGGTCCACCAAAAGAAAATTGTAGAAAATTTCTCTAAATAAAAGAATTAGAAAAGTGCAAAATCTCTAGAAAATAGATACTTTGATGTTTTAATTAATATAAAATAGGAAAAAAATTTAATAAAAAAAATTAAAATATTTTTGACAACTTTATTGACATGGTCATTCACCAAAAAACCACCAAAAAATGTTTTTACATGTTTCAAAGTCCAAGTAGTCCCCCAAGCCTCTTTTGACTTTTATAGCAAAATGCAAGTAGAAAGAGGATCATTAATTTTGTGGACTTCTACACAACATGTAATTACATGTTTCTACAAATCCTTTATAAAATATTTACAAGTCTACTAGAAGACCATTTCCTCTAAATTTTAGCTTTAAGTTATTTAATTTGCATACTCAATAGTACTAAAAATCCCAAATTGGCAAGTGTGACATGTAATTAGGGTCTATTTTTTGATAGTAAAACATTTTTAAGAAATCCCCCAAAATTAGGTTAGGTGTATCAATTAGTTACAAGTACCTTGTTTATAAATTTCAAGTCATTTGGATACAAAATGCAAAAGTTATGGCCAAAAAACTAATCAACTAGAAGCATGTGATAGAAAATAGTACAAGTTTTCCATGCAATCATCCAACAATGTACTTTTTAAAGTAAATTAGATGCCTTCTAGAATACCAAAGAATCATTCGACCAACATTTGAGTCAAAAAAATGCTTGATTTTAGAGTGGCAATATTTGTGGGAAATTAATCTGTAAACACTCAAAAAAAACATTTTCTGGTTGCAACTCAATTTCAGGCAAAAATTTTACGTGGAAAAAAACTTTTTTTGATTTTAATTTTTTTTCTTTTTCTGGAAAAAATTTGAGCTTCCTTTCAATATTTATATTCAAAACTAAGATCTCTGTAGTCAAACAAAAATCATAAGAGAAATAGTACAAAGAATTTATAATTTGTGTAGTAGAAAAAAAACTTATTATTTGGAAAAAAGTATAGGTGTTCTCATTACTAAATCTTAGGCATTGTTTACAAATCAATAGAAATTACAATTTTGACAAATGAAAAAATCAAATGCTAAAGATAGATACTGTATTTTTGATGAATTTTTAAAGTTAGCTCTTCAAAATTCATTTAAAAAAAATCTCAAAGGAATTTTATAATTTTGACCATGTACAGACTTTCCACTTTTTGTGCATCACATTACTATCTTTAATGCAAAATACAAAAAGGTTGTAGGACATATATTTTTAATATATGTATTTTGTCCAAACCCCTTAGACTTTTAAAGGTTAACACCAAATCAAAAAACAACATATTGTGGTAGTTGCTAATATAATTCAATTCTCTAATGAGAACTTCATACATGTCAAAAGACTCAATATGGAAACCATTGACCCCTATAATTGTAATATTTTTGCAACTTGATTATGATAATATGAACTTTGGAGAACCAAAGTATTATATATTGATCCTTGCAGTCCAATTCAAACATCAATAGATTAGCACTTGTTGTTTGGATCATGCACCTTATTTAATTATTTAATGAAAATCTTTTTGAACATCTACATATTAATGTTTAATAGGTAAAAGAAGTCTAAACTTTTTTAAAAGTTAGGTATTTTTTCCTTATTCCCTAGTACCTTAGGCAACATCTAAATACTTTAAGAGACTACCGGAAACCTTTCAAATGGCTCTTCTATTTAAAATGCACTTTCTTAAAGCTTTTTAGCCTAGTCTTTAGTTATCCCTAGGATTATTTTAGTACTTCTTAGAAGAAGATTGCATTGATTTTTTGAATAATCCTCAAGATATGTTGACAATATATATGGAAAGCAAAATGGAAAAATCTCAATTTAATTTTTGGCTTTAGTCTTAAAGCACTTTTACAAAGCATTGCATGTTGCTTTAAATTATATTATACAAGTATTAAACTATTTATAACTTTGACAAGAATCTAAGAATTGTCAATCCAAATGGTAAAAATGTTCTAATAAAAAATATGCATATCCAAAATTATTGTTTTTATTTTTATTTTTTAAAATTGTATGCAATAAAATGTGTCTTCATACCATAGGTATTTTTCAAAGTGTATTAAAAAAAATGCACAAGATGCACAAATTGCCCAACCTCAAGCATCCTAGAAAGTTAGTACGTCTTCTAAATTTTAGTATAACATTGTCTATTTTGCATATAATACATTATTATTTGTCTTCAATATGCTATGACATATTAGAAATGTATTGAATTAGACATGAAATTCTAAAAAAATGGTGTTCAAAATTTTTGAAGAATAAAATATTAGTATAGAATTTTTTTTTGAAGAAGGCTTGAAAAACTCAAATGCAAAAAATGAAGGAAAATCCCAATCACGGTTCTAAATTTTGCAAAACTACCTATTTGAAACTAAATTTTAGGAAAAACCCTAACTTGAAATTATCCTAAACAACTTCATTTTTTTTTGGGCATTATTGCCTTCAAACTGAAACTCTTCATAAGTTTCATCACCTATGTTGAAATAGAGAGGCTCAAGGATTTTTGTATAGGTATGAATGTATTCAACCAAATAATTTAATTAATCTATTTTTAATACATTTATTTTTCTTGCTTTGGCATTGAAACTAGAAAAAAATTATAAATTTTGCAATACTTATGAGAATAGCATACAACAAAGTTTTATTCATAGAATATGGTGGATGTAATTTTCTTTAAATTTTCATGCAAAGAAAAAAGTAAAACACTCTATTGAAAGTGATAATATAATAATTCTAATATGTAAAAGCAAATATGAGGGAAAATTCAAGGATGTCGAGAATTGTAGATTGAATTTAAACTATTTTTTTTATATATAGATTTTTAAAAAAATTCTTTAAAGAAGACAAGAAAATCTATCACTTAGAACTATTTATGTTGAAATAGTTTGACTTCTTTATATTATTTTGTACTTAATACATTTAATTTTGATAATTTCAAATATATATTTTTAACAATCATCAATCATTTGACCAAAAAAATTTCTTACCTTGGACAAAAAAATGAATTTTGAAAAAAGAAAAAAATCTTAGAATTTGACCTTTTGAAAAATTTATTGCATAAAAATTCACACTGTTTGTAACATAGTAGGTAGATCAACCTAATTTCATTTACTACCTAATTTCAGGACCCTATCATTGGCCCCAATTTTATCCAAAAAAATGTACAAATCTATTTGTTTTCTAACAAAATCAGTACATTGATGCCCAATTGGAATAATGTGTCAATTTTTTTATAGGTGAGTATGTAAGTGCCAATAGATATCTAGAATGGCGATTACAGGTTGTTTATGAGATGTTTATTATTCCAATTTATTAGCAATTTTGTAATTTCAACGTAGATCACTTCAAAAATTAATAAGGTTTACAATTTTAATTGGAAAATTATAATTACACTTAGTTTTGATTTGTAAAACAAGCACACACCTCTAAAAAATGTGCTCTTCTTAGTATAAACCCTACAATAATGAGACAATGATGCTAGTATGTGAATGTAGAAATGTGAACTTACAAGCCTTGAACCCAATTGTAGGTATGTACCTACAACCATTTGAAGGTGTTTATAACTTATGTACATCTATAATATAGATACAATGACATGAAAATAGTCTATTACATAGACACCTATAAGTATAAAAAGTGTTTATAATAAAAACTCTTAGGCTCCTAAACTAATAAATTCTATGCTCACATGCTACTTCTCCCTAATATTCAGATTGCACCATTTCAAATAAATGTCTTTTTTTCTCCAGATAAAAGTAATCTTTTTTCGCCAAATTTTTTCCAAATCTCTTTAAAATATGGATGAAGTTGCCAAATTTGGATGAAAAAGTGTATGAATATGATAGAAAAGTATTTTTAAGCCCAAAAGATGGATGAATGTCAAAATACAATGCTTCACCAAATTTGAAATGATCGCCATCTTGGCACTTTCTCAAAAAGTAAAAAAAAAGGGCTGCTAACAACACCCGTAAAACGTTTCAGAAGTTGCAAAGTTTAATTAAGAAAATGTTTCCCGGAAGTACAGATGAATGAAAAAATGTGCAGACGGATGAAATCGTGACCCACTGCCGGCCACCGACTGGTGTGCCAATTAGAAGAATCCCACATTCCGTCGCCCTGCGTGCCTCTTCATTGTGCACCGATTGCCAGACTTCTTCAACGTTGTGATCTATTCCGGACCTTCCGGTATCGATTTGCATACAATCACGTGTCCATTCCTGAATTTTTTAAACGAAATTGAACGAAATTTTTTGCATTCATGATTCGATCTGCTATTGTGATTGATATTTGTCACTCGAGGAAACCGAAATTGGACGGTTGATGTAAAAATTGAAGAAGTAAAACTGCTTTCAGCGTATTGTGGAAGTTTTGGAAAGGTTTGGAGTCTTCGGGATTTCTGATTCGTGAGAGCATTTGTTTCCGGGCAGAATTAGTGCTAGAGCTATCCCCTGTTTTGGTTCGAAGCTTTCCAGGTTTCTGATTCTGAGTGCATTTGAATTAGGGTTAGAAATATCCTCTGTTTTGATTTGGAGCTTTCGGGGTTTCTGAATTCTGATTGCATTTGTTGTGGAAAGAATTAGGTTTCAAGATATCCCCTGTTTTGTTTTGCAGTTTTCGGGGTTTATGATTTTTGACTGCATGTGTTGCGGACAGAACTTGGGTAAGGGATGTTTCCTATTTTTAATTGTGTGATAGGGTTGAGACGTCTTCCGTGTGAGGCAATGTCTTATGTTCTGCTCCATTAATTTGATATGTTGTGTCTTTGCAACATGGTTCTGTATAAGGAGAATTCCTTACGTAAATTCCTTCTGTAATTCAGTGGTTGTCATCTCGAAGAGTCAAGAGATAGATCGTCTTCTTATTGATGTCTGCTGCACGATGTTTGGGGTTTAGCCCCATTTATTCATGTAGTTTGAGAATCAAGTGCCAATCACTGGAAGGATTTGAGATTCAAGTTGATTTTTTTCCGAGGAACTAGTCTCACTGGTGTAAACATGGTCGAAGACACAAGTAAATTAATGTGTGTACTGTGTATTTTTAAATCTTAGGGATTTATGAGATAATTTGTCAACCGTTTCCCAAATTTTTCATTCCTTGAGCAGCAGCTAACTGCTGTTTGAAATTCTTTAGGCACACCTGGGTTGCATTTTGAAATGTATGTATGAGAATGTGTTCAGCAGCTCCCTTTTATATATGTATTGGCACACGGCATTTGCCGAGGCCTTGTTCAATGTTTACGATTTGTCGTTTGATCCTAAAACACGAGTCTTCTTTGTCTCTGCTTTGGTTTAAATGAACTTTGTCTTCGAAGGACAGTAGATTCCAATTACAAGTCATCAACCTGGTAAACTTGGAGCAATTGCAACTGCTGGCCCTAAGCACAAGCAGGTATGAGGATGATGTTGATGTCTGACTATTGACGAGTGCTTTGTTGAACTCGGTATCAATATCAATCACCTTTCATGGAGTTGATTGACGTGCTTTGATTCAATTTGCAATTTACGTTCTTGACTTATGTTGAAGAAATAACTGGTGTCTTAGCCGCTACTCTCATGTAGTATTCCATTCTAGAATTTGAAGAGTATCCTTAGTACTTAATATATTGTATCGTCGTGCATGTTTCCCCGTCTTATTTTCTCGTGATACTTTTGCTTATCTTGCATTCAAGGACTCTATTAACTTTCCATCTCATCATTTTGCATGCTGTGGAATATATTCTTGATTTGATTTGTGATTGCAGACTAATATGCACAGACAAGATTGCAAGGATTCTCAAACCAGAGAAAAAGATTTACTTGAGTCACATTTGCCTGCAAAGGTAAGCGTAGCTTTCAAATTGTTCATGTAACGACTCTCTTGTAGCACCACTTGCTTCATGTTGTACTACCTGATTTAATCTCAGAGCTTGAGATTTGAATGTTGTGGCAACGTTTCTCTATTCGACAGTCTGCTTATTGGAACAGATGGTCGTTTGTATGGGCAGTAGAATCGTAGTTCCTATCGCTGGTGCTTGCAATCAGATCTTGTTTCCAAGTATTTATACTGTTTTTAGCTTCAGGTCGAGTCACAACGCATGGATACCGTAGCGTCTTCAACTAGCATTGAATATAAGTTAATGGACACTACCTGTATTTCTGTCAATCTAAGCATATCAACACGTGTAAAGACATGTAAGAGTGTGATTTTTGATAAATATATTGAGTTGTGGAGAGATCTCTGGGTACAAGAGCCAAGTCTGTTTGACATCAAACTTTATCACTCTGAGTTTTTTATGCAATTTCAAAGTGGGAGACTGCAGGTTGACAGTAGAGAATCCCATGCCTATTCAAATATTGATCGCCATAGACAGGTAACAAAGCTTGCTCCAATTGTTCGTTTATCCAACCAAGTGTTGAACACTATATGTAACAATTCCTTTGAACGAGCTCACATGTAACAATATATATATAATGTCTTGTATGTCAACTTTAACACCCAAACTTATTGGAAATAGTGTTACCTATGAGTACATGTAAAGTAGCGCATTGCAACTCTATTGAACTCATTGCAACTAATGGCACTAAATCTAGTGTTGATCACTGCAGTTTGTGTTTAGCAAACTTTGTTTGAGCACAGTTGAGCATGTGCTCAGTACTGACTACATTTGTGTGTCGCAGTTCGCTGAACACCAATGCTGTATTTCATGAACTCAAGATGCGAGAGATTCTACACCGAAGAGAAAAGATGCTGGAGACAATTAGAGCATCGAAAATTATACCTGAATTCTTCTTTGAATTTAGCAATTGGGCCCAAGAATCCTTAGTATTCTTGAAAGGAACTTGACTCCAGAATATTATGTAAAAGGTCTTTATCAATCTAGGTGGTCGAGCTCCGGACCAAGTACTGATTTTTCCAAACAGAGGACAAAAGGTGGAAGGTAAGCAATGAATATCCTCCTCATCCCTCAAGTGAGGGCTCTTTTTCTCGTTACCTGTAAAGTTCCAAATTGTCTCAATGGGTTTTGGTTATATTCTCCTTTGATATCAACGTGTACATCCTTGCTGCTTGACCAAAATCCAATGTGGGCTTGAAGCCAAAGTAATTTAGTTTGTCAACAACCAAGCAGTAGAAATGGTTCGAGTACTATGCTCCCTCCGTCCCAAATTGATCTTTTGCTTGCTCTTTGCTTTTGCAGATTCAGGGAATGGATAACAACTTCCTTGAAATACTTAGAAATGGGTTGAAATGACGTTATTTTCAGCCTTGATCCTGAAGGGGTTGCAAATGACATTGCACAAGTTCACATTGTTGTAACTATGTTGAATTTCTTGGAAGTGGGGTTGATTTTTTTTAACTCGGGATCAATTGCTCGTTTGGTCAGTTTTTTATTTATCATGGATCCCCAGCTGTGGCTTTCGCTTTAACACACAATCATGCAATCGGGGCTGGCCCAGAGTTGGGCTCATCTTTCTTTTATTAATACCATTTTTTAGTTTAAAAGCTGTCAAACTTTTGGAATGGGGAGCTCGCTTGGATCCCTGAACGTGACTTGTTTGTGAAAAGAAGAGATTCGAATCAGAATAGGATTAGAACAGGCTCCCCTTTTGAGAGCATGTGTCGGAAGGGCTATTGAATGTGTGTTTTTTTCTTTTTCTTGGTAATTCTCACTTTCTGACTGAGAAATAACGAAAACAGAATTTTACTCTTGCTTCAAACTGCTGGACAGAATTCCAAGGACAATAACTTCACAACTAATTGCCAAGTTAGTTTGTTGCTAATTTGTTAGTTGTTTTTTTGCTTGGTTTCCACTCAGACATCACCCTGAAACTCTGATTACCTTGTGCACTTGCAGGGTTGAACAAAATACGAATGATGGCTGCGATGATTCCAAGCTTCGAGTGGGCGATCATTTCGTGCTTGTTTATTCTTTCTTCATTATTTGAGGTTAGCCTATGATGAGATTAGAAGCAACCCATGGTCTTCATGGACGCCAGCCATATGGAAGTGTCGTCCTTCATGTGGAGGCCGGCCATTCAATGCTACAAGCTCTTGTTATTGGAGTTCTTGGGAGCAACGGTACGACCCACAAGAGCCCCACCAGTCGGATCCTCCAGTGTTGCCTTGATTTGGTTTCAACGCCGTAAGAACAACGGAAGAAATATCATACCGCTTGCAATGGAATGGGAAACCAGCCAGCCAGCCAGCCAGCCAGCCAGCCATCCCTCTCGCTGTCCTTGGCAGTCAGTCTGGTAACATGGAAATCATGCCTCTATCATGGACTGTTACTTGAAGAGGGTAGGTGTTGCCAAATCCAGTGTTGCCCAATGCGCTCAGGAAGAGGAAGAGGAAGAGGAAGAGAGAGAGAGCCAGAGGGAGAAAGAGGCCGCAATCATGTGTTTTTTGTGTGATTTCCAAGAGTGATCAATGGGGGGCACAGATGTCGCAAAAGGTCATTTGGAGTTGGAGTTGGAGTGTCTGTCAGGAGTGTGTCAGGAGTGTCACTCTGGGAAGATTTTTTGTTTTAATAACATTTCCAGTATGAGCCAAATGGTTTAACCCTGAAACGTCTCAATCTTTTATAAAATCACAATAATTTCAAACATTCACTAAAACCATCTAAATTTTAGGACTTGTGGAAGTCATTAAGGAAGGTTGTCTTTTCTAGATTCAAGTGTTACATTTGATAAATGAGAAGTTAATTGGATGAAACAGTGCCTTGAAGCCCTTTGTTCATCGTTCAGAATATAGACGTCGGAGCGTTTTAGGGTTAAGGTTGAAGCACCAGGAACTAAGGTAGAACCACTTGTAACCAATCATTTAAGGTATTTTAGACATAATCAGGTGTAGTGCAAGGCAAAAACAAATACTTTCATAGGTGCAAAGATGAAAATGATGGGGATTGTGAAAACTTTGGTAATTTTATTACATGAATTGAAATTACTATGAATTTTGGAAGGTAAAAAGTGTACTAGACCTAATGCCAATCTATGGAGTTTTTTAATTTTGATCACACAAAAAAATACTTTTTTTTACTCACTCCTTCCTACTTTCTTGCACACTACTTTGGGATGTATGCCATGAACTTTTAGTCCCAACTTTAAAAATGAGAAAAAGAAACCACATTCTAGCCTTTGTTGGAAATACATCCATCAATAGGTTGGCTATAGGGTGCCAATTGGTTATAGGTAGTTCTACCTTAACCATGCCCCCAAAACTAGCTTGTATATTAAGGTGTTCTATTTCCAGCCTTAAAGTAGAAATGAAGCTTGAAATGTTTTTGTTTTGTTTTGTTTTTTTCCTTTTTCCAAGTTTGAGACTAATAAGGTTAAGACACATGTTTAGAAAAACTGAGTGGGAAAGTAGTTCTAGATTGATCAGAATTGGAAGACTCTAGAGATTGGAAATGAGTGCAATGAACTTTTTGACTCCCAAAATTCATAAAAATTTCAATTTTGAAAGTAAAATTTTGGAAATGTTTTTACCCCTACAATTACTATCATATTCCTCACTACTTCCACCATAATTGCTTAAATAATCAATAACTAGTGCTTTGAACAACCTTATCGTAAAATTGGCATTGTTTAATGGAACTTGGTGGTGGTGTTAGAGAGAAGAAAAAATGATAATTCTCTAGTCTTCAAAAGAAATAATAGTGTTTTTTATAACTGTAATTATATAGGAGCTTGTCCGAAATCTATTTTGTCTTCTTAATCCCTGAAGGACCGCAACTATGTTTCCACCAAAACTACTCCAAAACTGTCATTTCTAGGATAGCTACCAAATTTTATAAAAAACATTTTTGAAATAATATAACCATAGGATATTTTGGTGCACTAATTTCAAAAGATGTAGAAAAAATTTAAGAAATTTTCGTTGTGTAGATTGCAAGATATTAGTGTTTGAAGTTACAAAAATCCTTTTTTTACCATTGCATAAATCCGGGCAACTACACTTCAGACAGACACATTTGCATGAAAAAATGTCAAAAATTGGTGCACTTCTTTGGATTTATTCTTTAATTCAAGTTGTACAATTTTAAATGATTTGAAATTTTTCAAGCATGTAGCCGACATGTACCAAAAAAATAGTAAGTAGAAAGAAGTAGAAAATGATTCAAAATACTAATTTGTTAAAATTTTATTTTTGAAATTGAAGCTTGCCAATAACAATGGTTTAAATGTTGTAATAAACAATCTACATCTAATATTTTTATTTTTTCCAAAAACATTGAAAATTGAGCAAAATAAAAGACTTCAAAGTTTTTTTTAGAGTTGAGAATCCATAACTACCCGCAAACTAAAACTTTTCATAACTTTTGACTCATTAATCCAAATGGAATGATTCAAAGCCTTACAAATATATATAAATCTATAAAACCAATTTCAAATTCCAAATTCCGAAAAGGGGTTTTTTCTAATCTGCCTAAACTGCCCGAGTTGAGAAAGAAACAATATAATATGCAATAATTTTTTAACCATGTAGTCAAAACTCAAAAGTCACGAAAATTGTTGGGCTTTAAAGATATTCCTTGTCTTCTTATCTTACCCCTATTTTGTGATTCATTACATTCCCTCCTCCCAATCACAATTTCATCTATACTAATTTAAAAAATATAAATGCAGAATAGTATACCTACTAAAACTATTGCTTATTATATCTTTGTTAATACAATAGAACCTCTCTATTTAAAGCAATAACTTCTCTAAGGTATAATAGATTGTCCAATCCCAACTTAGACAATATATAAATGTCATTCATACAATGACCCTCCTTAAAATAATAAACTATCTAATCTAGTATAGTTAGTCCAAAAGTGGCCCAACTACTTATAAAAAGGTTCTACTTCAAAACCTTTTTCCATGTGCAAAATCTCATTTTGTTCTCCCAAACCATTTTTTTCTTCCTACCTATATAACATTGTATAACCAAACATTGGTCTTCCTTTTATATTGAAAAGATATTATGTTTTTCCAGATACTTGGGAGGGACTTAGTAGTTAATTCAAGGATTGAAATTGACGAGTCATCAATAAGACAATTTTGTCCATTGTACGCTTTTTAAAAACAAGCCCCTTTTAAAGAATATATAGGAGCCCTCTACCTCATTAGTAACAATGTCATGCAATCATCTTTTAATTTGAGATAACGATACCCATAAAAATAAAGCAAACATGTTAAGCCATATTTTGAAGTTGACTTGAAGGTTGACAATCTTGTGATTTCTCCAGTTCTCCTATTTTAAAATATAGAATTCGTCTTAGCATAACCAAAATCCTTAATTTAGTCATGTTAAAACTAGATATTTTTTTTAATTTCTTATGAAGTGCCAAAGTGGTGATATTTCATTTTATTGTGGAGCTCCAAATCTCAACATTCATCCATATATTGGATAGAAAATATCATATTAACACATAATATATATCTATCATTCTATTTTCATCCATTATTTGGTGATTTCATCCAATATTTTAAGAAAATTTGAAATTTATTGGCAATTTCATCCAAAATTTTATTGTTTTTTCTTTTTAGGCTTGGTGCCAGGCCAAAAACTTGATGCAATTTTGCACAAAATCCCCCCTCCACACCAAAAAAAACCCTCTGGTTAAAACTACACAAAGTACTCAAGGGACACTTTATACTAAGAAGACATGCCAATTTGTTGTGTAAAAGGCCCCAAATCCTCACTTGTAATTGAACAAAAGCCAAGGTGAAATTTGTACAATTGGCCTCAAGGAAAATGGCTAGACCTCTAGGTGTAAAATGTCCCTAATTCCCATTTGTTGATGTTAAACTTCCAACTTTACTAGGAAGATAAATTAAGGTAGAACCACCCATAACCGATCATTTAAGGTATTTTAGGCATGATCTAGTGTAGTACAAAGTAAAACAAATATTTTCAAAGGTGTAAAGATAAAAATGATGGGGATTGCAAAAACTTTGGTAATTTTATTACATGAATTGAAATTACTATGAATTTTGGAGGGCATAAAGTGTGCTTGACCAAATGCCAATCTATGGAGTCTTCTAATTTCGATCACGCAAAAAACTATATTTCTACTCACTCTTTTCTACTTTTTTGCACACTACTTTAGAACATGTGCTATGAACTTTTAGTCCCAACTTTAAAAATGAGAAAAAAAAAAGCTCATTCTAGCCTTGGTTGGAAATACGTCCATCATTAGGTTGGCTATGGGGGGCCGATTGGTTATAGGTGGTTCTACCTTATAGGGACATTTCCCAATTGGGGGCGGGAAGGACATTTGAGGTTGTGGGCCTGTGGGGGGCAAATATTACGACAGGATACTTATTATTAGGTACTTAACTTACTAAGCTTATAGGCGAGTTGGTGAAGGACGAACGGGGAACTTAAGACGCGGGGTACTTAAGTTACCGAGGCCAAGCGGGTACAAGGTGCTGCAGGCGGGACACGGCGCCCACAAGGTAAGTAGGTTGAGGTATACTGGGTGAAAAGGGGATGAAAACGAAGGGCAGTAAAAACAAAAGCACTTGCAAAAGGGGAGAAGGGGACATGTAGCATACTTCGCACAAGGGGATTATTTACGGGATTTGATTTTGTCGTCCAAAAGTACCAGCTATTTACTATGGGGTAGATTACCCATTATGGATGCGGGGCACAGGTTATGTGGTATAGCTACAATTGACTGTTTGTAAGGAACTGAAATGGATATGAAATTAATTTGAAGGAATTTAGAAGTTTAAAACTAGTATTTGAGACTTTCATTTTTTAATTTTTTTTAATTTTTTAATTTTTATATAATTTTATTTTTACCAAGCTGTTTTCCTTCAATTCCCACAGTGAATTGTTTTTTCAAGTACTGAACAACCCTCTTTTTTTACTTTTTGAGAAAGTGCCAAGATGGCGATCACTTCAAATTTGGTGAAGCATTGTATTTCGACATTCATCCATCTTTTGGGCTTAAAAACACTTTTCTGTCATATTCATACACTTTTTCATCCAAATTTGGCAACTTCATCCATATTTTAAAGAGATTTGGAAAAAATTTGGCAAAAAAAGATTACTTTTATCTAGCGGAAAAAAGACATTTATTTGAAATGGTGCAATCTGAGCACACAGTGTTGGAAAAAAATGTTGGTATTGAGTGTGGTGATTTTTTTCTATTTCTTTTACTCTAAATAAAAAATTTATAGATTTGTTCACCATTTTTTGCTTTTTGTTTTTTGTTTTTTGTTTTTTCCTTTTTTTTCCTTTTTATTCATGATGTTTTCAAATTGCAACTTGTTTTTTCTCAATTCCATTGGCTAACTTTGAATTAGAGTAAACCCATCATTTATCAGACACTTCCAAATACTGGAGAATACAACTGCTAAAGACCGGACACCTATCACACAATTCTCCAACTTTTGTCAACAGAGCAATTAGAATGAGAAATCTAATCGTCACACAGTCACCATACAGTGTGCAGTGAAGGGCAACAATGGTTTTTTGGGAGAAATTTCAAGCATGTTATGTTGAAGTTGCAATAGAATTTGCAAATGGAAACCATTTTGTAGATTTATTGTTAGAAGAGAATCTTAACATGGCATTGAATAACTGTGTCAAGTTTGAGAGTTTGCAAGTTCCTATTGTCTTGCAGAGATGAATCTAAATTTCCTCTATGCGGTGATTGGCAATGTTACTCTAGGAACTTGTTTTTCCTTAACATTATTTAAAACTAGACAGAAGCTCAATGAGGGATCTTTTCTAAAGTAGTGCTATGAGCATTTCTTGTAAGAAGAAAATCATGAAACTTAGCTCCAAAATTTGCTCCAAATTTGTCATGATGGAAAAAACTATGAAATTATCACTTATGACGGGTGATCAAATTTGATAAATTATATTTATATTTGTTATTATTACCAAAAAAAATTAGCTAGAACTATTATGAAATAGAAAATGATCATACCTCATTTTTGTATTCAGTAACATTTATTCATTTTTTGTTATTTATAATAAATATTACAAAACTCTTTTCTTCTCCAAATTGAACTATATTTGGTGTATGCTTTAAAAGGCAAAAGTGATTTTTGAATCGGAAAACTCATAGGACTAAGTAAATGAAGGCTTGAATAAATAAATTTATAAAAATTTATAAAATAAAATGTTTATTTTGAGAGAATGATTGTTAAATTGAAATTTTGTTCTTAAATGTACATACTAATATTTAATCTTGGAATCATTGGAATTCAAAATTTCTTTCTTTAAAATATTAGTAGTGATTCTATTGCAATTCCAATGACTTATCATAATACACATTTAAAGTCTCCAAAAGAAATTTAAAATCCAATTGCAATCTAAATTTTTCTTAAAATTAACCCTTTAGTGATCAATTGACCACTTTTCAGTTGATTTTTGCACTCTCGGTTTAACATTGTTCAAAATAAATTTGATTATAAAAATCTCAAAGAATAACGCAATTAAAGTGTCTTCATGTGCTTCAAACAAAACCAATTTCAAGAGAATTGGAACATTAATACATTAGCTATGAGGTTGCAAACTCAAATGGCTTGAACCCTAAAATGGAAAATGTTCAACAAAAATACAAAAAAATATTAACCAATTTGTGAGATTTTTTTGTAACTTGATGTCTTGACAAGGCATAAGTGTTGCTTTGTGATCTCATGAATGCCCAAAGTAAACTTATGCATTGAAATTTATGTAGTGCAAATTCTAAAGGGTCATTCAAATCATTGATTTTTGAGGATTAAGGCAAATTCCAACAAGGCTCTAAAAGCAAACATGATTTAGAGGTACATTTTTCTTTTTTCAATGTACCAAATCTACACATTTTAGAAGGGTATTGCTTTTGATGACCACAAATGACCATTTTGTATGAACTTCAAAAATTTGTAACTAATTTCAAAAAGCTTCAAAAAATATGAAATGACTTGGGTTAGATTCCTATTCTACTTGCCTCTCAAGAAAAATTTATTGAAAAGTATTTAAAGATGTTCCACCTCCATAAAATTTAATTCTAGCCTTTAAAAGGTTGATATGTGGACCTTCTATCTTATTTATAGCAATTTGTACCGTTGGATGAGTTTGATTTTTTGTTAGGTTGAAGAATCTACCTTATAGCAATACTTTATACGGTTTGATTTAAGATTACATCCTTAGAGTAGCCACAAAATTCACTTTCTTGAAGGACTAGGCCCGCCCCTCAAATCAACCACAACCACTAAAGGATTAAGGACAAAAGAACAAATGACAAAGTTTAAGATTTTTAAGATAACTCTAATATATGGTGTATTTGACAAATTTTATAAGGTGAATAAAAATTAGATGTTCAAAGATGCTCAAGGAAATGTGTTGTGCATGTACCAAGTTACCTCTTTTTTACACCTAGATATATCTTTTCTTCAATTTGTGCTTATAATTGTGCATACTTTCAGACAAAAATAATTACTATTGCAATTTCATTGAATTGGTTCTAAAAAGTAGTGTGTTGTTTTTTGAAAATTCAAACAATGTTGTAGATGAATGAAAATTTACTTGGACAGAAACATCACCCCAATCTACGAGCTACTATATTCATCATCCAAAATATGACCATCTTCAAACATTTAAAATCCAACAAATTAATTCTCCCTCCTTATCAACAAACATCACAAAAAATCCAATCATTACTAGAGGATGTTTTTTCATTAATTCCAACTCTATTTATCCCACTTGAGATGGAATGTTCATCCTAGTTTTGCAGGAAAATAGAATCAAAACTTGCACAAACTTGAGGTTTCATCACAACAAAGGAGAAAGTTTCAATCCACAATATAGTGACACGTAGTGATTGCTTCTTCATGGTGCATAGTAACAAACTATGCACCATAAGGAAAAAAATCAATTTTAAATTTTTTCCTTGGGGGGGGGAGGGGTTGAATTAAAAATTAAAAAATCAAAAATTAAATTTTTTTTCACTCCTCACCCCACCCTCTACTCCGTCCCCCCCCCCCCCCCCCCCCTCTTGTATTTCAAGGGTGGTGGGAGTGCAAACAATATGGGATGTATCCCATATTGCACTTGTATTTGTATTCTAATCTATATTTGTTCTTGTATTCATATTCTCATTTGTATTCATATTCTAGTTTGTATTCATATTCTCATTCGTATTAATATTTTGTATTTGTATTCATATTCCGATTTGTAATTATATTTGTATTCGTATTTTGATTCGTGTTCACATTAAGATCCAACGGCTTCTGATTTTTCTTTGACGGAAGGTGAATTTTTTTCCCCCATCCAACAGCTCCTGATTTTTGGGGAGGGGGGTCAGGTATTGAAAACCAGGGGTGACAGGCAAGTCGCCCCAGATAGTTTCTTCTCCTCAATCCACACAATTATTGTGTGCCACAATACAAGTCCAAAGATTGTGGCGTACATGAGTTTCCAATATCTTCACTTTTTGGAGTTAGACCAATTTCAACCCACAGTAACTTACAATCCGATCGCAGTCACCACCAAATCCTCACTCCCTCACAGAAACTTAACTGACCAGAACCGTGTGGCTTGAAATTACAAAGCTTGAGGATGGCAAAACAGACCAAATGAGGAGTTTGCCCTCACATCACTGCTGAATTCTTCTAATTTTTTCAACAAAGTTTGAATTTGTTATGAATTTTTGAAGTGTTCCATTCATCATGGTTTCTAGACTACCCCAAAACCAACTAAAACTGTATCCATAATGGTCATCTTACTGACTTAGTGGAATCAAAATATTTTCTGACACAAAAGGCTTGAAAGAGTCACTTATTATAGTGAATTACCACTGAAAAGTTGAAAATTCCTATTGTGGTCACTAATCACCCCATTCTAGTTAGCTAAGACATTGATTGTGGCCAAAATCTCATTCTTTAGAAAACTGTAATAGGCTCATTCCTAGGAGTTCACATTGGGTAAAAAGTCTGTAATGGGTTGTTTTACATTATGAAGACATGAATCCCATCGTTTGGTCTAGTAATCACTTGCCGAGTCCAACAATGTGACAAGGGCCTTCTATCATGTCCATCCATGACCAATACAACTTGGAAATGGTGTCTCATTGATGGGCGTGTCTATCCTTCAATTGGGCACAACAGTTGGTTAGTTCATTGTTAGTTGGTGGAATTGGAAAAGAACTCAATTGCAAATTGAAAACATTCAGAAATAAAAATTGCTGAAAAAATCTATAAAATGTCTATTGTTATTTTAAAAAAATAGAGGGAAAAACAAAATCAAATTTCATACTTTACAAAAATGGTTCAATATGAGAATTAGAGGGAAAAAAAAATAGTTGGTAAAACTCAAATAAGATCCTTGATGTTGGGTGCGTCAAAATGTTACCATCAAGTGGTTTACATCAATCAAGAAGACAAGAACAAGAAAGAAAAACTCTCAAGAGGACCGAAGTGCAAGAGAAACAATGAAGATTGAAAGTGGGCCACGTTTTTTCCCCCGGTGGTGTCGCAAGTCTCCCTAACTTGCGGCCCTCAAATGCTGCTCAAATGGTTACTCAATCAAAGACCTTCGCTCAGCCGGCGGACGAGGTTGAATGAGACGGACTCTTTCAATGGAATGCACATCGTGTGGGAGGGTCTACTCTACTCTACTCTTGTGTCCGACTAGCCAGCCCCCTTACCTAGTGAGAGAGCGAGCGAGGGAAAATAATAAGCGTGCACAGTCTGGACTCTCGGGGCCGGATGTCCAGCACCGGATGATGGCAATGGCGTCCTGAGTTGATGTGAGCGAGCGATGGGTTGGAAGCAATGAACAGGGAGTACCGGCATTTAGTTACAAGTTAGCCGGTTGAAATTGAGAATTTCCGAATGAAGTTCAGAATTTCAGGAAAAAAATCGATCATTTCAGAGGGGAAAAAAAAATTCTTTATTTTCTTAAGGCCTAGCCGAGAGTATTCTCCAAGCAACCTGTTGGTGCAAGAAAATGTAGGATTTTAGCTGGTTAAGCTAAAGTTTCTTCCCGGACTGTGGTTGGAAGCTCCGCTCACATGAATGGGAGTTTGCTTCACGAAGGGAAGCACACCCGGACATTATGATCGTCCTTGTTCTCCAATTGCATTGTGTATTTGTATATTTATCAGGGCTTTCTTTGGGGGCTTTTTGGTGCCAGATTGCACCAATCGAAAAAATATGGCTAAAAAGGTTATAAAAAATGCCAAAAAAATTTGATGAAATTGTCAGACTACTTTTTTGAAATTTAAAAAAATATTAGATGAAATCGCCTAATTGTGAATGAAAACCATACTATACATCTAATAAGGGGATGAATGTTGCAATTGGGAGCACTACTATAACATTTTATATTGCCACTATGGTACTTCTTCAAAAATAAAAAATAAAACTAATATTTATTCAACATCTATGTTTCTAGCGTATTTGAGTAGGTAAGGGAGGAGGTTAGAAAGTGCCCATCTAAGAGCTAAAATTGAGCTTTGATTTTGGGGAGGTGAAACTTCTTGAATTATTTCTCACTAAATTTTCTTTGAAAGAGTAGTGGAATTGGCATCTAACCCAACTTACTTGTTTCATGTTTTTTGGAGTTTTTTGAAATTAGTTATGAAATTTTGAAGTCAAAATGACAGAGGGCTCTAAGGCTCTAAAATTGCCCACCTCCTCAAATGTACATTGTTTGTACATTCCCATGAAGATAAAGAAGTAGCATGTACAAACACTGTACCTAAGTTGAGAAGGTGACTGGGTGGTTTTTGAGCTTGAGTAGTTTTTGAACCCCATTCTATGAGTGTGCCAAAGTGATGCAAATGATCAAACTTGAAGTCAAGTATCCTTGTTGTCTTATTTTATAAAATGATTTTTTCTGAATTTTGTGAGGATTTCAAATACTTCTAAGTATGTAGTAGGCTCAAACTCTGATCCAACGTTAAAAGCAAATGTGACTTAGAAGTACATTTTGTTGTTTCAATGTACTAACTATGCACATTTTAAAGACGTGGTTGCTTTCAATGACTACTAATGGCCACTTCTTGTCAACTTCAAAAATGTGTAATTAATTTTACAAAAGTCTAAAAAAATATGAAACAACTTGGGTTAAATGCCAATTACATTTTTCATCCTATTAAAAATTTATTGGAAATTGTTTCAAAGAACTTAGCTTCACCCAAAAGGCAATCAGCTCTTAAATAGTCCCTTCATGAGCCTCCTACCTTAGTGTCAACTCAAGTCATCATTGAAAGAGATAGAATATGTGTGTATGTATTTGGATGAGTACAAAAATCCATGAGTATCTCTATTTGTACGTGTATCTATGTTTGTATCTACATTTGTACCAAAAATATGCCTTGATGGACTCCTCAATTTTATTTTATTTCTCCTCCAATGAGCCCTAAACTTCTTAGCAACTTGTTGTTGCTGTCTTCAAGGGATAGTGAGGGGATGCAATTGGGAAAGGATTATAGTGGATATGCATGCCTCATTTGGTGAAATGAGATTTTATTATTAATCTTTTCTTAATCTCATAATGCCTAAATCTAATTATAAGCTTTTGAAAGCATGCTTTATACTATAGAAAAAGATAAATCTTTTTAGAAAAAATTAAAGCTTTAGATTCAAAGTTTTAGTCTAAAGGGAGCACTAACCCAATTGATCATCCAAAAAGAATGCTAGATGGCAACTCATGTCCATAAATAAATGTAAAGTATGTAGTGAACAACGCCCTTTTATATATATATATATATATATATATATATATAAGGCTCCAAAAATGTATAATGTATCATTTATATAAATGCACATATGTAGGCTTTTAATTGTTTTTTTTGGTGAAGTTGAATATTCTTCTACTATGGACATACACAACTAGTCCAATTTTCAAATTTGTCATGGTTTAACTAGTGTTCTTTATAATTACATAGCATCAAAATTTATCACAATTTTTTGACTTTGTAAGGGCTTTGAGCTTGACTTTTAGATTTTTAGCCAACGCTTTTGATCCCACAACCATCAAAAGTTCCTTCAAATTGTCTTTCCACACTCTTAGAACCTCTAATGAATACCATGCTTAAATATGTTCATGGTGGTTAATAATGATTAAGCACCATGAAAGTAGAAGTTATAATCTTGCATATTAATGAGCAAATTTGTATTCCAATTTGTCAATCTTAACAATGAATTTCCTTCATAATTATTTCAAGGCATATAACCATGATTACTATCCATGATTGTATGGACAAGTTTGATTTCCAAATACAACTCTATAATTTCACTTTGTACAAATTGAGAGTTCTTGTGAGTCTAATTTCTATTAGTTTTTGTGAACAACAATAGTCTTTAATTACTTTAAGGCGGTGATCAAAAAATGTTATCGATTATGTGGAAGAAGAAACAACATCATACTCAAATGAAAAGATTATAATTTTTTAACACAAGGAGATTAGAAAGTTAGAAGTTGTTTGAAGATTTTCAATCCATTATATGATTGTCATTGTCATATTATTAATGTAGTTAAAGGAAAGATGGCAAATTTCATTAAATTGGCAACATTGCATTATTTTGATATTCTTTCTACATGGTTTGAAATCTAAACTAGTCTTAGATTTTTGAAATCTATATGTGTAGTAGATGTTAGATATCTATACCTATCCAAGATGTTTCAGATTGTAGGATTTGAAATCTAAATCTATCACAAATCTTTGAAATCTATGTGTGTCAAAGATGTCTAAAAATCTATATATGTATTAGATGTTAGTATTTAGTTTAGACTGTGCAGTTTTAAAAATGGCATATAGAATACTTCCATTTTAATAAAATTTGCCATAGATGAAATGTATAACTATTGATATAAACAATTTAATCTACTAGTTTACTATGTATTCTACAATATTTTTTTACCTTTCTTTACATCAATAAAAAAATTATGTGAATCTTCCTTTATATATATATTTCAAATTTTTACCCCATGTAAGACAAAATTTCTTAGTTGCCTATACTATAGCTTCAAATAAAAACAATTTATATTGTACCATAGGGTAGGGTTAGTACATTGATGCCAAGTAATGAATAAGAGTTTCTAGAGTAGCTTCATCACTTTAAATTTATTTTAAAAAACTTTGGCATACTATTTAAAAAATATTCAACAACTAACTCAAGAAGCTTTCTACATAGGTGTGTAGGAGGTAGTGGAAGACAAGCTCTTTATACAAATGGGGTGGTAGAAGGTAGAACAATCCATCCATATGGGATATATGAATGGTTGTTAGGATTTGTTGGAACTTAACGTGTTACAATTAAGTCAAAAGTAGGAATTGTATTTCAAGTAGAATTTTAGACCTCAATGAAGCATTGTTAATTAATTTTTTCAAAATAATTTAAACAAAATTAATATAGAACAATAGATTAACTTTAGTTTCTAATAATCTATTTGAAATTTTGAGATTTCAATGAAAATTTATAAACAAATTTCAAAGAGGGGTTAGAAGGGGCATTTTGTTTTGACATTTCCAAACATCTCTTCTAAATATTGTTAATAATTTTTTTTTGAGACTCAAAATTACAAAAAAAATTCTTGAGATGAAAGTTAGATTGATTTTCAGCGTTTTTTTGTTGAAAGTTTTTGAAAAAAATTATTTTACTATGCCAAAAAGATGTCTAATATCTACTTTGAACACAATTCTTACATTTAATTTGACAAAGAGTGATTAGGCTCTCATCTTCAAATTATTATGCCATATTCTTTGAGGGGTCATGAAAGGCAATGGATTTCATTATATAAACAACTTTTCAATCCTTTTCTTTCCCATTAAATGTTAATTTAAAAACTCCTTACTTTGTCATCAAAAATTTATATTTGTGATGGTAGATAGTCTAATTCTAACTTAATTTAGACTTTCTAACTACAAATGAACATCTTTTAATTTTGCAAAAAATTATATATTTAATTTTTATTGAATTCAACAAAGAGATGTTAATTTTAATTATTTATTTATAATTCTTGAAAATAATATTTTTTTGTTGATCTTGTCCTATAACTATAATAACTTTTACAATGTTTATTAGAATCATGACATAACATAAATCTCAAAATACAATAGATAGTATAATAAATTAAACCTCTATACTAAGAAAATTAGGAAATACTTCACATTTAATCCAAAGTCATTAAAAACCAATATTTAGAGGGAACCATTGGTTAGTTCATCATTGTTAGTTGGTGGAATAGGAAAAAAGCCCAATTGCAATTTCAAAACATTATAAAAAAATGGTTCAATATGAGAATTAAAGAAAAATAGTTGGTAAAAACTCAAGAAAATTCCAAACACTCCTAAAACCTATCTCCAAATAAAAAAGCTTGTTTCATTTAATAGATGGATTTTCATGAAACTAAAGTAGAACCATCTATAGTAGAAATTCTATGCATGTTTCAAAGTAGTAAAAGGCAATGTAAATTTTTTGCCTAGAAGAAAAATAGAAATGATAGACATTGCCAATTTTTTGTGATTTGTTTCCTTGAATTTAAATTACTATGAGTCTTAAAAGCCATAAGTTGGCCCAAATTCATTTTCAATGTATAGAATCCTCCAATTCTAATCATCCAAGAATTAATTTCTAGCTCAATGCTTTAAAACATATTTAAAGCATGGTTGATCAGTAATGGGTCAACTATACTGTTATCAATATTGGTAAGATATTTTTCCACCAGACATGGAAAGCAAACATGATTCAAAGGTACATTTTGCTTTCATTGTTCAATATATCAACTCTACACATTTCAAGAGGTGGTCGCTTTTGATGACCATTAATGACTACTTCTTTTCAACTTCAATAATTTGTAACTATTTCCACAAAGATCCAAAACTCATGAAATGACTTAGGTTAAATGCCAATCCCACTTTTCTTCCCACAAAAATTCAATGAAAATTGTTTCAAAGAACTTAGTTTCCCCCCAAAGGCAATTATCTAATTCTTAAATGGTTTGCTTTATGAGCCTCCAATTAACCTTAAGTTCTCAACTCACCTAATTGCAAGAATAGCAATTGTGAGAATAAAATAAAATAAAATAAAATAAAATAAAATAAAATAAAACCATACGGTGACGGCAATAGCCCCGGAGCCATCAAAGTACACCAAGGCGTGACAAGTAATTGGCGAAGTTAGAGACGATAAGAGGACAAGATGCATCATAATCAAGCACTAGTATAGGGTGGCTGTCTGCAAGATTAGGAGGCCTGGAGTCAAGATCGAGCTAAGGATCAACGAAGGACATTGATGGCCGGGACGATGGTTTTGTTACTCCCGGGTCCGGGATAGAGACCCCCGGGTGGGCTCGCCATCACGGTAGGACGAGGGTTTGTTACTCCGGGATAGAGACCCTCGGGGCAGTCGGGCTCAACACCATGATCGAATACGGTATCATGGTGGTCTCCTGTATCTTGAATTCTCGATCTTCCTATTAGCAAGATCATTTGTAAGTTAGCTTGGTACCACTTGCACCCGGGCCTCCTTACTGTCATGATATTCTTCTGATTTCAGGTAATTCTAATCATTGGAACTTACTCACTTTGTAAATGGCAAGACATTAAATCGGTCCCACAAAGCGGCTCCAGCGGGGCAAATATCATTTTACTAGGGATTGATAGAGGTTTGGGGTTTATGTTTTTGTTGGGTGTTTTTGTTGTGTTTATCCCTCTCTAAATTAATTCGGGATCTCTAATGTCAAATATACACTCAGAATTTGGAAAAAAAAATTTATGCAAAAAATAAAAAAATTCAACATTTACCCCTGTGGACTTCATGGGACCGATTTAACGTCACACTTGTAAATGGAGGAAGGTTTTTTACACTACCATTAACTTAGTTGCTTGTTAAGGTAGGAGGCTCATCAGTAATCACCCATCTAAGGGCTGAAACTGAATTTTGGGGATACAAAACCTCTTGAAATATTTTTCAGTATATTTTCCTTGAAAGACAAGAGGAATTGACATCTAACCCAAGTGGTTTCATATTTTTTGGAGCTTTGTGGAATTTGTTACCAAATTTTGAAGTTGAAAGGGCATAGGGCTCTAAAATGGTGTCCTAGCTAAAATGTACACTGTTAGTACGCTATTGAAGGCTATGAAAAAGCAACATGTACAAATATTGTACATTTAAGGGAGGGCGCCATTTTAGAACCCACTCCATCTTTTAGAAGCCTTCTACCTTACTTTGAAATGACTCTGGATATCATTGTCGTTATAGGCAAGGTTTGGTGGAAAATGATTCTAAATATGGATGTTAAATTGTTGGGGATTTATTCTAAATATTTGAAAGAAGGAGTCTTGTGAAAAAAAATATTTTTTAAGCTTCTATCAAAACTTATTTCTTAAAAAGAAATTAAATGTTTTGTAAGGAAGTGATGATCCTACCTTTCACTTTTTATATTCAATAGTTTTGATACAAACTTTGAAATAAGGTAAGCCATGATCCTATATACATGTGCTAGTATGCATTAGTATAGCACATTTGAAATTTTTGAAATGCGCACTACTATTACATAGTAGCAAAAATAGATTATTCCTCAAATTGGATTGCATTACCTTATAGTGACATTGGCTAATAATATTATTGTTTGAGGTTGAAACTATATTGAATATAATTATAATAAGTAGAAGAAAAAACACTCAAATGAATGAAAAGTTGACTATTATATATTAATTGAGGGCATCCATTGCCCTAATAAGATAGATTGAATTGAGAGCATTTCCATGATAGAAGTGCCCAAATGGAATGCCAAGTGGAAGCTTGGTGTGTAAATCAAGAGCCCAAAGCCTTTGCCTTCTGCCTTTGCCCCATGACAACATGACATAACAACAAAACAACACAATATTTACAATGCCCCAAACCACCACCTCATTAGTACCAATAGGGTGTGAATTGTGTAGCTAGATCTCCCTCCACATACACCTTCACACTTTCACACCTTTGATTATACAATGTTCAAATTGTATTTTTAATAATTGCATTGAAAAAACAAAATCAATGCTACATAGCAAGCCACTATCAATACACTCCATTTAGCCATCCTCTCACCAAATATAGTTGTGGACAATCTCATTTTGGCCTTTAGCATATCCACAATGGAATAGTACAACTAGTCTATCTTGGCCAATGAATAGCTCAACTCCCCTTGGCAAGTTGATGTAGGGATGCTCTAAGCTTGTATCCAAGAGCTTATTCAAAATAAATCTCGATTTGAAATTGATACTCAATATTGAATGTCCAAGTATTTAACTTTAGAACAATAAAATTGTAGTACAATTATGAACCAATTTAACTTTAAACTGTTGAAATTTAAACTACATACAATATATGTAAATGTCATTCTTAAACCGCACTTGGTGATTTGCATATTTGTACCCAAATATTCAAGAGCTCATTTTATAGACAATTGCAACCATAATTGTGAATTTATACATTAAAAATTCATCCTACCTTAATTCCTTTATTCCTATATGCAATGGATTATTCAAAAAGCCATTGTAGTTGGTTTTCAATTAGCCATTTTGGTTAGTTATAGCTTCAACTTTTTCCAACTTTTTTTAAATTACAAAAAACATCATTCATTCCAATAATACCATATATGAGCCATTTTGACTTTGGATGCATTTAAAATTAAAGAAAAAAATGCTAAAATTGACAATTTTTGGCATTTCATATCTGTTGTCTAAAGAAAAAAATACATCATATGTGACCCTTCTTATGAAGATACATTGTGGTGTACTTGATCAGTGGTGTGTGTTTTCAAACAACAATGTCATATCATTATCAATGAAAATTTTATTATAGCAACATTAAATGAAATTTGATGCCTTTAAATGACCATTTCAAGTTTGTTCCCAAAACAATCCTTGAAACTGCTAGATACTATTAAGCCAACATTTACCAAAAAATATGAAACCACTTGGGTTAGATTGTGCATCAATTCTTCTTCAAAAGGAAAATAAGGGAAAATATTTTCAAGCATCTGAAAACCATCAAAAAGGCCCAACAACCTTTATGTGTTGCTTTTAGAGCCACCTATCTTTATTGATGGGAAAACAAAAAAACAATCGTTGTTTTCCACATAAGAGGGAAATGCTACAAAATCTTGCAAATTGTTGTGAAGATGGCCTACAATTGAATAATATAATTTTTCATAATTATTTAATAGTACATTGGAATTTCTGAACCTACTGCAAGGTATGATTAAATGATGATCAATCCCTTAACACCCAAGGAGGTCCTTGGCCCTAGAATAGTGAATATATGGTTGTATCCTTACCTTAAGCACAAAAACTTTGAAAACAATATTTATGAAATTGTAAACACTAGATTTTGTTAAGATATATGATTGAAACATATCCTAAAATTTTGAAGGCATTTCACCATACCAATTTTCTATAATTCATCAAAGAAGTTCCATTTCTTCTCATTTTTCCACAGACAAACTTTGAGCAATATGTGTTTTGAGGGCTATAACCTTTTTTTAAATTTTCAAATGCTAGCATTTTTTGACACATGGAACCCGTCTTCCACCTCCTTGTGTCAACCTCACAATTGGGATAGGATCCTCATAACACGATTGTCTTAATAAAAAAAATGGTCGTTACCTCCACCTCATCAATTGCTCTCATGAAGTGGTCCCTCCATTATTTTCTCTTGACTTTGTCCAATGACTTCAGCTTTTGAAACTGCCTGCCTATCCGCATTCAAAACTTTAAGTTTCTATAGCTGTTGATCGTTAACTTGAAAGGTATCTGAACTATGTAGGAAGATCTAATGGCTACAAGAAACTATTCCAAAACAGTATGTCTAATGTCCTCACCAATGTCTTTAAATGAATATACCTTAACAAATATGCCATTTACAAGGTAACTTTTTCAAACTTTTGGCCAAAAAAAGGAATCTAAAGGAGGATATTTTAGGAATATTGTATTTTCTAATGGCACCTCTTATTCCATATCCTATAGTACTTTAAAGATATCCAATGCCATTTTGTATACACTTTATCCATTTATAATTTTTTGCCCCCATGTTTTTAAAATACCCTATCATTTGTTTGCATGTATTTTCCTACTCCAACCGCTCATTACCCCGTCAGCCTATGGTACATGTGTCAAAAAAATGGTTTTCTAAACTTCGATACTTGCACTAGAAATTGCAAAGTTAGAGCATTTTTAATAATCACATAGTGAAACAACTAACCTAGCTTCAAAAAAATTTGAATTTCAAATTGATTATTTCCCTATCCTATCTTTTTCAAATTCTTCTACTTTCTAGTACTACTTTTTCCTTTATGTTTCTAAGATAAATATTTAAAGGTACAAAGGTATCATTCACAGAGAATTGCCCATACAAAAATAATGATGCCCATAAAAATTTGCCTAATTTCAAACACATTAGGCACCAAGCAGTGATTGCCTCTTTTGAGCTCATTGTCATTGTGACAAATTGTGTCACAATGAGCTCAAAAACTAAAAAAATTTAAAAATTGATCCACCCCCCAATCTAATTTAAACATTAAATTAAATTCTTTTTCCCCCCTCCCCACCCAATCTGATATAAGTATTAAATTTTAAATTTTAAAATTGTTTAAAATTGTAAATCCCTCCTCCCCCCACCCTCTTATAATTCTGAGAGGGTGGGTTGGGAGACAAAGAATATGGGATAAATGACATTCAGTATCCATACCCATATATTGTATTTGTATCCGTATTTGGTATCGTATTTTGTACGCGTATTCAGTACCCGTATCCTGTATCGTATGCTGTACCATATCGATATCCGGCGGTTGTTGATTTTTCTTGGAAGGGGGCTGGGATTTTTTAAAAATTCAAATCCAATGGCTGTTGATTTTTCTGATGAGGGAGGGAGTAGGAAAATTAATAAAAAACTGTGACAGCCACTTTTTGTCACATTGTTGATGTGAAGGTCAGTTTTGGGAGTGGGGTCCAAAATACTTTACTTGCATCAACAGAAGGCTTTGGTATGTTGAAAGTTCATTTAACCCTAGACCGCCCAAGTGGACGAAATGTGTCCTCACACATACTGGCAATCAACTTTGAAGCGCTATAACGTTTGCATCCAATGTCTAAATTCAATAAAAATTGTTGGGAAAGTTTTGTATGCTAGTCTAGTTGTTATGGTAAAAATTTCAGATCAATCCAAGACGTATTGAGTGTGTGAGAGTCATTCAAAGTTCACAGGTTCAATTTGGGTTCATCACACTACGCTGTAATGACTGCAACTTTGAGGGCTTGTATCTTTTTCATAAAATGTTCGTTTTCAATAAAAATTTGTTGGGTTTTGTTCCCCTTAAGGTTTAGTTATTGTGGTAATATTTTCATGGAAATCCAAGTTGTTTTTAATGCTTGGGAGCAATTCAAAGTTTAGAAATCCAGACATTTTTGCAATTCAGTGAACTTTGGCGACTCATAACTTCTCCATACATGATTCTTTTTCAAACATTCTTGTTGGAGAAGTTGCGCATACTTGTCTAGTTCTTGTGCTCAAAATTTCATGTCAATCAAAGAGGATTTGAGTGACTGAGAAGCATTTTAGTAGAAGGAGTTTCAGTCATAGATGTGATTTTTTGCTACTTTTTTCACTGTTTTTTAACATTTCAAATCCATTTTGCAGACACAGTGATTCAATTGTGTGATGTTTTTTCTCACCAAATTTTTTATCTTTTAGTTTTGAATCACTTTGTAGCTTAAAGTTTTGTCATTTGAGTAGATTTAGAAATCAAATTTCACCTCCAAATGTGTTTTTAAGAAAATTTCAGCACCTTTTTTTAACACTAAAACATTATAATCTTTCAATCTATACGGTCAAACGACCCCAAATTTATTCCACACCATCTAAAACATGCACACTACAATATTGTACGGTTAAGATCTTCATAGCTTACTCTAATTTTGACTCTTCAGACTTGCAAAGGCAAGCAGTTTTTAAGCCTGGTTGGACCTTGGGCGGTCTAGGGTTAACTTATTTGATTTGGGCTCTTCTAGTTCAATATTCCCTTGTTTGGGATTGAGCTATCTTTATTCCTTTTCTTATTATCTTATTTTTATTCCTTGTTTCTGCATCTTTTCTTATTCTTGGGGATATTCTTATTTGTATTTGGGGTTATTCTTACTCCTTGTTTCTGCATCTATTCTTGTCTCCAAGTTCTCAAATGTGATGATGAAAAGCATGTCTATATAGCATGGTGCTTTGATATGAACTTTAATGCAAATTTTTTTTAGGACACCTACTTTGAATAAGCCAAATATACTCATTGGATCTCACAATATTGTAGAAGATCTCCCTTTCTTACCCCTAATGCCAAGGATGCATTAGGGGAGAGGGTTGTTTCCAAACTGTTCCCAAACTTATTCCCGAAATTGCTAGTTGCCATCATGCTAGCATTTATAAAAAAAAATTGATTGTGAAATGAGGAAAAAATTCAAGAAAAATAATGACATGGCACTCTCTTGACCACCTCGAATTCTTGCAATTATGTTTCCGTAGTAGTTTCTGCATTCCTATAGTCTAGGAACTCGCAATCTTCTAGAGGCCTCAAATTTCTTTTAATGTATAGTTGCACTTCTATCCTACAAAGAAAGATTCTTTGTCATTCATTAGTTACAGAACATCTATGTTGATGTTTAACCTTATAACGTTATTATGGATAGTAAGTGTACAATGAATGACAAAAAAATGTTGTATATGTAAGATAGAATTGCAGTTATTCATCCTTGGAATTTTGTGCAAAAGGGTGAGTCATGAATAGTGTTTTTGTCTTCAATGAATGTTTTTGAATTTTTTAAAGTAGATGACTCCTATAGTTTCAAAAAAGGCATGATTTCCATAAAGACTAGCCCATCCTTATAGGGTTAAAGGTTAACTCCTAAAGGACCAAGGTGCATTTTTTGGCAACATAGAAATTTTAGGTAGGCACATATGATTGGAAATTTTCATGTTTTGCACTCAAATCTTTATAGAAAGTAGACAAATAATATATTTAAGGCTCAACAATTTTTGGAACTTTTGTCTATGTGGTTAAAAAATTATTGCATGATATGTTGTTTCTTTTTCAACTCAAGCAACTAGGCTATCCAAAAACATTATGAAAAAATCAATTTTCTTAGAAAAAATTTGAAATTGATTTTTTTTCTCTATATATATATTTGAATTATTTCATTTTGATAAATAAGTCAAAAGTTATGAAGAGTTTTAGTTTGAAGGTAGTTATGGATTCTTTGCCCTAAAGTAAACTTTGAAGTCCTTTGTCTAACTCAATTTTCAATTGTTTTGGAAAATAATTTTTTTTTTTGTTAAAGATTGTTTATTACAACATTTGGACCACTAGAATTTTTCAATTTCATAACTAAATCCTTAACAATTTTGTTTTTAAATCATTATCTACTTTATTTTACTTACTATTTTTTCCTATATCCTATATGATTCCAAATGATCTGAAAATGTTCAAGCATATGCCAACTTGCCTTGAAGAATGAATATAAAGAAGCACCACTACTTTGAACAATTTTTCATACAAATGTGAGCTTGTGAAGTATAGCTACCCATTTTTGTGCAAGGCGAAAAATGAATTTTTGTCAATTCAAATAATGATATCTAGTAGTCTACAAGTTAGAAATTTTTGAAATTTTATCCCCATCTTCTAAAATCAACTTAAGAAAAGATCCTACATTTTTATGTGTCTAAATTTTTATTTATTTATAAATTTGGTACTTTTGTTAGAAATAGTAGTTTTGGAGTGTTATTAATGAAAACATAATCAAGGAACTTTAGAGGTTAATTAGTATTTTACCCTAAAATCTTTAATTAATGCTTATTGCTTCTTCTCTTTGATCACCAGATTAACAATAATGATCATTTTATAATTTTACAATGTAAATTTCTATTTTTGTAATTTTGAGCTGTTTTTTTTCACATTTGATTAAAATTGACCTAAATGTGGAATCTTAGCATTATTTATTTTAAAATCACGTCAAAATAGATTTTGGTATCACAAAAAAATGCCTCCATAGATGGCAAATTTCCTTAAAATGTCAGTATTCTATTAGTTTGACACTTTTTACAATTCAAATTGTACAGTCTAAAATCTAAACCAATCATAGATTTTCTTAGAATCTATATGTGCTATAAATGTGTAAAATCTATACCTGTCCAAGATGTTTCAGACTGTGCGGTCTGAAATCTAAATTAGTCATAGATTTTGAAAAATCTATATATATCCTAGATGTTTGAAAAATAACATTTGAAATACCACTATTTTAACAAAATTTGCCGTATAGCTATAAAAAGATCTTTAGTTCATATAATGAATTCCTTACCTATGCATGAAAGGTTAATTTTATAAAGACTTGGTGACCTAAAAGTGTTTGATGGATAACATAGTCCTTTTATGTATAAGACAAAATGCAAATGCTCATCTTCAGAATTTTGTATGAAAAAAGGAAGTCTTTATAATAGTTTGATTTTAAGATAATATTTTTGGATTTTTTGAAGCAAATGATTTAGAAGGTACCAAAAAGGATGATATCAACAATGACCAACTAAACATTCTAAGGTTAAACAAGGTCAAACAATTAAGTTTGACCTAAGCACATAATTGTATTGAAGTAATGTACCTTAAACCATGTTGTTGACATTATATATTCTAGTAGTTGTCTCTCCTCCCCCCCCCCCCCCCCTTTATATGTCAAGTAGTATACATTTTCAATTTTCAATCATAACATTATTAACCAACAATTGGATAATTTTCTTTTGATTCCCTAGAAAATAAGCACCCCAAGTGTTGCAACTTCCCATTCATCCAACGACTTTCTATAATGCCTTAGTCATCCAATGGCACTTAGAGCATTTCCATTGCAATACTACGAGAGGCACAAACTAGGTAACTAAATTGAATAAAGAAATCCTTATAGTATAATTTGATAGAAAAACAAAAGTGTTTGTACTTCTTAGCTTGCTTTGTTTACAATTTTCCTACAAGGTAGACCATTGCTATACAAGCTGGCCACATTTGAAGAGCATCCTAAACAATTCAATTCTATACCTCTTTTATGTACCAACCATGGGGATGCTCCAAGTTAAAATTGCAAATTCTTGAACAACCAATGATTGATTGTAGATTGAACTAAATTCACTCCCAAGCAAGGATCCATAGAAGGATTATTTCATTTTCAAGGAGGATTGGACAAGTTTAACTTAGGTTGGTTAACAATGTTATGGATTACAATAACTACACCTTAAATAGACCACTCTTTAAAATTGACCCCTATTTTTTGAAGGAAAATTTTATAGATTGATACCCAAAATGGTGCAAACCACAAGCTAGGACAAGTGCAAGGTGGAGTTAAGGACCAATTTGAATAGTGTACATCTTTATTTATAGTATTATTGAAGTGACAACTTTACAAGTGGTCAATTTTGAGTACACTTGTGTTCTTTGAATTTCTTTTCTATGACATATTTTGATACTACTAGTGCCATTTCTTTATGTGCATCAAATGTATATTGGTATCACTTACAAGATACTTTTAACACTCTATACTATGTATGTTTGAAAATTTATAACTAAGTCACCATACATCCAAAAATTAGGGAACCACTTGCATTTTGATTCATTGTCCCTCTCCAATGAGAAAAAATATTCTTCATTCTCTACACCATATTCATTATACCATAAAGCTTATTTGTGCCATTTTAAGTGTAAGGTAGCAACGCCCACAACCATTTGCGTATCCATTCTTCAATACTAGAGTTTCCCAAAAGTGTCCCCAAGAGTACCTTGAAACCATCACTATGCTTAATTGTGGTTGGTGGATTCCAATTTTTGTAGATTCTAGTGTGAGAATTAAAGTAGCTATTCTAGAGTGTGGTTTAGGGTTTCCTATGGAATTTTGCTTCAAAAATTCATTGAAATTAGATGCCTTATCCAAAAAAAATTTAGTTCATGATTTTTAATTGTTAATACTACAAAAACATTTTTGGAATAAAATGTGCCTACAACTATGCTAAATTTCTTAGTTTGATGATTATAAGTGTTGCTATCTTAGTTACCTTAACCCCTGATTGCACAAGACACCTAAATTTTGGTGTCAACAATATTTTGTAAAAAATTAAATAAAACCTATCCATATTGCTATTTTTAATAGTTTATATTTTTGAAGAATCTTTGTGAAGTCTAGTTTTAGCATCAAAAATTTGATTGTGAAAATGAATGATTATGATTTTTCTATTCAAGATTATGTGTAAGGGTGTCCATTGATTTCCTATAGTATTGAGGGCTCTAGGAAATGAGCCTTAAATACACTAGATCTTTGAGAGAAAAATAAAATTATAAATTCATTAAAAAAATTGTAGGATAGATTTTGAGAAACCATAATTGATTGGAGTTGTACATGTTAGGCCCTTCAACCTCATATTGTTTTGGTCACCAACTTTTTAGATTTGTCATGTGAAAAGAGGATCCAAAGACTTCTGCTCACTTTTGCAGTTTTAGCACTGTCAAAATAAAACATTATAATCTTTCAATCCATAAGAGCATCCCCACGGCAGCCTGGCTAAAGGCACAAACTGGATATTTAGCTGGGCCAAGTCATTGGACCTCTCGACGGCGCGCAAGATAAGATTCGGAAAATGGTCGGCCATGGCTAATTTTCATGAGGAAACAACCAAATGTAGAGTGAGAAGCATGGCGCGGTATATGCTATGGCACTTCTTTCGACATACAATCCGTGTCTCTTGCTCGAATATTGCAGGCACTCTTTGTATGTTGAAGTCGTCTCTGCAAACAATATTGAAGATGGCTGGAAGGTAAGGAAGGCTGCGGACAGACGTGGCTTCGATCACTTTCTCGGATGTTGCGTTGGTCCCCTTCCCCATGCATTCTCTTGAGTTTGCTGTGGGGCTCCCTGCCTTTAGATGTCTCGGCCACCCTCAAAGCACTCGGCATACAAACCTTGGTTGGGCCTCTTCCAAGGCCCAATCGTGGGGATGCTCTAAGTGATATTGTTGTGTTTTCTTTTCCTATGTGATCTTTACCATGTCTCGTTTGACTTTATATGGTTACAATTCCCAAAAAATTGATCAAACTCACCAAAACGTTGGCATTTTGTTCGATGTAGACCAAATCCCTAGAAGCTTACAAAAGGCCTTGGGCATTTCGGGGTTCATGGAGACAAGGAGATCAAATCTGACAGCCCTGTAGGCCAGGTACTTATTGGGTAACGCTAGCCATGCAATAACTTCAGCTTTGCCTGGGTGGGGTCCAAATTCCAAATGGACCAATGAGAACTCAAGAGAGTCAGAGATGGCACGCCTGTTACTGTTAGTAGTGTTCAGTGTCCACTGACTTAACTTAATTAAAATTAAAACCAGATGAAGCAAATAGTAATTTAAAAAAATTAATAATAATAATATTTTTGTTGAAACAAATGAGAGGGAATTTCGTAATTCTTACTTAAAGTTTGGTCCATGAGCCCCTCCAGAGCACAATCCTTGCACAGAATGTTCCTGCTGGGGACAGTCAGAGACATATTGATAGCAGACAAAATTGGGACCTCCACAGGCCTACAGAATCATGTGGCTGGGTGGAAGTTATTCAGGCAGATGGATGCTCTCATCTTCAGCAGTTCAGTTAGGCTCTCTGCAAGAAAAACTAGCCCATTGCAAGCCCAAAGAGAGCAAGCCCATCGTGGACAAGATTTGTAATGGTGATGTACATTTCAAAGTGGGTTTCTAGACAGTGAGAAACTGTTTGGAGGAATTTCAGAAGAAACACTCCAAATAAACCCATCTGTGCTACCCCAGTATCCCATTAGAGCTAGACCATGGATTTATTTTGAAACCAAGGGAATAATAAGCTAAAGGTTTGTTCTCATTTGGTGTTGAAGAGTGTTGTTATTGAGGGTCTTAGGAACAAATTGAGACTTCTCTTTGGACCAAACCCACATTGCAAACATCACCCTTTAACCCTTAAATGCCGGGTGGGTCACCGTGATAAGAGCGGGTGGGTCACTGCAAAACCAACGGGTTGTGAACCTCTCTGACTGTGGAAGTGGATACTATTTATGCTGAGGGTACAGTACGAAAAAAAAATTCTCAGAGTCCACAATGAATGTTGCCCTAGAGAAATTGTGAAGAGGGTAGCATGAAGCCTAACACCGTGGGTGATAATTCTGTTGTCATCTTCTCAAAAAATTATCTGCCTAAAAACAATGATCCATGTAATGGTGCTAATTTTGGCCTCTTAGTAACTAGCATGACTGCACCTTCACTTTTCCGAAAAAATTCAATCACAAGAGGTTTTTCCACGCTCAGAAATAGGTCATTTAAATGCCCAGCGAATGCAAAACGTCCGCCTTGGCATTCAAGGGTTAAGTTCCATCAAGTGTGAACGTCCGCTTGGCTGATTGCAAGAAACCCAATGAAACTGCTGGCATGGCATCGTGGGCATGCCTGCTTGGCCTTGGCCTTTGCCTTTGATTTCCCCATCAGCTTCCAAGTTCTGCGATTTGGGCAAACATGGAGTGGGCATTGACTGTGGAGGCTCCAGGACCCCACAATCAGCCGCGGCATGATTCGCACTTTTGCGCGCGCCTCGATCCCTCCGACCGACCGCATTGCAACGCGGAGTCTGACTATCTGTCTTAATTTCGGGGTGGGTCCTCATGGAGGCTCGCAGTCGTCTCTGTCCGTGGGTTGTGTCAGTCTTGTGCTTGGGGCGCTGCGCGTGCAGGCGATGGACGGACGACCAAAAGTTAGGGCCCGAGGAGCTTGGGAGGGCTGAGTTGAGTGGGCATTATATAATGGTGCTGGTCTCCCTCCCTCTCACATCGACTCTACTCTGAAATAGGGGTTTTAAGGGGACCCATACTAATTAACGGACATTTCACACTCCACAAAACCTTTTGCCTCAGCTCTATGTGGCCATATACAATGGAAACACCCAAAACCGTCCAAATAAGGAATCCAGCATAGTTGGAGGCAATGTTTTCTAAAATTGATATTTTTCTACTATTAGCGAGTGAAAATCATGAATATTAAAAAAAAATAGATTTTTCAGATGTAGTATGTAATTTCTACAAATTTTCAAAGTGTTGGCTCCATAGACCTGTGGAATCGTCCTATAGGTGCCCCTTAAATTGAACCCTGCGAAAATTAGCACTCAACCAACCAAATTTTCCTATGATTGTGTCCTTTAGTTGTGTCAGCAAATTACAATCATACATGTGGCAAACACATTAAGGGAAGTCTATTGACGCATTTGGGTGAATCTACAGTCCATTGCAAGGAACAGGTGCGGGAATGGGTGTTTGGCCCTTAATTATTGAAATGTTCAGGGGGACCAACAAATTTAAATGGACTTCTTGTGAGAAAACTATAGACATTTAAAACATGATATACATATACCCTTGACCCTAAAGCACTCCGCCATGTCTACTCTTTGGACAATATACAGAATGAGTATCACATTTCTTTCTCATTACAACTTGTATGAAAGTCATCCTAATTTCAAGAGATGCCTTTATGAAGTTGTGGTCATATCCAAGGGTTGGATTTGGTGTTACTGGAGCACATATTTTTCTAAAATTATAAATGTGGAAGTATGTCAAGTGTTTGACTTGAGTGGACTTTAGTTCAAACTAAGAATTGCAAAAATGAGGTCATAGAATCAATGAACACAAAAATTTCAAAAAATCACCATGTCAAGAGAACCTCATTACAAATCCATTCCAACAAAATTTACTCAAAAAATGACAATATTTTGCTTGTAATTGAATTTAGAAGGAATTTTAAAATTTTCCTTTCATAAATTACAAAAAAATATTGGTGATAGCATTGGTGAATCTAATCTTACGAATAGAATCTAAAACTCAAACTCTACAACTTTTATTTGCATCTCAATTCCAAAAAATTCTTCCAAATAGTACTTTATAATGATTTTTTGAAACCTTCAATCTTGCAAATGGATCTAGACGCTTAGTGGTTAATACTTGATACCGCTATTTAGTGTAGCTATGTGATTAGTGATGGAAAACTGGATCATATGTTAATCCTTGAATGCCATTGCAAACATTTGGTGTTTTTTGAATGACAAAGAATCTTTCCATATAGGATAGAAGTGCAACTTTTCATCCTTGATTTTAGGGGTGTACACTAAGACCCCTCTAATTGGGGTGGTTCTTAACCCCTAAAAGCCCATTGTCTCGTCAGGGGATTTAGAAATCGGACAGGTTGCTAAGTTCCAATGACCTCAATTTTTAGTGAAACTTTTTGAAACTTTCTCATAAACTAGGAAAATTGATTAGTGTTGTAGGAATATGATTTTTATTTCAATTGGTGGCTGGGAGCAAAAATTATACCACAAAAAGCCCAAATTTTAACTTGGTAGGCAAAAAAATTATTCCACAAAAACTTGAAATTAAATTTTAAATTCTTTTTGTCTTATAGATTATATCTTTTTCTACATGTGAATCTTTGATTCATCCCATTTGTATTAGTTATGTGAAAGTTATGAACAATCTTGTTTTTTGGGCAGTTTGTGCATCTTTTTGAAAAAATAACTTATAGGATTCATTTTTGAATCCAATTATCACATTTTTTTCAAAAGAAATTGCTTGTCAAGGTTAAAGTTGCTTGCTAGAACAATCTCACCATTGGAATCATTGTATTTCAATCCCATTTTAGAGCTATTAACAATTTAATTTTTCTTTCAATCTCGGACCTACCTCTACTTGATAATTTTTAAAGAATGAAAATAAAGCGCTTTTTT
Source organism: Thuidium tamariscinum (assembly GCA_947034885.2). Taxonomy (NCBI): domain Eukaryota; kingdom Viridiplantae; phylum Streptophyta; class Bryopsida; order Hypnales; family Thuidiaceae; genus Thuidium; species Thuidium tamariscinum. The sequence continues at coordinate 15,565,376 of OX344757.2, forward strand.
TGATATTTTTTTCTGAGACTTTCAACTCAATTCCTAAACACAAACAAATTTAAATTCAAAGTCCATAGTGCAAAAGAATTTAACAAATGGTAATCAAAGTCATCTAAAATTGCTGGACAGTGTTAAAACCCCCCTCTTTTTTTCCAACTTTGAATACTCATATCTTCCAATCTATACGGTCAAACTTCATGAAATTCTTACCACATGATCTCAGACAAACAAAGTACAAGATCCTACAGTTAGATTCTATGAAAACACTATTTTCTGTTCTTCTGGACAAACAGAGCAAAATTGGCAGTTTTGAGTGTTTTTTTGACAGAAAAATGGCCTTAGGCCTTTCCGGGTTAATTGAGCTAGCCCTGGAAAATAATTCTGTGTGCAGCAAAGTCTCCATCAAACCAGTTTTATTCAACTGAAGGAAACAGACAGACAGACTCTAAGATGAGTGGTCATGTTAATTGATCAATGGAGCCCATCTTTTCTGACTCACCGAGTGAGGGAAAAATGTCCCATTCCACTCACCAGGCAAGAAAGGGATTGAGGGTCAATAATGTGAATTTCAACATCTTATTGACTCATCAATTGGAAAGGCTTTTTTTTCATCAATTCAGAGTCTGACAAGTGTGGCTGTCAAAATGGTGACATTCAAACACTGAGCACATTGGAAGCTCACAAAATGGGTTCAAGTCCGTGCCTGCCTGCTGGTTTGAATTTGGAAGCCTGCCTGTGGTTGTGGTTGAATTTGGCCCCCAAATCTGGCCTCTTCCTAAGAGATGTTTGACCATTATAATTTCATAAGCTACATGATGGAAACACCCAAAAATGTCCAAATAAGGAATTCTGCATAGTAGGAGGCAGCTTTTTTGGAAAATAATATTTTTTTTAGTATTAGTTAGTGAAAATCATGAATATTAACCCTGAAAGGACCAAGGCCATTTCTTTGTCAAACACCTCTCAAAACTGCCATTTCTGTTGCATTCATCCAAGAATTTTTTTTTTTTTTTTTAAAGAATCTAGCCGTAGGATCTTGTACTTAACTTTATTGAAATCATGTGGTAAAAATTTCATGAAGTTTGACTGTATAGATTGGAAGATATGAGCATTCAAAGTTGGAAATACAAATTTTTTTGAATTGTGGTCTGCAATTTCAGATGACTTTGACTGCCATTTATAAAAAAAAATTGCACTGTAGAACTTGAAATTTTAATTTTTTGTGTTAAAAATTTGAGTTGAGAGAGTAGGAAAAAAAATTTAGACAAAAAACACTTGATTTTCATTCTTTAAAAAATTGTTAAGTATATGTAGGTCCAAGATTGAAAGAAAAACTAAATGGTTAATAACTCTAAGATGGGATTGAAATACAATAATCCCAATGGTGAGATTGTTCTAGAAAGTAAACATAACCTTGTCCAAATTTCTTTTTTGAAAAAGTATGAAAATTGCATTAAAAAATAAATCCTACAAGTTATTTTTTCAAGAAGATGTTTAGATTGCCCGAAAACAAGATTGTCGCCTATAACTTTCTCATTATAAGTCCAAATAGTATGAATAAAAGCTTCACATGTAGGCAAAAATATATTATTTTAAAAAAAATTAAAAAATTTTCGACTTCTTGCAAAAAAAATTCTGCCTGCCGAATGAAAATTTGGACTTTCTGTAGTATAATTTTTGCTCCGAGTCACTAATTGAAATAAAAATCACATTCCCACGAAACTAATCAGTTTTTCTACCTTGTGAGAAAGTTTCAAAAGGTTTCACCACAAATTGAAGTTATAGGAACCTACTTGAAAACCATTTTATCCCGCGTAGGCATAATAGTCTTTTAGGGGTTAAATAAAAAAAAATAGATTTCTCGGATTTTGTATGTAATTTCTATGATTTTCCAAAGTGTTGGCTCCCTAGACCATTGAAACTACTCAATAGATACCCCCAAATTTGAATGCTATTAAAATTAGCAGTGAGCCAATTAGATTTTGGTATGTGTCTTCAATATGTGTCAGTAAATTAGAGTCAAGCATTTGGCAAACACATTAACTACAATCTAGGGAAAATTTTGGTTGAGTTTAGGGTCCAATGCAAGGTACAAGTACTAAAAGAGAAAGGGGTGTTTTAAATATAGTCCTAGAGATAACATTTTAAGTAATGACCTTTTTAGCTGATTTTAAGTAATAAATAAGTGTCTTTTTAATAAAATTAAGTATTATTCTAGTAAAATTTTACTAGAAAGACACTTATTTCTTAATTAAAAATCTCCTAAAAAGGTCATTACTTAAAATGTTATCTCTAAGACTATACTTAAAACACCCCTTTCTCTCGTAGTGAAGTGCAGTATTGGGTGTTTCTTCTTTACAGCAAAAATCTTTTCTAGGGGAGGACACTTCCCATTTTTTAATAACCTACGTGCGGCGGAATATAGGGTACATTTAAATAATCTTAGGTAAAATTTATAAGAAATTTATATATAAAATAGGGGACATTAAAAAGGCAAAGTGTTTTAAAAATAAAATAGGGATGATAATATGGCTGATTTTTCCGCTTTATGGTAAAATAGGGACTCTTTTAATGTTGCCAAGTAATGATTACAAGTAATTGATAGCCCCCCTAAAAATACCCCACCGCCGCACGTGGGTCCCCCAAATATACAAGAAGTGTCCTCCCCGGGAATCTTTACAATTTCCCTCGAGATTTCCCTCGAGATTTCCCTCATGTATCCTCTTACAATCTCAATGGCTACCTCTCTTGGACCTTTTTTTTTAATTGGCACAACCAACTTGAATGGTAGTTCATAACTTGCTTTTGGAATTTGTGTTGGGTGCTTAGGGATTAATGTTCAATAGTTCTACTCAAGGAACAACATTTTAGGTCATTTTGTTCATATCCAAGCAAATTTCTATGTGAAAAAAAGACTCTTGTAATATTCAAATCATAAATCAAAACATTCTCCAATACAAGCCTAAGCAAGCTAACTTTGCTCCTATGAAACTTAACCCTTGAAGTCTCATTGCTTCCATGGGAGACAAATGAAAGTTTGGGCAAGCTCTTATGATTGCATTTTTTATTCAGTTTGTAAATTAAAAACAATAATAATAGAAAAATTAAACTATCTTTCTAAAGATCTAAATCTTATTTTAATTGGTGTAAGTTTTGAAATTTCTTCAAGGTATTTTAAAACCAATTCAATATGAGATTCTACAATCACATATGCCAAGAAAATTGCAATTTTGAGTTGCTTTTAATGAAAAAAAGGTGTTGTGGGACTTTAAGAATTAAGAAATATCACCACATATTATTCCCATATGCTGATATACTTGACTCATCTCCAAATTACTATAAAAAATAACACTTATTATTATAACAAAATTACACTAATATGTCCTAGTAGCAGAAAGGAACACCACTGATATCACTTACTAAATGAGCAATACTTCAAAACTTTATATTTGTGTAATTTAGTACATTGCAATAACATTTTAATCTACATTAATTCAAAATAGTGAAACTTTAGTGAATTTATATTACATGCGCTAATGAGATTACAAATCAATAAAGTCTTGAAGTCTAATTCATCTCATTTGTACATTGGTCCTCATAGTTCTCACACTTCAAAAATTGCCATATTTAATTGAGAAATCAGACTTTTTTTTCAACAAATTTTGGGCAAGTAGTACAAGTGATGCACTTTTTGTACAATGATTTTTCAAAAAATAGAAAACAAATTTTGAGTTTCAAGAATTTTAATCAAATTTATTAGAAATTTTTTCAATATTCTTTAGAAAGTCAAATGAGAATCTTTTATGGCAAATTGTTGTGAGGATTTAATGAAATAAATTGTTTTTTAACTGTGATTGAAACATTGTTAACTAATAGGTGATTGCAAGAAACACTTGTCAATTTTGTTGTGTTTTCATGATTTTTGTGGGAGTACTTTAAAATTTCAAAAATAATTTTTAAATTAAAAAAATATGACTAATGTATACACCTTTAAGGCAAAGGTAAATGTCAAAAGAAATGTATAGAAATTTTTTCTAAGTAATAGAATTAGAATAGTGCCAAATCTCAAGAAAATAGAAGTTCTGATATTTTAATTAGAAAAAAATAGGGAATCCTTTTAAATAAAATAAAAATTAGCCATTTGCAACAACTTGATGGAGATTTCCATTTACAAAAACTCATCGGAATCATTTTTTGCATGTTTCAAAATACAGGCAAGAAGAGGCTCACTTTATAGACTTCTACACCATATAAAAATAATTATTTAAGAAATTCCTTTGGCCATTAGCTACAAGTCTACTAGAGGACCATTTTTTTCAAATTTCAACTCAAAATTTATTTTTTTGGGTGCTATGGAGTACTAAAAACTTCCAAATTGGTAAGTGTGGCAATAAATTAGGGTCTATTTTTGGATATTTAATTATTGTTTAAAATTATGAAAAATTTAAATAATGTGTATAATAGTCATGAGTACCTTCTCTAAAAAAAGTCTTGAGCCATTTAACCCCTAAAGGACCAACATGCCTTTTTGGGCAACATAGCAATTTTGGACAGGTACGTGTGGCTAGAGATTTCCATATTTTGGAACCAAACTTTAATAGAAGGTGTAGACAAGGAGTATCTTCGAAGCCCAACAATTTTCGTGACTTTTGACTACATGGTTGAAAAATTATCGCATAAAACGTTGTTTGTTTCTCAACTCGGGCAGTTTGGGCAGATCAGAAAAAATCATTTTTTTTAGAAATAAAAATTTGAAATTATTTTTATAGATTTATATATACATGTAAAGCTTTGAATCATTCCATTTGGATTAATGAGTCAAAAGTTATGAAGAATTTTAGTTTGCGGGTAGTTATGGATTCTCTTCTCTAAAATAAACTTTGAAGTCCTTTATTTTACTCAATTTTCAATATTTTTGAAAAAAATAAAAACATTGGGTGTAGATTGTTTATTACAACATTTGAACCACTGGGATTGGCATTTTTCAATTCAATAAACAAATTGTTACCATTTTTGTATTTTGAATCATTCTCTACTTCTTTCTTCTTACTATTTTTTTTGTACATGTTGTATAATTCCAAATGATATGAAAATTTTCAAGCATGTAGCCAACTTGAATTGGAAAATAAGTCCAAAGAGTTGCAACCATTTTGGACATTTTTTCATACAAAAGTGACCTTCTGAAGTGCAATTGCCCGGATTTACGCAGTGGAAAAAAAATTATTTTTATAACTTCAAACACTAATATCTTGCAATCTACATGGTGGAAATTTCTGAAATTTTTTCTACATCTTCCTGAACTAGTGCACTAAGAGATCCTATGGTTACATGTGTCAAAAAATGTTTTTTTTTTCTGAAATTTGGTAGATGTCCTAGAAATGACAGTTTTGGAGCAGTTGTGGTGGAAACATAATTGCGGTCCTTTAGGGGTTAAAGCCAAAACACAAAAGTTATGGCCAAAAAACAAATTAGCACACATTGTGTGAGGCAAAATAGTACAGGTGTTTCTTTTAATCACCCTCATTGAATATAGGATCCTAAATTATTTTTGGTCCAAAAATCATGAAACTATATATATTATACACATTTCAAATTTGTAGTAAGAATTCACCTATTTCATACCTATAGAATCTTGAAATAAATTTATTAATATTAAAATTTGCTTTTTAGTAACAATGGTGCTAATATGTGAGCATGAAAATGCAAACATGTGAGCCTTGAATATGTATATAAATAGATATTCCATAGATACTGAAGGTGCTTATAATACAAAGACTTATAATATAAGTGTATATAGTCTTTTAGGTTGATGGTCTCGCACTTTAAGGTTCACATAATAACAACCTTTTTTTCACTAATAAGTTTGATTAATTTCAAAATAAAAAATTTGCTTACAATTCTTACAAAATCACTTTCAAGAAGTTTGCTACTTGTCTTGCAACATATTGAAAACTTTGTTTGAAGTCTCTCAATCATCAATTAGTTCTTTAGTGATGACATTTTTGTAAGCACACAAAATACTTTAAAAAACCCAATAAGCTTGTATCCTTGATCCATTCACCATTTCATCCAATAATTTTAATTCCATCTCCAAATAGAGATCAACATTCCCTTAAGCTTAATAGGCTATACTTCTCATTCCATTTAATGTGATCTACACTAAATAGATACTGTCTATTACAATATTTGAGATGATTTTGTTTTGTATTGCTCCTATGATTTAAAGAATTCATTCTATTAGATGACCATTGATTTTTTTTCTACTTTGGATAGTGTTACAATGACATGTATAGTGTGGTCTCTCCCATTTGTGGGTTTTTCAATGTATGAGTTCACAATCTTGGGGTGAGGTACAATCCACAATAATTGATGATAAGAGCTCTATTTAGTAAGGCCTCATGATTGTATGAGCAACACTATTCCAGAAGCCACACTAAATAGAGTGAAGAGTGTAGCTCCATTCATAGCCACCGCATGCATGTTACCTTGATTCCAACTGAAGCTCGCGGCAGCTGCTGCAAGAATTCCTCCACCCGGATAACTGTAATTCCCGAACAAATCCGACTCGCCGTGTGGAGGGAGTCCTGACACGAAGCCAGATCGATCGAACCAGGCTCCCAGAGATGTCTCCAAGTACAACGGCCCCAAAAGGTAAGAATAAATAGCTTAACCGTTAGAATGGAGGTCGGAGCAAGCCTACCTAGATGACCAACCCTTTCAGTTCCCCAGATGCACAGCGGTTTAGGTAGCTCCACATTGATTGTCGATTCATCGAAGCCCATGCCATTCCATTCCCCATGATCCAATCCGGGTTTTTTAATGTGCTTATTCCTTTTCGATCAATGGAATTGCTGCCTCGCCTGCCTCGATAGATGCATCAAGTCAAAGATTATTGATCAATACCATTATTCGCCATTCTCAAGTGCATCCACATAAGTGCGAACCTTATTAGATCTAGTTGCCAACAGACAGTCCATCTTCGACACCCCGGCCATCTCGATCCGGGACCCCACCTTGCTGGAAGCAACGGTGGTATGATCGATCAATAGATCGAGATGTTGTAAATCTTATCCAATTATTCTGCCCTAGTGATCGATGACGGTCCAGTTTTTTCCTAGCATCACATGGCCGGGATATTCTGGACTTGGACTCACTAGCGACTAGCCTGTGGCTGGTCGGACTGGAATGGAAGTCTAGCAATTCAAGCTACGAACTGTTAGTAGTAACTTGTGCAAGTTGCGTCTCGGATGACACGAATCGTTGTCGTCTCAACCTTGTGCGCGCGCACTTGCACTTGCATTTGCACTGGGCTTGCCTTTGGAAGCTAGCTAGTGAAGTCTTGTTTTGTTTTTTGCAGTGGGTCCCGATCGAGCTGGTCGGCGAGCTGGAGCTTTAGTACGGGAAGGTCGTCTCGCTCATGAGTACCTTTACCCTTCGTACTGGCGGGGTGAGGAGCTAGCTGGAACTCTGAGGCATAAATGGAGCCGCATGGAAATGCGCTTCTGGTTTTGGCTCCTAAGGCTTCACTTTCTCTCTCCCTCTTTTTCTCTCTTGGTCTCTTTCTCACTTGGTCTCTTGGTCTCTCAATTAGTTAATGTTGCTCTCGTGCTTCAAGACGGTAGTGACTGTACGTCTTGGACTGGCTGGACTCGATCGAGGGATGTCCTCCAGATTCGACCGATCGGCCCCAAGAACCCCACTGGTTGATCTTCTGGATTCTTGTAACCCCCCGACGTTAAACGCGTATCATGGGATGAAGTGTACGACACGCCACTAGCGAAATTGGCACACCGTCACGGCCTCCATCGCCCTTGTCCGCGTCAAGCTTGTGGCCGGCCTGGCCTTAACTTGCGTGCCTCCCTGTGTGAGCCTCCTTGTGGATCTCGTCTCCTTGGGGTATGGAATGCTAGCTACGCGCGGCAGTGCTCGCCCGGTTTTCAAGCTGTATGCAATTGCCAACCTAGATCAGGAGCAAGTGGGTTCGTTCCTTCCGGCCTGTGGTCCCGGGGGGGTTACGTTGAAGCTAGCATGCAACAAGCAGTCGCAGATCTGTTGAATTCTGGAGGTTTCGTAACAGTCTAGCATGCGTCGGATTCTGGTGGTAGCTAGCTGCTCTGGAATCAATCTTTCTCGCTAAGAGTTGAGGGTTGATCGAATGGTATAATTTGCAGTTTTCTGTGAGAGTGAATTACCGACTGGAAGGAGCTCTAATTAAGGTGACGATGGCACCAGTTGAGGTCTGGGTTTCTACATTGGAGTACCAGTGCGGCAAGCTGTAGGTCTGGTTTGATATCATTCTAGGGTTCAAACTGACGGCGAAAGACAGGCTGCTGGTGAGACACACCGATCCTGGTGCTGGAGATTTGGGAGCAATTAAGAGACATTTGGAATAGGGAAACTCCCGTATGGATGCCGGTTAAGATAACGATCTGGTTGGGGTTCAAATTGAAACGAGAAACTCCAGGGTTCTAATTGCAAGTAAGAGTGTGTGATTAGGAAGTCTGGAGACGACGTGATGAGACCGCTGAAGTTAGAGAGGGAGGAAAGGGAAGAACCCAGAGCAGGATCCAAGTTGCAGCTGCACCAGGGGTTGTACTGAGGATCATGGGCCGCCACTCGTGTTGTCACAAACAAAAGCTGAAGAAAGGGCTGTGGTCGCCCGAGGAGGATGAGAAGCTGGTGCGCTATATTACCAAGCACGGCCATGGCTGTTGGAGCGCTGTCCCCAAGCAAGCGGGTGTGTGCTCCACTCCTAACACTGTCCACTTCCTTCTTCACTGGCTCCTCCTAGTCCCTGACTGTGTGTCCCCATGTCTAACTGCATAATTACTTTACTGGCAACGTAATGTCTGACTGCCCTCATATTGGATAAATTAGCCTCACCTTCTAGTTCCTTCTCCACTAGCTCTTCCTGCCTTTCGACTGTGTGTCCTCATGTTCGTCGATCTGCTTAAGTACTTCACATTCAACATATATCTGGCTGTACTCACATTTACATAAAAGTAGCTTTACATTGAGTTTACATTCCTTAAATTGATTGCAATCCATGTGGTCATCACGTTTGACAACATACGTTAGTTGTTCCGCCAGTGGCACCTGTTAAGTGTCAATAGTCTTGCTTCAACTGATCAGGGGCTTCGATGTTAGACTTTGTTACGACAACGTAACCTTGACAGGTCGGCTAATTAGGGGTTGCATAATGATGGCTTGGGAAATGATCAGTTCTAACTTCCACGTTGTAGGAATTGTAGTCTCGAAGTTCGTGATACGACTGATATAATTAATTACACTGTAGACTTACAAGAAACGATCGCTAGCTTAAGTGTTTTCATTTCCCGTTAGTACTTAGTCCCTAGCATTTCGAATACTCGGTTACTAAATTAGATTTGTTGATTAAGCTGAAAGGACTAGTATATTAGCGATCTCATAGGTGAGTCGTGCCGTTGATTCAATGTTTCCAGCCTTCAGAATCGATTCTGTGTAACGCGAGGTCCAATGTAACCGCCTACTGTAGAAGGTTAAGACCTTTTAAGTGTCGCTGCTGCACTTAAGTATCGTTGACGGACTTTGACTCAAGTGCGAAATTATTTTGACTTTAATTCCCCTTCTTCTGAGACTCTGAAGTCGAATTTTACACTAAGATCAGGCAGGCTAGGTACGAACCGTGAAGTTGAATTCGTGAGACGGATTGGCAGGTTTTGTTAAAAATAATCGGAGACCGTGAACTATGAGCACTGATCACGAATAGCAATACTAACTTCTTTGTTAATAATCAGGTCTGCAAAGGTGCGGAAAGAGCTGCCGGCTCCGGTGGATCAACTACCTGAGACCCGATCTGAAACGGGGAGTGTTCTCGGCGGCTGAAGAGAATTTGATTATTGACTTGCATGCGGCTCTCGGTAACAGGTCCTCTCAATCTCAACACTTCATCTGATCTCTCGTCTTAGTTATGACTGTTCAATTATACTTCATCTCTTTCATTTCACTCTTTTCAGGCTATCAATGCACTTTTCTCTAGCAGCTCCTCGCCTCTCAATCTCAACATACTTCACCTCTTTCTTTTGATTGTTTCCGTGCTATCAATGCAAATTCGGTAGTTACTTACATGTCCACACGTACTCCTCTCAAATGAGTCGATCTCATCAGTTCAACACCTCATCTACTTCACACAACAATCATTCTTCACCTAGCTCTTTCATTTGTGTGCATTCGTGCACGCTATCAATGCACTGACAGAAACTTACATACACGCCCACTCCTCTCAATCGATCTCAAACCTCATCCACTAATAATTATCCTCCACGGTCTCTTCCTTTTGTTTGGTTTCAGGCGCGCTATCAATGCAGCACGTTCAGTACCAATCGCTGACTGCATTGCTCTGCAGCAGTTCAAAAGGTTCCAGGCATCATAATAGTCGAAGAATGAATACAGTAGAATTTAATATCGAGTAAGGTCGGTCGGGTGTGAATCATATATCGACAAAAAGGTTTTGCAATGATCTTGACTTAATTGGGGGTTGCGATGTTTGTTACAGGTGGTCCCAGATTGCAACGCAACTGCCTGGGCGTACAGACAACGAGATCAAAAACGTCTGGAACTCGTGTATCAAGCGGAAGCTCCGTAGCATCGGCATCGACCCTGACACCCACAGGCTGGTCACTCCCGAGCCTCTCGCCGGCAATCCTCCCCCAGCTGAAAGCTCCCTGCATCATCCTGGCCATGAGTTTCCAGCCACGTCGTTCATGAGATTTGGTGGCAGTAGCAGCAGTAGCCATGAGTTCAAAGCGCAGTCTCTCTTCCAATTGCAACCACCAGCCACCGCAATCCCGATGGAGGATGTGATGTACTGCAATCCAACCAGACCACCAATCCAGCAATCGAGTGCCGTCGACCGAGCTGCTGCTGCTGCAGCTGCAGGCTTTGGGGAGTTCCATTGCACCAGTCGATTGGGAACCGATCTCAACGGGGATCTCAACGGGGAACTCCACCGGGAACTTCACGGGGAGGGGAATGGGGAGCCGGGGAGTGCCGGGGGGGAGCACAGTTTGCTGGAGCGTCTCTTGATGAAGAGCCGGCAGTTGCCGAGTCCCAAGGTGTCAGTGAATGCTTTGGATCTGACACCCCATGAATTATCAGGCTCCCCAGCTGGCTGCAACAAGACCCCCTCGCCCCCTGCTGCCACGACCATGGTGCCCCCGGTGTTCAACCCGGTCTTCTGGCTCCTCCAACCCGGGGGCGCCACGTCGCAACCGCCACCGAACCGGAACCCGGAGGTGGAAATGCGGCTGGGTCCGTTTCTGCCGAGCTCCGAGCGTTTCCAATCGACGGGGTTCATGCACGACCGCGGGGATTTGAGCTCCATGATTAGTGTGAACCAGCAAATGCACCGCGCGACGGAGGTCGTGAACGTGGACGTGGACGTGGAGCACGGCCACGAGGTCGGTCGGTCGTTGATCGCGTGGGAACACAATGGTCGAGAGGCCAGTAGTAGCAGCACCAGCAACAACAACAGCAACAGCAGCAGGCCCGGGGAGAGGAGGCTGATCATCTCGACCTCCGCAGATGGCGATGATCAGCAATCCCAATTCGATATGAAATCATGGCGCGATTTGGAGCAGATGGCGCGACTCCGCCACAACCAGAGCCACGACGAGGGGATGCCGGTGACCACGAGGAACACCATGATGTTGCCTCAGGAGGGTCGCCATGTGCATTTCAATGGTGGTGGAGGCCCATCATCGACGGCACCGAGTTGCGAGAATTGGCAAATGCAGGGTGACAATGGCATGTATGGCCACGCCATGGCTGCAGGGGGACCCTTGTCGCAGGAGCTTCAACGGATGGCCGCTGTTCTCGACCAGATTAATTAGCTAATTCAGCTTTTGATTAACTCTCTGACTTGGAGTGACGATTGGTGATTGTGGATTGAATTAATTTCCCTCTGAGATCGATGATTTTTGAGTTCTTGGTGACTGTACAATGGTGGGTATTTTCAGTAGTAGTAAGAGGCTTTCTCCATAGATTGAAAACATGTAGAGAAAAAAACATAGTGAACATCCCCTTATGTAGGGCAGAGGGACAGGTTGTGAAATAACTCAAAAGGTTGCTGTAATTCAAGTGTGCTGATGACTTACTGATGTCATCAACAGCATTGCAGTCAGACCATGTAAGTTCAATATAAGACCATCACTTTGAGGATCAATCTTTTGTTAACATTCGGAGTTACTTAGACTAATTGAATGGTTTGCTAGCAAGATCAATTAAACTGGCTGGATAAATTTCAGATTAAATTTCTGATTCAAAATTTGAATTGAAAAAAATCTACAGGAGGAACTAGTTTGGCATCAAACAAGTTAGACTTGAATCCCAAATCTGTAGCTATTTGGAGGGGGCACCTGGTGTACTGTGCAGTACATTTGCCCAACTTAATCTCGTGTTTTGGGGGTGTAAGTTACTGATCCAACTCAAAGAGGTTTATCACTTAGTTTTGCTTGTCTTAGGCACTGGACATGTACGCAGCACCCATGCATGTCATCTGCAGAAGTGGATTTCAAAGATCTGTCTTCAGACTGTGCAACAGTGTTGGGGATTATTGGAATTTTGGTGTGTCAAAGAATTTAGCTTGAATAAAATCCAGCCCAAAAAAAAAAAAAAAATTTTAAACAATAAGATCCAGCCCACTCACAGCCTGCCCGTAAACTCCAATCTCTGGGCCCATCTCAACTAGCTTATGGGCTCAGGCAAGAATGCTGCAACAGCAATTCATGTTGAAGAATTGCTCACTCACAGGTTTTATGTTCAAGTATTGCCAACCTTGCATTTTTCCAGTGTGAGGATTACTGGGGGAAAGCTGAAGAATTGATTAGGAGTTACAAGTTATTCATCCTGAGACTGGTACAAAACATTCAATTAGGGTTTCGAGTGACAGAATTATATAAGGCAGGAGCATCCAATTAGGGTTTTGAGCAAAATACGAGTGGATAATTTTGTAGAGTTCTTGCAAAAATACCTGCTGATTTGTGCCCAATGAGGTAGTACATGGAGTAAGTACTATACAAGTCTTTGAGAAAAGAATATTATTATTTTAACTAAAAAAACAATTAGTAAAACATTTAATTCAGCTAATTTGAGTTAATGAATCTTGGGTCTGTAATCGATCTGGAGGAATAGAGCATTAGTCATGACCCAAAAGTCAAGTCTCTCTGGGATGAAGGATAGAAAGTAGGGCATCATTTACCAACTGCTTTCTAACAACCGATTCATTCAGTATAACATGTACATTCACTTAAGATCAAATAGAGAAACATTTGTTTTGAAACCAGATACTTGATTTTTGTAGATTTTGTTCTTAACTAAGTGCACGCTAATTTCCATCCCAACACTTACTTGGGCTCTCACTACCTGAGGATGCTAAAATAGATCTTTCACTAGACCTGCATGCTGGTACAACTCTATCACTAAAAAACAGACACGGCAACCAAATGTGCTCCAATTCAGCGACATATTTTGACCAAATTCATGCTTTCTCAAAAACCACTGAGCGCAGTCATCAGTTTTTCAAGAGTTTCGATCAATCAGGCAGCCTTTCATGCGACAGACCCATGACTGAAAAAAGCTCAAAACTTTTTGGTGGGTACGTAACTTAACGAAAGCAACTGTCAAACCTAAATTTTTCCATATTATTTGCCTTTTTCCAAAAAAACAACAAACTCGAAATGAAAGCAAAACAAAACAGTGGTCTGGCTGACAGACAGACACCATGTTGCAACATATAATAATATTCCTTACGTGCTGTCTGACCAGTGCCGGGGGAGGCTCGATCGTACGTTACAAACTAAGTTACAAAGTGCACACACTGACTGCCACATTGCTCTCAAGTGTAGAGACTGATGCAGGAGGGATGCGTTGCAGACTTCTTCATGCTCCCTGCCTGCAGGCTTACGATAGTTTGTCTTATTACTGCGCTGCTGCTGCTGCTGCTGCTGCAGCGTGAAGTCGTGAACCCCACCCAGAACCCCAACAGTACTGTAATGGGAGGGAAGGAGAGGGAGGCCACTCACCGGGCAATTCTAGATCTTTGGTGAGTTTCTTCATCATGGACTGGCACAAATTGACCGTGATACTGTGTGTCATCTTAACTTTTGGAATGTCTGGCCCAATTTACGGCTTCGTGGAAGCACTCAGATTTCTTTTTTTTTCAATTTCTTTGTTTTCCTGCAGTTGGACAACCCAGTCGATCACACTGATTGTGCACATCTCACATCAACTCCATGGGCTGATGTCAGTGACATGCACACGGTGGAACGAAGTTGAGAACACATCAGTTAGTGAGTTGATGAATGCATCAGTTAGTGAGTTGGTGATCAAACACATCAGTTAGTGAGTTGATGATCAAACACATCAGTTAGTGAGTTGGTGACCGAACACATCAGTTAGTGAGTTGAGGATTGAACACATCAGTTAGTGAGTTGATGATTGAACACATCAGTTAGTGAGTTGACGATTGAACACATCAGTTAGTGAGTTGACAAACGCATCAGTTCGTGAGTTAATGAAATTTGTAGAAAAATGTTCAAGCAGTAGGCACATTGTCAGTCCCAGTTTGTAGATTTCAGGATGCCAATGAAATGGATTTTGTGTAGGGTAATGCTGAAGGAGGAGGGGATTGTGGGAAAAAAAATGCATCGACAAGAAGGGTGGAGCCCAACAAGGAGGCACATTTTTTTCTGCAATCCTCGAGGACGAGGGCATTGCCTAACATAAACTATTACTTGGAAATCAACAGAGCAAATGAACATTTGAGATGAAAATCACATATTAGATGAAAAAGGTCATAATGTCTAATTATAGAGGCAAATCCACACAATCAAGCATTTCACCCAAATTGCGTTGCAGAAACCACTCGGAAATTCAACAGGAGATTTCCTAAGAGTGGTTTCCGGAACATTTGGGTTTAACCCTGAAGTGCTCCAACGTCCATATTCTAGACGATGAACAGAGGCCTTCAAGGCATTGTTTCATCCAATTAACTTCTAATTTATCAAATGTAACACTTGAATCTAGAGAAGACAACCTTCCTTAATGACCAAATTCATTAAATTCTAGTAAATGATGTATCTGTACAAAACTATAAGCGAAAATGTGCAAAAATTCAAAAAAGGATTGAGACGTTTCAGGGTTAAGTAGGGTTCCATGAAAGTGCTAGCTCAAGAGTTTTAACCCTTGTGTTTCAGCCTTGAAATAGCCACGGTTACAGGCAAAGGTTCAATGATCAATACGAGGGCGACACATTGGGCCACCACAAGTCGCCTGTGATCGATCTCCATGTGATTTTCAACATCCTTGAGGAGCACATGACCGCACCATCCAAGCCTCGTTGCAATCCTCATGAGAGCTGCTGGGGTTTATGAATTTGGGTGGCAGTGCTTGAATAGGCAATCCAATCCGATTTGGTTGATACTCTCCCATCATTTGGCACAATGGTGAGAATCAGATGATAACAAAAAAAAGGTAACAATCCAAATGAATAATTATCATAGTTTGGTTCTATTTTGCTTCAAATGAGTAGACTGAGAATTAATCTGTTAGGACATTATTCAGTGCTGAACTTACCACCAGTGGAGGAAGGAGTAAACCATGGAATGATGGGCCTTCAAGGAATCAAATGTACCAAGAAAAAAAAATCAATGTGTCACATGTTTGGACATTTTGTGTGCGAGTTGCGATTGATTGCAATCAGATCCCATTGATAGTCATTCTCTCAAAGCTTTGAGATATGGTGAGAATCTGATGATAGCCAAAGGAAACAACCAAGGAGAAGTTTGAATGTTTTGAACAATATCTAGAGTCTTTGATCTTGGTGTTAGGACTTATAGTGGTGCTAAACAAAGGAATGCAATCCAAACTCATTCCAAAGATTTCAGTCTAGTGAACCTTTGAAGGATGGATTGGTGGCCATGGAAATGATCATCATTTGGATTGATATTGTGTGACATCATCTAATTTAAATAAGCCAAATATATAATTCATTGGAAGTCAAAGTATTATAAGAAACTCTCTCCTTTTCACCCCTAATACCAAGCCTGATGAATAGTTGCACTTTTGTCCTACAAAGAAAGATTATTTGTCATTCACTGGCTACAAAACATCTTTGTCAACTTTTAACAATGAACTTCAAAGCCTCTTAATATCATTCAAGTGAAATATATCTTTATCTTCAAAAAGAGAACTTCTTAACGACATCAATAGCTACCAAATAGAGCAAATAAATTGTCTCTAAGCTTGCAGAACATCCTATTTGTGCCACTTCATGACAATTAATATGTGTTACTAGAGTACATTTGAAACTTGAAAGTTCCAAATGTATAAGTCTGAGCTTGCTAGTCCATAGTAGTGCAAAATGGCTTGTGCATTGTGGCACTAATAGAGTCTGTCTCCTCCAAGGAATAAATGGGCCAAAGGAAGAAGAAGATGACATGTCGCATCACACAAGACATTTCTTATTCAAATTTTTTAATTCAATTTTTTTTTCCTTCTTCTTCTCTTTGATGGGTGGGTGGTGCAAATGAAAGGATACGATCATTCCTTGACATTTGGTTTGCAAGTTGCTCGTTTTGTTTTCCTGTACCGGACCGTCTTGTTCTCGACGCACATGGGTGGACCTCCCAATCTCTTCTTATCAGCAATCGGTTGACATGGGACACCCGGAGGATGGGACTCAGCAGGGGCCCGGCCGGGGGCACCGCTCAGCAATCAGCTTCCAAGGTCAAATCAATAGTCAGTGCTCCATGTTATTGGAAGGGCTCATTATGATGTGGGGCACTCCATCTTGGTTACATCTTGTGCTGCCTGCCAACTTCAATTCGCCTTTTCCGTGAACAGGACAGGGGGCCCATATTATTCAAACTTCTTCCCCACTAATGATTTTGTGCTCACTCCATGCCATGGCGGGATGTGAGTGCCACAGCCTTCGTATTAATTGGGAGCCCATTCAATTGGTATAAAATTTATACAGACAACCCTTTTTGCATTCTGTTTTTGGAAGGTGAATCATAACATGACAATTAACCCTGAAGCGTCTCAATCCTTTTTAGAATTTTTGCACATTTTCACTTATAGCTTTGTACAGATAAGGTAGAAGCACCCATTACAGCCAAAGTTAGCAGTTTCAGCATAGTTGGAGGCACCTTTTCCTATAAAGAATTTTTTTGTAGTATTGGCAAGTGAAAATCATGAATTTTCAAAAAAAAATTAGAATTTTTGGATGAGGCATCTAATTTCTGTGAATTTTCAAAGTAGGACTTAGTAGAGCACCTAAATCTACCCTCCTAATAAATCTGCCTGGATTCTCACACCAAAATCTAAAATAATCAGAGCCCACCAACGACAACTAAAGTTTCAAGGTACTAGTGATGACACTTTGTAGTAAACTCTAATATCAAACTATGGATACACTGAAAATAATGGATGCTTCTACCTTATATCATTTATCAGAATTTAATGAATTTGGTCATTAAGGAAGGTTGTCTTTTCTAGATTCAAGTCTTACATTTGATAAATAAGAAGTTAATTGGATGAAACAGTGCCTTGAAGCCCTTTGTTCATCGTCCAGAATATGGACGTCGGCGTGTTTCAGGGTTAAGTTACTTTAAAGGAGAGGCACCTAATGGTGCACATGTATCCAATGTCGTCCGTTTCTACAGCACACAATCATTTTTGGCTATAAATGTAGGTAGGCAGTATATGGCTTATTGTTTTTGACTTAAAATAATTTAAGCAATCTGCAATCCCGCTACATTTCTGTTCTAGAATGAACGATTGACTTAGCAATGGACGGCATTGGGTGCCTCTCCCATAAGAATCACACCAAACTTCAAAGCATTACAGTCACTATGTTTGCGTTAGTGGAGAAGTATTTGAATTTTGTATATGCAATGATTGACAAGTTCACCAAGGTAGAGGTATCCATTCCTGACCAAAGACCCATATCCAACTTGTAGAGTGCATCTATTTCCAACCAAAGCTAGAACATACTTTTAACCAAAGCTTACGATGGAAGCACTCAAAACTGTCCAAATAAAAAATTCAGCATAGTTGGAGGCAACTTTTTCTAAAAATGATATTTTTCTAATATTAGCGAGTGAAAATCATGAATATTAAAAAATTTAGTTTTTTCGAATGTTATATGTAATTTCTCTGATTTTTCAAAGTGTTGGCTCCCTAGACCACTAAAATTGTGCAATAGATGCATCCAAAACTAAACCCTACTAAAATCAACATTGAACCACTCAGATATTTATAAGTGTCTTTGAAATGCATCAACCAATTAGAATCAAGCATGTGGCAAATACATTAAGGAAACTCTACTGATGCAATTGGGTGAGTCTACAGTCCACTGCAAGGGACACGTTTGGAAATGGGTTATTCTCCCTTAGAAAGCATTTTCCCCTCCATTTCAAGGTTGGATCCAAATAAGATCATGACACATGTCCCAAATTAGTGAGCAAGAAACAAAGATTGAGTAGTGAGCTGAAAAGTGCTTAGTCTATAATTGGAATTGTAAGAATCTAGACATTGGTTGTTAGTTTGAACAACTTTTTTAACTTCCAAAAATCATAGAAATTTCAATTTTGGGAATAAAATCTTAAAAAAAATTGCACTCTCCCTACTTCCTATCTTCCTACTCAGCAAAAAATTCACTTGCCTCATACTGCTCACAAAGCTACCTGAAAATTGCTCAAGTGATCGACTATGGATAGTTGGATACCTCTTCCTTGTACTCTACATTTGCACTAACTTCCATGGGGCTCCCAAATTCCTTTTTTATCTGATCAAACAAAAAGGATGAAGAACACAATTATTAATGGTCTTTTATCTTCTTCTTCTTCTTCTTTTTTCCCCCTACTGTAAAGACACACACACACAAGTCGAGAACCTGAATTGTCTGCCCTGAGTGGCTGACACACAAGCGATATTTCAAGAGAAAATAAAAGACGAGCTAAGCAAAGGGGGACGGGCGGGGGAGGGATGCGCGGCCATGTGCGCGCAGCATGTTTCAGTCAGTGAACAACAAAGTGGGGCAAGCTGTACAAACACTCCAAAGTCGTACATACATTACTTCCACAGTGTCAGAAAAACACAGGCACCCCACCAACAATGAATTCTACAGATTGAAGGCAAAACGACGTTGGAAATGGTGTTGGCTTCATTTCGGTTCCATTGGCCCTCCTTTGTGTCAGAAAACCCCCCGAAAACATTGCCTCAAAAGTGGAAACATTGAATGCAAGCAACATTGAATGTCTAGAATTATCTGCAATGGCACTCTTCTAGTCGAGGTGCTTGACAGTGCAGTGGAAACACCCAAAACCGTCCATTTAAGGAATTCAGCATAGTTGGAGGCATGTTTTTCTAAAAATGATATTTTTCTAGTATTAGTGAGTGAAAATCATGAATATTCCAACAAAAAAAATTTTTGAAATCAGTATGTAATTTCTAGAAATTTTTAAAGTGTTGGCTCCCTAGACCATTGGAACCGTCCTATAGGTGTACCTTTAACTGAACACCTGCTGAAATCAACTGTCAGTGAATGAAACTATACATGTGTCTTACAATTGCGTCAGCAAATTAGAATTAAACATTTGTCGGACGCTTTAATGAATGCTTATAGACAGATTTAGTGGTACTCTAGGGTCTAGGAATAGGTATAGGGACGGAAATGGGTGTTTCTCCCTTTAGTTGGTTTTCATGGAAAGAAGGGGAATTCATCTCTTTGTAGAGGATGAGGGGGGGCATCCATAAAGAATCCTAAGCACGGACAACACTAAATCCTCCATTTGAAGTGGGCCCAATAGGGTGGACTTACCTTGGGGAAAACACAGGAATTTTTTTATTTTTTTTGCAAATTCTAAATAAATTCTTATTTGCAATCAAAGACCCCAAATTAGCTAAGGATATATGAAACAAACCCTAGACTTGGCATAAAATAGGGGGATTTTTTTTACTTTTACTCTAGAAAATCCAAAACTAATCTTGTTGAGTCCACTTCATATGAAGGGTTTTATATCCTGCCTCTAAGTACTAACTAAAGTCATAACATTCAATAGCATGTTGTGGCACTAGCTTCCTTCTACGGTGAAGGGTGTGGTATATCCAACACCCTAGCAGCCTCTCCATCTTCCACTTGTCCACTTCCTTCAGTAGTTATTGATGAAACACTGTTGGAGTGTTGAATATTCCATACCTTTCAAAGGTAGTGCCAACTAATGCTACTAAATGTTATGGTAAGATCAGCCCATTACCACATAGATTTGGTACCTATACTAAATAGTAAAACTAGATTGCCTTAACAATTATGTTGCCTTGCACTAAGAAAATTACTCTCTAAGCCATCAAAGTCAATAAATATTTCTACAAATACTTCCTTTAGTATACAAAGAGGCCAAATGTAGGGTACCAAAAATGGGTTGGAGATAGAATTAAGTTGTTTCACCTTACTTTGGAGAAGCTATTTGTCAACTCTCAAATTTTTCTAAGATTGAAAAGTTTGAGAGAATTCAAATGCAAAAAACAAAGACATTTTGATAAGAAGTGAATTTTTGTGATTTTTCTAAGTTGACATGTTAAAACATGAATAGACCCTTGTTAATCTCTAGAAGGTCAAGGCTGTGTTTTTTTGTCAAAAAATACTCAAAATTAGCATTTGTGTGTCATTATCTAAAAAAAACCCTCAAAATAACACTTTTTTTAGAGTTTAAGTGTTTAACTCAAGATCTTGTACTTTACTTTCTCTATTCCACTAAAAAGTTCTAAATTAGGTAGAATCTCTATTTCACTTAACCCCTAAAGGTCAGAGACTATGTCTTCACCAAAAACACACTAAAACTGCCATTTCTACTTCAAGCACCAAATTTTTGAAAAAAAACATTTTTAGACACATGTAACCATAAGATCTTATAGTACACTTGTGTAAGAAGATGTAGAAAAAATTTCAGAATTTTTCACCGTATAGATTGCAAGATATTAGCATTTGAATTGACAAAAACCCTTTTTTTGACCCTGCAAAAAAGTGGGCAGCTGCACTTCACAAGGTCACATTTCTATGAAAAATGTCCAAAATGGTGGTGCTTCTTTGGATTCATTCTTCACGGCAAGTTGGATATATGCTCAAAAAATTTCGCATCATTTGGAATTGTACAACATATAGGAAAAAATTAACAAGTAGAAAGAAGTAGAGAGTGATTCAAAGTACTAAATTGCTAAAATTTTATTATAGAATCAAAAAAAGGCCAATTCCAATGGTTGTAATGTTGTGACAAACAATCAACATCCAAAATTTTAATTTTTTTCAAAAATATTTAAAATTGAGTAAAGTAAAGGCTTCCAAAGTTTATTTTAGAGTAGAGAATCCATAACTGCCCACAAACTAAATCTCTTCATAACTTTCATCTCATAAATCAAAATGGAATGATTCAAAGCTTTCTGCATATATATACATCTAGAAAACCAATTTCAAATTTTTAATTTTAAAAAAATGTTTTTATAAGAAATTTTTGGGTTGCCCGTCGACCAATGAAAACTACATATCATGCAATAACTTTTTGACCATGTAGTCAAAAGTTATGAAAATTGTTGGGCCTTCAAGATACTCCTCGGACACATGTTGTGTGAAAATTTTAAAGAAAGAAAATAAAAAATTCACCCGTAGCGAGCTGCCCAAAATTGCTATGTTGCCAAAAAACACAGTTTGGTCCTTTAGGGGTTAAAAACTCTGTTTCTTGATTTTGACCATTCAATAAGAGTTTTTTGTGTGTTGAACAACCTTGTGGGGGCAAGTGAAACAATGTAGGAGTATACCTTTAGATTTGCAAGTTTTGCCTTGCCCATTTACAAATTACTCCTTCAAACACTAGTGTTGACAATGCGTTTAGTGACCACTTCATTGCTATGAAAATTTGATTATAAAGTCAACTAGGTTTCTTTATTGTAGATATTTGAATTAGGGAACATGTTTCTGGGTCATTGCAAGAAACACTTGTACTATTTTGTGTCACACGTTGCATGCTAATCTGTTTTTTGGCCATAACTTTTGTGTTTTGGCTCCAAATGACTTTAGATTTATAGTAAAGGTGCTCTATAAATATTATACACCATCCTTAATTTTTTTCATAATTTTCAAAAATATTTTGCTATCCAAAAATAACCCCCAATTGATTGTCACACTTTGCAATTTAGGGGTTTTTAGTACTATGGAATTTTTTTTTAAAAGATTTTGAGATGAAATTTGGATGAGATGGTCCTCCAATACACTTCTAGCGTTCCAAAGAAGGGTTTTCAAAAATAGTTAATTTTATGTCATGTGGAGGTCTACAAAGTGAACTTCTTTCTGCTTGTATTTTGAAACATATAAAATATGACTTTGGTGGGTTTTTCGGTGAATAACCATCTACATAAAGTTCTTCCAAATTTTCACTTTTTGTTTTTGTATTTAATTATTTTTACTATTTTTTCCTAATTAAAACATTGAAGTACCTATTTTCTTGAGATTTGGCACTTTTTAAGTTCTCCTACATAGAGAATTTTTCTATCCATTTCCTTCGACGAAAACCTTCATCTTAGAGGTGTATATATTATTTATATTTTTTAATTTAAAAAAAAATTAATTATATACTACTCATGAAAAAATCGTGAGTACTATTGCAAAATGCAACAAAATTGATAGGTGTTTCTTGCAATGACCCTCCTAGAATCCTAGTGTTGCCACCATCCTTTAAATAATTTAAAATGATAGAACCAGTAGCATTTACAAGCTATGCTCAGAAATCATACTTTGCACATGGATTTTGGATGTCTAAACGATAGCACTTAAACTAGACATTTTGCATAGATCTAAAGGATGGGTTTATTGTTCTTGAATGCATGTATTGCTAACACTATGACTAAAAATAGTTAATTTTTTAGGGGGAAGCTTTTTAGAGGTTTTTAGTGTGATAGAGGGAATACTTGTTTGAGATTATGTAGTAAAAATTTCATAAAGTTTGACTAAACAAATAAGAAAACATTAGCATTCAAAATTAGAAAGAAAGAATGGTCTTCAAAGTCTAGAAAATATAAGTATATAAATACTAAAAATAAAAAAACAATTGATTTCCATTCTTTAAGAAATTATTAAGTAGAAGCAAGTCTAAGATTAATAGAAAAAATAAAACATTAATAGTTCTAAGATGGGTTTGAAACACAATAATCTCAATTGTGAAATTGTTCTAGCAAGAAAATTTAACCTAATCAAATATTCCCTCTCTTTCTAAAAAAAGGACCTTGTTATTTTATAAAATATAAATAAAATACAGTGCTTTTTTAGGAATAGAAGTTTTTAGGTTTTTTGAAAAATTGTAAAGATTGCATTCAAAAATGAATCTTGTTAGTTATTTTTTCAAAAAGATGCTTAGATTGTTTAAAAAGTAAGATTGTTCAAAACTTTCTTTATAATTTTCATACCACTAATCCAAATATAATGAATCAAAGTTTTGCATGTAGACAAAAATATAATCTACAAGGAAAAAATTAACATCAATTTTTTGTGGATTTATTTTTCTACTTGCAAAATTAAAATTTGTAGTATAATTTTAGCTTTGGGGCACTACTTGAAATAAAAATCATATTCCCATGAAGCTAATACGTTTTTCTATCTTATAAAAAAGTTTCAAAAAGTTTCACTAAAAATTGATTGAGGTAATAGGAAGTTGCTTGAAATCCATTTTGTACTCCAACGGGACACTAGTCCTTTTGAGATTAAAGAGTAGGTTGATGTATCTACTCCCTCAATGCCATGATGAAAAAGATTGCTAGGATTGCAATAGAGGGTGGGCCATTGATGTATGTGGAAGGGAGTTGTAGGTGGCAAGATTGGGTGGATGATAGTATAGTGTAGTTCAACCTTACATTGCTACTCAAGTCTTTAATAAAAGTTATGTACATAATTTCTCAATGCATAAGAGCATCACCACCGATAGAGATGGAAATGAACTTAGTTTAGAGAACTTGGTGTATCTTTGCTATTTAGAAGGCCTTTAATTTTGAAGAATCAACTTCCATATGAAGTAAAGGCTAGCAAAGAATATTGATGATTGATGGAATGGGGCTTGTAGAACAATTAGACTTTTATTCTACTAATCTATTGTAATCTCTACTAACCTAGACTCCTTACAAAAATTGACCATTAATCCCTAATTTATGGAAGGTCTTAAAACAAGAAAAGTTGATCTATAATTGCCAATTTTTGATGCATTGTCCAAAATCCAAAATTAAAATTTATTTATTTAATTTCAACTATAAAAAATGTATGAAACATATTGGAGACTATATAGAAAACATGGCAATCCACTTGACCATTTAATTAAATTATTATTATTTTTGAAATGAAAAAAATCTTTTATTCATTCCTATAAAACAAGATTAGTAAACTTTAAGCTGTCTTGGAGACATTACTTTGGTGGTATACAAAAAATCATTGCAAGATAATAATAAGGCTTGAAGATAGAAGAAAATGTTTTTCTTGAAATCACCTTGTGTGGGCGCTTTATTCCCACCCTTGGAATAAAGTGTACACAACCAGGTTCTACTACTTTTGCAACGATTTCTAATGGGTGTCTAACCTACGTGTAATCCAGTTACGCCTTCCAAGCAATGGATCTTCCTACTTTCCTACTCCTAATTGGCCCTCTTACACTTGCTAGGGTAAAATAACTTCACTGTCAGGTTTGATTGAATTTGGCTAAGTCTTTGAAGTTGTTTTCTAACTCTTCAATGTCTAAAGGAGTCTAAGCTTCGCTTGATTTGGTCAACCCTTTTTAACCTCCGTGTAAATGAACGGGGTTTATCTAAGCATGCATTCTATGCTAGGGTATCTGATGTTTGATCAAATTCAAAGTGGATGTGGTTTTTTCTGTTCTAAGATATCTTTTATAGAATCTAACCCTAAGTTGGTTCTTGGTTATCTCTTGATCTTCAACAATGGTCCAATTCACTAATTTTTACTACTTGGGTTTAAACATGGTTTCTAATTTCGCGATGAATAATTGAATTCTATGCAAAAGAAATTATGAAAGAAAATGATAACAAGGGAATTTGTCAAAGACTAACCGCCATCATCACGACTTTGAGGTCTTCATGCGACTCCACAAACTCTCCAAATTGCTCTCGCTCCACTTCCATCCGAGGTCCTTGCGATTGAGTTTGATTATAATTTGAATACTTCAGGTGAAGTATCGTCCTTCAAAGCTTTCTCCTTTTCTTTTAGCTCTTTTTTGTGGTTTCCTTTATCCTTTGGGGCTTTTTCCTTTTCTTTTGAAGGGCCCCCGAGGTCAACCTTTAAAATATCCTAATGTAATCTAATTTTTGAAATTATCTCTAAATGGTCTTGAAAGTCAATTCTAACACAACTAAGGCTTCCCAACTTTTCTCTAATTTAGCAAGGCTCTAAACTCCTCTAAAGTCAAACTATTCTTTTATTTGTTTTTTTCTACATTGACTTTCTAACAATTCTAAACTATGTCTCCAAAGAAAAAGAATCAAGTGGTTCCTAAAGTCAACCAAGCCTTTTGTCTCTAATACTTCTTCTTCTCCCAACTTCTAATGTGAACCTTGAGCTTCTAATACTTGTTTTCCTTCTTCAAATTGGAACCAGTGTGTTTCTTGTTCAATTCGTGTTTCAGTTTGATGAGCAAAGTTTGGTTGTGAGCACCCTGTGAGCCCTGGAATGCAGGGTTACTTCTGTTCAACCAAGCCTGAACACCACCCAGAGGGTCAACTTGGTAAGCCTACCTTCAAATCTGAAATTTTTGTGTGTAGACAAACCTCACATCTCTCTGGATTTCTCTCTCTGGTCTCTCCCTGGCTTGTTCACTCCTTTTCTAAAATCTGAATTTTTATAAAGGCAGCCCTCACTCTCTGGATCTCTCCCTGGCTTGTTCACTCCTTTCTAAAATCTGAATTTTTATAAAGGCAGCCCCTGGCTTGTTTACTCCTTTCTAAAATCTGAATTTTTATAAAGGCAGCCCCTGGCTTGTTTACTCCTTTGTAAAAATCTGAATTTTTTTATAAAGGCAGCCCTCACATTCTAGTTCTCTCCCTGGCTTGGTTACTCTTTCCTAAAATCTGAATTTTTTATAAAGGCAGCCCCTGGCTTGTTTACTCCTTTCTAAAAATCTGAATTTTTATAAAGGCAGCCCTCACTCTCTGGATCTCTCCTTGGCTTGTTCACTCCTTCCTAAAAATCTGAATTTTGATAAAGGCAGCCCTCACTCTCTGGATCTCTCCCTGGCTTGTTTACTCCTTTCTAAAAATCTGAATTTTTTATAAAGGCAGCCCTCACTCAACCAAATAATTTTTCATTCAAATTTGGGTTTGGTGGCATCAACTTCCACGTGCTTTTTTATTTTAAAAATCAAAGTAGGGACCCGTAGGTATCATCCCAATTTCTGGATAACCAGATGTATGTGGAGAGTTAATGATCTGGGTACCAGTTGATTGATGGTTACTCGGCAGCTGGACAGAGCCTCCTTGGGCTGTGCGGTACTCAAGCCGACTGGCTGGCTCTCAAGCCGAACTGGCTGGTCTCCAAGCCGGTTGGCTGGCTCTCCAAACACTGATTTAATCCAAAATTTTGGATTCAATACCCTTGGCCGTTGCTCGCCAACTTTGGGTCCTTTCTTGGGACCCCTTAACTAAACTCAAATTGGAATTTGGGTTATCTAGAATGGGGGGTAAGGCCCAAGCAAAAAACAAAACAACACAATGCTATAGAAATTTTGGGAATTTTCGCTATAGGAGCGAAGCTTCGCCGTCTAAGAGGGATTAACCTCAAATTCTAAGATAATTTGGCCAAAGTTCTGTCTACTCACAGACTAAAGAAAATTTGGATCCTACCCAAATTTCTGATTAGGACTTCAATCAAATGTTTAAGCCTAGGGGGATCCTCGATAAGCCTATCTAGGCTGTGAATCCCTTGTCCAAAGACTTTAAATCAATGATTTTGGTATCAAGACTTCTACACAAGTTAGCAAGTGGTTCCAAGGGACCCCAACGTCCTTGAAAGGCACTCAAAATAAGAAGGAAATAGAAGGTAAGCAAGTTCAAACTTAATTTAAGCAAAGTTTTGGCTCAATGGCCAAAGAAACAACAAGTTGGCCTCGTGGCGGCCTAATGGAAAGCAAATGAAGAAAAGAGGTTTGATAATGATAATAGAGGTATGATGAAAAGAGGTGCAAATGAAGTCGGTGAGGCCCCCTTTTATACATTTCCAAGGACCTCACTTACCCTCAATTACGAGCTAAAACTACCTACGCAACCAAAATTGTCAAAAACTCTAATTCTACTAGGCCTAATTCCACCCTACTGCTGTAGCTATTCTAACTTTTGGAGAAATGGTCCGATCGCCAAACGGACAGCGCCATTAGCTCCAGAGGACCCAAATTAGTCTAAGAGAACCCCTAGCCCTTACTCTCGGAGCCCAAATGCACTCCAAAGCTAACATTCACGAACCAGTAAAAAGGGTGGAAAATCTATCTTTTGGAATTGATTTTTCCCAAAGGTTTTGACTAGCCTAGGTTGTCGGGAAGGTCCAAGAATGTTGGAAAAGAGTCTAAGTTGACCCGAATCGGACTCCGTATGCTCCCCGTGCGCCGGTCAACTCCCAAGAGTTTTGGTAAAACCATCAAATCTTGTCTACGCTAACGGTTCTGGTACTTGTCAATGTCAGAATGTCTTGAAATTTGGCGGGACGCTTATTTAGGCTAAAACATACTATCCTAATTTTTAGTGGGATTTTACCATCACCGTGGAATTTTCCATGAATTTCCAATTACAGGTGAAAGCGGTTGACTTCCCATGGAGTCATTTCCGTAATCCAGAAAATTACGAAACTTTTAGGGGATCTTCTAGGAAGCCCCCTAATGACAAGTGCGAAGTTTCGCTAAAAACCTACACTGTCTAATCAAAGTAGAATTTGCACTTATGGCGGAATTAATTCCTCCGGGGAGGAATCATTCCCGTACAAGGGAATCCCCACTAGTTGGCTTCGCCGTGACACTCGTAGGAGACTGTCAGACTCCCGTGGTGCTAGTGCAATCTCCTGTGAATCGCGTAATATCATGTCTAATCTCCTGATAAGTTGTAGAAATCGGCTTTAAGGAGTCTTTTAAGGTACTCCGAAATAGTTAGACCCAATTCTCCATCATTGGCAGGAATTACATCAATCCTACTGTGAACACTCTTTTTAGTTGATTTTAAACCATAATAACCCTAAATATGAGCAATAAGCGAAAAAAAGAAAAATCCGAGGCCTGAGTGACACTGACGGGGCTCACACCTTGATGTAGTTAACAAAGTATAACTCTTCTTAGAATGTAGTTTGAGAACTAAATTTTTCTCTTAGACAATTGTATGTAAAATTTTATTAGTTGAATGTGTGCAAAATTTCAAAAGTCCATGAAAATTTTTAGCAATAGATACTCCAAAGGTACTCAAAGTGCTAAAACATCCTCCAAAGTTTGGAACAACATAACTTTTGAAAAGAGCAACCAATTTTAAAAAACTATATTTTCTATTATGGCTACATAGGCTCACACCTTTGGAGAAAATTTCATAAACAATTGAACAAATTTGATTTTGTAGGAGGACCATTTCAAAAATTGGTGATTAATTCTATAGTAATTTGCCTAAATTAAGAGGTTTTGTGGTGATTACTATCAGTACTTTGGAATGGAATAATCTCTATTGTGGATCAAAAAAATCTATATCTAAAAGTATTGTTGCAAGTACCATAAACTTGCAAGTATTGAAACAATACTATGTGGAAAAAAAGATAGTTTGTTGTAGAAAATAAATACAATGAAGAATGATTTAATAATTGATGAAAAATCATAAATGAAAAAAATTGACCACTTTTGAAGACTTGATGGTGACAAGATCCATGAAAAGAATGATCTTAAAACCATCTTCAATGTTCAATAGTACACAAGCAAGCTTAAAGAGCCTTCTTTGTACAAACATGGACATAAAATTATCTATTCTTGGATGCCCTTTTACAAGATGATATGTCCAACTAGTGCAAAAATAGACTAAAATTTTTTTAGCTCTAGATCATCTTTGGTAAGGATTTTGGATGTTCTTTTATATTCAATTTTATAAATTAAAATCTTTGTTGTTGTTTGGTTTTGAACTTAAAATTTGGATTTGCCCTTCTAGATTTGGGTTAAGGATGTAGATTCAAGAACTTCTATTGGTGTCTAAGGTTTACCGTTGGTGGTGTTTATGGTTTATTGTGTTCAATTTTATAAAATGAAGTCTTCATTGTTTTTTGCAATTTGAATTCAAGATTTGTATTTGTGGTTCTAGATTTGTATTTAAGGTTTAGGTTCAAGGGTATAGGTTACTATTTTCATGTTAGTTTTTGCTCTTACATTTGGAATTGGTCAATTTTGTTGACAAATTAGGATTTATATTGAAAATTGGATTTTAGATTTAGAAAAAAACTTGTAAGGTTGAGACGATATGACACTATAATGATGTGTGTCAAAATCTATTATCAAGATTAGGAAGAAGATCAATGAAAGGTCAATTTGTGTTGTTTGAGGGACTTTAGGGCATATTGGGGAAAAAAATAGGATTGATGTGCTTGATTGTGGTTTTCTAGACAAAAAGGAGGGGATTTGGATGTTACTATCTCACCTCTATGAGCATTAGTGAATTTAGTCTAGAATGGCAACACAACCTATATCCTTCTATTGAATATAGTGATAAATGTAAGTGTACATAGTTTTCTTATATTGAATTAGCTTCTATGTATTTCCTACTATCATAAATATAGTCTGTCTGCTATAGATGTGAAGTTGTTTTCTAAATCGTCAATTTTTCCCTCAAATATATTGTACCTCACTTGTCGTATGTGTATAGGTTCATGTATCTTATGTCATTGATGTATATCAATGGCCCAGTCCCTCTACTAGAAATTTAAGTATTCCATTGTTGTTTTTATGTTTGAGAATGCTTTTCTTCATACATTCCAATTGTATGTGCATTTGGTTAAGTTGGTAGCATATATAAATTGAAAGAGGGTTTGGAATAGAGTATGTGTCATTAGCCCACAATTATATCTCCCTTGAAATTTTTTCCCTACTTTTTGAAGTCAACAATGAATTTGCATTTATAAAGTGGTGTCTCATAGGATTTGGTGTTTTGCCAAATTTTCAAGGCCTTAGCAAGATGTGTTCATTGGTGATTAGTTACAACATTGGAGATGCCATAGTTTTTTGGATGTAGCCTTTCAGTTTATTTTACAATTTTTGATGTATGAGCGAGCATAGTGCAACTGCTAAAACAAATTAATGTAAGAACGGAGGTACATAGAAAAAATTTATATTACGATTTCTAGGGACTTTGTGAATGTGGAGGAGGTTTCTTTAAAGCTTTTATTGTGTTCTTAAACACAAACTCAATATATATTGGATGTTATTTTTATTTTGACATATATTATTGATAGTTCTTCATGCCTTTCTTTGCCTTTGGTTTTGTCTTTTATTTGGTATACATGTTATTTCAACATGTTTCCTCTTGTTACACACTTTCAAGAACTTAAAACACTCTTCAAATAATTATAGTATAAGAAAAAAATGGAATATAAGTAAGGTGGCCATAAAGGAAAAAAATGTTCGGTGTTCCTTTTGTTTTGACATGTATTGTTGATGGTTCTCTATGCCTTCTTTTTGCCTTTTGATTTTGTCTTCTACTCTTGTATACATGTTACTTTAGTATGCTTTCTATTATTAAACATTTTCAAAGTTATGGGCCACTCACTCAATAATTGCAATAAAAAAAATGGAATATAAGTAAGAAGCGGACCATAAGAAAAAAATATGGGGGTATAAGTAAGAGATGGGCTATTAGAAAAAAAATGGGATATGAAAATGAAATGGGGTGTAAGGAAAAAAAAGAGGTTTAAGGAAAAAAAATGGAGTATATGGGGAAAAAAAAGGATATAAGGAAAATGAATGGGATATAAGGATAAAATATGGGATAAAAATAATATATAGTACCCTAAAATTTACTTTTCAAAAAATTTCAAGTACCAATGTGGTGCAATTAA
This sequence comes from Thuidium tamariscinum, assembly GCA_947034885.2. Classification (NCBI taxonomy): domain Eukaryota; kingdom Viridiplantae; phylum Streptophyta; class Bryopsida; order Hypnales; family Thuidiaceae; genus Thuidium; species Thuidium tamariscinum. The sequence goes on from OX344757.2 coordinate 15,596,505, forward strand.
CTACAAATCTTTACATTAAAAAATGTATATATCATGTTTTATATTCTATTTTACAAGGTAAATAGCCTCCCATTACATAGGTCATGTTTTTAGGTGTATGTAAAATGGAAGAGGGAGTTCCCCCCTCAAGAATCTTCTAAGTGTACGTATACCACAATTTAACATTTGTGGCTACAACAATGAATGGTTCACTTGGCCACTTCATAGAGTCCCCCACTGACCTCTTACAAAATGGAGAAATTTGAATAGGCTTGTCAAACAAACCCCTCTAGATGGAGGATCACAACAAGTCATGATTAACCTCGAGAGGACAATCATTTGTTGATGGGACAATTAAAATCTAGATAGGTTCCTATGAAGTCAATTTTAATTGGATGTTCATAAAACTTTGATACAAGGTGTATACATGTACTTGTCAACGACTACTTACCTACTCATAGTAAATATTAAAATACAAGCAAGTTTTCTGTTCAATTTGGTTTTATTTTACTAATGGGTGTCTAGGCACTAGTTCACTATGCATTTCAAGCAATGGATTCTTTTCTAATTCCTAAACATTTACAACTCTGTAATAGAAACAAAGGAAATCAATCCAAATTGCAACTACTATCCTAAGTAGTTCAAAGCTAACTAGATCATGGTGATTTTGAAATGGAGATTGTTATAGTTTAAATTTAGCAACTTGAAGTGTCAAGGCCTCTCGTGCCATTTCCAAAAATATAAAATATAATCCTATGTGACTTTTTTAACAAAAGATATTGACGGATGAAGTTTAGCTTTTAAGAGACCATCTAAACTTAATCCACCTTTTTAGACTTGTTCCCTTTTATTTTGACTTTAGGTTTTTCACCCTAGGTTTAGATTATTTAACCCTACTTGAGTTCCAAGTTTGAACTTAGATGGGATAATTTTAATTGACTTCATCCATTCTATAACCTAAACTTCATCCTTTGTTTTTTTTTAGTTTTTTGTAATCCTTTTTTAAAATTTGAATCATTTGGATTACCTTAAGTTCCTACTTTACGGCTCTAGACTTAACTTCTTTCTTTCCTAAAGTTTAGGTTGGTTTACCCATCCCTTTCCTTGTTCTGTGGTGTAATAAATGACTTCTAGTTAGTTATTATTTTTAGAATTTTTGGATTTGTTCTTTGAAGATGTTGACTTAATCTTCTTAAAATGCTATCTTATTTGAAATTTGACTTTTCCTATCAAAAGTTATTGATGGATGAAGTTTAATCACTAATCAGTTCATCTAACTTCATCCGCTCCTTTATCTCAATCAATAATTTCAAATTCACTTTCACTTATGTATATGAATCCTAAATATTTATGACTTTTCACTTCAATAATCTTGTTTCAAATTTTTAGTTTAAGCTAATCTTCATCTATTTTAGATCCTAATCTTCATCCACTCCTATCTTCCTCATTTTAAGTCTATTTTCAAAGTATCATGTTTCAGAAACCTCTAGGCCTATCCTTAACCCCTAAAGGACCAAGTTGTGTTTTTTGGCAATGTAGCAATTTTGGGCATCTCACCACAAGTGGAGATTTTTTTTTCATTGAAATTTCACACAAGTTGCGCCCAAGGAGTAGCTTTAAGACCCAACAATTTTCATAACATTTGACTACATAGTGAAAAAGTTATTGCATGATATGTGATTTCCTTTGATCTCTAGGTAGCCTGGGTAGCTCAAAAAACTTCTTTAAAATGACTTTTTGGAAAAATGAAAAATTGAAATTAGTTCTTTAGAATTTTTTGTATGCAAAAAGCTTAGAATCATTCCATTTAGATTTATAAAATGAAAGTTATGAGGAATTTTAGTTTGTGGGTAGGTATGGTTTTCAAAGATTTCATAACTACCCACAAACTAAAATTTCTCATAACTTTCATTTTATGATCCCAAATGGAATGATTCCAAGCTTCTCACATACACAAAATTCTAAAGAACCAATTTCAATTTTTCATTTTTTCTAAAAGTCATTTTTAAAGAAGTTTTTTGAGTTGCCCAAGTTGCCCAAAGATCAAAGGAAATTACATATCATGCAATACCTTTTTAACCATGTATTCAAATGTTATGAAAATTGTTGGGTCTTAAAGCTACTCTCTCGGCGCAACTTATGTGAAATTTAAATGAAAAAAATAAAAGCTCCATTTATGGTGAGTTGCCCAAAATCACTATGTTGCCAAAAAACGTAGCTTGGTCCTTTAGGGATTAAATCTTGTAAATCTAAACTTTGAAAAGAATCTGGATTAGGTGCTTTAACTTAGACTTCTAGTTTGGCTAATTGATATAATTGTAAATTTTTGAGAGTGAAAAAAAAATAGTACAAGTTAAAATTTTACCTTGATTTAAGCTTTGGCCATTAGATTATCAAACACTCCTTGAAAATCCCCATCATTTGTCATAATAAAATGTCATTTAGTAATTTTGCCTCTAGTTAAAAAGTTGGGTTGGAAATACACATTGGAGAACTCCCAATACTACTTCATTTTTTCTTTAATTCTTCTCTCTTTTACTTCACTACTCTTCTACTCCAAATTATTGTTTCTGAAGATTGACCTTTGGTAGGATAGTATTCTTCAATTATTCTCCAAACTCCCAAATAATTATTGTCTATTGAACTTCTTATCTTATGTCTTATTCAATTATTATTCTATCCAAGTGATTAATGGCTTGAAACGTTTTTCCAAGATTTCCTTCTAACCAAATCCTATCAACTTCCAATTTCTCTTCAAGTGTGAAATGAACACTTTCTCTATTCACTTGCAATTTTAAGTTTTGGATTTGATCTACTTGGAGTTTGAAGAGGTGAAAGCTTTGAGAGCTTACTTCTTCTATTGTATTGTTAACTGTTTATTCTTTCTATTATATTCTCTCTTTTACCTTCTTCTTCTTCATTAGGGGGGATTTGAGGCCTCTAGAGGGTTGTTTTGGGACTGTTCCGAAATTGTCCCCCTAATTGCTAGTGATCTCAAAACAAATTTAGGGTATTTAGCCAAATGTTCATTTTTGGAAGATTTTTTAAAATTTATACAAAGGGCATGAAAAAATTAAGTAGAAAATGAGTGAAATTTAGCCAGTTTTGGGATCACTGCTAACTGCTAGTCGCTATGAGGCCAACAACTACCAAAAAAGAATTTAAAAAGAAAATTGGGGGTGAGGGTTGGGGATCCTGAAAATCAGTGTGAAAAGAAGTCCAAAAAAATATTTTTTTCTTGAAAAAATTAATTAATTAATGACATGGCACTCTCTCGACCACGTAGGATTCTTGTGATTTTTTGTTCCTACAACAATTTCTATGTTCCTATACTATATAAAATCATAGATTTCTGGAGGCCTCAAATTAAATCTCTCCTAATGCCTAATGGGCTTGCAACTCTTGCTAATATGTATTTTTATGGGATTTTTTTGCATTGATTGTGACTCTTCTAAACCTAATCTACTTAAATTTAAAAATTAATTAAATTAGTAGCATTGAGTCCTAAAGAGTTTTGAATTAGATTTTTTAACAAGACTTTTGAAACTCACCCCCAACCAGTGATCTCAAAACAAATTTAGGGTATTTAGCCAAATGTTCATTTTTGAAAGATTTTTTAAAATTTATACAAAGGGCATGAAAAAATTAAGTAGAAAATGAGCGAAATTTAGCCAGTTTTGGGATCACTGCCCCCAACATTTAACTCTAGAGTTCAACAAACTGCCATGACTTGCACAGTGCCACAAACAGATTACATTACAAGCAGAGTACAAGCAGATTAGGCAGATTGCTACAAAGAGAACTTCAACCTTAAGTTTTGAGACCTCACTTTTGGATCTTAGGATGTCACTCTGACTCAAGACTTGCTATCTTTACTTGAATTTAATTTGGGATGGCTGTTTGGTTTCTTTCCAGTAAGGTAGGTACACCCAAAAGCGCCACTTATTCATACTGTGCCTAGTTCCTGTTATTAGCTAGTTCAGATTTTTATGGAGTCTTGTTGGCAAGTGAAAGCATGTTCCAACACAGCAAAGTACGCAGGATTTGGATACCGTATGTAGAAGTTATTAACGGTCAAAGTCTGTTTCTGAAAGCACCATCTACAGCCTCTGAATATGACTGATTTTGGAAATGTATGTGCACTGTAGATGGCGCTTTTAGGAACAGAGCGCTTTTGGGTGTACCTACCTTACTGGGTCTGGCTAATTTGACTTCAATTAGGTCACACGGAAATTAAACACTTCAATTAGGTCATTTAGAAATTAAACACTTGGTATTCTTTGGACAAAATGCTAGTATTTATACAACTCATGAAGTCAAAGCTTGCCGTGCTTAACAAAATAATGAGAATACAAGACAAGTCTAACAAAGATAACTTGTCAAAAACCATACCAAATCCATTAGAGAAGGGAGGTTAGTACAACCACTTGCTAGTTCAAGAACAAACTTTAACAAATTAGTATTTCCACACACAAATTTTAGAGGATTTCTTAATTGAAGAATTTCCATTTAGAAGGTTAGATACTATACAAACATAAACTAAAAGCCCCCCAAAGTGGCATCACTAAGGTATGGTGGAGGGTTGTTTTAGAATTAGTATAACAATTAAACTTCAACAAAATTAGTACAATGCCAAGTGCCAAGGACACATAAACAAGTTAATAAGATTGAAGAGACCCTCAAAGTCCTTTGAAATTCAAACACAGACATAAGGTTGGAGCTTGAAATGCTTTAAAAAATACACGTTTAACAACTTGGCTCAAACTTGGCTAAAAATCCAACTAACCCTTAAAGGACCAATATGCTAAATTTAACCCCTAAAGCCTTGAGCTACGTTTTTTGGCAACATAGAAATTTTGGGCAGCTCACTACGAATAGAGTTTATACTTTTTTTCTTTGAAAATTTGATACAACATGTGTCCGAGGAGTAGCTTCAAGGCCCAACAATTTTTGTAACTTTTGACTACACGGTAAAAAAGTTATGGCATGATATGTTGTTTTGTTTGAAGTGAGGGCAGCCTGGGCAGCTGAAAAAACTTCCTTAAAAAAACTTTTTTTTTCAAAAGTTAAATTTCAAATTGATTCTTTAGGTTTATACAAGAATGGGAATATTTGAATCATTCCATTTGGATTAATGAGTCAAAAGTTATGAGGTTTTTTAGTTTGAGGTAGTTTCGGCTAGTTATAAAATCTCTACACTACAAAAAAAGTTTGAAATTCTTTATTTAATTCAATTTTCAATATTTTTGAAAAAAAATAAAAACATTGGGTGTATATTGTTTAACACAACATTACAACCATTGGGATTGTCTTCTTTTAACTTTATAAATAAATTGTTAATAATTTAGTATTTTGGCTCATTTTCTACTTCTTTCTACTTACTATTTTTTTCCTATATGTTTCACAATTCCAAATGATCTGAAAATTTTCAAGCATGTAGCCAACTTCACTTGAAAAATGAATCCAAGGAGTTACAATCATTTTGAACATTTTTCCACACAAATATGGTCTTCTGAAGTGCAGCTGCCCGGATTTCCGCAGTGGTAAAAAACTGATTTTTGTCACTTCAAACACAAATATCTTGCAATCTACACGGCGGAAATTTCTGAAATTTTTTCCACATATTCCTAAACTTTTTCTCTAAAATATCCTATGGTTAATTTTGTCAAAAAAAAATTTATTTTTAAATTTGATAATTGTCTAAGAAATGACAGTTTTGAAGCGGTTTTGGTGAAAACATAGAGGTTAGGGGTTTAGGGGTTAACAATATAGTAATTTTGGATAGATACATGTACGTGAAGATTTGCATATTTTGCATCAAAATTTTAATAGAAGATGGGAAGGAGAAATATCTTTCAAATATACAAAAATCAAGACATTTGGAAATATGACTAAAAAAATATGGCCTAACATGTTATTTTTTTTGTAATTGGGTAGTTCAAGCAGATTGGAAAAAATCACTTTTTTCAAAAACAAATAATCAAAATTAATTTGATTCATTTATATATGTATGGAAAGATTTGAATCATTCCATTTTGATCAATGAGTCAAAAATTATGAGAGTTTTTTGTTTGTGGGAAGTTATGGATTCCCTATGTTAGCATAAACTTTGAAGTCCTTTGTTTTACTCAATTTTCAATATTTTTTGAAAAGTAAACAAACTATAGGATGTAGATTGTTTATTACAACATTTCAACCATTGGGATTGGCATTTTTCAATTCTACAATTAGATTCTTAATAATTTTGTATTTTGAATCATTTGCTACTTTCTTTTACTTACTATTTTTTTCCTATATGTTGTACAATTCTAAACAATTTGAATTTTTTTTAGGCAAGTACCCTACTTGGCCTCAACAATGAATTCAAATAAGTACAACCGTTTTGGACCATTTGTAATATGATTGTTGCCATCTGAAGTGCAATTGCCTTGTTTTCTGTAGGGTGAAAAAAATGATTTTTGAGCATTCAAGCATTAATATCTTGCAATCTACATGGTGAAAAACTCTAAAAAATTTCCACATGTTTACAAATCAACTTACTACAAGATCCTATGGTTACAAATCTAAAACATTTTGTTCTAAAAAAATTTAATATTGATACTAGAAATGACAATTTTTTACCACTTTTGGAGTAAATATAGTCAAGGAACTTAAGTGGTTCAATGGATCAATGTGTTTGTATGCCAAAATTATGACTATAAGGTATGTTTTGAAAAGAGAAGGTTGAGTGCTCTTTTATACTCATCCAAAGGTATTCACCTTCTTTCATTTGTTTGTAGTAATCATATCACTTAGGATTTCTATCCTAATTCAAACAATTTTGACTTTCTACGTTGGTCCATTTTTTAGCTTTTGGAGATTAATTTTTAAATCACAAATGAGTTGCGCCATTGGTTTCAAAAAGCCATTTTTCACCTAAGGAAATCTCCATACCTTTTTCCTTATGCTAAAAATTCAGCAAATCCTAGTACCAACTTAATGACCCAAAAGAATAAAAATTCAATTTTTGAAGGTTGATTTTTTGGGATTATTAACTAGTCCATGATTTTCGGTAGGTATAAAGGGGAAAAAAAGACCTAACTTAGACCTCATTCCAATTCCATATGCTCTTGAAATGCTAGTCAAATCCCGATCATAATCTTTAATTTTGCTCCAAAATAAATATTTGTGATGTTTTCCAACCTGTAGGCTAACAATTGGTGTTTTTACAAAAGATGGGAATTAATAGAGGAACTTAAAATCTATTTGTGAAATTGGATTATAGAGTTGTCATCAAGTTTTTTTGGACCAATTTTAGCTATATCCATCACATGCATAGTAGGTGAAGCTATTTTGGATAAATCTACTAAATGTAGGTATTATTTACATTTTGGTGGTTTTTAAATTAATCATTGTTGGGATTTCAACCTAATTAGATGAAAACACTCAAATACTATACAACTAAATACTATATAGGCATGTAACATACCCATTTTGATTTTACACTTTTTTTCGGGCTCTTTGTACTATTTTCCATACCATATTTTGAAAAAAATTGGAAAAAAGAATAGTAAGTTTTTGGTGATGAAATGGAAGCTCAAAATATCGAGTTGTTGTTTTTTTCAAAAATAACATCCAACAAACATCATGAAAAACATAAAACAGCTAAATGTCAACATGGATTTCACAAAAAATTTGGTCCAAAAAATCCTAGGTTGTAAAAAACCCAGATTTCTTCTAAAAAAACCACACACACAATAGGACAAAGTTAGGGGCAAACCAATCAAAGGACCAAAGACACCTAGGACGGGACCTTTGTTAGTAGAACTCAACTTCAAGGCTCAAACTAGAGGCGACTCCAAAGTGGCATTATCAAGGCATATAGGGAGTGGCTCCAGAGTTAGTATGTAAAGTAGAGACTCCAATAGACTTGATTCAATAAGGTTAGTAGAGTATGACACAAAGTAGGACCTTGATAAGACTTTGACTTAACAAGGTTAGTAGGAAACATCAAGTAAAATAAAGACATCAATAGACTTTGATGTCAAAGCTTCCAATGACTTAATAAGTTCAATGAAAAGCACCTAAGAAGGCTCCAACATCTTCCAAAGGGCTAAGACCAAGGGTACAAAAAGGGCTCTGAAATCTCTATAATGTAAAAAGAATCATAATTAAGGGGTAATAAAGGCCTAAAAACATTGTCAAAAGTCTCTTGGTCTAAACTTCCAAAATTCTAATGTTAATTGGATTCAATGGATCTCCATATAAAAGTGGGAGTAAAAAGAGAGGAGGTTTAACAAGAGTATGAGTGTCCTTTTATACTCTCTTGCACACTTCCCCCCCCTCTTCTTTTTTCTAAATGAATTTCCTTAAAGCTAATTAAAAACCCCTATAATCGTATTTCTACCCTATACTAGACCTACATTCTAACTTTTGAAGATTAATTCTAAATCACAAACAAATAGTGCCATTGACTTCATTAGAAGAGATTTGAAGCCTCTAAGAGCCTGCAAGTTCCCGTAGTCTTGGAACTCAAAAACTACAGAATTGTAGGAATCAGACATGGCCACGACTGTGTCACGTCATTAATTAAAAAGAAATTTGGACTTCTTTTTTCATTTTAGGACCCCAATTTCTTTTTGGGTATATGTTGACCTAACAATAGCTGACTATTTGGAGGACTATTTTTGAGAACAAACTTAAAATAGCCCTTTGAAAGCCTCAAATTTCATCTAATGTAAAAGTTCATTTTTAGGCTAATGAAATCTTCCACCATTTTTTCTAAGTCTAAAATCTCATTGAAATATAGCAAAAGTTTAAAAATCAAAATAAGTCAAATTCCAACTTTTGGATCCATTTTTTAAAAGTGACTTGATTAGGACTTTTAGTACATGTAGGGGAATAAGAGTAAACCTATCAGTGATCTCATTTTGTTTTTGTATGCTTTCAAGGTGTTGGTCAATCCTACTGCAACTTTTTAATTTACCAACTATTAGAGAATCGTCTTGCTTTAGGTACCTCTGCCCATTTGAATGTATTGAAACTTGTTGAGGCATCTCATTAACATAAAAGGGGCTAGTCTAATTTTTATAGAGATTCTATTGCTTCTTGAAAAATTTCTAGAAATTTCTTACTAAAAGTTTCAACAATTTAAGACCATCTTTTGACTATCAAAAAATTCCAAGATTTTTCACGGACCCCCCCATGGAATTTCACAAAGTATGTATAGGTTGACATCATTTTCATACACCTTCAAAGAAAGTGGAAAAAGTTTTAATCCCCTCAAATGGCATTGCTAATAAGGCCTAGGAGGTGCACTTCCCATTTTTTTGATGTCAACATGTGAACAAATGAAGGGTAATTTTAATTGCCTTGAACCTAAATCTCAAGGGGTAATCTCCCCCTTACAATTTAAAACCATGTGCAATAATAAGGTGTTTAATGTGTGTGTGTGTGTGTGTGTATTTACCCCCTTCCAATTTTTTTTCTCTGCCCTATTATTAGATAAAAAACTACTAGTGCGTATTTTTCTATACCCTATTTTTTTATAAAATCTTAGAGGGACTATTTTGGGCACCCTATTTTTTTCCTACATTCAAAAAGTTAGTACTAAAAAGACTTGCAATGTATTGCAAAAACAAACATGCTGAAAGCAAAAGTCACCACTTGGAAATGTCTAATTCTCTTTGAGAACAAGCTGTAGTAGTGGACCATTTCAAAAACCAGCATTAAATATACATCTCACCATTTTGCAGCAAACAAATACAAATGCATAAATTGCCCTATAGTATACAATCCCACGAGATGAGAATTTGAGAGAAGATGAATGTAGTGACATATATATACAAAAGAAAAATAGAAATTTTATATGAAAGTATATGTGGACTAAATTCTATTTCCAATTTTAGCCAATTGGTAGTTTTTGGTGTTATATTTGTAGTTTTGCCAATAGGGAGTATAGTTATAAGGCTTATATAGGAGTTGTATGTTGTAATTATCAATAGGGTACAATGATGTGATTTGGAGGGGCAGTTTTCCTAATCAGCAGTTTGGCCAGTTGCCCGGTTGCCCGGTTATGTAGTTTGTTTTGCCAATTGTTTTCGTAGATGACTTCAAAGAGAGAGAAGCGCTCCTTCCCATTTGAAGAAGTAAAAACAATTGTGTGATTTTGTGTGTTTGATTGTGATGAATAGAGTGAAATGTTTGCAAATTGTTTTTTGTTTTTTTGTGTATATGTGCAATTGGAAATTGTGTGGTTGTGTAATGTATGCTATGTGTTCTAATTCACCGATTGGGAAGGTTGATTGGACTATGGGTATAATTGAAGGAGTGAAAAACTGTGTAATTGAACAATTGTGATGGACTGATACAATTAGAGCAATTGGATAATTTAAATGATTGAGAGAAAATTAATAATAATGTTTATAATTGAGTTAATTGGAAGGATGGATTAAAAAGAGAAAATCAATTATGAGATAGTGTGAATGCAAAACTTGTGAATAACAATTGGAGAGATTAAAAAGCATTGATGTTTTGAATTGCAAAATTAAGAGTGACCGATGAAGCATAACTTGAAGTTGAAATAATTAGATAAAAATCAATAGAAATTAAATTTAATATTAAAAGACTGTATTGAGTGATCAATTGTGAGGATAACCGATTGGTGAAAATTAGAAAAGACTAAGCCTGTAAGCTAGAAGACCAATTGGAGATGTGATGCTGGAGTGTTGTGAAAATTAACAATTGGGCGATGAAGTAAAAGCTGGAAAGAAAATTGAGAAAAGACCAATTGGAAAACTAGAAGACTATAGCCATGCATAATTTTGATAAGTGGTTTTGAACCGATAGGTTTTTGATACACAATAGGGAATATTTTTACAATCCAATTGGGATAGTTTACCTCCTAGAGTTTGAATCCTTTATTAGGATTTATTTTTAGAAAGGAAATTAAAATCCTCTTACAATATATACAAACACAACTACCTTTGGTCAAGTGCATTTCAAAACTAAAAACCAACAAGTTCAAGACAGTGCATTTCAAAACTAAAAACTTACAAGTTCAAGTTTAGGATTGTTCTAACACCATTCAATTCCTTGTAAAGTGCTAATCTACCATGCAGTTTAGAGTAATTGATAGCTTCAAAATGTGTGTATGTACCACAATACAAAGTACAAGAGTGATAGATTTCAAGTAACTTGCAACTGCTGAAACAAGAAAAGAGACTCCAAAAACTACCATTGCGCTTCAGGGTGTACAATTAGGCTATGGAAGAGCAATCTAGCAATGAAGGCTTGGGTGGATGCCACCACAATGCTACCATTGTAAGCAATTTTGGCCATCTTCTTCCAAAGCTATACTTAGTTCTTGAAGATCATTAGTTGAGAGTTCAAGGCAATTGTAAGAAACACTTGTCCTGTTTTCTGTCACACCTAGTGTGCTGATTTGTTTTTTAGCCATAACTTCTATGTTTTGTCTTCAAATGACTCAAGATTTATAGAGAAGGTATTCATAACTATCGTACACCTTTTCTAATTTTTTCATAATTTTCAAAAATATTTTACTATCCAAGAATTATTTTTATGTCGTGTGAAAGTACACAAAGTGAGCTTTTTTTTGCTTGCATTTTGAAACCTATAAAGTATTATTTTAGTGATTTTTTTGATGAATTACCATCTCCATAAAGTTGCTGCAAATGGTCAATTTTGATTTTGTGAATTTACATAATTTTTCTATCTTTCCCTAATTACAACATCAAGATATGTATTTTCTTGGGACTTGGCACTTTTCTAGTTCTCCTACTTAGATAGTTTTTTTGTGCAATTCCTTCCATGGGTACCTTCATCTTAAAGGTGTATACATAAGTCATACTTATAAAATTAAAAAAATGTAATTTTTTAAAACTTAAAGTACTCTTGAAAAAATCAGCCAAATGCAACAAAATTAGCAAGTGTTTCTTGCAATCATCCTTCAATAAAAGGAACAGTTTTCCATTTGTCATCAAGGAGAAGGCATTGCAGATTCCAATTCTTTTGAAGATACCACGAATTCTAAAAATTGATTTAAGACAATACGAATGTACGATGAATCAACAAAGTTAACAATTTGTCCTAGATTTCACCTAAATCCTAAACTATAGACAAGAATTGGAGAAGGATTCTAAAATCCTAGGCCCCAAGCCCCCCTTTCCACACCCTAAAAGTATCCTAAACCAAATAAAAACCCTAAAGGATGCATAAGGCACACAATGTGCACAACAACTGAAAGTAAATGGAGGCAGACATTAAAAATATATAATTTACTACAAGTTGTAGTACTAAATCATTGCAGGATTGTCAAAATCTACGATTTCAACACAAAATTAAAGCACACTATAAAGCTAGAAACTCAACCCTAAACTAGTGGTGAAAGCAATCAAACAATCTTGAATTAGTATGATGAACCAACATAGCTAGAAGCAAATTTTGCTTAAATCCTAAATCTTGAGCACAAATTAGAGAAAAATTTCAAAACCTCTAATCCTTGTCCACCCTTCTCACACCCTAAGCATTGCATATATGAAATTAAAACCAAAACTCTAAAAGATGCTTTAAATTCACAATATACACAAAAGTACAACCTGAATCCTAAATTGAAAGCAAATTAAAGATAAGCATCAAAGATATGTAACTTACTAAAAGCAACAAATTTGGCACACCCTAAACCACAAAGCTCATAAGGACATCAATGGTAGGTAGGCGCAATCATAAAATCTTCAATCAACACAATTGCTACAATAAATCAACAACCCGTCAAGAAATTTGATTTGAACCCTGAACCCTAGGTATGAATTATAAAAAAATTACAAAACCCCACATGACTTTGACGTGGCCTATAAGAAATTGTTGTATGTCCAAAAACTCATAAGCCAACAATTGGAAATCTACAATGCGCATTAGAGAATCTATTGGGAACACCCTAAACCCTGACAACTCTATAGAATTGCCATGCCATCATGCCAATTCGTTTTCCATAACCCTAAAGGTGCCTAATTCAAATTTAGACAACATAATAAATTAACTTATAGCTTGGTTACCAAAGCTATTAAATGTCAAACTGAACCCACTAAGTACTTAAATTGGCAATTGTGACATTTAATTGAGGTCTATTTTTGGATAATAAGATACTTTTGAGAATTATGAAAAAGTTAAAGAAAGTGTATGATACTCATGAGTACCTTTCATAGAAATCTTGAGTCATTTGAAGCCAAAACACAAAAGTTATGGCCAAAAAACAAATTAGCATACACCGTGAGATGCAAAATTGAACAAGTGTTTCTTGCAATCACCCCCAAAAACAAAAATTTGAAATTAGTTTTCTTCATTTATGTATGCATGGAAAGCTTTGAATTATTCCATTCTAATCAATGAGTCAAAAGTTATGAGGTTTTTCTCTTTGTAGGTATTTATGGATTTTCTACTATAAAATAAACTTTAAAGTCTTTTATTTTATTCAATTTTCAATATTTTTTTGAAAAAATAAAACTATAGGATGTAGATTGTTTATTACAACATTCCAACCATTGGTATTGGAATTTTTCAATTCCACAATTAAATTCTTAACAATTTTGTATTTTGAATCATTTACTACTTTAATTTTTTTTACTTACTGTTTTTTTCCTATAAGTTGTACAACTCTAAAAAATTTGAAATTTTTTAGGCAAGTACAATACTTGGCCTCAAAAATGAATCCAAAGAGGCACAATCATTTTAGACCAATTTTCAAATGATTGTTACCTTCTAAAGTGCAACTATTGGATGAAAAAATAGATTTTTGAGTATTTAAATACTAATATCTTGCAATCTACATGGTGAAAAACTTTGAATTTTTTTGCACATTTTATCAAACTAATTTACAACAAGATCCTATGATTACAAATCTCAAAAAATATTTAAAAAAAAATTGATATTGATACTAAAAATGGTAATTTTTGACCATTTTTGGAGTTAACATACTCAAAGAATTGAAGGGGTTAAGTGCACAATGATTAGGGTTGATGGCCTTGATGACAAAGGTTCCAAGCCCCCATTTTTGGGAAGAACCTAGGGAAGACTTGGTGGCAAGTTCTAAGTGAGCTTGTGGAATTAGGAACAAAAACAGTTGCAATTTCAAAACATTGAATGGTGAGAAATCAGTGAAAAAATCTAAAAATATTTCTATTTCCAGAATTCCACTGAAATAAATACCGGTAGAGAAAATATCAGAACCCATTATACTAAAATTGATAAATAGTGTTGGGTGATAATTAGTGTTGTTCCTTGTTTTTTACCCCCAACATTATTTTTCAACTTATGTGTAAATAGTGTTGGGGCACTTAATTGTTGCCATAAAAATTTGTCCCTTCCCTGCAAAATTGTAATTTTTGCCTCCCACTGCGAAAATCTGTCCCTTCTTTGCAAAACTGTAATTTTTGCCTCCTGCTGTGAAAATCTGTCCCTTTCCTAGAAAACTGTATTTTTTGCCTCGTGCCACGAAAATTTGTCCCTTTCCTAAAAAATTGTAATTTACTATAGAATTAAAATAGTATTAGATTGAATTAATAATCTTCTAATACTAATCTTGCAAATCTCAATTAGTGTTATCTCAACAAATTAGTGTAGTGTACTTGAAAATGATCCAGGTGGATTGCCCCCTCGCTTGGCCTTACCATATTTTACCACATGTGCAATCAAAACAAAAAGCCCCCCAGTTTGGGCTATAATCACCCCTACTTTCATCCATTCCTTACTAATGTGGGGTCTCTGATCACAAATATGAATTCAAAATTTGCAAAAAAAATTTGTGTAAGAAAAAAAAAAATTATAGCATTTAACCCAAGTGGCCAAGTGAGGCAGTTCTTTTTTTTTGGCTTTTTGGTGCTAGATTGCACCAGAAAAACAATTTGGTTCAAAAGGGTTATAAAAAATGCAAAAAAAATTGGATGAAATCGCCAGACAACTTTGAAATTTGAAAAAATATTAGATGAAATTCCGTAATTGTGGATGAAAACCATACTATACATCCAATAAGTGGATGAATGTTGCAATTTGGAACACTACTAAAACATTTTATATCGCCACTATGGCACTTCTTTAAAAATGAAAAAAACAACCCTGGAGCGAGGGGGTCAGTTCTCCCTGCCCTTGAAAACCCGGCACAATATAGGAATTGGAGGAAATTAGCTGCGGTAAAATTAAAACAACACTGGCTTCCGAACGCTGCGAAGTACCCGGAAGTACCCGGAATGAAGGTTCCCCAGTTGGCGTGCGTCAACTTGCCCGCTCAAGGCTACCTCTAGCAAAACCAAAAGAAACGGAATTCACAACTGGCTCCGATCGACGGAAGAGCGCCGGCAGTTCCGATCCGTCTAAGGTCAAGACATCAGTACGTAATCACCGAATGTAATTTTCACTGGGTTTCCTTGGCAAGTGACTCCTGATTCAACTGCCAAACCACGCCATCGATCCGCCCCGCTGTGCACAAATGACCACAAAATTCTCGGCCGTTTTCTTTCAAAAGAAAACCAGTTGATACATCGATCCGGGAACCAAAGACTGACCCACAAAATTCGGCTTCTGCCGCAACTAAGTTACCAAAAAGGGCAAGTCCACCGCGAGCTTGGACATCCAGGAACTCCCATAAATGTCCACAACGATCGACATATTCGGAATGTTGATGCATTGGGGATCGGTGCAGCCGCCAGCAAGCTCACGCTCACCCGCTACAGCTACAGCAACATCCAAGTGCATGTTCCCAAATCAAATTCAAGCTCGTGACTCCGGTAGCACCTCCTGAGGTCCTTCGAGATTCCAACTCCGATCCCAATCACTGGTATATATACAATGCCACAATGTACAACAGTCTCCAATAGTTTCCAACAACTACTAGCTAGTATGCAAGTCAATGCAAGCAACAACAGTTAAGTCATATTCTTTGTAGTGATTGCAGTTCGATCAACTGTGAAGGATTCGAAGTTCACATTGGTGATATTCAATCCGAGAGTGTTGATTGGTCGAGTGGGTTTTCAAAATTGAATATCATGGCGATGGTGCAATTTTTGTTGGTCGTGGCATTGTTGTGGCCGTCATGCGTTACGCGCAACGGCGTCGAAGCGCAGCTGGCCGAGAATTTCTACGCCACCAGTTGTCCTCGTGCAGAGCAGATTGTTTTCAGTACAGTGTCGCAAATGACGAAGATGAGAGCGGGTCTGCCTGCCGACCTTCTTCGCCTCTTTTTCCATGACTGCTTCGTCAGGGTGAGGAGTAATTCTTGACTTTGTCTCCAATTGCAATTAATTAACGGGTACATGTGGCTTGCATCATATGGGTAATGATTAAGTATGACAGAACTGTTTCATGATCGATCGTTGCCTATATTGTTGTCAATCTATCGCATTGCATGCTTGCTAAATTACGGAATGGTTGTTGAATTAATTTGCATTTCTGGGAGCTTGGTCGGGTCTGAGTTTTATTAGACAGTCCAATGTATTCCATCTTGAGCCTGGGAATCCTGATGAGAAACTTCATTATCACTCTTTAGCATAACGAAGCCATCAAACATTACATGTAGACCTAGCCTAAATTCCTTGATTGCTACGTTTATGTTAACGAGGGAAATCTTGATTACTTATAAATTAATATTGCTTCTTATTCTTTAGCTTACGTACTCAGATGTTTTTTCTGATTAAGAGGAAATGATCACTAGAATTACTGCTTATCATTCTTTAGCTGTAATCATCTAACTTTGAACAGAACGCGTGCTTCAGTAGATATATTCCCAAGGGTAGGTCATATGTTTCAATGCGAGACGAGAATAATAAATTATATACTGGAGAAAATTATTGTAAGCTAGTCACAACGTCCAATTTGACAAAATCCTAAACCTTCAAAAACCAATATGCGCATTAATTCCAGTGCTTGTCTGGAAGCTCAGATCAACGCCAATCCCAGTTTTCGATGAATCAACGCTTGAATGTCACAAATCTGGCGCTTTGAATTACATCAGTCTAACAAATTAATAACTTAACATATATGAACATGCTTCAGAAGCTAATGAGTGATATATAATAGCACTGACAGTTTCGAATGTTCCTAACGATAATTTGAAATCACAACAATTCAACGAATTACTATCCACATGCTCCACAAGGTCACGAGTGATACCAAAATTACCAATTGCTGATGTGCGTAACAAAAATTTGGAGTCGCACTAATGCTCCGAATTACTACATGCACGTGCTCCGAGAACTGATATCAACTTGCATTGCCCGTTGCTAATGTGTGTTCCGTTACTTCGTGCGCAGGGCTGCGACGCGTCCGTCCTCCTCGACGGCCCCGGCACAGAGCAAAGCTCCCCCGCCAACTTCCGCTTGCGGGGCCAAAACTTGGCCATGAACCTCCTCAAACAAGCCGTGGAACGCGCCTGCCCCAACACCGTCTCCTGCGCCGACATCCTGGCCTTCGCGGCCCGCGATGGCGTCGTCCTCAGCGGCGGCCCTCGCTGGACTGTCAAAGGCGGCCGCCGCGACGGCTTGATCTCTTTAGAATCCGACGCGGACTCCAATTTACCTGGCCCCGACAGCGACGTGAGCGAGCTTACGGCCGCTTTCGAAGCCCAAAACCTCACCCAAGCAGATATGGTGCACCTCTCGGGGGCTCACACCATTGGAGAGTCGGGATGCGTGCACATCGACAGCAGGCTTTACAGTGGACCGCCAGATCCGATTCTCACGCCGTCTTTTCTAAATGAGCTGCGACGGGAGTGTCCGAGGCCGAATCAACCCTTGCGGACTGTGAACCTTGACAGACAGACGCCACGGAAGTTTGACACGAAGTACTATGAGAATCTGGTGGCGAGGAAGGGGTTGTTGACGTCGGATCAGGTTCTGTTTGAGGATGAGACCACGAGACAGTTGGTGATGGATAATGCTGTGCAGAGCGTGTTTTTTGCGAATTTTGCGAATTCGGTGGTGAAGTTGAGCGAGGTTGGGGTGATCACAGGGACGGAGGGCGAGATCCGGAAACGATGCTTTGCGGTGAATAACTAGTCCCGTAAGTTAGTGAGTGTCACTGGTCAACAATTTGCCGTGTCTATTGCATGCATGATCGATCTCGACGATGTTGCAGTATTCAGAGATTTAGGGGTTTTAGTTAGGTGGAAAGATTGCAGCTAGAAGCCAAGATATATGATTCGATCTCGAGGGAGAAGGGCAGTGGAAGAATATTTTGTGATCTATTCAGCTGGGACTACTTTTTGCAAAGTGCCAGTTCGAGTTGACTGGCGATCGCCAAATTGATTAATTCATTCAATTCTTTGGTAGTTGTAGCTGTAGGAGAGAAATTTATTGTGAGCTGTACAAATTGAAAAGTTTACAGTTTAATTGACTGTTACGGAACCATTGTTAGCTTCAATTCCGTGAGCCATTTTCTCATTTACTTGAGCTTCTTGTGCCCATAGACACGCAAGCAAATATATTACTCCGTATTATGCAATTTTCTTACATTTCATCCACAACAATAGCTGTGCACCACTACAGGTGGAAGGATTTCCGACCCCATCCTCCTGAGGACCTAATATTGATACCATTCATGTCATCATGATATTGACGTTACGTTCCTGTACTCAAACTTGCATTGCGATGCTTTGTAATATTTGCTCTGCAACCGAAATGACTGGTTTGGGTAACGCCTCTTGCAAGTTGTTCAGGTGTAGAGGCTTAACCTGATACCAAGTGACTGGCACTTTGCAAATTTTTGTTTGCGAAGATTTCAGTGATCAGTTGATGTGTGTTCACTATGCAGGTGCCGAGTTTACTGAACGTGGGCAGGTTCATACGCCGCAGATGGATCGCTAGGGCTTGTGGGCACACGCACACAAAGTTCGGCTCCTCACGACTGAAATTGTGGCCAGCACGCACATATAACTTTCCAGTGAGGCCTCATGTTTTTTCAAGAATAGGAGACTGAATTGCTGTAGGCTTCACAACTTTCGTTAGCGATTTTGACCAAATACTTGCAATTTTTGATACATTTGCAGCAGATTACCACATTCATTCGGACCATTCTTTGCTCATTTTGACATTCTATGTCTATGTAGAGAAATTAGACAAAAAATTTGCGTCAAAAATTCATTTAGTACTAATTTATGTAACTTGTCATGTGGCTGTAATTCTTGCAAATTAAATAGGTCCACCGTGTCGACAGGAAAAGTTCTTAGACTACAAGTAGAAGCAGGTGTACCAGTGAATGCCCCAAGAGAGGCGAGGGGTTGCATAATGCCCCAACTGTGATCGCTTACCCGATACTCTCCGGCTCTTTTTTTTCCTTTGAAACATACTCTCCGGCTTTCACTTCACCGATATATCATATGAGTGTGCGACTTTCAGTAATTTGGATCATCACATATTGTACAAATTTTCTGAAAATTAACATTTTTTTTGTCAAAGAAAAGGTGTAGATCACGCAAGTTTATCTCCCTCACTAAGACACTACTAGCATTAGAGAAAATCTGGACTCTTGACAAAGTCGCTAAGAAGTGGTGAAAGGGACCCCTGATTACATTTATTTAGTACGAGACAGAATTTTTCTCCTATAATTGTGTTGTACAAGTGTCATCTGCTCAACAGTGTAGCCAAATGTCAAAGCCTTGAAATACAAGCTCTTGAATTTAATTGGACGAAAGCTATAAAAAATTGAAATATTTTGCTTGGTAGTGAAGATGTGTACACAAGCTGAAACGCATCTTCTGTCAAAAATTGGGCTTTTTATATAGACTTGGCTTGACAAAGTTAGGTGGCCTTGTGGAGAGTCCAAATTTTTCTAATGAAAATATAGCCAATGTAGCCTTAGATCCTTTTGTCTCAAGTTGTCATCATTCAAGACTTCAAACTTCAATAGTGAAATTATGATTTTTATTCCACAACATTTTTTTGAAGGGGGATTGTTGACTAAAAATAGTGGCATTTATATTTAAATGTATAAAAGTTGAAAGAAATTATAATTTAGAATGTTTTATTTAAGGAAGGTAGAAAAACTATGTTTACTATTTGATGTTTAACTATGTTTGATGTTTAACATTTAATTATAAAATTTTAGATTATTTTTCATAAGGAGACTCCATTTTCACATGACTTTATCTGTATCTTTCAACCAATGCACAAGACTTCAAATTGGGGTGCTCATTGTTTCATTCACATTTTAGAGTCTATTGAAGAAACCTTTAGTTTCCTATAAGTATTGTATTAATTTTGAAAGCAATGACTTCCTTAGAAAGCAATGCAATCAATAGATAGGAACATGTTTTTCTAAACATTCAAATATTGCACCATGCTATATGTCATCTCAATCTCCTTGAGCCTTTGCAATTTCCTTTTATAGATGTTTGCTTTGACTACTTCTGAGACTTAATCTAGGAAGGAATATGTATGAAGAACTGGCAGCTAGTTCAAAGTTAGCCAGTGGAATAGGGAAAAAACTGGTTGCAATTTGAAAACATTGACAAAAAATAGTGAAAAAATCTATAAGTTTTAAGTTTAGAGTATAAAAATAGGGGAAATAAAGGGGTGTTCCTACTTGCTGGTAGTCGTGGATGCGGCTTTCTGTTAAAAGCACTTTATCTCGATTATTGCTTTCCTTTTCACACCCGCTTAGGTTCGGCATAACTCACGAAGGCTCGGGATTGTTTCGTGCGTGTGACTGATGACGTCGGGCTCACTTCTCCTCGTTCTCTCTGACACTGCGGAGAAATTTTTGCCTTCCCGTTCACATGTGGAACTCCAGCCGGCTTGGTGGGGTTCAGAAACTGAGTCCTCAGGGGAGTGCTCTTCAGTAGTGTTCGGGCTGAGTAGCTGAGGCACATAATCTCCCTTGCTCGAAAATTCTATGCAATAGCATATCGTGAGAGTTCCAGAATTAGTGGTGCGCGAGACGGAAGCTAGCTTCACGCTTGAAGGCGGCAGTCACAGAGCAGCTTTAGACGACGTGATTTCCTGTTGGACTCGTCAATCCAGCCCACTGTGAGTACTCAATGACGGCAACAGCGCCTCACTCTCTTTGACGTCGTTCTGCTACCTCGTTGACGCACGAAGGTCATTCATAGAATTGCAGTTCTTTTTTTATCGAAGGACAATAGCTGCAGGTGAGTTCCGAGTGGTTTTGAAAAACCTGCCGTATCTATGTTCAAGACTTCCCCGTCATGCTTTGCGATTTGTCGTTGCACTTCCTGTGCGCTTGCACTTTAATGGTCCACATGAATTTCCCAAACGCCCTTCCTACCGTTTTCTAGGGTTCATAGTTTTCGTTCCCCTGAAGTCGAAACGGCCACCCTCATTAGACAATGCTGATGCCATGCACGCTCTTGTCATGTAGTCCGTCGTCACATTCCTGTATTGTATGAGATATGGCTTTTTGAATTCAATTTGTGATTACGCAAGACTCCCTCTGCTGCTCGAAGGCTCACAGTGGCGGCTATGGATGTCTTGACGGATCCTTTCACTATTGTTGCTTTCACTTTCTGGATACTGCTTCTGTTACTCCATGTTGACGATGACCGCATCGAACCTGCCCCTGTCATTGGAAATGAAGAGGACGACGAGGTCATGGTAGAGTTGCTTCAAATCGACGCGGGACCAGCGCAGGCGACTAATGCCATGATGCAGACTACAGCACAGAACTTCCAAATCTGCAACGCTCTAAATACATTTCATGATGAAATCACTTACTGGGTGAAACCGCGCTCCACCACGTGGTTCTCGAGGTTTTTGATGCATGAATACGACAACAATCGTTGGGTGAGCATATTCCGGATGACGAAACCTGCTGTCTTTGCTCTGTCCGAAGTTCTTCGACCACATGTGCAAAAGAAAGATACTAGGTGGAGGTTCTCAATTCCAGTGGTGGTACGCGTGGCGTGCACGTTATTCAAACTCACACACGGAGCGAATTTCACTATCTGTAGTGAAATGTTCGCCATCGGACGCAGCACTGTGTCCAAGGTATTGAGAGAGGTGGTCTACGCTATCAACGAGTGCTTGAGGAATGAAATTTCTTGGCCTACTGGTGAGCGCTTCCGTGAAACGCAGCAGAAGTTTTCCACCTTGTGTTCTTTGCCAGTTGTGGTTGGTGCATTGGATGGCTTCCACATTGCCATTTCCAAACCGCAGTATTGCCCAGCAGATTATTTTTACTTCAAAAGTGGAGGCTACAGCATCAATTGCTAGGCAGTTGTGGACAGCGAAAAACACTTCCTGGATTTGTACGTGGGGATGCCTGGCTCCACTAACGACAGTCGCGTGCTGTGGAGGTCATCACTTTTTCATTTAGCCAATCACGGCAACCTCATGGACACAGCATTGTCGGTCGATGGGTTCACCCCGTATGTGATAGCGGATTCCGGGTATCCTTTGCTGCCTTGGATCATGGTTCCCCACCGTCAGTCCAACGACTTGTCCATACCTGACACGCTTCTCAATCGGAAGTTGCGCAAGGGTCGTACTATGGTTGAGAATGCCTTCGGAATTCTCAAGCAGTCCTTCCGTGAGTTGCTGGGCAAATCAGAGTTACATTTGAAATTCTTACCTGACGTTGTTGTGTGCTGCGCAATTTTGCACAACATCCTCCTACGCTAGTCACACGAGGAAGTGGAGGAGCTGTTCCTGACTTTGAATTCCGAGGGCATGGAAATACCGAACACAATAGAATTCACGCATCCGCGACTAGTTGGACGCACCGAGCACTTCGGAGTCCAGGCTAATGCAACAGCACTGAAGCGCCAACAGTTGGGCGAGTACCTTGTAGAGCGACGTCAAAGCCGAGCGTGAATTAGTGAGTACTTGACTGCCTGCTGTGACTTCCAAGGTAGTTGTTTCTGTTCTTCTGAACAGCGGTAAGGAAACGGTGCTCCTGTTTCAAATTTCACTGTCATGATGACATATCTATGAATGATGACTGCTGTGAAGCTCAGGACAGATCAGAGAATCAATTACTGTACAATTTTCTACTTTTTTATTTTTTTTTGCTTTTTTGTTTTTGCGTTACACTGCACAAGAGTCTAGTCGAACTGACCATGCTCTTCCCTCAGATCATACACTTTTACATCGTCAAAAGCTGGGCCTTCCTGCGAGCTTTCAAAATGTCGTTGACGCGAACACAGTGGAGAAGGCTTGTGGCATTTAAAATACGGCTGACACAGACTTCTGGCATCCTCTCTTCGAACTACTCATGACCCTGAACTACATGTGCCGTGCTTCAACTAACATGTGCCGACTCTTCCTTGCACGCAGGTCTCACGGAGAAACAAAACTCGGCATGCGACTGATGCCTGCTAGGAAAGCATAGACCATGTACAGAATATGCATATGTTAATTTGTACAGACACTTCGAATATGTACCGCGCTCTCAGTCCTCCGCTTGGTTGTCTTGGAGAGAGGCTAAGTTCATAGCGCAGGTCGTGTCGTCAGGATGCTCCACTGCGGCTGGTATTGTTGCCGCGTGCTGGACCGAAGTACCTCGACGAGCCAGTTGGTGAGGACGACTGTTTTTTGGTGTTTGCCCACTGTGGCTATTGGTGCCTCCTAGGCCCAAGCTGAGAACATGGGTGAGTTCTTCAAAGCAGGTTACCATTTCTGCTTGCTTTGCAATGGTCATGCGTGCGTTGCTATGGGCTGCTTCTGCTGACTACTGCTGCCGCTCATCTCTGTCTCGCTGATAGGACATTTGTTGGCAGAAGAGATCTCTTTGAGCGTCTATTTTCTTCTGTTCTACCTCCAACGTAGCTTCCGATATGCTCTGCATCTGCGTGGCCATAGCTGCACCCGTCGCTTTAGCAGCTTCCACTATGACTGTATGTCTTGCAACGTTTTTGCATCTTACCACCGTGTTTCCAAGGGGTCGCTTCGGTACTGCCGATGTTCCTTCGGAGTCACTTATTGTGATTGGCACCACCCCATCAGGAATGTCAGTGCATTTCCGTGCAGATTTAGTTGGGCCTCCGCTTGCAGGTGGAGTTCGGCGCGTTGGATTTGACATCAGGGTTCGGGGGCAGTGCACTCTGACATCGTCGTCAACAGGATGTCGAATGCCCTCGGCTTGAGGATGGGGTTCGGACAGTCCGTGAACGTCCTCCACCTCCGTCTGGTCATGAGGTAGAGCCCCTTCCACGTCGTCGTCTGTTCCTTTGAAGTTGCCATCCACAGGAGACAATAAGTCCCGCACATGAGGCGGCTTGATGAGAGGACGATTCCCGAGCCATTCATGCATGGCATCGTAGAATTCCTCTAAGAATTGGTGTGGCAACTGTCGAGCCTTCCTCTGCTCCGGTGACATGTCCTAGTAGTCACGGACGTTCATGCTAGTGCGGTAGCAGTGGTCCGTAATCTTCTTGTAGTCAGGCAGTAATTGATACCATTTCGATTTGCATGCGCTTGGATCACGGTAGCACTGGGCCTCGCCAGAAATCATAATGTCATGGGAAACGCGAGCCCATTTCTCACTGTCAGTGAGCATCAAATCACGGGGGTCGGTGTTGTCAAGTTCATCCAAGTGCATGTCTCACTTCGCTTGAATCATGATGAGGACTTCGTTCGAAGTCCAATTAGGGCCGCGACCACGTTTGGATTGGCTTGGTGCACCCTCACTTTGTTCAGAGAAGGTCGTGGCAGTCGATGGCGCTTTAGATGACAAGCTCGGACGAGGTGTCTGGAATGCGGTGAAGGTCGACAGTCCTGTCACAAACAAAGCACGCATGTTGCACATGAGTATCGTTCACTTGAAGCGGGCTCTACCTACTTGGACCAGTATGTGGTGTTGCTGCTGCCGTGAAAGTGTGGACGCTAAGGAACGGGCTCCGAAGCACTGTCGCCTGACATTAACGCATGTGAGTCACCCTTAGGACGTGGACACTGACCAGCATGAGGATTGGCGGACATCGACATACAGAGAGACACAGCAGTGTACATGTCGACGCACCATGTACGTTTCACTAGAAGCAGGCGCACTCTCTGATTGCCATACTCGAAAGTGAGCGTCGACCGAGAAGTAAAACTGTAGCATGAATTGTATTGTAGCGACGTACAAGACTGACGCATGCTTCAATGTGACCTCACTGAACGGGACGGCAGTCGGTGCTCTGATCTTCAGCGCACAAGAGCATTCCTGTGCTGCTCCTCACATAACAAGGCAGTGGAATTCACATGTTCTTTGGTCAACAAGTACCCTGTAACGTGTTGTGCTCTTGCACCCGGAATAGCTACACTTTCATTCTCGTTCTATGACATGTCGAACTTCTTTTTCATGACACAGTAACGTCTTTCCGTACTTGCATGTACGCGTTGTAGTTCTGTAGTCGATGAACATGCCATGAGTTTCAAACGGAAATGACGCTTACCTCCACTGTGTGGAATGGCTGGTCGAACTGGTTCTGTTGCACGCGTTGTTCTCCGGCGGCCATCCATCGAGCGCTTTCCAGTCTCTAGGGAACGCATACATGCACAGGAAGATGAAATTGTGAGAACTAGTGACACGTCAAGAACGGGATGATGCTTTAGCTTCGGCACTGAATTAATCGTCAAGTTTCAAAGACGCACGGTGCATTCTCATGACCCAAGCGCATGCAAGGGAACCATCAAATTTGGAGTTAAATTGCGGCATCGATGAGCTACACTTGGCTCGGAGTTAGCGGCGCTGCCATGCAGGAAACCCAGCAAGTCGGCAGCGACTGATTCAGTGGGATTCCCCGAAAATGTATAGTGAAGTACTGACAAGCGCTTACGAGTTCAATTACCAGGTTGGCCGTTGCCATTCCGTTCAAGAAATAATGAGTGTTTCGACGCAGACTGGAATTCACAAATCAGCGTCTACTGAAGCAGGTGAACAAACCGAAGCATCGACTGTGCAGTACGTTGAGTCCACACATACAGTGAAATACAGATTCCATTGCATTATTAAGCGCTTAAGTGTGATTACAGTAGTGACGGTGCTCACTGCCACATACCTCTGCGTCGAAGACCTGCTCGCACCACGTCGTCAATAAAGAGTGGACAGTTTCTAATTCGCTCTCTGATTTCGTCTCAGACCTTGCAGTATGATTGCATACAGTGAAAGAGGAGGACTTCTTTCGTGGCAGCGGAGGTCATGAGAATTCCAAGCGAGGAGGATTAGCCTTGTCACTGAAGCATTCTTAACCTCAATTATGTGGCTAATTAAACCACGCATGGGAGCCATAATGATCTTGCTAATCAGAAGCACGCTAAACTTGCTAGCTGGACTGAGCATCGACATGGCGCCATTCTTGTGCACCTGTACCGCTGGTAGTCCGTATTTCATACTATTAGCATTAACTACATCCCCACCGTCATACTCGGCACTGCTCCAGACCAACCACGTAGGCTCGGGGATGCCTGAAAACAACAGTTGTGAACGCGCTGTGTTGTTTGTGCTTTTTAGTAGTTAAATATGCCAAGATAAGTGCAAGTGGGAACACCCCTTAACCTCGGAAATAACTAGACTCCTGAAAGACATGGAAATTGGAGGGAAAGTAGTCGGCAAAATTTTAAAAACTTCCCAAGAGGTGGTCGCGCCGCCTGGAGCAGATGGTCTTGACTCTTGAGGTATTCCAACTTCGTCGAGGGGGAATTGACAGAAGCCGGTTGTCTCGAGCGGCCGCGCGTTGTTCAATCCAACTGAATCGACCACCTCTTGGCTTTGCTTCTGCAACTGATTTTCCACGGAGACTGTCGGTACGTACGTGAATCCTGTTTTGAGTATGTCAGCGAATCTGCGCAAAGCGCTGTTGAGAATTCGTCTTTGATGGAGTAGACGGTGTTTTCTTATTTGCAGTCGTTGGTTTATGACTGTGAATCCACGGCTGGATTGTTGAATTGAGATTCTGTCTTTGGAGTTAGGGTTACAAAATATATACCGTCGGTAAATGACAACAAGGACTTGATCTTCTCTTGATTGATATTCTGAGATTGATGATACTTACATGGACCAGTTCTTAAGCATCTTGTGGACACTTGATAAATTATCTGGTCTAGGAGGATGTGCATTCGGAGGCTGAGGCTGCGAGGACGCAAGCGAATGGACCAGGAGGATGCCCTTGTTCCAACAAGCTCCAGTCACGGAGTAGCGGAGGACGTCTTGGAAGGTTGTGCCTCGTCCATAGACGTGAGCCCCAACTTTCTCACCCCAATGCAATCCCTCTCTTCATGCTCTGTCCATTCAGGGGTTGAAGGTGCAACGACATTGGCGGCGTCAGGTCCGTCTTCCTCGCCGTTCTTCTCTACACGCATCCAAAGCTTGAGTGAGCGGAGGAGCGACTTGGGGAGCGAGTTGGAGTTCGAGATCGAGTCCTCTAAATCCCACTGGACTGAGACGTCTGCTGCGACATCAGATTTTGATGAAGAAGGTCAGCGCGTTCGTGACAGCGTTGCATTTGCGAAGTTGAAGGAACATCCGGAGTGGGGTCCGTTTTTCCGGAGACAGCCATACGAGTTAAAAATTGGTGAAAAGATTGCTGAGGGAGGGCAGGCTGACATATTTGAAGCTCTCGGAACAAATAAGCGCGAGGATGCAAGATATTTCAAAGGAAAGACGAGGCTGGTACTGAAAGTGTTCAAAAAAGGTGCTTCTCTCGAAGACGTGCAACAACTGTGGCCTCCTGGATTAGCTTCAGCCGCATTGCCATACCGATATTTCCACCGCATTGGAAGCCAAAGTGCTAAGTGGTTAAGTCATGGACTTTGTTTTTCATTGGGTGCCCAATTGTTGGATGATGGCAGATTCGCGTTCATCTTTGACAGGTTCTGGGGCGATTTCCGCAAGCTCATAGATAGGCGAATGCTGAAAAGTAATGGAGCCCCGCCATTTTCATTGGAGGAGACCCACATAATCCTGAGCAATATCGCACGGGGTATGGTCATCCTCCACAAGTGTGGCCTTCTCCACAAAGACCTAATAGCTGCCAACGTGTTGGCGCCAAGTGAAGGTGAACCCGCAGCTTATATTGCCGACTTTGAATCCTCGGCCGGGATTGCAGGCACGGGCTTTTGGAGAGCTCCCGAGGTTTTGCTTGCGCTGAAGACTCGCAGTTTGGTGCCGGAGACCTTCACGCAGAAATGCGATGTGTATAGCTACGCGATGACCTGTTATGAAGTCCTCACAGGCCGCATACCTTTTGAAGGCCATCCTACCAACGATTATGATATGATCTTGCGTGGTGAAAGACCTCCTTTACCGGATGATATCTTTCTCGCTTTTAAGGATCTGGTGAGAAAATGTTGGCATGAAGACCCTCTTCAAAGGCCCTCATTTCAAGAGATTGTTGCAGACCTTCAAACGGCAGATGACGACTTTGTTTTCAAGTTTAATTATTCTCAAGGTATGAAAATTTAAAGGGTGTAAAGCAAGATGTTCAGTTCTATTTCTTTGCATCTGCCATGCCATTGCTGCAGGGTTAGGGTTTAGGGTTTTAGAATTTCAAGTCTGGAGCAAAGAGAAGCATAAAGTTAACTTGCGTGTTGAGTAGAATGAAATAGAGGGTAGGCTGCTATTTTTGATTGACTTTTGCAATTCACTTGCTGCTGAATGAATGGGAGAAAAAATCAACCAGTTTTAATGTGTTTTTAGAATTTGTGTTCTGCATGCTTGAGCTTGATGCAGGGTTGGGGCAGCTTGATGCAGGGTTGGAGCTTGATGCAGGGTTGGTTGCAACGACTGTGGCCTCCCAATTTATTATCGGTCATATTGCCAAACCCATATTATTTCTGGAGTGTTACATGGAGTGGATATCGTTACGGTAGTCAACATGCAAATAATTTACTTTGTTGGTCAATGGGTGTGCAATTATTTAAAGATGATGGTTTGTAGGATGCATGTACGCAGAATTACAAATAAGAGAATGCTCAATAATGAAGGCAACCTAAGTTTTGTCATTGAAGGAGATCCTCTAGTTTCTTGCAAGAAATTATAATACAAGAGGCTTTTTCTTTGTATCCCTATACAAGTGAAGTCTTCAAACTCAAACTTCCTCACATATAGCTTCAATCAATGTAAAACCTCCTCCCACATTGAGTCACAACTAACCAACACCTATGCTATAAAACTTGTTGTCCAAGCAACAAAGCCTTGCTTTTCAAATAAGGTCCTACTCAAACTACATCATATCCAACTTTTGTCAATGCAAAGCTCTACCTAAACCTTGGAAAACAAGAAATAAATTGTTGCTAATTTTCTTAAAATCTCTTTTAATTACTTTCAAATGTGCTTTGTGGCAATGCCTTCAACTCAATAACAAGCAACTATTTTGGAAGGGACTTGTCTTTTTATAGCAATGTTTATTCTTTGAATACAGTAGTTGCCCAAACTTCTTCCAAGCTTCCTTCACTTCATTCTAGAGTTAATGAAGTTGTAGGAGCAAAGAGCTAACTTAGAGGAATTCAAAGGCACTTGTACAATCAAAGTCAAACTTCTTCACATGGCATGTGAATGTAAAGTTTGCCAATGCAAAACCAAAGCCTTGTCCTAAAACTCTAAAATCCAAACCCAAACCCAAATCCACTAGTTTCTGCTTTCAATTGCATATTGTGGCAATTGCGACTCAAGTTACTTCAATTAATAGCAAAGTTGCCAAAGCAAAGAGCTTGAAGAAATCAACAACAAAGGGGTGACTGTAAGGCGAGTACTACAACAAAACTAGTTTTTTTTTGTTCTTTTTTCATTTTTTATAATATGCCAAAGTAGGCATATTAAATGTTGTTGTGCTCCAAAGATATCATATTAGCACATATTACATTTGTACAATTCTATTTTCATCTACATTTTAGCAATTTCATCCAAGATTTTACTTCGATATGTTCCATAGGTTGATATTGGGTCCATTATTTAAGTGCAAATTAATGACAAATTGAAAACAAAACAAAACACTACTGTATGATAGGCAAAACCAAAGCCTCATCAGTCTTCCCCTTCGATCTGAATCCCTGTTGTTTGTTCTCGATCGTCGTCTGTGCCAGTTCCGCTTGCACCCCTTGCCTTCCAAGAGTTAACTTAGTAACATCTTATCTTCGCCGAAGAGCTGGAGGAATTCGACGGCAAAGTGGCCACCACCACGCAATCTAAACCCGCCCACCCCGCTTTCCGATCACTCCTCAAGTACCGAGCGCTGAAGAACCCATCCAGCATGACATTCCCGCTGCCAATCTCTTCTTCCATCACTGGCCCCAAGTCTGGTTTCTTCAACAAGAACCCCTCCTCTTCCACCTTCATCATCACCGCCCGACTCCTTCGCGGCCGCAAGCCGAAACCCAACGGCACCTCCTGTCGGAGAATCGTTTGACCTCTGTACTCCACGCGCACCAGCACTCGGCGCAAGGTCGTGAAGCACCCGGCCACGGTGTTGGGGTTCCACGTCGACAACCCAATGTTGAAAGCGCTGTCGACTTGCCATGGCGTTCCCTCTGTTGCGTTCGTTTGGTAGGTGGTCATGTTGCGG
Organism: Thuidium tamariscinum; assembly: GCA_947034885.2. NCBI lineage: Eukaryota > Viridiplantae > Streptophyta > Bryopsida > Hypnales > Thuidiaceae > Thuidium > Thuidium tamariscinum. The sequence goes on from OX344757.2 coordinate 15,626,965, forward strand.
ATGCTGAGGGTTTCAAGGGCCATGCCGGGTTTGTCTTGGCAGTAGGCCACCACCCAGTACAATCCAAAGACGAGGAAGAGGAGGACGAGGATGAGGAAGATGCAGAAAAAGCACGTGCAGTAGGATTGGGTTGGTAAGGGGAAGAGCACTTCGACTCTGTAGGTCTCGTCGGCGACGGAGCTTCTCTGGCATTGAGACATCCTTGCGGCGTCTTTGTTGGTTGCGTTGGCTACACCCGCCGGAAGCATTCTTGAAAGATTTGTGAATTGACCTTGAAGTTTTCTTGGAAATGATGCTGTTCACGACACATTTAGATTCAGGTTACTTGTTGCAGAAAAATGGATTGCAGGTATGAAAATTTCAAACGAATCGTTCTCTACTTAGGGTGAAGTTGCCAGCATATCAATTTCCTTCGTGCAGGTCCAGATTAATAAGGCTTCGAACCCTAATTCGCCCAAGTGGCAAGCTCAATGCAGAGGTCTCAAGTCCATCATAGAAACTTTCAAACATATTTCTGTTGTCCAAAATTGTAGAGCATGGTTTCTTCTTCTTATGGACACATTTCGTTATCTTTTGTGAGACTACCTAAACGATCCGTTTCAATTCCTATGCAGTAGATGGAAAGTTAACAATTTTTTTCCCACTGGAATCTTGAAGGTAGAAAAACAGAGGTTGATGAGAAAACTCTCACATGATCACTCGGGAGTCTCTTCTTCCAACAAAGTTAGGGCCTGTGAATGTGCTTACTGCTTACCTTAATCCTCCACTGCCAAGCTAATTCCAGATTAACTTGAATCTTTGATTGCAAAGCAATGCTCCAGTTCAACCTTCGAAGAAGCAAAGTGATTGCCAGGGCAAAGTCAGAGCAACCACGACGTATCTTGGAGTTCAACGCTGCAACCCATGAATTGTCCTCAACAACCTAAGAGACTAGCTGATCATCGACTTGAGAAACATCAATTAATTAGAACCAAAAATACATAATAATAAATGTGCATCTAAATATAATTTTGAAAAGTAAAAGCAATTTTCAAAAAATAGGGAAAGGAAGTAAAAGTTTCACAAAGAAACACTCTCTTTTACTTTGTAAAAAAGAAAAGGATGTGAAATGAAAAGGTGAATGTTTTATATTTTTTTTAATATTGAGCACTAAAAAAATTCCAAAAGCACATGATCAAAAATTAAACCCTAGAATTGAGCCTCAATGCCTTACTACTTTATATTAATTGGGACCGGAGCATTGGACTAAAGCTAATTGAACTATTATAAATCCTAGCATCTACTGACAACATCAAAACCCAAGTTTTGACTATCAACAAGCATTTTACTCTGTAAATGCTTGGTTAGTGACTGTAGAAATCATCCCTTTTGGCACTATATGACATCATCTACTTTAAAAAAAAAGAAAAAAGTTGGATTGAAATTCAAATTTGTAAAGATAATAACGACTTGGCTTTCTATAAGATCCTATGATTAATTATACCTAAAATTAATTCATTGCCCTTTGAGCTTCTACTCTTTGTAACTTTCAAAATCAAGATTTAAAACACCTTGACAATTGCTAAAAATTTTGAGGGTTAATGAACAATATTTCATTAAAAATTAAAATTAAAATGAATTTCTACTCTCATGTAGCCAAGAGTGGCACATCAAATTTAGTACAAATTATTATTAATAATAACTTTATAAATATTTTATTCAATCTTTTTGATATTTACTGTTTTTATCATTTTCAGAGTAGGGTTAATCATAAAGGCCTCTGGTCTCTCATTGCACACTTTACAATTAACTCTAGTATCTCGTGGCATCATACTAAGGTAGAACCACCTATTCCCGATCAAGGACCTATACCCAACTTATAGGATGTGGCTATTTCCAACCAAGGCTAGAAGAGATTTACAATGAAAGCTTAGAATGTACTTTTCCCCCATTTTTAAGGTTGGGACTAATAAAGTCATGACACATGTCCCAAAGTGTCATAAAATGCGTAGGAAGTACCAATTGGGAAAGTAGTCTTGGCTATGATCCGAATTAGAAGACTCTAGACATTGGCTATGGATTCGAAGCACTTTTTGGCTTCTAAAAATAATAATAATTTCAGTTTTGGGAATAAAATTATGAAAAAATTGCAATCCCCATCTTTCTTATCTTGCTACATGGGAAAAATTTGCTTAGCCTCATATTCGTCATGATCTGTTCTAGAATTGCTTAAGTGATCGGGTATAGGTGATTTTACCTTACTTCTATAGATGCTACTAATACCCCTTACTAATACCTTCACTAATTTGACTAATCACTGTACTAACCATTGAAGAAAAACTCATCCTGTGAGCTTGGGGATTTCCTTCTCCTTCGCATACAATCGTAATTAGCTTAAGATTAAATATCGGTCAAACTCTGGAACAATCTCCTGAAATGAGGGCCTTTGAAGAGGGTCTCCATGCCAACATTTTCTCACCAGATCCTTGAAAAAGGGATCGATAGCATCCGGCAAAGGAGGTCTCTCACCACGCAAGATCAGATCATAGTCGTTGGTAGGATGGCCTTCGAAAGGTATGCGGCCTGTGAGGACTTCATAACATGTCATCGCGTAGCTATACACATCGGATTTCTGCGTGAATGTCTCATCCTTGAAACTGCGAGTCTTCACCGCAAGCAAAACCTCCGGAGCTCTCCAAAAGCCCGTGCCTACAATCCCGGCCGACGATTCAAAGTCGGCAATAAAAGCTGAACATCGATCAAAGGAACTAGTATCCCCACCTACCGCCAACACGTTAGCAGTTTTCAGGTCTTTGTGGAGAAAACCACCCTTGTGGAGCATGTCCATGCCCTCGGCAATGTTTCTCAGGATATTGTAGGTATCCCGAAATGAAAATGGCGGGGCTCCATTACTTTTGAGCATTCGCCTATCTATGCGTTTGCGGAAATCGCCCCAAAACCGGTCAAATATGAACGCGAATCTGCCATCGTCCAACAATTGGGCACCCAATGAAAAACAAAGTCCACATTGTTCAATATAACTGTTGTCCTCCCAAAGGACTGTCAAAAATCGGTGATACATTGCAGCTGTAGCTAATCCCGGAGGCCACAGTCGTTGCATGTCTTCGAGAGACAAGCCTTTCTTGAACACTTTCACCACCAGTCTTAACTTTTCTGTCGAATGTCTTCCATCCTCGCGCTCAATTGTTCCAAGAGCTTCAAATATCTCAGCCTGCCCTCCCTCAGCAATCTTCCCACCAATCTCCAACTTGTATGGCAGTCTCTGAAAAAACCGACCCCACTCCGGATGTTCCTTCAACTTCTCAAACGCAATGCTGTCAGCCACCCGCTGCTTTTCGTCTCGAATCCGCTGATCTTCGGCATCAAAATCTGATGTTGCAACAGATGTCTCAGTCCAGTGGCATTGGGAGGCCTCGATCTCAAACTCCGACTCGCTACCCAATTCATCCCTCCGCACACCCAAGCTTTGGATGCGTGCAGAGAAGAACGGCGAGGAAGACAGACCTGACGCCGCCGATGTCGTTGGAGCTTCAGCCCCTGAATAGACTGAGCATGAAGAGAGAGATTGCGCTGGGGTAAGAAGGTCGGGGCTCAAGGCTACGGACGAGGCACGACCTTCCAAGACGTCCTCCGTTTCTCCACGACTCGGCCTTGCTGCGACAAACACATCCTCTCGGGCCTTTTGCTTGCGTCTCCACAGAGTCAGACTCCGAGTCCACATCCGCCTGGTTCAGAAAATTTATCAATTGTCCACACGAAGCTTGGGAACTCGTCCGTGGAAGTATCGTCACCCTCGGAATACCAATCCATGCAAAACGCAGCCCTATTCGCCATTTACCGACAATATACATCTTGTAACCCTAGCTCCACGGACAGACTACGATATAAAATTCGACGCTGCGCACGTGGATTCTCACTTTCCATAGAATCAACAACTGTGTATAAAGAAAACATCATGTACTCCATCAAGACGAAATCGCAACAGCGCTTCGAGGATTCAAATTGCAACAAATTTGTTGACATACTCAAAACAGGATTCACTCACGCACCGAAACTCACCGAAAAACCGAAGCAGAAGCAGAGCAAAGAGGTGCTCGAATCAGCTGGAAACTACCACTGGGGAGTTGCTGGAGGCAACCGATTTCAGTTAATTCCTCCCAGACTAAAATGCCTGAAGACCATCTCTACGCTCGAATTAGTCGGCACGGCAACTGGCCTGGCTCAGAAATAGCATGCTGGCTGGATTCGAAATTCCAGCGAAATATTCCTGTCAACAAATTGTAGCTGCATACATTTTTATGGTTGGCAGGCAGTCATTGTTTTCAAAGGATCTTGAATCGACAGAAATCTGCGTGTGCTGCGCAGGTTCCCAAGTTTCAGTGAAATGCTCTTGTAGTGGCCGTGCGGTTTGAAAAAGATTCCAAAAATTCATTCATACGGTGCAAAATGGAGAAAGAATCTGAAATTACTACAATGAAGGGCTCATTTAGAATTTCATGTACTCACCTTTCATTTCCAACTTCAAATGGATATCAGGAGTCTACCATCGCAGAAGAGTTCTCCTCCAAGTCCAAAGCACTTCGAGCGCATCCTACTTTGGCGGAGGGAAGTTAGAAGCCAAGACTGCTACAGTTCGAGCTCACACAACTATTCGTTAGCAGGCTCCTCCAAAAGTTGGATTCAACGAAAACAGCATACGCCGACACACTTCCAATTCGAAGCTACAAGAATCAAACGCCCACAAGATGGTCAGAAAATGTTGCAACTACTCCTCAGCGGACTCAGAAAGAATATCTCGAGAAACTAAGCCCCCTACTGTCATATACAGACTCACTACATGTTCACTGTAGTAGTTAGCCCTAGGTTTGAGTGATTCTCTACATGACAATGAGGTGCACATGAAGAGAACATGTTCTTCGCAGTCACGAGAATACCGACACAGAACTTTGTGAACTCAAATTGCAGTATTTCGTTAACAAAATTCACAGCCTGATCCACTCACACATTGGACAAGTATTCACGGTGATCAACGCACGATAGAGAGGCAGAGCGGATTGCAGTTGGGTCCTGGAGTGAGATTCATTCAACCACGGTCAGCCTGGAGCTCGGTATATTGTGTATACACGCTGGAGTGCTTGATCTACGTCTAGGGTTTCAGGTGCTTCTCAGCAGTTGGCAAGAAAACGTGTCGCCCCTGGGGTTTTGGAACAGACATGTGGCCTCCAAAACGTTTGTTAATATTATTATTATTCCGTGTTATTTACTGCTGAGGTGGCAGACACAAAAACTCTCGAGTCAGCCGTTTCGAAATCTCCCGCCCACTTCAGCATTCGCGGCGCTCCTCTGCGGGACGTCGTCTCTGCAGAGCCGGCGAACTCTCGAGCATTTTCATCTCGCAAGTTGCAATTGGTGCTGCATTGCAAGTTGAGTCCCTTGACAACATTTGTGGAAAGTTTCTCAAGATTCGGTCACTAGCTATGGGAGTATGACGACGACAGAAGGTGAAACCGGAGCGATGGGGAATCCCGAGTTCCCGGCGTTTCCGTTCACTCCGTATCCCATTCAGCTGCAGTTCATGACTGCGGTGTATCGCGCTCTTCAAAAGGGCGGAGTGGCCATCGTGGAGAGTCCCACAGGTTTTCTTTGAGTACCTCTCTTCGTCCTCTCGTTTTGCGCTTTTCAAAATAATCGTGATTGATGTCTTGTAGCGGAGGATTATGGCAAATTCTGATTTGGGTTTGTGGATCTCTGTCTTGAAGGGGAGCATATTGTGTTTTTTAGGAAAATGCACTGCCGAGAATTTTTTTCAGCGAGACTTGGACACTGAAATTGGAGCTTCTCAAGTTTCTTGATACTATTTAGGTTCTATTAGGTTTCTGCCAGTTCTCGCTATGGATGCAGCGGGGGGTAATTTTTCTAGAGTGCGGATTTGGTTGGATTGTGTTGGATCTACGGCTGCCTGAAAATTGCACTGATTTTTTTTTTGAAGGAAAATGGCCAGTTGGACCCTGGCTTGGCAGTAACTTTAGATCTTCGGCATCAATGCTGTAGTACAGGCGAAGTAGGTTTTCTTCTACTGGACCTGGTTGTATGTTAGGATAGCTTGTTACCAAGATCAGACACATATGAAGTGGCTGAACACCTGGATGATGACATGCAGGAACTGGAAAAACGTTGAGCTTAATTTGTAGTGCTCTTCAATGGCTCCAGGATGAGCACGCGCTTCGTTTATCCAGTCGACCCAAAGCTGACACACAATTTCTCAAAAAGGATGAGGAGCCAGATTGGATGAGGGATTTTCAAGTCAACAAGGAGGAACAGAAGCTCAAGGAGAAAGAGGAGAAGAAACAACAACGCATTTTGCAACTGAAGAGTGCAAGTGTGAAGAAGGCGACCAGTTCGCGTTCTTTTTTTGGAGATGTGGAAGAAGGCTTTGGCGGCAAGCGAGCGAGCAAGAAAGCGGGGAAGGCCGTTGTTGGTGCCCTTGAGGATGACGAGTTCCTTGTGGCCGATTACTGCAGTGATGATAATACCAGGTTAATTCACACCTCCAATAAATACTGACTAAATGTCATGGTTCTTCCCTCCTATCTTTTAGTTGAGGATGTCTTCGCAATTGACTTTGAGTCACCTTAATTTTATTGGGGAAACGGGAATAGCTGTGGTTTCCCTCGAACTCGGCGCGTGTCACATTTTACAGACCCTCTGTGCTCTTGCTGCGGGATGCCAGCTTGCAGCATACCCTCTCCCCAAGCTCGTACTCCGTATAATAGAGGTCCATTCATGCACAATTTATGAAGTGAACTGTCGAAACATGCTAGGGACTCTCGCACTGTCCATGATGGTTCTTGCGCAGATTGCGAGTCGATCTTGTGAAACTATCTTGCCTGTCTCTTTCTTGAGTGTTTGAATTTTGTTTCCTCTCAAAGGTTGTTTTGGTTTCAATTCTGTTGAGATTGTTGTCGATCAGGTGCTGCTTGAGTCGATCATAACCAAAGTTGATCCTAACGGTTATTCTGGAAGTCGGTGCTTCAGTGGCGAGAATGTGAAGCGGAAGCCTGAGAAGGATGTTTCCAGTAGCAGCGAGGAAGATCTCGATGAAGCGGAGGAACAAGAAGAACCTTTGAAGGTATTCTTTTGTAGTCGGACACACTCGCAGCTGTCTCAATTTGTGGGGGAGTTGAAAAGGACAAAGTTCGCAACGACTTTGCAAAGTGTGTCACTGGGATCACGAAAGACTTTATGCATCAATCCTGGTAAGTACGTGTTCCAAAATTCTAAGTAGCATGGATGACTTGTATCGAAGTCATTAACAAGGTCTATGATTTTCCTTGATGATATTCCATTTTCGGTCAATTTGATCAGCGTTAACTGTTAAAAGAGTCCCTCTTAAATGTGAACTACGACCATACTTGATTTTACTTTGGAGTTCTTCCGTCAGACCATCTAGTACGCCTCAAATACTTCCACAACACGTCCTGAGCAATTATGAACGTGGGCGCAGAAGTGGCGAAACTTGGGAGTTCATCCCGAATTAATGAGCGCTGCTTAGAATTACACAAGGCCAAGAGTAGCGGCCAAACAGGAACTAAGGTAGTCGTTTCAATGTTCATACTGCTTTGGGGGGAGCTTGATGGAGACTCGAGAGTGCTGTTATTCCTGAATATCCCCTTCCTTGCCAATGCGAATTGATTCACTGTCATTTGCTGCCGGTCGCTACATCCCGCTTGTTGTAGGGTTCCGGATGTTGGCCAACTTACCGAATCTGAATGACTTATCTTAGAGGGTAATTCGTTAATTTTCCTTGTTTCAGTATATTGCCCTCCTTGGATTTCGGTGCCATTTCCTCCTCGCTCCTCGCTAAGATTACCGGAGTTGTGTCATCTTGCAGGCTGTTAAAGGCAATCAAATGCAGAGGAAAAAGATTAAGAGTTCTGGTTGTCCAATGCTCAAGAAACAGAGTCTGCAGCGACAGTTCAAAGAGAAATTAGAGGTATCCGGTGCTATGGATGTTGAGGACCTCGTGAAAGTAGGCCAACAATCGGGGACTTGCCCTTACTATGGCTCCCGTCGCGCAGTACCTGCAGCTGACCTAGTGGTGCTCCCGTATCACTCTTTGTTGCATAATTCTACTCGTGAATCACTTGGAGTGAAGCTCAAGGACTGCGTAATCATCATCGACGAGGCTCATAATCTTGTGGATACGGTTAGCAGCATTTATAGCTGTCAGGTCTCCGCAACACAAGTGGGTACCACTGCTGCCTATTCCTTGTTCCTTCCATTTTATTGTTCATAAATAGGATGGATGTCTCTCAACGGTTGACCCAAGAATCTGATGACAGTCTCACTATAGCTCTGCTGGGTCAATTGAAAAAACCATTGAAACTACCTTGAGAATGATGCAGTTTGAAAATGAAGTTTCAGGGAAACTGTGCTGAGTAATCAGAAGCTAATGACGCTAGGTTAGGTCTCACCACTGATTTTTCCCATTTCAACGCACAATAGTAGTTCAAACTATCGAAACTTCAGCAGGCTTGGATCGGAGCAAAGTGAGGACAAAAGTCCAGTCCAGCACATCACTGATTTATTCCAGTTCCTACTTAATTCGTTTGTAACGTGAAGGCAAACTTGCAATGGTCTCATATTCTCTGACTCTAATGCGCCCTGTGGCTTGCCTATGTTCAGTTGAGGCAAGTAAGCTCCCAGCTCGCGGAGTATCTTGAGAAGTTCAAGAACCGTTTGGCCGATTCTAACCGGCGGTACATTGAGACATTACTTCTCCTGATTAAGGCCTTACTGGATTGTCTTGCCGTACCTCAACAGGGCAGTGGAGTGAAATCTAAGATTTTGACCATAAACGACTTTGTTTTCTCATTGAAAATAGACAGCATCAATCTGTTTAAACTACGCCGTTACATCAAAGAGAGCAACATAGTCCACAAGGTTTGAGTTTGTTTGCATCTGCTATCTTGCTCATTTCTACTTTAACTTTTTAGTGATGTTTTGATCTTCATGGTCTTCAACATTCATCTGAGCGTAAATATTTCAATCACCATTTCCTGTACATACTTTTGAAGTCAGCTATACGTCTGAATTTTTGTTCAACATTGTGTGCCAATCCACTGAACGAATCCAGAACTCCACGCCTGATGCGTCGCCACTCGTGTTGGCAACCTGTATCGCAAGTCTTCTCTTCTAGTTTCATGTCTCTATGCAAGCTAACATGTCACATTACAGGTGAGCAGCTATGGTGAGAAAGTAATTTCGGAGTCCATTTCGCAGTCAAGAAGTGGTCTCAACAAGGGAACAATTCCTCAAAACAGTAGTGCACTTACTGGCTTCCATGCTTTGGCAGACCTTGTGCTTGCCCTCACAAATGCTGATGAGGATGGTCGCGTGCTCGTTGTGCCCAGCGTCGGGAAAGGCCTAGATTTATGGGATGGACACCTCAAGTTTATTATGTTGAACGCTACAACACACTTTACCGAGGTAGGTCGTGTGAGTACAAATGTATGGCCTTTAGAATTGCCGTTAATTGTGTATCAGTACAAGCAAGTTGTTCACAACCTGCTCATCATGCGATTTGCTTTGTCATGTGCTTGTTATGATCAATCATTTACCAGTACCTGAGCTTTGATTTTAGCGTTTTGGATCGTCCATGAAGCATTTTCTTCTCATTTTTTTTTCTGCTGATATAATGATTGATAGCTTCCACCTCTACAATAATGTAGTGTGGAGACCCTGAGTTTCGGTTTTTAGAATTAAGACTTTTGAAGCTACCGGGGATGAACGAAATGATGGATTTTATCTAAAACTATTTTTGCTTGGTCTTGTGTGCGAACCTTTCAGATCGTTGAAGAGGCTAGAACAGTGATACTAGCAGGAGGAACCTTGCAGCCTATCTCTGAACTTCGCGATCGGCTCTTTCCACAGTTGCCTCACGAAAAGGTCAGTTCCTTTTGGAATATCGCGAGATCATCAGAATATCTACACCGTGATCGTCTCATCTTCTGCTTTTGTCTTTCAATGAATAGACCTCTGCAATTTTCTTCGAAGAACTTGCCATTTGATCATGATTTACAGCATTATGCATTTGCGTGTGGTGCAGGTTCACCTCTTCTCATGTGGCCATATCGTACCACCCGAAAGTATACTCCCGATTGCTATAGCACGAGGACCTGGGGGACATACGTTTGATTTTACGTACCAGTCCCGTAGTTCTCCGACTATGGTAAAATTCTCCTCGTCTGCCTAACTTCTGCATAGAAAATTCACTTGCCAGAAATTAAATATTTGTTGTTGCTCTCAGAAATTGTTTTAAAACGCACGAAGGGGTTAGTATTAAGCTGTGCTTTGATTCCTGAATATCAGAAGTGGACGTGAAGGCAAGTGAACCTCATGTTTTGTGCAGTTAATAGGTTGAAGATGCAGAAGTGTAAGTGACGTCCTTTGACTAACGCTTGACCTTTTATTGGTCAGATAGAAGAATTGGGGCGACTGATCAACAATGTTTCATCCGTAGTTCCAGAGGGCATTGTGGTCTTTTTCCCATCTTTTGAGTATGAGAGTCAGGTCCATGCCACCTGGGCGGACAAAGGCATACTCACTTCCATCCAGATGAAGAAGCAAGTATACCGAGAGCCTCGGAGCGCAACTGAAGTTGAGGACGTTCTACAAAAGTACAGGGATAGTGTCGCCAAGACTTTGGATAAAATCAACTCGGCAGAACGAACTCCAAGGGGAGCTTTGCTCCTTTGTGTGGTAGGGGGGAAAATGTCTGAGGGAATAAACTTCAGTGATGGTATGGGTCGTTGTGTTGTGATGGTTGGTTTGCCCTATCCAAGTCCATCTGATCCGGAGCTTATTGAAAAAATGAGGTACATCGATCAGCTTCCAACAGCAGCCGAGGTTGGCGTAGGGGCTGCTGTGAACGGTATTAATGCACTGCAACGATGTGGGCAACGCGGGCGAGAGTACTACGAAAATCTCTGCATGAAAGCTGTTAATCAGTCTATAGGTAACAACTCTCTTTTCCATCTCTTTTTGTCATATCCTAGCACTGAAATAGTTCGATCCTTCCTCTCCAAGTGGTTAAAGATTCGGACGTCATAGTTGAAGTTGTAGAAGCAGTTACAAGCTTTGGATTCTGTCGCCACTCATTTAGATACTGTTTTTGAATACGATAATTTGCTCTGCATGATGGCTTAATTCCAGTCTCACTTAGTGCTATTTCTGAGAAACCAGCATGCTTCTGTTGAATGCTGACCATGTCTCTTCGGCTGTTTAGGTAGGGCGATCAGGCACATTGGAGATTATGCAGCTATTCTGCTTGTTGATGTGCGCTACACATCGACATCGGGGCCCTCAGGGTCAAATGCTAAACCGTCGGGACCGGCATCCAAGTTGCCAGAGTGGATCAAAGAGAGGTTAGTACCTGTAACTGGTAGTTTTGGGGAAGTTCACAAATTGCTGCATCAGTTTTTCAAGCACAATCAGCAACGAATCCAGGGAAATTAGACAGTTGTAAGTAGTGACTGGGGATGTCGGAAATGGCTCTAATCCCATGACGTAAGAACCATGCATTCAAAATTATATCCCGTCCGCAGAGCAACCAGATCAATACTTAGCATGAAAATGATCATGCTAGCCACGTGCTCAAAGAAGGTCAAGAAAGTAAGATCCACCGATCGGCCAGGATTCCAGAGCTTAAGGCTGCTACAATTCGCCAGAGGATTGACTGAATTGAAGTGGAAACGGCGTGGCTACCTCGTAAGAGTCTGTCCATCGAAGTAACAACGTGGTTCCATGCTGTTATGTCAACAGTCGAGAACGGATCAATGTCTCCAGTCTCAGCTCTCCTCATTGTTTATCGCTTTTAGAGAAAGCTGCCCCTGATTTAATGTATACCTCTACCGGCCCTCATGAGGCCCAATTCTTTTTTAATGACGAATACTTAAACGATACAACCTTGGTTAGACGTTATCACGATTAATGTTCTTTTGGTTTCATTGACTTGGTTGAATCGACATAAGTTATTACCAGACCTTTTTTTACTTTTTGAGAAATCACTAAGATGGTAATCACTTCAAATTTGGTGAAGCATTGTGTTTCTACATTCATCTATCTTTTGGACTTAAAAACGCTTTTCCATCATATTCATACACTTTTTCATCCAAATTTGGTGACTTCATCCACATTTTAAAGTGAATTGGAAAGTTTTTGGTAAAAAAAGATTACTTTTATGTGGTGAAAAAAAAACATTTATTTTGAAATGGTACAATCTGGCTCCATAGTGCTGAAAAAAAAGGGCTGATTATTACCGATTGAACCTTATAGATGAACTATGTCCTTTAAGATAAGAGATAGTTGATTTCATGATTTTATGTTTAAGCAATTAAAAAATATGATTTAGTACCACTAGGACTAGTGATATATATGTTGGTCAAAACATAAATAAATAACAATCACTCTTTTGCTTTCATTAGTATAACATTCAGTAGCATCAGGTGGCTCTGCCTTCTGGAGGGTGTGGAATATTTGACACCCCAACAGTGTTTCATGAGTAATTGACTGAAGTATGTTAGAACATATAGAAGATGGAGAGGTTGTTGGGTGTGGAATATGCCACACCCTTCATTGTAGAGAGAAGGTAGAGCCACAATGTGCTACTGAATGTTATGAGCCTATAGCAGCTCCAAGGATTTGGATGCAAACCTAAGTAATGTCCATGGAGCTAGTTTTCTTGTTGGTGTCCATACCAGCTACCGTACATATAGGTCAATTTCATGAATAACTCGGGAAAAGTTGGAAAATGTAGAAATTTAGAAAATTATTGACAACAATTTCTAAAAGTTTGAAAAAATTGTTCTTGAGAAAAATTAGAAAAAGGAACACATTTTGAAAGAATCAATCCAAAATTAGGAGCATCCTCTTATATAACCAAAAATTTAGAAAATTTGTATCTATTTGCCGAAGTGTCGAAATGCACAAGGTAAACTATTTTAGTATGAATTGCCGAAATTGACCTACACGTATAGTAGCTAGCCCAATTCTTTTTTACGCTAAGGCCAAATTTTGCATCATTTCAGAATAATTCTCCAATTTTAGTATTCCTATAGCAAAACAATGAGGTATCTAGAACTAGAATCATACTCTTGGACATGTGGGAGTATAAAGAAATCACCCAATGACGTTGCTACAATTTTCAGTAGATAAGGGAGGAGGTTTGAAAATCACTCAAGCTTAAAAATCAACCACCTTTTCAAATGTACATTGTTTGAACATGTTGCTTTTTCATCTTTACAAAAATGTACAAATAATGTACATTTGAGGGGGTGGGGCAGTTTCAAAGCCCTATGCCATTTTGACTTCAAAATTTCAAAACTAAATTCACAAAGGTCCAAAAAATATGAAACAACTTGGGTTAAATGCAAATTCCACTTATCTTTCAAGCAAAATTTACTTAAAAATGATCTAAGAAGTTTCACCTCCCTAAAGTTCAGTTTCAGCTCTTATATGGGCACTTTCTAGACCTCCTCCTTTACATGGGCTTTTCAACAAATAGAAGTTGATTGATCTCCTGATTACAAGGTTCATTCAAGCATTGTGTGAAAAGAAGAAAAGGAAGCATTCAAGTTCAGTATCAAACACCAAGATATAAGGTAATAAGTAACTTAGCCTATGACAGCTACAACTCTGAATATGCACCCTTGAACGGGTTTCATTGACTCTAGACATGCCTATTGCAATTCCTAAAATTCTTGAGGTATACTTAGTCAAAAAAATGTTTGTGGTGTATTCAACCTACAACAAGTACAACTCTGGACATGCTTGTTGCAGTCCCAAAAATTCTTGCAGTGTACAGTATATGTCTTGTAAAATGTATCACTATGTAATATATATCTTTAATTATTTTTCAATCACCCTAATCCAAGTTATTTTTTATGTTCAAATCCTTTTCATCATATTTACCTACCTCCTTTAACTCCCAATAGCTCATGATGTAACAATTCTAGGCTAAATTCTAATCGAAGCCACTTGTAGTTCCACTTTATTAGGATAGCAAGGTCTTAAAATTCCAACCATTTTTTGCTCCATGGTCATTGACATGTCATTCCAAAGATAATCCTAAAGTTTTCATTTTCCCCTTTAGGCAAAAAATATATTTGGACAGATCCTTATAGTCTCAATATTTATTGTTATTTTTTTACTTTATTATAAATATAGAAAAAATATTATCTTTTTTAGAGTATAATTTTCAATTCATTTGGTACCTAAAAACAAAAATTATGGCACAACAAGCCCAAATTTGCTTTAGTAGGCAATTAAAATACAAAACTTTAAAATATAAAATACATATTTTTTCCTATAGATTATATTTCTATGTATTGGGGAAGTTTTGATTCATTCCATTGGATTTGTTATACAGGGTTGCTAGCGTGTGAGCCTGTGAGCCTGTGAGCAGGAACTTTTTTTTGCCAAAAAAGTGGATTTTTTTTCCAAAAAAGTGGATGAGGATCTGTAACCGTGGATTTACCTATGACCGTGGTTTTGAAAAATCTATACTGTTTTTGGATTGTTAGAGTTTTGGGTTAGAAATTCTTATCTAAAAATTTGGGGTTCATCAAAATAGCTTGTATTTCCAAATTTTGGATGAAAAAAATTGAGTAGCCTTAGGATCATACGTTTGTTTCCATTCTTCACCATTTATTTCTTGGAAGTATACTGTATTTCGAGAAACATGAAATATTGTATTCACTCACCCATTATTGAAGACGGAGACCTTATAAGAAGTGAATATTTATTTCATTCCCCATTTTTTTGGTCAGAGACATTGTAGGAAGTCAATATTGATTTCAGTCCCCATCTCGTTTGGTAGAGACATTCTAGAAGGTGAATATTTTTTCTTTCCCCATTTTTTTTGACGAAGATTTTCTAGGAGGTGAATGTCTATTTCAATGCCCATTTTTTGGGATGGAAGCATGGAAGGAGGTAAATATATATTTCACTCCCAATTTTTTTGCCATGAAGACAATGTAGGAGGTTTATATTTATTTCACTCCCCATTTTTTTTTAAGATATTCCAAGAGGTGAATATTTCTTGGAGTTCACCTTTTTTGGATGTAGATGCAGGGTTTAAGGGTCTAGGGATTTGACTCCCCATTTTTTTTATGAAGACAATGTACAAGGTGATTAGCTATTTCACTCCCCATTAATTGCATAGAGACTTTAAAGAAGGTTAATATTTATTTAAATCCCCATTTTGTTGGATGCTAACTTTGAAGGATATGAATATTATTTTTTTGATGCTAACTTTGAAGGATATGAAAATCACTCAACATGTAGCCATAAAGCACACAAATCCAATCATAATGAAAATCCAAACATACTGATTTGACTTATGAGATACGTCAATCTCATGAGTCTAATATGCAGTAGACTCCGCTGCAGAGTCCCTATCACTAGAAGAGTCTGAAGTCTCTCTACCTTCCGATGCTGATCCATCTATGAATTCTAAGACATTTAGAGCGTACGAAGGTTTACGGGATTTGGGTTTGGAAGTGCCAAACTCCGCAAACGCTGATGCTAGCTGCTCTGCATAGACTGGAAGATCGAATGGCTTCTCTGGGCTCAAAATGAGTCTTCGTCTCTTCTTGACTTGGTCCTGCGCGATCACTCCCTCGCTGCTGTAAATTCAATGGAAACATTGTTAGATGTATGAAACATAACAAATATCAAGAACTTGAGAAAATTGAATTTAGGAAAAACTTACTTACTAGGTTTAGGGCGCCGAACAAATTTTCGAGGTACTATCACCATGGCCTCTTGGTCTTGTGATAACACAACTGTGGGCTCCTCCACACTTGGATCTGCGGTCACTGTAGAAGCAGACTTCTTCATTGGCAAGAGGACATGCTGGAAAATCCTCTTATCTTCCTCCAATGCTACAATATGCCTCCCGGTAGCACGGCAAGCAGTAATGGATACACCTGCCAAAAACCATAATTTACATCATCTACATAATGTTCTTGTATAAAAATAATTTCATTGTGCAAAAGTTGTAGAACAAGAATTCACCTGTAGAGGCAGTGCAGTCTACCACAATGTCCCCTTCATCCGTGGTGCCCTCAATGATGAATTGAATGAAGCGCGGGTCCTTCTCTCGAGCTCCTCGCCACGCCATTCGATCCATGTCATTCACCAACATCGTGTCCTCTGTGGTGTAGTTCATGAGCAAGTCATCACGCCGAAGGCATACCTTTGCCTTCAGCATGGTCTGAGAGCGCCTGAATTCAAAGTTCGATTTCCCCTTGGCTCCCAGATGTTTGACAAAAAGGGTGATGCCAAACTTCAATGTCTGCAGGCATAATCAAAACTCACATGAGATTAGAAAACAATAAAAAGCAACAAATTCAAATATATTAAATTATTATAATGAAATGATAGAGTCTTACCGTTTGGTCGGGGTGAACTGCCGATGTAAGGTGCATCCGATTCATGCCCATCCAGTCCTTCTTCTTCTTGATGTTTGGATACTCTTGAAGAAGTCCTGCAATGGTTTCCAAGGAGTCCTGGCCCCAAGAATGAAACACTACAAGGCACCCATCGTCCTGCAAATGTTTGTGTGCAAAGTTGAAAGCCTGGAAAATTGTAAAGTAGTCCTTATCTGCGTTCCAATAAGGAATGTGCTTCGACCCCCCTATCTCTGGCACTGGGAGGTTCTCCTGGCAGTCAAAGATCATGAGATCAAATCCTGGCTGTCGATTGACGACCCCGTCATACACCCTGGCCTTACCTACGACCATCTGCAAGAACATTTATTCAATACATGAGTATTTCCAAGAACAAGTTCAGAAAATAAGCGCTTTGTTAATCAAATAACAATCTCCATTGCTAAGAGAAAGAAGAATATTACCTTTTGTAGAAAATCCATGACCTCTGTATAAGGGTTTGGTCCCCGGACTCCTTCGTTGTCCACCACCTCTGAAATTGAGACATCAAGAAGCAATTCCTCTGAGGTGACATCATCGTCATCTCCAAGAGCAATGACTTGTGTACCTTGTGTTATAACCTCCTCCGAGAAGTCTGGAAGTACAGACTTCCTCTTCAACCCACCTTGTGATGCACCCTGCATCTGGGAGCCCTCATCCACTGCAGACGACGTTGGAATGCCACTTCCTTCTTCCTTCTTCTTTTCCTTACCTTTCTCCTTCTCCTTGTCCTTCTCCTCCTTCTCCTTCTCCTTCTCCTTCTCCTTCTCCTCCTTCTCCTTCTCCTTCTCCGCCAATTTGGCCAAACGCTCCGCCTCCTTCTTCTCCTTGTGCTCCAAAGCCAGTTGAATCCGTGCTGCCTTCCTCCTGTCCATGGTCTCCCTCTTTGCAATAGCCCTCTTCCTCTCATTCTCACTAAGTCCTGGAAACTCGTCAACGTCCATGTTGATGGTGCCTTGTCCTTCCAAAGAAGCCCGCAACTCTACCTTTGACGGATGCGTGTAGGAAATGGGGCAATCAATGTACCATCCACCACCACTGAGATGTGAGGTAGTGAAGGTCTTGAGCTGAGTCGGAGTATACATGCAGTCTTTGGAGTTGCGGTCCAGAAAATTCTTCAAGAAGGTAGGTAGGTCCTCAGTCTTGATTGCTTCTTTACCTTCGAGCTCATATTTGAAGTACCTGCAGTTCCAAGAGGACTCAATAAATACAAATGATAAAATTCAATCTCAACTACCAAATGATTTGACAACCTCTTTGAAAGGATACCAACTACAAAGTATTTTTTCTAAATTCTCAATTTGAGATGGAAAATTTTAACTTCAAAGTCTGCAAGAGACAAGAACTAGGGGGGTCCTTCAGCAACGTCCTTGAGGTAGCTCGGATCCGAGCTAAGTCTTGGAGGTAGGTGAAGGACCCCTCTAGTTTTTGATATCCTACATGATTTTTTGATTTCCACAAAAAAAAATTTTGGTGATCACATGCAAGAATGGACTTTTCATTCCTCATAATTCACTATAAAATCGCAGTTTTACATGAAAAAAAATTATACTTTGAGACTTCAAGTTCTGCAATGGGCAAGAACTAGGGGGGTCCCTCATCCTCCTCCTCAACATAGCTCGGATCCGAGCTATGTCGAGGAGGATGCTCAAGGACCCCCCTACTTTTTCATTTCCTACTTCAATTCAAGATTTTTTTGAAATTTTTTTTTTTGCCCCAATGCAAAGATTGACTTATAGGACATTCAATAACAATAATGTCAAACATGAGCTATGATTTTTAGAGACTCACCGGAAAAGAACCCTTCTTACTACCTGCTTTGATCCCTCAAAGGTGTTGAAGTTATCGCTTTTCTTGAAGTAGTTAGCTCCACGAAGATGAGCTAGAAATCCTTGATCCCAGATCTTAGTTCTCCAACCTTCCAAATAGTCAAGGAGAGTCTCTGGTTTCTGTGGAACGTTCATATCTATAGGTATGTAACGTATGTTGTCATGCCTCACAACACCCTCAAAAATATCCACCACTGCATCCTCAATCTGGATCAAAGAAAAAAGAATTACAATTTACATGATTCAAAGTAGTATGCCTCATGAATAGAAAATTCAAATTATTATAAATATCAAATGCAAAAATTGTTAAACTTGAAAACAAACTTCAAGTAAGTTACTTACCCCAGCATACCAAACACAACGGTTTAGAAATGGTCCAAGTAGTAGCTCAGACACTGGCCTAGGTGGGAAACGCCTTGCATCACGTGAGGGAATAGAAGAGTTCCACCACTGCAAGAATTTGATCTTGTGATCTGCCGTTGTATTGCACGTTGCAACCATTTGGAGTTTCTCCAGAGTCATCTCGGGAACCTCATTTGTAGTCCAGTGTTTCTCAACCTGAAAAAAATGATGTGAGATTCACACTTCTAATTTTCAAGGTATAAACCATTTGCTTAATTTTTTGAAGTATGCAAAGTAGTTACCTCTTTCAAAAAGTTGGGCTCATTAGCCGGATTAGCAACGGCGGCCAATTTTGACATCTTCACATTGAGTTTCCCAGTCCTCTCATGTGCTGTAGATCTCATAGCGTGAGCAAGTCCCTCCGCAGTTTTCTTTTCCTCTGGCGTGATCTCGTTGTACTTTCGTACTGCAGCATCTGCGGCTTGAGAAATCTCTTGCTGCACATTTCCAAGGCCAATCAATGTGAACAAAAGATTTAAGAACAAAACTGAATATACTAAAATACATTGTATTGAAAAGAAGAATTTTCACAATAATTTCATACCCGAAAAACGAAGGATGTGAAGACCTCCAGTGGCATAGAATACCACGTCTTCCTCAATTTCTGTGCAGAACAGCGTTTCAGCTCAGATGGCCTCAACATTTCGTTGAAGCGCTCTATGGGTAAAAGCCCATACTTCTGAACCCTATAAAGGGTATGAACCAAATTGGTCTTCACGTGTGAGCCCTCTGTAGACCTGAAATTCAACAAGGCTTTATAAATATATGCATTTCATATTATATAAGCAAAGATGAAATAGTTTCAAAATTTTCTAAAAACATAAAACAAAACTTCAAAGACCAAATTCAAGTAAACAACTTACTTGTTAATGTCATGCATGACATGCATAGCTACCTCGATTTTGCCCTTTGTGTCCAACACAATTGAGTCCACTGCATAGTGCCAAGTTATGTCCTTGGAGTGCAGCTGGGAAATATGATTCATCCATGACAGCAGGTGGTGATTCCCGTCACACACAAAGAACTTCAAGTTCTTCAAGAAACTCAATTCGGGAACAGACTGGATGTGGGCTTCAAAGATCTCATTCTTCTCTCTCCATAAAGGCCCCCATTTCTCTATCTCCTCCTCTGTGAATTTGGAGCTTTCTCCGGCTTCATTTGTGGTTGTGACATAGAAAACTGCTGCCCCGTCAAGGTAGCCCTTTGCAAATTCGTGTTCAAGCAATTCAAGATCGCAAGACAAAGTAGGTCTTACCATGGGCATCGCTACCATCCGGCACAAGGGAATTTGAAGCCGAAACAGATGATCAGGCTTCATCTTCAAGCCTGCAATGGTATTCACAGAGTCTACCTTGTGATATTGGCAGAGGTCATCCTCCAACAGGTCCTTGTCATCTTCATCCATGAATTCCTCCACTACGTCTTCACTTGTGACTCCTCTCCTTGCTTCACCACCAATGGGGGGTTGACTTGTAACATCCATGTTTTGGGTTTCCATGATAGTTTCTTCTTGGGAAAAAACTACTGGAGACACTTCCGTCTGCAATAATAAAACACCCATAAATATATGACCACAAGCCTACCTTTATAACACAAAAATGCAAAGAAAAATTCAAGTTGAATTGAGAGATAAACTTTCATAAGATATAGTACATAAGTAAAACATTAATTTTGAAATATGTAAGGCTTTATAGTGCCATTTGAATATAAAACTTTTTGGAAGAACAGAACCTAGTCAATCTCTACATCTTCCTCAGAATCTGAGCTGAGGTGAATGAAGACTGGAACCTGTGGACCTATAGGACCACTGCAAGCACAAGTACATGTCTCTTGCAGTGGTGGACCATCAACAGTGATGGAGACCTGCGACTTAGAGCTATACTCAGTCTCTGAGCTCTCTGAAGACAAACACCTAAATCCCTTTCTTCTAGCAATCTCAGCAAGCCTCAAGGCATGCCTTCGCCTTCCCGCATTTGGGTCACTGACATGACTAAGCACAGAGCTCTGGAAAGCATCTACCGCACGCTCAGCGGCATCCATGACATCTCCAAAACTTACCAAGTCTGGTCCTCCTGCCTCCCCCTTATCACTAGAGACCTCCTTATTTGGGCGCCTTGATGTAGGAGTCTGTGAGGGTCCTGCTTTATGAACAATAGGGCCTCTTGGGGGCTCTACTACAGGTGAAGATGAGCCTGCACCATCACCTCTCTGTTTGAAAAAAAAATACAGAACAATACCTCATATTAGCTTCCACTACCAGAAGAGAGAAGTATGCAAAGAATTTTGATTGAAATTATTTTTTAAAAAGAAACAAAGGTTTTGCAATGGCAAATAATGAATTGCGAAATTGAACCCTCCTAAAATATAAACTTTGAGGTCTTATCAAACAAAAAACTCTAGAGGATATAAGAATTTTATAAATTTTACCAATTTTTTGATTTTCAAAGAAAATTATCATAAAACTACCTAAAATTGTCTTTTTCTTTAAAAAAATCACTCCACGAAGACAAATTTTTTTGCTTGGTCAGCAAAGTGCGGAGGTCCGGCCACGTCATGGCTGACTAGGCTCGGATCCGAGCCTAGTTAGCCGTGACGTGGCCGGACCCCCGCACTTTGCTGACCAAGCAAAAAAATTCCAGGTGGGCCAGAAAGGGACGTGGCCGGACCCCGCCACTTTCTGGCCCGGCTGAGAAAGAGGTGCTGCAGCCTGTCGTCAACTTCGGATACAAATTTCAGAAACAAATTTCGGAAACAAAAACTGATTTGCACAATAGCGGAATTCGGAAGCAAGAATCTAACACAAAGATTCTGGAGCAAGTACAACCTAAATCTTGAACTGAGGGGGTTCGGGTGAATTCGGTAGGACCTAGCTCGGATCCGAGGCAGGTCAGACTGCATTTGTCTGGACCCCCTCGCATTTGAGCATTCGGGAGAATTTGAGAAGCACAGTTGGATCTGGAAAGAATCTCGAGCAGGCAAGAATCTTGAGCAGGCATTGCGTGGAAAGAATCTCGAGCAGGCTTTCGGACTGATCTCGAAGAAACTCCGAACTACTTCGAAACACGGGGGTCCTGCCAAGGTTGAGCAGTTCTAGCTCGGATCCGAGCTACAACAAGCCAGACTGCCGAAGACCCCCTCAATGAATGGAAATTTTGATTTCAAGGAAGCAAAAGTCCAGAATCGCGTGGACAGTTCTCAAGCAGGCACTCACACACGAGAAAGAATAACTCGGAACACTTGCAAACCAGGGGATCTTCATATACTTGATCTGTACTACCTCGGATCCGAGCTAAAGGAAGGCAGACTGACGAAGACCCCCTCACTTCTTGAAAACTCTGATTTCGTATGCAAGACTTCTAGATTCGGTTGACAGCTTGATCTCAAGAAATCAGGACTTCACAGTACCCAAAACCCTCGTTCAACATGCCTTGTTGAAGGCATCCCAAGTTGGGAATCTAAATCTGTAAACATTAACAAGGCCACAACGCAGAGCCTGAGATTGAGAAACAAAAAACGAAAAGAAAAGAAGTGTGTACCTACTCTGTCATTTGAATCTTGTTTCGTGGAGTTGGCGGATCTCCAGCGCCATCCCTTGCGCGACTCCGTGTAGATCTCCTCATGATGGTCTCCTGGTGGTCCAACAATACTGAAGATAAGAACCTCAAACGGCAGGTAGGAGAAAGAGAGACGGACATTGTGAGATCGAGAAGTGAAGGCACCGAGGGAAACAACCGCGCCGCCATAACTTGCGGCTTTCTCCGCATTCCAAGCTCAGCCAGTCATGAAAGTGGATTCGGTGGAGAGACACAAGCAAGTCTAGATTCATCTGCATGCCGAAGTGCAGGGGTGCAGGCGCGCGGAGAAGTAGAATCGGCGCCGAAAAAAGAAAAGGGAATTGTCGATCAGAATTCGGGATCAGACTCCACCGCGATCACCTGCCGTTCCGGTGTGGTCCGCCACGTTGGGTCCTGGCTTGCGTGGTTGAATGCGCCACGTGTCAGTCTCTGATTCGGAGATTTTGGCGTGGACAAGTCCAGCTCAGATCCCGGTCGACTGACACGTGGCGCAATGTTATTCGTGAAAAGATATTTTCTCTTGCTTTTTTTTTAAATTAATTTAACGGCCTTGAACACATGGACTGAACTTTGAGGTATAAAGAATGGAAAGGAGAATCTTATTCTTATACGAGATTATTATTTATTTCCAACGTAATGCTGGAAAGAAAATATTATTGTTGTATTAGGATTCTAACTTTAGAGATTTTCTTATTTAGGAGATGATATGTGGAAAGATAAGGAAGAAAGTAAAGAGCCAGCAAAGCATAGAATGTTCTTCAATTTAGAGAGGCCTATTTTAAAAGAGCATAGATTTAGTAAGGAAAAACAATGTCACTCAAATAGTTTTGAAAAGGATCATATAATTTTAATTTGTAGTTTTGATGCTTAAAGTGTTTAGGGTTTCTAAGTTTAAGGTTGTTTCTTAATTTGAAAGGAAAGCCCATTGATGTGTTGAATACCAAAGAATTAAACTATGCAAAAGAATTGGAAAACAAGAGTGTGGTGTCAAGTACTTCATAGCATTCTCAAAACTTTGGAATGATTTCAAAAGTTTCCATCTATAGTTTCGAGCAACTATGGACATAGATTTAGTATTTGCCTTCAAATATGATAGAGCGGTAATATCAAATGTTTCTTCTCTCACATTGACTGTTCTCATTCTGTCCTTCTTGAAAATGGAATTACGAACGAAGAGTGGGATTACTATTAATAGTATCATGTTTCTCCTATATTGGAAGCTCATCTATCAATGACACTCAATCATGTTACTTTTAAACTTGGACTATACCTAGCCTACCAAATGATGGTCATCTTTCCCATTGCGTGGACAGGGGATGGCTATGTGGATCACGATCCTTTTCATCGTATTGAATTCTATTCACTAGAAGTCTAGAACTGAAATAAAAACTTAGAGTACTTCAACATTACAGAATCTGTGTAGCCGTTTCATCAGTAGTGCAAAACTAAGGGAGGAGACAAGAAGTGGAGTTTCTAAAGAGTCTTACATTTCCGGAGTCTAGCGCCCTCGCTTCTTGCTGAATACTTGTGTTGTCCACAACCGTCTCCTCCACTTCCTCTGTGTTGTCAATCGGAGCATCACCCTCCCCGGCAGTACTCCCTGTTTCAAAACGCAAAGTTCGACGAAGATCTCCGGCTCTGGATTGGGTAGTTTTCGGTGCTAACCTACTTCCTTTCTTCATTCTAGCACTCTTCAAAGCCTTAGAAGATGAGAAATAGAGAGACCTACGGCGCTTCCGTGTTCTCCCTTGTTGCAAACTAACAAGAGGAAGTGTCCTATCTTCTACGAGCATGAAGTGAGAAGCAAAAATATGGCTAGCTATCAATCTCTCGCGCAACTTGTAAAGAAAAGTAGAAGAAGAACTGTGAAGACGCTTGGTGGTGCCTCCCTCTTATGGCATAGTAGAGAATTCCAGTGAATTCGTCACATTAGGGTGACTTCAATGGAGGAGCGTGGGAGTATGCCGCCACATGTGTGAAGGGACCTGGTTGTAGGGGCGCCGCCCAAATCCAATTGAAAGATGCAGCGGTGGCCGTCTTTTTATTGTCAGGGTCTTTAAATCGCCGCATCCTTGCAATTCAAAGTTCTTCCGCGTGAGCTTCTATGAGCTCTGTCTTGTCAGATATTGAAATAAAATTCCTGCAATATTTTGCCGGCGTTATGAAATCGATCACATTTGAAAAATACAAATCAATAATCGGATTCCAGACGCCATTTTAGGCGTACTGCTACGCAATTAATCAGATGTGTCTGGCCTTCTTTAATGAATACTTTATTGTACAAAAGTGCCTATGCTAGGTAGGAACGTCTTCCTATTAGGCTAATTGATTTTATTATGTATTCTACTTTGAGCTGTAGTGAGATCATGGTCATTATTGAAATTTTAAAAAAATTCGGCGGACATTCATACAGGAATAGTGAATATATATCAGAGAAGGGGAGAACATGGTAAAGCTCTAATGAAGTGGTAGTTGTATTCCCTCTTACCTGATTAGCTATGTAGATTTCATTGTCTTCTCTTTCTTCTTCAATCCCTTTGCAAGGTTCCACGATGGCTTCCATTCGAGTAGAGGGGTATGCGGTTCCTATTGTGTTTCCGGTAGTAGATGGTGGATGTGCTAGAGTAGCGAGCCACCTTCTCCACGTTCAATTTAAGTTCCTAGAATGCTCTGTATATGTTGAGGAAGAAAAAATATCAGAATCAGGTGAAGTTTATCAGTCTGTTCCTATTGACATGTCTATAGAAGATGGATCACGTTGCTGGTACCTTCTTCCAGGAAACTACAGAGCATATGGGCTTCCATTGTCTGCACTGAGTGCATCTACTGAAATCCTCAGTCGCCAATCAGACAATTCCACTGTAGATATGCCAAAACCACCACATGCCGTTGCACTTAGCCCACCTGTACATGCTTTACCAATGAATGAGATGCGTACACTACTTCGTAAGGTGAAAGTAGAGAGATTAGATACTATCATAGAGTTGTCTTCCGATTCCGAAGGAGAGCCTGTACATTGCAAGTCCAAAAAGCCTCAGGCTTTTGTTCCCCTCGAATCGTGCAAGATGGAAAGAGTAGAATCATTTTCCGATGCTCCATCTAGAAGTCCCTCAACTTCGTCACTTCCACTTCCTCTTGTACACCCGTATGTAGGAGGGAGAGAAAGCATTATGGAATGTTTGAAGAGACTCGCTACAATGCGCCGGTCTCGCAACAAACTGTCGACAATGAATCTGGATACTCTGAAGCACCTTCAAGTTCCATACCTTCCAGCAGTATTTGATGGAGATGTCATCTTTGAACTGCCCCCGTGTCGCTCATCTTCTTCCTCGACAGGTGCCCGAAACTTGGAGGGAATGGACAAGCGGTACGACGGACATCCATGGTGCAAGCTCATGACAACTAACATCCACAACTCTGACAACTTGAAATTTCGTAAGTCGTATTGTGCTGGCCATCTCAGTTGTGAAAATCCAAATTGTGATTATTTGAAGAGAGCTTCTAAGAAAAATGAAACAGAGTGGACTGGCTATACTATGTTTCCTTTTAGTCCGGGGGAGTGTCCACCAGCAGATTCAACTCTAGTATGCAAAGTCTGCAAAACTTCACCATCCTGTCTTAGCGAATGCAAGGCTAGGATTTACTATGCATATGCTGATAACCCAGAACTTAGTAGGGCTGCAATTCACTTTGGAAAGCACGAGCACCCTGTTGCTAAGGGGATGTATAGGCATTCCGCGGAAAAAATTTGCGGACTCATAGCAGAGCAAGTGGAAAAGACACCCATGGCCACAAACTCTGCTATTGCTCTTTTTGCTAGTAAAGAGTTCTTAACGAGCTACTTGTTTCACAATGGAGAGGGCGAGAAAAAGATGTTGAGGGAGGAAGAAATGGAGGAGGTCATGGATCGCTTTCAATACCTAAGTAGTCCAAGTATTCGCAATGTTATTTCTTCTTTCCGTTCTAACAACCGAGGAGGAGTGATCGACAACATTATGACTATGAAGAGAGAGTCCAAGTTCGAATTCATACACGACAGTGTCTTCCCTGGGCAAGGGAAGGAGAAGGTATACATCTTCAAGATGCTTATTGAAGGCCCATGGAGTGGGGTGGACCTCGTCAAGCGCATGCAAGAAGGAGGTGATCTTCAGAATGCTTGGTTGATGTTTGACCACGTGAAGCGCGTGAAGGACTGGACCACAATGGCTTGCCACGTGTATGATACTCAGTACAAAAAGGTGATGACCATTGCAATATGCGATATGCAATCCGAAGACACCGAGATTCAAGTACAGTTCTGGAGAAGCTTGAATATGGTAATGCATTCACATGGGGTGACTAATCCAAACTTCAAGGGATTTATGGCGGATAGTGCCATGGCCAATTGGAATGCGGTACGCATTGTGTACGGAAGCGGTTCTGCCAATGTTGCCATGGAGAATCAAGAAAGAACATGTTTGCTGCATTGGAGTACCTCTCTCCATAAGCATACACAGAAGTACATCAAAGAAGCATTCCATCAACAACACATGTCATTGTGCAAGCAGTACAAGGACTCCAAGAATATGGACCAAGTAGAGATACGGTACCTAGCCATCCGGTCATGGTGGCTATCATCTGGAGCTGCCAATGAAGATGCACTTCATCACTTGGACCATTGGCTAGCTTTTTGGCATTTTCGTTACCGGCAATGGGGAGGCTTCATGGACATGGTATGTTTAATCAATAATTGCAATTTGTATATGAATTTGAAGTTTGAATTTACATTCTCTAATACAAAGTTCACTTCAATGTAAAATCTGATCTTTGTTGAAGTGGAAGTGTAATTTTCTTTTCGAGTTTTTTTTAAATTTTTTTTTTTAATTTTGTACTTCAAGATATGGAAAATAAGGAGGTCCGGGTAATACTCAATCTACATGCCTCGGATCCAATGGTTAACATCCGAGTATTAGCATGACCCCCTCAATTTTATTCCTAACCTCAAAAAATGAACATCAGTAGGTATGCAATTCAAATATATTTGTCTATGTAGACTAGATTTTTTTTGAATTAGTCTGATTTTTAGGAATTCAATACGGATATATCTTTCTACAATGAGAAGTCCTTGGAAGTCGTAATTACTATTGAAATGTGTATTCAATAGTAACCCTAATATTACAATCTAGAAGTTTGTTGTCTTTGGACTATAAATTTCTAACTATTTTGGTGAATTTTTGTTCATTTGTAGAAGCTGAATCTTGAAGAGATGTTGGACTTACCATCGTGCAATCTATCTGAAACGGTGCATAACAAGTGGCTACAAATGTCTGGAAAGCGAGGGAACAACTTGTTTGATGCAACATGTGATGACAGTATCCGTGCTTGGATGCAAATGACAAACTATCGTACCTATTTGAGAGGTCATGCATTAGGATCAGGGCCGTCTAAGGGTGAGTTGAAGCTCAGAGCTGCTAGAAGGAGCGGGGATCCCAAAAAAATTGCAGATGCTTTGAATGAATTGCCTGGTTCAGAAGGTGTTGGAACTAGAGTACTGCACTTGGAGGGAGAAGAAATATTTGGGAGTATGAAGAGGAAGTTGGATGTGCCCATTGGCGATGCAGGAGATTCACATAGACCGGACAAAGTGAACTTTTCTCAACCCCGTGTTCGAACAAGGTCCACAACAACTTCTTCACCTTCTTTGCAAAATAAGGGTAAAGAATTAGAAGATTCTACTGTAGGACATGTTACGATTGCATTTGAAAGTGACTGCGACATATCTAAGTGGCATATAGCAAGGATTAGCCACAAATCCAACGCAAGATGTCAAGCTCAACAACAGAGATCCAACATAAAGTGCATGTCAAAAATTGCGAGAGGAAAGAAGGGAACTCCAGCTCCTACCTATCGTGGACGAAAAGAGGAATATGGCAGTAAGCGAGAGGTTGTGGCAGATTTCTGGTTTTGTTGGGACGACATTGAGCAATGTGTGAAAGGTACAAAGCGGAAGTGGGTAATTGATTGGCCACAGGTCCCGGAGGTATGGCCTGTTTTGAGTGGAACCAATCTCAACCGTGAAGAGACTTTGCTCTTGCAACATGCGGGATTCCACCTCCAAGTACGTCCAACATTATCACCACGGCGATTGTTCAGCATGTCAAAGATTTTCACCACTGTTTTCTATGACGAACCTTCACCAAAGAACCCGGACACGTATCCTACAGTCAGGAACAATCGAACCATTCGAAGGACGGTAAATGTACCAACTACAGAGCAACGGAATAAATGGGAAAGTGCAGGGAATGTCAGAGGACAAATTTTGGAGGTCACATTACTCCCTTTTCCTGGACTTGGTGCAATTGTGGTACTTGAGACAGGGTCAGATTCTAACAGGAATGCATATCGAGTTACACTAGGAATGTTCCCAACGTGCACATGTCTAGATTTTGTGAATATGGCTGTTTCAGCTATTGGTGGTCGTCAACAGTACGTGAATTGCAAGCACTTGTACTATTTGTATAGGTACTTTTGCAAGATGGATGTCCACGAAGACAAATTCATTCATGCACCAAGTTATAGCTTCAATGAGTTGAAGCTACTTCTACTCCGAGCGGGAATTATTGCAATTCCAGAATAGGCATGGCTAGATATGTTTATGTACTTGAATTGCATTTATAAATATATATTATGATTGCCATTTGGAGTGAATTCTCTCGTATTATAGAAGTATTCAAAACTATTAATGCATTCACAAAGTGTCACAGAATGTTTTATCAAAAAAATTTGTTGAATTAAATTGAGATGCATGAATACAACATTTTTTCTTATAAATCCCTTGCTAGTTTTGTAGATAATGGATAAACTACATGCTGAAAATTTTCCCCTAAACCTTGAAAGGCCTCATCCCTTAGCGAATAAAAGTTAAACTCAAAAATATAACATTTCACCTAAACCACGGTTATAGGTGACACGGTCATAGGTCATATTTTCACTATTTTCCGTAAAAAAACCAACTTTTCAACCCAAAAAATTGGAAAAAAAAAAAATTTCAAAAAATTTTCAATTTTTTTGGTTTCCAGGCTCACAGGCTCCACGCTCGCAGCTCACAGGCTCACCGCTCCAAGCTCGCATGCTAGCGTCGTTGATTTGTTATATAAAAGCTGTTAACAATCTTCTTTTTCACACAATTAGAGCATCTTCTAAAAGAAACCCTTATAGGATTTACTTTTCAACTCAAATTTTACAATCTAAAAAAAAATTTCAAGGTTAAGATCCTTTACCAAAACAATCTCACCTTTGACATTAGTATACTTCAATGTCATCTTAGAGCTATCAAGAGTTTAGTCTTTTCTTCAATCATTAACCTATTTCTACAAATTAATAATTTTTTGATGAGTGAAAATTATGTCTTTAATTGAACTTATTTCCTAGTAACACTCAATATAATTCTTCAATGTAAACAAATTTTAAGAATTCAAAACCAATAGAAAAAGAATTTTAAGTTTAGAAAGTTCAAAGCCAAAAAAATTTAGTTGAGCAAGGTGCAAAAAAACTTATTTTCTTCACTTTAAAATGCAAATATCTTACAATTTACATGGTCAAAGTTCCTAAAATCTCTTCCACAAATTCTTGCACTAATCTTGTACAAGGTCCTATAATTCAAGGTGCAAAAAAACGATTTTAATTTTTGTTTTTTGCAATAGGAATGGTAGTTTTGAGAGATATTTAATTGAGAAAAAGGCCTTGCGACTCTTAGGGTTATAAGAATACTTTAAGCCATCCATTTTTTTAGAATCTTTGTATGTAACTTGTAACCAACTCAGATGTTGTACATCTGTGTGTTGGATGGTGTTTCATCCACAAGCAAGATAGTTCGTTCAAAACCGCATGATATTCATCCACAAAGGCAACTGAACTTTTGTAACAATTATGGCATCTTCATCTGAAATTTTTTATCTTGTGAATGACCATCCTTTGAAGGTTGTGAACAACAGTCGTAAAACACATTATCTCTACTAGATAAATTAGGTAGTTTGAAACTGGATTAGTATATTTGCTACACTGAAACTGCATCCCTGTTCAAGAAGTATTTGAAATTGACATAAATCAATATGAATTCAAGTACACATTCAATTAAGGTAAAATTGGATGTCTACGCTAATTTTTCAACAAGCTATCAAAATACACAAGAAGAAGGCTTTTAATTCAAAAATAGAAAAGTAATTTTTAAATAAAAGAATTGAATCCTTAATATGGCCTAGATGAACTGATCCCCTCGCTCGCCTGCTTTGGAAAATACTGAAATTTTTTATTTTTTGCAAATAATTTTTGTTATAAATTCTAAATTCATATTTGCAATCGGAGGTTCTAAATTAGCTAGAGGGGTGTATGAGATAATTTAGGTAAACACAAAATAGGAGGCTTTTTGTTTTACTTGCACCCCTGGAATTACTTAATGTGGCCAAGCAAGGGGGCTTGTTCACCCCAACCCTTAATACTCATGGTCATTAGAGGGCTTCAAACATTGTACCTGTATTTCTTGAGTCACATGATCTTGAGCCCTAAATTGTTTGAAGTAATTTATCTCTACATTGGGAATTCTCAACTTAGTGTATGGATTGTAGACATTGTCATATTTGTAGGCGATAGTTTCATGATCTAAACTTCATCGAGCACTTGTCGGCATTACACAACAATCTAACGAGGACCGCAAAACTCGCAAAAATGCACAATTTTGAGATGGTGCTCAAAATGCATTACATCTATTTCTTCCAATCTGCTTCCAACTTCCACAAAGATTAAATGAAGCATGATATAAAACTTTGTTGAGGGAGCCATTGATAGTATTGCTAAAAACATGAAAAACTTTTATCTTTGAAAATGCAGTTAAGACTGTTTCAATTCTGAAAGCAAACCAAAGTCAAAATTCACTTCTTACTCTCGTAGAGGCATATCATTCAAATTGACATCTAAATACATCGATCCAACACTTAACATACAAACCAATCCAGAGACTGATTGGGGAGAATTGAATATAAACCCTAAATTTTTTTTTGGTCACATTCTCAAATAGTTGATCAAACCAAATACAGAAAACAAGAAATCGATGCATTAAGGGTAGTTATGGCTCTTCCTATGGGCCAAACTTCGCCATTGTTTTTCGTCGTGGCAGCTTAGGGTTGGATCTTGCAAGGCGGCATGCAATGTAATATTCTTCAACGGCGAAGACTTTGCCGTGTTGCTTATTCTACTCCAAAGGTGAATACATACTGTGAAGAACGGTTAGCGAGTGAAGTTGTTATCGGAAGTTGCTGATCGCACCATCAGAGTTGCTGATCTCGCACGATTCCGATTCTACACGCTCACCGCACTCAAAAGGGGTGTCATAGCTCCTTCATGCTAATCGACTCCTGATTGGATTCTGTTTTCCTTCATTCTTCTCCGAAATCTGGATGCTCGAAGGAGCCGTGACTACCCCTATTGGAAAGCTTCAAAGACAAAGTAGAAGGAGAAAAAAAAATACCTTTAAAGCTAAAACCGTGATCGCCGCAGCTCTTGTTATAATTGCCTTAGTTCATGATTGCCGCAACTCCTACAAACTGCGGCTCCTATTGCTTAGTCTAGGAGCACTCCTTGCTTTGATTCAAACAGTCTATGAACACACTGCTCTGCCTGCTCCTGGTAACCCCAAACGGAACCCCCTTCTCCAGACACCTGAGACTGGAGCACCCTAAATCCTAAAAAATAAGCAGAGATAAAATCGATGAGGAGTGAAAAAACGTAGTCAGGTGAAAATCGGGAGCAATAGATAAAATTTTCTTCAATAAATCTGCTAAAACTACTATTTCTTCACCTGCGGAGGAGAAGAAACAACACTCGAAATCCTATGGGAATTTCAAGACCGTCTTCCCCTTCCGCTACACCACAGCACATCACGTGCACATTCTCACAGAATGCGCAGGACCTCGAAGGAGCCATGACAACCCCTAGTATTCCCTTTCTACAAAGCCATTTTTTTTAAAGGATTTTCTCCCTTATTCTTGAACCCCTTTTCCTCCAATTTAATGGAACACCACCATATTAATGAAACTCGCCTTGACTGCATGTCGAAACTTCTTCCGGGATTCTTTGTCGGTAAGTTAGCTTGGGCTCTTTGGGAAGGAGCGAAGGAACATTCCGTCCGCTCTTTCCAAACACCCAATACAAAATTGCTTACTACGTTAGCACTCTTCATACTAATTTTGTGTTAGCCGCTCATTGCAGAGCCTGGCTGCTTTGTCTTACCAAAAGTTTTCCTCATACATGTTGCCGCCTCTGGAGGACAAGAAGGAAAACCTCAAACGCTTAGTAGCCTTGGAAGAAGAAAATTAGAAATTGAAGGAAGAGCGTGACCAATTGGAGCAATAATTCAAGACGTACAAGGAATAGAACATAGAGAAATTGGAGAAGACGACTTGCTTGGTTCTGGATTTGGAGGGCGATGTACACTGCTTGAAAGCAAGTAAAACCCTCAAAAATCGTATAAGAGTCCCATTTGTGAAGGCATCGCTGGAGAGCGATCAACTTTTTTTTCTTTTTGAGAAGGCCAAAGTTGTGGAGAAATTGAGCCAAGCAAGGTCACATGAGGTTGAAGACAGCTCAAAACGGAAAGGAAAGGCACTTGTCATCATCGTGAAGCCTAATCCAACATTTCAAGATACTTTGATGCAAACCGAAGGCAACGATGTTGTAGAGTTGAAGCTCAAATTAGATGAAGCCATCCAAGAAAAAATCAACGCCCATTTGGAGCTTGAACGATTGAAACGAGTGTGTGACATACAATTACAATTGCTAGAGGGCAATTTAGACTCTCACTGGTTGGCTTGGGTACAAAAACTTTAAGACAAACCCTCCGTAGTATCCCGAGCAATGAAAGGGCTCCTCAAATTAGCATCGAAGTCGGATGAAGAATGCAATATTGTGGAGACTTCTTTGTATCAGTTGAAGAAGATGTTTGAGTTGCATCCAAGGGGGTCTACGGACATTACATGTTGGGGAGACACGGATGCAATGTTTGAGCACTTAAACCATGCAAAGAAGGAAGACCTTCCCTTCATCACTTGGGCCTTGAAAATAGAGGAAGGATGGGTACCTCACAACACCTTTTCAGCACACATCAAAGAAAATGAGAAGATAGTAGTGCATGCTTGTGATCCTCCTTCCAAAATCTTAAAGGCTCAATGTAGCCTTTGCCAAGGTGCATTTGGTCCCGAGGGAGCTTTAGTCATAGGCCAATGTCGCCACACTTTCCATGTCACATGCATTGTGAAAGCATCCCTTGTCCGTTCTATTTGTGCTGAGTGTCGCTTGCCGTTGAGCCCTAGGTTTTACGAAATGCTTGGAATTGAGGAAAGTATGCCCCTTGACCACGAATACAATCGATGGATCCTTCCACTTGATCAAGGCCCATACAACTTCCAAAATTACTTGCATTGGGGGAAACCTTTAACGTGGAATTGTATTGAATAACAACATGGACTATATGAGGATTCTAGAGAACTCAAAGATACCTTCATGTGGATGACCATGGATAGAGACATGGAGTTGCGTGCCCGTAGTATTGAAGACAATGAAGATCAGAAATTATTTTGTCGTAGTATGGGAGGGCATTAGAGCAAGTAATACAAAAAATTCTTTTGATTTCCGAAAAAAGAGGTTCAAAAAGGGTCAGATGGCACTTGGTGGAGGTAGAGCGGGGTCAAGAGTTCAATGAGCAATACAATGCATACAATCACAATTTGATAGGGAGGGCCTTATTTTTGTCAAAATTGGAAGAAGCAGCACAAGTTCGTGCTTTAATGGATATAGATAAGCAATCGAGCACAAGAAATGCATTGGTAGATGTAGCCAGGGCCTTTGATAGAAAGATGAGTGATATTATTACTCATTGGAAGAAATTAATATTGGTGGGAGAAGAGGGATCGACATTCTTCAACATGCAAAGTGATGACAAGGCGATGAATGTGATATTAGAGCGAGTGGATGTTGCTTTGAGAACCTTGAAGGTAGAAGAAGTGGATTTGTCTCCCAAGTGGAAGTTGAAACGAAAGGTTGAAGATGACGATGATTACTGCCCTCCACTTAAATGAACAACTCCACTAATAGATGTGCAAGTTGAATATGGAGGACATCATTTGCAAGATAGTTCAGGACCTCGAACTCGTCAATCAATTGCTAAACTGATGGCTATAGAAGGGCCATCACGAGGGGCTCATGATTCAAGAGAAGGTAGCAGTGAGACAAATATATAGAAGTGGACCATATTTGTATTAAGATTGTAGAAGTATAGGCCCATAAAGTAGACATACATACTACATAGTAATATAGTGTTGTTAGGATTGTATAAGGCTTTATCAAGTATTACTTTATAATTATACTATAAATCAAGTGTAGTAATGATATGTTTTTATTTTCTTTCACAAAATATATATAAATAAATAAATAAATCTTTATTTTAACTTCCTTTCGTTGCATGGTATATTTCCTGTGATGTATTTCCCAAGGCGTGACGTTAAATGAGGCCCACAAAGTCCCTAAGTTTATCATAGGATAAACATTGAATTTCTTTTATTTTTTGCGTACATTTATAAAAGAAATTCTGAGTTCATATTTGGCATCAGAGACCTGAAATTAGTGTACGGAGACCTACAAAGTACAAACAACCAAGAAACCCAACAAAAACATAAACCCAAACCTCAATGAAGCCCTAATAAAATAAGTTTTATCCTATGCAAAGCCGCGTTCGCCCCCCGACGCACGGCCGTCTACACTACAAGAAAATGGGGGTATAAATGACTTATCCACAATGACTTCACCAACAACAATGACTGCAAAATAGTCATTTTGTAGTCATTTTGCAATCATTGTTGTCGGTGTAGTCATTGTGGACAAGTCATTTATACCCCCATTTTCTTGTAGTGCTACCCGACCACCCGTATACCCGATTGGCCGTCTGATCGGTTGACGGTGGGGCCAATCAATGGTGATCAATACATTTGGGAAAACTATAAGTACAAGGAAGTTTGCACTTTCAAATACTCTTGAGAAACTGAACGCTAAGATTTTCAAGAGCTTAGAGTTGCAAAATTATGTGTCTCTTGCTTCATATTGCATAGTTTAGTGGACAAGGGGGCTTTGGTTTCTAAGGCTTTATATACATTATTTTTTATCTTTTCGATACTATCTTATCTAAAACCTATCCATTTACAACTTGGTGTCCATTATCAACGAATCAGGTGGATTATGATGAGTAAGGATTCCTCTAGTTGGTATATTTTTGGACTGAAAGATAATAAAGTGCATTGCAGGGCTTGCAACTTGGTGTTTACAAAGAGACATGGTCGTATGTTGAGCCACGTAGGATACGAAGGCAAATCAGGTTGTCGTGATAAAGGAGTTAGCCTTTGTTCAAGATTAACTAAGTCAATTCGGACTTTATTTCTCCGTCGTGATGGACTCTTCCTATGAAGATCAGCCCTAGACAATGTGGATGGCAGTGACGCCTATAGTCGACAACAATCTTTCAAATGGAAGAAACACACCTCGTGCTCCTGTTGCAGCACAAAAAGGTTCATGTACACCACGAGGAGAAGTTGTTGTTGTAGCTTCTCAAGTGAATCAAAATTCTAAAAGGTCCGATGAATATGAAACTTTGAGGGCATCAAGTAGTAGGCCTCAGATACAAAGCAGGCTAGCAGATGGCTTTGATGAAGCAAATAGATAGAACTTGAATGCGATGTGGGCCAGTTTCTTTTATGCAACAAACATACCATTTTCTATAGCATGGAATCCAGCATTTAAAGAAGCGGTGAAGAAAAGATCTGAGTTCAAGAAACCGTACCTACCACCATCATATTACAAATTACGCCATAAATTACTTGATCAAGCAAAGGCAGACATCGAGGAAAAGCTCCACAAAAGGACGGATGACAACATTCGAAAATTTGGAACAACATTGTCTATTGATGGATGGAGCTCGGTTAAAAATTGACCATTGATAAATGGCATGCTTGTATCTTGTGCAGGTAAACAATACATTAAATCAGTAGATACAAGTGGAATGGAGAAAAATGCACCATATGTGGCGTCTGTGTTGAAGGACTTCTTTAAAGAAGTAGGTCCTAACAATGTGGTGTAAGTGACTATGGACAATACAGCTACAAATCCAGCAGCTTGGAAATTGCTAGCTCCCAAATATCCACACATCTTTCTACAAGGTTGTGTGGTACACATTGTAAACTTGTTGTTGAAAGATTGGAGGAAGGAAGAATGGATAAAGCAGCAAGTGACTAAAAGTCAAAGGATAGTGAGGTTCTTCAAGAAGAGGCAAATGCCACTTGCAATATTTCGGAAATATGAGACAAAGTACAACTTGTTGAATCCAGCGGAAACAAGGTTTGCCTCTAACTTCATTACAATTGAGCGGTTGTTGAAGGTTAAGGGTCCATTACAACAAAGTGTGATGGACCCACAATGGAAAAAATACGTGAAGAAGTTAGGGAACAAGGACAATAGAAAAGCTCACCTATTGTCTCGAGAGGTGAAGAAGATAATAGTAGACGACCATTTTTGGAGGCGTTGCAAGAATTTCGAGGATTTGGTGGCTTCCATTTATGCGGGGCTACGTGATCTGGATGTGAAGACACCATGCATGGATAAGGTATATTATATTGTGAAGAAATTTGAGAAGCATATCTTCTCTTTGCAAAAAGAGCCCTTTAATTTGACCCCGCATATGGCCTTTCCATTGGAAAAGGCCTTTGAAGACCAGTGCAAAATACTGCATACAAATCTACATTATGCAAGAGCTCTTCTGAACCCATACCTTCTTCACGATACGGAATTGACCAACAATCCAGATGCAACTGAAGCATGTAAGCGTGTCTTGATGCAAATTTGTGATCCAAAGTAGTATACGGATGTTGTAAAGGAATTTATGGGGTTTCAACTTAGAGAACCTCCATTCCACGAGATGTTGGAGCCCAGTGAATAGAAGTTATCGCCGCACGCTTGGTGGGATTTTGAAGGCGCATGCGGAAAGCTGATAGCACCAATTGCAAAGAGGATATTGGCTCAACCGGTTTCCTCATCTTCATATGAACGTAATTGGAGTAGCTATTCTTTTGTTCACAACAAATCTTGGAATCAATTGACGACCAAAAAAACTAATGATTTGGTGTATGTATACACCAATTCCAAAGTCCTCGTTGCATCAAAGGAAAATGATGAAAAGAAGTGGTACCATGACAACGTGAATTTGGAGGAAGTAGAGGATTCAGAGGACTCGGAGGGACTGATTTTGAAAGATGAAGATGGTGAAGATGGTGAAGATGGTGATTCAATTTTTGATGATCTAGATCCTATGGGCGATGACAGTGATGATGATGATAATAAAAGGTTTGAGATGTCCAACCGGATCAATGAAGATTTGGGAATCAATGATCGAGAGGCTGGAGACCCCTTTGCCTTTCATTCAGATGATGACTATTGTGCGAATGATGAAGATATACCTTCAATAGCCAAATATATGGATGGAACTGGATAGATGACTAGCCAGAGCCTTTCAGCAAACAAGGATGATAGTCATATACAAATAGGAGAGAAGAATAGGACAACTGTTATCAATAATGGGATCTTGCAAATAAATGAAGTCATTCTGATTTCTGAATCTCCATCTACAATAATGGCAAAAGCGAGGGAGAATATTGAAGACAATGACAACGGAAGATGTGGGATGAAGGTCCAAATACAAATGGACAACACAAGGGTTGATTCAATAGGGATATTGGCGACCAAGGAAAATGGGAAACCAAATATCCTAAACCCTAAACCACGTGAAGTTGAGGAGAATGTACATTCTACTTTGATGGAATTCAAAAGCCCAATGTTACTCCGCAATGGCAAAAGGAAGAAGGAGCTCATACAAGACCCCTTACTACCACCACGTAGTGCTCCTCCATGTGCACTTTTTAAGGCCACAAGTACAACTGTTGGTGATTTAGGAAGTTCACGTCTTGAAGAACAACATTTGAGTGGTTTGAAAGAAATGTGGTTTGACAGCAGTCAAAGGAATGCCCTCTCATCACATAGCAATGATGATATTGATGAGACATTGGCTTCACTGCTCTCTCAGCAACGTGGCACTACAAAATTGTTGCATCCTATGTCGCAATCTTCAAATGCAAAAAAGATAACTTTGAATAGGGAGACAGAAGCAAGACAACTAGTGGTGAAAGAATCCACTAAAGTCCATCGGACAAGAGTAATAGAACCTTTTGCAATGTCCCCATCCAAAAAACAAAATGTGGGTAGAACTCACCTTGATGCAAGTCTACATATTTCAAAGAAGAAGTTAAAGCTGATTGCTTGCATTGAATAAGGCATCGGGAAGGCCCTATTAAGAGTAAGAAGGGAGAAGAAGAAGGGTAGACCAACAAGATCATATAAGCAAGTACCAAAAGAAGGACAAGCAATTGTAGAATCTTCATCAGATGATGTGGAAGACACATCGGACGATGAAGATTCTGGATGAAAGAAAGTAGGTGAAAGTAGTGGGGCTGAGGTGAAAGGAAATAGTGATTACAATCTTTAGAAGCAAAAAGGATGTAAGCTTAGGTATTTAGACGTTCATGCCTCATGATGTGCATATCATATGGAATATTGACAATTTGGCATGTATTGAATTGCTTATGTGATGGCAACAGATGGTTGCACCCTTTCATTATAATACAAGTTTATATTTTCAAATTGACGTGATCCTTTTTAGAAATTCAATTGTCCTTCTTTAGGAACTCAATTAAATAATCTATTTATTCTTTGAAGTATTTGTCATTTTGTCTACTTTGTTTATTCAAGGTGCACTCAACCATTCACCCTTCCTTCCTTGGCCACTCTAGAAAATGCTGAAATTTTTTGTCTTGCAGAGATCAAATAATTTGCATATTTTAAACTCATTTTTGCAACCAAAGAACTCAAAATAACCAATTTAAATTCATTAGGTTAGTTTCTTGAGCACAAAATAGGATACTTCTATTTTTACTTGCATCTTTAAAATGACTTCCTCTAATGGAGACTAGAGATAGTGGACTAATGGAAATTGGAGAGTTGGAGAATGACCTTCTGTGACCTTCTCTAGTTTTCTCCCCCGCCCGTTTGCGTGACCATCGGACGGAGTCCGCCGTCTGCCCGCCATTGCGTCTACTGCGTTCGCTCTGTCTGGACATCCAGATTTTGGATGTGATTTTGCTTCAGACATGGCAATTCGTCAACCCTACATCAGAACCACCAATTTTGAGCCTCAAACTGCCTGAGCGAATACAACTTCACCAAACCTTCACAATAGAATTGCCATTACAAATTACAATGTCATAACACCATTGCCTAACAAAACGATTTAGATTGAAGAAAAGTGTTGTACATCAAAATTTTACTTTAGAAAAGCCGAACCAATGAATCAATATACAAAACTAGGGCAGTTTAGGTTCAAAATGCTCCCGAAAATCCGACACATCCATAGAAGTCTCGAAAATCCAAAATCACAATGTTACAAGGATCTCGTATAGAAACCTACAATTGTAATCAGCTACACTAAATCTCACCAAAAACTAGTCCAATTCGAAGTACTCCTTCAATCTAAGGATCTCCAATTTCACTAGTCACAAATAGCCACAAACACTAGCATTTGTTTCTGTAAAGCTAGCGCAGCTCAATGTGAATTTCAAAACAAAGTAGTCTATTGAGAAGATTGTCTACTCGCAATGATTCGAGCATGCTATTTGAAGTTATCCTTGAGGAAGGTATTGAAACGACTATACTTCAAGATAGTCTTGCACTAGCTAGGATGTGACTCAAACAAATCCGGAAACATTGCAATGGCCTTTTCGTTGTTTAGCACCGCACTATCTAACGCCTTTATAGTCGTGAAGTGCGCAGCATCATTATGTGCAAGGATGGAGTCTCGAGATATTTCTTTCATTTCACGGACCTCGTTAGTCATCTGCATGGCATGCACTGCCTTC
Source organism: Thuidium tamariscinum (assembly GCA_947034885.2). NCBI lineage: Eukaryota > Viridiplantae > Streptophyta > Bryopsida > Hypnales > Thuidiaceae > Thuidium > Thuidium tamariscinum. The sequence goes on from OX344757.2 coordinate 15,667,296, forward strand.
TATGAAATAGAATAAAATTAGAATTAGAATAAGAAAAAAATTAGAATAACTTGAATGAAATCAATGATATAGTTACAATGAAAAACAAGATTAAGTTAGAAACTCACCAATACAAAGTGCTGTACACTTGCTTTCCATAAGTGTCTTCCATCTGAAATTTCTCCATCTCCTAAGTGCTTCATGACACTCCACTTCCAAATTTCTCCGGCACAGATGACAAGATCCCGAGTGCACCAGATTTTTGTGAATTCTCTCACTTGCATGTGTTCCTTCTTTTGAGATTCTGCCTCCTTAATTAGATATTCAATTTTCTAAGAATCCGTGAGGACAAGTGGTATGAGTAGCGGGAATTCCAACTCCACGCTCCCTGAAGGACCAAGCATGCTCCAAGAATTCAGGCTCCCAAAAGAACCGCTTGACATCGCCATGTGCAACAACTGCGACACTAATCCTCAGTACTAACTTAACTCCCACTCTCATTTCCTCTGCCCAAGGAGCTCAGTATTGAACCCTAAACACTGTAGACCTAAGGCCAGAGCTCAGGCACGTTTCAAACTTGGACGTCTAGTGGTGGCGGACAAAAGCCCTTGTCCACAAGATTGTTCGGCTTGGTGTAGAGGGAAGTTGCCATGTCATCAATGATTTTGTCCGTCTGGTGGATGGTTTCACACATGGAACCGGACGTCCATTGAAGGGTCCAATTTAAATTATATTTTATTTTGAAAATTCCATAAGAGGTTTTCTTCCATAGTTGAGAGACTACGAGTTCCCGAACTATGGGAACTCGCTGCAGCAGCTGATCTACAGTGATCTGATGTGGCACAGAGACTGCCACATTAGATAATAATATTTTATTAAATTAAATAAAATTATATTTTTTATTTTTTATTTTATTATTATTTTTATTTTTAAATATTTTTTAATTCTGATCAGCAGGGCTGGTTCACAGAAATGGAGAACGAGGCTAAAACAATCTCTCAACACCCCCGAAAAACCTCTTATGATTCTATATTTGAATGCCATGAAACAAAGCCCTTGCTCTTCTTTGTGCATGACCTTTTTGTATCCATGTGCAAAATACAACATCTCAAATTAAAGCCAAACTATATTATTCTTTAGAGCATAAGTTTTCGAAGGTTTAGGAAATTTTATAAATTGGAAGAATTGAAAATCCTAATTAATTTTGGGGATGTTCATGACAAACATCACAATTTAAAACACTGTAATGTAGAAATGGACATTTTATTTTAGAAGAGCTTTCTTTGATGTAGAGTGCAAAATTAGTAGACAAATTCTTTTAAGATATTTGATGAATGTTTTAACAAACTCTTAAATACACACCTATAATAATCCTAAATTATTTGATGCATACATGTTATACATGCTAATCAAAAAACACACCAAAAGTAATCCTAAGTTATTTGATGAATGTATACATAAATATTATGAACAATACTATATAAAATTATAAACTCTAACTTTTAAACTATAAACTCTAACTTCAAAACTATAATTAAGTAATTATAGAAAGAAGTGAAACTCTTAAATTATAATAAAAAAATTTTAGAAACACAAGTAAAATGTTTCAAATAATTTGTAATTCAAGTATTGGTTTAGGGATTATTTGACTCCCTTCACAAGAATTTTTTAGAATACTACTTTGACTACTCTAGTGTTGTCCTTAAAAAATGGATCCATATAAAAAAAAAAATAGCGGCTATGTTCATTATACAATTCTCTTCTTTAATAGCGCTATTTTGTACAGAAACTCCTAATGTAGAGGTCATCACAAATTTGAATCAAAATGCACTACTACTTAATTTTACAGTTTTTGATGCTTCAAAAGGGTAGACATGGATCAGAGCTAGGAAGGATTCAATCTTACAATAGGGACCCATGATACTCTGACTTCAACTTAGTGGCATCTTATAGTAATATAATCTTCAAACATCGTTTTAGGATGACTAAAGAAACTTTCAATTTCCTATGTCAACAATTAGCGCCCTCTATATTCAAAAAAGACTCAAAGTGGAGAAAGGTTGTTCCCGTTGATACAAAGGTTGCTATTGCTCTCACTCGGTTAGCATCTGGATCACCTTTATATATGGTAGCTGATAATTTTAGAGTCGGTATATCCACTACACACAAAATTGTTTTAGAATTTTGCCATGCACTAAAAAAACATTGTAGAGATGTCTTCATTCCAAGGCCTTCTCCATCTCGATTACAAGACATTAGCTAACATTTTGAATCACTCCATGGAATTCCTTACATTGTTGGAGCAATAGATGGAAGTCACATTCCTATCATTGCTCTTGTTGAGCATGCAGTAGATTATTATTGTAGAAAAGGGTTCCACTCAATTTTACTACAAGGTATTGTAGATCACTCATGTTGCTTTTGGGATTATGACATAGGATGATGCGGTAGTATTCATGATTTCAATTTGTTTAGTAAATTTAAAATAGGGAAACATTGTATGCAAGGGCTACTAAATCCATATGCACTACTGGGAGATGCTACTTACCAACCTCGTCCATGGATGTTTATACCTTTCATTGGCAATAAGGACGGATTTAGTCGAGAACAAGAACATTGGAATTTCATACAATCAAGTTCCCGAATGTGTTTCAAGTGAGCTTTTAGAATACTCAATACTAAAATTGCAGTGGCAAATCCTCTTGAAAAGAATGGATTGTGAATTGAAGAATGTTCCCATTCATGTTACAGCTTGCTTAATTTTGCATAATTTGACTATTTTGCATAATGACAATTTCAATGACTCATGGAATCGAGAAGGTTAAGCTGAACTTCAAGGAAATGCAGGAACATCTCAAGAAGCTGCAGCAGCATTTCATATACTTTTGGAAGCTCAAACAGTAACAATAACGCCTACTGAATTCAACAATTGTGCAATGGATGAAGGCAAAATTCCTGGTTGGAATTCAACTCCATTGTCCACAAGAGAACAACTGTGTATGCGCTGAGATGCCATAGCAAGATCTTTGTTTCATAGAAAACAACTTAGAGATATGGGGGTGGATCATGTTGACGCCCATGTTGGATTGACTTCATCTCAGTCAGACTAATCTTTTTACTATAGTAATATTTGGTGTAGAAGCCTTTTTCTGTTAGGAAAGTAGAAGAATTCAATTTTTGGGAATTTTTATGTTAGTACTTCTATTGTTCACAATTTTATATTTATTTTTATGGAAAGAACATTTATTTCACAACTACTTTGTTATGTCTACATTATTGACAATTCAAGGCCATTTTGGAGGTGGTCGTTCTTAGAGCCCTATGACATTTGAACTTCAAATTTAATAACTAATTCTACAAAACTGCTAAAGGCTATGAAAAAGCAACATGTAAAAGTACTCTACATTTAAGATAGGGCACCATTTTAGAACCTGCTCCATTTAACCCTAGAAGGCCCATGGCCATTTTGGGTTCAAAAAAATTGTAGCTTTTGAAGTGCTATAAATCTAAATGTGACTAAGTAATACACATTTTAACCATACAATCTTGTAGTGAGCATGATGTAGGTAGCATGGATCAAATTTGAAGTTATTTGACCACATAGATTGCAAGATTGAAATGTTTTAGTGTTGAAAAAGAATGCTGAAATTTTCCTAAAAACTCATTTAGAGGTGAAATTTGTCTTCTAAACCTAAGCAAATGAAAAAACTTTAAACTACAAAGTGATTCAAAATCAGCATATAAACACATTGGTGAAAAAAAATATCATTCAATTGACTCAATGCGTTTGCAAAATGGCTTGCAAATGTCAAAAAATAGGTATTAAGAAAAGTTGCAAAAAACACATCTAGGGCTGAACCTCCTTCTACTAGAATGCACCTCAGTCATTGAGAACTTCTTGGATTGATGTGAAATTTTAGAGACACAAACTAGACTAATATGCACAACTTTCGCAAAAAAAATTATTGGAATTGGACACTGTATGAAGAAGATACAAGCCACCAAAGTTCACTAAAGTTGCAAAATGGCAAGATTTTGAATTTCGAATTGCTCCCAAACAATCTAAACAACTTGGATTGACTTGAAAATTTCACCACAATAACTAGACTTCAAGGGGAGTAGAACCCAACAAATTTTATTCAAATCAAACATTGGATGAAGGAGATACAAGCCCCCAAAGTTGCAGCCATGAAGTGCACTTTGGTGAATCACATTGAACCTTTGTGAACTTCGATTGGCTTCCACACAATCATCACCTCTTAGATTGATTTGGAAATTTTTTCCACATGAACTAGAATAATAGGCACAAATTTCCCAACAAGTTTCATTGAATTTGGACATTGGATGCAAAAGTTACAGCACTTTGAATTCTATGAGAGGCCACTTTTTGGCCCCTTGGGCGGTCTAGGGTTAAGAGCCTTCTACCTTAGATAAAATTTTGTTCAATAAATATGCTAGAACTACTGTTTCTTCACCCGCAGAGGAGAAGAAACGGCACTCGAAATTCTCTGGGAATTTCAAGACCGCCTTCCCCTTCCGCTACACCACAGCACACCACGTGCACATTCTCACGGAACGCGCAGGGCCTCGGAGGAGCCATGACAATCCCTCTCTTCCCTTTCTGCAGAGCCATTTTTTTCAAGGATTTTCTCCCTTACTCTTGAACCCCTTTTCCGCCAATTTAATGGAACACCGCCATATTAACGAAACTCGCCTTGACTGCATGTCGAAACTTCTTCCGGGATTCCTCGTCGGTAAGTTAGCTTGGGCTCTTGGGAAGGAGCGAAGGAGCATTCCGTCCGCTCTTTCCAAACACCCAATTCAGAATTGCTTCCTACGTTAGCACTCTCCGTCCTAATTTTGTGTTAGCTGCTCATTGCAGAGCCTGGTCCACAAGCCAGCAGTTAGGCCATTTCCAGTCAACTTCTTGAGAATTAGCTCGGTGACTCGGAAAGAAGCTTCCAGCCGCCTGACCTGCGACTCCATCTGTGTGTATAAAACCTCACGTCGTCAGCGCAATTGCACCATCTGTCAATCGATTCAAGACTACTCTGTTGGTATTGCGTACACAGTTGAAATTTTTCTCATTTTATGGTACTCATCTGAAGCTCCAAGAATTTCTCAGCTCACAGATCGATTTCCACTAGATCGAGAAATTATCGTTTTAGTCGCAGTGAGCCCAATTTCAACTTAACTTCTGTCTTCATGGCATCCGCAAATGCATCAGCTGATCGGTAAGCTGTTCCAGATTTGTGTCTATGCATCAGGTTCCAAGCTTTCTATGTCAGTGCTCAGCCATGGACATGAATGTTATGCAGAATCATTCATGTGTCAAGATTTAATTCTGTTGCACTTGGTGTACGTACCGGCCAGGTGGTGGACAGAGGAGACGGTGGCGGTGGTGACGGGAGCCAACAAGGGCATTGGGTTCGCCATTGTGCGGAAGCTGGCGCAGGAAGGGCTGACAGTGGTGCTGACGGCGCGCGACGAAGAGCGGGGGTTGAAAGCCGCGCAAGTATTGCACGGCGAAGGGTTGAAGAACGTGGTGTTTCGGAAACTGGACATATCCGACCCGACGTCCGTGACGGCGTTCGTGAACTGGATCAAGCAGACATACGGCGGGCTAGACATTCTGGTGCGTACCACCTTCATCTTCAAAACTTTTACGAAATAATTTCTTTCTCACATTCATGAATCATGATATGTTACAGAGCTTGTCTTGAGTATTCTTGTATTTCTGAGTGTCTGGATGTGTCTGGGCAAGATTTAGCGCAAATAGGAAAATTCTTTAAAAACTTTGACCTAAGGCTTGAATCAGAACCTTGAGGGTGCTTACTGTAGATTTGAGGATGGAATTGCGACAGAATGTTATTTTAAGTTAATTGAACCCTCTATAATTCTATTGAACTTGCTCTTGAACTGATAACCTATCATTTTTGGTTTTGTCTTGGCCAGGTCAATAATGCGGCATTGCTACATGTGGACAACTCAGTGTATGAGCACGCCGCGGAGACCATTGACGTGAATTTCTTAGCAGTCAAAAACCTCACCGAGCAGCTTCTTCCTCTCTTGAAAGCTTCTCCTGCCGGCGCACGAATTGTGAACATCAGTTCCGGAGCGGGTTGGCTCTTGGTAAGTTGAATTGAATTCCACAATGCCATAATTCGTTTCCAGTTTCAGATCGAATGTCCACCAATCCACCATCTCTCATTATTTCACGGTCTTTCGCATCTGCCTACGGCAAGAATCAGCTTCTCTTCACCAGATTGAATGCTAATATATGCGATCTTGACTTTCCTTGTGGCAGGCAGTAAGTGATGAGAAATTGCGACAACAGCTGATCGACCCAAAAACATTCGACGAGGAGAGCCTTGACAAGTTGGCCACCCAATTCAAGGAAGTGAGCAAATCAGGCGATGAGAGTGCAGCAGCTGGCTACGGAGTTCCCTACGCCTTCTCGAAAGTCCTTCTAAACGCCTACACTCGGTTGCTGGCGCAGAGGGTTAGTCCGCCTCTTGGAGGCTCCACTGCCCGCGTGTATGTGAATTGCGTGAACCCTGGCATGGTGGGCACAGACATGTACACCAAGTTTCGGGCGAACGTGGACGATGCCACCTTTGCGGAATACCAGAAACTTAAGGTAGCTGAGGAGAAGCCCCGAAGTACCGCAGCGGGGGCTGATACTGCAGTGTGGCTGGCGTTGTACCCTGCTGGAGGTCCATCAGGGAAATTCTGGTTTGATCGCACAGAGCTTAGTTACATTCACGGTGATGCTTAAATAGGTGAATTCGACGTGGGATGAAGTGGTTGACGATCTCTATGTACTGTTCAGTGGTGGGTTTGTTTGTTTTTTGATTAAAGGTGATTGTTGATAGTATTATTGATACCAAAATAACTTCAATATAGATTCTTGACTTATTTAATTTTCAGTGTGCTGGAGCACCGCTTACTAAGTGAAAATTGTGTACGTAGGCACCATTCACAATCTTCTCTGGTAGTTTCTTTCTTTCGTACCTCATCGCAGAGCTTCAAAGGATTGCTCCTTGTTCCGAGGATATTAAATTGTAACCATCTCTGATTTGGTGCGTCGGTCTGCTCGAACGTGTTTCATCACGAGCAGGATAATTTGATCACAATCAAACAATATTCATCCATGAAGGGAACAATTACGCGGCTTTTCATCTGTGGACAGAGCTGGTTACGTCCTGAAACCAACTCGCCGCCTGGCGGCTCGAACGTTACCCAGTCCATAACAGTACATCTCTTCAGCCAATGACAACATCACTCCCTGACCTAAAGCATATCCATCATACGTTGAAATTACTCTCTTAGTTTGTCAACAAGCACAACTCGATTATAAGGTGAAACAAAGTCATAAAGACATCAGCATCACCAGCAACATTTGAAAGACTTGTGCAAACGCGTACAGCCGAATTCCAGCTGATGGAACGAAACTGGTCAACAGTTCAATTTGGAATGGTTACAGGCAGTCTAGAAACAAGAATCTAAGCCCACAAATAATGAATCTAAGCCGAAAATGAGAACTTGGGTACGTCTTATCCCAGGAGTCAAGAAACACAGTGACAGGTAAGAGAATTGTAGGCTGGTAAGCAAGGAAAACCTTTCACGAAGGCTGGTATGCGCAGAAAAAAACAGGAGAAGAACTTCATAATCGACTTCGAACAGGATGGATTGATAACGGAAGAATGCAAAGCTTCAGAAGACGGCAGGACTTTTGCATCTTCCTCAAAATATTCCCGCACAGAAACAAGAATTTTCCTTCTCCATTGACTGACGACAACCTTTTGCATCGCTGACAACGTAACTGCACAAGGACGTCAATCAATAACATAAGGCTGGTTTTCAGGAGCGTCTTAGGAAGTTGAATTACAAGACGGCAGACAATGTAGCTAGGGAAAGCGCAAAATGAAATGCTATTTCGATGCAATGTCTATTCTCTAAAAACGCAAAACGTGCATTTTTCCTACCGGACATCGTCTTGTTGCTGTCTTACAAGGAAAAGCCACGAATTGGTTATCCAGTTGCAACATTCAAGCTAGCAAACCTTAACAACGTAAATCCTAGTGGAGTGAAGAGTGATTCATACAATACCTAGAATAAAAGGAAGCGTCGCCTCAAACCCAAACTCACTGAAATTGGCGAGCAGACTCTTGTGGTGGCGCTTGCCACATTAGAGTGATCGATTTTCAGGGTGATTGTAAGAAAGGCCTCCCATTTTTTGGCTTGTTATGAAATTATAATATTCATTTTTTTTGGGAGTACTTTAAAAATAGAAAAACAATTTTTTTTTAAATGAAAAATATGTTCAATGTATATTTCTTGAAGAAGAAGGTCCCATGTGAAGGAAAAGTGTAGGAAAATTTTCTAAGTAGGTGAACTAGACAAGTTCAAAATCTCATGAAAATGAGCACTTTTACATTTTATTTTGTAATCATTTGTACAAATTTAAGTAGGAAAAGACATCTTTAAAAAAGTTAAAATTGACAATCTGGGAAGGATTGATGGTGATGAGGTTTCACAAAAAAAATGATTTTGAAACCATTTTCAATGTTCAGAATTGCATGCACAAGAGGTCCCTGTTTGCATGAATGTAGAGGACATAAAATAATGTTTTTTTTATTTTTTTTGGTGGACACATGAATCTCTAGTGTGGGAATAAAATTTCAAGTCTACATCATTAATCTTGGATACTCCACAATATTAAAAAACCCTAAATTGCAAAGTGTGACAAATTAGCTAAATTTAAATTTAAATAGAAAATATTTTTTGAAAATTTCTGAAAAATAAGGAATCTTATTACTATCAAGTTGGTCATCTTCAATAAAAATTTCAAGTAAATCGAATTAACACCTCAAAAGTTATAACCGATGGCATGAAATTCACTTTAATTGTGACGCCAAATAGTACAACCCTTTCTTGCAATCACCCTTCACATCTGCTAATCTGAAGTTTGATTGCTAAAAAAACTTCAGCACCATGTACCAGTTCTTAAGAACCACCATGGATGAACATTCTAGTGTTAACTCATAAATTAAAAACCTCAAGTGAAGAAAATGCAGGAATTGGAAACGCAAATGGCAAATCACTAAAGTGGCGAGATTATTCTATAGCCTACTACTCTAAGGTCCTTTCATGAGGATCTCAGGTACAAAGTGAATTGTACTGAGGGTCCCATCTTTAACCCTTCAATATCGGACCCAAACTAACTAAGGGCTCCAATCATGATCACAAATGAAATGAAGGTGAAATCATCGGTGAGATTTTGGTTCGAAGAAGATTGAGTATACAAGGAACTCTCATATAGAAATGAAATCAAAAATAGCATGCACTGGTATTTGATTTCATACTCTATGTAGGAGGAGTAATTTTCCATCAATACAACTTGAAGACCAATTAATTATTGGTAAATGCTATGGAGTATCTTCATTCGTATCTAAAACGAAACTCAAAATACTGCACATGCTGCAGATCACGTTTGAAGTATGGCTCTGATCTGCAAGGCCGCCACTCCTCTTCCCAAAGTTTTCACACAGCTCCCACTGACTGCACACATAGCGACTGATACTGCTGCATAAAATATGCCCAACACCAACGAAATTGTCAACCCAAATGCTTACACTTTTATGAACATTATCTATGGAAAGAACAAACTGCAAGTCATGTTGGGGTGAATGCAAGAAACACCTGTAATATTTGTTGCGTTTTACTATAGTACTCATGACTTTTTCAGGAGTAATTTAAAATTAGAAAATTAATTTGAAAAAAATTTGAAAAATATGAATAATGAATAGACCTCTAAGATGAAGGTTTTCATTGAAGGAAATTGATAGAAAAATTCTCTAAGTAGGAGAATTTAAAAAGCACCAAACCTCAAGAAAATACATACTTTCATGTTTTAATTCGGTAAAAATAATAAAAATAAGTAAATACAAAAAATAAAAAGTGGCCATTTGCAACAATTCTATGGAGATGGTCATTCACCAAAAAAAAAAAAAATAGTATTTTATATGTTTCGAAATTCAAGCAGAAAGAAGCTCACTTTGTAGACTTCCACACCACATAAAAATAACTTTTTTTTAAATCCCTCACGTGGAGAGATGTAAATCTACTAGAAGACTATTTCATCCAAATTTCATCTCAAAATCATTAAAAAAAGGTACTCCTTAGTTCTAAAAACCTCCAAATTGTCATTTGTGACATTTAATCACTAGTACTATTTTAGTATTAAAATATTTTTGAAAATTATGAAAAAATTATGTAAGGTATATGATAGACATGAGTACCTTCTCTAGAAATCTCGAGTCATTTTGAGCAAAAATGCAAAAGTTATGGCCAAAAAACAGATCAGCACTTAGCTTGTGACGGAAAATAGTACAAGTGTTTCTTGCATTCACCCATTGGTCAACTATCTAATTATGTTCACTGTTTCCTGCATACATGTCCCATTTGCAATGCAACAGAAGGACCTTCCATCAGAAACAGAACACGCCAACGACTATGAAACAGATGTCTGCAGTGCTCTTGTGCATCCACGTTCAGTGGAGAAATTGATTCAAGAGAACAAAGATATCTCCAAACTCCACCACATAGTTACCGAGACTTCAAATGCGGTATGTCCCTGAAGAATACCAAATTTTCTTTTACAATTCTGAACTACATTCACACATCTGTCACAGGCCATATCCTGACCTTCGCAACACATAATGTGAGCCCATGTAAGGGACATGACTTTGCTGTCGACATCTTCAGTCAAATATTCTGAACAGATGAGGTCATGAACAACACAAGAAATCGCATTCCAAAACATTGGATACAATCGTGACGTCACTGATCTCTGATAACCAAACTTTAGGTTAACGAAAGGTAAGGTATCGTACCTTAATACCAAGATGAACGCGTGCTTACAACTGTCTTGAAGAACTTCCTATGACCTCTCAGTAACGGAGGATGCAGGCACACTACATACGAGAGAACCTGCAAGCAAGGCGCTGTTAATCCAGAAAAGGGTAGGAATCAATGATCGACTACAACAGTACGTTAAGAAGAATTAGAGAAATCGTCCACATGTAAGTTCACACAGGATTCATTTACAACCTGTAGTTCCTCTCAAAGCGGCATCTGCTCATTGTATTCAGATATTGATAGCACTTCACAAGCCTTGGTATCAATGGAAGCGATTACCCTTCGATAATGGTGTAAAACAACAAAAGAATGTGACTTCTTCATGCACGTCGCTGCAACATATTCTAGGTCACAACGAAGCCGCACTAAAGAACTGCGTGGGGAAGGACGTACATAGTTAATGTTCCTAGCAATGAACGCATTATTGTCGTTGCCCTCCGTGATTTCAATTAGATTGAGCACATCGCGAATTGATCACTGTTAGAAGAAATCCATTTCCTTGCCCCTCCCCAAACCCTAAATACCTTATTAGGAACTGCCAAAACAAGTCAAACGAAGTAGGCGACCATAACCGCAGTAAATGCTGAGATGATTAAATTAAACAGAAAGACAGAATTGAAGGAGAAGGTCCAAATGAAGGGTTTCGATCAGAAGAACCTGGAAACCTCGTGAACATCAAAAAACTAACGGAGAGAGGAAATCAATCAACTGTCCAACACGGTATTGAGATTGACTTGCAATTTCTGAGGCTTCAAGATGAGACGCTCGTACCCGGCTGACATGACACTGTTCACAACGAAGCGATGAAATATGAACTTGGTTTCCGACGTGCCATGGACCTCGACATGGAGCCACTAGGCCAGCACACTGTGTTCACATCGCGAGAAGCCCATTCCTTACCATGGAATTGCTCCTTCAGCTTCAATTCTTCAGCTTCTTCAGCGTCTGCACAAGTCGATCTGGCCAAACAAGCACGTTGAGTAACCTGATCAGTACGTACCACGAAAATGATCATGCTAGTCGATCGATTGCTCAAAGAGGGTCAAGAAACTTAAGATCGACCGATCGGCCAGGATTCCAGAGCTTAGGGCTGCTACAATTCGCCAGAGGATTGACTGAATTGAAGTGGAAACGGCGTGGCTACCTCGTAAGAGCCTGTCCATCGAAGTAACAACGTGGTTCCATGTTGTTAAAGAGTCGAGAACGGATCAGTGGCTCCAGTCTGAGCTCTTCTTCTTCTTAGTAGTGCATCATTCATGGCTCACTGTTTATCGCTTTTAGAGAAAGCTGCCCCTGATTTAATGTATACATTTGGCGGCCCTCATGAGGCCCCATTCTTGAACGATTCAACCTTGGTTAGACGTAGGGGTGAGATTAATTTTCTGCACATGTTTATTGACTTCGTTGAATCGGCATTAGTTACCGACTGATTCTTATTCATGAACTATGTTATTCAAGATATTAAGAGATTGCTGATTTCATGATTAATTTTATGTATAAACGACCAACATGTTGCAAATAATGTAATTTAGTACAGCAGGATACTCTGGAAACTTTAAGCGCTTCAGCCGGGATTAAACTGCAATGGTTTAGCCTAGATTTCAGCCCCCTTTAACACTAACTGAAAAAAGTGGGGGCTAAAACAATTGGCCCCATTTTGGTACCACAAGTTGGGGCTATATTTATTCTTCATCTAGGGCTAAATCCATTTAGCTAACCACTTATATTAGATTTTAATTTTTTGAATATTTTCACTTTTTGGATGGATGTTTGACTTTCATGAATTTCGGGATATTTCCATCAATGAATTTCCAGATGTTGCTACACTGGATGATATTTAGATAGATGGACTTGGAGTAAATCTAGATAAATCTTCGACTGAAAGTTGCTCCGTCTTTGTCAAGCTGCGCGAACATCTTGGCCCTTTCCGCCATAGCCAAGAAGCTGAACTGCAAAAAACAAAACAAACACACACTATGCAAGAGCCAAGAGTTAGTTAGGTATAAACATACACTATGAAAAAGAAGCGTCTCATTGCAAACATGAAGCTTGAATGAAGACAAAAAGACCTGTGCATAAATTGCAAAATCAATTGACAACAAATTAATAGAAGTAGCAACTGGCGGGGAATAAGAAACAACGAGCATCCAAGAGGAGACTTGCTATCGCTCACTGGAATCTCTTCAAATTCGGTACCACGATCTCTTCAAATTTTGGCCAGCTTGAAGAATCCATAAACCACAAGCACCTATCTCACCAAACTCTTCCGCACAAGAAAGTGAGGTTTGGGGCATGACCTTTGTGCCCTTTCACTACGGACTTCCCTCTGTGTTAGCTTGGCGGTTTGCAACAGTGAAAAGTTGTCCCCCTATTGCCGCAACTTTAGTTTGAACGAGTGATTCACCAACACCGAATTTTGGAGGGAACCTAGTCCAATCAGTGTTACTGTGCATGGTTTAGCCTCCACAGACTTTGAAACCTAGGGAGCTAAACGATCCAAAGTTCCTAGTGGATTGATCAGTGAAATATACGCTCATCAAAACATAAACAAATTACGATCACTTTTCTGTTTTCATCAGTCTCCAGCAGCTCCAGTCTGTTGTGAAAAGGCTTCGGTGTTTGGATGCAAACCAAACTAACATCCGTGGAGTTTTCTCGGTGGCGTCCATCCTGTTACTACAGTAGATTCAAATGTTACAGTAGACAGACATTCACACCATTCTGTCAAACTAAACACACTACTAGAAAAGGTTTGCCTTTGTATGATTGTAGACATTGGAAAATACACTAAGATTATCAAATGAGGTTTGCATTGAAACATGGCTTTCAGCGTCTCTGTAAACATTACTCAAGTGAATCCAACATTTCAGTACCTGCATTTACCAACGTCATTTGCGATGTCTAAGCTATGAGGGGTTCCCAGGGTGATAGGTTGGACCTACTACACCAAGATTAGTTTGTAGGTCCTGTACCTCGTGGGTTGAGTGCTTTCTCCACATATTGTAGATGCTTTTGTGGTAATAATAATTAGCATTCCAAATTAGATTCTTCTACAACTTATCTAGTTAGTGTTCACAATAATAATACATTTCTATTTTGAGTCTTTTTGATGTGATTTGCAATTCAACTGCACCATCTAGGTCCAACTATGCCGGATGCTTGTATAGTAACATTTCATGAATATTCCATATGTCACATTATGATTGGATATTTCTTATTTGAAATGAATTGGATTGCACTAAATTTAGATTAGGAATTTAACTGACTATAATAGATAGGGGGTTATACATCTTGTGTTGGGTGAGTTCAAGAAAGACCGAAAGGTTTTTGTACACTTTGGCTATAGTACTCCTGATTTTTCGGGAGTACTTTAAGAATAGAAATTTTTTTTTTTTTAAATATGAAAAATATTCTTAATGTATATTTCTTGAAGAAGAAGATATCCTACAAAGGAAAAGTGTAGGGAAATTTTCTAAGTAGGTGAACTAGAAAAGTGCAAAATCTCATGAAAATAGGCACTTTTACATTTTTATTTGTAAAAAATAGGAAAAGAAAATTTTTGAGAAACTAAAAATTTTCGATTAGGAAATAGTTGATGATGATTAGATTTCACCAAAAGAATTATCTAAAAACCATATTCAATGTTAAAAAATTGCGTGCAATGGAAGTGTTGTTTGTACTCATGTAGAGGGCATAAAATAATATATTTTCAAATTTCCTTTGGTAGATATATGATTCCCTACTATGCAAATAGACCATGAGATTTTGAGCTCTAAATCATTAAATTTGGGTACTCCTAATGTAGTAAAACTCCTAAAACTCCTAATTGTGACAAATTAGCTAAATTAAAAATTAATTATAAAATTAATTTTTAAAAATTTCAAAAAATAAGGGATCTGATTAACATCAAGTTAGGCATCTCCAATACAAATTTCAAAATTATAGGATTCATGCATCAAAAGTTATTGCCAAAAACAACATTGTCACTTTGATTGTGACGTGAAATAGGACCGGTCTTTCTTGAACTCACCCTATTTAGTGAGCCAAATAGTTAAATTTATTAATTTGATTTAAAATAATTATTAGATTTCATATAACATTTAAAACTACAACATTGCTAAATATCTGCAAGTAATTAACAAAAAAATTATGCAATACAGTCTACTTATGAGCAACAAAAAAGGAAATGAATTAAAAAATAAGCTAGATGAATAATACTTTCACATTCCCACATTTAAAAGTTGCATTTGGAAAAAATCTACAAAGTCAATATTGAAAGTACATGTTCTCCTACCACAATATTCAATTTGAATCAAGAAAGAATGCAAAAAGAATTCAAGATCAATAGCATTTGCCAATATCACACTACCACTCATTTAAATCAAAATGCAATATGAATAATTTCAACACCTTTTCTGCTATAACATTGAAAATTAGTGCATTTACAAATATGGTAGTTTCAATAAGTACTAGTAACTTGAAATTATATTTATAAATATCTTACAATTAAATCTATAGAAAATTCAATACAACGCAAAAACATGCACCTTCAATTCCAATACTTCTAAAGAAAGAAGTCCTCATCTAAAAGTTCTCCAAAAAGAACTCGAGGGATGGAAAAAGCGATTCTTGCTCTACAACTTTTGACAAACACACTATCTTTTTAGCTAGCAAATTCAAATGGTAGATACAATATGAACAAATTACCACTAAAATTTGAACTAAATGTCAAATCCCAATAACAATACAACCATCAAGCATACTAGACGAATTAATGTGCAGAAGGAACACTTTGTCAAAGTTATCAATCTCAATGAATCCTAAAGCTTTGTAATTGTTTGTTTAAAAATTGGAAGGATGTGCAAGGTTTAGGCAATTTCAACCTCAAGATTTGAATGGAAACTATTCAAACTAAAATTGAAGAGAGAACTTAAAGGAAGTGTCTATTATTTATTGAAGATTTCAAGTTCTTTTCCAATGTAATTTTGAACTCACATTCCTTTTCTGAATGCCTACCAAAGAAAAATTGCTCTACAATAGTTGAGAAAAAGCATCTATATTGTTGAAGCCTCCTCACCCTATGTAGGAACACAATTGGTGCACCACCATTGCAATTGTCTAAGAACAAGACCAAACAACCTCCAAAACAAGAGCGACACAACACGTGAATAAAAAAATACAATTTTGAAAGATAAGAGAATGGCGCTAAAGTAAGATAAGCAGGAGCACATGTGAGTGAAAAAATAATATAAACTACTAAGTTTTACAAGGGAGACTACATGAATCTTTGTTCTTTGAACAATCTAGGAGATCAATTGTGAGAAATTTACTCTGGAGTACCTTAATCTAAAAAGAAGGATTTACAAACAAGTGCTTGATCAAGTAACAACAGATTTCCCTCCAATTTGATACATTGGAATTGCTTTCTCACTCAACGGACAAGGCATAAGAGTATTTTCAGCTGGTTTACAAGACTGCGAGTTCCCAAACGCTGGGAACGTATTGGGAACGCCGAGAACGCACTGCTGATGTGGTCGAGCGACTGCCACGTCAGAAAATACGAATTAATTAATTATTTTAATTAATTATTTAATATTTAAAAAATATTTTCTTGAAAAAAAATTTATTTTTTTCAATCATTGTCTTTCTTTTTTAAACATTCTGAAATCTTTTGAAAAAAAAATTTAATTTTTTTTTTCAAAATTCAAAAATTCAGACCAGCAGGGGGCTGGTCTGCAGCAGTGGGAACTGTTTCTGGGAACACCCCTGAAACAGTCTTCTTGGGGGCCAGAAATCCTCTTATGAATCCCGAAAGAACTTTAGGTCTAGTGACCATACTTCGTGCGCTCGCATACAAGTTTGAATCTTCCACCATCAAGTCTATAATGTGTGCTTGCCATCTGGCAATTCAATGGCTGAATAATATGTGCAAATAAAATAAGAGGCTTAGAAACCACTTAACCCTAGACCGCCCAAGTGGACGAAATGTGTCCTCACACATACTGGCAATCAACTTTGAAGCGCTATAACATTTGCATCCAATGTCTGAATTCAATAAAAATTGTTGGGAAAGTTGTGCATGCTAGTCTAGTTGTTATGGTAAAAATTTCAGATCAATCCAAGACGTATTGAGTTTGTGAGAGTCATTCAAAGTTCACAGGTTCAATTTGGGTTCATCACACTACGCTGTAATGACTGCAACTTTGAGGGCTTGTATCTTTTTCATAAAATGTTCGTTTTCAGTAAAATTTGTTGAGTTTTGTTCCCCTTAAGGTTTAGTTATTGTGGTAATATTTTCATGGCAATCCAAGTTGTTTTGAATGCTTGGGAGCAATTCGAAGTTTAAAATCCAGACATTTTTGCAATTCAGTGAACTTTGGCGACTCATAACTTCTCCATACATGATTCTTTTTCAAACATTCTTGTTGGAGAAGTTGCGCATACTTGTCTAGTTCTTGTGCTCAAAATTTCATGTCAATCAAAGAGGATTTGAGTGACTGAGAAGCATTTTAGTAGAAGGAGTTTCAGTCATAGATGTGATTTTTTGCTACTTTTTTCACTGTTTTTTAACATTTCAAATCCATTTTGCAGACACAGTGATTCAATTGTGTGATGTTTTTTCTCACCAAATTTTTTATCTTTTAGTTTTGAATCACTTTGTAGCTTCAAGTTTTGTCATTTGAGTAGATTTAGAAATCAAATTTCACCTCCAAATGTGTTTTTAAGAAAATTTCAGCACCTTTTTTTAACACTAAAACATTATAATCTTTCAATCTATACGGTCAAATGACCCCAAATTTATTCCACACCATCTACAACATGCACACTACAATATTGTACGGTTAAGATCTTCATAACTTACTCTAATTTTGACTCTTCAGACTTGCAAAGGCAAGCAGTTTTTAAGCCTGGTTGGACCTTGGGCGGTCTAGGGTTAAGGGCTAATTTGCCTTTATCATGTTTTTTTTTTTATGGTAATATTTAATTTTCACTCAATTTTCAGTGAAAGAAAAATCAATGAGGAATCTAATACAAGTCGTTTCATAATTTTTGAAGCATTTATGAATTACTTATGAATTTTCAAACAAAATCTAGCATAGGTCCCTATTAGTGATCAATAGGCAATGGAAACCCACACATGCTTAGCTTCAAAAAAAATATGGTTTTATTCAAAAAATAGCACTGCAACATGTAAAAAATAATAGAGATGATTTCTAAATGCGACCCTTTCAAAAACTGAAATGAATGCTTGAATCTGATTTTTTAACATTTGTAAGAAGGTAGTTGGACAACTAATTCTTATTTTGAATAAAATTAGTACACCTATCCACTTAGTTAGGAAAGAACCCATTGTGGCTCTTAAACCATGATCCATTGAAGCAGTTGAAACCAAATCTTCTACGCTCTAATATAATTAAAAGGCCATTATTGTAGGACCTTATTTTTATTTAAGTACTTGTACTTAAACATATCATATCACCTCAATACACTTATTTATATGCAGGCCATCATTGCATACTCCAATCATTAGAGGATTATGTAATCAATGAATTAGGCCAATTTTCAAAGAAAACCTACATTAACTAAGTCCATTCAAAGGATGATTAGAAATCAAAGTAGTTTCTTAAGAAATTGAAATTCATGTTTGTAGATTTTGGTGATTACCTGTACATGTATAGAACATAGAAGTCCATTGACTAATACCTTTTTCTAATCCATATTTTTAATTAAATAATGCCAAGGAAATCACCAATCTACTCCGCATTATGGAATTCTAATATTGTAGAAGAGGTCAGCAATGAAGAAGCTTTGGGGCAGCATCCTTACAAAAAGAAAAACAAAAAAGTTCCAGAAGAAGGTCCTTCGGATCCAAGAAAAGAAGCTAAGGTCTACAATATATGCCCATGCACTCAGTGTGCACAAACAAACAAACCATCAGTACAGACTTCAAAAGTCATTGACCGTCACATTAACCCCTAAAAGACTGCAACTAGGTTTCCACCAAAACTGCTCCAAAATTATCATTTCTAGGACAACTATCAGATTTCACAAAAAATAAACATTTTTTGACACATAAAACCATAGGATCTTTTAGTGCACTAGTTTGGAAAGATGTAGAAAAAATTTCAGAAATTTCTGCTATGTAGATTGCAAGATATTAGTGTTTGAAGTTACAAAAATCATTTCTTTACGACTACAAAAACCTGGGCAGCTGCACTTGAGAAGGCCACATTTGTACGAAAAAATGTCCAAAATGGTTGCAACTCTTTGGATTCATTCTCCAATTCAAGTTGGCTACATGCTTGAAAATTTTCATATCATTTTGAATTGTACAACATGTACAAAAAAAATAGTAAGTAGAAAGAAGTAGAGAATGATTCAAAATACAAAAAATGGTAACAATTTATTTATTGAATTAAAAAATGACAATCCCAATGGTTCAGATGTTGTAATAAACAATCTATACCCAATGTTTTTATTTTTTTTCAAAAATATTGAAAATTGAATAAAATAAAGGACTTCAAAGTTTATTTTAAAGAAGAGAATCCATAACTACCTACAAACTAAAATTCTTCATAACTTTTAACTCATTAATTCAAATGGAATGATTCAATCATTCAAAGCTTTCCATGTATATATAAATCTACAAAACCAATTTCAAATTTTTGATTCCAAAAAAAGTGATTTTTTCTGATCTGTCCGAACTGCCCGAGTTGAGAAACAAACAACATATCATGCGATAACTTTTCAACCATGAAGCCAAAAGTCTTGAAAATTGTTGGGCTTTAAAGATATTCGTCATCCGCACCTTCTATTAAATGTTAGTCCCAAAATATGAAAATCTCTAGTCACATGTACTTGCCCAAAATCGCTATGTTGCCAAAAAAGGCATGTTGGTCCTTTAAGGGTTAAGAATCATGGCATTGCAAATTGCTATGAGGTGAATGAGCTTTTAGTAGTTTTCTTACACTACAAGAGAAAGGGGTGTTTTAAGTATAGTCTTAGAGATAACATTTTAAGTACTGACCTTTTTTGGAGCCTTTAAGTAAGAAATAAGTGTCTTTTTAGTAAAATTTTACTAAAAAGACACTTATTTCTTACTTAAAGGCTCCAAAAAAGGTCAGTACTTAAAATGTTATCTCTAAGACTATACTTAAAACACCCCTTACTCTTGTAGTATTAAAGAAATGGAATTCATACTCTAAAATTCATACTTCCTACATTGAATTCTAAGGTTCACACATATCATTATACCTTGATAGAATTTTTTTTTGTCTATTTGTGCCTAATGTTTTTACTATATATTATATAGAAAATATCTATTTTATGAAAATTTAATTTGACATTCTATTTCCAAAGTCAATATCAAGTTGGACTCTTTGAAGGGCCAACAACATTAGCTTCTCCAACTTCCCAAAGTCCCACAAATGCTACAGAAACTATTGACCTTATTGATGATGACCATATGGATCATGAAGACATTGGTAAGCACCCTGATGTAGTTGTTGCAAATTTTTTAATAGAAAAATTTGGGATGGAAGTGCAACCACCAGACATTGATATCCTAAACATTGAGGAGGATGGCCTAAATTACCTAGCAAAAGAAGCATCTACACCTTTGTATACAAGTTCTAAATCTAATTGTTTGTCCATGAATCTACAATTCCTAAAAGTATAAGCAAGGCACACTATTAGCAATGCATGTATTGATGAAATTTTTGAAATTATTGGAGATTGCATCGTTGGCCCTATGTTAGAGTCAAAGATGCCAAGAACAAAAGTAGAAGCACAGAAGGTCATTACAGAACTTTGATTAGATTACAAAACCATCCACTCATACCCATGGCATGGCATTTTATATTATGGACAAATTGAAGAATTCAAAGTGTGCCCCAATTGTAATTTATCTCATTATCAAGAAGGTACACTTAGTAAGAATGTTCGAAGAAAGGTATTTATTCAACTTTTTATTTTTGCCTTACAATTTTTGTATAACAATGTTTAGGATGTTTATTGCATCTAATGTATGAATTTCATGTACATTGCGAATGAACAAAAGATGCATTATTTTCTAATCTCCCCTCAACTACATGCTATGTTTTGGTACCCAAGCATTTCAAAACTTATGACATGGCACCATGATCACAAGAGTGAAGATGATATCATGAGAGGACCTATAGAATACTAGCATGGAAGTTTGCTTACTAGAGAGAAATGAAATTTTCTTCAAAATCCTCATACATTGTTTCTTCACATGGCCATGGACAAAGTTAATCCTTTTGGTAATAACTCTAGTGCCTATTCCTTATGGCCAATAGTCCTTACATACTACAATTTACCACTTTGGATTTCCATCAAAGCTTCTTTCCTAATTCTTATTGGAATTATCCCAAGTGAGTTTCTAGCTAGCTTTCATTGTTCTATAATGATATTACTATAGGAATGACAATTACTAAAGTTTTTATCATATGACTATATTTTATAAACTAAATTAGAGAAATACACAATGTTGTATAGTAAAAAAGAAAGTAAAAGACATGAATGTATATTTGGCACCCATTGTGAATGAATTGAAGAAATTACGGAACGTTGGTGAAAAAACTTACGATATAAATAGTCGCACATTATTTGATATGAGGGTTATACTACTATGGGCCATGCATGATTACCCTAGATATGGGGTGGCGTCTTCACTACAAACACAAGGTTTTTTGGATGTCCAATTTGAGGACTTGAGCACATCAATTCCTACTCAGCAAAGGAGCTACGAAAAATCATATATCATGGACACCGTGGGTATTTACCAAAAGGGCACTGATGAAGATCTAGTGAATTTGATAGTTCCTTCAATGGAAAGAATGAGCCTACTTCAAAGCCACCTTCAAGAATGGATGGTTGGGATTGGCTAGCACAATGGAAAAAAGTGGAAGCTAGTTTGTTGCTACTTCAAAGAAGTGGCATGACGAGATATTCAAAATTGTATGATCTAGAGTATTGGGCGGTGAGTAGTATTTCTAAACACTTTGTCATTAGTACATGTGGATGGTTGCAATGATGCTAGTATGTGAGCATAGAAGTGTGAGCCTATGAGCCTTGAGCCGAAGTATAAGTAAGTATCCTACACTCATTGAAGGTGTTTATAACATAGATACTCTATAACCATTAAGGTGTCTATAATATAGACACCTATACTATAGGTGTATAGAATTCTAAGCTCATAGGCTTACACATTAAATGAGACTTGAGGCCTTGGGAGGGTCGTCTTGGGTTGGTTCCCAAAAAATGGCCAGCAATTCAAAAAAAATAAAAAATAAAAAATTAGGGTCTTGAAATGTGAAAAAAAGTCAAAAAACAAATCAATGACATGTCGGACTATGCACTTTTTGAGTTCCCATGATAGTGAAATGTATTCCTATGACAGTTTCAATATTCCCGTAGTCTTTTGGAAGCCCCAAATCTCATCTAATGTTTTCTATGCTCAGGTATTAGCAATTGTGCTTCTCTTTTGGACATGAATTCTAAAAATCTATTGAATTTCACCTTGGATTTTTACCAAAAGTGAGTTCAATGAGGTAATTGATTTGCTTGAAACTATAAAAACTCCCTACAATTATGGATCTTCTATCCAATACAAATTTGTAAACAACAAAATCATAAGAATGAAGACACATGCCTATTACAATCTTCTATATGATTTGCTACCAATTGCAGTAAAAAATGCTTTGAATGATAACCTTCAAAGCAATGTATATAAATTGGGAGAACTATTTTGTTGGATACGTGGGAAAGAAATTAAGAAACCAAAGATTTCTAGGATGAAAGCAAAAACAACAGTGTTGATGTGCAATATGGAAAGAAACCTCCCTCCTACTTTCTTTGACATTCAAGTACACTTGATATGGCACTTAGTAGAAGAAGTAGATTTGTGTAAACCAGTGTCATCTTGATGGATGTACTCACTAGAAGAAAAGCCTGAAATTTTGTGTTTGTTTCAACACAACGCATCAAGTGAGTTGTGTTGAAACAAACGCAAAATTTCAGGCTTTTCTTCTAGTGACTTCTTGGAACAGTATATGAAAGACTTCAAAAGTTGGATTAGACAAAAGGCTTATCCAAAGGATTCAATGGTTGAAGGATATATTCTGGCTAAAGCAATGCACTACACAACACAATACACCGCACAATTAGCATGAAGTGCACCTCAAGTGTGGAGGTTAAAAGAAGAACCATGTTTATTGGAGAAGGTCTTGCCTAAAGCCTACAAAATGCAATGCCTTCATAGGGATTTAGCAGGCAAGTTTTTTTTGGAACAAGTACACACATTTATGTTGAAGAACACCCCTTGTATGTCCCACTGGAAAAAGGCAGTATGCTATTGAAGTCCCAAATGGTGACATGGATTTTGGTGAATGGAGTGCAGATTAAATGAGAGGTCAAATTGATTTAGGTCATCCTATAGTAGATCATGAATATAATATTGCAATTGTTCCACATCCAAAAGTCAAGTTCTTTGCATACATGTGGGTTGTAGGGAAATATTTAAGAATTGGGGCCAGAGAGAATGGAAAAAAGACACAAGATTCAGATATGACCTACAAAATATTTGTATACAATTGTTGTGTTTCAAACATTGATTTTTTAGAGTATCATAAAAAAAATTTCATATATATTTTTCAATTTTATTAAAGGAAAAGCTAATAATATCCATTTTATTTTTTCATGTGTATAGGCATAGCATGTTCATTTCATGACTTAGATGCCAATGGAGAAGCTTGCACTATTGAATATTATGGCATAATCCACAACATAGTTGAAATAAAATTCACATCACTGCTATATTATTGAAAGCTCATTGGTATGATAGCAAAACAACACCTCATGGCAATCCCAGGGTTCTAGTAGATGCATGCAAGTTCACCCATATACATACATAACTTCATGCCATCAAACTTGCATATCCATGAACCTTTTATTAATCCTCTAGATGTAGACTAAGTGTTTTTTTTATTGAGGATAGGCTCAATACAAGTTGGCATCTTGTTCTTAAATATGAAGCCATATCAAAGAAGGTCATATACATAAGAGAAACAAACATGATGGTTCTAGATGATGAAGAGAATGTACATATCCATAGGAGAACATGAGAGCCATGCAACTATTGCAACATTTCAAATGAAGCACTTGTAAGGAAATAGAACTCGTGACCTTGTATTTATAGAGTTAGTAGATGAGGAAGAAGATGAATTCACTAATAGTAGTAGTAGAAAAGGTAAATTCCAACATGAAAGAGATTCTGCAAATTCATCCAATTGCTTTGAACAAAATGATTCAAACACCATTGACTTTAATGTGGATGCCCAATAAGTACTTCATAATCTAAGATTTAGCTCAGGAGCAAGGTTTGAACAATATATTGGAAAATATTTGATAGGAGAATAGAGTTTATCAGATTCATCAAGAGATCTTATGGATGATTTAGAGGATGTCATTGAATATCCAAGAAGTAATAGAGAATGAGGAGTTAGGGATGCTATTATAGCATTTTGCCTTTTCCATCATTTATTTTTTGTTTTTTGTCTTATATCATCTACTCATTTTCTATGTAATTTGAGCTTTAGATTAATTAACTTAGGATTCTCTTTAGTTGTCAATTTCATGCCTTATTACCTCTTTAGCGCTCTTTGTATAGTTTTATAAGGAAAATAAAAATCTTGTGAATAAATAATTATGCTTTACAAATAAATTTAGTGATCCCAAATAAGAATTTACTAAATTCCCATTCATTGTTTGAATTAGCAATACATATTAACCACCTTAACTCCTCAAGGACCAAAAAGACATAACGTGCCTTCTTCAACTTTTGAATGGCAACATTTCGATGGGGTGAAACACATCTTAAGACATTTTCGGCCTATCTAGGACAAAGTCCAAGATAGCCTCAAGATACAATGAACCCATCTTGGACTAAGCCCAAGATGGCCTCAAGACATTTTGGGCCCATCTTGGACTAAACCCAAGATGGCCTCAAGATGTTTTGGACCACATGACACTTTCAAGACACTTTTCTTTTATTTAAGGCCAAAGTATTTATATCATATTATCTAGCATCTATCTTATTTTTTAATCCCTAATTTCACTTTTTTTAAAAGCAGAATATTGTATTTAGACTTTAGATGTGCCTTTGTTGATATTTTCCATCAACAAGACAACCCTAAGGTTTATGAATTGATGTTGTACATTGTAGCTAGGAATATACAAAGGACTATTTTGACTTTTCTTTTAGCTTGAAGACTTTGAACCTACATAGAAATGTATAAGAAAATAGATAATAAATTTAAATCTTGTAAGAACTACCAATATAAAAATCATAATCAAATTTTAAAGGAATTGTAGAATATTCGCTTTAGAAAATATGACAATGAACAATGTTTAACACTAATATATTATTGTATTTGGTAATTATAAATATTATATTTTGTTAATAAACTTTTGAATGAGGAAGTAACATGAATGCTATGAAAAGCAATAATAATGAATATATCTACTGAAAAATATTTTAATATCTTCATACATATTTTATTATCAATAACTTTCAAGCTTTTTTTGTTTGTGTAGAAATATCACATTTCATTACCGTTGAATATAATGGAAGAAAATAGATCTATAATTGAATTTGGTGAATCAAGTCAAAAGAAAAAAAGAAGATTTGCATATATAAATGCTATTCAATATATAGCAACATCAAATACTCTTAAAGTTTCATTTAACAAACCAACCAAGGGGTGTACTCACAAACATCATGGTTCATCATATAAATGTGTGTTGATTTTTATCTCTTTCTATGTATTCATCATTTAAGAATAAATTATTTTAAGAAATTTTCAATAGTATATTTGAAGTAAAAATGAAATTACTTTCTATTCTTCCAAACACTCTAACCATTAGAAACGATTGTCACAAAGCATGTTCCTTATGTTTAAAAGAAATGAGAGAAAAAATAGAATGTTATGAATGTTTACAATGTGAAAAATACAATTTTCACAAAAATTGTTATAAAAAAACTCAACATTTGGATTTGTGAAAGATTTTTAATCAATTCTTAAAAAGATTTTAAAAATGTTGTGGAGCAATGTAAGGAGCATACGTAGTCTATAGAGGAAGATATTGGAACTTTTATTATTGTAAAATGTATAATAAAACAAACCAGCTCATTATACCAAGATATTATACAAAAATTAGATTTACAAATGTCATTTGAAGTTCATATTTCCTATTCTAATGTATCAGCAAGATTTCCCCCAAAAAATGAACAAGTAATACCAACATTAAGAGAGGTGAAAAAATAGAAAGTTATCAAAAAAGGAAAAAGAATGTTCAACATAATCCATTGTGGATGCATCCTACCAATATCGAAAATTGGGAAGCTCATTTCAAAAACAATATAATATGTCCAACAACAAGCAAAGTTCTATTAGTTTTAGATGGCAAGGTAATATTTGAAAATACAATTATCAATGATAATGTCATTTTAGTTGACCATATCTCTTAACCTTATATAAAAATTAAATCATTAATCAACCTATTTTAACCTTCTATAGATAATTGCTAATACTTTAAAAATCTCCAAATAAGCATATTTATAGATAAAAGATACTAGATCATTTAGGAGACAAAAACATTTGTATATATTAAAGTATTATTACACAAAAATTAATAAATTTAGAAGATGATGAATTATATTGTTCATTGTATTTTTTAAGTACTTTCAAGAATTAAGTAAACATTGTAATACATAAAGATTTGGATGTAATGATTCAAAAACTTAAAGAATGTACTTCATTCTACAAGATTGACTAAGAAATAATGAAAAAAAGCTTTAATATACGAGTTATTAATTTCCCAAAAGACCATTTAAATACAGATGCAGAAGGAGGGGAGACAAAGGTAGTCATTGAATTAAGTTGGTAAAGAGTAATAAAATAGAAGTTACTAGGCTAATTCTAGGAGTAAAATCAATTAGGAGAAAGACAGTTAGAAAAATTATAAGAAGAATAGGTTTAGACCTATTACCAAGGGAAAACGGTTAGGGTTTTAATAAGTTTCCTTGTAACCAAGGAAAACTATAAAAGGGGAGAAATTTCCCATTATAAAGACACAATAAAAAGACAATAAAGATACAAGAAGACAAAGAAAGACAATCCCAAAGGCAGTAAATAAAAGACAAAATCTCCAAGATAAACAAAAGACTCAAGACTCATAAAAGGCTCAAGATTCATAAAAGATTTGCATCTCCAACCAAAGATATGAAAAACAAATTTACATAAGAAAGAAAAATGAAGACAAAGAATCAATCAACTCCAATGCAAATTAGAGTTTAAGATATATAGGACAATATAGACTACAATAAACATTAGAAAGAATGTGATTTCACTTTTAAAATAATTTGCAAGGAGGGAAAAATTGTGTTCCAATATCCTAATTATATATATTCCCGAGTTGATGGGTCGTACTTTCAAAAATTTATTATTTTTTGCAATATAAAATATAACTAATGTAAACTATCAAATAGCTCTTTACATTGGAATGTTTGAAAAAGAAAATATACGAGGTGTATATATGTCTAAAAGTCATGGATATTCTATTCATGCTGGTAAAGACAAACAAAATAAAGTTTCTCTCTATTTTAAGCGTCATATAAAATCTTCTACTACATATGCATATGCTAATATTAGAAATCAAGTAGCATCTAATGTATGAAAATATATTGGTTAGTTTGGAGAGTTAATACATATTTTCTTTGAAAATAAATTTTTTCCTTATAGAAGTATTGCAATTGGAACTGCAAATGAACTTTGTAATGTGCATTCAATGCATCTTTCCAAAAATTCAAGAATCAAACTTCATATAGACAACAATGATATAAAAGCATCAATTATAATATGGTTCAACAATGGAACAAGAAGTGGAGGACAATTTAGAGCACATGCATCATGGTATAAGTTTGATACATCTAATAATCTTGGTGTCTTTATTAAATCAAAAACTGTAGTACATGGAACTTTATCTTTTGACCCCACACTTGATGAAGTTCAAAATTATAGAATAGGATTGGCACTAGTAACTAAGAAAGGCATATATATTAGGGTACTAAACCAAATCAAAGAAGGTGATGAATTTACAATGGCATGTGATTATTGGATAATCAATTATGATGCACTAGATAAAGATGATGAAGAATGTAAAGAATAGTACCATTTTGTACACAATATATTTATTGATTTAATAAAATTCTTGTACAATCATATGTAGAATCATATTTTTAATATATACTTTATTGATTGCAATTATAAGAAATGTATATATATCATTTAGAAGAAGACTTTACAAAATTGAAGTTTTCTTTTACAACTCTTCATGATGGATTAATTGTATGTTGGTTTTGTCTTCTTTTTGCATACTAAAACTTAAGTATAACTATTGTTTTTTTATGCTTTAGATTTCAAACATTGACTTACATTAGGAAATTTGTTCTAGAGTTCTCTACCATTATTTATTCTATTCTATAAATTCAAAAATTCTATATTATATATACATACATAGAAGACAAGCATCTTTTCATTAATTTTTTTTTCAAAATCTTCTGAATTAAAAAGATACATTTTTTGTAATAATATTGTCATATATTTTATCTTTAAAGTCCTAAAGTCCTTTTTTTTAATAAAAAAAACATTGTAGATTGTCATTTCTATTGCAAAGAGTAAAACATTTTACAAATTGTTTCTATTTTTGCATACATGATTGTAAGATCTTGTACAAGACTAGTATAAGAATATATAAAAGAATTATTAGAATCTTTTGCCATATAGATTGCAACATATTTACTCTCAAAGTAAAGAAAACATCTTTTTCACTTTATTCCATGACTAGATTATTTGACTTTGCCTTCTTGACTTAGAATTCTTAAGTTACAAATTTTGAATAAGTTTTTGTGTGCTAAAGATTTCAATTGGATGTCTTAGAAAAGAAAGCTCACAAAATATATGATCTTCATTTTTAAAGAATTTGTTATAGAAATAGGTATGCTCATGTAGCTACCATACACCACCGTCCAATGTAATCTATGGCAACTTACAAATGTTTGTTCTAACTACCACTTGTGCCACTTCTGGTGATGCACTTCTACAAGCTAGAATTGAGAACATCTCCGTCGATTTTAGTCCAAAGTGTAGGGTCGGAACCAACCCTCAAACATGTGCAATCTCTTGGCCTTGACTTCTATGTAGCTAAGCTCATTATCTCGGTTTGGACATACCCTTATGCCATTTTTTTGTGAGCGAGAGATTGTCTCTACTCCGTTTCAATATTGACATTTCATATTGGAAATCAATTCCATATTCGAATGTCAATTTATAATAAGTTACGTGTAGGAAAAAGTGAAAGTGTACAGTGTTCACCAAAAGAGTAGGGGATTTTTAAACAACTTGGAATCCAAATCTGTCTTCTTCCAAAAATCCCACCGAAATTGAAAGCAAAAGAAGACACTCTACTAGCAAACCCCCTTCATCACTTTCTGAGATCTATTATCAAAATCACAGCTCCTACCATGCA
Organism: Thuidium tamariscinum; assembly: GCA_947034885.2. Classification (NCBI taxonomy): domain Eukaryota; kingdom Viridiplantae; phylum Streptophyta; class Bryopsida; order Hypnales; family Thuidiaceae; genus Thuidium; species Thuidium tamariscinum. Next base: position 15,696,807 of record OX344757.2, read on the forward strand.
TTTAAACTCCGACAATACTTTTGTAATGTTAATATAAGTGTATGCTTTACATTGGGAACACTTTAATTCAACACTCTCACTTGAGACGTTGCTTTGATATTGCTCTAGAAATTGGTTCTTTATATTTGCCAAACTTTCTTGCTAGACATTACTTATTTTTTATTCAACACCACAAACATGGGTAAATAACGTTGCATATATAGTTATATACCCCCCTTTGTTCTAGTAGTGACAATGTCTTCTTCTTCTATAAGAAGACTATTCTTGGTGTATACAATCATTATTATCAATATATTATTCTACTTGATTTCACTAGCACTTTGCTTAGTGTTTCCTTCACATGGTATTAGAGACAAGTTATTAGTCTGCATCATGATCGAGTAATTTAAAACTTCAAAATGTGCTTTGCTTCAACTCCTCTACACGAGTATGCTAGCAAAAATGTTTAGGAACTACTAGAAGTAGAGGAAGAACAAGTTGAAAATGAAGACTAGTTTTGCACTACAAGATTCTTCCAACATTATCTCCAAGATGGATTTTTTCAAATTGCAAATGAATTAGCAGTTGAAGACGTTGGATTGTCTTTTAATCTAGATTTCAAAATTATTTTATATGAAATCTCCAACGTACTTGAAGGCTACATTGATTCTCAAAATCAATTCAACCAATTTGATGAGATAAATCCTTTGTTCTTTGAAGACGATTCTTATGACATTGTACCTTCTTAATTACATCAAGAGCTTTGATTTATCTATCCTATAGCATGGCTTCTTCAACTTCTAACAATCCTGCTTCTCCCCCCTACCTCTCGAGCATACTCTATATCAACTCTTACTACATCAAACTATACAACTTAAAGTATAAAAGTCAAAATGCTTCTTATCCAGTTTGAACTTTGGTCTATAGTAGATGGCAAAGAAACTGCTCCTCTTTCTTTTGATGTTGTAGGTTTTATAGCTTGGCAGCTAAAAGATGCTAAAGCCCTTGCTGACATTCTCCTTCATTGTGGGGACAAGTAACTTATCTCATTACGTCCCCTAAAAATTTCTAAAGAAGCTTGGGATTGAATAAAACAGATATGTGAAAACTCAAATAGAACTAGTCAAGTTAACTTGCACAAGCGATTGTGCCACATAACGATGTCCAAAATTGAAGACATTATTTCTTTTTGGAGACTTGGCATTCTCTCTTATAGGAAGCCATTAGAAGAGAGTTGAAGGCATTGGAAGCCCGCAAGTTATTTTGAGTTCCCAAACTATAGGAATGTGCCACATTCGCAATCTGACATGGCCAAAAGAATGCCACATCAAAAATTAATTAATTTTTCTAATTTTTTAATATTTTTCAAAATATTATTTTTGAAAAAAAAGATTTAATTTAGCTTTAGATTTCTTAATACTTTTTAAAATTTCTCGAAAAAGAAGTTTTGATTTTTTTTCAAAAATCCAAAAAATTCAGCCAATAAGGCTGATCTATAGTTTTTGGATAGTATAGGGAACGGATTGGTGTGGGCGCTTCATTCCACCCTTGGAATTAAGCGATCACAACCAGGCTCTGGTCCTAACGATTCTATTACCTATGAGTGTCTAAGTGTCAATCCATTGTGCCTTCCAAGCAATGGATCTTCTTTACTATCCTACCTATCCTACCTAGTGTTTGTTTCGTTCTCTTGTCCTCCTCTATGTTCCTCCTACTTTCATCTAGGTATTTGTTTGTTTCGTTCTCTTGTCCTACTTCTATGTGTTTGGGCTTGCTTTTAGCCCACTTTACATATGGTATTCCCTACTCCATCTCTATGTCTTTGTATTTATCCTATTCTACGTATTGGCATGTATTTTGACCCCTTTTTACATCTTTGTATTTGTCTAAGCTACTTCTACGTTCTTGTATTTTTATCCTATTCTATTACGTCCTACTTCTACGTATTTGTCTTTGTCTTAGTCTAGTCTACGTATTCGTCTTGGTTTCAATCTACTCTATATATTTGTCTAGTTTTTATTCTACTCTACATATTTGTCTAGTTTTTATTCTATTCTACGTACTTGTCTTTGCTTTAGTCTATTCTACGTATTTGCCTTGGCTTTAATCTACTCTACATACTTGTCTTTGCTTTAGTCTATTCTATGTATTTGCCTTGGCTTTAATCTACTCTACGTATTTGTCTTTGCTTTAGTCTATTCTATGTATTTGGCTTTAATCTACTCTATGCATTTGTCTAGGTTTTAGTCTACTCTACGTATTCGTATTCTTTTATCTTATTTCTTCATCTTGTATTCTTTGGTGCACATTCGTTCTTCTACTTCCTATCCTAATCGGGGTTATCTTCCTATTCATCTTTGCTAATCGCCGGGCCTTAATCCCACTTGGGATGTTAGCCTCTTCCTACTAACGACTTCCTAATTGCATCCACTAATTAAATCAAAGGGAGAGTTCTAGAGACCCACCTCCGTTCCGTGTACGTCCCACGCCAGGCCTTCTCCATCCCGCACCATCTCCATTTCGCGTTCCCAACTACGGTGTATGCTTGGTTTTGATTTGGGCCTGACCTTTCCCTCACTATTGCTATCCTACTTTAAACCATTTTAACAATTGCGTTTAATTTGTGGGCTAATCCTTTCCTAGCCTACCTCTATTCTAATTCTAACTATCCAATATTTGTGTTTAATTTGTGGGCTAGTCCTAACACTATGGCCCTCCCACCCTACAGCCCTCCCACTGCTGCGGCCCTCCCCCCCAATACCCACGGACCCCCCCCCCCGATACCCACATTGCGGGGCTGCTCTGCGGGGCTAATTCCGGCTGGGGCTGGCTCTGGACTAGGGCTGAATGTTGATATTTGACTCTCAATGCAATGCAAGGGTGCTAAGCTAAGTGCTTGGGTTTAACATTAGTTTTCCTAATCTAAATGAGAGCTTGCTTACTAAGTTGTTGGAAGCTAAACGTTGGGTTAATTTCCAAGGTGTTGGAAACTAAACGTTGTTGCTATCTCAAGAGGACTTGCATTTGACACCCCGCTAAGATTTAGGGGATTCAAAGCTTTGTTGTGAGAGTGGTATTTTTGACACTTGACTAAGACTTCTATTTGCTTAGAGACTTGGGGGGGCCATAGCTCCGCCGTCCCTCATGGGACTAGCTTAACCTTGTACACAAGAGAAAAGGGGGGAAGAAATAGATACAATTTGCAAAAATACTTTCAAAGTCACCTCCCAAGTCACCCCTCGGTTCCTCACTAATCTCTCTTACAACAACTTTCACTTGTTTCACAATACAAAAGGTGGACCACCATCAATTAACAAAAGTCCCAACAAGACTTAAGGGGGTTTCAAGTCCCCAAGTGCAAACCACAAGAGCCAAGGGTGCAACAACCCCAAAACTATCAAAGGCTCCTTTGGCATCAAAAGCCAAAGGAAATCCGGCATAACCCGGGCCCAATAGTCCTCCTCCCTTAAATGGGTAAGAGTGAGAGAAAAAGAGAATGAGAGGAGAATGCTGCCCCTTTTATACTCAAAAGGGAGCAACCCCCCCCCCCCCTTAATTTACTAAGAATAACTAGATGAGGGAATTTAGGAGGTCCGTACATGTTTACCAATCCCAAATCTAACTATCCACCTAAAATTTACACAATTTGAATTGAAAAATTCAAATCTTACCTAACCTCACAAGAACTTGCAAAACCACCTAATTTACCTTCCCCAAAATCTACAAGTTCTCACATGGGAAAAGTTCCCATGTGTTCCCACCTATTTAATTTGAAATTACTTACACCAAGCACTTGGAGCCACCTCCATTAACTTTTTGAGGTGGTACTTGCTCCCACATGTGCCCGGAGTTCCCCACGTGTTCCCTACACGTTCCCCACAGCCATTGGGGCCCAAACTCCCCAAAAAAGCATTGGGGGGCCTTAAACCCCAATTTCTCCTCCATGTGCTGTCCCCAAAAGGCTAACTTTTGGAGTTTAGCTCCGAATGGCAAACGGATTGCGCCATTGGGTCCGGAAGGCCATAATTAGCCTTTGAGGAACCCCTTACCCTTTAAACTATGTCCCAATTCTCAAAGAATCTTGGCGTAAGCTGGGGTCAAAGTTGGGATAAATTCCCAACTTTTGGAGTTTGGCAATTTTGGACCCCAAACCTTCACCAATCTCTTAAGTAGATAGAGGGGGGGGGGGGTAGGAATAGGCCCAAGATAGGCTTCGTTCCAATGTCGTATGGCCTTGGTACGTCGGTCAACTACAGCTTCCGTCATTTAAATTGTCAGTTGGGGAGGAATGTCGCTGATTCGGGATCTTCCAACTATCGATTTGTCTTGAAACTTGGGGAAGCGCTCCGTTGGTGTGAGACCGCCTCGCCGGATTTTTAGTGGGATTTTACCGCACTTTGGAATATTCTTTCAAATTCCCACCCAAAGTCCACCGCGGTTGACCGTCTGGGAAAATATCCAAACAATGTTGGAAAATTCCCAAACTTTAGAGGGGACCACACATGGGATCCCCCTACTTGGATGCAAATCTGCATCCTCACTGCGTGCTCCTAGAATTAGGAAATCGCCCGGTACCTGCATTTCAAGGTTAGTATTCTGCCCGTATTCTCTTCGATGCTATGGGGAGTGGGGGATTCCCTCTAGATTCCCCCATGAGGACTTCCTAGCCTAGACAGGGCCTTTTTAGGCTTCTTACCCTAATCCTGCACATCACTATCAGTTTGGCGTCTATTTAGCTAAGACAAGGCCCGTTTTGGATGTAAACTATCCTAAACCCCCTCTAATGACCGAATGACACATTGGTATGTGTAATGCCAATACCGGTTTAATGCCCTTTTGTGGGTTTTATAAGCTTAATTACGCCTTAGTTTATGTAGGAATTCGAAAAAAGAACCCGTGAATCCCCGGTGACGAATCGGGGACTTACAATTGGGGAACAACCCCAAAATAATCTTTTATTGCCTTCAATTCCCCTCTAATGAACTACTATTGGTTGCATTTTCATAGATTCTTAGCAAATAAATTTGCTTCTAGCATCTTTATCTGATAGTTGGAGTTCATTTATCACAACTCAAGGTGGAATCTTTGATTTTACTTGCACAGACTTATTATCTAATATCCTACAACAAAATGAAATGAACCATTCTGTCACATCACTAATCACACTTTCTATGTCAAAGGGAAATTCATGGAACAATCTAGTAACAAATCTTCTTCACAAGGTTACAAACCACCTTCTATTAAAACTAATTCCTCTTCTCAAAGTAATTTAAATTCTACATCATCATGAAGTAAATCATCCAATTCAATAATCTGTTATTATTGTGGCATACCTAGTTACAAATCACCTGGCTGTAGGGGAAAAAATGTAACCAGGCTCATTTAGCTCCTTGACCTCACAACAATAATTTCACTAGGGATGCCCCAGGCTATTTATTTAACACTGCTGAGTCTATTTCTATATCCTCCAACCTGTGGTTCCTTGATTCATCCGGAGCTAGCCTACATATGACTCCATATAAATCACTACTTCAAGATTATCAACATCTTAATATCCCTTGTATTATTATTTTGGGTGATAATTACTCATATAAAGCCACGAGCTTTGGTTTAGTTCTTTTCTAACTCATAACTGGATACACGTTGCTTATACCTAATATACTTTTTGTATCAAGATTGGTATGCAATCTTCTTTTTGTTGCCTAGATCACGAAGAATGGCAACACCATTATCATTTTTAAACAAGATCATTATATTTCTTAAGACCAAATCTTTAAAATCAACTCTCCCCATAGAATACTCTATAAAGCAACACGACAATTTGTATCCTTTAGGCATTGGTATTCAAATTACCAATTTTAATAATATGGCTCTAAATATATTAAAGCCAAATACAAACACTTTACTCTAGCATTATTGTCTAGGATACATTAACATTCGTTACTTACATATTATGCAATTCAAATCTATGGTAGTTGGACTACCTTAGACTATTTATTTTTACTTGTTTATTTGTGCATTTGTCTATTCGTGAAGATTGTATTCTTAGTAAACACTCCAGATCAGTTTATCTAATTGATTATGTAAGACATGCAACTCAGGTTCTCACTTTGATCCATACAGATTTTGGTAGACTGATGCACACTTCATCCTTGGGAGGTGTTCTATATTTCCTCTTGTTTAGTGATGATTTTTCAAGGTATATCTATGTTTACTTTCTTCAAAAGAAATTTGCAACATTATCTACTTTTACACAATACAAAAGACTTGTTGAAAATCTTACCAACCGAAGGATCTTATTTCTTTGTTGTGATAATGGTAGTTAGTTTACTTTTGCACAATTCAACCAATTTTGTATTGAATCTGGAATTCAACACCAATTTTCAAATCCATATAATTCTACCCAAAATAGAGTGTCTAAGCAAAAGAACCACGTACTTGTTGAATTTGCTCAAAGCATACTCTAGGTTGCAAATTTACCCAACTCCTTTTGGGCCAAAGCCATTGCTAAAGCATGTTATTTGTGAAACTTATCATTCACCAATACTTTAAACAATACAACGCCTCATCACTTATGGATTGGTACTTGACTTGATCTATCCCATTTAAGAATATTTGGATGTATGGCATACACTCACATACCTGATCATCAACGCAAGAAACTTGATTACAAAAGTTTGAAATGTATCTTCATTGGCTATGGCAAACCTAATGGTGTTAAAGGTTATCATCTTTATAATCTAGATTCTCATAAAATAATTGTAAATTGTGACATTATTTTCACGAAAGACACTTTGTTCCAATCCAATTCTTCAAATTCCAACTCTAGTTCTTTACCAATCTTTGAAGGCTTTTATAATGTTCCCTCCCTTCCCCAACTTGTATTAGATCTACTTGATACTGAGGAGTTTTCTCTACCTATTCCTCCTAAAGTTGATTATATCCCCTTACGAAGCCTAGACATGCCTTCACCTAATACACCTTCATTTGCTAAGCCATGTTACCCTCTTCAAATTCCTATTCTTGGCTTATCTCCTCATCAACAGAGTCATTTACAACAAGATCAACAACCTAGTCTTTTACCTCAACTACGAACATCCATCGCAAAACTCGAGGCACCTGGCAATCAACCAAGTTCCATGATGCAAATTTATTCTCTTTTGCTTTCTTAACTCATGCTAGTGATCCTAGCTATGTTTCCAAAGCTACCCAAAGTCCAGATGCTGAATACCAATCCTTAATCAAAAACCAGACTTGGATCCTTGTTGAACTCCTTCCAACAAGTCTATAATATAAGTGCAAAATGGATCTTTCATCGCAAGTTTAATTCTAACAATTCTTTATCCCAATATAAAGCCAAATTAGTTGCTCTAGGTTTTATTCAAGAAGCATGTGTTGATTTTTTTGATACTTTCTCACTTGTTCTTAAAATGACTACTTTACGAATCCTTTTTGCTTTTGTAACTATTTACAACTACCACATCCATCAAATGGATGTGGTTACAACATTTTAAAATAGAATTCTTAGAGGGGAAATCTATATTCAACAACATGATGGTTACATTCAACCCAATCAGGAACACCTTGTGTATTGACTACTAAAATCAATTTATGGCATAAAATAGACTTCACGTGTATGGTATGACCTCTTTGATAGCTTTCTATTAACCAAGGTTTCTCAAAATGTACCTTTGACACAAATATATATATGAAACTTATTATCAACTATCTTTTATATTTGGGTCTCTATATATATTGATGATTTCATCTTAATTTCTAACAACCTAGAATTGTTATCGGCTACAAAAGCTCTTTCTATGAATCGATTCTTCATGATTGACAACCACTCAACCGGAAGATTGAATATATTCTTGGTCTTCAAGTACAATGTGATAGAGCTAAAAAAAATTAACATTAATACAAGATAAATATATTCATAATCTTCTCATTAAATTTAATATGACTACGGCTAATTCTGTTGCAATTCCTTTAAAAGTGGAATACAATATTCTAAATCTCAACATATTGATCTTTCCGATTCATCTCACCTTCCGCCATTGCCCATTGATGCCTTACAAACAAGCACTTGGAAGTCTCTAGTATCTTGTAACATATATGTGTTGGAACTTAGCTTATTTAGTCAATCATTTAACCCAATTTATGCAAGACCCTGCTTTAGCTCATTGGCTTGGTATCAAGAGGATCTTTCAATACTTATGTAGTACTTCTGAGCATGGTCTTATATATTCTACTATTCCTTCATCTACTATTCCTCACAAGCTATGTAGATGGAGTGACACAAATTGGGCTGGCAATCTCGATAGTCAATGTTCGACCTCCAGCTACCTTTTTCAACTTGATTCGTCATGTTTGTTGTCTTGGCAAAGCCGTAAGTAGCCAGTCGTTGCTTTGTCCTCCACCGAAGCTTAATACATTACTGCTGCAACTACCACTAAGGAACTAATATGGTTGCAATCATTTATATAAGAACTTTGTTACTTTTTTCAAATTCCTAGTACAATCTAGTGTAATAATTAGTTATGTATCACTTTAAGTGAAAATCCAAAGTTTCATGATCAGTCCAAATATATTGACATTCACTTCCATTTTCTACATGAAAAAATACAAGCCAAGCTTCTCCAACTTGAATGTACTTCAACATCAACAATGTGAGATGACATCTTAACAAAATCTATGGCCAAAGTCAAGCATGAAACTTGCATATAAGGTCTAGTTGATACCGCTTCTTACAATACAAAACAAGGGCGCAAATAATAACTACTTCTTTTCTCAAAAGCTTACATCAGCTCATGAAGAAGGGGGCGTTCATCAAAGCTGTATATGTTTTTACAAGCTAGCTTCAGCTATGTAACTTAAGGGGGCATATTACTATGGAAACTTACAATAGATTCAAACGTTATAGTAGACAGATAGTCACACCATTCTGTCAAACTAAACAATGTTTTTTTCTATAAGAAGACTACTTTTGGTATACACAATCATTAGTATCAATATATTATTCTACTTGATTTCATCAGCACTTTGCTTAGTATTTCCTTCACACATCCCAATTAACTACCTTAGTTCTTTTCAACATCATGAGGCCAAATTGCACCATTTTAGAATAGTTTTCCATTTTCATTTTTTAGTACTAACTCAAACATCAATTCAATATGGTATTTGGTAGTCACCAGAATCAATGCACTTCGACATTTGGGAGTATGATATATCTACAAATCACCAAATGACATTGTCACAATTTTCGGCAAATATATTGACTTCTTAACAAACCAAGGCCAAGTGAAATTCTAATTACAAGGTTCATTCAAGCATTGTATAGAAGTGAGTAAAGTAAATATTCAAGTTCCACATCAAGCACCAAAACAAAGATATTATATAACTTAATTATTCAGCCACCCTTGAGCCTTATTGTAGAGAATGGTGCAGAGTTTTTGACACATGGACAAATCTAAAAGAAGATTGATATGAAAACACCAACTACAATAAAAATCTAAAGATCCAAAAACTAAGTTGTGCATTAGAGTACAACATGCTAATTTATTCATGCTAAAGTACTTACTTGGCCTCTACTGATAGTTTTGAAGAGGTGACTCTGCCTCCTTGTGTTGAATTTTCATGGCCTCCCCTTCTAAGTGCACGAGGCTTATGAGGGACTCAACTATGTTAAGCCACTCAACTACAATGGCCTTGGAAAAATTCCCCGCTCCTCACTGCAATTCAGTTCCACCAAAATTAGTTGAAACATTCGACTCCATACTCGTTTTTCCAAGTTTTAACCTGGATGAATCAAGAACCACCTTCCTGCTACCCCCACCCCCTTCCATTTTCACCACTTTCATTTTTTGCTCCACCTTGATTAAATGCCAGTGTTGCCCCCGGATTTTGTCCACAGATTTGGGCGGAACCTACAAAGTGGCCTTTAGAGCCTGTAGTTTCTTCAAGTCTTGGTGGTACCGATTCCATTGCCTCTTGTTTGTTTCTTCCCTGAATAGACACCAGTTGACCTCTTGAATTCTTTTCTCGTACTCCATTGCCACTCCCTCTACAAAGTTTACCTTGAGCAATCCAAGTACTTTAGCGGGGTTGTGTTGGTAAATAATGGGATGTAGCTCTTGGATCCTTGCCTTCATATTTGTGTGCTTGCATTGTTGCCAAGCGTAGCCATTTCACCCTCCCTCACGTAGCACGTCCCCGAAGTATTTCTTCACCAATTTTCGTTGGCAATGAACCTTTTCGATAACGGTGCAGATTTCCCATTGACTCGTCACATAGATTGTACTCCCCCGGGTGATTGCAAGAAAGGCCTCCCATTTTTTGTCTCGTTTTGAATAGTACTCATAATTTTTTCAGGAGTACTATTTAATTAGAAAAACAATTTTTAAGAAATGTGAAAAATAATTTTAATGAATACACCTTTAAGAAGAAGGTACCCTAGGAAGGAAAAGTTCAGGAAAATTCTCTAACTAGGAGAACTAAAAAAGTGCAAAATCTCATGAAAATTAGTACTTTCACATTTTAATTTGTAAAAAATAGGAAAAGAAATTTATAAAAGAACTAAAAATTGTCAATTTGGGAAGGATTGATGATGATGAGATTTCACCAAAAGAATTATTTTGAAACCATTTTTGATGTTCAGAATTGTATGTGCAAGGGGCCCCTATTTGCATCAATGTAGAGGATATAAAATAATGTTTTTTTAAAATATTTTTGGTCAACTCATAAATCTTTAGTGTATAAATAGACCATATGAATTTCAAGTCTACGTCATTAATTTTGGATACTCCATAGTACTAAAAAACCCTAAACTGCAAAGTGTGACAAATTAGGTAAATTAAAATTTAATTAGAAAATGTTTTTTGGAAATTTTTGAAAAATAAGGAATTTCTTTACTATAAAGTTGGCCATCTTCAATAAAAATTTCAAGTACATTGGATTGATACCCCAAAAGTTATAACCAATGGCACAAATGTCACTTCCATTGTGACACCAAAAATGACAGCCCTTTCTTGCAATCACCCCCCCGCAAAATCTTCATGAGTAAGCTTCTTCGGTGGTGGCTTCAAATTTACAATTTTATTGTCAATGTCCTCTAGAGACTCATAGACTTTGCACTTCTTCACTCACTCTTTGGATCTCTTCCGAGAGCCTCCTTGTGCATTGTCTTCTTCCTCCTATCGTTGATCATGTTCTTCATTGCTCCAGTCATCCTCTGAGTTGTTGTGATGATCAATACTCCTCCACTGCTTTGTGGTAGAAATTACCTTCGAAGGACCCTCCATTCCTCTCCTCACATCCACCTTCTCTTTCCGTCTACTTTCATTGGACTTCACAATAGAATTCCTCCCCTTATTGGCAATTTGGCATTGGCCTTGGTAAGCTTCTCCTTACCTGAGCATGTTCTTGGCAAGGTCTCCATTCTGCTAAACCTTGAACAAAAGGTGTCAATCAATTGTAATCCCAAAGTCCACAAGCGTGAACACGAAATATAAATGAAGAGGTCTAGCACTCAAGAGGCTCAAGATTGCAAAAATAACATAGATACAATTGCAAGAAACATTGGCTATGGCCTTCACAAGCAGCCAACAACCAAACAAAAGGAAAATTGCATGATGTGGGTTCGTAAGAAAGAATATCCTAGGTACAATTCCAAAATGCCTAGTCTTGGATGCATAAAAACCTGCTCTCGGTATTCGAGAATGCTCCCAGTGAATTTGTAATGTGCAAATGCCACCACATTGGACTTTCAGTCGGGCCCTTGCAAGAGTGTAAACTAACAATCCTTGTTGTATGCACATGTTTCATGCGTCGAAATGTCACCCTGAACATGAATAGAAGGCATCCATTCCATGCGTCCAAAGAGGAGAGCAATACCACACACGGAGCAATTGATCACTGCAAGAGTTCTAGGAGGAGGAAAGGTACAAGACAACTATTGACGGTCACTGGTTGGAGGAGTTTCTGAACTAGCGGTCACTAATGACCTAATTAATGAGAGATCTTGTGTACAGGTTGTCACTTGTTTGGGTGCATTGAGAATAATTATTGATCGTTGGAGGAAATCTTTAAGAAAATCTTTGTATATTTGTGTATCTAAATGTTTTGTAAGATGACATTTAAATAGGTAATGTGAATGTGATATTTTTTTGCGATATCTTCGGTGAAAATGATGAAAAAAGAAAATCCACGAAAGTGACATTCTTCCAAGTTATACTTGTCTATTTAATTTTGAAGTGAAGGATAAAATGCAAAGATGAATTCCTTTAGGATGAAATCCTTGTCTACATTAAAATCAATGATTTAAGAAAAAATGGGTTTGATAAATAAAATCCCTACATATTGATCTAGTTCTGGTATGCACAATTTGAATTACGTTTGAAAATGGAAATCACCACACTAGTTACCTTTCTACAACACAATTATATGTTTAAATTAGAAAACCAAGCTTGAAAATGCATTCATCTCCAAAACAAAATATCTAAAAGCTACCACAGAAAAAAATGGAGAATAAATGTGTTGGCTTCTTCTACATTAAAATCAACATTGAAAAAAAATGGGCATATAATGGAAATAAAACCCCAACATATTGATTTAATTTTTGCATATACAATTTGAATTAAGTTTCAAAATGGAAATTACTACACTAGTTACCATTTAACTACTCAATTACATATTTTAATTAGAAAACCAAGCTTGAAAATGCATTCATCTCCAAAACAAAATATCTAGAAGCCCCCCCCCCCAAAAAAAAAGAAAATGGGGAATTAAGTTGGGTTCTTTTACATTAAAACCAATGTTTAAAAGAAAACTGATGGGTATGAAAATAAAACCCCAACATATTGATCTAATTTTGGCATATGCAATTTGAATTATGTATGAAAATGAAAATCATTGCACTAGTTACATTTCAAGAACACATTTACATGTTTAAATTAGAAAACCAATCTTGAAAATGCATTCATTTCTAAAAGATATTGTGTCTATGAGTTTTACAAAAATGGAAATAATTTTCTTCTAATTTTGCCTTCAAACTTGTTATTATCCAATGTCCATCCAAAATATTATAGAAACTTCTAAGATTCTATATATTTTGCCCACAAAATGAATTTACGGCATTCAAAATGGATGGTTTTCATTCATTACTAGTGAGAAATTAGAGTGCAAGATTGGGGCACCCAAGATCCACAACCTTTAATTTGAAAATGTAAGCCTGAATTGGTGAGTCCAAGCATATTTCTGCCACCCATCTTGCAAGTCTAATGTATTCACATGTAGCGGCAGTCTTTTCCAACAAAGAAGCTTGGAATCGTGGAGGACCAACTTTCTGCCCTCTAAATTGCGTATGAGACACCTTAGCCTATTCCCTTCAATAAACCATCTGACAATTGACTTCAATTTTATTGGCAGATTGAGATCAACAATCTATAGCTGCACAATCAGAATAAAAAGACCAACCTCGCATATCTCTTAGCCGTAGAGTACACTTTAGTACTTTATTAGTACTTTTTGAAAGTTTTGTACATTTCTACTTCGCCAAAAGTATATGGGGTTCAGTGTACTTCAATCCTATGGTAGATCTTTGGTAAAGGAGATATAGATAAGACTTGAAGACATCAACCAATGGTCAAAATCAAGACCTTGGTGACAATAGTGGAGTTATTAGTAATGTGAATAGCAAGTTCTACTTCTCTTTTGCGTGATTGCATGAAACACTTATACTATTTTTCGTCACATGCATGTCTCATACTGATTTTTTTTTTGGCCATAACTTTTGCATTGTCGCTCCAAATGAATCAAGATATCTAGAAAAAGGTATTCATGACTATCATACACCTTACGTAATATTTTCATAATTTTCAAAAATATTTTATAATCCAAAAATAGACCCCAATTGAATGTCACACTTTGTAATATAGGGTTTTTTAGTACTAAGGAGTACCTTTTATTTAATGATTTTGACATGAAATTTGGATGAAATGGTCTTCTAGTAGACTTCAAGCTTTTCAAAGCAGGATTTTTGAAAATAATTAATTTTAGGTGGTGTGCACTGTGCAAATCTACAAAAAGAGCTTCTTTCTGCTTGTATTTTGAAACATATAAAATATTATTTTGGTGGGTTTTTTGGTAAATGACCATCTCCATAAAGTTGTTGCAAATATCTATTTTTTATTTTTTTTGTATTTATTTATTTTTTACTTTTTTTTCCTAATTAAAACACAAAGATATGTATTTTCTTGAGGTTTGGCACTTTTCAAGTTCTCCTACTTAGAGAATTTTTCTATACAATTCTTTCTATAGATACCTTTGTCTTAAAGGTGTATACATAAGTCATATTTTTTTAATTTAAAAGTTGATGGCGAATTTCATTAAATTGGCGGAATTTTAAAGGATTTTCTCCCTTACTCTTGGACTCATGGAATACCGCCAATTTGATGAAATTCGCCATAACTGCATGTCGAAACTTCTTCCGGGATTTCTCGTCGGTAAGTTAGCTTGGATTCTTTGGGAAGGAGCGAAGGAGCATTCCGTCCGCTCTTTCCAAACACCCAATACAGAATTGCTTACTACTTTAGTACTCTCCGTACTAATCATGTGTTAGCTTCTCATTGCGGAGCCTGACCCACAAGCCAGCAGTTAGGCCATCGCGTGTCAACTTCTTGAGAATTTAGCTCGGTGACTCAGAGGGAAGCTTCCAGCCTGACCTACGACTCCATCTGTGTGTATAAAACCTCACGTCGTCATCGCAATTGCACCATCTGTCAATCGATTCAAGACTACTTTGTTGGGTATTGCATACACATTTGAAATTTTTCTCATTTTGTGTTACTCATCTGAAGCTCCTAGAATTTCGTAGCTCACAAGTACTCTGAGAGCGATTTCCACTAGATCGAGAAATTATCGTTTTAGTCGCAGTGAGCCCAATTTCAACTTCTGTCTTCATGGCACCCGCAAATGCATCAGCTGATCGGTAAGCTGTTCCAGATTTGTGTCTATGCATCAGGTTCCAAGCTTTCTATGTCAGTGCTCAGCCATGGACATGAATGTTATGCAGGATCATTCATATGACAAGATCTAATTCTGTTGCACTTGGTGTACGTACCGGCCAGGTGGTGGACAGAGGAGACGGTGGCGGTGGTGACGGGAGCCAACAAGGGCATCGGGTTCGCCATTGTGCGGGAGCTGGCGCAGGAAGGGCTGACAGTGGTGCTGGCAGCGCGCGACGAAGAGCGTGGGTTGAAGGCCGCGCAAGTATTGCACGGCGAAGGGTTGAAGAACGTGGTGTTTCGGAAACTGGACATATCCGACCCGACGTCCGTGACGGCGTTTGTGAACTGGATCAAGCAGACATACGGCGGGCTAGACATTCTGGTGCGTACCACCTTCATCTTCAAAACTTTTACGAAATAATTTCTTTCTCACATTCATGAATCATAATATGGAATTGCATCGGAATGGTATTTGAAGTTGAACCCTCTATAATTCTATTGAACTTCCTCTTGAACTGATAACCTATCATTTTTGGTTTTGCCTTGGCCAGGTCAATAATGCGGGAGTGCTGCATGTGGACAACGTGTACGAGCACACCGTGGAGTCCATAGACATTAATTACTTTGGATCCAAAAACCTCACCGAGCAGCTTCTTCCTCTCTTGAAAGCCTCTCCTGCCGGCGCACGAATTGTGAACATCAGTTCCGGAGCGGGTTGGCTCTTGGTAAGTTGAATTGAATTCCAAAACATTTGTCATAATTTATTTCCAGTTTCAGATCGAATGTCCACCATCTCTCATTATTTCATGGTCTTCCGCATCTGCCTATGGCAAGAAATTCAGCTTCTGTTTACTAGATTGAATGCTAATATATGAGATCTTGACTTGTCTTGTGACAGACAGTAAGTGATGAGAAATTGCGACAACAGCTGACCGACCTAAAATCATTCGACGAGGAGAGCCTTGACAAGTTGGCCACCCAATTCAAGGAAGTGAGCAAATCAGGTGATGAGAGTGCAGCAGCTGGCTATGGAGGTTCCTACTCCTTCTCCAAAGTCCTTCTAAACGTCTACACTCGGTTGCTGGCGCAGAGAGTTAATCGGCCTCTTGGAGGCTCCACTGCCCGCGTGTATGTGAATTGCGTGAACCCTGGCATGGTGAACACAGAAATGCACACCAAGTTCCGGGCGAGCGTGGATGATGCCACCTACGCGGAATTCCAGAAACGAAAGATAGCTGAGGAGAAGCCCAGAAGTACCGCACAGGGGGCTGATACTGCAGTGTGGCTGGCGTTGTATCCTCCTGGAGGTCCATCAGGGAAATTCTGGTTTGAACGCAGAGAGATAAGTTACATTGACGGTGATGCTTAAATAGGTGAATTCGGACTTGGGATGAAGTGGTTGACGATCTCTATGTACTGTACAGTACAGTGGTGGGTTTGTTTGTTTTTTGATAAAAGGTGATGCATGTGAGTTGTTGATAGTATTGTTGATGTATTATTTATGAAATAAAAAAGGAAAGCTTTGGTTTGGTGCTCAAAGAAGCCATGATCGAAATTTATACAATTCATTTGTGGTAGGTCTAATTAAGACTGAGGGGCATACCCTTCTTCATGCTAGCCTTGTTCGATTTGAGGCCCTGGAGAGTTCTTCTTGAGTTGATTGGCAACACCAAAATAACTCCAATATAGATTCTTGACTTGTATAATTTTCAGTGTGCTGGAGCACCGCTTATTAGTGAAAATTGTGTAAGTAGTCACCATTCACAATCTTCTCTGGTAGTTTCTGCCTTTCATAATTCATCGCAGAGCTTCAGAGAATTGCTCCTTGTTCCTAAGATATCAAATTGTAACTACTGGGCTTGATTTGGATGCATGATTCTTTAGACCTCAAACGAGAGAAACCCTTCAGTCGGACCCACCTCGGTTCTTGGTGCAGTTACATTACTGTCTGGAAGGACATCCTCATCAAATCCTAAACCCTTTGAAACCAAAGTTTTTTTATCCTACTTCTGCATTCCTGATGGAAATCAAATGGAGTGGAGTTAATTCATCGTTACAAGGAAAAGGAAGCTTCACTGCCCGCTTCACTGCAAAGTTCACGAACACTTGCTCCACAATCAAGCCATAAAAGATTGCAAAATCCCGCTTGACTTATCCAGATTCAAACATTCTTCAGGACCTTCGAAATTTGGTCTTCCAATTCCTTAACACGATCGATATACAGTCCGTGGCATCAAACCAATTAGAACCAGACCTAAGTAACACAACAGGCATTTCGTGCTTCACGATGTATTAATACCACTTCGATGCACGCCATAGCTGGTCGAATAATTCAAGTATATGACAATTTCATAAGATACATGAAGGGCAGAGCTCACGACCACACTATCCACAATCATGGTCCTAGTGCAGGACAGATTCTCCGCCCCTCCCTGGTCGATCAACCCCCGTGATGCCATGCAGCAAAGCCAAGCCACGGCTCCTTTGGACTTCTTCCATGCCAAACTCGCTTTGGCCAACTCGATTCCACAGCTCCTTGTGAAACTCTGCAAATGACAGCCAACGTTTGATCGAGGGCGTTCTTGAGCTCGGTTGTATAACTTATACGACCTTTAGAGAGGCGAACAAGTTGAGCCGCTCGTTCAGGTGATCGATCGTCGCCACGCGTGCACTTGGAGTCGATCTTTGCTTCGGTCCTCAATGAAATCCTCGGTTACTTTCCATACAGAAATCCTTGTTTCACCAGATGTGGAGGCATCAACTTGGTCCTGGACATCTTAAGCGGAATCCTGTGGAGGAAACTTTCGTCCACTCTCACTGGTGAGGACGTCGACGTCCAGACATTCAACGGATGCCATTAGAGAAAATATGGACTCTCCGGAGGGCCGCTAAGCGCTGCCGGAGAGACCCATCGTAAAGATTTATTTTCATTTCGACAGTTTTTTCCCCTATTGACGTTCGTGTCAGTTTTGCTATTGTCAGAGCATTTAATCGTAAAGGAAATACAAAAAAAATTCAAGTTGCAGCTTCCAGCTTCCAGGTGGACTGCGAAAGAGGGAACCTGTCATCTCTCCCTGACAGATCTAGAATTAAAAAAGAAAGATGCTTAAGATATGCACACAAGTTGAAAGACAATTCTGTCAGTAATTTCGTCCTTTCTATAGCTTAGTAGAGGTGCAGTACAGGTGCAGTAATAGACTGGTTTGTCAAAGTCTGACGACCCTCCACAAAATTCATATTTTCTCTAATGCCTATCACAGGGAGATTATTTGGGTTTACTATGATGCTAAACTCACCACCATATCCACTTTGAAAGTGGTAATTACACTGATTTTACCACTTTGAATGTGGTAATGGTAGTGACTTCACTACATAGTAAACCCAAATAATCTCCTTGTGTATTTTTTGCAAATTAAAACGTCAAAAAATATTTTTTTTGTGACATATTCTTGAACATAGAAGTCTTGATAGGAAAGGGGTAACCTAAGGTTTTAATTTATAAAAAATATTCTTTTTTAAAAGTGAAATTAAAGAAACTGAAAATTGGCCATTGTTTGTAACTAAAGGAGGTAATAGTGAGATTTGACTACAAAAATGAGGTCAAAACCATTCTTATTAATTGGAACTGCATTTGCAAGGGAGGCCTACTTGTATGAATATGGGGGACATAGAATAATATTGATGTTTTAAGTATGTTCTAAATAACTAGAAATAAATTGATGTTTCTCAAAGAAAAAGTTACAGTGCATAAATAAACTTTAGAAATGCCTTTTGATGGGAACGTGTCGACCTACTATAAGTATACGCCACTAATGAATTAAAGAATCAACTAAAAATAATTAATTTGGATCATTTTTGTAGTCAAAAACCTAAATCCAAGAATGAGACAAATTAATAAAATTTTCTTTCAAATGTATTTTTTTTAAATTAAAAAAAAGATACAATAACAATCAAGATAGCTAGAAATGAATATTTTTGTTTTTTCCATTTGATTTATTATTCAAAAGTTGTGAAAGATGACAAAAGAACCACTTTCATTGTGATGGAAAAATAGCCAATGTTTCTTGAAATGGATCTCTAAAACTAAAAATCCAAAAAAAGCCTTCTACACATGGAGATATTATATTTGTCACATCACTTGCTTTCACACCCAATGCATTGCGTTAAGCATTATTGAGCATTTGAACCAGGTCCTATCAAAAAATGTCCCTAATTACAACAAATAATGTATTCTTAACAATGCCACCAAGCACTCAGTAAGCCAAACCATCTCCAACCACTTAAACAATTGAGCATATTTGAAGCACAGAGATGTTGAGTGGAACCACTTCTTCCAATAAACAATAGTTTTCAAAAGGAATCTATGATTTTTCACAATTTTATTTCCAAAAATAAAATTACCATAAAAATTTTAAGGTAAAAGTTTTTTTTAATCCAAATTAGTGATACAAGTTGTCTTATTTTCAAGCCAGGGCCAATCACAAAATCAAGTGTCCTCTAGCCAATTATAATTTACTATATGTGCCACCTAACTAATCCTTTTACTCATCTTTCCTTACACAAAAGAAAAGAGTAACCTATGTTGCCAAAATAGGAAGGTGATCAAGAATTGGTTGGCTCCCACTTTACCAACTAGGGCAATGTAATCATTTCTTCAAGGCATTCCTATGTATTTAACGCAATGGAACGCCCCACTCCAAGGGCATGCATTGTCAATGCCTAGCATCTATAATAATATGGTGTAGAAACTTTTATATCCATCACCATCTAAGCAAACATATGGAAGATTAACTCCTAAATGGTTTTGAATATATATGTTCATAGAAAACATTCCAAAAATGCAATTTCTAATAAAAGTACCAAATTTTAGGAAAAAAAACATTTTTTGACACATGTAACTATAGGATCTTGTAGTGTGTTGGTTTGAAAAGATGTAGACAAAGTTTTAGAATTTTCCACCATCTTGATTGCAAGATATTAGCATTTGAATTCACAAATACCATTTTTTTGGCCCTACCAAAATCTAGGCAACAACACTTGACAAGCTCATTGCATTGGTGTGAAAAAATGTCCAAAATGATGGTTATCCTTTAGATTTATTCTTCAAGACAAGTTACCTCCATGCTTGAAAAATTTCAAGTCATTTGAAATCGTACAACATATACAAAAAAAATAATAAGTAGAAAGAAATAGAAAATGATTCAAAATACTAAATTATAAATAATTTATTTAAGAAATTTAAAAATGCCTATATCAATGGGTTAAAATATTGTAATAAACAATCTACACCTATTGTAATTATTTTTTTTCCAAAATATTAAAAATTGAATTAATCAAAAGATTTCATACTTTTTGTAGATTACAGATTCTATAACTACCTACAACTTACTCCAAACTACAACACCTCATAACTTTTGACTCATTGATCAAAATTGAGAATGATTTAGAGTTTTCTACTAAGATAGAAATCTAAAAAACTAATTTCAAATTTGTATTTCTTAAAAAAGAAATTTTAAGAAGTTTTTTTTGTTGCCCGGGCTATCAGTGGAGCAATGAAAACTACATATCATATAATAACTTTTTAACTATATAGTCAAAAGTTACAAAAATTGTTTGGCCTTAAAGGTATCCCTTGGGACATTAGATATTTTTTGAAGCCTTTAGAAGACTACGAGTTCCCAAATTGTAGGAATGTTGAAATTGCTATAGGAACACAAAAACTGAGGAACTTGACATGGTCAAGACTATACCACATCATTAATTTTATTTTCATTTGAAAAGAAAGACTTTTTTTGGCATTTCAAGACCAAAAAAGATTTTTTTTTTAAATAATTGTTGGCCTGATAGTAGCTAGTAGTTTCAGAAATACTTCTGGCAATAGACTTGAAACGACCCTTCAGGGTCCTCAAATCTCCCCTAATGAAATGTTGTGTGAAAATTTATAAAAATAAAAATAAAAACTCAATTTGTATTGAGCTATCTAAAATCACTATCTTGCCAAAAAATGTAGTTTAGGTATTTAGGAGTTAATGTGATGAGTAGAATGGAGGAAGGAAAGGAAATGGGCATGAAGACTATTGAATGTTATATATGTCACTTATAAAATCATCTTAATAGGTGTAGATAAGTAGTTACTTTAATTTTAAAGTGATGTTGAATGGATGTTAAAAGGCCATGCATTCAAAAGCAATTTTGAATATATGGCCTTCAGATGGCTTCGAGAGTGTTGTAGGATAGAAAGAGATTGTTTTCTATCAAAAAGTAATTTAAAAATTTATTGAATTCACTTTTAGTAAATGGTATTATCTAGAAATAATTCCCTCATTGTTTCATTACTAACTTTTCAAAAGAAGAAGATGTTTAATCTATAGATCAACCTTTTTGATTTGTAGTGTATTTTAGCCAACACTTAATCTTTTCTTGAGATTTGAATTTTAGCCATAAAATGAATGATATTTTTTGAATTTGGGCCCAACTAATGAAATGAAATTTATGAAATTTATTTTTTATTCTAATTGGGATTTTTTTTAATTCCATATGTTACTGTAATTTGAAATTTGGATTTCAAACCAAAGTTTGATTGATTTTATAAGTTTAAAATGACATTGTAATTTTGATTTATACCATGCAGGTTTTTCAACATAACATTACAATGGAAGGTTAGGATGTTTGTTGAAATGCTATGATCCAAATGTTGTATCCATTATTATCACAAAATAAAATCTTGGATGGCTTATCTATCCAAATTGAGCAATCAACAAATGGCCATCTAAAAGAAGTGTAATAGACATGATCAAGACCAATAGACAAATCAATACAAAAAGTCCGTGTCTCATTAGAATAGAAAACCTTGATACCATGATGTTGTACATTATAATAAATTCCTAATATGGTGACAATTTTTTGTTTTTGAAGTGAATCTTGTATTTAATATGAATTTTTTCATTCTCTTTTTCAACAATTCACAATAATTTCAAATATTCACACAAAATCTCAAAATTTTATGACTTTTAAAAGAAATTGTGACTACTTGTCTCTTAAGAAATTTTTTTAACAAATTTCATTCATGTAGTTGCAAAATGGCAACATAGAGTGAAGGATTGTAAAACTTGATTCTTTTCATGGGCTTGTTCTATCAAGGTTAAAGCTCTAGGTTTGAAGACCTTACCAAATACATTGATTTCAATGAAAGTCTCTAAATTTTAATGTTTGTACATTACTCTTCATCATAGATTTCACTATAAGAAACTCATATTTTATGTGACGGATTCAAGGTGACATCCAATGTAACAACTCATGTTTTTATGTCAACAATGATGTCCGCCATAACATCAAGATGTTATGGCGGACATCATTGTTGACATAAAAACATGAGTTGTTACATTGGATGTCACCTAAAATCCGTCACATAAAACATGAGTTTTTTATAGTATTTGTTCCATCTACTGCAATGCTATATTCTTCTTTGCTAATAATTCTTGAAGCTCATAGAGTTGACTGTTTGATGAGGTTTTCTTCAACTTTACATCTCTCAACTAAGACTCATCATCAATGAGCAACTTCTTAAGTGCAATACTTTAAGCTTGAGCATTGCATTGTCCAAATACTTACAAATTAGTGTAGTCAAAGAGCCAAAATGCATGAATTTAAAGAAATAAGATCCATTGCCTTCCAAAGTACAAATCTTTTGGATATATATATATATATATATATATATATATATAATAAATCCAAATTGCCATGACTTTAGATTGTCCACGAAACATCTCAAACAACAAGCAGGTTTCTAAGGAGTGCTTATTGCAAACACCATTACTTCATCTTCAAATATCATAATACATTGTAAGAACCCCATGTTTTATGTAACATTTTCAAATTTTTTGAGATGGATTGTAGGTGACGTTCCATAAAGCAACTTGTATTTTATATCAATAATGATATTCAATGTAACATCTTGATGTTATGGTGGATGTTATTGTGGACATAAAAACAAGGGTTGTTACATTAGATGTCATCTAAAATTTATTATATAAATATGGGTTCCTTATAAAGTCACTTTCTCCTTCTCAAACCTCTCAATGAAGACATGAAATACCATTTCCTACAATTAGACCTCATATAATGGCAATTTCATTGCTAATTTTGCAAATCCTATCATTACTTTAAGCACATACAATTATAATATCCCAAAATTGTTCTTACAAATTTATGCACTTTTCAAGCCTCTTTTTGCTCCTCTAATGAGTGTAATTGTTCCAAGGTTGAATTTGACTTACATATGAAATTAAACCATATATTGGATCTAGGCATTTAATGTTCTTATCTCCAACAATTTGAAATTATTACTTGTATTGCAATTTCTAAAATTCTTCATGTACATTGTAGGGAATATATATATGACTGTAAAATTTAATAATAAAGTAGTATATGAATTTATTTAGATTTAGGATGCCCTCACCTACATTTTTGTATTTACTATAAGAAAGTTTTGCTTATTCACTTACACCAATTTTCCACCAAAATTTTAGTATTTGTACCAAAATCTAGATTAGAATATCTACCTCTTTCACTATAACAAACCTACAAGACTTATCAAAAATTTAAGGCAACTTCCCCCTTTTCATTTGAATAAAATGCACATTTATAAAAACAAAAAGAGGGAAACATGAATTTTATGACCCTTGGAAAACCAATCCAATGTTTAGAACGCCAAAGCTAAATATAAATATCCAAATAAATATTATAATAATATGAATAAAAACTAAATTTTTTAAAATTCAAAACACCTAATTTTTTTTTAAAAAAGAACAAATTTCAATTGGTATCAATGAGCTCTTGAAGTTTAGTATGCATAATACAACATAATAAAGTACTCTTTTGGAGTAAATTTATCGCCTTTAAATACTTTGAGATTTTTCAAGAAAAATTGGATGATTATTGAGCTTTGATAGCTTTGGTCTTCCAAATATTGTCTTCCATTCCAAGTTCAATGTGCAATTACTATAGGCATTTGGTTCCAAGATTATCAAAACACAACCTTATAGCTCATTATCATTGTAATAAAAACTTTGTATACCACAACTTGCAAATGTCCTATTATAGATTTGAATAGCTAATGGAAGAAACTTTGTCTATAGAAGATATAGACAAAAAAAGAAAAAGCAATCTTTTCAAGAATCCAAATTTGTTCTACAAAAATGAAGATACTTCTACAAACACAATCACCCATGCACTAGGATAATGCAAAATGCCTAATACAAGGGTACTACACGTCTACATCAAATTGGGAGTAAGAACATTTTTAAACTCCAATTCTTTCAATCAAATTTTGACAAAATTTCTAATAGTCTCCAAATATTTTTGCCTTCTTTGCTCAAGTAAAAAAAAAACTAAATTTTATTGAAAGCCATTAGACAAAATATATCGTTTGCAAAACAAATCCTTTATTTTTGTATTCCACTTGATCTTGTAGGACAAATAAAGTGGATTCTAGCCCACAATCTTGTAGGTAGAAACAAATTCAAATTTGAATTTCAAATTATTTAATTTGATTAATTAATTAATTATTTGTTGTTGTTGTAGTAGGCATATTACTAGGAAGTTGGTGGGCTTATCATAAATCAAGATGAAGGGTTGGTGGTTTTGAAATCTTATAAATTTTCATTCAAAGACAAGTAGAATTGACATCTAATCCAAGTTGTTTTATTTTTTTGGAGCTTTGTGGAATTAGTTATAAAATTCTAAAGTTGAAGTAGCATAGGGCTCTGAAATGGAGCACCTCCTAAAATGTACATGATTTGTACATTGCTAAAGGCTATGAAAAAGAAACATGTACAAATAATGTACATTTAGGAGGTGCCTCATCCTAGAGCTTGTTTGCTTTTAGAACCTCTTCCCTTAATCCCTCATTGCCAAAGTCCAAATGTACCTAAAAGTTGCTTGCTTTTCAAACTTTATAAGTCTATATGCTACTAAGCTATAAAAATCTTAAGCATACAATCTTGTAGTGTGCATGTTGTAGATGACATGGATCAAATTTGGAGTCATTTAACAACATAAATGGAAAGATTATAATATTTTATTGTTGAAAAAAAATGTTCAAATTTTCCTTAAAATATATTTGGAGGTCAAATTTGATTTCTAAACCTACTCAAGTGTAAAACCTTTAAACTAGAAAGTGCTTCAAAATCAACAGACAAACACATTGGTGGAAAAAAATTAATTCAATTGGCTCATTGTATTTGCAAAATGACTTTGATATGTCAAAAAAATAGCAAAAAATGGTGCAAAAAATACATCAATAGTTGAACCTCCTACTAAAATGCTTCTTACAATTAATAACTTCTTGGATTGATATGAAATTTTAGCCATACAAACTAGACTAGAATTCACAACTTTTCTAAAAAAATTTACTAGAAATGGACACCATATGAAGAAGAAATAAG
This sequence comes from Thuidium tamariscinum, assembly GCA_947034885.2. Lineage (NCBI taxonomy): Eukaryota > Viridiplantae > Streptophyta > Bryopsida > Hypnales > Thuidiaceae > Thuidium > Thuidium tamariscinum. The sequence goes on from OX344757.2 coordinate 15,722,236, forward strand.
CCTCCCAAGTTCACTATAATCCAAAAATGTTTGGTTTTTGAACTTCGAGTTGCTACCAAACATTCAAAACAACTTGGATTTCCATAAAAATTCGACTACAATAACTAAACTTCTAGAAGAATACAACAAAACAATTTTTTTGAAAACAAACATTCAATGAAGGAGATAAAAGCCCTCAAAGTTGCAACCATAAACTAGAGTATGGTGAACTCAAATTGAACCTATGAACTTTGATTGTCTCCTAAAGCATTTGTACATCTTAGATTGATTCAAAAAATTTACCACACAATCTAGACCAATATGCACAACTTTTCCAATAAATTTATTTAATTCAAACATCAAATGCAAAAGTTATAACACTTTGAATTGGACTGCCACAATGTTAAGACACTTTTTGTCCCCTTCTACAATAAGGGGATAATTGTATACAAAACAAAGAAGTTACATAAAGAAAAAAATGCTCTTTTTCTTATACCAATAAGTGAAAAAGCCAACACTATATCAAATCAACACATTGAATCTTTGTCTTTTTATCATTTATTATGCAAAGAGTCCACACCTTCCAAGAACTATAACTAAAGTTGAAGCACCAATAACCAATCATATAAGCAATTTCAGAATAGATTGTACATAGTATGAGGTGGTTCAAATTTTTCTAATTTAGAAAGATAGGAAATATGGAGATACAAAATTTTCAAAAAAATTCTTTTAAAATTGAAATTACTAAGAATTTTAGGAGGCAAAAAGTACATTTCACCTATAACCAATGTCTAAAGTCTTCCAATTCCAACCATTGAAGAATTACTTTTTAACCCACTACTTCCTACACTCCCTTGTTTGGGACATGTGCCATAACCTTATTAGACTCAACCTTGAAAAGGACCAAAAAATCATAATTCAAGCTCTGGTTGAAAATCTATTCTGACGTAGATTGGAAATACCACACCCGTAAAGGTTGGGTGTCACGGTGACCCATTCACAGGACCCACAATTTTACTTTTTAGGCATAATTTTGCTTATTTAGCTGCTTACCTCGGTGACTAGCCCATCATTTCACGGTTAAGCTCTTTGCCAACCTGACTTTTGATGCGGTAGCAAAATTGTCCCAGAGTATTTGCGTGAAGCTTGCTAAGCATAACTCCACCCACAAGGGACAAACTTGAGCACAAGTTACTGCATGCAGCTGGAACCAGTCAGCCAAGCCTTCCGTGCAAGAGGTGCAATTTTCCGCCCAGTGTGAGTCTCCAAGAGTTGCCTGTAGCAGCACAGCAGGCTTGGCAAAAACCACAACACTACAGAATATCTGAAATCTAGACCTATCCAAGATTTCAGACACCCTTTCCTGTACCCGGCCCATCACTCGTAGTTACGATATACCAGTGGAGTGGACACACCTGTTCTTCAAAACAGAGCACTGGCATCCATCTTATTCCTATCAATGGATGATACGGTAACCTCCACAAACAATAACGACTCAATCGAGTTGCACAATTACAAACTGTGCACACGCACCATCCTTAACATATGAAACAGAGTGAAAAATTGAATGAAAAGGAACTTCTCTACATTATCCTAGGATTAAGAAGCAGCAAAACATATGCAGAGTAACCGATTTATCAGAACACTCAGAATCAAGCGCATGACACTCTGCTGCATAGATACATCCCATCACAGACGATTCAGCGTCTTTAGCAGCAACCAGTTTCTGAATACCCCTGTGATATAAAAGAATAGAGAGGGAGTGTCAAAATTGATTCTAATTCTGCAGGCCCGTTTACTCGTGTTTCCTAGAAAGGCTTACTGGTCTTAATTGTTAGAATCTTCATCATCCAACCTTGATCTCAAAAAACGGAAGGGAGCCCGACCCATTGATGTAAATGGCATGAGGCCAAAAGTTCGCGCAGTTTTGATTTCCCTAATCACTTTCCTCTGAGCCTTGGCAGTCAAAGAACTCTGCGCAACATAATATAGCATTGTCTACGGTTAAAACATGTCCAAATATCTCTGAACAATAGTAGCATCTGTTTTAACTGACGATTAATCAACATTTCTCAAAATGAGGTCAATGGTGGATAGCAAAGAGGTCATACTTAATTCCTGGCTACCCAAAAGTTTACCACAATATAGTTGATTGTGGCAAATTCCAGGAGATATTTCTATTTGTTCAAAACTATGGGACAGGATTTCGTTGGTGCATTGATATATTTTGTGACCTGCCTTACGTGACTCATTTCTACTCCTGTAAATACGGAAGTTAACAAAAAAGTAGATTTACCAACAAAAAAGGCTAATTAGACAGGAAGCAACAAACTGATAGGATGAACGCAAGAAAGCGTACCCTCCGCTTGGGAAGAATCCTCGACGTCTCCGCAATAAAGTTTGACAAATAACGAGGATTCTGAAGCCACATGGAAAAGACGAATTAATGATCAGTGTTGCATGATAACCGACAGCTGCTCATATATGACTGTCAGAAAAACTCCACAGATTCAAAGGACAAAAAAAATATGATACAGGTTTGGAACCGGCTCATACTCTGAAGTCAGCCCTTTGAAGAACTTCGTTATTATCATATTTCCTTCTGTAACGTGGAGGTGGCTTCTCGAGCTCATCAGGTTTCTTTGACAAATCCAGGTCCTGTATACATAAAAACCAAAGAAATCAGGTGTCACGACTGATTCACCCTAGTGTGAATAATCAAAGCACGAAACTCCAAATTTAAATACATTCCACAGTAAGCACCACCGCTCCTGTACGGGAAAGACGTAATTGAAATATTTGAAAAGTCAAAGAGTGTTTCGTGGTGTGTTCTTGTTTTAAAACCATTTTGGACACATGCATGCGATGGGTTTGAAGTCATTATCCAAGTGCTTGACTTTGGACTAAAAGTGACCTGTCGCAAAAACTAAGGGCTAAGGATCAAACACAATTAGCAATCATTGAGGTGCTTTGACCAAGAAGTCCTTTGGTCCCTCGTTTGGGCTCGGAGGTGCAAAGGTGGGGAGGGTGGGATCAATAATCCAATTCGGAACAGGAACAGACTGGATTGAATGCAACTAGCACTCCCTTGATTGGGCTTATTTGAGCTTGGAGGTACAAGGGTGGGAGGGTGGGATCAATAATCCCATTGGGAACAGGAACGGACCAGATTGAATGCAACTAGCAATTATGAGGTCTTCTCATTCCAAAAAAACACAGATGAGGAGTACGAAGAGAGGTTACAAACCCAGACACAACATGACTTTTCAAATACCTCCAATAATCAACACATTTCAGAACATTTCAAAGCTAGGGTCACCACCTCGGGGTCATATGTCTGCCCTGGAAAGAAGAGCCGGTCGGGTCGGAACTGGTACGGGCGCTGCTCATCGTCCAAGTCATAGTCGACAATAGCGGAAAGGGCAGCGTCACTGAGCACTTGCCCTCTCTCATCTTCCCAATCTTCGTCATCGTCGTCGTCCTCCGCTTGCATGTCACTGTCATCCTCTCCTGCAGCTGGCCCCGCTGCCCTCCACGAGGCCGACCGCTCGATCTCTTCCAGCTCCCGGAGAAGGTCGTCGTCCTCCCCGTCGTCCTTCTTTGATGAGAGGCCCAGCACACGCGATTCGAAGTCATCCATGGGCAGATCTACAGGATGAGACTCTGTTAGTCGACCATTCTGAGCTCCTGGAAACATATCCAAAGGTACGACAAAGACTCTTAACCTAAATAAAAATTCCAATGCCATCCATAGGCAGATCAACGAATTCTCTTAACCAAGATGAGAAACTTTTCTTTCAATATTTTGAAATCAACTGCACGGTTTACATCACAAACATGTCACGAGATATCACAAAGAAGTAATGGACAAGCCCCAGCTAAGCAATGTTTGATCTCAATGAGAAATTTATCTCTTAATGAATTGGACAACCATATCATCAAACTGGAAAGCCTGGTATACACGGTTTAGGCAGCTAGAGATGACGTAATCAATAGCTGTGCTCAAAAGTTAGAAATAAGATTTTGCGCTCAATTCTAATAAGACATTGCCCACGTTCTGATTCACAATATTCAAATCGAAGATTGTTGGCTAGAGTTTCAAATAACGTCAGTTAAGCTTCATACCCGCCGGTTCAGATTACGCTCAAACAAATCTATTAGTTTACAATGTCGGTGAATGATCGCAAGAGAAAATCTTACCGTTTAAAGCGGCAGCGGCTGTTGTATTTCCTAACGACGGCTCTGACGGCGACTCTACCTCATCTGCGGACATTGCTTGACCTTCTCCCTTTCCTGTTGAAACCACTTGCCAACAATCAAAATTACGACGATTAAATATTTCACAATCGTCTCAATGATATTCCCCCGACCCAGGATCGACTTCCAAACACTAAAGTCTAAGCCCTCTAATGGCAGTTTATTAACCCCGCAAACCTCGAGAATAAGCGCAAACCTCAAGGGACGATCATGGAATCTACCTCCAAGCTTTTCACATGCCAATATTGCCACGATTAAAAACTATAAACTCTGAACCCTAAAACCTCAAATGCAACTCAAATCCCCCTCTAATCATACGGGAAAAAGCGCCAACCTGAAGGAAGGATCATGGTATCTACCTCCAGGTTCTTCACATGACAACATTGTGGGGAAAAAAATTTAAATGCCATTAAACCCCACAAATCAACGATCCAGGATCGATTCCGAGACACTGAACCTCAAAATGAGACTCCTAAGCGCAAATCTAAAGGGATGATCATAATATCTACCTCCAGGCATTCGCAAGCCAAAATTGTGGCAATTCAATTAAGTATTTCACAACGACAATCCGATCAAGGTCGAATTCAAAACCCTAAACCCTAAAATGGGAATGCAAAATGCCAACTAATCTGAGGATTTCAGCGCAAATGTCAAGGAGGCGATCACGGTATCTACCTCCAGGTTTTTCGTCGGAGCTGGACATGAAGCGCTTCACACCAAACATCGAACTCGCAATGCGGGACACATTCTCAGCGGGCAACAAAATTCGCGCAGTGTAGGGAAGCGATCGCGAGACGTTCCCTCCATGGCCAAAACTGGACGACAAGGACCTCGACTGCGTGAGCGCCTGCCGCAATGCAAGCCTGCGGGTGTTGGCCCGCAACGCAGCGGTCAACACCTGACGCCCGGACATAGCCGAGAAATCTTCACCACTTGGAGAAAGATGTAGTTCTGGCCGTAGAATTCAATGCCGAAAGTGAAAATGTGAAACCCTAATCTAATTCTTCCTCGATCCCTTGAGCGAGAGTAGGGGACGGGAGCAATGACTGGTGACAAGCAACTCCTCCCTGAAGCCACGACGACGACGACCACCACGACCGGATTCTGATATCTACCAAATCGGCTATTTTGCTTTAATTTTGAATATCCGTAGATGTTTGTAGGTCTTGGTATTGGTCGTCAAATGACATTTGAACTGAAAAACCATTCAATTGGCGTTGATGGTTTTAATTAGTTAAGCTTACACTACCCCAAAAGAAAATGGGTATAGTTTCCAACCCTTCTTGTTTCAACATCATTTGTGAAAAGTGAGATGTCTTCAAAATTTGGAACAAATTGATACTTTTTTAAGTAGAGTTTCAAAATCCATGTTCAAATTTTTTTTCTAACATTTTAGTGTCAAAAAAAGTGTTGAAATTAAATTTCTACTAATGAAAAGAATGTGAAAAAAGAGTGTCCATGAAGATTTTTTTTAAAGTGCTTCACTTTGAAAATTAGTCATAACTAATTCCACAAAGGTCCCAAAAATACAAGCAATTTGGGTTTGATTTTATTTCCTCTTGACTTTCAAGGAAATTTAAATCATGTAGGGTTTAAGCATTTTTTTCCCTCAAAATCCACACAAAATTTTCATTTCTGTTACATTAATTTTTTAAAATGATTAAAATGCTATTTTTCATGAATCTAAATATAGGATCTTGCGCATCATTTGCATAGGAATATGTGGTAACAATCTAGTAAAGTTTAAATCTACAAATTGAAAGATATTAGCATTTTAAGTAGGCAAAAAATAATTTTGATTGACAACAAAATTTTCAAATGACTTTCACCACTGATTCTAAGAAATTTTTGTACTAAAAACTTTGAATTTAAATACCAAAATGAAGATAGTATTAAGCAAATGTACTCCAATTTTTATATAATAAAAAGATGTGGAACACATCAAAGAAAGTTCTTGCAATGAAATTATGTTCAAATAATTGGCCATGCACTAGTTGTTTCTATGCTAGATTCAATATGTATTCATCTTCTGCATACAAAATTATCATTATTATTTTATATTAATTTTTTGATTTCTATTGAAATTGAAGGCGTATATGACCTCTAATGAGCCTAAAATTTGGACACTGAAAATAGAATCCAGTATGTTTTTTTGGGTTTCTTACATGTTTCCAATTATGTTTTCTTCATTGAAACCTCTATGGCCTCCACGGCCATTTCCTTATAATATATGTCCAATTCCTTATTTCTATGGTCATTATTACAAACAACCCAATGTCAAAGCCCCTTTGCTCAATGATATTGAATCAAACGACTTCCTTTAAGACACTTTAAAGTATCATAGTTTATTTCACTACAAAAAAGGGGTGTTTTAAATATAGTCTTTTTACTAATGATTTAAAAACATTAGATGTTTTTTAGCCTCATAGAAGACTATTTCAAGGTTGTTCCCTTAAACTATTCCATTAATTACTAATTTTTATTTATTTTTAAATTAAAATTTTGTTTTTATTTTTAAATTAAAAAATTTCAAAATATATTAAAGTGAACCCTACTTTGTAGAAGGGGGCTTGACTAAGGTTTAATTAAGAATAGAATTCTAAAATACATCAATCAAAATAAACCTAATTATTAAATTAATACAAAAATTATATAAAGATGAAAACTTTGGTAGGAATGATATGTAGACTCTTTTTGAAGACAATGTAAACTCACTTAAGCACTCATTGTAGATTTTTATGAAAAATTTGAAAGCATTATTTATACTAAAATACGAATTTTGTTTCCGTATGTAAGGCAAAATGTTTATAGCCTTAGCACTAGGTTGGATCCACTTACTATTGCAAAGCACAATTGCACACATACATTTCAAACACTCATTGGTAAATGTCAACCAACAATCATGTTACTTTAAGAACATATGAATTGGTCCATTTGATTTACCTCTTCCAAAGATAATTTGCAATTAGTGATTTGCATAATTGGATTTGAAATTAAAGATTTGTCATTGCTTGGTGTAGAAGATCACTTTTAATGTGTTTCAATCCATATAAATGATGTAGATATTGACTATACTTAAGTCTATTTAAAAAAGGAATCCAATGCCACTGTTCTATAGGATTGGATTCAACAAATTTGATTCTATACTTTCAACTAGTCTGAAATGTCAAAATCCTACATGATGATTGTGCATTTGAAATATATTGGAGAAGCTTGAATATTCTCCCAAATTGAGCGATTTTTCTATAGAACTAAAATCAAAGAAAATTGACATTGAAATTGAATTGGAATCAATTGAATTGAAAAGATTAAAAAAAACTCATTATTATCTTTCAAAACAATAGTATTTATTTGACACAACTTATACATGCACCATTCAAGTGTATTTTGCATATGCATGATGGATTTCTTTTCTATTTTTTTGAGTTTGAAGGCAAGTAATTTGATTAGATTGTACAGTGTTATTCACATGTATGTCTTTTCCTAGTAAATTGTTGAATAATAGTATCCTATAGAAAAAAATATCTATGGCTACAACATGCCCTTTGTGCTAAAATTTTTCTATGAAAGAGTGAACAATAGTGCGTGTGCATCTATTTGCCCTCCCCTTTTTTTGTACATGTGCTTTATGCTCTACAACAACTTTTTTTTGCAAAATGCCTTCAAATTTGAGATATGCTTGGAAATGAAGTCCACAATGTACTACACTTTCAATTCCCAATTCTGAGAATTTTGTGGCATTTATTGTTGAGCTAGCAATATGTTCCTATTATACTTTTTAAGTTCAATAACTTCAAGGCATTTTGTCAAAAATGACATTTTGCCTTCAAGACAAAATTTTGTCATTAATTGATAATGAAAAACTAACCTACATTTCTACCAATATGATTTCATGCTTGGTTGTTGTTTCATGCCTATGTGCAATTGATGGTAAAAAATACTTTAAAGTTGACAACTATGAAATGTTCCCACTTTGGTCCCCCATAAATAAATTCATTGGCATATTGTTGTAGCATATTGATTTGTATCTATTATTGTATTTTATTAAATATATATTGGCTAGAATATTTCATATAAATTTGTGAAACTTAGGAAATAGCAACCCAAAACTTTGGACTCAAATGATTTTATAAAAGCTAGTGAAACAATGCAATGAATGTTTAATCACATGTGTCATCCTAATATTTGTTTTAGATGCTATTAACATCTCCTCTATTATTTAGAACCTCAAAGTCCCCTTGGTCTTCTTTATTAACATCTTGAGCCATATTCAATGCCAAATTCAAATATCACTTTGTAGCAATGGTGGGAATTTCATGCATTGAAGATGACACCTATTTTTATATGCAACAATGGTATCCCTCAAGATCAACAGTTTTGTTGTTCTAGATGACAAGAGCCCCCACTTGCATGCCATTCCTACAAGGTTCCCTATATAAGTTTTCATCTATATGGTCTTTTAAGTTTCTTTGCCCTTTTAATCCTTGAAATTCAACCTTTGTGCTTTGGCCACCTACACCAAGGAATGAAGAAGAAAAAGGCACAACACTTTGTTCTTGTCCAAAGTTCTTGGGTCCCTACCTACATATTCTCTTGCTAGTTGCATTTTTTCAAAGTTGTTGATTTACAATTAACCTACCTACAAGGCTTAATGTTCCATTAGAGTTTATAGATTGCTTCTCTTAAACCCCAAATACCTCTTGTAAAGCAAATATTAAAGGATATTTGAAGTATCTAGAAGAACACAAGTTTCCACATAGTAGGGAACGTACATGGGAAGCGTCCAAGAATTATGCCACATCAACCATCTAACGTGGCCAAGACTATGCTACATTAAATAATATAAAATAATTGATTAATTATTTAACATTCCTCAAAAAAAAAATTGAAATATTTAAAAAATCACTTCTGAAATTTTTTTAAATGTTTTTTTTTTCAAAAACTCAAAAAATGAGGTAATAAAGGCTAGTTTATAGTTCCTACAGAGCTTAGTGAACAACCTTGAAATTGCCCTCCCTTGCCTTCAAATTTCTTGTAATGTATGCCCACTAGTTAATCTTATGCTAAAGAGTTGGGGTGTTTACGGTTTAGTCATTGCTTCCCATTGTTGGAGCTTTTTGCAAATTCAAAAGCATTAGCCAAGATATTTATTAGCACTTCTTGTCTCTTCATAAGCCATAAAATTTTTTGACAAACTTTTTCAATCTAAGTCTTTGTAGCTTGATCAATAATGTTCCTTTAATGTTTAGTTTTTTGCCATCAATAAAAGTTGGATCCATGTTGGCAATAAATTTGGATTCAATAGCTAGAAAATTGGTATGAATTGCAAGTCATACAAGTAGCACATACAAAGGTGTTGAATAGTTACAAAGTAGAGTTGGTGGAGGTGACAATGTAAAACTCTAGCATAGTATTGGAGGATTATGGAATGGGCTTGTGACTTATGCAATCAACTAGGAACTCCAATGTGGAAGTAACCCATCCTATGCAAGTAATATCATCAAAAATAGAAATAATTTAGAATTTGTGAAAGCATGATAGAATAAAAAAATATAGGAGAAGAATAGTGCATTGCTTCTTCTCCTTTCTTTATTGACCCTTCTTTGGGCATCTTTCCTAGTGTTAACACCAATACAAAATTGCGGTAGAAACTACATATATTTTACACATCACATTGTTCACAATAAACACAAAGAATCTAACCAAAAAGTTATAAAATGGAAACTTTTTGGAGAATAATTGTTTACACCTTCTTCCCTCAACTTCTTCCATAATGAGCTTAATAGAGAAAATATTGTAGGAAAAGTGCTAAAATTTAATCTGACTGCTTTATTTGCAAAAGCTTAGTTCAAATGCATCTATTACACAAATGGGGAATTTATGGTTACTTTTAGCTAAATAAGAAGTTGTAGGCTTGAAAATTTTAGGCATGAATTGCTATTTTTGCAAGTATATCTTGATTTGTTTGGTGTATGTATATTTGGATGATTTGAATTATAAAGTGGGCTTCAAACGGCTTATTAATTTTGATGTTTATTGAAATCATGGCAATCAACAAAAGAAGCTCAATCACTTCAACGAGAATTTTTTTTCCAAAGGCAATGAATGCCACTTACTAAATTTTTGCTTCATGGGCATGATCTATTAAATATTCATGGTTGAAAATTGAAGGAAATCGGTATTGGATGCAACAAATTTAGTTGGTTAGGAGAATCACTCCTAGCCTCCTCAATAGTGTAGGCATAAGTGCAACAAATTTCAAAATTTGTAGGTACCTTAGATAGGAGGTCCATAAAGTGCTTGTCTAAAAGCTCATAGTGGATTTTGGAGAGGTGAAACTTCTTGAAATAATTTTTAGTAGATTTTCAAGGAAAGACAAATAAAACTTGCATTAAACCCAAGTTGTTTCAATTTTTTGGAGTTTTGTACAATTAGTTATGAATTTTTGAGTTGATATGGCATAGGGTTATAAAACCACCCACTGCCTTAAATTTACATTCCTTATACATTCTTGTAAAGATGAAAAAGTAGCATGTGTTGACCAATAGTGTACATTTGAAGGAGTACGCAACTTTAGTGCCTAAATTGTTCTTGAGCCTTCTACCTAAGAGTAAGCTCCGGTTACTTGCCAAAGGGTCCAAACACAAGCAATGAACAGGCCTTGTCTGATATTGTTCCCCATGGCAAGCATATCAAATAGAAAGAACAACCTAGCTACATCAGAATTTGAAGATGCTATTGGCAAATAGTGTGGCTAGCTTGCCCATTGCACAATATTAGTTTGGCTTTCAATGTGGGCATTGAATATTACTGTATCACGTTATCTAATAATGTTTGTAATAGCTAGGAGGCAAAGCAAGTGTGCGTGGAGGGAGGGCAATAGTAGAATCTTTATAAGGTGGTCGACATTTTTATAGCGATGCATGCAAGCCATAATTGGCATGGCCCCATATCATAGTTGCCATGGAGTATTGCTCGAGTAGACTACCCCTGACTTGTTAACATACATACTAGAGACTCACTTGGCGCCTTACATGGTGCTAGAGCAATGGGATTGATGTTAGTAGTTACAAACTTGGTACATCTTTCTTTTGCCTCTATCCTTCAAGTTGACTTACCTTCCAAATTTGGTGTTCATTGCCATTTACTTGTGTGTTGGCTTCTTTGCTTCACACCTTTATACCTCTATAACTCATCAACTACATAGTTGTAAAACTCAAGTTCAAAACATTTTATTTCTTGTATTGCCCCTCCAACTAAAATTCCAATATAAACATATTTAATTTTTGAATTGTATGTCAAGAATTTTGTTAAATCTATATTTTTTCAAAGCTTAACCCTAGAAGGCCCACGGCCATTTTGGGTTCAAAAAAATTGTAGCTTTTGAAGTGCTATAAATCTAAATGTGACTAAGTAATACACATCTTAACCGTACAATCTTGTATTGAGTATGCTGTAGGTAGCATGGATCAAATTTGAAGTTATTTGACCACATAGATTGCAAGATTAAAATGTTTTAGTGTTGAAAAAGAATGTTGAAATTTTCCTAAAAACTCATTTAGAGGTGAAATTTGACTTCTAAACCTAAGCAAATGAAAAAACTTTAAACTACAAAGTGATTCAAAATCAGCATACAAACACATTGGTGAAAAATTCAATTGACTCAATGCGTGTGCAAAATGGCTTGCAAATGTCAAAAAATAGGTAAGAAAAGTTGCAAAAAACACATTTAGGCCTGAACCTCCTTCTACTAGAATGCACCTCAGTCATTGCGAACTTTTTGGATTGATGTGAAATTTTAGTGACACAAACTAGACTAGTATGCGCAATTGTCCCCAAATTTTTTATTGGAATTGGACACTGTATGAAGAAGATACAAGCCGCCAAAGTTCAGTGAAGTTGCAAAATGGCAGGGTTTTGAATTTTGAATTGCACCCAAACAATCTAAACAACTTGGATTGACTTGAAAATTTCACCACAATAACTAGACTTCAAGGGAAGTAGAATCCAACAAATTTTATTCAAATCAAACATTGGATGAAGGAGATACAAGCCCCCGAAGTTGCAGCCATGAAGTGCACTTTGGTGAATCACATTGAACCTCTGTGAACTTCGATTGGCTTCCACACAATCATAACCTCTTAGATTGATCTGAAAATTTTAACACACAAACTAGAATAATAGGCGCAAATTTCCCAACAAGTTTCATTGAATTTGGACATTGGATGCAAAAGTTACAACACTTTGAATTCTATGAGAGGCCACTTTTTGGCCCCTTGGGCGGTCTAGGATTAAGCAAAAAAACACATTGACTAGTAACGTTTTAAAAAATCATGAGAATAATTGAAATTATCATTTTTATGTCATTTTTCATACATTAAAGTGTGCAACTAAATTATTTTGTAGAGAATATAATGGTAGAAAGGGACCACCAATTTCCACAAATTATTCAAATATGCACATAGACAGATCAATCTAAACATTCATCATTTACACTATTATTGTCTTAGAATTAAAGGGATTCCACCCACTTTGCCTTAACTTAGTTTCTTCTAACCTACTTGACATTTCTAGAATCCAAGGATGATGCAAAACCCTTGATGGACTCAAACGTTTGTTAACATTGTGTCTCAACATTTTTTGAATGAGATCTTTGGCACCCTTCGAGATGTGTGGCCATCGATTTTCCGCAAATAAATCTTCGTCCTTCGCAATTTCTTCATACACATTTGCGAATGTGTAACCACCAAAAGGAGCATGTGCCGTTAAGAGAGCATAGAGTACTACTCCAAGGCTCCAAATGTCGGCTTTGGGTCCATGATAGCCTCTTATGACTTCGGGAGCCGTATATGGTGGAGTCCCAACCACATCATTCAATATTTCGCCAAACTCAAAAAGTTGGGCCAATCCAAAATCAATCATTTTGACAAGTGAACCTTTGCCTTTGGTTTGGAATAACAAATTTTCAGGCTTCAAATCCCTATGCACTATGCCAAAGCTATGGCAAGCTTTAATAGCACTAGCAATTTCTTTGATTATTTGAGCGGCGCTTGGCTCATCAAAAATACCATTTTGAAGCATATAATCGAAGATTGAGCCTCCTTCACATAGCTCCATTACTATGTATACATAATCATCGTCTTCCAAAACATCTTCGAGGGCCACTATATTTGGGTGTTCATTAAGATTGATCAACCTTAAGAGGTTAATTTCATGTTTCACCATTTCTTGTTGTTTTTGTGAGACAAGGTTGCTCTTTGATAGGCATTTGCATGCATAACATTTGTTGGTTCTAATTTGGGTGCACAAATATGTCACTCCGCCCCCAATTGCTTGCCTTTAGTATAGAGGTTCGTGAATTTGATCATGGTCATTGTGAAAAGCAACAATTGACAAGTTCATGAAAGCAAAAATAGAAGAATAATAATGTAGAGCCTTGCTATTTATAGTTGAGTTGTGTATTTTTTACTTTGAACTAGTTTTTACCTATCTTTTATATTGATCTATTTTCCGTCTATCTTTTATGTTGTTTTTGTTTTCATTTAGTTTTTACTTTATTCTAGTTTTGATTTAGTTTTTACTTTATTTTAGTTTTGATTTAGTTTTTACTTTGTTTTAGTTTTGATTTAATTTTTACTTTATTTTTATTTTTATTTAGCTTTTACATTGATGTAGTTTTCATTTAGATTTAATGTTGATTTACTTTTTACTTTTTAAAACAAATCTTACTTTTATGTAGATTTTACTTCTATTTGACTTTCAATTAGCTTCTATTTTTTTCATCTTGATTTGAGACTTCACTAGTGTACCTTGTACCTTTGCTACAATCCAAATAAAGGTAAAAATCTTTTCTTTGAATTGTAATTTGTAAGAACTTTGAAATTCAATATCTTTTATGGAATGTACCCAATGTTCCATACTATATAAAAACTAAATTTCATAGTACTATCCATGTAGTGGGTCTACTAATATAGAAGCCTTACTTACATTTATTAATCGCAAGATGAGAGTTTCAAATCCCATTGCTTGTGTGTTAATTGTCTTAGACTACCCTCAAAATTGATAAGTACAACAATTGCCATCCCAAAAAACTCATCCACTTGGATGAACTCATCCATCCATTCCACGGATAAAACACTTGTCAGCATTCACACCATCGTTTGTTTTTCGGGTTTTTTTTGGAACAGTACCTGCCACAAGCCTTCACAGTACTGGCGCAACTCCGGAGGAGACGGAGTCTGACAGGCTCAGACTTGTCAGAGATGGCGAAACTCCGCCCCAAAAACAGACGCTGATTCACACCATCGCCGGGAGTAGGCAGCCAGCAGCTGGCTGGTCTGATCAGTCGTCTCTCCCAACACTTCTTCTTGCCCAATTGCGTTTCAATCTTTTCCTGCTCTCCCATCTCGCTGTGCAATTTTCAGTTTAGGTCCAGTCCCGAGCAGCCGATTGCAGCATGCGCAGGGTAGGCAAGTATGCCGTGGGACGCACCATCGGCGGTGGCACTTTCGCCAAAGTCAAGTTCGCCATCAACACCGACACGGGCGGCTTTGTGGCGCTCAAGGTGCTGGCCAAGGACACCATCCTCCGCAACAAGATGGTGGAGCAGGTATACTGTGCAACCTAAGTTCTCACATTTCGCCTCCTTTTTCAACTCTTCTCATCGCCATAGTTACTCGTTATACTTGCGGATTTTCATGAAATGGGCCTTGCTTCAGACTGGTTCCTGTCCTAATTTTCACCGAATGTCGCAATTTGTGGTATTTCAAACATTCCGAAAGAGCGGGTACGAATATTCTCCTTGTTGTTGCTTATGAGAAACCAAGAATTCGGGACCTCTGCACGTAATGTTGCTATAGTATCGATCGATCGGCGGAATGTTTGGTTGTCGTGTAATGCTAACTCTTTCCTTTGTTGGTTGGCAGATTAAGCGGGAGGTGTCGATCATGAAGATGGTGCGGCATCCCAACGTGGTGCGATTGCATGAGGTTCTCGCCAGTCGAGTGAAAATCTACATCGTTCTGGAGTTTGTGTCTGGTGGAGAGCTTTTCGATGAAATTGTAAGTCGCTGTTTAGTTTTCTATCAATCCAATTTGGATTATGTTTTTTTTTGACTGTTTCTCTTTTTTATTTTTTGTCTCGGATCTGTAGGTAGTCCTGTAAAAATTAAGAGATTGTGACGAGATGGTGAGGAGATCGTGAAGAGACTAGGGTTTTGGAAATGTACGTGACAGGTACATCAAGGGAGACTCAGTGAAGAGAAGTCTCGAAGGTATTTCCAGCAGTTGATTGATGCAGTGGATTATTGTCACAGCAGGGGTGTCTCACACCGAGACTTGAAGGTATGATCTAATCATTTTTTTTGAGCGCCTTCGTGGAAATTGCAGACCAGGGTAGAGCATTTTAACCAGTATGTGGGAGTGCATTTTCCTCGGGGCGATCCGTCAACAGAGCTCACTGGAGAGCTCACTTGCGGTATTAGAGCGAAACTCTCTTGAGATCGAAGTGATTACTCAGTGTTGGAAATAGGGATCAGCCACTAGGAGATGGGATCAGTTCGTAGCGTTGTAGGATCCTCTACCGTATTTGTTATGCTTAGTAGTTATTTTTTTATTCCAAGCTTTGGATTTGAAATTTGATGGCTGCACATAAAGAGATATAAGACTCTGAAGTTTATTGTAGCTTCAATGCATGGTTGTCCGATTTGAAGGTCAGCGTAAGACCTTACTGTTTCTTTTGCAGCCAGAGAATCTGCTTTTGGATGCACAGGGGAATTTGAAAATATCAGATTTTGGGCTAAGTGCGCTACCTCATCAAGTGAGAGTATGGTTTTCTGCAACCTCTCCTTCAATCATTGTTCTTTAAGAGAGTGGTAGATTTCTGCTTACAGTTAATATAGTACTGTTATAATACAGACGAGATATTTTTTATTCTTTGCATGAAGTTGTAAAGTAGGGTTGGTGGGTTTATATGACAGGAAGATGGCCTTCTGCATACAGTTTGTGGCACGCCCAACTACGTCGCGCCTGAAGTACGTTTCTTAAATCAGCCTCTTCTTGATCGCAAATGTTTATTTAAGTCTTCTAGTGCGACTTGTTTATATAATTTAGAGGATATTATTTGCGTGCATTTTAACAAATAAAGGAGTCTGATTTTTGGGATATCAATATAAAGCTGTGGGGAGATCTCTGGGTACAGGAGCCAAATGTGTAAAGATCAAATTTTATCACTACATGATTTGCAATCCTTAAAAGTGGGAGGTTGTAGACCATTTTTGAAGTGATATTTAACAGACCTATTTCCATTTAAAGATCACATTTAGCCAAGTCATTCTAATTGAGGCCTTCCAAGTATATTGGAGGAGACTGGTTGCTGTTGCTACCAAGGGTCAGCATAGGAGACGGGATCACTTCTCTCAGGGTTTTAGAAATCTCGACCTAAAATGGTGGTTATAGCTTGTTGAAGACGGTGAATATGCCTCTGATTCAGGTTCTGGAGAACAAGGGCTATGATGGTGCAGTGGCAGACATTTGGTCATGTGGTGTAATCCTTTTCGTATTAATGTCTGGATATCTTCCATTCAACGAAGCTGATCTTAGAACCCTTTACAGGAAGGTGAGCTGGTTTACAGCATTAGATTTTGAAAGTGATCACATTATCGAACATTCATTTTCCAAGCTTGAATGTTTTGACCATTTTAATGATGATGTCTTACTGCTTCACGATTGCCAGATCCAACGTGCACGTTTCTTTTGTCCAGCCTGGTTCTCACCTGATGCCAAATCATTGATATCGAAGATTTTGGATCCAAATCCTGGAACTGTATGTTTTTCAAACTTGCTCCTGAATTGTTTTTTCTGCTTCATATCTTAATCCAGTGTGATAAGTCGGCTGCCTATGTGAAGGCAGGGTCACACAAAGCTAATAAACTGACTAGCGTTCCATCTCTGTAAAAGGGGGTAGATCTAGCTTGCACCAAAAATAGCTGGATTCTCATTTCTTGAAACTGCCAGTTTCTCAAAATGTTGCTTCTGTCAATCTTTGGGATGCTAGTCAGCTCAAGAGTTCCTACTTTGATAATGATCCCAAAGACTAGATCTTCGCAAGGTGTCGAAACAATTTTTTTTGCATTTCCAATTACCATTATCAGATTCTATCGAAGACTGGTTTGCAGTCTGTCTCCAAGCCTGTGTGGCCTAGCCTGTGTGTTCTAGCTTGTGTGGCTCTTGCATGAATTTCGCCGTTTATCACATGATGTCTCCCATTTAACAGAAACTAAGGCGATAAATTGCAGCGCAGCGCATTACAGTTGAAGGGATTCGAAACCACTCTTGGTTTAAGGTGAACTATGTTCCCGTGCGTGTGAATAGTGCTGAAGAAACCCCGGATTTTGGCGATGTGGAGTCCGTGTTTGGTAATTCAGAGGTGACTGATTCCTTCTTTTCTTGCCTTCCTCATGACTAAGAAAAATGGGAGGCTACGTTCCCCAAAGTTGTCCAAGCTCATTGGTGCGCTTTAATTTTGCACGACTTTGCTTTGAGTTGACACTTTTCACAAAAATGGTGCCATCCCAGTGCTATTGAAGGATGTTATGTACTTCAAAGTATTGAAACAGTTCGAATTGAGGAGCATATTTCATTGGATTTCTTTCACAGTTGTAGTGATCCTAACTGGCTATGATGAAAATGAATGAACGATTTCCAATGCAGGAAAATTTTGTGGACGAAGAAGCGGTTAAGGATTCAGGACCTTCCATGATGAACGCCTTTGAACTCATAACACTATCTCAAGGACTGAATCTCTCTGCCCTCTTCGAGAGGCCTCCGGTATGAATTTTTTCACATCTCTGTTGTTCTGATCCTGGACCTACTGAAAAATGACAGTTGTTTAAAAAGCGGGGTTTAAATCTTCAGTTGTCTCTGCAGGGTCATGTGAAACCTCAGGCATGTGTCACTTCAAATAGAGTAGCCAAGGGGAGGATCTTTAGAACGGATTCCGGGCCATCCATGATGAACGCCTTTGAGCTTATAACATTATCTCAAGGACTAAATCTCTCTGCTCTGTTTGAGAGACGACAGGTATGAGGTTCATCTTCCTGATCTTGGCGTTTGTGAACTTCGATCCTGTATTTAAGGCTGAGGGTATCATTTACATCCATTTAAGGACTTTAACATATATAGGAGTGATTTTGGTTAATCCGTATGGGTGGAGAGGTCTGAGTGCGAGAGACATATTCGCTGAAATCAAGTGTTTATCACTATGCATGGATTTCTTATGCAACTTCAATGTGGGACGTCGTAGACCTCGATTGAAAGGGCGATGCACAATCCCATTCCCATTCCCAGATCAGTGGCCATAGATATTTAACCAAGTCATGCTCACACCCACCCGACTTGCTAATTGAAGGTCAAACAAGAGTGAAAAAAATGATTTGTCATAGGAGATGGAATCAGGTCCTTAACAGTTCAGTTTTGTCCATTTTATCAAATAAAGAAGCATAATATTGGGTTTCCCCAATGTTTGTGACCAAGTGCAGGACTATGTGAAGCGTCAAACACGTTTCATCTCAGATAAACCAGCCAAAGAAATCATCTCAAAAATGGAGTCAACAGCCCAGTGCATGGGGTTCCGTGTGGAAACTCACAATTACAAGGTAATTTTACTACAATTGAAGTTAGTCCTCTTGCGTTGAATTTCATAACCAGTTATAGCTCTCGTTCAGGGAAGAGGCTTACAGGCATAACATTCTTGAAGGTGTTCATTTTGTCCCTTGGTCACGTCACTTGCTATATGAATATGCTTGCAAACTACTGGAATTCAAGATTTTGTAATGACTGAATAATCAAGAGGCTTGCAGTGGAGGGGCCTTGGATTTTAATCTCTTGTATACTTAGTTCACTTAGAGCTCTTAACAATGATACCTAGGTGACCAAAATGCACATGATTTGAATGAGTTAAGGTAGGTAAACTTAGACGTGTCTTCTAGCCAATTGCATCCCCTTTCTGCATACATGCAATATTCAAGTCCAAACATCTAGCACAAGCATAGATAGTGCCCAAATTTATCATTGTGGCTAGTTGAATGTTGGATACCCCCAAATGCTTAGTATCATACATGTCAAATGATGTAGATTGTCAAAATAGATCTTTGAATACAATGAGTCACCAAGGAGAGTATGTTGTGGGCATTGGTTGATTGGAGCAGATGAGACTTGAAGGTCGTGGTGTAGGAGTAATTGGTAGGCGTTTGGCTGTGGCCATTGAGGTTTGCATCTACACCTCCAATTTAATTCATTGCATTCTTCTTTCATCTTGCTTTTGGAAGCCTATAACACAAGTGATGCAATGTTTATTTAGGTGTTTGAGATGGCGCCTTCGTTGTTCATGATTGAGGTGCGGAAGGCTATGGGTGATACTCTAGAATATCATAAGGTAAGATTTGCTTGTTTCATTGATGATACTTGAGTCTAGTAATATCAAAGAGTGGATAACATTTGTTTGAAAAATTCATTTGAAAATCTAGCAATGTGGCCACTCAATAGTCGGTGAATTGTCTTGAAAGACGTTATCCTTTGTTTGAACAACCTTGGAAAAAGAATTCTAGCATTTGATGATAAAATTATATGAATGTTTACATAGCAACAAACTATGTGAGTGATCTTGACTTTTTGACCATATTGTGAACTGCTCCAAATATCATTGGTGCACGAAATGGTTAAATGAAGATCAATTAGTTTATCTCAGCCTACATATGTGTTTTTTAGTGGAGGTTTGCCAAATTGTCTTGTGAACTGTGTCATGGTCTCAAACATTTTGTTTGTTTGTTTTTCAAGATTGATTTGGGAAGTGAATGATAGCCCTAAAGTGGATGTTACAAAATGACCAGGGCTTCTTTATGATGCGGATTTGTGGTTGGTGAATTTGCAGTTCTATAAAACTTTCTATGGACGATTGAAGGATGTTACTTGCAAAATAGCATTGGGGATTGATGCACAAAGTAAGTTATTATCCATGGGATAATATTAGTATTGTCACTAATATCAATCCTTGTTTGTAAATTTGAGAATTGTTAATAGTCTTGGTGTTTGTAGTTCTTAGTTGGGTGCTTAGTGTAGAGAATAGTTTCATTTGTCATGGATTGATTGTACTAGTAGTGCATATATGATGTCTTTGTAGACATCCCTATTATCAAAAGGCATCAATTTGGGGATGATTGTAAAATTGGTAGGCAAAGGTATAGTTAAGATTGTATGATAAATAAGGTAAATTGAGTTTGTTTGATGAGTTATAGAATAATAGTCCCATTGGCATGACTTTATTTGCATTGAAGCATTGGCTCTTTGGCCAATTGTTGTTCTTGTTTAGAAGGAGTTCTTATAAGCAATCTTTGGTTGAGAGTCCCAAAGAGCATTTCCTCATTCTATGTAATTTTTGATCCCTTCTTTTACATCTCAAGGCTTTTTGATAGTCAACCCTATTTGGAGATTTAGAAATTATTTTGAATTTTCTTTGGAGTCATCTATAATTATGAAGTCCATAGATACTAGTTTCTAATTCATTTTCTAGGTTCAAACAAATCTAGAAATTGAAAGACTTTTAGCATTTTGAAGATATTTGGATCAAAGACCAAAACATTCAATGACACCTAACACTCCCAATTTGAATAATTATTGCACCTTCTACATTCTTAAGGCAGTAAAATGGTCATGTATTCAATGCAAATGGTATTGTATGTGAGCATGATAAGGGCTTAAATTTTAAAATGATTTTGAAATGAAAGATGCTAATTGTCAAATCATTAATTTGATGGTATATGTCTTATGGTGGTTGAGTTCATAATTAGAGTACTTTTAGTGAAATAGAGTACTTTAAATAATATTGTAAATATGGTGTTCTAATCAAATTTGCCCACCCTTCCTACATATATAATCCAATCCATCTAAAAGTCTCTTCTTTGATAGTAGCAATATTCTTTTCAAAAAAATTGCAAGCAAATATTGGTTTTACAAGCAATTTTACTATACTATTTTGAATTCATGACTTTCTTAAGTGACATATATGATATTCCAATTTCTTTTTACTCCATCATTTCACTTGAAACCAATATAATATAAGTTCAAGGTAGCCAACCCCTTCTCAATCCCTCCCATTTCCAAAGGTTAGGCTTCACTATTTCCAATCACTTGTAGTTGCATTACAACTCACATAGAATAAGACTAGTTGTTTGTCTTCTGGGCACTGGTTCATTTTTCCAAGACCAAAGTTTCTATCTACCTATCTATCTAGGACTAGCTGGAGCAACAAAAATGTCTATGAAGTATACATTGAAAGCATACAATGATCAAAACATGTACATTGAAAGCCACAATTCTCACCTCCATTGATTTTGTAACTAGCCTTTGATCAGAATCACACAAATCTTTATTAATAAGAAAAATAGGTTTTCCTAAATCTTGATGAAAAAAATTCACAATAACCTTGTTTTGGGGCAACAAAATGAATAAAATTTCAAAATCTGTTTGAAATCTATTTCCCCACACAGGAAAAAATTTTCCCCCACCAAACCCAGCCGGGAGCAATGCTGAATTCCTGAAGTGCTTGGGAATAGGTCACAAGCTTCTACTACCCTTGCAAGTGCAAAGCAACAGAAACTCAATTCGTATAGGACTTTATAGATGGGTACAGAGCTTACAAGAGCTAGCCAGGTGAGTAAGTCACCAGAGTGAAAAGTCTCTGAGTGGCAAGCTACGAAATGAAATTATACCCTTGCATATCAACTCAAAGCTCTCTTTGAGAATCACCACAATCTAAGTTAATGGTATATGATCTATGATGTATGAATTAACAGAAAAAGAGTGCATCTACAAATGCAGCTGAAACTCTTTCATCCCCAGAGTAGCTACTTGTGGACTCCAAACGAGGACAGCCACATCTGAGGAGTCTTTTTCAGAAATTTTTGTTGTTGAACTGCTTCTGAAGGAATTACGAAGACATGAAGAAATGCGTTGCTGAAGACACAAACTCCAACACAGTCCTCAATTGATTCCTGTGTGTTATATACAGCACTACAAGTACAGTTTGATTCTGTGGAAGAACCTGCAAACGGCATCAATCCACTTTGAAATATTTGTACATGCCCCAAATGTGGCAAAAAATTGTTGTTGCAGATTTGTCGTCATCATCACTGTTGCGTGCTGACACCCCTCCTTAACCTCAATACTTCTCGACTGCAAACAGGGGTTCAAAATAAAATGTCAGACGGAGAAGTTTCATGATTTATAGAAACCTTAAGTGAATTAATACTCCCTCCGTCCCATAATACTATTCCCTTTTGTTTTTTTCATTTGTCCCGAATTCCTTGTCCACTGTAGCAATGTACTTCAAACCTGATATTAGGATTGAAGGTGATCTCTTTTGTTTTTGACATTAACCAAGGAAATCAAGCACAAGGAGTTTGGCTTATCATCCACGTTTGTTTCTTAAAAGATTTTAAAAACTAGATTTATTTTAATAATTTGAAGTTGACTGGATCAAAGACCACAAGGCAGTGCCGACTCTTCATTGAATCTATTGAAATCCAAGCTATTCTTGTGCAAATCTACACAAGGAGAGGGCAAGGTAATCGCAAAAGAAGTCGTCCTTCTCTAAAGCCTATCTTTGTGTATCTACGTGTGGCACTTGGTCTCAATTGCAAACCCCCAACGATTGATTTTTTCTTTCATTGCAATTAATAGACAAACCCACTTGTTTTGCACTTGAGACACCACATTGCACATTCACTATAGAATCAATAAAGAATCATTATATCGTAACATGTATATAAAAACAATGTCAAATCCTTACTACTTTCATTACTACAAAACGGACTAGTATTATGGGACGGGACGCAGGGAGTAAATTGCATACACAATTGGGAGTATGCAGGTGAAAAGATAAAATACCTGCAACGGAACTCTTCCTCACGGGATAGCACCTGTGTATATCAAGGACAATCACCACGCAAAGTGAGGGACAGGAAGTGGCAGTAAAATCTCTCAATCATGAATGACTTTTGAGCCAGTGAAATGATCATACGTAGTTGCTGCAATTTGTCTAAGAATACTTTTGGCAGTGAACAGACCTTCGGGGTGCGAGCCCAGTCGTTCTCCTTTGAATCCAATGCATTGGGAGCATGCACCAGGAACACCTGTTGGCAAGTCCGCACAGCAACACTTCGGCCAGAGTTGAGTAACAAACCAAGACGAAAGAGACAGGCCACCACCTCATTATAAATACTGCAGATAGGAAACATGTGTTTGTCAGTAACTAGAACACTCAGAACTACAAATGCATGTGTCCGACTATTGAGAAGACCGGAAAGTGTGAACTTCGAACCAAGAAGTTGTACATGTGAACAAGAGACCTAAATGAGCGAACCATGTGGCAAAAATCTTGGCAGATGTTCGAACAGAATAAACAGAGAGTAAGATCATGAATGCACCATAGCTTTCTAGTATGAAAAGGAAAATCCCTGATATTTTGTCTTAGGATATAGTTTAAGGAAATAATCAAATGGCGCAGTGGTATACAAAAGGAGATCATACAAACCTCAGGCGATGCCGATTACAAGCTGTTAAAAATGCCACCAGCCCATTTAGAATGCTCCTGATAGCACGAAAGATCTGAAAAGAATGCACCGAGAAACAGAAGTAAGAGAAGAAAACACACACAGGCTGTGCACGAAAGACCTCAACTCCCTGACGGAAATTTACATCCGATACAAGTGATCCCCTTTAAAACAGAACTAGAACAAGAAACCCGTCGCTACTCCCTGTTTTATACCAATGATTAGATAGCGTTACAAGATGTGAAATCGTTTCCAAAAAGAGGACTCCGAATATCTCACCTTGGAAAAAATGTCATTCCAAAGGGCACGCCACAGTGAGGGAGATGGTGCGACCGCCTTGGCACTCTTTACAGTTGAAATAGCAGGGGAGATACTGGAGAATATAAATTGTACCAGATCCATGATCGTATCAACTGCATTGTCTGCAAATATCAGGATGAACCGCACCACCTGCAGCGGTAAGCTCACCAATGCCCAGACTGCCGCCAAAATCGGATAAATTCCTAGAAAATTCCAAAAGAGATTGCAAAGTCAACGAGATTATCAAACTACATTAGTTCAACTCAAATAGCATGCAAACGTTTGCAGAGATTTTTGACTAGGCAGAACTTCTCATTTCTTTCAATACTGTATCGAAGCATCAAATAACAAAAACAACAAACAAATAGCTAGTAGATGACAAACAATCGAATCAAACAATCGGATCACAGCTAGTAGATGACGAGCAGCAAGGCACTTACCAAGGTTCCAAATAGAGCTCAGCAGTACACAGAAGGGCCAAACAATGAAACTTAGAAGGCTGCCAAATGTGAAGAAGACCGAGGACAGAGTCATTGACACAAGATTCCAGCAACCCAGAAGAATTTCCAGCAACACGGCCCAGGCGGGCAGTACCACATCAACCAGCAATGCCAGGGGCTCTACAAAAGGTCGCATCAGCAACAAACATAACTGTCTTCCAGAACGGACTGTGATAAACAGCCATCGAAAGGCTTTCTCGAAATTCTGTAAAACCAGCATAGTCCCGAGGTACTTGAGTCTTGATATCATTTCCCAGGCTTCAATCCACTCAAAAAGTGGGCCACATAACCTGGCTGCTGTCGCTTTGAGGATTGGGACGTTCTTGTACAAGTCATAAAACCCAATTAGCACTGTCACTATGGAAACTATGAAGTAGATAGTTCCACACAGAGGCCGCATCCAAGGGCGATAAAGTTGGCAGAAAATTGGATATGACTGCAAAAAGATCACCCAAGACGGTAATCCAGACTCCAGCATCTTCAGCAGCCTAGACTCAGCCGTAACAATCTTCTGCAGCTCAAATGGCAGCGTAGGGTCTTTAAACCTAAATACGATGAGAACGTCCCTGTATGTTTCAGTCCCAGGAAGAACGTGAGATGCGAGGTGTCTTGAACGGCCCTCATCAATTTCTGCCCAATAATAATTGCCAGACATATAGTCTCCACCATTGCATTCGATTTCTGGTGGTCGACCCATGTCAAAGGTGCCTCTTGAAACCAATGGCAACAAATCCCAACCATTTTCAGTTTTCTCCCTGCTGTCCGCACTATTCAAGGAAGACGTCGTAAAGCCATTGCTTTTACTATCCAGCACGTCAGTAACACCATCATAACAGTTTTGAATTTGCAAGCTACATGCAGGGTCTGAAAATTTTTGCTCGCAGTCATCGAAGTCACTCCTCTGTCCATGCTCCGAACACCAATCGCAAGAGCCTTCGCAATTACAAAGGGTACTCCGTGGAGTCGAAGGGGGAGTAAGAAAATCCTGATCACTCGTGTAAGAGTCTTCCTCAAAGTCATGCATGTCGCCAGCAAACGATTTCACAGTCCCATAATCACTGGCGTCGTCCTCGGGACTTTCATCTGATTCAGTGCCGTCGGATTCTCCAGAGCTCTCATCAGTATTGATACTGCTATCCAAACTCAACCGTGGGGGAGGCAGATCATAACAGCAGTGATTGGGTAGACTCGACACAAAGCCCTCTCCTTTTGAAACTCCGGCATCTAATTCCACAGGTAACCCACGTCTTCCTGAAGCATACCAGGCTTGAGCTTGTTGTACACAGTCGAATTCCCTCTTCACCATTGTCTTCACTTCCAAGGCAACGCAGGTATCCGTCTGTTCCTCAAGCAAGGAATTGATTATCAGAAAATCACTATTATATATGTGTAAGCTCAAAACGCCTGGAGTTCTCAGAGTTAAAAAAACAGACTTCAACATGCTTATTCCGAACCTCCACATGTATTTCAAGAGTGTTGACCCACCCACCCGGAATCAGCACCCGTCAAGGAATTTAATTGACAATCACAACACTCAACATGATCTAAAAGTACTCGGCCATGATACAAAGGCTCAGAACAACATGCTATCTATGACCACACAAAGTCATTCAAAGTTAGACCTCTATTGGGCGTCATGCCCAACTCACCAGAAGTTCGTTCAGGTAGTTTATGCCACGAACGTTGGCCCACTCTACTTCGAAGGCCACGCAACCATGTAGCCCCTCCGGAGACCTTTTCACAACAGTAAGAGCCTTGAATTGGTGTCGCAAGAAACGTTTGAAATTCGACCAGCCGGACAAACGCTCGGAGCCTTGCTCTTCTAAGCCCTGGCGTGCACTTGATGATGCGCCAGAGCTCCCATCCCTGCTATTGTCACCACTCGATTTTGTTCTTCTGTTGGCAAACGGAGAGACTCTCGACTGCGAGTCAAAAGGAAAGATTATCAGTCCGAAGAACCAGATGATTAAGAAAGCCAACGGAACATCACTCTGCAAATAAGCCTCAACCATAGTGGCAATTCTCTTCTCCA
This sequence comes from Thuidium tamariscinum, assembly GCA_947034885.2. Taxonomy (NCBI): domain Eukaryota; kingdom Viridiplantae; phylum Streptophyta; class Bryopsida; order Hypnales; family Thuidiaceae; genus Thuidium; species Thuidium tamariscinum. The sequence continues at coordinate 15,748,910 of OX344757.2, forward strand.
TGCATGAGGAGGAAGTGACTTTGATGACTTTCTTAAGTTGAAGAGGTAGGGTATACCTGAGTGACCATAAGCTGCCAAAGTTCAGCGGGTCTGAAACGATCTTCTGGTGATGTCCAAGGTGCATTGTCTACGATGAATACTAGCTTGGAGCTCTCGTTCGCCACCAGCAAAAACAGCCTCGAGACATAAGATTGCATGTCCCTGCAATCCGATCGACATTTTATAATTTGCAAAGATGACATCCACTGCGAGGTTTCGAGACAAAAACGTAGCAAGTACTAAATATATCCATCCATACACCACCGTAATTTTAATTTAAAAAAAGATATAAAAAGTAGTTGCAAAATACAAGTACACGGTGCCCACATAAACTGACCTAATTTGCAGGGTCGTAAGCTCGTAGAGCTCACTTCCCATAGTATCCACCATCATATCTTCGTGGCGGAGGAAGAGCAAGTCACCTACACAAGATCGAAGACATGGCAACTGCGTACACAAAACACCACATGTCATGAGTACTTCAAAAAAGTGATTACACAAGGAACCTCCAGAAATCACGTACGCTCGCAACCATACCAATTAGAAAATTTCATTTCATGAGCGCAAGACGCAGAGATTCTCCGAAAAGCAAATTAAACCTCCCGTAAAAAGACGCACACGAAGCAACGGGAAATACAAAGAAACTCGGAATCGTGAAGAATTAAAAAAATAAAACTCTCTTCTCCGCCGGAATAACAGAGTTTGCGAACAGGCGACAAAATTCATAGGTCCATAGTTTCGCCTGTAAAAGCGAAAGATGCAGAGATCTTCTTCAAGGAAAGCAAATAATATCTCGCATAAGTGACGCACCCCTCCTTAAAACAAACAAAAACACCAGCACCTCAGAATAATCAACGAATTCAAACCAAGCACCTCCATAAACCTCCTCTTTTCGCCGTATCACCATAGATTAACGAAGAAACGATACAATTCACAGGAAAAAACCCACAACAGCATCCAACTCCTCCCTCATAAACCCTAAGATCCTAACCACAACAAACTGAATCGATTCACAACCTCATGAAACGAAATTTAAAAAAAAAACACGAACAATCCACAACCCACAATCACCTGAAAATCTTCTCACTCAGTAATTGCAACCTCAGAATTCCGGTTCGAACTCCACAACCCAGAAAAAAAGTCGAAAACTGGAATCACTCTTCCGCGCTGAAGCTCGCTCAGAAAACCCGGATACAAACGTTACCTGCAATCGGGGTGCCAACAATAATAATAATGTGTCTCCATCTGCGCGTCTCAATCCAAATCTCGCAAGCTCTCTGTGCCACAAAAAATAAAAACACAATTCAATCTCGAGATCCCTGCGGATCGCAAGCGTCTCCTCCACTTCTCTTGCACACCAGCTGCGTCGTGCCCAACCCCGTGGTCCCGGTAGCGAAGAGATCTATTATTAGTCAGTCGGGGAGGTGGGCGACTGTTGAACGGCGAGAGGATTGTCCGGAGACTTTCGGTCGGGGAGTTTTCGTCGCGCGGAGTAAATGACGCTTGTCAAGACCACGTGCATTTCTGCGTGGGGCCTGACCGGAAGTCCAGCCTGGATGATGAAGTGGATGAGGAAAACATGATCAGAGCCTGAGTGAGAGCCAGAGCAGGGTCGGTGATATCAGAGGCGGCACTTTGTCAGAGGCTCAGGGGAGACCCAGATTGGGAACCCAGTTGGAATTCAAAGTCTGGTTTTGGGTTTTTCTTTGAAACAAATGAAAACGGACTTCAAAGTCTTCCAAATTTCCAATGCATCTCCTGGTGGCAAGGGTCAACAGCAACAGAGTCATGATTCAGGAATGCTTCTGTGGCAGTTTGTGCAACAATTGTCGTTCTGGAACACCTAAAAAACGCTCTTCGAGGGAAGGCCCAGTAGCTGACAACCATGTTTCAAGACGCAGCCACGGGCATAGGGGGAAGTTTTTTGGTTGGGAACGCGGTGGGAACAGGTTCACAAAGGGCAACGAAGCTGTTTGTCTGACTCGCGTCACGAGCTTTGTTGACGATTGCATTCTAGAAAATCAGGACTTTCTAGAAGGCTGCCAAGAAGTTTTGAAAGGAATCTCGGACTATATTTATTTCATGAGTGCAAGAATCTTTTTCTTCCTAGTGTTGCTCATCATAGGTATACTCAAGTGTCATTTTGTGTGTACTGTCTTTTGGGTGGATAGTAAAGACAAACTGTTAAAACGTTTTAACAAAAATAAAAAAGTATCCCCCTAGGGTTTCACTCTCAGATAAGACAAAGTAGGACAATGCCTTTAAAGTGATGAAATTTGGACATCTTCAATTTGATTTCAATTGGATGCCTTCAATTTGATTTCAATTGGATGCCTTCAATTTGATTCATAGTTCGAAGGTAGAGATAGAAGCTTAATTTTGCTGAAGTTCAATTCAAATCTACATCTAGAGATGTTGCAATCTAGATGGAATTTTTCATTTCTTCTTAAATACAATTGAAAGCATGTTTTGGTGCAAACCTTGTGTGTAAAGTAGAAATTTATTTTTCGTTACAAAGAGAGCAAGAATTCAAATTGCAATTCATAACTAATTTTTTTTATTTAAGCTCTATAAGATTTCAAGTTGAGAATGATTAAGCTAATTGGATTTATTTTGAACAAGTTTTGGAAAGGTTCCTTACTAGCTTCTAAATTGCTTGTATTTATTGATGTGTAAGTTTGTTTGGTTTTGAAGGTTTTGGAAAAGGGATGTCTAACTTAAGGTAGAATGCTCAAACTTTGATTGGGCAATGCCTAATTATGTGTTTTAAAGATAATAATAATTGGGTAATAAAAGCGAACATGACTTCTACATTTTGCTTTATTCATTGATGCACCAACTTTGCACATTTCAAGATGTGGTCATTTATTATGACTATTGATAACTACTTCATTTCAACTTCAAAAATTTGTAACTAATTCCACGGAGGTCCAAAAAATATGAAACAATTTGGAATAGATGTTGATTAAATTTTTTCTTTCTATCTCAATATTTATTGAAAATTGTTTCAAAGAACTTAGCTTCCCTAAAAAGGCAATTTATTAGCTCTTAAAATGGTTGCTTTATAAGCCTCTTACTTTAGCTATGTGGCAATTGGGCCATACAAATAGAGCCCAAGTGGTATTCAATTGGTGAGACCTTGTGAAAATGAAGTATTCCATAGTTTGGTGCACTACAATTTTTTTACTACATTTTTTGCTTTGTTAAAAAATAATTATGTTTATTTTCAATGATGTAATTGGGATTCAAAAAATTAAATTTGACACAAATTTATGATCAAATTGAGTGATTTTTATGGTCAAAATCAGCACTTTCCATATATTGTATCTAATTGACATTCTACTCTAAATAATTATTTTAGTAATTCTTGGTGTATTATTAATTTGGGAATGAAAAAAAAGTTCTTAACTAGACCCTAAAGTCCCATTGTCCTTTCAGGGAGGACAAAATGGATTTTAGAGAGGCATCTACACTCTCAATTTTCATCTTGATTTCTTGAGACTTTTTTCAAAGATAGAAAAGTACATCAACTTTTGGAGAATATAATTTTTATTTCAATTGGTGCCCAAAAGCAAAATTTATCCCACCGTAAACCCAAACATTGTTTGTTAGGCAATACAAAAGAAATCACAAAAGGTCAAAATAAAAATTTAAAATCTTTGTTTCTCAAAGAAATTACTTTTTCTTGTATAGAAAGATTTGATTAATTCTATTTGAACTAGTGATGAAAAAGTTATTGTCAATCTTGTTTTGGAGGCAATTTAAGCATCTTCTTAAAGAAATACCCAAAAGAATTGATTCCATCTTTGGATGTCGTTTTCACAAATTGTCAAAAAAAAATTGTTTTAACAAAGTCAAATTAGCTTGTTAGAACAATCTCACTATTGTGATTATTGTATTTCAATTCAAGCTTAAAAATATTAACAATTTATTTTTTATTCAATCTTGAATTTAAAATTAATCATCAATTTTTTAAAGAATGAAAATCAAGTGTATTTTCTTACCTACGTATTCATTAATTTTTAATTTTTAGGATAATTTATGTGTGGTTAAATTAAATTTATAGAAAGTCTATAATTTTTCCAGTTAAAAACCAAATGTGCAAAACACTTTAGTGCATTTCTACTCATTGAGAGCTTTTTGGTGATGTCAAGAATGACATCAAAAACTCCTACACTCCATTTTTCATAATTTAACTCAATTTAGTCTTAAACATTGCTCACAAATCCATCATATGTCCAAAAGCAATGATACAACTTTCATACAACCCTTGTTGAGTCAAGCTCTCTATTAGTATAAAGAAAATGACCATGGAGTGCCCTCATGAGTGCATAGCTTGGGACATCTCAATGTTATATACACAACAAACTAAAACAAATGTTACCATTGTATTTTTACTTTCATTTTTATTCAACTATTACTTTTGCATACATAAATAAATAAAGGGTGCAAAATCTCTACACTCTTGTTGATAATGAATCAAGAAGTCATTGATTCATTACCTCTCTTCTTTAAGGTATTGACTAGAGTGCCCTATATTGTTGCCACAATCAAATCCAAAATGAAAATAGTTTTTCAAATTTTTAATACATGAAAACTTTGAAATGTAATAACTCTTATACTATAGGTTCAAATGCCACAACACAAAGTCTGTGCACCCCTCCTTGACAAGGGCTTTTGGATGGTACCAAGATTACAACCAAAATATAAGTAAAAGTTAATTTTTTAATTTTTTAGAACCAAAAATACTCAAAAATCCATAACTTTTCACTATAGGTCAAAACACCATGAAACCAAGAGAGCTTTTTGATGGTATCAAATATACAACCAAAAGACGCACAATCCAAGAGATCTCAAAGTAACAAACAAAACAAAACAATACAAACTACATGTCTTAAGGTATAGATTAAGGTATATATGTTAAAGTTCTATTTTTAATTGATTTATTAAAAGTTTGATCCTTTATCTTCTTTTTCTTTTCTTCTCTTTTTTTTTTTTTTTTCCTACCTTCCCCTTCTTTTGCCTTCTAACCCCTAATGGACCAACATGAAAAATTTGGCAACATAGCAATCTTAGGCAAGTATGTGTAAGCCGAGATTTTCATATTTTGGGGCCAAATTTTCATTGAAGGTGGGGACAAGGAATATCTTCAATGCGTACAAAAAATTAGGGCATTTGGAAATATGAGTTAAAAGTTATAGCCTAATACGTTACTTTTTTTCGTAACTAGGCATGTCGAGCAGATTGGAAAAAATCACTTTTTCAAAAACAAAAATTTGAAATTGGTTTTCATCACTTATGTATGTATGGAAAGATTTGAATCATTCCATTTTGATCAATGAGTCAAAAGTTATGAGTTTTTGTTTGTTTGTGGGCAATTATGGATTCTCTACTCCAAAATAAACTTTGAAGTCCTTTATTTCACTCAATTTTCAATATTTAAAAAAAAAAATCGTAGAATGTGGATTGTTTATTACAACAAATATTGCAACCATTGGGATTGTCATTTTTCAATTTCATAAATAAATTCTTAACAATTTTGTATATTGAATCATTTGCTACTTCTTTTTACTTGCTATTTTTTTCCTATATGTTGTACAGTTCTAAACAATTTAAAATTTTCTAGGCAAGTACCTTATTTGGCCTCAAGAATGAATACAAAGAGGCACAAACATTTTGGAACATTTTTCATATAATTTTTGCCTTCTGAAGTGTAGGTGCCCTATTTTTCCTCAAGGTAAAAAAAAAGATTTTTGAGCATTAAAATGCCAATATCTTGCAATCTACATAATGAAAAACTTTGAAATTCTTTGCACATGTTCACAAACTAATTTACTACAAGATCCTATGGTTGTAAATCTTAAAAAATGTTTTTAAGAAAAAAATTGATATTGGTACTAAAAATGGCAGTTTTTGACCAATTTTGGAGTAAACATAGTCAAAGAACTTAAGGGGTTAATTTAGGAATAGGCCTTGGAGGCCCCCCCCTCCTCCCGTAGTTATAAGAAAATTAATTAATTAAAATTAATTTTGTCCCCTCCCTCCCTTCCCACCCTACTTGTAATTTTGAGAATCTAGTTAACTTGACAACCAATATATAGGACAATTTAACCCCTAAAGGTTTTCGACTATGTTTTCACCAAAATTGTTCCAAAACTGTCATTTTTAGGATAACTATCAAATTTTAGAAAAAAAACATTTTTAGAATAATGTAACCGTAGGATCTTAGAGTAAACTAGTTTGAGAGCATGTACAAAAAATTTCAGAAAATTCCGCCTTGTAGATTGTAAGATAATAGTGTTTGAAGTTACAAAAATCCCTTTTTTATCACTGCGGAAATCCGGGCAGCTGCACTTCAGAAGGCCACATTTGTATGAAAAAATATTCAAAATGGTTGTTACTCTTTGGATTCATTCTTCAATTCAAGTTGGCTACATGCTCAAAAAATTTCAAATCATTTTAAATTGTACAACATGTACAAAAAAATAGTAAGTAGAGAGAAGTAGAGAATGATTCAAAACACTAAATGTTTAACAATTTATTTATTTAATTAAAAAATTCCAATCTCAATGGTTCAAATGTTGTAATAAACATTCTACACCCAATGTTTTTTGTTTTTCTCAAAAATATTGAAAATTGAGTAAAATAAAGGACTTCAAAGTTTATTTTAGAGTAGAGAATCCATAACTACCCGCAAACTAAAATTCTTCATAACTTTTGACTCATTAATCCAAATGGAATGATTCAAATATTTCCACATATATATAAATCTATAAAACCAATTTCAAATTTTGGTTTCCAAAAAAAGTGATTTTTTCTGATCTGCCCGAACTGCCCGAGTTGAGAAACAAACAACATATTATGCAATAACTTTTCAACCATGTAGTCAAAAGTCATGAAAATTGTTGGGCTTGAAAGATACTCCTCGTCCACACCTTCTATTAAATTTTGGTTCCAAAATATAGAAATCTCTAGCCACACGTACCTGCCCAAAATCGCTATGTTGCCAAAAAAGCACTTTGGTCCTTTAGGGGTTAAAATCTCGTATCCCATATCCACTCCCGTATCTGTATTTGTACCTATATTCACTATTCAATATTCATTCCATATTAAGTATCCATATTCATATTTGATACCATATCTGTGTTTTATATTCATACAATATCCATATCTACATTCTGAATTCATATTTGGATGGCTCAGATTAAATCACACAAGGGTCAATTGCTTATGATTTTTTGAAAAATTTATGACATTTTAGAAGGGAATCATTTAAATAAAATTCAACAACTTGTAATTTTCAAGAGAGGGGAAGGGAACTAATGACAAACCAACAGGTGGTGCCATCTTTTTAATGCATAGTGGTATAGTCAAGTATTAGAGTATTGATAAACAAGTATTACTATACAAATGGAAGAAGGTTGCAATAATTCTTGTTTTTTGATTCAAAGGAAAATAAAAAATTTAAGTGTAGTCCTTGCTAGTCCTAATATTCACAAAAGTGGAATTTGTTTTTTTCAAAGATTCCTTCTATTGAATTGCTCAATAGTGTTGTGGAAATAGTAGTTGGCTTGTGAACTAATGGAAATTTGAATTCTAAATTCTAACCAGTTTTATTTAGGTGGGAGGCTGTCATATTTGATGGCTAGAAATCGCTACACATTCTAGTTGCATTGTGTTGTAGTATATGTTTTTTCAAGCTTCTAGAATATTGTTTTTTGGATTGTTCTTTGAGATTGTTCCTTGCACAGTGAATCAACCACTATTGCTTTGAATTTTTGAATTAAAAAAAATTTGTATAAATTTTTTTTTCAAAAGTCATGAAAAAATTAAAATTTGATTAAATTTTTTTTAATGATTAAGTAAAAAAAATTAATTAATATTATGTGATGTGGCAATCTCTTGGATACATTAGATTGCTTAAATAGCAATATTCCTAGCTTTCCCACATTCAAGAACTCATAGTCTTTTAGAGGCCCCAAAAAACATCTATAGTTGAACCTTTCTAAGTGCAAATTCTAGACTTGCATAAATGATTGTAGTTATTTATTTGAAAACTCTTTAAGTGCATAGAATTTTTCTGCATCAACCATTGATGGAGCTATTTGTATTAGACATCACTATAATTCTCACATGAATCTTCAATCAAAGACAATTACTTTATTAGATGAGCAAAGTCTAAAAGACCACAAGTTTGCAATTGAATTCATTTCTCAATTCTCGTCCCAACTACCCTTGCATTAATCTACATTGTGTGGCTTTGAATTGATTTCAATTGACAATTGCTTTGAGTAAACTAGCTTTGTTTGAACTTGCTCTAAACTAGCTTTGCATAAACATATTTGTAATCTAATTTGTAGAAGAAGTACATGTTTGGTCTTATATTGAGTTGAAGGTTCATAACATCAAAATGTTACGTTAGAAAAGAAGAGGGCAAAGTAGATGTAAAAGAAGGTACTCTCCAATGTAAGCATTAGGTTAATTGGAGTCAAAAACCAAAGAGTGTTGGGAAAGAAAGAGGATCTAAATTTGGATAGGAGATAGGACTTCAAAAAAGAGGGTGAGAAAGGTGAAGAAAGAAAGTCATGCATTAGATGAAATTTGAGGGCATTAGGAGACTGCGGGAACGCAGTTTTTGCCTTGTGAACTCGAATCCTACATAGTCGAGACATTGCCACGTAATAAATTTTAAAAAAAATTTGACTTATTTTCATATTTCAGGACCCAAAAAAAATCTTTTTTTTTTTTTTTTGATAAAAGTTGACCTGATAGCAGTCAGTGGCATTGGGAGCCGTTTCAAGAACAGACCCGAAACGGCCCTATAATGCCCTTAGATTTCATCTAATGATTTCTTCAACACAAATGGAAATACGTGGAGAAACGGTTGAAGACTAATTACACAATTATCCGTACATTTCATAGTAACTAAAAATTATGTGTCACCAATTTTTTTTAAATTGTGTAATTATTGTGTAAAATTTGTGAAGAATTAGAATTTGTAAGCTAAGAGTTGTTGAGGTATGCCAAGGTTCATAAAAAAAAGACAAACCATGTCAACAAATAGCTTGTAGATGTGGCAAGCTCTAAGATTCTAAAGTGGTTATTTATTGCATTTTGTCCTTGAAATAGAAATTCTTTTGAAGTTTAGAGAGGTAATTTGCCCAAAGGTTATTTTTGTATATGAAATTGGTTGTTTGGAAAAATGAATAAACTCATTTGTAAACAACCACCGATTCCTTTAAAGAACAATGTTCCATTCTTCTTCTCCAATTCCTTCTTTCATGCTAGTATTTGGAAAAAAAATGTTAATTCAAGATTCAATCCTATATCTAATTAATCAAATGGAATCTAAAAAAGTTGTATATCTTGGCAAAAATAGAATTACATGAATAGTTGTAATTTTAATTTATAAATTTTACCATAAAAAATAATATAATCCCTGAAAATCCCTAAATGTTATAAAGTTTGAGTTTTAACATATTGAGAATTCCAAATGCAATAATTCACCCAATTTTTGAAAGCTTTGAAATTTCTTAAATAGTTGAAGAAGTAAATTCGACAATTCTTCATTTTCTTCACAAAACTCATGTACAAGGAAAAAATGAATTGTAAGGGCCAAAATTTGAATTGGCCAAAAGCACATTATTCCACATTTTGGATGCAAGAACCTTTACAAGATGAAAGCAAATGTACCGACTTTATACATGGACACAATAATTATAATTTGAATGCAAAGTTTGAAATCAGAGTTCTAATTTTGTAATTCTACATGAATATTGTAAGTAACAAACAAAAAAGGCTCTTATCCATACAACAATAAAGAATGATAGTCCAAATCATGGTATTGTAATCCCAAATTCCACAGCAAATTCATACAAGCACACACCACTTCTTTGCTACAAGAATATAAACACTCCATGATTCAATTCAACGTTGCTATTAAAGGTAAGATCTCCACATCATCCAATGGTAGACTAGAAGCTCAAAGCAGCCATCCACTAACCCAACATCAACACACATTACATACACATACACCACTATCTAACATTTCATGAAGATTAGTAGAATTTATTGAGAAAAAAATGTAGGGCAATTGAGCAAATACATTATCTAGTAGCATCTATTGAAGATCAAAAGTGACCAATAAACCAACAAACTACTACACATTCAACATTGTATTTTTTGAAGGGCCTTGTGCAAAACAATAAATTAGGGGTAGTCACACTTCCTTCACTATACAAAAATTCCATGAAAAACGGGAACATGGTGGCTCCTACTTGACTCATGGAAATGGAATATATTTTTTTAGCAAAAGCTCCTCTACATCCACTATTCTCTACTTCAAAGCTTAGTTTCATCAGCCTTTCTTGTTGCATTTCTACCAAGGTGTGTTTTGTCAAAACTAAGCCTAAGTTTTGAACCTTGCTCTTGCGTTTTACACTAGCTGCACATTCTGTGCATTCATCTGTCTAGTTTCCAATTCTCTAGATAGTAGAGAAGGGGCATCACAACTTTGATTCATGATTTCTAGCTCCTAATTGGCTCGTCTTTTTTCACATTCTTTAGAGAATTTTCATACACTAAAGTAGGTGTATCTACCCGTATTCTTCTTTTGTGGACCTCTATACTGTGCTTTCTAGAGCCCACCTGGAGCAAATGACCTACTTCATATATATTCTTTTTACTGAACAACAATCCCCTCTTACTTTGGTTTTTTTAGGCATGTTTGACACCTTGTCCTACCTTTCCAAAGACATTGGGTGATATAGAGATCTTGGAAAAGAGAGGAAACAAAATGCACACCCCAATGTTCTCCAAGTCTTGGTACAAGGTGATTGCATGAAACACTTGTACTATTTTTTGTCACATGTCTCATGGTGATCTGTTTTTCTTACCATAACTTTTACATTTTCGCTCCAAATGACTCAAGATTTCTAAAGAAGGTACTCATGACTATCATACACCTTACATAATTTTTTCATAATTTTAAAAAATAGTTTAATACTAAAATAGTACTAGTGTGAAATCTCACAAATGACAATTTGGAGGTTTTTAGTTTTAAGGAGTACGTTTTTTTTAATGATTTTAAGATAAAGTTTGGATGAGATGGTCTTCTAATAGACTTCTAGCTATCCAAGGAAAGACTTTTGAAAATAGATAATTTTATGTGGTGTGGAAGTCATTAGAAGAAATCTGAGGGCATTATAGGATCGTTTTGGGTCTGTTCCCAAAATGGCTTCCAATGCCACTGGTTGCTCTCAGGTCGGCTTTAATCCAAAAAATTTAATTTAATTTAGGGGGGTACTGAAATATGAAAATAAGTCCAAATTTTTTTTTGAAAAAAAACAAACTAATTACATGGCAGGGTTGTGACTATGTAAGATTCGAGTTCATAGGGCAAAAATTGCGTTTCCTCAATTCAGGAACCCGCAATCTCCTAATGCTCTCAAATTTCATCTAATGCTATAAAATGAGCTTCTTTCTGCTTGTATTTTGAAACATATAAAATATTATTTTGGTGGATTTTTTGGTGAATGACCATCTCGATAGAGTTGTTGCAAATATCTACTTTTTATTTTTATATTTACTTATTTTTACTATTTTTTCCTAATTAAAACATGAAGGTATGTATTTTCTTGAGGTTTGGCACTTTTCAAGTTCTCCTACTTAGAAAAATTTTCTATACAATTCCTTCTATGGGTATCTTTGTCTTAAAGGTGTATACATAAGTCATATTTTTTTTAATTTTAAAATTAATTTCCTAATTTAATAGTATTCTAGAAAAAGGCAAGAGTATTGTTGCAAAATGCAACAAATAGTACAAGTGTTTCATGCAATCACCCTATAGATAGAAGACCTATGTAGAATTAATGCATATTAGACAATGGTTGAAAAGAAGAACATGGTTAGATTCTATACGATGCAATACTAACTAAAGTTAGAACAACTCAATATCATTAGTCATTCAATTTCAACATCTACTTGACCCTCCTCACATTTGCATCTAGTCACCTATACATTACCACAACCACTTAGCAACTTCTTAGCATCATGACAATGCACTTGGGAAGGAGACATGTCAACGTGTAGTTTAATATGGGTCTATCTACACTCTACTAATTTTATCCCAACAAAAGTTTGAAAAATTAGAAAAAATTCATTTCTTGTCAAAATGTCTTAATTCTACTAGTAAATGCCTTCTTTAAAACTTTGCAATCTCTAAAAAAATACAAAAATCGACATACAACTTCTCTAAGGTAGTTACCTACATAGCAAATGTTCTTGGTAATAGAGATGTTTATTTTATATGATGTCCATATCACACAATGCCCTAATAGAACATCCTCCGCTTGACAATGCTATCATAGCATACCTACCAACCCTTTTTTTTGGCACAATGTGTCTAGATTGCACTATTTCAAAAAAATGTCTTTTTTTTGCTAGATAAAAGTAATCTTTTTTCTCCAGAAATTTTTCAATTCTCTTTAAAATATGGATGAAGTTGCCAGATTTGAATTAAAAAGTGTATGAATATGATAGAAAAGTGTTTTTAATTCCAAGAGATGGATGAATGTAGAAATATTATACTTCACCAAATTTGAAGTGATTGCCATCTTGGCACTTTCTCAAAAAGTTAAAAAAAAGGGTTGGTATGTATCTAAGGTGGGTACACCCCAAAAAGCCACTTATGTATACTGTGCCTAGTTATTGTTATCAACTTGTTCAAATTTTCATGTAGTCTTGTTGGCAAGTGAAAGCATGTTCCAACACACCAAAGAACGCAGGATTTGGATACCATATGTAAAAGTTATTAACGGTCAAAGTTTGTTTTTGAAAGTGCCATCTACAGTCTGTGAACATGATTGATTTTGGAAATGTATGCGCACTGTAGATGGTGCTTTCAGGTGTACCTACCTTACTTGTACCATCCTTCTTCCCTTCTTGAGTTCCTTCAATTCTGTCATTCTTTCATCTGATTAGATTACCACAAAGTACTCTTCTCATGAATTGTACTATTGTAACTCCCTTATTATAGTAGTGATCAACGTTAGTTTGTCACTATGCTAACCAAGGAATTATTTATTTAGATCAGAAAAAATTTCATCAAGTTAATGTGATATTTTCTTAGAATTTCATCATCCAAAGATTGAAAAATGCATCCCAAATAAGTAATTTCATGTTAAAGTGTTAGAAATAGAATGGCAATGATTGTATTGTATGATAGTTTATTGTCTTAAGGTTAGAGTTTTTGACTTTCCAAAATTTCACCTACAAGTTTGCAAGATTTTGCACATTCTCAAGTTTCCTATCCCATATAATTAGATGTTGACAAATGTATTAGAGAAAATTTGGACTTTGTAGAAGGGTGTTGGGGTTTGGCAAGCCACTTTGTATCCAAAATCCTATTTGAGCTAGAAAAAGTACAAGATCTCTAATGAAATTGTTATTTACCTTGTGTGAATTTCTTCACTGTCAACTAGAATATGTCAATTTTTTTTATAGCTTTCCTCCAATTGAACACAAATGTTCGTGTGCCAAGACTTTGACATTTGGTTAAGGGGGTAAGAAAAGGTTAGCTATGGTAGTGAAAAGAGGCAGGGTTTTGGGTTGACAAAGACAACTTTTTGGGTTCTAGTGTGGTGCTACAAAAAGATACACAAAGAACCAACTATAGCTAAAAAGTTTGCCAAGATCTTTAGAAGCAAAAAAACTGACTTGAAAATAAAACCAAATGACACACACAAAAGTAAAACTCCACTCCACTCAAAACTAAAATTCTATTACTGTAATCAAACATGTTTTGCAAGACAAAAGTCAAGCTCATTACACTAAAAATGGTAAATAGTGTTGGTTGATAAATAGTGTTGGTTGATAAATAGTGTTGGACCTTCTTTTTTACCTCTAACACTATTTTCCAACTCATGTGTAAATAGTGTTGGCTCTTAACTTTTGCCATCAAAATCTGGTCCTTCCCTGCAAAACTGCATTTTTGGCCTCCCACAATTAAAATCTGACCCTTCCCTAGAAGACTATGTTTTTGGCCTCCTACAATTAAAATTTGGCCCTTCCCTAGAAGACTGCGTTTTTGGCCTTTTAGAATAAAAATCTGGCCCTTCCCTGGGAAACTATGTTTTTGGCTTCTTCTTTGCAAATCTGCATTTTTGGCTCCTTGTTTGCAAATCTGAATTTTTAGCTTCTTACCTGTGAAAGTCCATTTTTGGTTTGCAACTTATACATACACTATGAAAAATTTCAGCATTTCAGCATTTTGTTGTCTATTTCAGCATTTCAATATCTCAATTCAGCATTTCAGCATTTCAGCATTTTATTGTCTATTTTAGCATTTCAATATTTCAATTCAGAATTTCAACATTTCAGCATTTTATTGTCTAATTCAGCATTTTAATATTTCAATTCAGCATTTCAGCATTTCAACATTTCAGCATTTTATTGTCTATTTTAGCATTTCAATATTTCAATTCAACATTTCAGCATTTCAGCAATTCAGTGTTTCAACAATTCAGCATTTATTTCAGCATTTTAGTCCAGCAGTCCAACATTTCAGTCCAGAAATTCAGCAAGTCAGCATTTTAGTTTAACACTAAATACACTCTTTGTCAGGCTGCTGAAATGACCAGATTTTACCGTAAAGTTGAAATAGTGTTAGAATGGATTAATAATGATCTAACACTAACCTTGCAAATCACAATTAGTGTTAGCTTGGCTAATTAGTGTTGCCAACACTATTTACCATTTTTAGTGTAGTGAAGCAGGAAAAATGAGAGAGCAGGAAAAATGACATTTGATTGCACTACTATCAAGATGACACTTGATACGCTATAGTTGTAGAGGAAAAATTCTTACCCATACCTAATAAATGTAACCTTGGACCCTTTGTGGAGAATCCAGATTTACTCTAATGTGGGTCGGTGCTTCAGCTTCGCTATCACAGAAGCGCTTGCCTCTGGGGATTCCTTCGCCTGCACGTTGTCCAGAGCATGCCCTGCCCCTGCTTCCACCGGACGGATCCCGTTCGAAAACACGTAATCCGGAATCTGCTTCGGCTTCAGGTGCGACACATGAATCTTCATACCCGGCTCCCACAACAGATACAAATTCACCGAAGTCTTGAAGTCCGCGATGGTGGCGACCATATCAAACGGAGCCGACGGCGTCCGCGTGGCCCATACCGCCACGAAGAACGAGCAAACTTGAACCTCCTTGTTACTCCTGTCGTGGAACCCTTCTGTGCACGGGTTGCATCGCAGCATGCCGGAGGTGTTCCTCTCCACCTTCAAAACCAGTCGCCGCAGCTTCGTCTCCACCCACCCCTTCCAGAGTCGCATCTCCTCCTCGTCTGCCGCCGAGATTTCGATCTGCAGGTAGTTTTTGTAGCTCTGGAAGAACGGGAACCGGTCGAACAGCTTCCTCCAATCTGGGTCCTGGTGGAATTATTAACATTCGATTCAGGAGAGAATTGAAGAGGGTGACATGTATCAGCTACTTTCTTTTATCAGCTTATAGCGAGTTTTTTCACCTACCAGGCTACCATCATTCCAACTTCAATTCCATATATCGATTACGTACTAATTTGTCTTCAAGTTGTTCAATGCATCTTGCAGAAGGCATGGAGTAGAGCGTTGATTTAAGCTTACTACGGTACCTGTGAGTCGCACACGCTATCGCCACGCTTGAACTCGTTCGTCATGACGCGCAGCGTGCTGCTGGAGACGTTGGAGCTCGAGATTTGGGATGGGTAACCAGGGGTGATGATGGGCATGAGGTGTGACCTATCGCGCGGATTCATCCGCGGATCCCACACGGGGAAACCTAATGATCCCTCCTCAATATCACACAGCATGACTGGATTCGGCCAGCACCACAGCTTGTACACGCGAAAGAATCTTGCTAGCAGCACGCTCGGGACTGCGTTAGGGTATAACTGGCAGATGCGCGCCACAAGCAAAGCCCAGCTCAAACCTCCCAGAAACCCCATCTCATTGGAATAAAGGCCGCGCCTCTTGGCCCAGAGCTTCACGTAGCGCAGCGTAGTCCCGAAGTGATCTGCGTTCGGCACCAGACGCGGGATGCAAGTCGCCACGCGGCAACAATTCAGGCCGCGCATGCTCTGCTCATCCACATTCTGCAGAATGCTGTCCTGCATAATGTCCAAATCCTCAGGAACCTCCCATAGCGGCAGACGCGCGAAGAGCATATTGATCGGAATCCCGTGGAGGGTGAAGCTTATCATCGGCACATGGGATTCTGTCCCCGATTCCGTCACCGTGTGAAGCGCTGTCACGCCCTCCGTTTGAGTGAGAACCTCGTGAAAGCTATCCAAGAAATCGTTCTCGCGCGTCACGTAGCGCGGCCCCGCGCAGAGTGTGTCGATGGCGGCGCCTGGATGGTGCACGCCTAGTCGGTATGACCCGAACGTGAAGAGCTTGCATCCAGACTCAAGAGGTGCAAGAGAGGGCTCCCTTTGTTCAATGGAGTGAGAGACTTGTTTGGTCCACATGGTGATGAGATCGTCTAGAAGGGAGAGCGCCTCCTCACGCTGCTCAGCCTCCGAGAGACTGTCTTGTAGAGGAAATTCTGTCATGCAATCCGCGAGATGCTGTGTGGTGGCGAAGTCAGACTCGGTGGGAGTAGCTGTGGTGATGGGATCTGTCACGCCGTAGCGATGCTGCCCGTCCATCCCGAGCATACTCCTCTGTCCCTCCATCTCGTCCGTCCCTCCTCGACCTACAAAATTCACGAGCAACGAATGCAAAATCAATGCATAAGTACGATCAGTAAAATTCAACAGGAATTCGTGAGCAACGAAATTCAAAACCGATTCATAATCGAACAACAAAATTCAAGACCAATTCACGAATGTCGACAGACTAATGCTGCATTCGCAACGTCGTCGTCTTGATTGTGCTGCAACGCAGTCAGTGTGGAGCGATGGCGATTGCAATTGCGAGGCGGGTTGCGATGACGATGGCGATGGTGGTGAAGCGTCTGTGTGCTCCCTTTCTGATGGACAAACTAGCGATGCCCATCAATCGAGAGGGGCGGCTTAATTGTGCACTGCCTCGAAGCAGCCATTTGACGACATTTTCTTCACTAAGGTAGGAGTCCCGAAATGGAGCAGGCATTAAGAATGGACCCTATAAATGGTAGTTGAATGGACTGGATGTGGTTACTAAATTGACCTCTGTAGTCATTGAATGAATCAAGAAAAATATTATTCATTATTCTAAGAGCCAATCATTTCCCTTGCTTTACCCATTTTTCTCTGGAAGCTGCAGTGAACACTTTAAAGAAGGACCTAGGATCATAAATGGGGACCTACGACACATCTCATTTAAAAATTCATAACTAATTCAAAAATGATCCAAAAAATGTAAAACAACTTAGGTTAGATGCCAATTCCTCCTGTCTTTCAGTAAAAATTTACTGACAAATATTTGAAGGAGTTTCACCTGCCCAAAATTCAGATTCAGTGCTTACATGGTCCATTTCAGGACCTTCTACCTTAGCTTGGGGCACACTTTGTGTACAGACAGAAAGGTGATTGGATTTCACCGTTTTTATTACTTTAATTATTTTCGGCACAAACTGAAGAAACTCAATCGCACGAAGATGAATTTCCACAGGCCTCGACTGCGGAGATGGCGCCATTTTCAAAGATTGGGAAGTTTGTCCGCAGGCGCTTGGGTGTATTCCTCATCCCGAGACGTGATCGAAGCGTCCATTAGCCCATTTCCATGAAAGTGGTCCTGTCGGTACGAGGATGGATATTCAAACGACTACGGTGCTGTCGTGAAATTTCATTCATCCGTTATCAGCTTCAACATCTCAGCGAAGTCACCCACTCAGACTACATCATAGGACTGACTTGCTTGAGCTTTCTATCGTGTGTAGAGTTTGCATTAATTTCGATTTTTGTGAACCAAATTCACGAATTCTGTGCAGCACCCATTGTGTTTCTCTCACATCGGAGTTCTCGTCAGAGAAGATTTCTCGAAATTTGAGCTCCCCTTTCAGGTACTTTTTTAGCTTTTTTTTTTCTCTCGTCATGGCGACGTCCATTCTGGTTTGTACACTTCCGGTTAGGGCCGCAACGCATAATAGGTACGATTTCACATTGATTCCCCAAAATCATCATGGTCGACGTTGCCGTAGCAGAGCGACATTGCTTAGAACACCGTCGTCCCCCTCCTCAACCAGTGTTGCAATTGGATGCGAATTAGGGTTTGGTAGCAAAGGTTCTTTTTTCTCTCAAGCGCGGGGAAGAGGAGTGCTTCTGAAAGCTCAAGAGAACGACGAAGGCGGAGTGGACGATAAGGGGAAGCCGTTTTATGCTGCGTCGGAGTTTTGGATCCAGGTTGCTGTTGTTATTCTCACTGTTGGATTCGTTGACGCAGGGTAAGGTCGACACACTTGGTTCCGACACCCTAAACGCAGAGCGTAGGTTTTGTGGGTAGAATGTTAGATTTTCATGTGTTTTTTGTTGGCAAACCAAAGAGGATTTCAACACACCAAAGAAGGCATTCTTTGGTTGTCATTTGCAAAAACTTATAAAGGGTTCAAAGTTTCATTAGAAGATGATATGACACCAACACCAGCTCTGATGATCTTGAGGTGGTGCACATTCTCAAAATCAATCAATGTACTCATTAGACTTCAGAGTCACACTTAATTAGGTGTGGCTGAAATTGGTGTAATTTTCTTAAGCATTTCATGGAAATACGTCTTTCTTCTTCCTTGTGTCTTGTCATTGTCCGGTTGCCAAGAGGATTCTAAAAACCCTTCTGTTGAATTGTTTGTGACAGGTATAGTGGAGATTGGTCACGTATTGGAGCAATTTCACGAGAGACTGAAGCACAACTGCGAATAGGTGCCTATCTTGTTGTACCTATTTCTGCAGTGTTAGTTTGGGCCATTAGCAAGCGCAGGCAGACACCGTAAGATTTTTCGACATTTAGAAGTTGTTCTCCTGAAGGTGGATTCTACGCTTACCACTCTGGTCTACCAATTAGGGCACAATCTCATATGAAGTCTACCAATTAGCATCAAATAAGATTCTTCAATCTCCTTCTCTACAGCGAGCACAGTTGCAAGTGAAACCATAGTGTTGCTTCAAAAAACTCTGCCTCTCATCAGGGGCCATGCTTGCATCGATGTACGTGATGTGCAGTTCTTCGCCTACAAAGCAAGGAAAAAAACATCAATGAGTAGGAAGTATCAAGAGTGAATCTGACTGTTTGATCGAAAGATTACTTGAAAGAAACCAATACCTGGTGATGGCAAACGAACTGCTGAAATTGGCGACCAACGTTCTAGTTAAAACAAAAACCTTAAGACGGATTCTACCTGATTTGATACTCCGGCGAGCCACCAAGTTTGCTGTGGCATTGTTAGGCCAAAGGATATCAATGTTTGGATCTGTAATCAATGAAGGCATTCAACATTCTTACACTTGAATATACACCAATATTAATATGTCTGCACGTCAAGGTGATCTTCAAACAACATTGACTTTTAATTAACTTGCGTCTTTTGAGAAGCTGTAGCTCGTAGGCATAAAGTAGGTCCTAGATAAGTTCACAATGACTTAGAGGTTTACTTAGCCCTATCTGAATTCAAACAGAGCCCTGCAGCTGCAAACTTAAAAAATTCATAACTAATTCAAAGAAGGTCCAAAAGAATATGATTCAAAACCAGTAAATGTGAGATCCATATGTTTTTCAACGGAAATTTAAGGTCAGGGTATACTACGTCCAAAAAATATAAGCTACGAGAATCTAGACTCTCAGTTCAATCGCCAACAAGATCCAACAATAATATTGGAAAATTAGTAAAACTTAGGAAGATTTTCAGTGTCGTTCCTTACAGAAAGATATTTTGAAAAGTCCAGTCCCCATCCAAATGTGGAATCCGCCCTTAAATGGACACTTTATTTGCCTCCTGGCTTAACTCCTCTCTGAGAATAACTCAAATACATCATTACAAATAGAACGGGAAAGAGGGAAACTTACCACAGTCATGGTTGTACATGGACGGAAGGAGGTAAACAGCTGAACCAACTATACTCTCTCCCAGAATCGACGCAGCTGTTGCTGCTAAAATATCTCCACAGTCCTCTTGATCCACCCTCTCAACACGAAATGCATTTATATGCAGTCTGGCGAGCACTCCAGCGTACCAGTCATCCGTCAAAACTGAGGATGTTTAAGAAATACATCTGAAATAAAACTTCATGCTTTGAAAATAATCGCATGATTTACCAAGAATTTTGAGCTCAATCACTAAGGCTGAAGCTTTGAGCATCAATGATAAAAACTACACCACTTGGGATCTGATCACATACAGGGATAACTTAGGATACATGATAAGTTGAGGCCTCTTGAAGCCCTTGAACTGAGAGCTTTGCAAAGAAGCTTCCGCTCTGATATCCACTGCAGTGTTGCGAAGTTAGATTCGGGAGAAGGAAATCGAATTACAACACCATCTCATTAAGAGGCCTCAGTTTCAGTGAAATCAGATTTCCAGTTTCGGTTACAGTAAAATGAATGTTTCGAGAACTTCTGGGCAATGTCACGAAGAGGGTGTTGCTCACGTTTTATGGGGTCTTTCTATAGTCAAAGTGATGATACAGAGGCCTCTCCATGATAAATGGGGAGGCCTGCATAAGATCAGTGTGACTGTAGAGAGACCTCTCCACGGACAGGATTTTTCTTTGTGTGATATTGTCAAAAAGTTTCTGAAATAGTCTAATTTTTTAGCTGAAAACTGTTTTCTTTTGATGCCAAGAGAATTTGCACAAGCTCATTTTCTAGTCACTCATTCAGAGCAGGGAGCCGAGAAACTTACATCGGCAGGGATTCCATGCGAGAGGTTGACGTGAGAGAGGATGTCGAGCGCGTTTGGAGATGTTCCCGAGGAGATTACCATGCAAGCCAGTCGCTTCGCAATTAAAGGGAAACGAACGCCATAGGTGCTGTACTGTCATCAGGAGCATCTTGTTAGCTAGTGGGTCTGGGATCAAAACATTTATTTTATTATGTGACCTGCATTGCATTCAACTGCGCAATAATCATATGTCTTGAGGTAATTCGTCCCTCACCTGCAGTAGTCATGAAATTCTGACCAATCGACTTGCTGTTCAGTGGCATAAAATACCTGCATCTCAAACCAAATGTATCAATATGGGGGTGTCCAAGTGTCAGATTTCTGTTCCGCAAGAAGAATCGATTCTCAATTGCGATCTGACAACTCTATGCATGGGTTAGCATTTCTAAAATGAAAAAAAATTTGTATTGTGCCGGTTGCTGACAAACCTGGAAATTGTGGAGCAGGATTCCTGAGCACTGTAAGACCCTCTAATGATTTAAAGCATAAAAAAGAATTAGCGATGCAAATTCAAGATCATGTGCACAAGCGATCCTCACAGATACAAACCTGAGCTGATTCTTCACATGTACTGCTACAGAAGGTGGGCGACCCAGTAGAAGCAGTAGGAGCTGGTGCTGAGGATTTCGTGTAACTCACAGGTCGCTTCAAACCTTTCAGACAAAAGTAGCACGCCTGCATCCACAACGAGACTCACATGAATATTGAAGCAGCAATCAGCAAATGCTAAAGTAGAAGATGCTAAATTTGTTACGGACGTGATCTCCTATACTGACCCAAATTACTAAAGAAACTCATCACTTCCAACATACTCAGTTCAATTAGCAAGTTAGCACTGATCTTTAAATGGAAGTGGGGTATTCTCCTATCCCTTCAATAGTGGTCTCCAACCTCACTTCGAAAGAAATCATCATACATTGAGTGAGAAAATTTGACCTCAAAGTGAGTTTGGCACCTATAGTGCCCAAAGTGACCTCTCAAGTGAACACAAAGGAGTGATTTCGCAATGAAAGCACACTCCATAGTATTCATCAAAAAGCTTGCAAATAGTATCCCCTACTTTGATGGGTTCAATCAAGAGAAGAGCACCTTGTGCAGGGAGGTGAGAGAGGGATGAGCCACCACTGGTTCTGCCGTGTGAACCAATTCGCCATGGCCAATGTCACGAGTGGCAAAAACTCCACGCCCGGCATTGGACGTGTGTCCCACACGAATAGGCAGGACTGCAACACCAGACTTACATGTATTAACTCCTAAAAGAGCATAAAATTAAATGGTTTGAAGTGGATCAATTGGATCGATCACGTTGTGAAAGTGACAAAGATTAGACCAGGACTCTATTTTATTGATTAGCAGAATCATTGATGAACATTGCATGCCTTGGTCAAGCGGAAAAAGGGAGCAAAAGGAAGCTGCAATAAACATGAAGTGGCTTCCTTCGAGATCAAGAATGGAAAACCAGTACAGAAGTTGAAGCCCAGGAGGTGTGCGCACAAAATGTTGTAAATACCAATCTCTATGAATTAAAAACACAAGTGCAGCTAGCGCATCAATCTGGTCGCCCATGAATTTGTTGAAATGAAAATGAAAATCGTTTGCAAGAGTTCAATGGCAAAGAAATTGCGGTCAAGGGATTAAGGGGTTTTGGGCTTAGGGCTTCGGTATGAGCGTACCTTGCATGTGGGTCGAGAAATGGCGGAGGAAGGAGGACAACGACGCCATCCGACGAGGCCACATCTTTGAAACTGGCAAATAAGATTCGCTTACGCTGATCACTGATCGTCAGGGTCTCACAAAATCCACAAAAATTCATGTGTACAGAATGTGGTTTTTAGGGTTTAGCTCCACCTCTCCATCTGACTGCGTGGACCAGCAGACGACTGCTGGTCGACGACCGGCGCAAAAATTCAGAAGCCAGGGCTAAGCTTTATTTTCAGATGATTTGAATTGGCAATCAAGCCCATGAATCCTTGGTCTTTCATAATCCTTGGGCTTTCATTGAGCGCTTCGACTTCCATAGAAATCACCTCTCTGCAGCAGTAGCCTTACGTTAGCTGTTTGAATTGTCTTTAGGTTGTGTAATTTTCTTTCTGTTTCGGTGGTGACGGGTGGCAATTTTAGGCCACTTCTCTCGTCACCACTTGTCCGTGCCACATTGCGCAAAGTCACATATATATAAGCTTTGTTCAATGGTCACCTGTGCAAATCAAACGGGTACTCGAGGAGGGTTGCTCACAAATTTCTGATGAAAAAGTGTGTAGAATTTCGGAGTGTGATGATTTACGGAGCGGCGTTGCGTTGACGACGTTCGTTTTCTCGGGAATTGTAGGTTTTGAGAGGGATTGGTTGTGGCCTGTTCCGCACTAGGGTTTGGAGGCAAGGAGTTTAGGGCTTGAGATGAGGGCGATTTACCTTTAGCTGCGTGTTAGGGATTGAACTCTCTGGGAAATTTATAATGGATGCTGCTGTTTGCGAATACTCTCACACGGCATTCATAGGTGAGTGTGATTCAATGACCTTGCGCTTCCCGTCGAATTTTTCATTGCGCGTTTATACTTAAAAAGGTTTCGACGGTTTTCTGTGGTTTCAAATTGTCTTTCGAGTCTTCGATATGAATTGGTTTTCAGAATCGGAAGCTTTTCGTGATCGAATTTGACCTTTTTCCAGGTCCATTAGCTGCACATGCAAGAATAGAATTAAAGAGAGTCGAAGATTCCGCAGCATGTGGAATAGCAACAACAGCAGTGAGACGGATAGGCGAAGGCGGACGAGGCAAGAGAGAAGGGAGGAGCGTAGTGATCATGGAGCCACGAAACAAGCGGGAATGTGGATGGTCCTCTTCTTAGGTGCTGCTGCGGTAAGCACTTCTTTCTCCTTTGCTTTGTGCACTGAATTGCCTCTAATAATTAGAATTTCTGTGTATATCTTCGTGAACCAACACCTCGAATTTTTATGCATCGCTTTGAGACTTCGTGAGGGTTGAATTTGTCTTCTTCTTATGAGGTAGAGGATATTGTTTGCGCCACTTCAAGCATTTCAAGCCATAGCTTTCATTGAAAGATCACTATAGTGCTCACTGGAGAGATCACTTAGGGTTTAACAAGAGACTAAATTCTCTTGAAATCAAACTGTACGATGATTTCTTCTGCAATCATTCCAATTGGGAGATTGGAGAACACTATTGACGGGACTGTAGAAATCTCCGTCTTCATATAATGATGAGTGACTGTAGGCATTAGCTAAGTCAATTCTTACACTGGCCTTGCTAATTGAATTCAACCAAGTCTAGTGGAAGAGATAAGTTGCTCTTGGTAACAGGGATGGTGTAGGAGACTGGATCAGGTCCTTTACGGTTTCAGTATCCTCTACCTTGGATTGTTGACGAGTGAGGCACTTTGAACCTGATTAGGTTAACAATTATTTTGTGCGGCCTGGGCGTGTGTGGGAATTTTTTCTTCAGGAAGGAGGCTTCAATCAAATGATCACTAGATGCAGATAGGAATAATGATATGGCTTTGTGCAGATTGGGAATATGTTTGGTATCAAGAGACGGCTTCTGAATATTGAACGGCAGTCAGTCCGGGTATTTTCCTATCCCTTGCGAATCTATTTTGATAGTCTTGCAGTAAGGTTGCAGTGCTATATGCCTGATCTTATACTAAAGCATCGTTTACCACGCCGACATTTTCAAGTCCATGGACCCTGGTTTGGGATCAATTTTTTTTCACTATTGTAGACCACTAATGAAGGAAGTCATACTTACACCACTTGCCAATTCGTCCATTCAAGTGTATGAATAGATAATGTGTTGCGGCTGGTAATAGGGATCAGTCAAGAGGAGATTCCTAACAGCTTATTTGCCCTCTTCCTTCGTTAAGGGCGTTTTGACAGGACTAATACGGTAGCTCTTGTTATGAATTCTGGAAGGGTCACAGTTCACAATCCCGTGGAGAATATTCAACTTCTGGACAGAGTAATAGGTCTTATCAAAGTACCAGCGGAAGCCAAGAGGACAGATCTGCCCAAGAAGCTCAAAGGCTATGGCGAGCTCGTTTAGATGAGCAGCAACGCACGGTACTGTACTTCCTCTCATTCTACTTTGTAGTAAAGCGCATGGCTGGCTCTTTAATGTTCAACGCCCATCTGAATTGTCTCTGAACGTTGTTTTCATGGTTCGAAATTACCGATTCTATTGATCATTTTGTAAAGAACATAATTCAGATGGGGCAGAATTTTACATTATATCAGAATTATGCGAAGAGCATCGCATATGTTGATTAATAAATTAAAAACAAGCAGCTACACTACGAAAGGCTCTGTCCCAGGCTCGCTTTTCGAGTAAGGTGGCTGCTCGAACTTTCTCAGCGTAGCTTCTGTCGATACAAAGTTTCCTTCCCTTTGCGTCCAGAGCCAACAAAATTGGGTCAATGGATGTCCTACTGAAAACTGCTATAGAAAATACATTAGAGTTTCTTGAGGGTTCAAATTTTCAAGGATTCATTAGATCTTAAACTGGGTCTTGGAAAACTTGCAGGAACGAATTCGCCGTGTGAAAGAGGCGTTTGCGAGAGAGAAGGTGTCACAAGCGAATGCTTACAACGCATGGCAGGAGCGCCGGGGTGATAAGTGGGACTGGAAATGGGAGGGGGATCGGTGGGAGTGGAAAGGAGAGGAGCAAAGAGAAAGGGCACAGAAGGAGCAGGAATGGCAACGCAAGGAAGAGAAGAAGCACATGAACAGTTACGAATTGCTCAAGCGTGCAAGGCTTGCGTATCATTTCACCGTGCTAGGACTGGATGCCACTCGAGCTCAACCGTATTCCGATGCGGATATCAAGGCAGCTTTCCGCTCCAAGGCTTTTGAGTATCATCCGGACCAGAACCCAGGGAATGCACAAATGGCTGAGGTGAAGTTTAGGCAGCTGCTAGAGTCTTATCACTTGCTCAAGAGCCAACTGAGAGTGAAATAGACTTCAGCTTCTGGTACTGACAGGTTTGTTTTTATTCCTGGAACAAGCTGCTCTGTTGGAATCTCTGGGCACATTGTTAACTTAGGGTCAGTTTTCCTGTAATTTAACGTAACTTAGTGACCGCAGGATAGTTTTGAAAGTAGAAAAGCCCACATTTGGGCGAAGCTTTTGGAGTAACTATAAATTATTACTGGCTGATTCAATTTCTCTGACAGTGGGGTTTTCAATTAGAACCTCGCCTCTCTGCTGATGTAAGTTACTTCACGTTAAGATTGCTAGAATCTTACATCGGTGCATCTTGGAGCTTTATATTTAATTTCGTACCGAGAATGACTTGTAGTGTGGAAATCACGTGTGAACTGTGAAGACCCAGTGCCGTCTCCTTTCCAAACGAAGCTTACTGACCTATCATTGAAAGAATTTTGTTGTCACGTGTAATCACAATTGACGTTCTGATGTGCTTAACTTCTTAACGTCTCAATCTTTCTTAAATTTTTGCACATTTTTGCTTTCTTTGTATAGAAATATCATTTACCGGAATTTTATGAAATTGGTTATTAACCCCTAAAGGACCGCAACTATATTTCCACCAAAACTGCTCCAAAACTGTCATTTCTAGGAGAGCTACCAAATTTCAGAAAAAAAAACATTTTTTGACACATGTAACCGTAAGATCTCTTAGTGCACTAGTTTGGGAAGATGTAGAAAAAATTTCAGAAATTTTCAACATGTAAATTGCAAGATATTAGTGTTTGAAGTTACAAAAATCATTTTTTTCCACTGCGAAAATCCGGGCAGCTGCACTTCAGAAGGTCACATTTGTATGCAAAAATGTCCAAAATGGTTGCAACTCTTTGGATTTATTCTCCAATTCAAGTTGGCTACATGCTTGAAAATTTTCATATCATTTGGAATTGTACAACATGTACAAAAAAAATAGTAAGAAGAAAGAAGTAGAGAATGATTCAAAATACGAAAATGGTAACAATTTATTTATTGAATTTAAAAATGCCAATCCCAATGGTTCAAATGTTGTAATAAACAATCTACACCCTATTTTTTTATTTTTTTTTCAAAAATATTGAAAATTGAGTAAAATAAAGGACTTCAAAGTTTATTTTAAAGAAGAGAATCCATAACTACTCGCAAACTAAAATCCTTCATAACTTTTGACTCATTAATCCAAAGGGAATGATTCAAAGCTTTACATGTATATATAAATCTATAAAACCAATTTCAAATTTTTATTTCCAAAAAAAGTGATTTTTTCTGATCTACCCAAACTACCCAAGTTGAGAAACAAACAACGTTTTATGCGATAACTTTTCAACCATGTAGTCAAAAGTCACGAAAATTGTCGGGCTTTGAAAATACTCCTTGTCCACACCTTCTATTAAAGTTTGGTTCCAAAATATGGAAAATTTGTAGCCACACGTACCTGCCCAAAATCGCTATGTTGCCAAAAAAGACATGTTGGTCCTTTAGGGGTTAAAGATAATAAGGATGGTTGTCCTTTCAAAATTCAAGTCTTACATTGGATGAATGAGAAGTTTGTTGGATTGAAAAGTGCCTTGAAGTCTTCACTTGTGTTCATCACTCAAAATATGGATGTTGAAGCACTTAAGGGTTAATGTTATTCATAAGTGGAGGTGTCATTTGAGGATAATTTAAGCTGATCTATTTTTCAACACATTAAGATTATGGTTCAACTACTTTTCAATTGTATTGGCTTGTTTGTAAATTAGAAAATAATTAAAATCATGTATGATCAACTTTGTATTTTAATAGTCTTAGCTAGCTTCTTGGGGAACATCTAGACTTATTGATAATTATAAAGTGGGTACATCCAAAATTGTACCTTGCTTGAAATAGCCATTATTGATTCATTGTGTACATTTCCAAAATCAATATGTATGTAATAAATATTGTGTTGAAGAATGGTTTTATAACATCTATCCAATAAAGCTTGGCCCTTTATAACTTTTGCTTAGGATATCTAAATGTTGCATTCTTTGGTGTTTTAAAACCTCCTTCTACTTGCCAACAAGAGAATATGAAAGTTTGACTAATCTAATCATTTTAAGTTTTTAACTACATTAGGTCCCATAGAGGAAAGTAGTGGTTTGGAGGGATCCACTTGAAATATGATCTACTTTATATTCTTACTCTATGGTTCTCTATTGTTTTTGCATGTGAAATTACTCAAAATTATTATACATAGCATTATTATATCAAAGGGTATCTATAAAGAAATTGGCTTCATATAGCTCGTTAAACACTGAGCTTCCAATTATGTATATGAACATTTTCCTTTTATACTGGGTACACCCAAAAGCACAATTGACCTTCAAGTACTGTCTGAGTCTCATACGTCAGCTTTTTAAATGGACAAAAAGGAGTCTAATTTCTAATGAATTATAATGTGATTGAATCCAAAAAAATCATGTATGTATATATTCATATGATAGAGTAGAAAAGGACATTTTTGACACAAATTGATTATATTTTTATAATCTATAATATTCAGAAGTAAGAATTTTTGAACGTTTTTTTCAATATATAAAATAATCCAAATGATGATTGTGTCAAAACAAAAAAGTGTATATATTATTGACATCTAGGTCTCTATATTATTATTTTTTGAAATTAAAAGTTTAATTTTGTTCTTAGAACAAATTAATACTTTGTCAATAATCAATTAATTGATTAAAAAATTATACTATTTTTAGTTTAAGAATCATTTTCATAAAATCATTTTTTATAAGTATATACTTGATAAGAATAAAAAATTCTGATAAAAAATCCTTCTTAAGTGCTATATTTTTAAAAAAGTCCTAAATTTAGCCTAATTTACATCTATTTAAGGATTTTTTTCATGAATTTTTTTTAAAAAATCATCAAAAGAACCCATAGCAATACTATCCATATATTATTTTCTTTTTAAAATGACAACATCAAAGTAATTTAAAGCTTTGAAACTTAAAAAAAGGACTCTAGTCATGTCCTAATAAAGTAATGCCTTTGGTACCTTTCAGTGTGGTTTGACCCAACTACCTTATCTAGAGTTACAAGATCTGCATGCTGTTCATAGAGGGAAATCTATGGCGATTCATCAAACCGACAAGGGACGCTACAATAGAAGGAGAGAACTCTGTGACCAATCCACCTGTAGAAGGTACTCCAGCAGATGGCAACATCTCCAAAGCCAACACATCACTAGGGAACGTTTCAACAGTAACATCCCTACATGACTCTGAATTGCGCTATCACATTGGTCGGATCATCGTATCCAATATGAAGGATTTGATCTTGTTAAGCATCATACACCTCACTGATCTTCAACAAATATAGTTGAGATTACACCAAATGTACGATGTTCGTAGTTCATCTAGGCGACTATCGCTAAAAGAGGAGTTTTATTCACTCAGATTAGCTGAGGGAAAGAACATCGGAGATCACCTACAAGAGATCAATCTCTTAGTTACTCAACTCGCTCACCTAGGGATAGCTATCCCGGATGAGGACTTCGTAGACATTACACTTAATAGTCTACCAAAGAGTTGGTCCACCTTCTGACAGATCCAGAAAGGTAAAGAACGGACTCCAACATTCCCGGAGTTAGAAGGTTTATTACTGTAAGAAGAACTAGGGCGCAAACTTGAGAAGCGGCACAATGACAAAGAAATCTATCTCATTCAATCTGGACATGGAAGCAGCAGAGGCGATCGAGGACGCAACTCTCAAGGGAGAGGCTAAAATCAAAATTCAAATCAGAAGATGTCAAACTCGGACCACTCTAAGTCTCAAGCAACCAACTTCAACAATCGACGATACTATGCTCAAGAATGTGAACAAGTCTCACTTGAAGAAAAAATCAAAGAGTTGCAACTTCAACTCACCAACGTGAAGAAACAGCGACAATCCCAAACGGCACAAGTAAATCTGATCAAAGTCGACAAAGATCACTTCGACGACCACCATGACTTTGACAAAACCCCTCTATACATACGCGACTGCATTGATGCGTTTGGAGATGATGATACCACTCCTGAAGAAGTTATAAACACATGCGTTATTGCTAATGTCGAAGAGGACTGGTTCCTAGACTTTGGTGCTTCATCCCATGTCACTAGGAATCCAACTCTATTTAGCAATATTGTAGCTTCACAGATACCTCACATTAGTACAACAGGGGGGCAAATCATGCCAGTAGCCTACCAAGGCACTGTATCCATCACTACTCCATCTGGACAAATAAAGGAGATTCCCAAGGTTTTATACATACTTGGAGTAAAGTCAAGCGTATTCTCTGTAGGACAATTAACCGACGGTGGGTGCAATATACTTTTTGAAGCAAGAAGCTGCATCATCTACAACAACAACAATCCCAATCAAATCGAATTACACGGCACTAGAGATTCACGAAACAACTTGTACCACATCGACAATCATTCTAGATTCTTGGCTTTAGCTTCAACAACATTAGAATCCTGCTCTACAAATTGTACAAACAAAGGAATGGCCACTTCAATCGCTCTGAACTCCAGTCAACACCTATTGACAACAATTGATCAAGAATCGGCACCCAAACCACCTAAGATATCACCTGACGATGACATACATCTCTGGCATTAGAGGATCGGTCACATGAATTACCAATCACTCTACCACATGACAACAAAGTCACTAGTGGTTGGAGTTCCTACAATTCCACTTATCAAGCACATATGTGCCTCCTGTGCACTCGGCAAACTTCCGAGAGAAAACATCCCTGTGGACTGACTTTTATTCTTACTTTTAGCCAATTGGTAGTTTTTGAGGTTATTTTTGTAGTTTACCAATTGGTAGCGTACTTATAAAGGCTATATGGATCGATTGTAGGTATATACGATGTAATTGCCAATAGGGTATTTCCAATGTGATTCAGAGGGGCATTTTCTTGATTATTCCGATTGGCAGTTTTGGCCGGTTGGCCGACTGGTGGTTACTTAGTCCCTTTTTCCAATTGGTTTTTCAGTTGACCTTGAGAGAAACAGGCGCTCCTTCCAATTGCCGGAAGTAAAACAATTGTGTGTTTTGGTGTTTTTTGATTTGAGTAATGAGATACTTGTGTTAGCCGATTGTAAAATTGCGAAGTGTGTAATTGTATTTGTGTGCTGTGTGAGTTCGATTGGAGTCTCTGTGTTAATGTTCTGTATGACTGTGTGTGTGTGTTTACCAATTGGGAATTGAGTGAGTTTCTGTGTGATGTATTTGGCAAATGGCCGATTGGATTTAGTTTGGTTATATGTGTTGTGATGAAGGAATTACCGATTGGGAATTGAGTGAGTTTCTGTGTGATGTATTTGGCAAATGGCCGATTGGATTTAGTTTGGTTATATGTGTTGTGATGAAGGAATTACCGATTAGGAAAATTGACCTGTAGAATCAGCAATACCAATTAGGAATAAAGTTGATCTGTGATGGAAAATACCGATTGGAATTTAATAAATAGACTGTTATAGAATACCGATTGGAAGTTTAATAGATATTGTTTGTATGTGAATAATGGGATGGAGTGCAAAACGGTCAAAAAGGACTAAATTATCTAAAATTAGTAGATTAGCATTAGAAAACAATAGATTGAAAAAAGTTACATTGCAGATTTTGGTGTGTCTGACCCCTTTTGTGGTACATTAGAGTGTGATTTGACCCAGTTGGATGGTCTAACGAGTTTCATGGTTTCTAGGACATCGCGGCGGTTGGGGTTCATATCTGCGACAGTCAACAATGTAGTGGGCCTAGTACTACAACAAACAAGCTAGTTGTAGAAGAGAACTAAAAATAACTCAAGGTCGTGAGAGTGACCATTGCGGCGGCGTTCCGGCTGCTATCTTAGTTGTCGATCACTCAATGCTACAGTGTTCTGATCTCTCAAGTGTGTATCAATGTCGCTGCTACAACTATTGTTCACCTAATGATGTTGTTATAATGTGGGTCGTCTATTAAGTAAATTTAGGCATCTATGTTAATTCAAGGGAAATTCTAAGTGTTGATGGATTAGGGTTTTTTGGGTGGCTAGTCTCACCGAGAGGTTAGGTCTTTTTGGTGGCTAGTCTCACAAGGAGGTTAGGTCTTTGAAGGGTATTTAAAGGGTGGCTCTTCTCCCTTGAATTCATCTTGATCATGGAATGTTAGATCATTTTTTTGGTTAGACTCTTGTGTATTCAATTACTTTCCATTACTTGGAGTTGGAGATTGAGTGATTGGGTTTGGAGTCATCTTTTTGTTTGAAGTTGTATTTTGTTCTTTTTGTTGATATTGATTTTATATCAAGTGTGTGTTCTTCAAGCTTGAGAGTATAGTAGGCAAACTCGAGGCAACTTTGAGTGCTACCATTTCTGTTAGGTTTGAGAATTGAGGGTTGAGGTTTGAGGTTGTGAGTTGGAGTTGCAAATCTTTTTGTTTAGACTTTATTCTTTTCAATATGTGATAGGTTTAGATGTTGGCTTTATAGCTTTTTGTTTCTTTTCATTTCTTTTCACTTCATAGACATCTACTATAGCTAGAAGCCCTGTGCTTTTCCAGATAGACCGCAATTCTTACATGCCCAATTCGTTCTAAAACAATGTTGAATTTCAACTACCTAGAGCTACTTTGCCAATCCTAGGCAACAATCAAAAGCCACATTTGATTGATTTGTAATGTTATAACATGAAATCAAAAGATTATTTTACAACAGAGGGAGTACTATTTGGGGGGCATAGAAGGTAGAGATACCCAATCATGTTACCCTCTGATTATATCATATTTCAAGGCATTGTTGCTGAACTATTTCATGCATTCCAGTTGTTGGTGTGAAGCTAGAATGAAAATAGAGATTAGCTTGCCTTAGTAAAGGCAAGCCACAAATGACTATTTGTGATCTAGAAAGAGTCAAAACTTGACACACATTCCAGCAACTTTTGACACTTTTCTCAGTCTACTGGACGTATTGTAATCCATCAAAATATTGGTCTCGGATCCTTTCTATTATTTGGTCAGAAGAACAAGTTATAGAAGTTTTAACTAAGAAGTTTTAGAGATTGACAATTACTTGTGTGAATAATTTCAAGATATCATACAAAAATCATCAAATATGAGAATATTGTATACATGTAAATGATTTGCGAGCAAACCACGATTGCTTGTACCTCAAAATTCTAGTTACTCATATTAATGTAGATACAAGCACCAACATTCAAACATTGCAAGGAATTTTCAAAATGCATAAGTTGAACTGCAAAAATCTCAGGAACAAATCCTAGATAATGTCCTGCTAAATAAACAATAAACTGGAGAACATTGCCCAGTAGCTTCCACCATAATCACACCAAGACTTCTTGGGCTTCTCCGACTCTTTCTCGTCATTGTAATTGGACTTGGAAGCCTTGCCATAACTTGTAGAATAAAGCACAATCCATTAGAAAGAAAATTACATGAGTTCCACCAGATGCATGACACTCCAAGTAATTTGAACATACATAACTAGAATGAGCACTATAATAAACTCATGTTTTAGGTTCTTATAACTAAAATAAAACTAGTGTGATTTTGGTAAACTTGAATCAAACGCAATAAATCAATGTCCCATAGCATAGTAAATTCTTAATGTCATCGATCTTCTTTGGGTCCTTCTCTCCAGCAAGAATCGTCTCCCAATCCTCCAAGATGAATGCAAAAAAGTACTCGGGCTAGCTCTCCTCAACTCCAAGCGGCGGTTTGTTGAGTAAACTCCTCGTCTTCTTCCTTGCCTTCTCCAATGTGATGCGTCTCTTCACTTGATTTGAAAGTTGTACCTAAAATGACCAATCAATTAGTAAAAGCAATTAGTAAAATCAAATTAGTAAAACTCTTCAAACTATCAATTAAAGAACTCTTCAAATTAAGAACTACACAATCTTACATGTTTCTTTACGTAAACCTCCAATTCATAGACTTGCTTCTTTGCCTCCAACCGTTGTTCTTCCGCCACCACCTTCTGTTGAAAAACTTCTTCAAATTGCCTGTCATGCTCAACTATCTTCAACTCCATTTTGGCCATGAACGCCTACATCTCAGCACCCGCGTCTTTCTTGATAGAAGACGTCTTGTCTTTGGCATCCACCTTTGCCTTCACCTGCATCTCCAAAAGTAGGCATTGCCCAATTCTTATGTTCATGAAGCCCTACATTTTAAAGATAAAATTGATTTTAATGTTATCATCTAGGTTTACAAGTAGGGCTTTCTGCTCCAAGTACAATTGCTTAAGGATCAATATTTCAATTACAACTTCAAAGTTAACTAATAGCTAGTATTGACAAAAACATATCAAAAAGGGTTTTGGCTCCCACCTTCGACTCGACTATCCTCTCCATCAAGGACATCGTCATCATCGTCCTTGCCGTCCTCAATGGTAGATCATTTGACTCCACACACCCACACCCACATCACGGTTTCAAAAAATGTGATAATTGTTGAGCTTTAGGAGTTGCATTCCAATCGACTTTCAAATTCTAGTTTAGTATTGACTTAAGGTAGCTGACCTATTTCCAATGACTTAAGCAATTACGCATAGTTAGAGTGTAGTTTTTTTATTGTAAAACTTTTTCCATATATAAAAATAGAATTTGGAAAGATAGCATATTTTTTAGAATTTTATTACATAAAATGTAACTACTATGAATTTTTTAGTAGAAGATTCTTCTTGACCTATAATGGTAATATAGACCTTACAATTTCTAACCATAGGTTGATTGCAAAATCAACCAAGGGCTACTTGCATTTATGAGAGCCTTACAACCAATCCTAATGTACCACAATTGCTTTGGGAATTGCACCACATCTTCATGGAAAGGAAACAACCTATAGATTGGAAATGGGTAGGTGATAGAAAATGGGTCAACTACCTTAATATAATAATATCAGTTGGTCATTCCAAATGGACTGACTTGATGTTCACCTCAGCAATGATCTCTGCATTGCTTGAGAAGTTTGAATTCTCACTTTTGGCACTAGTTTCCCAAATGTCTCCTGCAATATCTCAAAGCTCATGATGATGAACTCACTTCATAAACACGGCACTTCAACAACAAACAAACAAAATTCCTTTAAAATGAATATTTTATTCAATATAATAAATGTAAATTTTTTTTTCAATTTTTTTGGAAATAAAGATTGTTAATAAAAAAAAATCAATCTCTACAATGAGATTCAATTTTCTTTAATATATGATTTTGTAGGTGATTCTTCAGGGCCCACAAATCTTATTTTTCTTGTGTACATAACATGTACACAATAGTATTTGATTAGTGTACATGGTTAATGGCTAACTTTTCAATAGCTTAAAAATGTATTCTATATGCATAGTTCCAGATGAATATTATCAATTTGTGAAAGATAAACAAATGTCAGGTACAATAAATAAACAAATATTTTCAACATAAAATATATGCATACACACAAATGCATATATGTGCAATACACACATTCACTTGTACAGTACATCAGCATTTGTTCTTACAGTCAAACACAAACACATACACACACACAATGTAAAGGCAAAGTCTTTAGGTTGGATTAAAAAAAATATAAGACATGATTTTTCCCCCTAAACTTATTCCCGGGGAGATTACTTGCAATTTTTAGAAAACTATGTGAGTTAAAAGATAGGGTCTATTTAATTCAAAGGGGATAAATTATATATATATATATATAGGAATACTATAGGGTTCTTGAAATGTCACATATCCTACTATATATAAATTAGGCTATGTATAAATATCATTTAGTAGGAATTTTTATTAATAAATTAATCTTTACAAATAGGATTCATATAAAATGTTTGTAGTACAATGAGTATAGATGTAAACAAACTTTTTTAACCCCTAAAGGACCATGGCCGTTTTTCAACCCAAAACCACTCAAAACTGCCATTTCTACTCCATTCATCCATGAAAAACAAAAGAACTGAAATTTTAGAATCTAACCATAGGATCTTGTACTTTACTTAACTAAGATCATGTGGTGAAAATTTCATGAAGTTTGACCGTATAGATAGGAAGATATGAGCATTCAAAGTTGGAAAACAAAGTTTTCTTAAACTCTAGTTTGCAACTTCAAATGACTTTGTCCTCCATTTATGTAATTCTTTTGCACTATAGACATTGAATTAAAATTTTTATCTATTGAGAAATTGAGCTAAGAGCTTAGGATAAAAAATTCAAAAAATAAAAACTTTTTTTTTATTCTTTAAAAAATTGTCAAGTAGATGTAGGTTCAAGATTGAAAGAAAAAATAAATTGCAAATATCTCATAGATGGAATTGAAACACAATAATCCCAATGGTGAGATTGTTTTAGCAAACAAAATCAACCTTGTCCAACAATTTTTTTGAAAAATTGTGAAAATTGCATTCACAAATGAATCCTATAAGTTATTTTTTCAAGAAGATACTTAGAGTGCCCGAAAAACAAGATTGCTCATAACTTTCACATTACTAATCCAAATGGAATGAATCAAAGCTTCACTTGTAGACAAAAATAAAATCTATAAGAAAAAAAATTAATTTTTTAATTTTGAAGTTTTTGCAGATTTTTTTTTCTGCCCAGCGACATGAAAATTATGTTTAAGATGGCATAACTTTTGCTCCCGGTCACCAATTGAAAAAAATATATTCCCACAGAGCTAATCAATTTTTCTATCTTATGTGAAAATTCCAAGAAAATTCATTAAAAATTGAAGTCACAAGTACCCGCCCGAATTCTTAAAGTCCCCCGAGGGGACTCTTGGTCCTTTAGGGGTTAATTGAATGATAAAATTTACACAATTTAGTAAATCTAAGGATGTTTTTTAGGAAATTTGTTGTTATCATCAAATAATTCTAGCTTGTACATACAAATCTTTCTTTAAGTAAACCAATTATGTAACAGTATGTAAGAATCTTTTGTTCCAAGACAAAAGAATTGAGCTGTAAATTTACAATGAGGTTGTACTATGGAGATTTGTATTCACACAAAGTACCCATGGGTGATTGCAAGAAATGCCGGTCCTATTTCCTATCACAATTGGAGTTTCGTTGTTCTTTTTTGCTATAACTTTTGAATAAAAATATTTGAGAATATGAAATAATTATTGGACCTCTCTAACTTGATGGTTTTTACATCCGTTATTTTTCAGAAATAAAAAGAAATAATTTTATATTTAAAATTAATTTTTGTTAATTTGTCACAAATTGAGGTTTAGGGGTTTTTACTACATTAGGAGTACCCAAATTTAATGATCTGAAGTTGAAATTTTCATGGTGCATTTGCATAGTAGGAAAGAATATTCCTACCAAAGAAAATCTAAAAATATATTATTTTATGTCCTCCACATGCATGCAAACAGCACTCCAATTGCACGCAATTTCTGACCATTGACAATGGTGCTAAGATTATTTTTTTGGTGAAATCTCATCACCATCAACTCTTCTCAAATGGCCAATTTTTATATTTGAGAAAAAGAGATTTTCCTATTTTTTACAAATTAAAATGTAAATATGCCCATTTTCATGAGATTTTCCACTTTTCTAGTTCTCCTACTTAGAGAATTTTCTTAAGCTTTTCCTCCATAGGGTACCTTCTTCTTTAAGGTGTATACATTGTACATATTTTTCATATTTTTTTTTAATTGTTTTTCTAATTAAATAGTACTCCTAAAGAAAAAAGGGGTGTACTGCAAAACACTATGGAAAATGGATGGCATTTCTTGCAATGACCCCCATTAAGAAATTGGTGTAGAGTGTGGAACATTTGCATGGAATCTTTTCTATTCTTTGACACTACAAACTCTAGATTTGCCTCAACTACTTGAACATATACTTGTAAATGTTTAGAATCATCTTCTTTTTACTAGTGTTTAATAAACACTCTTTTATTTTTTGATTCTAAATTTTAAACCATTATAAATGCATAAGTAAAAATAAAATACATAGTCTCTATATTACAGTAGAAGTCATATTCTTGGGTTAATCTACAATGTTTTTAGAGTGTCAATTTCTCATATTGTCATGTTATATTGCTAGTACTGGTGTTTTTCTTAATTTTAATATCATAACTATATTTAATGTTTCTATGATGTTTATTATTAACCATATTAGGTTGTTTAGAATACATGGAATAGAATTTAGAATATTTAAGACTATTGTTGCATTTTACATTTTTATTTGTCATTTGAAATTGTACTACAATACAAGTAGTGCATATATTAAAAAAATAGTGTATATGTAAGACACTACTTTTATAGTGTGTTTTAAATGGATATGAAAAAAATTAGACATATAAATTTTGTATATAAGATAGCCTAACTATAAAAACCAAATGATTGAATTTATATGTAAAAATACGGTCATTTTAATTACTAAAATGAAGGTAAATAGCCCTATGTTAAATACCCCCTTAACTCAGGTGTATGTTTAAAATTACAAGGAGTGATCTCCCCGGGAACTTATTTCTTGCTACGGAAGTATTTTCTTAAAGTAATATAGAATTATGCTGTTGGGACTTGGGGGGCAAAGATTGTTTTTCCATGACCATAACATTCAGTAGCCCATGGAAGGACTGCCTTCCCCTTGGTGAAGTCCCCATCACCTAATTTTCATCTGACATTTCTTGGAGTTGCAATTTTAGTTACTGAATGGCATGGAATACCATTGGTGCTGGGTGGAATGGTGTGGGATATTCCACACCATTTCATCTGTTGGGAGGCAGTGTGACAGTCTGCTAGTGAATGTAATGACAAATGACTGACCCTATCCTGTAATCCAAAAATTCCATAAACTGGGTCAGTGTTTGGGAAGTTTTTTGAGTTTTACCGCTATTTTCCTTTACTTCCCAAATTGAACCAGTTTTCTAAGTACAATTGAGTTATTCGTAAAGTACCCTAAATCGGGGTTTAAACCCATGAGTTTTGTGAAAAAGCCCGTTGACTTAAAAAAGTTGAAACAAGAGTTGCGGTCTATTACGGTTAGTTCAAAGTGTTCTTGTTAGTGTTGGAAAATATAAATATTGAAAGAGAAATAAGCAATGAAGCAATGGATAAAATTGAAGAGATTGATCTCAAACAAGGTATATGTGTAGAGGCTATTACAATCAGTATGTTGGATTTAGATGTTCAAGTTAAATGAAAGAAGAAGAAGACAAAATTTAATTACACGTATAAAGAAAAATACTTCAAATTAACATTTTTGCTTGCACTGGCATATGCCATTACCAGACATAAAGTCCAAAGAGCTATTGTTGTTGCAAAAGTAGTAATCAATATTCACGAAGCATTTACACCAGGATTGACATATGTCTTGTTATCTAGGGTTACAAAAAAAAGTATGTAATGATACCCATGATGCTTACAGTAGAAGACTTTAATCTAATGAAGTCTTGTGTGGACCCCCAAGAATCACCTACAAATTTATAGTTTAAGCAGTGTTGTGCTAATGCATCTAATTAGAACACTTGATAGTTGTAGTCAGTACTACAAGAAGATGGGGTCTTTAAAGTAGTGTCCTAGACATCATGTCTTTTTAGTAAAATTTTACTTAAAAGACGCATTAAAAGACATTACTTAATACTGTTAACAGATATGATGTCTAGGACACTACTTAAAAGCCCCTATTCTCTTGTAGTGGCAGAAGTCAAAAATCATGATATTGAATGATTATGACTCTAAAAAAAATTTAAAAAGTGAAATGGGTTGATGTAATAGCACACATACAACAATGCCATCACAAGACACAAAAATCATTCTAGAAGAAACCAAGATTCAATTACTATACAATCATTTGGTCGTAGTGTACACAATTGTTGTAGGAACTTGTTTGTATTGAAACATTCTAAGAACTGCTTTGATTTACTTATAGAAGCATTGCATAGATATTTTGATGTATCTTGAAAGACTGATTTCATCCAAATTTGATTAGTTGAATTCTACAAATTGGTTTAGTTAATGAAGTAACATTATGTAAATTTCCGGTTGCTACAACATCAAAGAAATGGTACAAGAACTCAAAGAGGATTGTACCAAACCTAGACCTCATTTCTTGATTGCAACTTCATTAAACTTATTGACTATTGATTGAGATTATAAACCCTGAAGCGCTTCAACATTCAATTTTTGGACAATGTATAGATTGAAAATCAAATCCCTTTCTCAATGCATCTTGGATGAAAGTCACCCTAATTTTCAAAGCTACTTTATGAAGTTGTTGTCCTATCTAAGGGTTGGATTTAGTATTACTAGAATACATATTTTTCTAAAATTACAAATGTAGAAGTGGTTGACCAAGCCAAAATTGCATTGACTCTAGTTTACACTTAGAATTGCAAAAATGAGGTCATATATAGAATCAAAAAAACATAAAAATTTCAAACAATCACTATATCAAGAGAACCTTATTGCAAATCCATTCCAACAAAATTTATTCACATAATGACAATATTTTGCTTGTAATTGAAATTTTGAAGAAATTTTGAATTTTCTTTATCAACATTTGTAGAAAAATATCAATGATAGCATTGGTAAATCTAACTTAATGGATAGAATCTAAAATTAAAATCCTACAACTCTTATTTGCATCTCATTTTGAAATATTATTCTAAATACTACTTTATGATGATTTTTCCAAAATCATCTATTTTGGTAGATGCTTAGGGTTAAGCCCCAAATAGCTGTACTAAATTTTCCTGATTATAGTTCATTTATATGAAAATCACTGCATGGCATTTAAAACATAAACTTTAATGCATAACACGAAGGATACATCTTCCAATGTGCACGTAGTTATATCCCACCCTTGAAAATGCAACAATGCATTTTGAGTTTGCATAACACACATTGAACAGTAAAATTATTATCCTCAATTGCAACGATGCAAACTGAATTATTTGTAGTCATAGTTTACCAAAGCAACTAAAACGTCTTATTATTAGCTATTCCATATTTCATGGGATAGCCGCACCTTCGAACGTGAGAATATGTAATCAAATTAGGGCAACTAAACTCCTATTGAAGAAAGTAGTACAAGCCCACACCCAACTAGTAGACCTAGAAAAACATGTGTAGGCGCAAAATGCTAAATTCAAAATTCTAGTCACTTTGAAAATTTCGATGCAAAGTATCGAAATCTATCTATCTTTCACAATCACTAATTAGAGCATTTCTTGAATCTAGTGTGACACGAGTTTTGCTGGCAATCTTTTTTCCAGCCCAAATTTCAAAGCACTATATCTTGTACGACAGTTCCAACATTCTTGTAATTAAAAGTTAACAACCACAATATAGTCGAAAAGAGTGAGATTATGCATTGACAAACTTGGTAGGTCCAACTCAAACTTCCAACTCAAAGAAATATCAAAATGAGGTAACAATTTAAACATAATAAAGTCAAATCAAGTTGATTCTTGCACACTTATTTATGCCGTATAAGCAACAATCTCAAACCTTGATACTCATTATACAATCAAAAAAGATTCAAAGTTCTACAAGAGAAGTAAATCTTCAATTTTGAAGAGTATTTAATCAGGAGGCACATGCGCAGGAGAGACAACGGGGTGGTGTGAGCCCAATGGCTTAGACACTAATTACTTTGCCTAGAGCAATTAAAAAATCATAAGCATAGATGTAGAGGTCAGATTCAATGCCACACAACACATGATTGGAATCAAGGAAAATGAAAACTTGCTACAATCACTAGATTGATGACAATCATCAAAACACTCTACAATAAAGTATGACCACCGACAAAAATAATTAAACAAAAAGATAACTAGAAACAGAGAAAGGAAGAACATGAATTTTTTTACAAATAGAAAAGAAAGGACACACAAAATTGGAAGCATAGAACTTTTGAACATAACTGAAGATATAATCATTTCCAAAGTTCATCCGAGTACAACAATTGACAGTAGAATTGCCTTAAGTAAATTACAACATGTTTTGCAAATAATACACAGAATGCTTGTTCCAAAGAATGGCACCAGTTCAATAGCACCTTCCAAATTCCAACATTCATGCATGCTTGTCTTTTAAGTGTTGAATTAGATTCATAGATTCAAATTTGTGGGTTCAACGACTTCAATGCAATACTCTAAACTCTAAATCCTTTGCGGCTTGTGGAAT
Source organism: Thuidium tamariscinum (assembly GCA_947034885.2). Lineage (NCBI taxonomy): Eukaryota > Viridiplantae > Streptophyta > Bryopsida > Hypnales > Thuidiaceae > Thuidium > Thuidium tamariscinum. The sequence goes on from OX344757.2 coordinate 15,790,971, forward strand.
TCATGCATCATTGATTTGAATAGCTACATATCGATAAGTCTCTTTGCAGGTCTACAAATCATTTGTCTACTTTGAACGATTTGAGAAACTCTAAGACGTAAAATTGACAAACAAAGCTTACAAAAGCGTTTTGATTTAGGGTTTAGAGTGAATGTTTATGACCTAATTTGATGAATCCACCTTGTCGAGAAGGATTTCTCACAAAATTCCAAAATGAAGGGAATGTCAAGTGCAATATGAGGTGTAATGGAATGATGATGTAACTTTACTGTTGTGTACTTTGCAGCATGTTCAAGGGGTCACTCCATGTTCTGCAGGATACTCCTTCATTCTGAAATTTCTCCAAATTTTTTTATCAATGATGGTAGAGAAATTTAGTTCACCAGCTCACAAGAATTGACAGTGTTACCTAGACAATAGATAATCCACTAAAGATAGCCTAATTATTATTGTACAAATTCCACTAATCACATGATGATTGATAGACAAGAGAAAAAAAAACATAAAAATGTGCTTACTGAGCGATGGTGAAAAGAATGTCGTCATCCTATCGTCACAGCAACCTTTTCCAACCTCAATCAGTAATCCGACCTGTACGCTAGAAATCAACAATCCAATAAACAATAATGTGAAGATAGTTACTAGACCAAAAATACACCTTACTTAAAAGCTTAGCTCTGACATTTTCCAATTATATTGCCATCGTTGCACTACAATAGGGTTGCACATGCCTGCTTTTAAAGGTAACAAGCATGCAATGTAGACAATATTGCTAAGAAATTAAATAAGTGCAGATAGCTAGAGTGAGAATCATCAAAAGATACAAATGACAGAAAACTAGCAGAATAAATCTCACCAGCAACATCTACTAAGATTTATTCATTTAAATCCAAATTGTACCAAGATGGTGATCTCGCTCTCCTGCTAGACTACATTCTCATCTTTGCCTTGTTAGAACATGAGCAAAAATCACGAAGTCATATTCCGTGCATAGCCTGATCTTGTCAAAGATGGAAGGGCCTTTTGTTTAGTGTAGTCGATAATTTGAGACAAGACGACACCCTAAAGGAAGGAAGTGAATGCTTCCAGTATTCACAGACTTTCGGTGCATGGGACTGAGAAGAAATAGTCTCCAGGTCACATCATGCAGCACCTTTGTCTTCGTCGCCACGACCTAATGTTGGGCTTGTAAGTCATTGGATCGGGCTAGGGTTCCGTCTATATGCTCTACAATTTTATTGCATGTTGACAAATGCCTTGTTAGCGTATTCACATACTACCAATACTTCCCCTCCATCTCGGATGATGCTGGCTTCTCTACAGTGTCGCCTACACAGAAATTGAAGATACGTAAGCAGGACACACTCTGTAGTTATAAGTAGTACGCACATGTAAGCTACAATCTTTGATGGTGATGTTTGAAACCGGTAATGGAGGTTTCATCATGTTCACAGGACCTTCCACATGCAGGTCAAGCATAGAGGTTTTGTAAATAGTGAGCACATATAAGCTCATGTGACTTAGTATTTTTAATTTCATAGTGAATTGAGGCATGTAATGATGAAGCTATGAAGCGGACACGCCACTTCATTGTTGTGGCTGGGTTTTTTTAAACCTCAGCGAGTCATCCCATTGTGAGTTTCAGGCAGGTATAAGTTCCAATAGCATAGTGATACAGAAGCCAGCTAAACAGATGGTGATCATTGGAGCTGACCTTCCATGTACACCGATTTCAACGTCTGTCATGGTCTTTCTAGTAGATTAGTAATTAGTAACTACTAATGGGTACGCACTAAAAAGTTGTGTGTAGTTTCTTGGGAACAAAGGCGAAGAAAGCCACAACATTTTTGTGTCTCTGCTGCTATTAGCAAGCTTCATAAGATGTAATGTGAATGTTGTATAATTTGCAATTGTACGTGCTGCTACTGTGGGCTTCAATTTCATCATATACTGTTGGACTTTCATGGTTTTGTATCAGTCAATTCTATATCACACGACATTTGGTTTGTGTAGTGCATAGTGCACACAAGGAGATTATTTGGGTTTACTACGTAGTGAAGTCACTACCATTACCACATTCAAAGTGGTAAAATCAGTCATAAGAAGATTTTCAGCTCCTGTAAGAGACTGCGAGTTCCCAGACGCTGGGAATGCATTGGGAACTCTGGGAACGCGATGCTGATGTGGTCGAGCGACTGCCACGTCAGAAAATAATAATTTTTTTATTAATTTTAATTAAATATTAAATATTTTTAAAATATATTTTTGAAAAAAAAAATATTTTTTTAAATCAGTTTTTTTCTATTTAATACATTCTGAAGTTTTTTGAAAAAAAAAATTTTTAATTTTTTTTTTTCAAAATTCAAAAATTCAGACCAGCAGGGTGCTGGTCTGCAGCAGTGGGAACAATTTCGGGGAACACCCCTGAAACGGTCTCTTGGGGGCCCAGAAATCCTCTTATGATAATTTCCTTTTTTCAGAGTGGTAATGGTAGTGAGTAAATAGTAAATCCAAATAATCTCCATGTGGCATTCGAAGTACCGAACTTCCGGTCCGCACATTCCTTTAGGGACATTCGTCTAACAAGCATGTTGAATAATTGAGTATAAAAGTAAAACAAGAATGCCATGTTTGTTGTTGGGTCCGCTACAGCTACCGTCATGTTTCTTGTTGTTCTCCAGCCAATCAAGCACTACATTGTTGCTTCGAGCACACAGGCAGTTCGTTGTGCTCAAATTTTTTTGGTCAGACATGGTGCCACATCGATAGGTCAGATGTCGAAAACTACCATCTTCAGCAGCAATGTGAGGATGTGTCCATAGCAAGGTTGTCTGCGCACTACACAGAACACCTTTGAGTGGTGTTTGAATCCTCCATGAAAAATGCCTTCTCTTGACATTCCTAATTTTTTACTAATTTTTTGAAGCCTGAAATTGCTTGCAAATTGAGGAAACGTGAGCAGGATACATTCTGCCCGTGCAAGTCAACGCCAGTGGCAACATAGTCAAACTTCATGATCTGCCAAACACCTGAATATTTTGCAGTTTTGTTTTTGCCAATGTATAGTAGTTTGGACGCCTCAAAAGATCATACGGTGAATTACCTTCCCCTTTGCTTCTTGCTCACATTTTGGATCTCTAAACATTTCTTTGTTTTCCAACGGTTTCCAATGTATCCAATGACTAGGTGCGCTTAAGGGTTAACCATCAATGTACAATATTCAAATACTATTGTGTGCATGTTATGTGCACAAGAAAAAAAAAGAGAGAAGAAAAGAATATATGGAGGACCAAACATCAAGGTAAACTTGCCTATGACAAGGTGAATGAGTGGTTTGTGTTGTTGTCATTAGCAAAAAAATTCAGATTTCTTCTAATTTAAAGACAAATGTGAAAAACAAAGGATGCAATTTAAATTTTGCTTTTTGGACAAAGTAAGAATTTTTATAAATTTTTTGAGTGTACCACTCAATTGACCTCAAAGACTTTAAGTAAGACTACCTCAACTCAACAAAAAGTGTCTCCATAATGGTCATCTTACCACCTACAGCAAGCACAATATTTTCTAATATGGCTACAAGATTTCCTAACATAAAAACATGAATGAATAAAAAAAATTCCCATGACAAGTTTATACTAGAAAGGTATAAGTGCCCTAAGACAATCACTAGTAAACCCATAACAATCTATGAAGGTATTGATTTTAGCTACAAATCAACCTAATGTAGTCCTAATTCCTTTTATTTGAAATTTTTTATCATGACGTGATATAAGACTCTAATGGATAGATTTCTAAGTGCCTATTGTGAAAGATTTGCCTGTTCAATATAGGTAGGTATACCTTAGTACTAAATTGGTATTTAAAGAGGTTTTTGGCATAAAACAAGAACTATGGCTTGGTGACCAAAGATGTGTCCTTTAGATACTTGGAGGACCAAGCTATCTCCTATGTCTTTGAAATGCTAGAGGAGACTAAAGCTATTTCACATTTATCATGGTTGGAAGACAAGCTATTTGTTAAATGAAATGCAAATTGTGTCAAGGTTTCAACCAATTTAGATCAAATGTTTTTATTCCTATACAAAGAGAGATGTGATAGAATAAACCAATTGTCTATTCATTTGTTCTTGCTAAACATCAATGACAACTAAACATCTTTTCAATGAAACTTTGGCTGCCTCACTATCCACCCAAAAGACTTTTTAATTAATTAATTTTTTAATAAATTTAGTACGGCCACAAACAAAATTAATTTTAAAATTTTCATACCCCTTCCTTACCCCCCAAAAAATTTAAATTTTAAAATTTAAAATTTTCATACCCTCCCCCTTCTTCCCCCCTACTCTTATAATTTTCAAAAACCAATATATTGACAAACAATATGGAACAATTCCCATATCTTCTATCCATACCTGTATCCTATATTCGAATTTAGCCCTGTACAATATCTGTACAATATCTGTATTTATACCAAGGAGATGTGTGGATGACCATCAACCATCAAAAAAGATCAAAAACTGTTCTTTATTCCCTCCCCACCACATCAACAGTGGGGGAGGTTTTTTTTTTGAATTCTTTGATCAACGGTTGTGATCAACTCAGGTGGGGGAGGAAATTCTCCCAAGTGGGTGCCATCTTTTGCCAAGATAGTAACTTGATGAGATCTTTTTTATGGCATTGCATTGCAACATAATTCTTTCAAGTAGTAAGTCACTTATAGATCATAATACAACACTTATAGTACTAAATTGGAATCCAAATAATTTCTTAGCCTTAGTGTATAAGTCTTTTTTTTCTATTGGTGAATTCTATTGTTAGATCTTGCTACAACTTCAAACTATTTTGACTTATATTCATGTACAATGGGGTAACATTCAAAATGGTGTTTTTGTATTCATAAGGAAGGAAATTTCACATTTGACAACTTTGACAACCTCTTAAAGGCTGAAAAATTGATTATCAACCATAGAATTTTTGGTACAACATAATCTTTATGTTAATTATATTTGGTCAAAATTTTAAGGCCAAAAGACTTGCACAAAAAAAAGATATTTGAAATCTACCAACATGTGTAGCTGTGAGAAAATTTTCACCATTGCCAACTTTGACACCCTTCTAAGGAGTGAAATTTTTTTTTCCAAAGAAATTTTTGGCATGAGACCATCTATATTTTAATAATATGTGAAAAAAAAAATTCAAGTCCAAAAGATCCACACAAAAAAAGATATTAGAAATCCAGCAACATGTGTTATTGTAAGAGACAATTTTACTAGTACCAACTTTGACACTCTTCCAAGGGCTGAAAATTTGGTTTTTTACCATGAATTTTTCTTACAATATCAACCCTATATTAATAATATTTGTGCTGGATTTCAAATTCAAAAGATTTGAACAAAAGAAAATTGAAAAGCTACCAACATATGTACTTGTAAGAATGATTGTTTTAGCCCTTGGTATTGTGTCATTTAGTAGGTCAAAGTTGGACACAAATGTAAAAATCATTTTCACAACTAATCATGTTGGAAGATTTTGAATATCTTTTTTTGGTCAAGCTTTCAGAATTTGAAATTTGGCACACATCTTACAAGTATAGAGATGTTCTCATGGCAAAAAGTTTAGGGTAAATAAAAAAAATTCAGCCCTCAAGATAGTGACAAAGTTGGTAGTAGTGAAATTGTTTTTCACAAGTACAAATGTTGGTAGATTTCCAATATCTTCTTTTGTATAAATATTTTGAACTTGAAATTTGGCACATATGTTACTGATATAGACTTGATGTTGTAAGGAAAATTCATGGTAAAAAAAACAATTTTTCAACCCTTCGGAGGGGGTCAAAGTTGATACTAGTGAAATTGTTTCTTACAATGACAATGACACATGTTGCTGGATTTCCAATATCTTTTTGTGTGTGGATCTTTTGGACTTAAATTTTTTTTTACATATTATTAAAATATAGATGGTCTCATGTCAAAAATTTCTTTGGAAAAAAAATTTTCACTCCTTAGAAGGGTGTCAAAGTTGGCAGTGGTGAAATTTTTCTCACAGCTACACATGTTGGTAAATTTCAAATATCTTTTTTTGTGTAAGTCTTTTGGCCTCGAAATTTTTCCCAAATATAAATAATATAAATTTTATGTCGTATCAAAAATTTCATGATCTAAAATCAGTTTTTCAGCCCTCAAAAGGCTATCAAAGTTGACAAATGTGAAATTTCCTTCCCTGTGAAGCCAAAAAAAACATTTTAAATGGTACCCCACTATACATAATCTTTCTTTACCTTATTTGGTGCCTTTTTCTACCCTTTGATTTTGTTAATTTGGTCTTGGAAAATTTCTAACCATCTTCTTCATTACACAAAGCAATGACATCTTTTACTGATCTTGTATTTAAAGGAAGATCTCTTGCAATTTGATGAAACCCCTTTGATGTTATTGAATTACAACAAGTCTACAACTACAAGAAGTCTACAATGATTGTGAAGAAGTTTGAGTAAATTGAAACTAATAATTAATTCAAAAAACAAGAACTTCTTGTTGAACAATTGTTTGTCCTTATTTTGCACCTTTTTCACCTTTTACATCCTTCATGCCCTTTTCACCTAGTAATTTGGTATCTTGTAGAACCATACCCATCTTAATCATGGCTTTTAGCTTTTGTGCTGCTCTTTGTGCCATCCTCTTAGCTTTTAATCTAGCTTTCTCTTTTGCTGGGATAAATACTAGTGGTGGCCTTGGTGGTTTTGGCCATGCTAAATTTGCTCTTGCAAGAGCTTCTGTAAATTCAGAATAGGCATCTTTCATGTGCATAAAGTCTCTTAAAGTTGGCTCCATCTGAATTGTCAACATAACATTATAGTTGTAAAAATACAAAATGTATAAAACCTTCAAGTAATCATTTGCATGTGTTAACATGATTTGTAGACAAGGAAAGTGATTAAGTAAAAGAACTACATGACCAATAAGACAAGTTGTACATGGATCTTTTGGAGATCATTTCTCTAATCTACAAAAAGCATGTTTGCACTTGTGATTTGTATGTATTACATTATGAATTGATAGATAAAATTGTGAACATTTTCTAATAAATAGTAAAGATATTGTATATGATTCTTTCTCACCAATTCTGGAAGCCATCTAAATGAATCAAAATAAAGACTATTATTTGGATTCCTAGAAATTGTATATCCAGCATTTATTCTTCTCCACAAATTCTACAATTTTCACAAACAAAACCACCATTAAAAGAATTATTACAAAAAATGAATATTTTCTTTTTTTAGAAAAAATCATTTTCTTGTAAATATTTAAATTTCTCTAAAGCATGACATAGGATTTTGGTATTTTCAAATATGCTCTAGCTAGTGATTTTTCATTTGAAAAACTAAAACTAAAACTATAAAGTATTCTTTACATACCATAGTTTATATATCAAGCTTAGCTTTATTTTATTCAATAAGTATTGCAAAGTCACAAGGATATGACTATAAAAAGTCACAATAAAGTCAACTTTAGGAAAAAGTTATAAAATTAAATAAATTCATTTTATTTTTAAAAGATTTTTTTTTCATTTAAAGAAACATGAATCAAATTTAAATTTTACAGAAAATTAGATCATATAGAGTAAAGGATTTTAAAAGTTTGATTACTTAGTTAGATCTTCCACCTTCATACAGTCAAATATATTAGATTCTATTTATCAAATTTTTTTAATATCTTTTTATAAAAATCAATTTGTAGATGCCTAAAATTACAAAGATTGATTTTATTCTAAGCAAATTTTTTCTTGAAAGAACAATATTCCACCAATTTAGGCATTTGTTTTTACAAACACATTTAGCAAACCTTGACGACAAATTCGTCAAATACAACAAGAGTTAGATTTATTTCTAAAAATATTAAGGACATATAAAATGAAATTCAAGAGAGAAATTTTCAAATTCTCTATTGAATACTATATTCAATACAATAGGTTTGGCAAAAAAATAATTATATAAATAAATGTAAAAAATATAGGGATAATCATCTTTTTAAATTGTATAGAAAAAATCAAGGATATCACTATGTACAATAGTATATTGTCAAAATAATAGTATCTATGGAATACTTTATAAAGGGATATTACTTATCTTCTTGACCTTTAAAGAACCAAGGCAATTCTAGCTTGAAAACCACTCAAAACTACTATGTTTGCTACTTTCACCCAAGAAACCAAAAAAAACATTTTCCTTCGAATCTAATTGTATATTCTTATACTTCACTTGTCTCAAATTATGTGGTAAGAATTTCATGAAGTTTGACCATATTGATTGGAAGATACTAGCATTCAAAGTTGAAAAAAAAAGTTTTTTTGAACTTTGGCCTACAATTTTAGATGACTTTGATTGTCATTTGTAAATTTTTTTGCTACTATAGACTATGAATTTTAAATTTTATATGTTAAAATTGGAGTTGATAATCAAAGAATTAAAAAAACAAAAAAACAAAAAAAACTTGATTTTCATTCATTCAAAAATAGTTAAATAGAAGTAAATTTGAGATTGAACCAAATAATAAATTGTTAATAACTTTAAAATGGAATTGAAATACTATATTTTCAACCATTAGAAGGGATTTGAGGGCAAGAGAACACTATTTAAGGAGTTCCCCAACTCGTTCTTTGTGTTATTCAGAAACTACAAATCAACCCTGTTGGCTAAAATTCTTGGATTTTTGAAGAACTGAAATTTTAAAAAATCCAAAAATTCTAAAAAGTGTTAAGAAACCTAAAATTTCATTTCAATAAATTCAAAAAAATATATTTTCTAATGTGATAGTCTCTCGACTACATCAAAGTGTTGATGTGGCATGTTTTTAGCATGTTCTCATAATTCGGGAACTCAAAATAACTTGTGGGCATCCAATGCCCTCAAATCTCTTCTAATTAGTGAGATTTTTCTTGCAAATAAACTTGATCCATTAAAAGAAAAATTAAAAAAACTTGTAAAATTGCATTCAAAAATGAATTCTATGAGTTGTTATTTCAAGAAGTTGCTTAGATTGTCCAAATACAAGATTGCCCATAACTTTCTCATTATTAGTTGAAATAGAATGAAATCTCAATGAATCAAAACTTTAAATGTAGATTAAACATAATCTTTGAGAAATTTAAATTAAATTAAATTAAGAAAATAAAATTTTATTTTATTTTTGTTCTACTTAACAAACTATTTTTAGGACTTAGAATGGCATAACATTTGATCTTCTGCACCAATTGTAATAAAAATTGTATTTTCAAAAAGCTAATCTCATTTCCTATTTTCAAAAAATGTTTCAAAAAGTCATGTCAAAAAGTCAAGTCATTCAAGTTTGCCCAAAATCCTAAGTGTCCTCCAAGGGAACTTTGGTCCTTTAAAGGTTAAGATTTGAGTATGTCCTTCAATTATCTAAATTCTTAATATATTGCATTAGAAATGTGTATAATTCAAAAGAATTCTTATTTAAAGAATGCTCATAAAGAATGCAATAAATCTTTATTAATGCCAAAATGTGATTTGTAAATTTAAATGCAATTTAATCACTTTTGTTCACTTTACAAGGGACAATCTTCATCAAGAGAAAACTACTTAATTTTGTGTCAAGGCAAGTTGATTTAAGATATTGAACATAAATTTGTTTGAGAAAACGCAATCCAACTATAGGCTGCTAAATATAAGGACATTTTGGATTTATTTGAATTGCGCACAAAGAAAGACATGACAATATAAACCTAAAATCCTTAATTACATTAGATTACAAACAACAAAAGTAAAAGATATTTACTTTGCAAATAATAAAATATAGAAAGTGATAAGGAATCAATGAGCAATAAAAATCCTACCGACCATGATAATGGGGAAAATAATTGAATGTTGAGTTAAAAGATCCAAAGGAGACAAAAGATGCTAGGAAAGTGAAGAAGAAGGTTTTACATAAAGATGAACTACTATGATCACATAGGAAAGGGTGTAAAAATCTATAGATGCATATTCACTATGAATCCCAAAATGAAAATCATGAACTTGCCATAAACAAGAAATGACATTAAACTATTAAAAAAATGTCAAAAATGCATTGATGGAAGAACTAAAATAAAATAACAATTCTAGTGTTCCTCTAACAATGTGGTAGGATGCCAAAGTTAGGAATAAAACAACATGATTGTATATTAGATGTAATAAAGACCCTAATAATCTAAATAGTACGTATGCTTTGTTAGTATGAATGCTCTAAGTATCCCACATTAACCCCTAAAGCCCTAAGGTGCATTTTTGGCATTATAAATTTTTTGGGTAGTTCACTACAAATGGAGTTTTTATTTTTTTTCCCTGAAATTTTTACATAAGATGTGCCCAAGGAGTAGCTTTAAGGCCCAATAATTTTCATAACTTTTGACTTTGTGGTTAAAAATTTATGGCATGATATGTCGTTTTCTTTACTTAGAAGGCAGCTCGGGCAACTGAAAAAACTTCTTTAAAAGAACTTTTTTTCAAATGTGAAATTTCAAATTGATTCTTTAGGTTTTCAAAGACATGGGAAGCTCTGTTTCATCCCATTTGAATTGAGGAGTCAAAAGTTATGAGCAATTTTAGTTTGTAGGTAGGTATGGTTTTCAAAAATTCCATACCTACGTGTAAACTAAAATTGCTCATAAATTTTGACTCCTCAATCCAAATGGGATGAAACAAAGCTTTCCATGTCTGTAAAAACCTAAAGAATCAATTTGAAATTTTACTTTTGAAAAAAAAGGTTTTTTAAAGAAGTTTTTTCAGTAGCCCAGACTGCCCTCTAAGTAAAGAAAACGACATATCATGCCATAAATTTTTAACCACAAAGTCAAAAGTTACAAAAATTATTGGGCCTTAAAGCTACTCTTTGGGCACATCTTGTGTAAAAATTTCAGCAAAAAAAAATAAAAACTCCATTCATAGTGAGTTGCCCAAAAAATTTATAATGCCAAAAAACACACCTTAGGGCTTTAAGGGTTAAAGAAAGTCTAGCCCATCCACTAGGCCATTTGATTGCATGAAAATGTACAATTATCAAAAATAATAATTTTGAAGAATTATTAATAAAATAATTTTCTATTTTAGCCCATATGACCACCTATTGTGCCACGCAAGACTAGGAATTCATTTTTTTTCAATTTAAAAAAAGAACTAGATTTGTACATTGATCAAAAGTTAAATGGACCTCTAGAAGGGTCAAATTTTCTCTAATGCATTATAGGAACCCTATATTAAACCAATTAGTTTGAAAAAATTTGGTTAATTTTTTTCAATGTCCCTTTTTTTGGACTCTCCTCTTTTTCTAGAATCTCTATTAGTGATGCCTTCTAGATAGAAAAAAGAGAATCTTGAAAAATAATTTTATTCTGAGGATCTTTCAAACCTTTGTTTGCAAAAATAATTTGCAAACTAGAGGAGTGTCAATCCTACTCTACCCTTATTACATTATATAACAATAGAATTAACAATGAAAAAACAAGACCTATCATCAAGGTAGTCATCCAAAAATTGATTAAATTTGAATGACTAACTTGTCAGGTGCATACTACTTTGTTTCCACAAGGAACTCTAAAAGGCATTTGTCAAACATTTTTGTCCATTGGCACATCATATTGTTAAGAAATTCTTAGTATAAAATATTTATAAAAATTTAATTAATCAATTATTATATTTTGAGGTTACATTTTATCTAATGAAATCATCACTTATAATGATAATTTTAGCCTAAAGGATCTTAAGGCTAGGAGGTGGCTTTTATTACCCTCTTTTTAGAAGGGTTTTGGATAGAATTTTTTTTGTTTGACAACTCCTTTTTTGTGCAAGCTAGAATGGATTGTCTTTCTATTTTATATTCAAAACTAATAAATGTCAAACAAAAATTACAAATATGGTGGCACTAAGTATTTAATATTTACAAAATATAGTCACGTTTAGTATTTTGAAGTTTAATCATTAAAATTCAGTTGAAATAAATTTGTAATAGGTAGGTCTAAAATTTTAAGCAAATAAATACCTTCTAATACTCTTGACACTTAAATTCTAAAGTCCAGAGGGTTCTTTCTTTGGGGAATTTTGGAGGTTTGGCCAAGTAATCAAGTATATATGATTTTAATTTTGGGCAAGATTTTTTGAGTTTTTTTCATAAAAAGAAAATTGATAAGCATTTTAGTAATATACTTTTTATTTCTATTGAAACTTGCTTGAAAAATTTATGCAAAAATAATAATAAGTCCAAAATAGGTGACAGTGGGCAACAACCTCCTCCTCCCCAAAAAATTAAAATATACATTAATTTAAATTGGTGTCTTACTAAATATATTTTTGTCTATAGACAATGATTTGTTTTATTCCATTTGGATAAAATAATGTAAAAATTTCAAAGCCTTTCTTATTTTGTATGCTATTTCAACAAATTCTAATGAATATAATGTATTGGATCCTTTTTGAAACATAATTTTTATCATTTTTCAAAAAGAAAAGTTGAACTTGGTTTAATGTGCTTTCTAATATAATTTCATCATTGGACTGTGTGTTTTAGTTTCACATTATAGCTAGCAACAATTAAGTTTTTCACTCTATCTTTTACCTACTTTGACTTAATAATTTTAAATGAATTAAAATTATAGATTTATTTTCTCGAATTCTTTTGTTGAGCTTTCAATTCAATTCTTGAAGATTAAAACACTCACTATCACTATCACCTCAAAAGAGGCAGTAATCGCTTAACTAATCCACTCACAATTTGTAGTAAAAACAATTTTAATTAAGAAGATTCAAAAAATGCTTGTGAATATGCTATTAATTGTGTGTATAGCAATATATAAAGTTGTTTGTTTTACCATTGATATTTTTCGAAGAGCTTCAGCATTTTCCTGAGCTCTTATCTCAGCTATTGTTAATGATTTTTTATAAGGCTTGGATTCTTTGGGTTTAAACAAAGTTCCTGGGACACCTTTTCTCTTCACTTCTTCCATCATGCTTGACTTCCTTCTCAAACTTGCCCTTTTAGACGCACTCATTTTGTGCTCAAGATTTTCTTTTTCTTTTTTGGTAGCCATAATGTTTAGTTGCATCTATGACTTTAAATCCAAACAATTGATTACTAAGTTCTTCTATTACTTTGACAAATTTACAATTTCAAAATTTGAGTGTAGCAAGTAGTCAAGACTAACTATTGATTGTCTATATTTTAGATCACTTAATTCTATAATTATACAAATTATAAATCATTTTATTTTATAAAATTTAAAAATTCATTTAATCAAGTACAAAATTTGGAATTACATTTAAATTGGCTACTTAGAATAGAAACATGTGGAGCAATTAGTATTTAAAGAACATGATTAGATTTTTAAAAATTAATGTCTGATTTTAATATTATTGAAAAAATCAGATAGCTCAAATGTTTGATTTATTTAATGAACAATCCAGAGACATTTGTTGTGAACAGGATGCTTGAAAAACTGTTGTGACACATCATCAAAATTTTGAGTTTTAAACTTGATTTCTTAATTAAATGATGATGCACAAAAAACATAAGAATTTTTGTTTGCAGCATGTTTTAAATTAAAATATAAAGAGAGGTATTAATGAAAAATTTAGTAAGATCATTGAATTTAATTTTTTTTTTTATAGTCTCAATTGGATGATGGTTGAGTTCAATGTTGTGAAGGGGCAAATCATATGTTATAGTTTGTGACAATGCACACCACGAATCACGGTGATAATAAAAAAATACAATTGGGGAGGCATATGATGTTGTAAGAGAAAATAAGTTAAATAAAAAATAAGTATTTTGGTAAGTTATGAATTCATTTGTGAGAAATAGAATGGAAAAAAAAGTGAATCTTAGTATAGTGGGTTCTATAATGTATTGTTTAATGGACTTGAAAATATACTTGTGTGTATCATATCATGATGGATAGTAAATAATTACCATCATTCAATATCGACAATAAATTACAAAATAATTCATAACTAATGGACTTATTTTTTTCCAGCTTACCAAGTACTAAGTGATGACCAATTGAAGATTTTGAAGTATTGAAATTTCAACATTGTAAATTTTTTTAAGCTATAAATATAATATAAATATAATTTTTATTATTTGAAATGAAAATTTATCCATCACACTAGGAATACATTGTTCACCATACTACCAATGATGTCTTTTGAGGTTGAAGGTTTTGGGGCATGTTTTTTAGCTAGGTTGTAAAAAGTGAATTCATTGCTTCATTTGGAGTTTGGTGATGGAGTAGTCCTGCCAAGTTATTATTGCATATAAATTAGTGTTGAATAGTTCTAATGTTCAATTTACAATAGACTTAGGGTGCAATTCAAAATTGTTGCTTGGGCCATATCCAATCTCGTCCATGCAAATCTAAGAATTTTGGTTCCAAACTCTCACTCAATCGACACATAGAAATATAGATGACTCTATGTAACTATGTTTGTACCTCTATCTTTATATTGTATGTATCTTGAGCCTTTCTTTAATATGCACTTGCAATGGAAAAATTTAGAGCACATCTGTCTTTGCTCCTTTTAATGCAAATATCACATAAACAAATTTTTTGAGAATGGATATCTAAACTAAATGATATACTTCATTTGAGAGAACATCACTAGGAGTCAAAATTTTCCATTTCACAATATATATGACAAGGTATCATTTTCTTTTCTAATTTCAATGTAGTCTTAGAAGATTGGCATTACCAACCTTTGGAAAGGTGGAATGCAACAACGCTAGTTTGTGAGCCTAAAAGCATGAGCTTGAGAGCTATGAGCGTAAGTCTTGTAAGCCCAAAGAATTAACCAAAAAAAACTTTGAAATTTTTTAGACCAAAAGAAAAAAAAATTCATTTAAAAAAAATCTATTTATAGTAAAATTTTAGCCCCATGACCATGGACCTATGATTGTGGAAGTATGGTTAAGATATTTTAAAATTTCAAACCCTACTATCTCCAAAGGGCCTCTCAATACCTTCCAAGTTTTTTAAAAAAAATTTTGAATTTTTTTTGAGGTCCAAAATCCAGAATCCAACAAAGGGGTTTTCTAGGGTGATGGAAGTTGCAATTTTTTTTTTTTTTTTTTCTTGCGACTCCATCACCCTCAAATTGATCTCTCGGTATTAAGAGAAGGGTTTGAAGGGTGAATAGTTGCAAAAAAAGTGAACTAGTGCCATAGTCACAAAAAAACAAGTAAAATTTGAAAAAATGAAAAAAAAAAAGTTTGAGAGCTCCAAAGCCCTCTACCTCTAAAATCCCACTCAATATCAAAAGGGATTTTGGAGAGTGATGGAGTTGCAAAAAAAATTTGAAAAATACAAAAAGGATTGAAAATTTTTTTTAAAAAAAAATTTAAATTTCTTCCTTTTGAAAAAAAGAGTTTTAAAAGTCACGAATTTCAAATCCAACGAAGGGGTTACTAGCTATAAAAATCCTAAATTCTTAAAGCACAGTAATAGGTCAACATCCTAAAAATCACTAGAAATTTCACCAAAAATTCTAGGCTCACGCTTGCAGGCTTACAAAATAACACCCCCAAGGTAGAATGCCAAACCTCCAAGAATGCATTGAGAATGGAAGAGAGTGATATCTTGTTACTAATTTATTCAATTCTATAAAATGGAAAAATGGGGACTCCTAATAACTCTTATTTGAATGAAATTAATCATTTTTTAAATGTCAATCAATCTTCTCAGAATTTGCTTGATTATAAAGCATCTTATACTAGAAAAAAAACATTCATAGAGGAACTTATGATCTCTTTTTATTTTTAAATGTCCTATTTCATTTCTTAAACAAAAAATTAAAATCATAAAGTTTTACTTACTCTTCTCTCACATTTCTTAAATCTATTTCTTTATTCAAGCAACTTCAAATTACATAGTTGTAAGGAATTTTGATTCTAAGTTTTGGAAATTTAATAGGTTTCATATTTTTTTAAAGAATTGAAAATTTAGAAAAGAATTTGCAATCTTGGATTCTTAGATCGTTTGTCATTTTTGAAAGTGAACAAGATGAATTTACAAATATTAGTTCTACCAGAATTATTCATAAACCACTACAAGATTTGGTTAGATATCTCACTCACTCATTGTATATATTTGTTGAACCTCACATGCATAGTATTCATGTCATAGGTACAATGTCTTCACTATAGCAACTTTACTACAAGTCTACAACATTCATCTATAATTTGAAAAATCTTCACAAACTTCCTAATTTATAATATGAGATTTGGATTACAATCAAAACAAATAGAGCTATTTATAAAATAATCTCTTTTTGTTTCAATAGTTGATGAGTGATCAAAGATGCTTACATTAAAATATGTGCTCCCATCAAGTGGGTGAATGAATAATATGGCAATGAAGTAACTTATGTGCTCTAATTATAAAGGCATAGAATAACATGATTTTACAAGTTACATATATAACATTCAATAGTGTTCATGCCCATTTCCTTTCCTTCCTCCACTCTACTCATCACATTAATCCTTGAATGCTCTAAAAGCCCAAACTGCATTTTTTTTTGGCAACATAGTAATTTTAGACAATTCATTGCAAATGAAGTTTTTATTTTTATTTTTTGAAATTTTCACACAACATTTTTCTAAGGGATACCTTTAAGGTCCAATAGTTTTCATAACTTTAATTTTGACTATTAATATAGTTAAAAAATTATTTTATGACATGTAGTTTTCATTGCTAGGCTAGTAGCCCAAGTAGCAAAAAAAACTTCTTTGAAAATTATTCTTTTAAGAAATAAAAAATTGAAATTGTTTTTTTAGATTAATATCTTAGTAGAAAGCTTTGAATAATTCTACTTTGATTAGTGACTCAAAAGTTATGAGGAATTTTAGTTTGAGGTAGGTTGCGGATAGTTATAGAATTTCTACTCAACTAATAAATTTGAAATCTTTTGTTTAATTCAATTTTTAATATTTTTTAAGATAATAAATATAGTAGGTGTAGATTGTTTATTACAACATTTTTCTCATTAGGATAGTCATTTTTAAATTCCATAAAAAAATTGTCTACAATTTAGTATTTTGATTCATTTTCTATTGCTTTTCTACTTATTATTTTTTCCCTATATGTTGTATAATTACAAATGACTTAAAATTTTTTAAGCATGTAGACAACTTATTGTGAAGACTAAATCCAAAGGAAAACCACTGTTTTGAATATTTTTTCACACCAATGTGGTGATCTTCTGACTTGCAATTGCGCAATTATTTGCAAGGCCAACAACATGATTTTGTCAATTCAAATGCTAATATCTTGAAATCTATATTGTAGAAAATTCAAAAAAAAATTCTACATTTTTTCAAGCTAGCATACTACAAGCTAGATCTTATAGTTACAAGTGTCAAATATATTATTTTTCTAAAATTTGGTAATTCTATTAGAAATCACATTTTTGGAGTGTTTTCGGTGTATACGTAGTCAAAAGTCAAAACCATTTAGGGATTAAGCTTCCATATGTTTCCTTATATAGTGATGGATATAAAAGGTTCTACACCATCAACTATAGATGCTAAGCATTGACAGTGCATGCCCTTAGAGTAGGACATCCTATTGTGTTAAGCACATAGGATTACCTCAAAGAAATGATTACATTGCCCTAGCTAGTAGTGTGGGAGCCAACCAATTCTTGATTACCTTTTATTTTGGTAATATAGGTTGTTTTTTTTGTGCAAGGAGAAATGAGTAAAATGATCAGTTAGGTGGCACATATAGCAAATTATAATTGGCTAGAGGACTCTTGATTTTGCAACTAGCACTTGGTTGAAAATAGGACAATCTATATCATTCACTAATTTAGAACAAAGAGAATCTTTGTCTTAAAAAGAATTCATGATAATTTTGTTTTTGGAAATAAAATTGGAAAAAATTATATATTCCTTTTAAAATCTATTGTTTTATGAGGAAGAATGTTTCCACTCAAAATCCTCATGATTTAGATTTGCTCAATTGCTTAAGTGGTTGGAGATGGGTTGTTTGCTTGCTTAGTCCGTGGCATTGTTAGAAGTGCATTATGCCCTATTATTAGGGACATTTTTTTAATAAGCCCCAACTCAAATGTTCAATAGTGCTTAATGTAATGTACTGGGTGTGAAAGCAAGTGGGATGAAAAATATTTTATCTCCAATGTGTACAGTGGGGTACCAATCAAAATGTCGTTTTTGAATTCGTAGTGAGAAACATTTTAGTACTGCCAACTTTGAAAGCCTCCCAAGAGCTCAAAAATTGGTATTTTACCACGAAATTTTTACCACAATATCATCTTTAAGTTAATTATATGTATGACAAATTTCAAGTCCAAAAGACTCGCCAAAAAAAGGTTATTCAAAATCTACCAACATGGGTAGTGGTGAGAAACATTTCACTACTTTCAACTTTGACACCTTCCTAAGGATTGAGTTTTTTTTCTTTTGCCATGAAATTTTTGTCATGAAACAATCTCTATGTTCTTAATATTCATAAAAAATTTCAAGGTAAAATCATTTTTTTTAAGAAGATATTTGAAATCTCCCAACAAATGTAGTTTTGAGAAAATTTTCACAATTTCCAACTTTGACACCCTCCCAAGGGCTGAAAAATTGGTTTCTTACCATGAATTTCTTTTGTGAAGTCATCTCTATGTTGATAATATGTGCTCCAAATTTCAAGTTCAAATGAATTACCAAAAAAAAGATATACAAAATCTCCCAACATATGTAGTTGTGAGAAAAATTTCACTATTGCTGACTTTGGCACCCTCCCAAGGGCTGAAAATTTGTCTATTTAACATGAATTTTTTTGAATAAGATCAACTTTATGTTGATAATATATGTTCTAAATTTCAAGCTCAAAACACTTACCCGGAAAAAGATATTCAAAATCTCTCAACATGTGTAATTGTGAACTTGAGTTTTTACATTCGTGTCAAACTTTGCTCCACAAAATAACACTATACTAAGGGCTCAAAAAGTCCTCCTCACAACTACACATGTTGGGAGATTTTGTATATCTTTTTTTTGGTAATTCATTTGAACTTGAAATTTGGAGCACATATTATCAACATAGAGATGACTTCACAAAAAAATTTATGGTAAGAAACCAATTTTTTAGCCCTTGGGAGGGTGTCAAAGTTGGAAATTGTGAAAATTTTCTCAAAACTACACTTGTTGGGAGATTCAAACATCTTCTTAAAAAAGAATTATTTTACCTTGAAATTTTTTATGAATATTAAGAACATAGAGATTGTTTCATGACAAAAATTTCATGGCAAAAGAAAAAAAACTCAATCCTTAGGAAGGTGTCAAAGTTGAAAGTAGTGAAATGTTTCTCACCACTACCCATGTTGGTAGATTTTGAATAACTTTTTTTTGCTAAGTCTTTTGGACTTGAAATTTGTCATACATATAATTAATTTAAAGATGATGCTGTGGTAAAATTGTCGTGGTAAAATACCAATTTTTGAGCTCTTGGGAGGCTTTCAAAGTTGGCAGTACTAAAATGTTTCTCACTACGAATTCAAAAACGACATTTTGATTGGTACCCCACTGTACAACAAGGTTTTTTTTGGCTTTATAGTGCGAGATTACCCCCAAAAAATATTTGGCTAAAACTAATAACAAATTGTAAAATTTTGCACCAAAATTTTTTGGATTGAAATTTTTTTGGATGACATTACAAGATTGTAGATGAAAAAATAAATTATGAGAATGTAATATGTATGAATGTCATATTTTCTATCCAATATGTGAATGAATGTTGAAATTTGGAGCACCACTATTAATACCATTTAACCCCTCAAGGCCAAGGCCTTTTGGGATTTAAAAACATCCTTGCTTTCAAGCCTTATAAACATATACATCACTAAGGTATGAAAATCTCAACCATACAATCTTGTAGTGTACATGTTGTAGATGATGTGGATCAAATTTGGGATCATTTGACCGCATAGATTGCTGAAATTTTCATAAAATACATTTGGAGGTGAAATTTGATTTCTAAACTTATCCAAATGAAAAAACTTCAAATTGAGAAGTGCTTTGAATCAACAAACAAATACATTGGTGAAATTTTTTTTCATTCGATTGACTCATTGTGTTAGCAAAATGACTTTGAAATAGCAAAAACAATAACATAAAAGGGTGCAAAAAACACATCATTCTATGACTAAACTTCCATTTACTGAAATGCTTCTTAATCACTCATAACTTCTTGGATTGATATGAAATTTTAGTCACACAAACTAGACTAGAATATACAACTTTTTTCAAAAAAATGATTAGAAACAGTTAGTGGATTAAGAAGAAATAAGTTGCCAAAGTTCACTATAATCTAAAAATGTCTAGTTTTTAAACTTTGAATTGTTCCCAAACATTCAAAACAACTTGGACTACCATGAAAATTTGACCTCAATAACAAGACTTCTAGAAGAACATAAGCCAACGAATTTTGGTGAAAACAAACATTGGATGAAGGGGATAAAAGACCCTCAAAGTTGCAGCCATCAACTACAGCTTGGTGAACTCATATTCAACATATGATCTGTGATTGACTCCCAAAAAATTTGCACATCTTGGATTGATCTCAAAATTTTAATACACAAACTAGACTAATATGTGCAACTTTTACAACCCGTTTTATTGAATTCGGGCATTGGGTGCAAAAGTTATAATGCTCTAAATTGGATTGCTAGACTATATGAGGCGACTTTTGAACCCTTTGGCATTGAGTGGTTAACCCTGAAGCGTGCCGATGTCCATATTCTGGACGATGAACAGAGGGCTTCAAGGCCCTAATTCATCCAATTAACTTCTCATTTATCAATTGTAATACTCGAATTTAGAAAAGACAACCTTCTTTAATGACCAATTTAAAATTAAATTCTGGAAAATGACATATTTGTGCAAAGCTATAAGCAAAAATGCGCAAAAATTCTAAAAAGAATTGAGTCGCTAAAGGGTTAATGTAGCCATTTGACACTTCATAAAAAATGGAAAAAACAGAAACGCCATGGTGTACAGTACGGAACTCAGTGCGCAACTGAATGCACCGGGCATTCCCATCAGCTCAGAGTGAGGGCTCCGGTGGCTACCAAACAAATCCAACGCCCTCAAGTTCGCATGCTTGGTTGAACGGACGCAAGGCTCATGATGGAGATCTCCTCAATCGTCAGTGGTTTCATATGCCTGAATCTCCGCATTGGGAGTATGTCACACAGTCTGTTCGTTGTGGGCACTCGCGGAGCAGCAAGCAGCAGTGTATGAGAATTGAATTAAGTTAGCTTTAATTCGATCTAGGAGGGGCGGAAAATCTGTCACTAGGACCATGATTGTGGATAGTGTGGTCGTGAGCTCTGCCCATCATGTATCTTATGAAATTGTCATATATTTGAATTATTCGACCAGCTATGGCGTGCATCGAAGTGGTATTGATACATCGTGAAGCACGAAATGCCTGTTGTGTTAATCAGGTCTGGCTCTAATTAGTTTGAGGCGACGGACTTTACATCGTGTTAAGGAGTTGGATACCAAATTTCGAAGGTCCTGAAGAATGTTTGAATCTGGATAAGTCAAGCGGGACTTTGCAATCTTTTATGGCTTGATTGTGGAGTAAGTGTTTGTGAGCTTTGCAGTGGAGCTGCCTTTTCCGTGTAACGATCAACTCCATCTCATTTCATTTCCGTCATGAATGCAGAAGTAGGATAAAAAACTCTGGTTTCAAAGGGTTTAGGATTTGATGTGGATGTCCTTCCCGGCAGTAATGTAACTGCATCAAGAACCGAGGTGGGTCCGACTCAAGGGTTTCTCTCGTTTGAGGTCCACAGAAAAGTAATTATGCACCCAAATCAAGCCCAGTAGTTACAATTTGATATCTTAGGAACAAGGAGCAATTCTTTGAAGCTCTGCGATGATTTATGAAAGGAAGAAACTACCAGAGAAGATTGTGAATGGTGACTACTTACACAATTTTCACTAAGTAAGCGGTGCTCCAGCACATTGCAAATTACAAAAGTCAAGAATCTATATTTAAGTTATTTTGTTGTTGCGAATCAACTCAAGAAGAACTCTGCCCTAAAATCGAACAAGGCTAGCATGAAGAAGGGTATGCCCCTCAGTCTTAAGTAGTCCTACCACAAATGAATTGTATAAATTTCGATCATGGCTTCTATGAGCACCAAATCAAAGCTTTCCTTTATTATTTCATTAAGAATACATCAACGATACTATCAACTACACACATGCATCACCTTTTATCAAAAAACAACAAACCCACCACTGTACAATACATAGACCACTTCATCCCAAGTCCAAATTCACCTATTTAAGCATCACCCTTGAATGTAACTAATCTCTTCGCGATCAAACCAGAATTTCCCTGATGGACCTCCAGGAGGATACAACGCCAGCCACACTGGAGTATCAGCTCCCGCTGCGGGATTTCGGGGCTTCTCCTCAGCTACCTTAGCTTTCTGATATTCCGCAAAGGTGGCATCGTCCACGCTCGCCCGAAACTTGGTGTACATGTCTGTGCCCACCATGCCAGGGTTCACGGCATTCACATACACGCGGGCAGTGGAGCCTCCAAGAGGCCGATTAACCCTCTGCGCCAGCAACCGAGTGTAGACGTTCAGAAGGACTTTGGAGAAGGAGTAGGAACCTCCATAGCCAGCTGCTGCACTCTCATCACCGGATTTGCTCACTTCCTTGAATTGGGTGGCCAACTTGTCAAGGCTCTCCTCGTCGAATGATTTTAGGTCGGTCAGCTGTTGTCGCAATTTCTCATCACTTACTGTCTGCCACAAGACAAGTCAAGATCTCATATATTAGCATTCAATCTAGTGAACAGAAGCTGAATTTCTTGCCATAGCCAGATGCTAAAGACCATGAAATAATGAGAGATGGTGGACATTCGATCTGAAACTGGAAATGAATTATGGCATTGTGGAATTCAATTCAACTTACCACGAGCCAACCCGCTCCAGAACTGATGTTCACAATTCGTGCGCCGGCAGGAGAGGCTTTCAAAAGAGGAAGAAGCTGCTCGGTGAGGTTTTTGACTGCAAAGTAATTCACGTCAATGGTCTCCGCGGTGTGCTCATACACGTTGTCTATATACAGCACTCCCGCATTATTGACCTGGCCAAGGCAAAACCAAAAATGATAGGTTATCAGTTCAAGAGCAAGTTCAATAGAATTATAGAGGGTTCAACTTCAAATATCATTCCGATGCAATTCCATCCTCAAATCTACAGTGAGCACCCTCAAGGTTCTGATTCAAGCCTTACGTCAAAGTTTTTACAGAATCTGAGCTAAATCTTGCCCAGACACTTCCAGACACTCAGAAAAACAAGAATATTCAAGACAAGCTCTGTAACATATTATGATTCGTGA
Organism: Thuidium tamariscinum; assembly: GCA_947034885.2. NCBI lineage: Eukaryota > Viridiplantae > Streptophyta > Bryopsida > Hypnales > Thuidiaceae > Thuidium > Thuidium tamariscinum. The sequence goes on from OX344757.2 coordinate 15,814,390, forward strand.
ATGTGAGAAAGAAATGGTTTCGTAAAAGTTTTGAAGATGAAGGTGGTACGCACCAGAATGTCTAGACCGCCGTATGTCTGCTTGATCCAGTTCACGAACGCCGTCACGGACGTCGAGTCGGTTACGTTCAGTTTCCGAAACACCACGTTCTTCAACCCTTCGGCGTGCAGTACTTGCACGGCTTTCAACCCCCGCTCTTCGTCGCGCGCTGCCAGCACCACTGTCAGACCTTCCTGCGCCAGCTTCCGCACAATGTCGAACCCGATGCCCTTGTTGGCTCCCGTCACCACCGCCACCGTCTCCTCTGTCCACCACCTGGCCGGTACACCAAGTACAACAGAATTAGATCCCACATATGAACAATTCTGCATAAAATTTGTGTCCGTGGCTGAGCACTGACATAGAAAATTTGGAACCTGATACATAGACACAAATCTGGAACAGCTTACCGATCAGCTGATGCATTTGCGGATGCCATGAAGACAGAAATTAGAATTGGGCTCACTGCAACTAAAACGACAATTTCTCGATCTAGAGGAAATCGATCTCAGTACTTGTGAGCTAAGAAATTCTAGGAGCTTCAGATGAGTACCACAAAATGAAAAAAATTTCAAATGTGTATGCAATGCCAACAGAGTAGACCTAAATCGACTAAAAGATGCTGCGAATGCGATGACGACATGAGGTTTTATACACACAGATGGAGTCGTAGGTCAGGGCTGGAAGCTTCCCACTGAGTCACCGAGCTAAATTCTCAAGAAGTTGACACGCGATGGCCTAATTGCTGGCTCGGGGGCCAGGCTCTGCAACGAGCAGCTAACACATAATTAGTACTAAAGCAGTAAGTAATTCTATATTTCCGGACGGAAAGTGCGGACGGAAAGCTCCTTCGCTCCTTCCCAAGGAATCCAGGCTACCGACGAGAAATACCGGTAGAAGTTTCGACATGCAGTTAATATCAAGTTTGCTTACATCACAGTTTGATCAAGTGGGTCTGGCAAGCATCTCTAGAGGGGCTTCTGCATCAAAGATAAGTCGGTATGCAGCGGCCCTGGCGGGTTTGCCCTGGAAATGAGACTTTCCCTCGCATAGCACTGGACGAAATCATGCTATTGACTCGTTCAGGTTGGCTCACTGTGCGCATAATCTTCGAAGCATAAATTCCCTGACGTGGCAAAGCTATGCATCCAGACACATTTTGGTCATTGCAATGAACTCAGATGCAGCCGATAACTTAAATCATGGCATACCGCACCTCAAACTTCGAAACTCGCAATTTGCTTGTCGCTTTCTGTATGACAAATCCTTATGTGCGACGTGGCCACCGGAAAGCCCGTTGGAAAGCTGACGATTCAAACCAGTGCTACCGCGGAAGAAACAGCCATCCGAAGGGGACACAGACTTCACTGATCTCAAGGATGAATTGAACGCTGGGCGATTTTCTGAGTTCTAGCGCGCTTGCTTCCGGCTACTGCATTCTTGACTATTCAAAAAGTTTCTTCCAAATTGCAACGTCTGACTTACCGTCGTGGTTCGGTTGCCTAAATTACAGAGATGAGTTTCTTGGAATCGATCGCCTTCTCAGTGCACTCAAACCCATTTTGTTGCCTGCTTTTCTGATTTTGCTCGGTTCCGTTGATGGAATTTTCCCTCCGGGTTTTATAAGGAATTGTTGATTCAAGAGGGTCTGTGCATCGGGGGACGTGTGTGTGGGAAGTGGTTCTTACCAGGGTTGACGTGTAGTGGTTGTCAATTAGGCTCTAATAGGGCACCAATTGGGCACCGATCGGACACCGATTGTTGTGGTTAAGTGATTAGTTTGAAGACTGTTGGCAATGAGTCGGGAGTTTGAAGCCGCGGCGGATGGGCTGCCTGGGGGAGGGAGATCTAAATCCCGTCTGTTCATCAAGGAGATGGTGTTGGAGAATTTCAAGTCCTACGCGCGCCGGGACTGGGTCGTCTCAGAAGACAAGTGCCATGGCGCTAGCTGCTGATTGTTATGAATGCAGGACGTCTAGTACGGTGTTCACTCGTGATGAGCTAAGTTATGGACTTGAATGTACGTGCATTATTTCTCAGCTGTGGTTGCAGTGGGTTTTTTAAAATTTTTAGGGAATCTAGATTTGGGCTCCAGATAAGAAGTAACTGGTTAAAGTTAGATGACACTCAAATTTACTTTTCGTGCAAAATTTGGCTTCAAGTTAAGAATTTGTGTGGGTTGTATGGCTTCAAAACAAAACCCCAAAAACATCTTTGTCAATTACAGCTCTTAGACTAGTGCAAAATAGGGTAACCATGTTTTAAAGAGTGAAGCAAAATGGGATGCACATGAATTATGAAAACTACAACTTATAAGTTCAAGTGCATTCATGTACTTGGACTTCAAAGTCAAATATCTTCCTAATTTATGTACATGAAGTTTTAAATGGTTTCTACAACAAAAATGCAACCTCAAAGATTGCAATTGGTAGGAAAATCTGAGCGAAATTGAAAGCAAGAAAATTGTTGCTACAGAGCACATGACAAAACCTGGTGATAAGCCGAAGGTGCCCTTGTACATGTGGGTGCAGTCTGTTCCTATATCTCCAACTTTAGTATAGTTTAAGAGATTGCAAGTGTAAAATTGTTGAATCAACATCTAGATAGGTGACAACAAGGTGGTAAATCCTAATAGTCATGGTCAAGGTAGTGACTAGCAAGATATGATTGAAGATTTAGATCTTACTTTTAAAAAAAAATTCCTTCAAATTTTTCTAAGGGCTTGGTGCAGACGGTAATGTTTTGGTGCTATTAGTCTCTTATCGCCTTAAAAAAACCCTGTGTAGTTGGGTCGAATGAAGAGCAACGTTATTTAGTGCCATGCTCTTTGTTTTCGGCAAGCGAGCCATACAGCTCCTGCTTCCTTCCAAACCTTTACTTATCATCTATCGTTAATTGAAACCGATGTGCACCAGAACTTGCTCCGTTTAGAAGGTCCCTGATGGGATCATTTTTGAGATTTATACGCAGCAAAATGTTTTCGCGCTTTAGTAACGAGTTGCTTGTTCTTCACATTGCAAATATGTGCGGCACCCAATTATATGAAAATCCTTGCTAAACTTTCTGCGAGGCATTGGTGGTTTTGGCGATGACATCATAATGTGTTTTTGCTGTTGTCGTTCAGATGAGGCTACACAAGGTGTCGGAGCTTATTCACAACTCTACCAACCATCAGAGTCTTTGCTTGAGAAGGCCTTCATGGCACTCCACTTCGAGGAGATCATAAGTGCGTATGGAAACCCTTACTCTGCTCACTCTTTGATTTCGAATGTGTATTTTCTGTATAAGACCTTCTGTCTCGATCGACAAAGGTTTGTTTTAGCGTTTGTGATACCTATCCTTTGACGTGAGCTTTCTAATGCTTTCTTTCGCAGGATAATGACAGCTACGAGGTGTGCCGAGGTCATATTTCGTGCTTACGCGAGTTGCAATTCGTGATAACTCATCCAAGTATTACCTCCGTCGATAATTAAACGGGCGAGCACCTTCGCAGATCGAGGTCACCAAGCTCTTGATCATCAAAGGCATTGAACTTGAGCATAACCGTTTGCTTATCTTACTGATCAGTCTCTAATTGAATTATCAAGGTAACGGTGAATCTGCGTTGCTAACAGCTGCTCACTCAACTCGTTCAGTACTTGTATCTAAATTGTAAATAATCTTGTTATTTTCCTTCGACCGTTATGACAACCATGGCCACGCAGACTCTGGTCCGCCCGGATGCTGGCTCTCTCCGCCCAGCTGTTGGCTCAAGCCTTTGGTTCATGGAAGTGGGATTTCAAGTGAAGTTCGATCAAGACTGTCTTTGCCTTTTCATGATCGCTTGGTGAGGTGGAACAGATCTCTTTGATGAAAAACCAAGGCACAAATTCCACATGATGAAGATTTCAGAACTGGAGTATCTTGAGGTTATTATTGGATCCAACAAACATGAGGCAGAATTAAGGTAGAAGGCTCAGAAATGGAGCATCTAAGGGCTGATCTGCCTTTTTCATGTAATTAAACAAACAGAAATATTTCTAGCCCATTTTTCAGAGGAAGAAAAATAGATGAGGCATCTAACATAAGTGGTTTCATATTTTTTGGAGCATTTTTGAATTAGTTATGAATTTTCAAACAAAATGTGTTGTAGGTCCCTATTTATGTCCCTAGATCCTCCATGAATGGTTCACTTGCAACTTCAAAGAAAAGATGGAAAAGCAAGGAGAATGATCGGCTCTCACTATTCCCAATGCTTCTATCTTCATTTCATTCAATGAGTATAGAGGTCCGTTTAAGAACCACATATTGTCCATTTCAATGCCTTTTATAGGTTCCATTCTTAATGCCTGCTCTATTTTAGAGCCTCCAACCTTACTTAATTGGAGGAGACATATTGCGGAACTTACTCTCAATGGGCCTTTGCGGAAGCCAAGGGTATGAAAAAGAAAGTGACTGAACTAGAGGATGCTCTTGAAAGAAGAACAGTATTGTATTGTCAATAGGGGTTGTCAGAGCACTCCTGAAACCCTCTGCATTATGTGAGAAAGACCACATGTCGTGCGCTGGTACACCATGAGCAAAAGGCGGAATGATGTGAAATTCTTAGAGAAATTAGAGTGTTGTTTCTTCTCGTCTATAGGTGAAGAAATGGTGTTTTTGAAAATTTCTCACGGAATTTCTTAAACTACTTGGCTTGATGCAAGTATCGGAGCTCCCATTCAACTTTGCGTGTTAGAAATTCTTGCAAAATCACTGTGAATGGCAAAAAGGGGTGTCATAGCTCCTTCATGGGGAACGGCTCGTGATTGGCTCTACTTTTGTCTCGTCAATTTCTCTGACTTCATAGAAATCCGGTTCTTGCAAGAGCTGTGACTACCCCTAATGATTTTCAACTTTCTTGTTAAATGTTTCTCCACCTATCTAAAATTGATTGTTTCTTCACATCATGTGAGGTTCTTTCTAAAGGTTCCAAGACTTATAGAGTGAAGCATACATTTTGCTCACTTTGAAGGTTTCTAAAGGTATGTTTGCACTTACTGGTAGGGGTGTTTGCAATGTAAATCCAATTTAGAAGTAGGTCTAAATTCATTCCTAAGACCTTCAATAACATTACTCTTTTAACACCAAATGAGAATGCACGTTTTGAGTGGATGTCTATATAAAGAGGGTATGCAATAATTGTGCATATTAATGTGTTTTTTGATTGGTGCACTTTGGTTATGATCAATCAATTAGTGAAAAATATATCACTTACACATCTGAGATCAACGAGTTGCAAAAGAAGTTGAAGAAAATGGACCAAGCATCGTGAGGTTTGTACAAAACATCTTTGTTGAATTACCCAGGATCTTAGGTGCATGATTTTTGTTAAGCACCAAGAACACACTTTGTTTTGACCTTTAAGTCAAATTGCCACCATTAAGCTAAAATTAGACTTTATATAATTAATAGATAGTTCTTTTTTAATAATTTATATGTGTGGCTAAGAACTTATCCTATATGTGTTGATTTCTTAAAAATCTTGGTAATAAAATCAAATTATCATGGTTTTGAAATTTGTACATAAAATTATTTATATCTCAAATGAGGCTATTTGACTTGATTTGTTTTGCTTGTTATCGTGAAATTTGGAATTAAGCACTCTCTAGTTGTATCTCTAGTACCATTAAAAAAATCCTTTGTGAGAGAGGTGCATAGACTTTGTTTTGTGTTGTTTTGACTTGCATTAAAAAATATATTGAGGTTTAAATTTTTTATGAATTAAAAAAATTAATTAGAAATGCAATTTTATTTTATTGCATTGTAGTACTAGTGGAAGGCACACTATCTAGTAGTTGTAAAATATGATCTATGGATCATTTTCATGTGTCTAGATCAACAAATATCAATTCAAATACATATCAAAATCATTTGGGATTTTGATTCAAAATAAAGCATAGAATGAGAAATAGCCTTTGATAATTTAACCTTGAAAAACAATTTTTAAGGAAGGAAATCACTAAAAGAAATATGTATTTGCCTCAATAGAATCTACGTGATGTGTTTGTTGAGGTAAATGTAGAATCTACATGTTTCTGTGTTTTTCAATGCAGTTTTTGCATTTGTCTCAACAAACACATCAAGTAGATTTTGTTGAGGCAAATGCAAATTTCTTTTAGTGAATATAAATGAAATGCATATAATATTGTGTTTTTTGGATTTTAATGCATAGATAATTCAATTATAACCACTCATTTAATTTTTAGACTTTTCTAATATCTTCAATTGGAAGAAGATGATAAGTTAAAAGACTTTGTTTTCAAAGCTCAAATCAAAACCAAAAATGGATACCTTTAACCCTTCACTACCGAAAGGGATGAAAAGTGTCTTCACTTAGTCTACTAGTCTAATTCAAAGTGTTGTAATTTTTGCATTCCAAGTCTAAATTCAATAAAAGTTGTTTAAAATGTTGTGCATACTAGTCTAGTTTGTGTGATAAATTTTTTAGAATAATACAAGATGCATAGATGCTTTGGAAGGCAATCAAAGCTTACAAGTTCAATTTAAGTTTACCAAACTACAGTTGATGGCTGCAACTTCATGGGCTATATTTTCTTCATTCAATGTTTGTTTATTTATGTTCTTTTAGAAGTCTAGTTATTGTGGTCAAATTTTCATGGCAATCCAAGTTGTTTTGAATGTTCAAGGGCAATTTGAAGTTCAAAAACTAGACAATTTTGGATTACAATGAACTTTGTCCATTTGTTTCTTCTATATACATTGTTTGTTTCTAGTAATTTTTTTTGGGAAAGTTGTACATTCTAGTCTAGTTTGTGTGGCTAAATTTTCATATCAATCCAAGAAGTTATAAGTGATTGAGAAGCATTTTAGTTGGAGGTTTGGTTAAATATGTGTTTTTTTCACCCTTTTTTGCTATTTTTGTGACATTTTAAAGTCACTTTGAAAATACAATGACTCAAATTGAATGACATTCTTTTTTCACCAATGTATTTGAATGTTGATTTCAATGCACTTTTTAGTTTAAAGTTTTTTCACTTGAATAGATTTAGAAATCAAATTTCACCTCCAAATGTGTGTTTAGGAAAATTTCTGCATTTTTTTTAATACTAAAACATTATAATCTTGCAATCCATGCCATCAAATAACTCTAATTTGATCCATGTCATCTACTACAAACATACTACAAGATTGTACAATTGAGATTTTCATACTTTTGTGACATGTAGACTTATAAGACTTGAAAAGCAAGGATGCTTTTAGGCATGTTTGGACTTTTTGCGATGAGGAGTTAATAGTTACAATGAAATTTGATTAAGGAACATGGATGTGGCTACTTTTAAGGATTAATTTGAATCATTTTTACACCTTGTACATATTTGAGAGGCCTCGAGATGGTCATGCACTTTACTTTTATGGTGTCATATTTCAACATGATAAGGTTTGATGAAAATATAATATCTAAATGCAAATCGCTAACTATTTGAATTAATAAGTTCATAAATGCATGTCTAATCATACCCACATACATCTATTATATTAAGTATGTAGAATCATGATCATTGTTATAGAATCCATCATGTTTTCATCTAGAAAAAATATCATCCAATTATTTCATTTAACATCATGATGAAAATCTAAAGTACAACAAGCATTTTAATGATTTGTTATGCACTTGTTTCTCTTTGCTTGTCTCTTGCAAACAAAAATATATAACATGAGTGTTCTTTTTATAAAATTAAAATATTAATACATCATATTTTAGGATTCAAATATGATATCACAAATAAAAGCTCTTATAAGTATTTGTATAGTAGAAAAATTGCCATAACTCCTTGAGGAACTAGATTTTTCCAAATTTTTTTGACCTATTGAAATACAGATAACACTCTTGTACATGGTAAAATGATTCTTTCAAATGATTATTAACCTTAATATTTTAATCAAGATTTAGAAGTCAAATTTTTTTAATACAAGAATATTTATTTCAATATTTTTTAGTAAGTAGAGTGAGAATTGTTTTTAGAATTTTTTGGTAATAATTGCAAAAAAATTAAATTTTATTGATTTAAACATTACTAAATACAATATCACTCCAAAAATCTCCAAAAAAACATGAAAAATTCAATATGAATTTAATATATTTTTTAAATTCTTAAATATTTTTGGATCAAATTATTAAAAAAATTGAAAGTTTAGAGTCATATGTTAGTCAATAGTATTTTATTCATTAAAAATTTGAAATTAGTGAAATTCTTGTCTAAAAATTTTTCATGAAAAAGAAATTCACTGAAGAAACTTGATGAAGTTGTAAGAATATTAAAAAAGAATTCAATTTTTTTTTAGAATCTATTATAATATGCAACTTTGTTACTTGAATCACAATATATTCTAATTATGTTTGAGGTCTCTAAATCTTCAATTAGCTATGACAATTTTTGTATGAAACATTTTGACAGCCACTGTATACATATAGCTCTTTACAAACCTTTCAGACTCTTTAACGTCCCTAATGCCAATTTGTGGCTTTCAGATGATTAGAAGATGATTTCAAAAGTGACTGAAAGTGTTTTTAAATCTATTTTTTGCTTGGTGATCTTTTCTAAAGGGTTATGAGGAGTATCTAATTGATTTTGTAATCTTGCTAGTCTATGTCTTCATTTGAATGAGAAGTTAATAAAAAACTAGGTCACAAAATATACTATTTTAGTGTATTTTGGGAAGTTGTTGCTCCTTGCTCTAAATCTGAAATTTCTCTACAAAAATGAATTTTTTCGAATTTGAGTCCAACTAACAAAATGAAGTTCCTCTATTCTAGTTTCCACTCCAATTTTGAAAAAATCATAATAATGAATATTTCGTTGCATTTTTACTTTGGCAATGAAATTCCGTTTCATTTGTTTAAAATAATAATAATAATAATAATAATAATGAATATTTTATTTCATTTTGAACTTTAGATGTATTTTCACAATGTCTATTGTCTATTATATTCTAATTATAGAATGACATGGAAATTGAATTTGCACTATAATGTTTTTCATAGTAATATACACCCATGATGAAATTTTCAGATTTTTTGAAATAATTTTCCATTTGATATCATTTTTCTTCACTTTTTTTTTCAGAAAATCTCAAAAAAATTAATTCTTCACAAAAAATCCAAATTTTTTGTAAAGTGTAAAAGACATGTAATTTTATTTTTGAAAATTAAATATAAAATTTTTCTTGATTACTCTAAGGTAGCCAACTTGAAAAGTGACCCTTTAAGGGCTGTCGGCCTTTTTGATGGGTTTCAGATGCTCAAATTTTTTTTCACTTATTTTTCTCTTGAAGAGGGTTTGATGAGGAATCTAACCCAAGTGGTTTCATATTTTTCGGAGCATTTATGAATTACTTATGAATTTTCAAAGAATTCTGGGATAGGTACCAATTCTTGACCTGTAGGCCTTACAAGAACCATGCACATGTGCTCTGAAAAACAATATGGTTTGACTTCAAATGTGCAGGGCTACATCAAAAAAGTAATACATGAAGTTCCTAAATGTGATCTTACTAAAACTTAAACGAATCTTACAGTATTTTGACATTTGGAAGAAGTTAATTGGGCAATTAATTCTAATTCAGAAAAATTGAGTAAACACACCCTGTTTTTGAAATGGACCTCCTTGGCTCGAATTCTGTCTATTGACAAAGTATGAAGCAACATAGAATAAGTCTTAATTATGCACTCACAGTTATTGGCAATCCATTTTGGAACCATTGACTGTCCATTACACGCCTCCCTACAGGACCATTTAAAGAAGAGGGTCTCTTTTCAAGCCACCTACCATAGTTCAAAAATGACAACAAACTGATCGGTGGGCAATGAGGCTTGAAACCAGTGGTTATAGGCCCGTCCTTTAAGGGTTAAGGGTGAAGACAGAAATCATGCAGACGGGACGAACGTAGATAACAATGGGACACTCAAATGACAATATGGACGAATGAAGATCGTATGGATGAATGAGCTCATTCGTCGTAAGGGACAGCCCGAGGTATTAACAGAGGCCTGGAGAATGGAGCCCACAGGTCTCGTTCTTCCCACTTTTCCTCGGGGTACGCACTGCCGCGATGATTCCCATCACGCTCGACAGTACTGCCGTGGCGTCAGTCTGCGATTTACGTTTCGGCGCAACCTGAAGATAAAATTAAAGAAGAGAAACAACGCAATCGAGCAATTGTGGGCACCGGGTATGGATTCGTGTGGTAGTGGCGTTGCCAGGAATTGCGACTAGTCGTGGTTTGGCAAGGTAGTTTTTATGTAGAGTGGAGCCATCTGTGAAGCCGTCCGTGGAGCGGCGTCTGTGGCGAGGGATTCTTCAGGTGTGTGTCTATGTGTGCGACTAATTCGTTATTAATTTCGTGGAAGCTTATTGTCAGGACATTGTTAGTGTGGCTGTCGCTTCCTATTTTGGTCTTCTTGAGTGTGGTTATCGTGTTGCACAGAGTAATACTTTTCTTTCGTGTGCCTTCTCTTGAGCTTCTCGTTCTTCTTTTTATGAATTCGTCGTGTGTTGAGGGATGTAATTTTTTCGGACCGAATGGAATATTTCTGCTCTTTGGTTGACATGTTTTCGCTGGATTTTCGAATACATGCTTAGTTGCTGTTGTTGTTGTTTGCAATTCTCTTTATGTGGAAATGATTTGTGGAGTTCACAATTGGTTTGAAATTTTCTTTATTCATTAGGAGTTCATTGATGTGGTGCATGATTCCTCCATTTTGGTTAGAGAAGCACGTCATTGAAGTCTAACATTGTTTTCAATTTTGTAATTAAGTCTCATTTCTTTTCAGGCCCGTGAACCAGTGGTACTCGCAAGTTTGGGAATTAGATGAGTTGGCGATGCAGCAATTGAGTGTTTTGTTATCCATCAGCTTTAGTTAGTTGTGTTGCCTTTTGAGTCTCTGATTGATCGAACTAAGAATTGAAGACTAGTGAGGTGTGTCATGATTGAGTGGAGAACGAGGCCTCGCCCTTGAAATTCTTCACACTTTCGACTTTTTAAGCATCTGACATCGTTTGATTGATTGCTGCAGTGGCGACGTGAGGTGATTCGTAATCTAGGACTGGATTTGATCCTGCACATCAAAAGTGTTTTGCTGACTGTGACACCAAATGTGAGGTTCGAGGCAGTGTATCAGCGATGGAGCAAGCAAGAAGGTCCAAGAGGCAGAGAGTTACTGTGGACTATTCGCGTTTAGACACATCTGGATTTGCAGATTGCATACGCGTGCAGCACAAGAAGCTTGCGAGAGCCGTTTTGAAGTTTGTAGGCCAGGTGCAGGAGGAGGAGTTCGCTGTGTCTACCGTTGCAGCTCCTGAGCTTGCTGCTCATGTGCATTCAACAGGATTTGGCAATCCTTGTGTTGTTCGTGCTTCGGATGATGCCCAAAGTACCCTTGGTATCAGGTATTAACACAATCATGTCTTTGATGCGTTCTCTCCATTCTCGGCTTCTCTTGAATCTACTCTGAGAACAAGGTCCATGATTCTTCATTGTCAATTACAATTGCGGCCTACTCTTATGGTTTCATATTCACGTTACCCTGATATCTCTACGTATGCCTCATACACACATAAACATGGATTCAGAGTGCCGGAGGGAGAACTAACAGTCGATCGGGTTGCTGAACTTGTTGGACGAAACCGACAAGTGAACACTATTGATGTGTCAACACAGGTTATACGTCTTTTCTGATTCAATCTATTGCGATTCTTTTCAGTTCAATAAGTTGTTGAAGAGAGAAGTGGAACTTTGAAGTCCAGTTCTTGGTCTCACACAAGTCACTGTACTACCTGCAAGCGCCAGATTTTAACCTGTGATTTAATATCTAAAAAGGATTATTTATCAATATAGCAATGAACTTTAGTTTTGGAAGAGATAGTTTTGAAAATTTGGTTTCAATTCAGCTTACCGAGCATTTTGAAATTTTTTTTCTCTCTATGTCGCAGTCAGAAGGCCCCGTTTATACTATGGACGAATTGGCAGAGTATTTTGCGTCTCCGAGCCCCAGAAGGCCTCTTCTGAATGTAGTGTCGCTTGATCTGGCCAACACTAAACTTCATGACATGGTAATGTACTAAACTTCATGCCACGGTACGCCTCGATGACCGATCGGTTGACATGGCTTACTTCATAAACTATTGATTTTTTCCTCTTTCCTTTTTATGCTGTTTAGAGGGTTGTCACTGCCGCACCTATATTTCACCTTTCCTTATTAGTATATTGAAACATGTTTTTCCTTAAGAAGATCTTTGGACTTCATGCGACTGGTTCAATACACCCTGATGGTCTGTTTGTTCTGGTTTTACGTTAATCTGTAGTATTTATTTGAAGAAATGGTGTTTTTCTCCCTCAGATCAATGCATCTGGGATTTGAAGGCATTGAACTGTCTGCATGCATGTTTGGACGATTAACATTCAATCTTCATTGAACAGGTTAGTGCTCCTTCATTGGTTCGAGAGCTCGACCTCGTGAACAAGGCTTGGCCCCCTACTGAGTCTCCAACCCCCATGGTAATATTAAAATATGTCTTTCAGCCCTCGGGTACATGTCAGGTCTAGTGATGTCCACAATGCTGTGATTTGCAGTGTGTTCACATGCTTTATGTATGTGCTTTCAGGTTCAATTGTATGCCTTGTTGAGCGTTACGGATTGCTTCATGGACTTTCATGTTGACTTTGGAGGCTCTTCTGTGTGGTATCATGTTCTCAGGTCTGCAGTACTCCCTCTACTTTCCTCTAGAGCAATCAGTTCGCAGTTATCGATCCTTGCTCTAATGTTCTGTTCCAATGTATTTAAGTTTTAAGTCAGAATGTTTTCGCTGTGGTGTTTGCTTCTTAGTATTCTCCCCTTTTCTACTTGCAATTCCGTTGTTGATATTTATAATCTGAGCAATGACGATGTTCTTGTGGGGATCAGCGGGAGTAAGGTATTTTTGTTAGTTCCTCCAACTAAAGCCAACTTGATGACATTTGAAGAATGGTCATCATCCGACAGGCAGGCAAGAACATGTTTACCAGCTGATCATTATAATATCTTCGGACCATTGAAAAGTGTTTGCATCTTGAAATATTGCCGTTGTGCTAGGAGACAACCTTTTTGATCTTATATTAATTTTCTTCAATTTCTTGAAACAGCGTTTACGTATTTGTAGCGACTCCCCTGTCCCTCTGACCTCAGTTGCTTAGTTGTGATCTTCTATCCTGTCGTCAAGTATGCGTACATCTGGAAAGTTGCAAGGGTTGATTTCTGAGCTTTATTTAAATAACAATGCAGGGTAGCATTTTCTTTGCAGACAGAGCAACGGGGTGTCAAAAGCTAGAACTGAAAGCTGGAGACACCCTCATGCTGTAAGCTACATTTTCTTGAAATGTTGTGCTATACCTGCTCTGCAACTTTTATGTCATATTGCTGCTATATATGGAAATGCATACCTTATCAGACCAATTTTTGGCTTATGTTATCGAGTACGATTTTAATAAAGTTGATGATGGTTCGAGGTATTCTTACGAAAGTAGCGGAACATCATCTCAGACGGCTTATCGATTTCATCTGGTACCTGTGCAGGCCGGGGGGATGGCCTCATTGTGTGGTGACCCCAGAAGACTCTGTGGTGTTGGGCGGTAACTTCCTGACAGGCTACAACCTGCCAATGCAACTCGACATATATCCTCCTTAAATAGATTCGCGATGTGTTTCTTGCATTGTTTGAATTTACTCGACTCTGAAATTCATTAGCTATTCTACTGGACCCCAGCTTATTTACGAAGGCTGACGAATTTAAAGACTAGTGGGAGGTAACATAGGTTTATTCTGAATTTTTTTACGAATGCACGGTTTGATTGTCGTATTTCGTTTCATCGTCTGCTTTTAATTTTCGTTACATCATCTGTTCGACATGAATTTTACTGTACATTTGTAAGCAAGAGGACGTTCCGAACCTTATACGTGTGTAACACTTTCTTTTTGATATTCCTTGACTTTGTGAATGTATCACATGGCGAATGGAGGAGAGGTTGAAAGTTCGTTCAAAATTTCGGTTTCCTCTTTTTAAGCAGTTAATGTGGTGAGCACGAAACTTGTTTCTTTATTGAGACTTAAATTATTAGCTGCTCTTGATGAGTGCAATAAAAAGCGTGCACAATACAGTCCTAATTTGTTTCATGGAAGGCTGGATCTAGTTTCACTAAACCAAATCGCATGAGGTTTTACAGGCACACAGCTGCTTATTATCTGGCGCGTTTGCAACCCACTGCGGAGTTTTCTGTGGAGAAAACGCACTCTTTAGTGAGTAAATGGGAGAAGGAAGGACTTTTCAGACTTTGTGCGTATCTTCAATCTTGGCTGCAACAGGTCAGTGATCATGACGCCTCAGTGACCTTCCTAGGGTCACCGAGGAAAGTTACCTTCATTTTTGTGCTCACGCTGCACGAGTCTTCTTAAGCGAGTCTTCCATCTTTTCTCTCCTCTTTGAACGAAAGGTGTTCTTTAAATTGTCTTAAATTTTTCGTGAGATTAATTACCTTCATGAAACGCATCAGTCTCTCACTTTGGAATTATTGTACCACAGATAAAGCAAGAATCAGATGCCTGAGGAAAACATGCCATTGTTTGTGCAGTCGAAAGATGGAAGTGACTTACCAAGTAAACTTGAGAATTATACAAATGTGGTGAACGAATTGGAGAATATTTTTAAGGTAAGTAGCTATCTGGTCTGGTTCATTCAATTTCTTGTTTGTTTGTTTGTTTGTTTGTTTTCCAGTTCTGATGTTACTAATTTATATCTTGAGAAGTTTTTCAAAACAGTAAGTTCTTTGTGTGAAATTTCGAGACACGTGTACCGGGTGAAGTGTTCAAATGCATTCTACGATTGGCAGAACTTAGCTTGTATGCTGATAAATACGAGCTTCTGATTTTCTTGTACAGAGGGAGGGGTTCGCTCGTCCAACTGTCGATCCTAAGGCAGCTGCCACAGTACGTCTCACGGTAAATGTCTAAAAATCTTCAAATGTCTCATCTAAACAGGGATTGATGTACTAGTTTTCCACGTTCTTTCATGACTTTAGAGGCGAATTACACTGACTAAATTTTAGCCTTTTTGGATTCCTACTTCTGAGCTTCAATTATTCGAACTTCTTGTTTAGGATGATGATCAAGATGCAACTTGGCTCTTCTCTTAACCATCCGCTCATTAGGTTTTAAATTTGTCGTGTTTATTAAAACTTTTATTTCTGGTACAAACTTCGCAGTTTCGGCCGCTTTCAACTGAAAGTCCAGACTCACAACGGCCAGCCTTGGCAGAGGTATCTTATCTTTATTCTAGCCATCACATTCCCACTTCATGATTACATATCCTAGATTCACGCACAGGTAATCGTATTAGAGCTTCATTTGCGGTGGATCATTACAACCTCAACAGGCGCTCACTCCTAATTGATCTTATCGTTGATGACATTTTTTATGGACGTTGGGCTCCTGAAGTGCAAGGAGTGTTTGTGAAGGTTGAATGTTACAGCAGAATTTTTCCCTCTGAAATCTCAGCGTGGATCTTTATGTAATGTGAGCTGGAGAGCATGATTATAGATCGGGTTTTATGTGCTGAGGATTTTTTATTTTGAGATTTGTGCAGGGTGAGGATTCTGACGCTGAGACAGTACCAGAGGATACAGATGATAGTGAGATTGACCCTTCAGACGAAGATGACACGGACTTTCAAGTAGAAGTGATTACATCTCCTTGGTCAAAACGACAACGAACACCTACCACAAAGAAATTGGTAAAATGAGTTTGTTTCATGAGTAATCTGACAGGGTCTGTCCTTCCCGCCCATTTATTATTCTGCAAAACTGACATTTGTATCTTTTCCTGTTTATGCAGGAGAGAACGCCAAACGCTGTGAAGCGATCTGTTGTCTTTGCGTTACCCAAGGTACCTCCTACATCCACGACGATTAGCAAATCCAACAGTTCTGTCCGAGCCAGATTGTTGAAGAAGTGTGGATTCGATCCTCGAATACCGCTGCCATCGCCAAAAGCCAGGCCGAAGGAAGACCGCTAATCGTGAAACAGGTAATTAATTTAGAGTTCTAATGATCATTGAATTCAATCTCATGGGAAATAATACGTTAATTTTATTTGGTTGATTACTTACAGTAGTTTGAACCCACACCTAGCAGGCCCCAAGAGAAGATTTCAGCAATGTGTGCCCTGTTCAAATTTCCTGCTCAGAATTTGAAGTTAGCGAGGACTGTATAAAAGTGGTTGGAGTTCTACAGTGGAATGGCTTCCTCATGGGGAAGTACCGGCAAGAAAACTCACAATTCTGTCATTTGAGCTCCCTTGACGGTGGATGAAGTGTAGATGAAAGGTTACAGAATAGGACGGCGTGCCACGCAAATTCAGACACAGAATATACGATGATGCATAAGCCATCTCATACAGATACCAAGGTTTTTTTTTAAACCAAGCCATCATCAGCTTTCCTCACTGACCTATTATCTACACGATCTGAACTCTTGAGGGTGACCTGGAGGTCATTGCTGCGTGAGTTTGAGGAACCGAATCTATGGAGTGGGTTTCCGGGCAATGTAGTCAGGTGGATGGTAGTTGCTATCAGTCAGAGGCTCGTTTGATGATGAAGTATATTTCATTGTTTAGTGTAATTAGTGTAACACTTGTGCTTATCCCTTCTGTTGAATTTGTGCTACTTGTGAATAGGGGTTTCTAAGCATTGTGAAGGTTCATCGCTCATTTTAGTTTATCATAAGTTACTACAAATGGAAAGATTGAACTTGTCATTGATTGCACTGTAGAGATTTCCACGAATTCTTCCTGCCATGGAAATTGACTTGTTGCATGGTGATTTGGTACAAGTTACGATGACTCATTGTGAAGGGATTGGTCATTGCATATATGTGTCTAAAAGAAATGCAAATCAAGGATTATTTTCATTGATGCAAGTTTTTGAAAAATGAGAAAACAAAACCTGTCAAATTTGTCAAATAGAAGTGAGTGAAAAAAACCAAAATTGATCAAATTGGATCCTTTGTGTGTGTGTGCATTGATTTTTGAAATTCAATGGTTGATATCATCAATGTATTGTTTGGAACATCTTCAAAAAAATTGGAATCATTCTAATTAGTTTGTGTTCTTGATTCCACACTAGATTTCTCTCTAATTGTCATTAAATGAAAGTATAGTCTACTTTCACAACTAATTTTGTTTTTTTGAATGCAACAAATTGTTCAAGAAAATGCAAGGTTCCATCTCCACCATTGCTTTTATTGAGACCTATCTAAATTTTTGTCCATTCCCCCTTTCACATTTTCTAAATGAAAGTTTCATTGCTTCTCAAATTGAAATTTTGAAAATTGAAAAATACAAAAAATATGTCAACTTGTTACTCTAGGAAAACCTACTTTATAGAATATTGAGATTTGTATCACCTTACCAAACATTTTCCATTGAAAGTTTGAAGACAACATGGTCATTTTGTCTTCTTAGGAATTGTAGGGTTACAGGATTAAAGAGCCAAATTTTGTTTTATGAAAAGTCACATAGATTCTATTGACTTCACAATTATGAATTTTTGCATGAAATTTTAAAAATAGATGCTAATCACCCTAATCTATATAAAAATATTTTGTAAAAGGTACATTACTCTAAATAATATTGCAAAAATTATAATTTTGTATTAATTTCAAAATCAATCCGGATAGTTGAAAATATATTCTATAAATGTATTAATCAATTTTATTTGGTTGTATAGATTGATGCCTTTACAAAATCCTTTGAACCATACAATTTTGAGTTGTGAAATAAAAGTTATATGAAGATTTTTTTTCATGGGCAATGAAAGTAGAAAAAAACTCATAAATTCATTTTTTGATCTTAGTTTTGAAATTTCCAAATAAAAATATTAAAAATATATTTATTATAAAATGATAATTCTGAAATTTCTAATGAACATTATGAGATGTACATATTGTTTTTAATCCTATATCACTCCAATGTTCAATTTCTAGATGATTTGCAAAATTGAAAATCAGTTTTTTTTTTCCATTGTGGCTTGGATGAAAGTCATTCTAATTTTTAGAGATACTTCATGAAGTTGTCCTATCTATAGGTTGGATTTGGTGTTACCAAAGTACATAGTTTTCTAAAATTATAAATGTAGGAGTATGTCAAGTGGTTGACTAAGCCAAAATTGCTTTGACTCTAGTTCAAACCTAAGATTGCAAGGATGAGGTCATAGAATTGAAAAACACAAAAATTCCAAAAAATCACCATATCAAGAGAAACTCATTTCAAATCCATTCCAACAAAATTTATTCAAAAAAATGACTATATTTCACTTGTAATTGAATTTAGAAGGAATTTTGAGTTCTCTCTTTCAAAGTTTATAGAAAAATATTGGTGATAGCATTGGTGAATCTAATTGTCTAAATAGAATCTAAAACTCAAAGCTAAAACTAGACTTCAAAAAGAATTTTTCAAAAATATAACCTACTAAAAATAGTAACTTTAGAGTCAAAATGTTGTTGACACCAGAATTTCGATGCCTCGGCCATTTAGGAGCTAATAAATTGCAGTGAATACGAATTTAATGACAGGCGACAAAATGTGGGCTCCCTTGAATCTCAGATGGTGCCAAGTCAGCTTGAAATCTAAATCGTTATAACCAAATACAACAAAGATCAACGTTTTAGGGTGATGTATTGTATTGATGAACCTCTTGGCATTAGCCGGACCAAGGGTAACGTCTGCTGATATATCAATAGACCTGGATTGCAACTTTAATTTTTCATCCTTCGGTCAAAGGTGAGTAGTGATCCCAGAACTGGCTAAAAAGCGCCAAGTTTTTACTGAAAAAATCTTCTTGCTACAAAGATACTGAAAAAATGAAGAAAAAAGAAACATTTTGAGCCAGAATCTTCAGCGCGATCGGGAGAACTCGCATTTTTGTAGATTTTTGAAATCTCCCCTTTGCTAAGATTCCCTACGTAGGACCTCAACCAGTCGCACTCTTGCGATCTGGTTCATTGATGCGTGAGCAAGGCGGCTTCATCGGATGGCTGGGATTAGCCCACGGCAACGACATCGGACGGCTTGCATTAGCCGGAGCAGCGAGATTGAACGGCTCGGATTAGCCAAGGGGCTTTTCAGTAGGGTTTAGGGTTTTCTGGGGGGGATAGCTCATCTCTCTCCCAGAGCATCCCCCCAGTAGCATTTACGTCCTGATCTCCTTGCGCGCATTAACTCCTCCTCTGGCATCTGAACCTTGGATGCTGTCATTGCTGTGATTGCTCGAGTGTCAATGATAACGTTATCATTTGAAAATGTTTCCCTCTCTTTGTTGGAGAAGCGCGCGGTGCTCAACCTGAGTACCTGAATTTCTGAATTACTGAATTCCGTTCTTTGAATCGAGAAGAAGCTTCGTTGCGCCAATGCACCGCAATACCAATTCCTTGCTACTGTGAAATTCATGGAGAGTTTGGGATCCCTGGTGCCCTGGGTCCCTGACTTGCATTAATTCCAGATTCTGGAAATGGAGGCGCGTCCGGGCAATGAAACGGTTCTGTAATCCCACATATAATGTGGACTCCACATTGCCTTCTTCACGCTTCAATCAACGCTGTTAGTAATCTCCAGACGTTCACCGCTTGTTTTTCCTTGCTGTTTGATCGCGCTCTAGTGTGGAGTTCTTCAATTGTTTTCACCTGTTGGGCGAGCGATTGACGTTGTTGCCTCTAGGTAGCTCTCTTGTTTGTGTTTTTGTTTCAATTCAGTCATTTTGGTTTTGCATTTCTTTAGACTTCCAATTTTTTTGGCAGCGTGTGCTTGCTCTCAATGTTGAAGGTGGCCATGGAGTGCTGGATTTGTGTGCAGGATTGCAACTATTTTGGCTTTGGGGTGTGGGACTTGGGTGTGGGACTTGGGGTGTAGGATTGCAACCACTGCTTTCAATTCCAATCGGTCTAGGGTGGTTTGTACTTTGGTTGTATTTTTAGGTTGTTTGCTGCTTTGGGATCTGTGGCCCTAGGATAGTTGGGGTGCAGGCTTGTGTCGATGGCGCTGCGCTTGAAACTGCCAGAAAATTTTCGCGTGAAGACGTTCGGATCCAGCCGCAATACAAGCGGGGTGGGGAAATACTTGATCCCAAACGCTCATCCAGGTGGCCTCAACGGAGGTCCGATTGCGGAGGTGGAGATCACCCACGTCTCCGAAACCCGCTTCTCGCAACTTGGCAGCGATCTCGCGGCGAGTAAGCTGCCTGGTTCTGATGTCGCCGTCGTCTCGCCGATCCCGATCATCGACCTCAGCGATGGTGACGGCCAGCAGGTGGGCAAGCGATCGATGGAGGCGGCCATGGCTGGGCGGAAGCGTTCCAAAACAGCTCCGAGTACCATCACTCGGAGATGGCAGGAGGTCTGGGCATGCAAATTTGCTTGGGCTGAAGCTGAGTTCAAAGCAGCGGGCGATGTTGTTGGCGTGATCTGCCGTAGTTGTACATCAATTTCGGGGAGGCGGAAGCTGCTTGTGCCGAAGGTTGATAATTTAGAGAAACATGAAGGTAAGCGGGTGTGTTGGGAAGATGGCATTCCTTTTCCCGATCTCAAAAAAGGTGACGTTTTCATAAAGCGCGATTGTCAGCACCTGCAGTTTGTGAAAGTGTGGGTGGGGCAAAAGAAAGCCACCACTGTGGCTGATCAGATGCAAGGAGGGCTAGAAGGTGAGTATAAACGGAAGCAAGTGCAATTTTGCACTTTGCTTCATCTTTTGGCCCACGGTCGCCCAATGTGCGACTACGAGCGATAGGAGAGGCTGCTTCGGCAGCTGAAGGTAAAGAATCTTCCCCGCAAACACTGGTCTGAGTCTACAGGTTGGGAGATGAGCGAACATCTCCACGCTTCTGTGTTAGCTGCTTTAAAAAAAGTTGTTCAGTCTGCAAGTGTCATTTCTATGAGCGTCGATGAAGTCATGGCAGTTGATGGAACGGCTTGGCTTGGGGTCCATGTCTATACAATGTCTTCTTGGGAGCGGATCCCGCACCTTTTGCTGCTGTCCTGTGTTTCTGATAGTGGAACAGCTGATCACTTGACTGATCTCATCATGCATGGATTGCTTAATGAGGGTGGATTGACACGTGAGGAAATTGCTAGAAAGTTAGTTTGTTTTGGAGCAAATGGTGTCAGTACGTTTCAAGGTCCTAGGATGGGAGTCACTACATAGATTCGGGAGAAGTGGGCACCATTTTTGATAGGGGCAAGTTGTGTCAGCCACCGCTTGAATCTTGCTGTGGAAACAATGTCTAAATTTCCTTTGGTCTCCCGTCTTGAGTTCTTGTTCCAGTCCATCTATAGCTACTTTTGCCGCAGCAACAAACGTCATGCTGAATTGCATAGACTAGCCGATCTCATGGAAACTAAAGGCAATAAAATGCTCCGAAATGTAGAAACGAGGTGGATTTCGATGCGCAGTCCTGCTTCGAGGATTCTTTCAGAGTACCGCACTCTGTTGGTGAAAATGGGGTCAGACATGACCTCTGGCCCTGGATCGAAGTCAGTATTGGGGGCAGCTGATAATTTCCACCTCTTGTCTGATGTAGAGCTGCTCTTGTCTTTGGCATGTTTTATCCCACTTGTCAATGTTGTTTACTCTTTGATTAAGTTGTCACAGGCTCGTGATATATTCATTGGCGATTTTATGCAAGCCTTGAAACTTTGCCAAGATGAGTTGGCTCGCATGTTTGTGGATGGATCCACTGCCTTCAACAAAGTGGATCTCCTTGTGTACTGTGACCTAATCTCTCTATCAAGTGCAGAAATCCCTTTGTAGTGGCGGCCTTTGCCTAGTGACAGTGGCATTTGTCACTTGCTCTTTGATTTTGGGCATGCCCAAATGTTTGCAAGATGTCATGACAAGTAGACAAGGGCACATCTATTTGTCACCCAGCAAGAGTATAATCGGGTGCAGGACAACACCTGGCGACAGTTTTCAGGTATATTTAATTCCCTATTTTTTTTGTCATTGTTTTCTTTCATCAAAGTTTGTAGTTCCATGTTTTTCAAATTTGATTTGGTTGCTGAGGTATAGCTGACTACTATAACCTTAGTGTTAGTGCTGCGGCAGGTCTTTCTCGGACTTGAAGGCGAGATCTTTCTCGGACCTAAAGTTTTGTGTTTGAAGTTGTGTTTGTCTTTGCAGCTGGTCTGTCTTTGTTTGAAGCAGTGTCTATCTTTGAAGTTGGGTGGTTGTTTGAAGCGGGGTCTGTCTGAAGCCGCCGAGTCTGCCTCCACGCCGAGTCTATCTCCATGCAGGGTTTGTCTGTAGCCACCGAGTCTGTCTCCACGCCGAGTCTGTCTTCATGCGGGGTCTGTCTGCATGGGGTCTGTCTGAAGCCGAGTCTCTTTGAAGCAGTGTTTGTCTGAAGCAGGGTCTGTCCAGAAGCGGGGTGTGTTTGAAGTTTGGTTTTTCAAATTAAGTCCACTAATGCCCAGGTCCTTCAATTGCGTAGAGATTGCTCAATCTTTGATTTCAGAGCTTGACCGCAGATTCCCTCAACATGCCCTTTTGGATGCCTTTGGAATCATATACCCCCAATACTGGCACCAGGATGGCGCTGAGGAGAGCTTTGGCCATCATTTGGCAGTCTTGAAAGAGTTCTTTGCCATTCTAAAGTCTGTGAACAAGGGGCAGCCCGTTTCTGGCACTGGCAAGCCTTACACAGCCCCTGAGATGCTTTCTGCATCTAACTTGGACAACCAACAGCACTTATTCAAGATTACTATGAGGTCCAATGCGGAAGCCGCTTGTGGGCCTCCTTTCCACATTAATCTTGTGATCAAATTGTGGAAGAAACTAGACCAATCATTGCATTTGCGCAAGTTGATTTCTGAGTATTTTAGACTTGCTGACATAGGCTGCTGTCTAGTTCTTGGCTCTGTAGAAGATGAGAGATGCTTTTCTAATCTCAAGTTTCTCAAGTCATGCTATAGAAATCGTTTAGAGAAACACTTACCCCTTGTTGTGCGTATGTTTGGTCAAAACTACTTCTCTCTTGACAATTTTTCTTACATGGAGGCAATTGATTCTTGAAAAAGTGTTGTGAAGACTGGCAAGCAAGGGGATGCGTGAACTAGGGCAGTGAATTTAGGAGCAGTATCCTTAATTCTACTTTAGGAATTTTTTTTCCTTAGTTTTCATGAGATCAGGCTTGACTTGCAACTCAATTTCACCTTCATTCAAGAGATACTAGATGCTTCCCAAGTTGCTCCGATGTGTTTGCTGTTTTGGTGGCATAGAAGACTGGCTGCCATCCAAGACTGCGGCTGCCATTCGGGACTACGGCTTCCATCTAAGAGTTTGAGACTGGAGCTGCTTTGAGTTCTACTGCGGCTGCCATCTGGGACTGGAGCTGCTTTCAGTTCTGTAGTTGGGCTAGTTGCTTCGGTAGCTGAAGGGAGTGGAGAACAAGCTGGAGCTAGTTCATGTTGCTTCAATGGTTGAAGCAAAGAGCTGGAGGCCTAGAGCTGGTTTAGATTTTAGTGTTTAATCCTAACCTTCTAATGTAGGCTGTTTGTTCTTTGATGTGCAAAGCACTGACACTGCAAATTGGGCAATATTAGGGTTCAATTCCCTTGTTAGTGGTAGATTTAGGTAGGATAGATAAAGTAAGATTGGGCATTTAGATTTCAAACAATCTGCAAACTTGTAATATTTCAATTCCTTTGAATTGGAATCAAATGTTACATATAATTTCCATTTGAATGTCTTTGTTTCACTTTGGAAATACAAATTGTCTTCATGTGTGATTCTTCATGTTCTATAGAACATTTGCATTTGTATTATAGCAAATTAGTTGAGAATCAATCATAGAGTTAGTTTTTGCTTTGCTTTCAGCTTAATTTGAATAGCAACTTAGCAAAAAAAAAAATGGGAAATTAGTTCTTGCCCTTTACTCTGTTTTGTTTTGAGAGCAATATAACGAAAAAAAAATGGGAAATATAGTATTCCCTTCCCCATGTAATATTGTAAAATATAGCACATTTATTTTTACTCCAAAAAAAAATGGGAGACAAAAAACAACATTTCAAAATTAATATTATTTGAAAAATTCCACCAACCAAAAAATATGTGTCCAGGAGAACTCCTACATGGGCCAGTCATAGCCTCTGAGCTAATTTCGAGAAAACCATTCTGGGATCGCTGAAGGTGAGTTAGTATGATCGATAGAAAGTCAATCCATATCAACAGAAAAAGGAAATTTCAGCTTCAAGCACCGGGAAAGAAACAAGAGCAATAACTTACATGTCTCATTGCTCCGCACACGGGTTCTCTTTTTGAAGTCAATAAATTATTTCACAATCCTGAACTGATACCTTTCCTGCCATTGTAGCACACAGATTAAAGTTGAGAAACATTCCAGGGTGCGTTGGGCAGAACCATCAGAGGCGGAAAAACACAGATCCATTTGCTGACGGGCCACCTTGAAATGTACAATTTCATTGGCAAAATTGGAAACCAGCTGGGGTACAAAATGTCAATACAACTACGCATGATTATATGTTGGGTTGTCGGCGCAAGGGCATCAGCTGCTTGGATAAAGCCACTGGAACATGCGCCTTCACAAGAGTTCCCCTATCTGTGTACTCCTGTATCCAAAGACAACAAAAAAGCCAACCAAGTCAGTGCAGGACAATCAGAGGAGCAATGGTATATCTGGACTATGGCCACCCAGGTTTCGAGTTCGTTGCCAAATTTGAATAGAATTAAAAGACTAGAAAGACAATGGACAATGAATACTGGGATAAGCTTTCAAAATGGTTCTGATTAGTTCAGACTCTCAACAGTATTCTTTTAGAATTAAAAAGGGAATCCTTTACTTCGGAACCAGCCATTTCTGCTGAACATAGTACATCAGGCATCTATACATTTCCTGTAACCAAGACTTCCAGAGCGTTCACGGACCTCAAGCTCCACTATACCCAAGCGATGGATAAGATTAACAAGCTCCCCTTGCCCGTACGGAATTACAGCCTCCATATGTACCATCAAGTCCTGTAGAATACAAATAAATACGGGTGGTTAAAGGAAACTATTTCAGTCAAAATCAAGCACGAACATCCACTCTTTGGCCCCGTGCTCCACGGAAATTATTGACGAGTCTTCATTTAAGAAATTCATCAGACTGTAAACGATCACAATCCTACTACCGTATTATAAGAATACCAGCACACTTTCGTCAGGTTGTCACCTTGAGCTTGTTTTCAACTGCCTCATAGAACTCTTTCATACCCTCGCCCGTCAAAGCAGAAACGCACACTACATCCCCGCGTCGCGCAGCCTCAAGCCTCAGTGCTTCAGGGTTCTCAGCTTTGTCAAACTAAGTGGACAAAGAGAAGACGTAACTTGTCAGCGCATAGCGGATTCCTTCATTTAAAATAAATGGGCAAACTCTC
Organism: Thuidium tamariscinum; assembly: GCA_947034885.2. Lineage (NCBI taxonomy): Eukaryota > Viridiplantae > Streptophyta > Bryopsida > Hypnales > Thuidiaceae > Thuidium > Thuidium tamariscinum. The sequence goes on from OX344757.2 coordinate 15,839,913, forward strand.
TAGGTAAACACACATTCAAGGATAAATTGAAAAACATGATAGCGGGAGACCACAAACCTTGTTCCAAACACAGAGATAAGGGATATGGCCGACATCGAGGTCAGCTAAAACACTGTCTACTGCTTCTCTTTGTTGTGCTGCCATGGGGTGACTGGATCACAACACACATCTCCGGCTCATCGTCATACAAAACTTTCACAAGACATATTAACTATTACTGGATAGAAAAGAGTATCGATGTCGTGGATTGACTGTGGTCTATGTGATACCAAGGATCTCTTACTTTGTCCTATCAGACAAGCATCACCATAATCCTAATACACAAGCATGAAATTGCACCACAGAGTCCGATTCACTTCCCCGTCCTTCTCACTATCGACCACAACGAATAAGTCTTAGCAATTGGCCAAATACTAGTAAACGTCAATGGAGATTGCAGGGTAAAAAAGATACCTCACATCCATGACATGCAGCAACAGAGATGAATCACTGATCTCCTCTAGGGTGGCTCTAAAAGCCGCAATCTGCATATAGAGTTGAACGCCATAAGCCACAAAAAGTAGGGATGCGTATACGAATATGCTGCACAACAACTCCAGGGAATGGTACATACAAGCTGGGTAGGAAGCTTTTGTATAAATCCCACAGTGTCTGTGAAAAGACTTTCTTTCCCGTTTGGTAGCTGTCAAAACATCCACAGCCAACATACGTACAAAGTGAGCGAAACTAAAAACATCAAGACCGTAGAAGGGTAGGCGAAGCACCCAGCTCAGTGGAAAAAACAAAAGAATTAAAGCGCGCAGTCGTGTGCGAAGACATGTTGTGGGTCATTGTAAAGCCATTGCCCACCACAGCAATCAAGCATAATAGCTGGAAGTTTCAAAGTGCATGCAACCAGAGCATTAATCCAGTAGAAACGGAACAGATGATAACTCTACCTCCACGCGCCGGGTAGTTGGGTCCAAAGTTGCAAAGAGTCGATCTTCTGCCAAGACGCCAGCTCCACTGAGTCTATTCAGCAACGTGCTTTTTCCCGCGTTTGTGTATCCAACCTGAATACAAAATACACAAAATATCAACACAACAATCTAGCAAGAAAAGAACAAGCCCCATTACCGTTTTGAAAAGTGGAAGAACAGCCTAAACATTTTGTCAATCACTAAGTATCACGTCGCAATGTGGTTGTACCGATGGTTTATGTTTGTACGGGGTGAATAAAAGTATTGAGAAATGATGAATTCAAACACACTCGCGTCTGATAGCACTATCCAGATCACAACTCTGATACGTGGAAAATCAGGACTGAATCTTTAGAAGGTAGTACCAAAGAAACGACAGGTATTGGCACTGCTGCTCTACGATCACGGTATTGTTGCCTATGACCCCGTACAGTCTCCAGTTGCTTTTTCAGTTGTGCAATCTGCGTGAAAAGTCTAGAACTCGTCAGTAAACAATGGACCATGCAATGCAATATGCTAAGGTATGCCCTGGCAGACACCTGAGACAGTTACAAATGTGACAGTAACTCTTACCCAACAGGAAACTCACCTGAGTTCGAAGAATACGCTTGTCAACTTCAATCTGCTTCTCTCCCATTCCCTTAACCAGACCTCCAGCTTGACGTTCCAAATGGGTCCACATGCGTGTAAGTCTGGGAAGCTGATACTCAAGCTGAGCCAAATCTACCTATATTAAATTCCAAGCACCCAGGACACATATTCCCGTTAGTAATAAGACTCTACAGTTAATGAAACATGGTCTTTCAAAGAATAGCGTTACATATTACACGGCAAACGTATGCCTCGGAAGGACTAATTTAAAACGTAGGCCTCAATAAACCTGCAATGTGGCTTCACGAGTTGCAGCTCGTTGACTGAAAATATCAAGAATCAATGCAGTCCTGTCGCACACCCGAACATCACCGCCAAATGCCTTTTCAAGATTTCGAAGCTGTCTGCCATTTCCCAGAAAAGTACCCAAGTTCAGCAAAAACAACAAGGTGACACTTTCATGAACATGGTGTAGGCAATGTATACCATTTCAATAGTTTCTACTCTCAAGCAATTATTGTCCACTTCAAGACCGTATTCAAATACATGATGTGGCTCTACCTCGCACGATGTATTCTACCATCTTCCCTAAGATTTAGAAAAAGAAATAGATTTCTCCCCCGTTGCATTGACATAGGAAGCACCGAACGCTCACCCCGGTGATAGCTCATCATCAAAAATGACTGTCTCCACTTTGAGGGCTTTCACCGCCGTCGCTACTTGAGACGCCTTGCCAGCCCCAACGTAAGTTCTTGGGCTCGGATTCTCAAGCCTGTTGAATGATTTCTACTTGTAAGTAGAAGGAATGCTATGCTGCTACCAGATTCATCCTATATCAGCATCGGCATAATCAAGACGACCACTCGGTAGGCAAAGATTGAAGAGATGCCTTGACACTGATTCTCCATGCCACAAGGGTGAACTAAAACTAAAACTCCGTGATGCAATGTGAGACAATAACAAAGCCTAGGACTCTGCGATACAAATGTATGACAGTAAGGACTTACTTCTGATAAGTGGTTCCCACGACAGTGAGCCCCGCAGTGTCTGCCAACTGAGCCAGCTCTTCCAACGATTCGGTAATACCAAATGAGGATCGAGGTCCACCACCTTTACGTTCTATGCCTACCAGATAAGCCCTCTCTTCAAAAATCTCTCTACCATTCTGGTACCGAATCCGCTTAAGCAAGTCATCCTCCACTCGCTGATGGGCTTGGGGATAAATCACCGTAGTCTCAGATCTCGATCCCGGTCCGTTTCGGACCCAATAATCATTCTCCTCTCCACCTCCATCCTCAATGTCGTGTCCTATCACTTCAACCTCATTCTCCCTACCTGAAACCCCCTCTTCCACGAATTCTGCGACGAAACCTTCTTTTGAACGGGCTCCATATCTAATACCTCCATCCTCCCTCACAAATTGGTTCAACTGCGCGGCCTCTTCCTCTCCGTATATTCTCTTCCCTCCCGTTGCCTCGCTACTCTTCACGCACCTTAAAACCTGGACACCACGAGAGGCTCTCCCCCTAGCTGCAAAATTGAAGCACAATCTCGTACTACCACAAAATTCACCACTCGCCGCTACCGGCAGTACGCGGAGGCTCGACGACACTGTTGTGGCAGAAACACACAGTGCCATAGCTCTCAAAACAGCAGCTCCTCGGATAAACCTTCACAATTCGCATCTAATAAACCCTAAACCTCAATCATCAGTGATAATTGGTCACCATTTCAAATGCACTGAAAACAACTACTGTAGTAAATTGTTGTCCTCGCTTCCCTATCACGAAAACTGTTAAAAAACTCTGACCAGGACTCAAGTTCAAAAAAGGGATTTTCTGAGCTCGATGCACATGCGCACTACAGACACTGATCGCACCAGTGACTTCAGCGGATGGGAAAGAGTAGAAAACCACGCCTCGCAAAGTGAATCCCCGGTCTGGAAGTCTATGCTTTCTCACTGCTTTTCTTTATGACTTGGAAAGAAATTTTTGTTTCAATCCTAAGTCAATGCAAAAAAAATTTCAAATTTTCAAAGGCAAAATGTGGCAAATCTAGCCCTGGATCATGAAGCACCTCACGTCGCCACTGCAGTAATCAATCAAACGATGTCAGATGCTTTAAAAGTCGAAAGTGTGAAGAATTTCAAGGGCGAGGCCTCGTTCTCCAATCAATCAGAGACTCAAAAGGCAACACAACTAACTAAAGCTGATGGATAATAAAACACTCAATTGCTGCATCGCCAACTCATCTAATTCCCAAACTTGCGAGTACCACTGGTTCACGGGCCTGAAAAGAAATGAGACTTAATTATAAAATTGAAAACAATGTTAGACTTCAAGACGTGCTTCTCTAACAAAAATGGAGGAATCATGCACCATGGCAATAAACTTCAAATGAACAAAGAAAATTTCAAACCAATTGTGAACTCCACAAATCATTTCCACATTATGAGAATTGCAAATAACAACTACGCATGAATTCGAAAATCCAGCGCTAACATGCCAACCAAAAGGCAGAAATATTCCATTCGGTTCGAAAAAATTACGCCCCACAACACACGATGAATTCATAGAAAGAAGAACGAGAAGCTCAAGAGAAGGCACACGAAAGAAAGTATCACTCTGTACAACACGATAACCACACTCAAGAAGACCAAAAAAGAAGCAACAGTCACAGGCACAATGTCCTGACACTAAGCTTCCACGAAATTAATGACGAAATATTTGCACACCTGAAGAATCGCTCGCCACAAATGCCGCTTCGCGAACGACTTCACGGACAACTCCACTCTAGAGGAAAACTACCTTGCCAGACCACGACTAATCTTAATTCCTGGCAACGCCACTACCACACGAATCCATCCCCGGTGCCCACAATTGCCGGCTCGATTGCGTTGTGTCTATTCTTCAATTTTATCTTCAGGATGCGCCGAAACGTGGATCGCAGACTGAAGCCACAAGGAAAAGTGGGAAAGAACTGAGTTCAGTGCCCAGGTTCGCTGCCTGAGCACAAGAAGCATAACCAACGCAACCTAATTAGTGAAGTAGACTCACTAATCGACTTATGGGATGTTCACACCGAGAGTTATAGAAGCGTAGGTAGTCAAATAACGCAGTCCCCATTTGGAAACTGCACAGGGATGGGCCAAAGCTGAGGTTCGGATGGGGTTATGAGGTGGACCGGACTGGGTAGTCCCTTCCGACCAAATATGTTTTCCTTCATCCATGCGATCATCATTCATCCAATGTATTGTCATGGAATCCGAACCTGAAACCAGACCTCCAACATTGTTGAACCGAACCTCGATCAATTTAGGTCTGGGATAGGTCTGGTTGAAGGAGTTTCATCACTCGCGTGTCGGTACTGCTGTTGCTCCTCTCTCCTCTTGAATTTTCACCATGGTATTGCAAACCGCCTAGTGCACCTTTGCTGGTCTCTCTTTCCTTTGTTCGTCTTTATGTAAAAATATCACTCTGGTTGCTCTGGTTACCTAGTGCGTTGGTGAACGAATACGGCGTCTTTCGGTGCGATTTTTATGAGTTTAGGGTTTGGGGTTGAGTGATTACGGCGACAGTTTGGAGATGATCGACTCCGTTTTTGTTGATCATTGCGCTTTTTGCTTGGTGTGCAGGCCCCCAAGAGAGGGAACCTCAAGACTCCGGTCCCAGCCCCCGTTGTAAAGAAGACGGTGAGAACCAATTTTTTTTTCAGGGTTAGGGTTTTAGGCTTAAGACAGTGCTGGCATTGCTTGAATTTTTCTTCCTATTTCTTGACTCTCTTTTCTCAATTGCGATTTCGTTGACTATGTAAGCAGGCTCCCGTGAAGACTGTGAACCCCCTGTTCGAGAAGAGGCCCAAGCAGTTCGGTATTGGAGGCGCTCTCCCGCCCAAGCGAGACCTTCACAGGTTCGTGAAATGGCCCAAGTACGTGCGTATCCAGCGCCAGCGTCGTGTGTTGAACCAGCGTTTGAAGGTGCCTCCTGCCCTGAATCAGTTCACGAAGACTCTCGACAAGAATCTGGGTGAGAGGATTTTCTTGAACCTTTAAAGCACTGGAACGCGACTGTTTGGTCCTGTGAATGGAAATTTGATGGCATTCGCGACAAATCTAACTTTGCATGCACTTTGCAACTGCTTACCTAATGTCCAGCTACTAGCTTGTTCAAGCTGTTGTTGAAGTACCGACCTGAGGACAAGGCTGCCAAGAAGGAACGTCTTCTGAACAAGGCTAAGGCCGAGGCTGAGGGCAAGACCTTAGAGTCCAAGAAGCCTGTGGTCGTGAAGTATGGCATCAACCATGTCACATACCTCATCGAGCAGGTATGTGTACATGATCTTGTGTAGATGTAGTACCCACGACATTCGTATGAGTGCGTGACGGTGATGCTTATTTTTGGAAAATTGACTGTCTTTCCTGTGGACCAGATAATACTTCCAATGAAATTTCGTGATGTTAATGATTCAGGGCAAGGCTCAGCTTGTTATCATTGCCCATGACGTTGACCCAATTGAATTGGTCGTGTGGCTGCCCGCCCTTTGCCGCAAGATGGGTGTGCCTTACGCAATTGTGAAGGGCAAATCGCGCTTGGGACAGGTAAATTACTAACTTCTTTCTGTGGTTACTTTCAACTACATTCCAGAGGATGTCCTAGGGGGTTGTAAAGACTGTCGCGTGATTTTTTTTTTCAATTTTCAACTCTACATGTAAATTATGAGGTCTCTGAAGTAGATGGTTCTATTATTGCGTAGATTGTGCACGCCAAGACTGCGACTGCCTTGGTCTTGACGTCGGTGAAGAATGAGGACAAGCATGAGTTCTCAAAGATCGTTGAGGCTGTCAAGGTACTATTCCAGCAGACTCTTGGGAGCTTATTGACCAGTATATTTTGATCAGATTTTACTTTGACATCGGATGACTTTTGTCTTTTTGATCACTATTGGCATTATTGTTGGTGACCTTACAAACCTGAGTTACTGGTGTGCATGGAATTCAGGCCAATTTCAACGAAAAATTCGACGAGTACAGGAGGCACTGGGGTGGAGGTATTATGGGTGTCAAGTCCCAGGCCAAGACCAAGATCAGAGACCGACTTCTTGCCAAGGAAGCAGCACAGAGGGCTGCGTAGGTTGTACCGAGATCTGTATTGGCCCGTCAATATGACGCTCTCAAATGTTTTTTTGAGAAGAGTTTTGTTGTCACACCGAATGCAACATGAGTATACCCTTTATTCTGGGCATTTTGACCTTATTCAGACTTGTTTCTCACTTGAATGTGATCTTGATGTTGAATGCTTAGTTTTTCTTGGAAGCTGGTGTTACTCAGATATTCCCAGTTGTTTTGCCGTTGCTGTTCAGGCATGCGCTTAGTAAATTTGAGTTATCATTCCTCATAATGCTTCATTTAGTGTTTTCAGTGAAGGAGTGCTTGTTTGGCTTGTATTTGCCGTAATTGATTCTTCACGTGGAACGATAATGGACAACGGGTCTAGATGCGCTTGGACCATTCACACACTGTGCTTTCAAAGTTTGTGCATGAGTTAAGATCTCAGAAGTAAGTGATGGTTCAAGCCTATTCAGTGTCTCACCTACCCATATTTTCAACTTTCTAGTGTACCGTATTCAATAGACATTATGGAAGTAGCGGAACCTGAAACCATCACATTTCTAGTTGTGCCACATATTTTTTGTTGTCTTAAAATTGTGACATGTGAAGAGCAATGAATGGGAGTTGAAGCATTTTGTGCATCAAAAGTGGCTGGTTAGGAGGGAAGGCAGGATTCTAAATCCTTCATTCCCAGCAGGGTGGATTTGGGGTTCTCCGAGGGGAAAAAGACGAACACCTATTTTGTGTTGTGTTTAGGGTGTGCTACAGATCTCTCCTAGCTAATTTGGGATCTTTGATTAAAAATATGAATTCAGAATTTGGAAAAAAAAAACTGCAAAAAAAAGATTTCTATGTTTTCCCATGAGGTAAATCTACCATGTTGGGCCTTATACCTAGTAGTGTTGGTAGTGCCAATTTGTGAAGTTTGGATGGTTTGTAGATAGATTGAAAGTGTTTTTTTATCCATGTTTTGCTTGTTGACCTTTCATGGAGGGTTACAAAGAGTACCTAATTGAATTTATAGTCTAGCTTCTCATTTGTGTTCACATGAATGAGAACTTAGTAAGAAAGTAGATCACAAAATATATGCTATTTTTAGTATATTTTGGAAAGTTATTGCTCCTAGCTCTACATTTGAAATTTCTCTACAAAAACAATATTGTATGAGTTTAAGTCCAACTAACAAAATGAAGGCAATATATTTTAGATTTTATTCCTATTTGAATTTTAAAAATTTGTAATATTGAATATTTTATTATAATTTGAATTTTGAGTATATTTTCAATGTCTTTTGCATTGTAATTATAGAATGACATGGAAATTGAATTTACACCAAAATATTTTTATGTGTAATGTTTATACATGGTGAAATTTTCACATTTTTGGACATAATTTTCTAATAGATGTGATTTTTCTTCACTTTTTAATCAAAAATTCTTTTAAAAATCAATATTCCTCAAAAAATTCAGTTTTTTTTTGTTAAGTATAGAAGACATGTAACTTCCTCTCTTAGAAATAGTTATTAAAGTCTTCATACATATCTAGTTCTAAAATGGAAACAAACTAAGTGATGGGCAATGAAGCTTAAAATCAATACTTATAGGTTCATTCTTTAATCCTTTAGTGACCATGGTTGATTTGGGAGGCCGGCGCAATTTCTATGTACGGTTCTTAAAAAGTCCTATTTTGTGACTACTCCATGGACGTAATTCTAAATTGAATTGTATGAATTGGTTTTATAGAACAAATCCTTCAACCAAACAAAAAACTGAAAGTGATCCAATGGTTTACATCCTTGTAATTTATCTTCAAAGATTGATGTGTTGCAAATAGCCTCTGACATTGGTGCTAAGTAAGTATGGTTTGCCACAATTGGGTATAAACTTCACTAAATGCCCCCAAAATCAATCTGGAACCTTCCAATTAGTTTTTTCACACATATAAGTAGTCATCTTTTACATTCATTGTATATTTTTTTGCAATATTTCACATGTGAAGGGTTGGCCAATTTAAGTTTGGACAAGTATAGCTAATGCATTTTTGTACCCATTTCCTTAAAATTGGCTTTGTTAGGAGCATACAAAGACACTCTAATTGTGTTGTTCTCTAGGTTTTTTGAAATGAGATTATCTATAAACAACAACAGACAAAAAGTCCCCAAATCAACCAAAAATTGGTCAATTAGTCACTTAAGGGTTAAGGGCTAAAGAAGCATGAGTAGGTATTCTATATTTTCAAGTTGAAAATTCTTAAATACTATGTGAATGATGGAAAAATACATAAGAACTTGAGTTGGGTTTCTTGAACAAATTCACATCAAAACCTTTGAGAGTTTGACTTTCAAGTTATTTGGAGCAAAAAAAAGTGATGATTTTTGGTTTTGCCACTACATTACGGTAAAGGTACTCATACTTAATCAAATAACTAATTATGGACATCATCTAGAGTAGTGTAAGGCAAGAGTGTAATGATAGATATTATAGGGATTGAAAGAAATATGATACTTTTATTGCATGAATTGAAATTACTACAAATTTTGAAAGACAAAAGTACTTCGAATCCATAGCCAATGTCTACACTCACCCAATTTGAGTCATTCAAGAACTACTTATTCATTACTTCTTTCTTTCTTGCTCATTACATTAAAACATGTGTCATGGACTTGTTAATCCCAAATTTGAAAAGGAGAAAAACACTCATTCCAAATTTCATTAGAAATCTATTCTAGATTTAACTGTAGTCTACATGTTGCATATAGGCTGCTAGTCAGCTATAGCGAATGACAAATGATATAAACTAAGTAAAATAAAACAAAAATTTTAAATGTATAAATCTATAAACAATTAAAGACTATGGGATCGAAGGTAATTTTAAAAAAAACTAAAAATGTCAAAAGATTAGTTAACTATATTTATATTGTAGTATAAAATAGTCAATGAGTGAATATGATTATTAAAAGAGTGCTATATTGCCATTTGTATCACAAAACTATGAAATTTGAAAGTACAAATTTGACTTCATTCAAGGTAGCTAAAATCCAATACCAACCTCTTACTTCGTATTTAACTGCAAAATCTCTATCCGCAATAGTCCAATGTTTTGGATTCACAGTTGCCACCCCTTACCTACAAGCACCCCACCCACAATTACTTATGCTGACATGGTTTTTGTTCTCCTTATTAGAGGAAATTCTCTTTGCATCAAGCAAAAAAATTTGAAAATTTAGGCAACCACAAATGGAGTGATCGCGAGAGTGTCATAGATGATAGACACTTGTCACATACGACAAGCAATGTTGAACAGACAACTTGGCACCAAAATTCAAAAATGTGTTCGACAAAACAACCTTGATCCATTTAGGATCAAATTTGGTTATTAATAGCTTAGTTATATAATATAGCCATATTTGGTCAATCGCATGCCTATATAAAGTAACATGACTAGAACAAGTTATATACATGACTGAGGCAAGTTATGTGACTAGGGTTTTAAAACCCTAGCCAACACTTCTTTATAGCCACCGGTTTTGAAACCCTAATCACAATTGTTTGTAGCCACTACTTTAAAGTTGAACATTAGATTATTTTTACGCCTTTTATTGTTTCTTGTTGCCTCTTAAGTTTTGTTTCTTCTTACTTCTTAGTTTTAAAGTTTCTAGGGCAAAAAGAACAACTTTGAATAATTGGTGAAGAAAATTCATTTGTTTCTAAAATTTGGCATATATATAACTACTATGATATAATAGACAATGATAAAAAAAAACACTATATCCTACGCTCAGGTCAGATTCATAAAAAATTAATTCAAAATTAAATAAATGACACATGATGAAATTTTCAAAAATCATGATGTGACAAGTTTAAAAGTGTAGAAAAGATTAATGAAAGCAATTCAAAATCTTCAAAAAAATTTGATGTAAAATTAAATATTATATTATCCAAGTGTTTCAAAAAAATCAAAAAACAATATAAAATAATACTCCATATATTATATTGTAAAGCCTTAAGACTTAATTGTAAAGCTTTGATTTTAGCTTAAGAACTAATAGTATGGCCTTCATTACTCAAACCTAATAGCAAAGCCTTAATTAAACTTGAGTAGAGCAATATTCTGGGAAGCCTGCCTTATTGTAGCCCTATAAAATAAGATTTTATAAAGCTTCCATCATGTTGAACTTGCAATGTGGTAAAGCAAAAAGGCCACAACTACAAGTAACAAAATATTTGCAATCACAATAAACCAAATCCTAAAAATTCTAAATGGAGTGAATGAAAGGAAAATTCAAGCAAAAAGAAAAAATTTCATCGAGGGAGTGACAAATCTACCCTCAATATACAATATGTAATGCAAAAATCTCATACCATGAGAAATTAAAGATTACTAACCTAATCAAGCAAGGACCAAAAAAGTCCTTTTCTTATACAAGCTTACAATTTCCACAATCAAATGGATTGACATTTTCCATATTCCCACAATGTCAAGTTGTCTAATATCCTTTCATACAAATAAATTTCAAAAAAGAAACTTCTTCTATTGTATTTTCTCTCAATGCACTTAAACATGACAATTATTAACATCCTTTGATAAATGTACTCTCTATCTTGTAGAAATTAACTTCCAAAATTGACACTAAGGCAAGGATCAAAAATCCAATCACCTAATTATAAGCACAATAGCTGAAGCAACTAGAATAACTCACTATTGGAAAAAAAATAAAAGCTTACATGGTCTTCTTCTTGAAGGACTTCAAAATAATCAATTGATATTTCCATGTGAATAGTCTTCTCAATAAAGAATCCCCAAATTTTGATGTTGCAAACAGAAGGATGTAAGGTGAATGGTAGAGCTACAATCATTTCTATAGCTAAATTTGCCAACCTTTGATTTTGTACTCTTCACAAAAACAATAGGTGAAGAAAATGCAAGAGGTGACAACCTCTATGAACATGTTCTTGGAGTCATTTTCAACCGATGCAATAGTTTTCAATCAATGATCAACACCATAACATATTCATAAATGATGACAAATTCCAATGAAGAGCTCCAAACAATGTAGACTCCAATTGGTCAAGATTGCAAACCTCATCACCAATAATCACCACAAGAACACACGCCATTTTGGAAGTGGTGAAAGCGGTTAGCATCCCTCACAACAATCTCTCGTTCAATCGCCTTTGAGATAAACTTGGTTGCTGTATGGCAATCTGAACACACTCGAAGGTTCTTGAACACCCGAATTGGCTCTCCAAGGGGTGTCCGCATGAGTCCATAAGCAATAGCCAACTTCTCACTATGGGAGCAAAGAGCAAGTTCTTTCTCCTCCTCCTCAATGTTCCGCAACACTAGCCGGGTATCAGGAATGTACCCTTCAGCCTTAATTTTCTCACTTAATCTCCTCAGCTCAGCATAGATCTCCTTCGCTTCTGAGTGAGAAGTATCCCCTACGACGAAGTCATGGACCTTGTTATCAACTTCAATCCAGCTACGCCCTGGCTCCTTGCGTATACCTCTCTCCTGCATCATACTGCGCACCCACAACACCTCCTCCCACTTGCCAGCTGCAGCATAGATATTCGAGAGAAGCACGTATGCAGAAGCATCCATCGGTTCCAACTTGAGACTCTCATTAGCGGCAAGTTTGCCCAAATCCACATTACCGTACGTTTTGCAAGCACCAAGCAAGGCTCCCCAAGTTGCCTCATCTGGTTCCACTGGCATGTTCTCAATCAAGAGCTTTGCTTCCTCCAAGTGTCCTGCTCGGCCAAGAACATCCACCATGCAGGTACAAAGCACAACGGTAGGTTCGATGCCATAATCTTGTGTTATGGCGAGAAAAAGTCTACGGCCCTCATCCACAAGGCCAGCATGACTACAGGCCGACAACACTGCAACGAAGGAGACCACATTAGGCTTCACACCGTCTGCAATCATATTTTTGAACACTTCCAGGGCTTTGTGCCCACATCCATGGTCTACAAGTCCACCAATCATCACGTTCCATGTGATGACGTCACGATCCTCCATCCGGTCAAAAACTAGCCGAGCATCAACCAAACTGCCACACTTTCCATACATGTGGACAAGCGCATTGCCCACACGCAAATCCGACTCAAGTCCAGCTTTGAGGACATGCCTGTGAACCTCCTTCACCCACTCCAAAGCCCCTGTGCTGGAACATGGATTCAAAATGCTCGCATAAGTTAATGCATCGGGTTTAAAGCCTTCCCTTCGCATTTGCATGAACAGTTCATATGCTTCTTGCCCACATCCGTGTTCGGCAAGTCCACCAATCATCACGGTCCATGTGATGACGTCACGATCCTCCATCCGGTCAAAAATTAGCCGAGCATCAACCAAACTGCCACACTTTCCATACATGTGAACAAGCGCATTGCCCACACGCAAATCCGACTCAAGTCCAGCTTTGAGGACATGCCTGTGAACCTCCTTCACCCACTCCAAAGCCCCTGCGCTCGAACGTGGATTCAGAATGCTCGCAAACGTGATTGCATTGGGTTCGAGGCCTTCCTGTTTCATTTGGAGAAGCAGTCCATATGCTTCTTGCCCACATCCGTGTTCGGCAAGTCCACCAATCATCACGTTCCACGTGATCACATCACGATTCTCCATCCCGTCAAAAACTAGCCGAGCATCAACCAAACTGCCACACCTTCCATACATGTGGACAAGCGCAGTGCCCACACGCACATCTGATTCAAGCCCAGCATGTCTTACATACGTATGAACTTCTTTGCCCCACTGCAAAGCTGATGGATCGGCACATGCCTTCAGGATGCTCGAGAAAGTAAATGCAGTAGGCTGGACCCCTTTTTGGCACATTTGATTGAAAAGTTCCATTGCTTTTTCAGCGTGATTGCGCTTTGCATAACCTCCAATCATAATGGTCCAACTGAACACGTTCTTGTTCACAAGTTTATCAAACACTCCACGTGCGTCCTCCAATTCTCCACACCTGATATACACGCTCACTAGGTTGTTTGCCACATATTTATTCTGCTCCATTCCACTCTGGTTGATGTAGTCGTGAACCTGCTTCGCGACATTAACATTAAGGTTTTCCTCCTTCAAGCACCGTCTCAAAACTTCAACATACATAAACGAGTCGATGGCCATGCCTTGTTCTAGTCCATTCTTCAAATTACCAATTGCTTCAGTCGTGCTTCTTGCAGTTTTCAAGGACATACTACCGCCACCACCCGGTACAATATGCCTCGACTCTCTTGCAGTACTAGGCACAATGCATCCTCTTCCATTGGAGCCCTTAGATAGCCTGATTCATCAATAAATTCTTCAATAGAAATCCCTTCGAAAGGAGAACACTGATACACAGTGAAAGGGTGCAAGATCACTAATGCCCAGTACTCACATATTTCAACATCCACAAATTTGCATCCATCCATCTTAATTCTTAATATCTCTCACATACACAGCAATTCATTGCAAATCATTCCACTTCAAGTGCACCCAGTAAGCCAAAAGGAAGAACAGAGCATATTGCACACACAAAAATCCTTAAACTCACCCAAAATCACATATTTCTAGATGCACCTACTCTAGGCACTAGACAAGGTAGCCAACTCAATTCCTAAAGTTACCTGTCTCCTTGTGTTGTGTCTTGAGAATCTTTGGAGCGATAATCAACAGGAGGTTGCATTCTCCCTTCAGTTGTCAACTTGAGCATTGCCTTTACCCATGGTGGAGTTGACCAGCCATATATCCAAAGTGCTTTCCTTGCCACCTTATGCCTAAAGTCAGGTGATCTAGGATTCCTCTGTAGGCACCACAACCCATGATCAGATACTACAAAAATGTATCATTATCAGTTCGCATCTAACAATCAATATTCCAGGAATATTTGTTGATGACACTGCAATGATCTGAGCAGTGTTCACTCCACTCAACAACGCAATTTCACACTTGTTGCTTTACGAAGTGCCCCCAAGTGCCCATGGCCTTGTACAAGCAAGAAACGTCCCGTCACTTGTTGAGCCGAGTATATCTAGTCATACCTTGTCAGCTCTGTTGTCCCACCACTGCGTAGGATCCGCAAAGTACTCTTTCCAGAGATCTTCAACCGACTGTAGTTCACCTGAATCCACCGCAACTTGCTTTATCCATGTCAGCCACATTCTCACCAGGAGAGGCAAACTCTTTCTGTGACGATGGGCATATGATACATACCTGAAGCATTGGAATTCGAAGGTGATCTCTTCCAAACTGATGAAAATGGTGAACACCGGATTGGTCCACTGCCTCGTATGTGAGAGGACAAGGGCAGGGATAAAGAAGGGTAGATAAGCCATCGAGACCTGAAAACTGAGATTGCACAGATATCCTGGGTACACAAACGTCAACACTCTGTTAATAAGCAACTTCGTACCATTCAAAGTGCTCTTCCCATCAATACCGGGGTTTAGGGTTCGGTCAACCATGTTCACATCCTGTTACGTTTGGAAAAATGTGAAAACCTCTTCATCAAACAATGCTGTAAAGGAGACCTCATATTTCGACACATTTGTTGTCAGCATGACCACAGTAGTCCAACCCCATGTCACAAGTCATCCAACCGCTCAATTCACTCACCTGTGCACCACCTAGTCCACGCACCGACAAAAAGATTCTCTGTTCTCTCCTGCACAGCAATTGTTGTCTACAGTCTAAATCCCATGACACCAATTGAGGTGGCAGTCCCATCACTAACTGCCTGCATTACAGAAATCAATTCACACTAATTGTTACTAAGAAGAACATCACAAAGAACAACGCCGGAATGGACCTCAGAATTGAACCTGTGGACAGAAACACATCAAATTGAAAAGAAACTACATGTGCGAAAATCTGCTACTACCTCCAATCCTGAAAACCCGAACACATTAACCCTTAAACGTCGGGCCGGGCACCGTGGGAGGAAGCAGGGGCACCGTGCGAGAAAGCGGGCTGCGACTAGTGTTGCTGACCGAAGGTGGACACGCTGTTCACGATCTATGAACAGTGTTACGGAAATGATGCAGTTGTTCAGCCTGGCGACTGCAAAAGGGGACCAATGGAAACGGTCGTCGACCAGGTTACCAATGCCCTTCTAACACGATTTTCTCTGTGTGTCCGACACAAGTGGAATCAACGAACACGTCTGTAGCTACAGTCCCGCCCACATGTGCCGTTTGTCTACAGTCAGTGGCGTCCCTTCTTCCTTCCTCGCAGTAATGTAACAGCTATTTTGTGTAATTCGCCACTTTGCAAAGATTACAAATTGTGTTTGCTCGAGCATGTGAAGAACTACTGAGACAAGCACTAGTGTAACATGTGGAAGCAGAACACTACTTGAAAGCTTATATTTATATGGGAAGTTCAGAGCTTGCATCCCAACTCTTTGGTACAAATCACTTTCTTGCTGCGGCATTCTCTCCGCCTGATGAACGGAAACGATCATACCTAAACACTGAATGAAGCACAGTCACGTAGCATTCTATTCCACGCGCTTTCCAGGTCATGTTCTTATTGACCTGCATATACGATACAGTGCACATGATGAGAACAAGAAAGTCATGTCCACGTTTCTACAAGCTCCTTGATAGTGATCCACATGTGTAAAACAACACAAACAAATTGGAAAATTGACAGGAGGGGAACCAGAATACAAAAGATGACATGGTGAGCATCAATGACTGCTCTCACCTTTTGAAACCGCTGGAGTGCAGAACACAACCAATTACTACGTTCACTGAGGTACAGAATGAGACCACGGGAGCTCATTACCCTGAAATGTACATTGCTATCTACTCGTGAATATGACAATGACCATGGACATTACTGAACTCACATTGAGGTCTGAAATTCTCTTCCGACTGTTCCGCTCCATGGGCTGAAGTCGAATTTCAGACACAAGAGACTCACATCGCTATGAAGAGGGCGGTGCTGTCATTGAAGAGACCGAAAAATTCTTCCAAGTCATGTACCTTCACGAAGAGCACATCGTACTGCAGAAGAAGAAGCCACATATCCCGCTCCACTGCCGCCTGCCGCAACCAAGTTCGTCAGTCAAAGTTCGGAATCTATGACAACAATCAAGAACTTGCGGAATTTAGAATGACGTTTCTCCAGATTCCCAAAAGCACTGTTGACAAAATGGAGAAAATGCACAACTCATAATGGAGCCACGCTGGAGTGACTCAAGTACCTCCTTCTCTCTCAGCAACCCAAGAAGTGTCTGCCTGCGCAGTAAAGGTGAAGTGAAGCTGAATGACTGACAATCACACTGCAAACGCTAATGCAAAAGCCCAATTGACGTACCTTTTTCATGGCTCAGTAAGTTTCCCACAGATTCACTGACTGCGTTGGCTACTTATTCTCCCCCTACATCTGAGCATCCATTGTCCCCAGTATCGAGCTGTCACGAAGCCATACCAGCGAGTTCTCCTCAGCGCAGATGGCACTAACATTGTTCACAAGGCGCTTGTCTGGAAAACACGTCCACTACTTGCACAGTCAGCATCGTCTGCAAGGCATTTCCTGTCTTCTTCGAATCCTTCCTCGCTGTGTTCTCTTTCTCAATTAATGCAAACAGCGGAAGAAATGAAGGCGAAGAGCAGTGGTCGTAAAGCACCTGCTTAGAAGTTTTGAACGTGGGAAATGTTGAACAAGTCTGGAGTCTTCCAGTTACAATGCATTTCCTCCTGATGAAGCAGTTGCCGCAATTCGTATGACCGCTAACCACCGGCTGAAAATCCTCACCTCCCGCGACAGGGCACTGAAGGAGCGATTAGGGTTTCATGATGAACCCTTCCGATGGCAGGGCCGGGGTGAATCGACCCCCTCGGTCACTTGGAAATTTTTTTTTTTCCACGCATGAAATGCTTTGCAAATTCTGAATTCATATTTGCAATCTAAATGCCCCCAATGAGCCAGACCAACACTGTAAGGGAGGAGGCTCAGAAATTGGTGATTTAAGAGGTGATCTCCCTTTTTCATGTATTTCTTTTGATGCAAATATTTTGAACTTACTTTTCAGGCATAGAAAAATAGACAGAGAATCTAACACAAGTCGTTTCATATTTTTTGAAACATTATTGAATTAGTTGTGAATTTTCAATCACAAACTAGCATAGGGCCCTATTTGTGATTAGTAGGCCTTGGAAACCCATACATGCACAATTTGAAAATAAATCTGGCTTTGTTCAAGAAGTAGCATTGTAGAAAGTAATAGCATTGTAACATGTAGAAAGTAATCAAGATGGTTTCTAAATGTGTTCCTTTCTAAAACTGAAATGAATGCTTGAACTATTCATTATTTCAGATTTTTAAACAATTATAAGAAGGGAGTTCAACAACCAATTCTTATTATGAATAAAATTAGTAAATACCTATCCACTTAATTAGAAATGAAGCCATTGTGGCTCAGAAACCATCTATTGAAGAAGGAAAAAACAAACTCTTTTCACGCTCCAATGTAATTGGAAGTTCATTTACCATAAGAGGATTTTTGGCCCCCAAGAAGACTATTTCAGGGGTGTTCTCAAAAATTGTTCCCATTGCTGTAGACTAGCCCCCTGCAGGTCTGAATTTTTGAATTTAAAAAAAATTAATTAATTTTTTAAAATTTTTTTTAAAAAATTCAATTTTTTTTTTCAAAATATTAAATAATTAATTAATTAGTATTTTTTGACATGGCAGTTGCTCGACCACATCAGCACTACATTCCCTATGTTCCCAATATGTTCCTAGCATTTGGGAACTTGCAATCTTGTAAACTAGCTGAAAATCCTCTAATGCCACAATCAAGTTCCATTTCATAGCCTCCTACTAGATGGTGGCAATAGCTTGGACGATTTTAGAGCCCTCTCCTATAGCTGGAGTTAAAAGCATACTTCCAAATATGGTAAATGAGAATTAAAGTAATTATGGTAGGAGGCTCACAAACCAATCATTTAAGAGCTAATCTGCCTTTTCCATGTATGTCTTTAGATGGAAATATTTTTAGTTTATTTTCCAGTTTAGGAAAAATAGATGAGAAATCTAACATAAGTCATTTCATATTTTTTGAAGCATTATTGAATTAGTTATGAATTTTCAAACACAATTTGCCATAGGACCCTA
Organism: Thuidium tamariscinum; assembly: GCA_947034885.2. Taxonomy (NCBI): domain Eukaryota; kingdom Viridiplantae; phylum Streptophyta; class Bryopsida; order Hypnales; family Thuidiaceae; genus Thuidium; species Thuidium tamariscinum. Next base: position 15,858,684 of record OX344757.2, read on the forward strand.
TTTGTGATTAGTAAGCCTTGAAAACCCATACATACACAGTCTCAAAAAAAGTTGGCTTGGTTCAAAAAATAGTAATGTAACATGTAAAAAACACTAGAAGGTTTCTAAATGTGTCCCTCTCAAAAACTAAAATGAATTCTTCAATTAATCATTATTTCACATTTTTTTAACACTTGAAAGAAGGTAGTTCAACAACCATTTTTTATTTTGAATAAAATCAGTAGACACCTATCCACTTAGTTAGGATTGAACCCATTGTAACTTTGAAACCATCCATTCAAATAATAAAAATCAAATCTTAGCATGCTTCAATAGAATTCACAATTCATTTTCTCACAATGAGCTATCCATTTCAGACCGTCCTATTGGGCAGGTGCAAAAGCATGTACAGTTTATGAGCCTCCTACCATACTATCTTTCAATTGGAGATCACAGACTAAGACCACTGACTAGTCTAGTAGCAAGGGTATTCATATAAGTAAATTTCTTTTGCATCTAAGGTATACATACCAAGTTTTTTTCTTGTAAACTTTGCACAACCTCCTGGTCTTTTCCAAAGACCATGGTCCATGAGTTGCACATACATGGGGGGCAAAACTCAAAAAACTTGTCACTCTACTTGGAAATTTCGAAGTCAACTCTTTTGTCAATTTCATTTGGAATGACAAATGGATCATAGGGTCTATTAGAAATTTGAAACTCAAGAGTTCACAATAGTTGTATTTAAAAGAAAATGAAAGAGATGGTGCCACCATTTGTGGGCTACCTATTAAGGTGCTATAATATCTTCAAAGTTGGTTAGCATTGTCAATACTTCTTATATTTCTTTAATATTGTAAGTGAATTGTACCTATTCAGACAAGTTTTTTCCTCCTTTGACCTTTTTTTGCACAATGTCTTTGTCTCTCCATCTCGTAAATGTACCTCAACGTATGTGGATAATAGCAGAATAGGAACTCTATCTTTCCAAACAATACAACAAATTCGTTGCAATTTGTACATGTAAAAATTCACCCACTCCATGTCCTTCTTGATAATGTTCTTATTCCCACTAGAAGAAAACTACACTATTCATGCCAAAAAGTGTGTTAAACTTATTAAATCTGTGTTTTATTCAACAAGGACTGCGTTGTGCCTGCGTTGCATTCAACAGAACGTGTGGAGTGGATTGTGTTGAGTTGTCCCTTCATAATGCAAAATTTTGCGTTTCAATGTTTCAACACAAATTTGAACAACCCAAACTTAGAATTGAACAAGTAAAATGCAGAATTTCGTGTTAGAATGAAAAATTCCACTTAACAAAGGGAGACTTCAACACAATCCACTCCATATGTTTCTATTGACTACAACATAGTTTTTGTCAAATACAACGTACCCAAGTTTTTGTCAAATACTAGTTTTCTTTTAGTATCCACATTTCCTTGGATACATATTTGTGATTTGACTTCAAAGTCCTTGTTGCCATGGTCCGTCGGTCCAATTATTGCAAAAATAACGGTACGGATGTGGAAAAAAACTATCCATTGTGGCAATGTGGCCTAGACCATATATATACAATTCTCATGAGATCTAAGACCATTTCTACTCCTTGCATTCCAGATCCCTTTCCTTTTTTGGCCACAAATTGTAAACATTGTGTAGGTTGTGAAAGCAAGGTACTATATTCAGTCTTTTTTGCAATAAACTTGAAAAGTCCACATGTTTTTCACAACAACATCTGCAATTGCCCAAACCTATATGTCAAATTGTACTAGTTTTGCTCACATGTATTGCCTTATTGGACTATTTCCTAGGGAGATTACTCATGGTTTTTAGAAAACTATGTGAGTTAAAAGATAGGGTCGATTTAATTCAAAGGGGATAAATTTTATATAATATGTAGGGCAACTATAGGGTCCTTAAAATGCCACATATCATATTATATATAAATTAGGCTATGTAAAAAAATTATTTAGTAGGAATTTTTATTAATAAATTAGTCTTTACAAATAAGGTCTATACAAAAAAAATTGTAATACAATTAGTATAAACGTAGACAATTTTTTTAAGTGAATGATAAAACCTATACAATCTAGTAAATAATTGTAGCCTGTACACACAAATCTTTCCATAAATATGCCAACTATGTAACATGTAAGAATCTATTATTTCAAGACAAAAGAGTTGAACTGTAAATTTACAATGAGATTGTATTATAGGGATTTGTGTTCACACAAAGTACCCATTAAGAAATTATTGTAGGATTTGGGTACTGTCACTTCCATGCAACTAGGGTTGCAGAGAACATTGGCCTTGTTGTCTTGCACCGTTGATTCTAAACTCAAACCATTGCAAATGCATATATATATAGAGAGATAAAATATACGGTCTCTATATACAATAGAGGTCATATTCAGATGTTAATCTACACTATTTTTAGAGTGTTAATTTCTCATGTTGTTGATGTTATATTGTTAGTATTGGTATTTTTTTTAGTTTTAGTATCATAACTATGTTTAATGTTTTTATGGTGTTGTTTGTTATTCACCATATCAGGTTGTTTAGAATATATGGTATAGAATTTAGAAGTATTTAAAATTAATGTTGCATTTCACACTTTTATTTGTCATTTGAAATTGTACTACAATACAAGTAGTGCATATATAAAAAAGAAAAGTGTACATGTATGACACTAGTTTTATAGTGTCTATTGTATATAGGTATGAAAAAATTAGACAAATAAATTTTGTATATAAGATAGCCCAACTATAAAAACAATATAAATGAATTTATAAAAAATCATAGGATATTTAAAATATACCCTTGATATCTTTATATATAAAAATATGATCATCTTAATTACTATAATGAAGGTAAATAGCCCTATGTTAAATATCCTGTTCACGTACATGTATACCTCAGTGTATACTTAAAATTACAAGGAGTGATCTCCCCGGGGACTATATTGGCCCTTATAACTAACCATGGATTCATGAACAATGACTTGTTGATGAGGTTTCTACAAATTTTGATAGATATTGAAAATGCATAGCTTTATATAGCCAAAACACTTTTCCTATTTTATTAGCCCTATCTAATGCCCCATTCACTACATGCAAACACCATGATATGCTCTCAAATTATTCTCTACTAAAAAGTTTTGATATTACTCGACAAAGCAACAAAGGTTCCTCTTTTGTCCAATAACATCTCATGTTTGGCATTTTCTTGACACCTATAAATAATAACACCGTAAATATGTGCAAAATTCATAGTATTCTAAAGGAGTCCAATCTAAAGCACCATTAGTTCGACCCATTTCTTTGACTTGTACAATTGAAGCATATTCATTAGTCTCTTTAACAATTTTGATCATTGTCCCTCGAGTCCAAAACTTCTCAAGCACCTAAAGACATATTGGTAATTCTTCATAAATAATTGTACACCCAGGTTGAGGACCAAAGAAGATATCGTAGGACTTGTATAATTTCAAATACTAGGAAGCCACGTCTAGACTTCCTTTAGTTTAGTCCAAATTTCAATAAATTAGCATAGAGATGAAATGTTAATGAATGAATCCCTAAACTAATGGCTCTTCTCAATGTAGGGGGGTAAGGTTTGAAGGTCTCTTCTATGTTTCTCTCTTGATGTGTGTGTATATGTGTTTAGGTGGGTGCTTGAGGAAAATGGTTGGTAACAGATTTTGAAGAGGTTAAATAAGAAAATTCACTAAGTAAATTTTGATACAATTCCCTCTAGGGCTTGGGAGGAGGTTGGTTGAAGTTAGAGTTACAGAAAAGATCTTAGAATAGAGCTACGACTTTAGAAGGCAAGATTAAAAATAGTACAACAAATTTGAAAATGAAACTTGGTAGATTGAAGTGCATTTGAGTTGGATTTTCAACAAGCCTAGTTTTACTTCATTCAGAGCAAGTATGAAAATTCAACAACTATTTTAGTGCATGGGTGTTTATTGTCAATTTCAACAAGATGGTTAACTTTGACAAGCGAGATAAAGATAATAGTAATACAAAATGACTTGAAATTTGGAAGGTAGTAAATGGGCAGGTTGGCTTTCTAAGAAGCTTAAGATTAGATGACATTGGAGGGCATTGGAGGGTTGTTTTGGCTCTATTTCCAAAATGGTTCCTGATGTTGTTGGCTGTTGTGAGGCTGGCGATAACCCAAAAAATAAATAAATTTGGATCCTGAAATATGAAAAAAAAGTCTAATTTAAAAAAAATTAATTGCGTGGCAATGTCTTGATTACATAGGATTCTTACTCTTGCAGTAGAAACTGCGTTCCCGCAGTCTCCCAATGCCCTCAAATTTCATCTAATGGTGCAAAGATGAAGAAGAAGCAACCATTTTAGGAGAAAGAGGTCTGTTGCCCTTAGATTCAAGCAACAACTTGAGGTTTTTGTGATCTTTGGGCATTAATTTTGATGAATACACTTATATAGAACTCAGTGTATTGCCTTTGAGTTTTTCATGGCTATCAAAATATGTGTAAGTGAATTACTCACTAAGGAAATTCTAAAGTGAAGGATTATCTTTCAATTCATAAAATATCAAGGTGCATAAAGTAGAATATTTGATTCTATGTGCAACTTACAATGAGGGTGGTGCAATGAGCTATATATCTATGCATTGCTAGGAGATTCTAATACAAATTAAATTTGTGTGAAGAAATCAAATAATTAATTTGTGAAGGGTATCATGAATTTGGTATAGTTTTTAGTTTGTTTTTTTCCATATTTGCCTACTTAGGAGTCTTAGGACAATGTATGAAATATACTAATCTACAAGTTTAAGGAAAATTTCCTTGCTTCAGAAGGCTAGATAGTGCACACTTCCTTTTGGACTCTTCTAAGGTGTTTTTTGCCATCTTGGTTAGAAACAATCATAGGAGATTTAATATTACAATTTTGTAAGGGAAGGAGAAGTTTTGAATCTAAGAGTATTCCCAAAATTATAATGCTTTCATATAACTTGTTGAACAAAGAGAGTATATTAAATAGGACGGTAAATCCTACAATCGAATCGGGCCTAGCATGGTAATTTTGGATTTTTTGGGATAAAAGTGAAAAAAATCTCCCCTCTTTTTAGCCATGTCTAGAATATGATCTAAACCATCCCCCACCATTTAAGGACCTTTGATTGCAAATATGAATTTAGAATTTGAAAAAAATGATTTGCAAACAGAAAAAAATTTCAATGTTTTCTCCAAAGGTAAATCCATTTTCTAGGCCCACCTTTGATGGTAGGATTCTTTCTTTTTTATCAGCACCATGGGACCAGATTGCACCATTTCAAAATAAATGTCTTTTTTTCTTTAGATAAAAGTAATCTTTTTTTGCTAGAAATTTTCTAGTTCTCTATAAAGTATGGATGAAGTTGCCAAATTGGGATGAAAAAGTGTATGGATATGAAAGAAAAGTGTTTTTAAGTCCAACAAATGGATGAATGTAGAAATACAAATTTGAAGTGATTTCCATCTTGTCACTTTTTCAAAAAGTAAAAAATAAAAGTTGGTAGAATTTAATCCTAGAGCATTTGGAATCACGTCCAAAATTGACAATTGGGAAAAATCATTATAAAGTACTATTTGGAAGAATATTTTGGAATTTTGATACAAACAAAAGTTGTAAATTTTGAATTTTAGATTCCATTTGTATAATTAGATTTTCCAATACTTTCACCAATACTTTTCTATAAATTCAAAAAGGAAAATTTCAAAATCCCTTCAAAATATTGTCATTTTTCAAGTAAAACTTCTTGGAGCCATGGGTTTGAAATGAGGTTCTCTTCATATGGTAATTTTTTGAAATTTTTTGTTTTTTAATTCTATAACCTCATTTTTGCAAATTTGGTTTTGAACTATAGTCAACGCAAGTCAACGACTTGACATACTTCTACATTTGTAATTTTAGAAAATTATATACTTTAGAAATACCAAATCCAACCCTTGGATAGAAAAAAACTTCATAAAACTTCATAAAAATTAGGATGACTTCCATCCAAGCAGAACAAGGCAAAAAAGTAATTTGAATTTGTTCATTGCCTAGAAATTGGACATCAACACGTTCCAAGATTAACATCCTGTAGGACTCGAGTGGTTATATGGTAGGAGGTTCCAAAAGCGACCATGTAAGAAGAAGAAGACCTTTGTGAAGAAATGAAGGCACTGGATGAATATTTTTAAAATTAAAATGCAAAGACAAATTAGTGATGCAACATTTGCAACTTCCATGAGAATTTTTTGAGCTATGAAACATTAATTACAAATTTATGAAGGAAGAATACGGTAGGTATTTATTATTGTTCATAGGTAAAAGTTGTAATGAAAATGCCAATGGTAAAGAGGAAACAAAGGACATCTAAAAATGCATGAAAGCATTGCCAATAAAACTTTCTGGAAGTGCTTGTAAAGTTTGGCACACAAGCAAAAATGAATCGCTTTGTATGTGGCTTGAAAAGAAGGACTCTTGACATTAAATACACATGTGCTTTTAATAAAAAAACATGTGTCAGAAATTTGAGCCCAACATTTCTTTGGCCATATAGTTTTTTACCACAGTAAAATAAAAATGCAGCCACCAATGTATACAAATTTATTTTTTATAATGTCTTTCAATTACCACCATAACTTGTTCACAAAATGAAACTAAAGTATAGTTTCAATGACCTTACAAAGGTGGTTGAAGGACTCACTTTTGTTCAAATTGGGCCCATAGTACAAAATTGAATACTCCATATATTTTAGACATGCCACTACAAGAGAAAGGGGTGTTTTAAGTAGTGTCCTAGACATCACGTCTTTTAAGTAATGTCTTTTAAGTAAGGTTTTAAGTAAAATTTTACTAAAAAGACTGTCTTTTTAGTAAATTTTTATTTAAAACCTTACTTAAAAGAAAGACGTGATGTCTAGGACACTACTTAAAACACCCCTTTCTCTTGTAGTGTGCCATGCATTTTCTACCCTTCTGTAGGAGCGATTCATAATGACTGGTTGGTTTTCAAACTTCCTACCATAGGCTATTCATCTTTGGAGAGATATTTAGAATTTAGTTCGTACTAGTGAGCCATGTATTGATGCCATGGTCAAAAGTGAGAACTAAAGTAAAAGTAATTTTCTAATTTTAGAATCCACTAAAACTTTGAAATTCAATAACTTTCACATTGTAGGTCGGAACGCGACGAAACCAAGCCCGTACACCCCTCCTTGCCAAGAGCTTTCTAACGGTACTAAGCACGTAGCCGGGGGATTTACGGTCCAAGAGATCTCAACGTGACAAACAAACAAACAAACAACCTTCATTAAGGTATGGACTAGTATGCCCTGTGCCGTTGGTACAATCAAAACTAAAGTAAAAGATATTTTTAATTTTGTAAATCCATCTAAACTTTGAAATTCAATAACTTTTTCACTATGAGTCCAAATGCCATGAAACCAAGCTCATGCATCCCTCCTCGTCAAGAGCTTTCCAACGATCCCAAGCACGCGCCCAGGGGACGTATGGTTTGGGAGATCTCAACGTGACAAACAAAACAAACAAATAATCAAAACAAACAATCTTCTTTAAGGTATAGACTAGTGGCGATGCGATAATCAGAACTACAGTAAAAGTAATTTTTTAATTTTTTAATTCATTAAAACTTTGAAATTCAATAACTTTTTCACTGTAAGTTGAAATGCTGCGAAATCAAGTTCATGTACCCCTTCTTGCTAAGAGCTTTCTAACGATACCAAGCATGTCTCCGGAAGATGCATGGTCCAGGAGATCTCAACGTGACAAAACAAATAAAACAGAACAAACCTATCTATCTTAAGGTATAGACTAGTGGGCCTTGTGCTGATGCTACAACCAGATCAAAAAGTAGAAGTCATTTTTTAATTTTAGAACGCATAAAAACTTTGAAATTCAATAACCTTCTCGTCGTAAGTCAAAATGCCACAAAATCAAGCCCATACACCCTCCTCGCCAAGAGCTTTTCAACGGTACTAAGTATGCGGTCAGGGGATGTACAGTCTAGGAGATATCAACGTGACAAAACAAACAAAACAAACAAACAAAACAAGCTAGTGGATTCTATGCTGTTGCCACAATCAAATCCAAAGTAAAAGATATTTTTTTATTTTTAAAATTCATTAAAACTTTGAAATTCAATAACTTTTTCATGATGAGTCCAAATGGCACGAAACAAAGCCCGTGCACCCCTCCTTGCCAAGAGCTTTCTGACGGTACCAAGCACGCGGTTGGGGGACGTACACGCCGGGAGATTTCAATGGGACAAACAAAATAAACAAACAAAACAAAACAAACTACTTTCCTTAAGGTATAGATGACCTACTTATGTAGCTATAAGTCTTGATCCCTGGCGACAAACTATGCCTGGGATTAGGACTCATGGATGAATGATATTTATGGATAAATGCTGTTGCGGCCCGTTAGTTCGAATCATCTTCAGCTTTTTTTTTTAGTTTTTCAGAAAGTGCCAAAATGGTAACCACTTAAAATTTGGTGAAGCATTGTATATCTCCATCCATCCATCCATCCATCTTTTTTACCGAAAAACACTTTTCAATTATATCCATGCACTTTTTCATCCAAATCTGACGATTTCATCTATATTTTGAATAGAAATGAAGAAATTCTAGCGAAAAAGAATTTCTTCAAATCGCCCAAATGGAGAGCCAGAGCAGCGGCCATCTCTGAAGCAAGTCGGAGAAGACGAGGCAGAGCCTTGAAGAAGACTCTTCAAAGCTCTGCTTCGTCTTCTCCGACTTGCTTCAGAGATGGCCGCTGCTCTGGCTCTCGCAGCGGGCCTCCATTTCACATCTCCAGCCAATTCCTGACGCTCTCGTCGCCTGTTATCACACCTTTGCTTTCTAGTCCACTCGCACTTCTCTCTCAATCGATTCTCCTCACTTTTTGATCTATGCGGTTTCGTATCGTATCTCGATCGCCACTTTTTGTTGCTTGCGCGCTTTCCACAAGGCGATCATGACGAGCTCCACTGCAGCGAAAGCTCCACCCTCCGATTCCGAAGAACAGGATGTGGCTCATGTCCCTCCCGATGTCATGATTCCTCGCAGGTAAGTTTCTTAATTGCTTTCTCACCGACAGTCATATTTTCTCTCGTCACCATTGCTGATCGTGGCTTCTGTGTGTGATAGACGGACTGTGTTAGTGCAACATTACGAAATCTGATGTCGAATTGGGAGTAGAAATCGTAATTTGAAGTTTGTGTTAACTTTGGAGTCGTCTCGGAGAATTATAACGGTGTGATTTTTTTTGAAATTTTAAGGCATTTGCTGCGTTAGCTGAAGCGCGCTCGTGTGGAGCGTTTACTAGTTCCTTTAGTTTAGGGTTTCATAGGTTGAGCTGAGGGGATGCGGTATAGTGATTTTGGTCTCGTGTGAAAAAATTACAGAGGAAATGATTGTTTTAGAATTTTCTCATGAATTCTCGTGAGTGGCGTGAATGGCAGTATGTGTTCAGAATCGTGCTTCATTTTCAAATTTCCATCACATTGGAGTCATCGAAATTATTGCAATTGAATATTAAAATTTTTGTAATGTTGGGCGCGGTACGTCCAAGGCGTCCTGAAATTGAGATTGGGTTTATCGGTAATCCGAGTTGGTTATCAACGGTACTCTGTGTTCAGTGCTTTGGCGTGGTACTGCGAATTGTTGAATTCGGATGGATGTTTTGGAATTCGGGGGTTGCAGTTATCAGCTTACATTGCTTGAGCAAGCAAAGAAGGAGAATTCAATTGTGTACCTGGAGACAGGAAGCGGAAAAACCCACATAGCTGTGATGCTATTACTGCACATCGCTGATGTTATCCGGAAGCCTAGCGCACGAATTGCCGTCTTCCTCTGTCCGAATGTGTCGCTCGTTCAGCAGGTACCGTGATAACGTCTTAGTATACTCAAATTGTGGTTCATTCTGTTCTTGAAATATTTAGTACTGGTAAAACGCCTGATTCCTGTATGTAGGGTTCATGGCATTGCGCTTGAGCGGAATGGCTTGATGTTGCTCTGTGTAGTTCTGAGAAATTCGTGTGGATTGGTGGTGGGACAGCAAGCAAAAGTTGTTGAACAGCACACGAACTTGAAAGTTGGGACGTATTTTGGAGAGATGAATATTGATGCCTGGAAATCTGAGACATGGGAGGCAGAGCTTGAGAAGAAAGAGGTATTGCACTTCCCTTTCCGCTCAATAGCCATTCTCGAAGTATGCTGCACGTACTCTTTGAATTGCTTGTCTATCATATGGAATGAAAGGAATGTCTATCTATTGGCTTTGATTAATTTACTGGCCGCCTTTTGTCGTCATGTTCGTTTTTAATTTGGAAGTCCAGAGGCGTGACACTGCTGTTGCTATTTTTTGCCAAGCGATTCTTTGAAATGTAAATTATTTTGAGGTAATGTAGACCAGTAATTATTTTGAGTCGATAATGTAGACCAGTATAAGTGACATTAGTCCATGTGGTTTTGCAGGTATTTGTAATGACTCCAGCAATTCTGCTCCAGAATCTTCACCACTGCTTTATGAGAATGGATTGCATAGAGCTTCTCATTTTCGATGAGTGCCATCATGCCGACAAGCGACACCCGTATGCATGCATTATGCAGGTACTCCATCAATTCTTCCTTTTCTCAGCCTCTCTAGCACTTGATGAAATCAGCTCTAGAAAGTACATTCTTCGTTGATTCCATCACCACTAATTCTGGAAGTATATTAAGTGACGTTCAGCTGCCATCACGAGTGTGGTTCAATTTATTTGCTTCCATCTCAGTTTGAATTGCTCGGTAGGAATTTTACCATCCGCGGAGCAAAGACGATTCTTTCAAGCTTCCTCGTATACTAGGGATGACGGCGTCTCCCTTTCATGGGAAAGGTATAACCATGAGGGCATTGCACTTCTTTCGAATCTTTATCACTTTTCCTATTGTAGAAGTAAAGAGTTTTTCTCTGAGATATGATATTTGCTGTTAATCGAACTTGTGAGCTTCGTGTGTTTTACAGGACCATGCGTTGATTCTACTAGTTATGTTCAACCCTTTTGGTTCTTCTAGTTATGTTCTATTTGAGTATCTTTGTTTGTTTGCTTGCTCCGACCAACCTCGTTCTTTCTCTTCTGATGCTTTTGATGTGCTTTACATTTACTTGTTGGGTGGTTCTTGCACTTGAGAATGTGAAGAACACTCCTATGACCACTTGGGATTCTAAGGTGCCAGTTCGTTTTCAAAATTTCTTAACGGAATTTCCACTGTTTCCTAATATGCTATGTTGGGATTGAGCTTTTCAGTTGATCGTCAAGGACAAAGGATCGAAAAGGAGTTGGATAAAATTGAGCGTATGCTGCACGCGAAGGTACAGTGCGTTTTGGGATTATAAATTTTTGGTTTGCCATCTCTTGCAGAGTATTCATTATCGCTTACATTGGTTAATATCCTGCAGTTGCATACTGTGAAGGAGGGGTCGGATTTTGCTCCCCGTCCTCTTGCTGAATTTTCATATTACGAACCTACGGAAACGACAAATCCTGTTTCACAAGAATTCGCTCTGTCACTCTTACATCTCAAAAATAAGGTATGCTTTACTTCTCACAGTTTGTTTGCCTTTCTTTATCATTTTCTTTGTCTCAAGTTCATTTGGATCATAAAACTCAGAACGCTACATCAAAGTTGGAGCTTCTCTAGAATTTGATTGTATGTTGGCATTCATTTAGATCAGCTGGAATTTCATTTTGTCGGTGATCTTCAACTGATGAGTATACTTCTTGAATTACAAGCTTGATATGTATGTTGGATTCTATTTGGCTATTGTTTGCTTTCATAATGTCCTGTTCTGAATCTGTAAGAGTTTTTCGTTTCTCGTGGACAGTGCATTAAGAACCTATTGGGTACATCGAGGTGTGAAGGAGTGATGCTTGGTTATGTGTGCACCAATGCGGAACGGAAGACTGTGAAAAATATTGAGAAGCTGTATAATTCCCTTCATTATTGTGGAAGCGAGCTTGGAACCCGATGCGCTTATGAAGTTACAATCTGACCTCTTGCGCATTGTTTATGTAGCCTACGCTTGACTACGTCGTTAAACCTCACATCCGAAAATAATTCCAAACTGAAACATGATTATTTTCTTAGTTTTTATAACTTCTGATAATAAGGTAGCTCGGTAGTCTGCTCGGAAATATAATGATGGGCACCATTATAACGCTACCCTGAACGACATTAAGGCTTGAACTTCTTTTCCTCGTAAGGGTTTAAATGAACTTCTCAACTTCAGCTAAAAATGTCAAGTATGCCACAATTGTACGCCTTCATCCTTAGTTAGCATGTTGAAGCAGATATGTGCATAACGTCTGCAGGAATTTTTTATGAAGATATACAGATATGAAAGAGTTATTCGATTGTGTGATGTACGTCAGGTTCATTATTCTCAGCTTCCACGTATTAGCCATAACAATTAATACAGTTAATAACCTTTGCAACACATCTGGAAAGAATATGACGTTTTTTCCCTGCGACCAGGAGTTTCATGCTCAAAGCCATTCTGATATTTCGTATACATAATATGCTACTCGTCGTCGTTTGGGGAGAACTGCAGCTTTTAATTGATTATTATTTCTACCCAACGATCAGAGTATATTTGACTGATCTTCGGTGTCTGTTTCATTCCAGGCAGTGAACTTGCTCCTCCACAAATATGATAAGGATTCTACCACTGAGCTAGATGTGAAGTCGGAGAGCAAGGAAGCCTTTCTTCACGGAGCTCTCAGCACTCTAAATTCGTTAATATCTCTAGGTTGGCCACTCAATGCCTGTCTCCTTTAGCGTCAGTCGTCTATCTACTGTGGAAGACTTGAGTATATGCGGCGTTCTAATTTTCCCTGCTAAGTTAGTGGGAGTTGAACTTTCAAACTTTGCTCATGTTTATGAGGTGTAGTGGATTTGATTAAATTTTGACAATTTGTAGATCTATTATTCTATGAAATTTCAGAAGTTTCAGACGCCTGAGTTACGTTTTGATGAGCATGACAGTGCTTTACTATTGCTTCATCAGAATGCAATGACAACTTCTTGTTCTGTGCGTGATGGATCAGGTGATACCCCGCATTATTCTTCGAAGGTCCAGACGCTGATTAGCATTTTAGAACGTTACAGGTTTGTTTAACTCGTCGTTATTCTGCAACTGAATTGCTTCGCCACTTTGCTGGTTTCAATTTATTCATAGTGACTAGAATATTCCCTTAATATAATACGAAGGAACTGAGGTAATGAGGGTTGCTACCACAGAGATACTAAGGACATGAGGTGCATCATATTTGTTGAGAGGAAGATTGCAACACGTGTGCTGGCCAGTCTTCTAAGCGGCATCAAAGCTCTATCCTCTGGATTCCGCTTCCAGTCACTAGCTGGAAAAGGTGCAGGGTTGAACGTTATGAACCGCAAGGTTCAGCAGGATGTTGTGGAGGCCTTTCGAGATGGCAAGGTTGGTATCTTTGGTGTTGTCACTGCCAAATTGTGAAAATTACTGCAAGGGTCTCATTGCTTGGGAGTGTTTTTAAACGAGTTAGTAGGCGGACTAGCTCATTTATTCTTCTAGGATTTTGGAGATTGTTAGTCAATGTTCAACGGTGGCCCCTATTGCGGAGGACGATGAATATCTCTGATTAGAATCCAGGATGTTTGGGGTGGAAGAAGGGCTGGACTGTATAGATAGTCTGCTGCTAATTTGTGATTTGTTCCTTTTCTAGTTACCGGGGTGATCGAATCTTACTAAAGGACAAAATTAGACTAATTTGACTCAATCAGATATAGGAACGACGCCTGAAGACAACTGCTTCAAGTCGTGAATCGGGTTTTCTTTGTCATGAATGCTGACTTTGTTATAATATTTGTAAGAGGGGAGGATGGTGTAAATGTTCAGGTGAACGTCTTGGTGTCGACAAACGTAGCAGAAGAAGGGCTTGACATTCAAAGCTGCCATCTGGTTATTCGATTTGATCTGCCGAAAACTCCTTGCAGCTTTATTCAATCCAGAGGTCGAGCTCGGTGCCTGACGTCCGCTATCGTCTATCTTGTTGAGAGGTACATCGTGCAATTTTTAGCATCAACCCATTTTGCCCGCTTGATTCGATCGTCCAGATTAACTTTGTAAGCAAATACATGTATTTAAGGTTGTTGAGTCTCTTCGATTTCTTGCAGCAGCGCATGAAAAGTCAGCATGAGAATTCTAAGATGCTTTAATTTGTGTGTACCTAAGTTTATTCAAAGCTTAGACAATTAATTCTGTTGTGTCGATCGGCTTCTGTGTTTAGGGATAACAATGAACACCTCGAGCTTCTTGAGCAGTTCAAGAGCAATGAGGAATCAATGAAGGAGCAAGTCCTGAGCAGGTTTGAAAATTTTGACGATGTTAGAGCACCTGAAACCACAACAATTGAGACTTTTGAGGTTGAAAGTACGGGAGCGACGATAAGCACACTTTGCAGTGTTTCTTTACTGCACCAATATTGTGCCCGACTCGCTCATGATAGGTGCTCTAGCCCATCATTACCAAAATGTTGTAAATTTGGTCCGAGGATCATGTGATAGAGGTTTTGGGTTCAGGATTTAGTTCTTGTCATTCAAAAGCAAGTCCAGGTGATCTTTAGTGCTGATCTTTGAGTCAGTCGTGGTCTTGAATACACATTGAGGTTGGTATATGTGTCCCAAAACTCTCTGAATACTTTTACGATTTTTGTTAATGTCAATTTACTCGGCACTTTTGATGCAGTTTTTTCACACCAATGCCTGAGTTTAGCTACAGCGAGGGCAGTTGGGGAGTGAAATGCACTGTCAAACTTCCTACAGACGCATTAATCCAAAGTGTGGAGGGGCGGCCAACGCCTTCTCAGACCGATGCAAAACGAGTAGCTTGCTTGGATGCTTGCAAGCGTCTGTATGAGGCTGGAGCTCTGACAGATTATCTTCTACTGAAATCTGATGAGGAAGAGTATCCCCTTGATGCGTTTGTTCCTGAATTGGATGTTAAAGGTAGTAATATTGTAATTTGTTAACCAACTTTCGTCGTCAGCATATCTTACAAGCGTAGGTTCCGAATCGTCTCTGCTCTGGTGCGAATAATAGCTTTGCAGTTGAAAAATGAAGAGTTAAGTGTAGAGGATTAGTTCTATGGTTGTCATATTATCTTAGAAAATGGGATGTTAACCAGATTGATTCATATTAGTTTACAGGACGCACTTTTAAAAACTTAGGCAGTGTGTCCCTTGGAGTCTCTTACAGGACTGAGCCTTAGCAAGGGACATAGATCAGTGACTTATGAAATGAACTAAGGCATCGTTGTATCTTGATCTAAATTTATTTAGTGCCTGGTGACTCCTTGATGCTTGGGTCCACATACCGTTGGAACTTGTACATTCACTCGCTTCATTAACTTCACTCCACTTCGTTTCCGTCATGTTTTCATTAATCTGACCAAATGATTTTCTTGCAGAGAAGCTTCCATCCCTGGCACATTCTCCAAGCATCCCAGATGCTTTCAGTGGTACCTGGGCACGAGCTCTGGACGCCGTAGAACTACATTGTTATGCTGTGACCTTCGAGGCAAATCCTAAAGACAGGGCTTATGTGAATTTTGGATTGTTTTTGGAAGCTGATTTAGGACCCGAGGCTGAGACTATAGAAGTTAAACTGCAGCTCAGTAACAGAAGACTTGTGATTGCTAAATGTTCACCTTGTGGAACCGTAGTATTCGACCCAAGTCAGGTGAGTGCCGTCAGTTGATAGGATATCAAGTATACTAGATAGTCACCTTATCTATTCCTGAAGTTCCAGATTCAGTCCTTGTACTCAGAGAGTATATTGCGCCGATTAACATCCATCTCATTGTCAGTCGATTTTCCTCTTGCCTCTTCTGCGAAGTAGATTGATTGTTTTTAAAGTTAGTTTTGTTATTTTGAAATATCTCACAGGCTAGAGTACTAGTCGAGCATTTTATATTGTTACATGTCTGATTGAAGTCTGCCTTTGTAGTAAAGAGTCTCGGCTTTACTGAGGTCAGATAGGAGGGTAATTGCGACAAGCTTTACTGCGTTTAATAATTTCTTACAAGTTATGGTTGGGTGCAGCTAGGGAAAGCAAGGCTATTTCAAGAGAGTATCTTCAGTGCTGTTTTAGATCACAAGCCTGGTATTGAAATTTCTGGCGATTGGAGTCCTGATCGTCTATATCTTCTGCTTCCTCTAAAAGAGAAGCAAGAGTCGTCGTTCTTGTCATTTGACTGGGATTCTATCGAGAAGGTGATATCGGATGTGGAGTACTTTACCCCTGACGGCGTTCCTCCTGAGATTCCAGGAAGTTCTTTCGTCAGATTATTTGATGGATATGTACATGTCAATGACGTCACTAATTCATTAGTCCAAACTATGCACAATACAACGGTCAAAGAATGGCTTTATGGTGCACGGGAGCTCATTCCTAATCTGACTGCTAAGAGTCGCATGAAAATGAAGAACCTCAAGTACAACTCTTATACACATTATTTTGAGAGCCAGTACGTTAACATGCACTCTTTTAGTCTAGTTCTGGTTTGACCTTTTGCTTCCGATTGTTGAATTTTGTTGTGATCCGAGTTTGATTCTGGATGACGCTATTTTGGGGCAATTTGATAACTTTTATGCTTCTATCACATATACTGCAGGCATAATACGAGATTACAATTTCCTAGTCAACCAATGTTGGAAGCTAAGCGATTGAAGAAAGTTCGCAATCTCTTAATTATAGTCGACCCCCCAGGTTTGGTGCTCTTTGACTTCCATCTGCTACAAAATCGTCGTGTTTGTCGACTTTGAGACTGGATGTATACATAATTGTCCATACTGGGTTGACAGATTTGGGTTCAACGTGTGTTTCAAGGAAGAATGCTGAGTTGCCACGGTGACTTTGTATGTCTGCAGAAGAGCGTTGTGGAGCTGTCGAGCAACTGGTGGAGCTGCCGCTGGAGCTGTGCAGAATAAGGGTGAAGGGGCTATCTTGTCCCTTGACGAACTCAGTCTCTTTGTTACCTTCTTTCATGCATCGTCTTGAAGGGCTTCTTCTTGCTTTGCAGCTGCGGCGAACTCTTCCACTATCACACCCTGGAGCTTCTCCAGTGCCTGCACATCTGGTGCTTATATACGTGACATATGTGACTGCGTTAAGCTTGTTTTGGACGTCTTCTTTGCATAGTATTCTATAACTCATGAATCGTGATTCATTTGAACACCCTTTACTTCTCAAATCCGTTGTTCAGGCACCTTTCAGTACGCGCTTATTTGACAAAGCTAAATGTCCGACCTTGAGCAGATGCTGGAGGCAATTACAACAAGCAAGTGCGGAGAGGGCTTCAGTTTGGAAGGTTTAGAATTGCTCGGTGACGCCTTCCTAGAAGTTTCTGTTAGTGAGCGTCTCTTTCTTGTTTACGACAGAATGCAGGAAGGCAAACTTTCGAAGTTACGCACGGCTCGTATTTGCAATGCAACGCTGGAGAGACTTGGCAGAGAGCGGGGTTTAATGGTAAGTACCAGCTACGAGGATACTGCACTTCACAGTGATTGGTGTGTGCATGGGTGATAAGGAAGATGTACTTTGCCAAGTATCGAGTACATAATTCTCAAGTCTTGGGTGTTTGCTAGATTTGAGGCAGCTGAAGCTCGTAATGATCAATTAGTTTTGGGTTAGAAATTACTGTCATCTACACAAACAAGAGGGAGAAGTGTAGCTGATCGATTTAGGAGCAGGATTGGAAATTGATTTAACTTGCTTTTAAGTATGCATAATTTCCAACTACAGTAATATCTCTATATTCTTAATATTCTCTAGAGGAGCTTTTACTATGAATATGTCAAATGATCTTGTGTTGGCTGGTCACAAGGACTACATACGAGATAACCAATTCTCTCCAGAGGACTGGGCTGCACCAGGGCGTACTTATGAACTCTGCGCAGAAACCATCGACGCTGAAGACATCGAAGTTCATCAAACAATTGTTCAAAAGCGGCCACGACGCACTGGGACACCCTTGCAAGGAAAGACAATTGCCGATGTATTCGAAGCCCTTATTGGTATCAATACTTGAGCAACTTTTAAGTCCTTCACCAGAGATGCATAAATTTTCTACTGTTGTTGAAGGCTAGTTGAAGCTTACTGAATCAGACGTCCGTGGCTCTTTTCATGCTTGATGTCTCTACTTCGTGTCTTTCCAAACTTGTATCTGTTCAATGCTAGACTGTACAGTTGACCACTTTTACATAGCATGATCACTAGTGACGTTATTAGCTTCAGCCAATGATCTCTGGTGGTCTTTTATCCTATTAAGAGTTTAACTCATTTTATTCTTAAACGGGGAATATTTGCTCGAATTACGTGTAGGTGCCCATTATATTCATGGCGGTGTCGATGCTGCACAAATTATGATGGGATGGCTCGGTTGCGAAGTTGGGGTTGATCCTAGCATTAAGGAAGAAGCCCGTACTCGTGTGCATGGGCAACTCGGGCTTCTGTCAGAAATCAAGGTTGCCGAATTAGAAAATTTGTTAAATTATAAATTTGAAAACAAAGGTTTGTTAGTGGAGGCTCTGACTCATGCATCATCTCTTCGCCGTACTGGTGATTGTTATCAGGTACGTGCTTTGGTCTACGAATATGCGCTTCCGTTATGAAATGATTTGAGCCTAAGCATGTAGCTCCGTCGGTGTTCACCAGTCACATTGACATTGTGCTGTGATTCTGCAGAGATTGGAGTTTTTAGGGGATGCTGTCCTCGATTTTCTCATTACAAAGCACTTTTATGAGAACTCAGAAGCGTTGAAACGGGAGCCTGGAGTTCTCACAGACTTAAGGTCAGCGGCAGTGAATAATGAGTGTTTTGCACGAGTGGCAGTGCGGCACAATCTTCATGTTTACCTACTCCATAATTCTAGTGAGTTGGCTACGAGTGTGGAAAAGTACGTCAAGTTTGTACGTGACTCTAAGACTGATGCTGAATGCCATGGCTGGAAAGGGGACGCTGGTCCGAAAGTAAGTGTTTCACTCCGAGCAGTTTCGCCCTTAAGATTACCATGCTTCAGGTTTGAAGAACTGTTACTATTGTGGTCAGTACATGTTGAGATCCAATACTAAAAAGAAGATAGAAGTCATAACGAATTTATGTTGCCCGGCACTCAGGAGCATGGTCTTACCACACCAATTTTACGTTCAATATAGCATAGAAAGTTTGTCCAAGTTTGAAAGCCCTTTTAATTATTGTATTTTTGGGTGTTTTATTTTTCAGGTGTTGAGCGATTTGGTGGAGTCGTTGGCAGGAGCAGTATTTTTGGACTCTGACTATAATCTAGACAGAGTGTGGAGCGTTTTCAACGGAATTTTAAAACCTTTGGTTACACGAGAAACATTGCGGCTGGAACCCACTCGTGAGTTGCGGGAGTTGTGCCAAAAACAAAAATTTGGTGATCCGAAATTCGAAATTGAAGATGGAACTAAGGGCGCTGTCCTCATAACTGTTACAGTGCAAGTGAAGAACGAGACAATTACAGGAAATGGTCGAAAAGAAGATAAGAAAAGTGCAAAGAAAATTGCTGCAATTCACGCTCTTGCATTACTGAAGGTCGAATTACCTTCACATCTTTCTAGATGTTGTATCATGTGGTCTGCGATTGTTGATCACAGCGTAGCTCCTTTTTCTGACATAGTTTCATGTCACCGTTTCTGCTTGGAGTACTTTTCGAGGTTTATTATTCATGCTACTGTTCTTGCTCCTCAAATTGACAGCTTGAGAATTTATCGATTTGATCTAATCTTCTGCGTCAAACTTTGTCTGATCACACGAATTCTTTCTTTAAAAAAATTGAGAATAATGAAATCTTCGTGACTGCTTTCAGATTGTGGATGATTAGGTGACTAAACTAAATTCTCCGAACCCTTCCGAGCTTGCAGGAACGTGGTTATGAGCACTCTCTTAGGCGATTGCTAAAACAGCCAGCGCTGTTTGCCAAGTTCTCGGATCTCGTCGATGTTCCCAAAGGAGATTGTCCTTTGGCTTCTGTTGATGAAGCTATTGGTGCTCTTCAAAGTGAGGTGAAGGACGCCGCCTTCGCGAACATCGACGGCATCCGAGAAATTGGTGTCGACTCTCCCTCTGCTGCTTCTGCGCCTTGCAGTTCTGGTGAGTGAATAGGTCCAACTGGCCTAGGCACGGAATGCAATGAATCTTTGTGATCCAGCAGTTGTTATTTCTATTTGTCAGTTACGCCAGACTCTTGGTGTGCATTAGTATGTCGTATTTTTTTTCAATTTCCAGTTTGCCATGGACATTGCTTAAAAATGACAGGCATTGTACTGCAGATTCAAGTTTTTGTGGAATAGCTCAAAGTGCTATTGACAGGAGATCAGAGCCTGACTTTGCTTCTCGCACGGCGTCCAGCAGGGGTTCTGTCCGAGGAGAGCAGAATCACGAACAACTGGGTAGAAACAGACAGAAAGGGAATTCAGAACAGTCTAATGGTGGAGATGTTCTGATTGTCGACAAGCATCAACCATCAGGTTCTCGAAATTCAGAGTCCGCTTCATTGAACGAGTCGTGCAAAACCACTGTTTCAACTGAATCAACGGCTAGGTCACCAGAACCAGGACTGAACACTTTCCATACAAGCTCTGCTACTTCCAGGCAGAAGACTCCAAAGATGGTTGAGACTAATGAGTTCCAAAAACTTTGTCACGCATATAGGGCATCTTCCAATTCAAGTCTAAATGCCTTTACTCGAGACAAGGTCGTAACAAGCAACAAGCCTCAACAACGTCCTCTTACACGAGACTTGGGCGTTACTACGACTCGGGCAAGTGCGACAACAGCCACCCTACCTATTTTACCCGAGGTCGCACCGGCTTCTGACTCGAGACCCTATGTTGTGCGGAACGAGCCTTCGATTCTAGTTGGTCTGTCCAAGCACGAACCTGTCGCCGCTGGAAATACCTCTGCAGGGACTTATTGTGCATCATCGGACCTGCTGCTCAGGTTGCTCTCAGGAACCAATCAGGTATCAAGCTCAGGTAGTAATAGTGCCGCTAATCATGAGATGAATGGAGGCAAGCCAACGGATGATACGATGAACGTTGATGTTCAGAGCCCAGGTTATCGAAATCATGCTCATCACGAAGACGTGTCTAGTGCCACCACCTTTGTAGCTGAATACCTCAGTGCTTTTAGTCCGCATCATCTCAATTCGTCCGTGCCTCTCGCGGCCTCTCAGCCACGGCCACCCCCAGGTACAAAACTCATCCATGAGGACTACTGTCAATGTTTTTAACCATCGTTTGCATCTGAACTCAAGGATTCATGATATAGTGGCTCTTTGGATTGAGCATTCATTTGATAAGGCTAATACAATCCTTTTCTACTTTCAGAGAGTGGGGGGCAGATGGTCAAAGGTGAAGCGCGTTCCTTGCTCAATGTTCTTTGCATGAAACACAGATGGCCAGATCCTGTGTACACGCAGGTCTGGAAAGGAGGAGTCAGCCATGCCCCTTTGTAAGTCACCTTCATGCTCCACTGTAGCATTTTCCACAATTGGAGTGCTATCGTTTCTGTTTTTCGTTTTTCTCACTTCATGAACGACTGATTTGCAGTATTTATGAACTAATACTGTAAATTTTGAATGAACATGTCAGATTTAGGTACATGGTCCAGACGGAAGTTTATATAGGTGGACAAGCCTTTGAGGTCGATGTTGAAGGAGAAATGGAGAGAAATGTCAATGGAGCCAAAGACTCGGCTGCTGCACGGTTGCTGTCGTGGTTGGGAGAGCAAGGAATTCCCGTCAGTTAGGTTTGTGTACTGGTCAGATGCACACGGTGCATGGTGACTCTTCTGAGGAACAAGGCAGTTCGCCACTCATTGATAGGATAGTTGTGTCATGGCTGATTCAAGATCAGGGGCACAGCTTGAGAGATTTGTTACATTTTTCTGTAGATTGTCTATGAGGAATTCGGTTGCACGGACTCTACCGGCCTCTCTTATTATTGCATGTTAGCATTAGAGAGTATACCCTGAGAATCTCTTCATATGTTGTGGACAAATCTAATTGTAAATTATTTCCACATGTCAAGTTGTGGGTTCATGTTAGGGTGCATTTCGAAGTTCATTTCCTTGAAGGGTACTGTCGCTCCAAGAGAGAATATCTCAACTGCCAAGGGACAAAATAGAGGTATTTGCAAAAGTAATATGTTTTCAACCCCTTGTACATTTTACTAGCTTTTCTAAGAGACATGGGAAGTCATGCTTAGAAATCATAAGGGAAGGAACACCATATGATAGAGCCTTGATTGAGCTTAATTTGATTTGTCTTGCATTGATAGGTCATGCAATGTCATAGGTTTTTTTCTTGATATGTAAATGTTGCTAAGGAGATGAAGAGGCCCTTTAAAATTGATGCCACCCATTTTAAGTGTAAGCAAGGACAAATTGATGGAACTTCATTGAACCATTGATTGTGTGATTTGCTTGCTATGTTTGCAATTTTTGCATAATCCCTATCTCAGTTCAAAATACATTGGAAGGGATTTGAAGGCAAAGGAGGGTTGTTTCAAGGTTCCCCTGATTGTTCTCTATGTTGTTCAAGAACTATGAACTAACCTTTGTATTAAAAAAATTTGAATTTTTGACAAAAATGCAAAAATGTAACTACTTCATTATTTATGAGCTAAAGACCACATCTTTGTTTTTTGTAGTTTTCATCCTCTACTTTTCAAAACATCCTATCTATGTCTCTAATGTAGACTTTTTTTTAAATATCTTCAACCTTTAGAAGATAGATCGGTGACCACGGAAATCATCCATTTTGATACCATAGAAATCACTAGTTTAAAATATTCTAAAATTAATTGGAAGTCAAAATATAATAGAAGACCTCTTTTTTATATAAAATTTTAATGATGAATAATTATACTTCTATCCTAAGTAGAAAGATTCTTTGTCGTCTATTAGATACAAAACGTGTGCTTCAACAATAAGGAATTAATTCTTAGAGGATACTTATGGATTGTTGACTATAGAAATCATACCTTTTGGCATTGTGTAAGGTGTACCAAAAGCGCCACTTATTCTTATTGTGCCTAGGTCCTATTATCATACTATTCAGATTTTTATACAATCTTGTTGGCCAGTGAAAGCATGTTCCAACACACCAAAGAAAAGAGGATTTGAATACCATATGCTAAAATTATTAACAGTCAAAGTCTGTTTCTAAAAGCGCCATCTACAATCTGGGTACATGACTAATTTTTAAAATGTATGTACATTGTAGATGGTGCTTTAAGGTCATGTGCCATTTTGGATATACCTACCTTAAATAGTAGGTATACATAAATTCAAAAGCACTCATTAAAAGTCAAACTACTATATAAGACCTCTTCTTTCATACACAATTCCAAAGACAAATGCTTGTACTTTTTTCATACAATAAACAAAATAATTTTCTATCATTCATTAACCCAAAAATGGCCATGGTATTGTTTAGGGGTTTAAACAACTTTAATGTACTTCCCTCCAATTCCAATATTCTATGATGGATAGGATTATTTTGTTCCTTTTAACCTCTACAAGGCCAAATTGTGTTTTTTTTGGCAACATAGTAATTTTGGGCAACGTACTACAAATGAAATTTTTACTTATTGTTTTTGAAATTTTTACACAACATGTACCCAAGGAGTAGCTTTAAGGCACAACAATTTTCGTAATTTTTGACTACATGCTATTAAAAAGTTATTGCATGACATTTGATTTTCTTTAATCTTTGGGCAACTTAGGCAGCTCAAAAAACTTCTTTAAAGATCACTATTTGAAAAAAAAAATTAATTGGTTTTCAAGATTTATATATACGTTGCAAATTTTGAATCATTCCATTTTGATTAATGTGATAAAAATTATGGGGAATTTTAGTTTTGTAGGTAGGTATGGAATCTCTAAAGGTTTTACTACCTACAAACTAAACTTCCCCATAACTTTTATTTCGTTAATCAAAATGGAATGATTCAAAATTCTCCAAGTATATATAAATCCTGAAAACCAATTTTAAAGTTTTACTTTTTCAAATAGTGATTTAAAAAAAAGTTTACTGAACACCCTATCCTAGCTATCCAAAGACCAAAGAAAATCACATATCATGCAATAACTTTTTAACCATCTAGTCAAAAGTTATGAAAATTATTGTACCTTAAATCTATTCCTAGGGCACATGTTGTGTGAAAATTTCAAAGACAAAAAATAAAAATTTCATTCATAGTGAATTGCCCAAAAAACTATGTTGCCAAAACAAATCTAGTTTATTCCTTTAGGGGTTAGTTGATGTTTCCCCTTGCTACGAATGTGTAATATGATACGTGAGTAGTAACTAAGTGTATATATCATTTTAAAGTCCAAAGCTATCATCAATTGTCTATAAAAAATTTGGAGATTGGTGTATGCAAATCTATCTAAAGGCAAAACACCCATTCCTATACTTGTTCCTTGTAATAGACCATAGATTCACCTAAATGTGTCAGTAGAGTTCCCTTAATGTATTCGCCACATGTATGATTGTAATTTGCTAACACAATTGAAGGACACATAGGAAAATACAGTTGGTTGAGTGCTGATTTTTGCAGGGTTCAGTTTTTGGGATACCTATAGGACGGTTTCACAAGTCTAGGGAACCAACACTTTGAAAATTTGTAGAAATTACATACTGTAGCAGTAAAATCTATTTTTTTTTAATATTCATGATTTTCACTTGCTAATACTAGCAAAATATCATTTTTAGAAAATGTTGCCTCCAACTATGCTGAATTCCTTATTTTGACGGTTTTGGGTGTTTCCATTGTAGTGGGTTCAAAACTGGGCAAAATGATTTTTTTAATAAAAAAGGAAATCAAGATACAAAGTCTTCGAGAATTTCTTGAAGATTCAAGCACAGATAGCCAGCATTCTGAAAAAATACCCCCCTATGAAAATACGATGTTTGTTTAGATGTTTGTTTGTTTGTTTGTTTGTTTGTTACATTGAGATCTCCTGGACCGTGAGTCCCCCGGGTGCGTGTGGTACCGTCGGAAAGCCCTCGGCGAGGAGGCGTGCACGGGCTTTGATTCATGGTGTTCCAACCTACGGCATGAAAGTTATTGAATTTTGAAGTTTCTATACATTAAAAAAATTAGACCGTGGCAACGGCACGGGCCACCCTAGTGTTTTTTAACTACACCTAATAAAGGTTAAGTGATTCTCTGACACCTTGTATGTTTTCCATAACTCGCACTTTTGCCGCCGGAATCTTGGCATTACTACCTCTGAAAGTCTGAATCGCAAGAGTGAACTTAAGGGAGTGATCTCGCAATCTTCGCAATCTTTGTTACGGCGTACTTTCTATGCCGCGGTAGGCGATTTTGATCCTCCTGGAGAATTGTTCCGACACATAGTGCCGTGAATCTGAAGTAAACACCATCAATCAGATTATTTGATCAAATCAGAGGAAGTGCCATATGGACACTCCTCTTATGATAAATTGATCTGATTGATGACTGTTAGGAAGAAGTTATGTAAACTTGCGTGGTGATTGGTTACGACTCATCACATTTTTGGGATTTGAAGGAGACAGAAGAATATCGTAAGTGGACGGGTATGACCAAAGGGTCCTGCTCTTCCATCTTCCTCTTCACTGATTTTGTTTTCCTTGTCGAATTGAAGAATGTGTCTCATGTGCCTCGGATGTTTGAACCCTTGTTTGGATTGGTCATACTTTCTCTTGTTGGTAATCGGGATTGCTTTGCTACCAATGGCGGTTTTGCAACCGCGTTATCGTCGTAAATTAGGTCATGAGCGCCGTATGCATTTGTCGCTCCTTGAGCATTGAAAGTGCTCGTTCATTTCTCGTAAGTTAAGTTGATGTTGGCTCGAGGAAATGTTATACTGTCTACAGGAATTCTGGGTGTGATGTCAGTGTCTGATGCCTATGAGGAGTAGTTCTCAACTCACCGACAAGACCAGCCGGTATGTAACCCTAATTTGTTTGGAACTGAAACCCTAAGGACTTCGGTGTGAGCCGTTGCTTGATTTTGACTACCCTAATTGAGCTTTCAACGTTTAAGCTAGTGTTGGTCTGTATGTAAACATATCTGTCTTATGGCTTGGCCTAGTGAACAGAATCATCATGTTTGCGAACTCATCGTTTGTTCCTCTTTAGTCACTCTCTGCTCTTCCAATGCTCTAAGAGTGTAAGATATATTTTCGTTTCAGTTAGCAGTTGAGTCAAGCCCCGAGGCGAGAAGATGTGAAGATGCAAATGTGCAAACGGTGTGAAGGATACCAACAATGTCGATACTACACAAGAAAGGGTATCCTGAGGACGTGGAATTGCATCCTAGGACTGGGCAACACCTGTGACTGGGATGGATATCGTTGAAAGCCGAGAAACTCACGAGCTCTGAGCTCCTGGATGATCCTCTGATGGGAGCAGTAGCATCCACGAGTGAGGAGCTTGAAATGGTGGCTATGGACGACAGTGTGTGGAAGTCCATGCCAGAGGATTTGATCGAGAGAGTTCTCGCTTGGCTTCCCATCCACAGCCTCTTCCGGATGCGTTGCGTGTGCAAGCAGTGGAGCGCCATCTTGTTGTCGGAGCGCTTTGCGACGAGGTACAGTGCAGTTTCGCCCCAAAAGCCTTGGATTATCATGTACACAGCAGGCCACATCTCCTCTGCTTACAGCTCCACTTTGAAGAAGTGGCACGACCTTGAAATTCCCGCTGTGTCCCCTGAAAAGTGCGTTTTAGCTGCTTCCGAAGGTCTGCTGTGCTACGGGAACGAGTTTTTCCCGTGGCCGAATCTCTTTGTGTGCAACCCCATGACTAAGTTTTGGCAGCATCTCCCTCCCATGCGTTTCATTAAGACGATTCACGTGGTGGGGATGGTGAGTGATAGAGCTTCCAGGTCGTATAAGATCCTTGTCGCAGGACTGTTTTTCGATGAGGCACATAATGGGAGACTAGCAACTGAGGTTTTTTGTTCCACCACTAACGCCTGGACTGTAGGAGGCAAACCGTGGCCGATCATGGCAGCTGCGTGGAAGCTCGGAGCGGGCTACGCAGTGTGGAGCCGAGGGCTCTTTTATTGTATAACATTTTCTCCGTTTGGAGTCATTACATATGATTTAGGGAATCACACGTGGGATGAAGTTCGTGTGCGAATGCCGTCTTGTATCGTGTCCCCGTCTTTGGTAGAATGCCATGGACGGCTCCTGATGGTGGGTGGGTGTGAAGAGGGGGATTTCTTGGGCATCAGGATCTGGGAGCTGGAGAGGGTGAAAATGGTTTGGGTAGAGATTGAGCGTATGCCTCGTAAGCTGAGGCGTGAGTTCGTGGAAATGCTGCGTCCTTCACGCCATTTCTTTGGGTTTGGAAACGGGAACATCATTTGCCTCACCATTTCGGAAAGCTCCCCTGCCATTCTGTTCGATCTGGATGATCGGTCCTGGCAATGGTTACCGGACTGCCCTAAACTGCCTGATATCAACAACTGGCAGTTGAGAGGCATTAGCTTTGAGCCCCGGCTCGATTCAGATGTGTGACATCATACCCTCCTCCCTTCCGAGTACACTGATTCTATCCTATTAGTCAGGGATCAAAATGTGTGTGATTACAGAAATAGTACAAAATTCTTTGGAAATTAGTGCAAAGTAGTAATAATTCAACCTGCACTGATGTAAGATGGTGTGACTTCGGTAAATTAGTGTCACACGCACTGCTAGGATAAATCAATGTAGTCTTAATTCTTACCCTTGCCAGAAGCTCTAATCACTCATTGGAAGCAAAGATGTCCTCAAATTGTGGTAACATCTTTTGATCTTGACTGCTTACCATACTTTTTATAGAATACTAAACTCGGGAATTTTTTGTACCAGAGCCAAAGGAGTTGGAGACAGGAAGCTCAAACAGGTAACATCTCAATTCTTGACAATCTCTCAGCTGAAGAAAAAGCATATTTGTTGCCACACCTGGCAGCAGGTGCCAATCACTCCAATTGAACCTAACCATTGAGCTGAGTAATCCTCCTTACTTGAGCAATGGACAAAAGATTACATTCAACAACCCAAAGACTCTTATCCTTAGACCATTAAACGTGACACCTCTCCAAGAAGTTGAATATGCTTAACCTGTGTTGAGTAAGAGGAATTTTAATCAAAGTTGAGAGATAATCGAGAATGAAATAATTGATTAATATCGTTATGCACTCTTGCTTTCACTACTTGAGAAATGCCATGCTCACGCACTGTTGCTGTTGTGAGGAAGCTTGTTTACTATCAGGTGATTAGATTTGAACACATTCCATATCTTGAATTTTAACAATTGAATTAGGCGCGCCTCAATCATGCAATCAAGTGGTAATTTCTTCCTTGCAAGAGAACTGGAAGATTTAGGTAATAGGTGCAAATATGCAGAATTGGACTTTCTTCCACGTCAATTTCGACTAGTCTTGGATCTTCACACGATTCACAGCCAAGTATCCATGTTATCAACCCTGCAAGATCTCAGATCATATTATTTTAATCCTTAATAGCAATCAAAAGGAAACCAATAGCTTTTAGGAGTACTTCCTCTGTCCCTTAAAAAATTCAAAATCAGTCATAGTTCATGTACCTTTTAAAAAGCTCCATTTAGTGATCTTGAGTGTTGAGTAAGTTTTTGCTATGTTTAATGCAAGGCTTTTTTATTTGCAAAATTTTGCAAAATTTGATGAACCAACAATTGTCCCTCCAAGAATTGGCCTCTGCAACAATGCTAACAAGGGACATTGGTCCAAAAAAAAGTCCTAGTTGAATGACCTCATGAGGCAATCGAATAAGGAGCATTCTTCTCCTAGCTTGGCCTTGCCCATACGAGGCACCTTGTACTTGTTGCTTCTTTAGATAATAGTGTCAACAATGAATTCAATGACCACTTGAGCAATGTGAAGATTTGCTTGCTAAGACATGACCATAATTTTGAACTTTCATTCTATGACTCCAACCCACTACTTAAAGGCCAACACTCTCCTACTTAAATCCAATCTTTCATAATCCCAATCTTTATCTCCAAATCATATATTCTTCATCCATTTTGATCCAAAGCAACATTTCAAAAATTTAGAAGATAGACTTATGATTTAGTTGTAGCTAAGTTTCTTCTATCCAAACTAGCAATCTGCCTATTGCCTAAGTTTCTTTATTATAGGTTTTCCAACTGAAAAGGGCATTTGAAAAATTCCATTCTTGTGATCTCTCTAGAAATTGACCGTTAATGAAATAGGTCAAGTTCCTCGTTGTGAGTATTTTCATTGGGGTACATACTTTTAAAACTCCATTGTTGCCACTAATCTTCAAATTGTAATGAATGACAAGTTGGCAACATTGACAAACTATAGTAAAAATAATACCTTCCACGTGAATTTTTATACCCAAATGACAACACCTAAGCTAGAGATTTTGCATAGTTTTAGGAGGTGGTTTATTGGTTTTTGAATGCATGTATCACTCACTCAAAGAATCAAAATATAGTTAATCTCTTTTAGTAAAATTTAGAGTTTTTTACTGAAATAAAAGGAGTACTATTTTTCCAAATGAAAATAATCATTACATTGATGATTCCCTTAATTTGGATATAAAAATGGATAGGTTGAAGTATCTAAAGTAGACGAACTCACTTTCAATTAAACACTTGAAAATTTTAATATTCCTTTACAATATAGCCATACATATAGAAGCTTCTAGGAATTGAATTGTTTAGTGATTTTATAATAAGCTATAATTCTATTACTAGATGAATTTTTGAATTGTGATGTCTACATATGACAATCTAAAATAGTCTCCAACCCCCCCAACCCCCAACCCCCACCCCTACCCTACACACACATTAAATGCAAGGCCTAAAAATGATCATGATATTTTCCTAAAAGATTACAACAAGGACCTAAAATAGACATTCATCATAATTGCTTTACATCCAAAAGGTAGATATTCCTATTTTAATCACTAATACCCTAAACCTTGTCCTTTAATTTTATTTATTTGTAGCCACCACTTGTATCCCATGGTGGCCTACATTTCAATTATTCAAGAACAACTTCTTCAAGTTGAATGTATGAATGTATTAGGCCTACTATCCTAAATAGGTTTGGAATGGACAAATGTTTTGAATGGGACTTTTTCTTTACACCTAAAATTATTTGAATAAGCATTTTAAAGTGGATCCTATTTTAAAATTGTATTTATTAAATTCCAACTCTCAACTCTTACAATTCATATTATTGGACAATATGTGAATTTTCAAAGTGCTAATTGTAAGTGTGAGTCAAAATCAACCCCATTCTCTCATGTTCAAACAATTATATTACAATCAAGGAAAGAATTTAGATAGGTGTTTCAAGTAACATGTTTGAAACTAAATGCACTTTAGTATGTCCTTATGATCAACATTACTTCTATGATTCTTCAAGAACTGAAACCTTGGACAACTAACTTATAGACAAATGGAGATAGGGATGCAATTGGGTTGAGGATCCATAATGGGTATGCATGCATGCATGAGGGTAGACACTGTTAGGAAAAAATCCATGTGAAGCGACTGCACAATTCGACCCTGTTGCACATTCCTCCCAGTAACCCAATGCACCTCTAAAATCAGCGTGCAAATATGCTAATCAAGAATTTCAAGTACAAAAATTATTCCTCAATCAGTTGTAGAATCCTTTATGATCTTAACGTATCCCAAACAATTGCGACCATGTTCTACGTTCATGAAACTCAATAACATACTCTGATGGAAAATATTTGAAAAAACATAGCAAGTACAACATAAATAAGTCACTCGAATATTTGACTACAAGAGAATATTCTGTACTCAAAAAACCTCATGCCAAGGAACAACCACTCTTCTGAAATCAACCATGTTAAAAGGGAAATCCTAAATCCACGATCACAGAAGTTGAGAGAATGTATAAGTTTCAGTAAGCTCGAATTGAGTCAATATATATCAAGAATTGACTGGAATGGTCTTTCACAACTAAACGATTTCAATTGTAAGTGATCTTCCCCAAAGCGGATGTGCAACCATAATACAACCACCAAGAGAATTTGGGAAGTCAGTCCTACTCTTACACTCCAAATAAAGGAACCCCGATCTTTACAAATGAATGCACTAGGGCACCCGTAAATATGTAGCTGTCCAGACGGTCCAAGATGCCTCCTGTTTGTCAGAATGAAATAGCACATTTGCGTAAGAGCTCGAGACGATCTTCATGAGTAAAGGAAATTCTCAAGATGGGCAAAGAAATGGATTATTTGACAACAAGAGGATTACCGGTAGTAAGGAAATCAAAGACATACCATGACCAGGAATAAGCTTCCCCGAGTCTTTGACGCCGGCATCTCGCTTAATCATGGACTCAGTCAAGTCACCAAACAAGGATCCCATAAATACAAGGACTGCCATTACTGCAGCGCTGCAAGGACGCCACAGCAGAAAACAATTCGAGGAGATTAGTACGGATTGGAAGGACTAAGAAAAGGTCTTGGGCCTAGCCAATACAAAGAATGACTCGGACGTGTTGCATATTCTGTAAAAATCTTGCTGGGAAATCCACAAATGCAATATTTTAGGACAAGAGAAATGTTAGATTTAATATGCAAAAGGACGAAAAAACTTGCTTTGCACTCTTAACCCTTAAACGACAAGCCCACTTAAACGACAGGTCAAGCGCAAGCCCTCGGGTTTGGTTTCAAGTGAATCTTTGACAAAAAGTGACTTTAGGATTTTTTTGGAATGTTTCAACCTCCTCGACCCTATTCAATAATGAATTAAGGCTTGCCAAGCATCACTTGAATAAGGCTTACCAAGCATCACTTTTAGGCTGCAAAGCCGAAGCATTGTTCATTGATCACTTTTATATGCCCTGAGCTGACCCAAGCCCCGGTTCAAGGAAAAATTTTCATTCCCCTCGGACTGCCCGTTAGGGCGTCACATGTTAACTGAAAGAAAGTATACCAAAGTCGTTTTAAGGGTTAACTAATGGAAAGCATACCGAGGCAAAAAATTGGAAACAGAAGCGCGGAGTTCCATGAAGACAGTATGAAACTGCTCAATACCTGAACAGAGACGTGGGCCACTGTAGGAAGTGAGCAAGCACCACAGCTACAGCAACTGACGAACTCAAACCAACAGCAGCACCTTCTATCGTCTTCTTTGGACTCACTTCGTTAAGTGGTGTTTTACCGAATGCCTGGCACAGGAGTAGTACAAAGACTTAAATGCAAGCACGTGAATCCTTTCTGGACGGGGTCAGTAATTTTGTTCAAACAGTCCTACTCTATCCTCTGCTTTGAGAGCATCTTCAACAATTAATCACATTGTGACAACGCGAGCAGTACAGTAACAGAGCCGCGTGGAAAATCTCACAAATGAGACAAAAACAATATCCGACAAGTCGCAGTGCTAACATTGATCTATACAAAAACGGAAATTTCAGGCACAGTGAGGTGGTTTGAAGGCGTACCTTGCCACCTATGAAGGCCCCTGTATCCGCAGCGACGATAGTGCAAATGGTAATGATTGTAACCACCAAGCCCACGGTCCAGCACGCTCGTCCACCAAGAAGGATAGGCCAAACTGCACCTAGTTCTTCTCAAGACATAGCGAAGAAGACATCTCTCCATTTTTAGTAAACAAGACCACAACCAAAGGACTCACAAAAACTGAAACTGACACTAAAAACAGCAGCTCACAGTTACTGTATACGGTATGCAATAGGTTTTATTTATTTACTAAAACCTGCATGTATGTTCACAATGCAAAGAGTATACAAAAAACGTTGGAATTCCCTTAGGAAATTTCACAAAGGTACACTTGAGGAAACATTCTCTTCGACAATGCAAATGGTTCACCTAACAAAGGTAGCCGTCTTCGAAAAACATGATTGAAGGAACTTACTGGTATTGATGGCAGGAACTGCAAGGCCACAGCGGAGTTTGATCCAGAAACAAGGAAGATAACCGCAGTAA
The DNA here is from genome assembly GCA_947034885.2 of Thuidium tamariscinum. Taxonomy (NCBI): domain Eukaryota; kingdom Viridiplantae; phylum Streptophyta; class Bryopsida; order Hypnales; family Thuidiaceae; genus Thuidium; species Thuidium tamariscinum. Next base: position 15,891,776 of record OX344757.2, read on the forward strand.
AATAATCCAAATACAGCACTTGATAGATGTGAGAAGCGTGGACCTCGATGAAGCAATAACACTGTGGCCAACAAAAACGCAGCGGTTGTCAACGCCACCCCAACACGTCCTCCAAAGTACCTGCGTGAGCGCAAAACCAAGGAGTTGAATTCCTAATAATTGCATTATATCAATGAAGGTAAAATATTCTATATACACTGATCTGAGGGTGATAGTATTTTAAAAGAGGAGAAAATAAGTCTAAGGATTATAATTTTGAATAAGTCTATCATAGAATCAAGAGCAAGGGAATATAAGTCGTATTACGGGCCAGGTCTCGTTCCTACTTGAAACACTCGAACAGGCAAAGAATGAGTTAAGCAAGATGTGCAATGTCATAGCAGAAGTAGAAAAGACTTTTAAGCACCGTACTAGAAAATTTGCTCTTAAACCTTCATACTACCAGTACTACAGTGCCTCTATGAGATTGATCATCATGGACTTACATTCCATTCAACCAGGGGTACTTTGGGATTTACATGGTCATCAAAGGCATGGCCGCACAAATTGCTGAGCAGATTTGGGTTGCTACAAGTGGAGGAGCCGCCATTCCTTGCGTCATGCCCTTGCTTTGCACTAGATTGAAGTACTCACCTGTGGCTAACCAAACGACAGCGGCAAGAGCTATCGTGAACACCCACCCACCAGCCAACACTATGCCAAGCCAAGTAAACCCCAATAGGAGTCCAAAAACTATCCTATTTTTCAGCTGCCCCTTTTGTGGCGCTGACGGTGATGAAGAGCTGGACGAGTTCTCCTCACTTGCCCCTCCTTGCAACTGGGCAACATGCCAACAAAATTCAAAACGTTATGTCACCATCTACACAACAACAAAATTTCCCACAAATCACTGGACTACCCTAAGAAGCCTAAGGTGGAAGAAAATCTAATAGTTGGAAGAAGCATGAAACATCAAACAAAAGTATGCATTACGCACACAAATCTGAACCTCCAACTAGCAGGTGAAGACAACATTCCACAGCAGGAAAACAATTCTAGTAGTGTGCTTGATTGATGGAAGCACTCTACCTCAGAAGGTGAACCCTCGTTTCCACTCAATTGCACAGAACTTGAACCATTAAGCAACACTTTCGGTTCATCCTCATCGCTGATAGACTGCGTAACATACGGCTCATTCACCGATCTCAGTTTCTGAGCAATTCTCTTCCGTAACACAGGCGTTGATTCTATTGAGGGAAGGAAGAGAGGAGTCCTACAACAACTGGAACTTTTGAGGAAACTGCAGGGCGTTGTCAGCAATGTGCGTGCTTTCTGCTTCTGCCTCTGCTGTGCTGAGAAGCTGAAAGTAGAGCTTTTTTGAGACTCGCTGCAAGAAAAATTAGAGTATAGACCAGGTATTCTCGGTAATTGTCTGTAGCAAGATCTATCAAAAGAAGATGAGTACGTGGAAGTTGTTGCAGAAGGTGAGAATCGGTGCCGTGAAGAGCAAGCAGTAGCTGTGGCTCCATACATCGCAACAGAGTTTGATAGTGGTTCAAAGCACCTCCGTTTCTCGACGAAATTCAGATACTTTGCCTCTGGAGTAGAAAAGGTTCGGTACAGTTAACCAACAGATGCCCCATGATTTGACTATCGCCTCCAACCCTCAGCTTCTCCCTCGAAGTCACCACCGTTCCAGGAGCATTGAAGGAGTGATACATGCACGATTGCTTTCCTCAAGGGAACCGGGTAGAGACTCCGCTCCAACCCTAAACCCTAAATTGTAATTGTACTAACCCTAAACGGAGTGTGGTCCAGAACGAGTCAAAAGAGAAATAATTGCAGCAAAGAATTTCTGCAAGAGGAAAACGTTCATAAGAAGATTGCAAATCAGCTATGCTAGGACAAATTGGAACTTATCCAGTCCTCTGTCACCTGATCCCAGTTACAAACAGTCACTCATGCACTTGACTGACACTCAATTAGAAAGTTAAGGGGTCAGAAAGAATGAATTGGCAACATGTCTATGACCAATAATCTTTGAAATGGAAATGAGTTTGTCTACTGTCCCTTCAATTGTGGTCTACAACCTCCCACTTTAAACGATTGCACGAGAAATCATCATACATTATTCCATAAACAAATTTATGACGACAACTCCTGTAGTACCCAAAGTGATCTCTCCCGTGAGCTCTATTCAGTAAGTTCCCAATGAAAGCACACCTACATATTGGTTGAAAAGCCAAAGGAAACGGAATGCGTATCCTGTACCTAAACAGGCTACAGAAATCACGAATAAAGCGTCCCAAAAGCTGTAGTATGAAATGAGAAACATAAACAGAAGACTTGTGCAACCCTAAACCCTACACCCGTATTCCAGCTGATGGCACGAAATTACTTAGCAAAATATTGTAATTGTGCTTCACATTGGATTGATTATAAACAGATTAAAACCCGGAACAACATCACGAGGCACCAGATGATCCCAAGCATCAAACTTCCTGCTGAAAATATTCCCCTGTTGACACGAAAGTGGGCAAATCGAAAAACAGAATACGCCACCTCTAAAAACAACACGAGAATCCAAACCCACAAAACATTACCACACCTAATTGCGACCCCTACCCCAATGCCACTCTCTGACTATGCAGAAGAAGTCATTCCTCGTTTGTAGGGCTCAACCAGACACCAAATTGTCAAAACCCCGGCGACCCTAAACCCCTGCAAGCAAATCAAATGCAAAGGCTCCACTTACCAAAGCGTCCGCGCCTCAAGTCGATTGAAGCTGGATAGTGAGCGCAGGAGATTGAAACGCAACAATCAAAACCTTTTGCAATCCGTAAGCTGAGGTGGGGCAGTGAGTGAATGTGAGGATTCGAGTGGGCGCGTGTGCTTGTGTGCTCTGCCTCACAATTCGATTCGAGCAGGACTGGTGACTGGTGAGGAACTGAGGAAGGAGTGAAGGACTGGTGCCTAGGAGCGTGAAGCACGTGGCAGGCAATGGAGGTGCTGCTGACAGAATGGGACTGGATTCTCCTAGTGAAGAGACTCTACTACTGTGCAAGTGTCGTCAGAGGACGGGACCTGGAAACGCAATGGAATCCGATTTCTGTGCAGATAACGTAGGAGTTTGGATAATGAGGGGAGGCATCATGAGAGCATCCTCAATGGATGCACGCCAAACAGGCCCGCATCAAATGCCGGCTCTGAAAGAAATGCAAGAAGCAATCCACGGTCGCCCTTTTGGGCAAGATGTTCAAGCCTTCAAGGGGAGAGCTCCTTGGATTCCTCAGAGGTTGTCTCGTGCGGTTGACAAGCTTTCAGTCTCGTGGGGAGTTCCGCAGTTCCGCTCTCTGCAAAAATGAGAAAGATTCCGACACATTTACAGCGCCGCTCCAAACAATCAGGTAGCGTGTCTCCATTGGATCTGAAGATCCCAGCTCCACATGATCCTCACCCTTCCATTTCTCCGGTTACACCTGATCCCTTGGATCCATTGAGGATGCTCCGATATTTTCTAGAATGTGCATGAGATTCTTCGGGCATGGTCGTTATCTTATACCTTAAGACAGGTAGTTTGTTTTGTTTGTTTGTCACGTTGAGATCTCCCGGCGTGGGTCTCCCAGTTGCATGCTTGGTACCATCGGAAAGCTCTCGGATAGGAGGGGTGCACGGGCTTGGTTTCATGGCATTCCAACTTATAGCGAGAAAGTTATTGAATTTCAAAGTTTTAATGGATTAAAAAATTAGAAAACTACTTTTCCTTTAATTTTGATTGTGGCATCGGCACAAGACATACTAGTGGCTATAAAGTGAAGGGGAGGGCTTGGTTAGGATGGATTTTTTTGCATTTATTTTAGGCAGTGCCAAAAGCAACCTTCACTATAGTGATGGGAAGCTGTGTACATCCATAAAATAGATGAAACCTACTATACATGGATGAAATTTTGTTTTTTCATTCAAAATAATGTACATTCATCCAAGCTAGAGGCAAGATTTGGTAGTATTTTATAATTTCATCCATTGTGAAAATCAGATTAAATTGACAAAATATACTATGGACCAAAAATCATTACTTTTTAACAAAAAAATTCTCAAAAAAAAAAACACCCTGGTATTACTCCAAACATTATAGGACTTTTAGGCCTTTTAGAGGTTGTTTTAGGGTTGCTCCTTGAAATGGTTTCCAATGCTACAAATGAGTCCTTGTTGGGCTGAATTTTTGAATTTCAAAAAAGGAAAAAATTAATCTCAAAAATTTCAGAATATATTAAAAAAAAGATGATTAAAAAAATTCAATTTAAAATATATATATATATGATAATTAATTAATTAATATTATTTGACATGGCAATTGTTTGACTACATCAAATTGTTGATGTAGCAATATTTACAACATTCCCACAATGCTTGTAGCATTTGGAAACTCATAATCTTCCAAAGGCTCAAATCTCTCCTAATAATTGCTCTATATCTATATTGAGTGCCATTTCAAGAGATCCTCACTCTATGTAGATCTTATAACTCTAAGGTAGTCTATTCTAAAAGCACCCATGCTTTAAAAGCAACCACTTACATTGAGGTTCACATTACTTTCATCTATGTACAAAAGGTGTACATTTCAAGGAAGTGGTGACTCTTTCATTAACCACTATGTTTCAGCTTCAAAAATTAGTAACTAATAGTACAAAGATCCAAAAATATAAAATGATTTGGAATACATGCCAATTCCGTTTTTCTTCCCATAAAAATTTACACAAAATTGTTTCAAAGAATTTAGCTTCCTTGAAAAGGCAATTAGCTATTAAAAGGTTGTTTTAAGAGCAAACTATCTATAATGTTCCCATTGTTGAAGAATCAATTTTAAAACATCTACCAAAAATCTTCAATTATACATAATTTTGTACATTGTATCCAAATTGTTGCATTCTTTAGTGCGTTAGAACTTTCATTTGCAACAAGAAAATTTGAAAAACTAAAAAAATAATAATAGTACAAAGTGACACTCTATTACGAGATGTCCCTTCTTTAATTTTTCCGAGAGAAGTTTGAATGGCCACTTTCTTCAAAAAGAAGGCAAATACTTCTTATTCAATAGCATAGCTACTTGCTTTTAACATCTAAATGTTTTGAAGTTCAAATAAGATGGACTCTATGTTCTACAACAATGTTTTGTCCAAGGAACTTCTAATTCAAACAAGTTGATGTTAGAATCTTTAATGTACAACCTTTCCTTATAATCAATTTGATGAAATTGAATTAAATAAAACATACATATAGAGATTTAAAAAGAAATATACAAAACTTCAAAAAATGATCTAGATGTTGAAGGATTAAAGCTAGAAGAGCCAAATACATCAAAGTATGTTTCTTCAAAGGTGGACTAGCAAGTATGATTCATGTAAAAAATGATTCTTTCTTAAATCTACAACCTTGGCATTTCAATAATGTTTTAGAAAGCTACATACTTTATTAACAATGTTATATGGGTGCTTTTAGAATAGCATTCATTTATAGAATAAGTTATGAATTTCTTGTTAAATCTTCTTCAATACCAACACAATGAATCACTTGTTTGGTGGGTTGTTTCTTATAGTGATCCAAATAACTTACCATGTAAGGCAACTATACCTAATAAAAATCAACACCTTCCTAAAATTGACATCTAGATTCTTGCCTGAAATACACTCATACTATTTATAAGAGTTTAGTATTGGTTTTAGAAACATCTACTTTTAGCACTTAAGAAATTCATAGTCTATTCATACAATGTCTAAAAAATGCATTCTAGATTTTCCTTTTGACTACCAACAAGACCCCACAAAGACTTTTTCAACATAATAATAGCCCCTTGCAAAATTGCTTTTTTCTATTGGTTTTAGGTGTACTTACCTTAACTTCCAATCAATGCCAACTCTCTTTGTATGAAAAGTACTTATGTCATTTGTAGTAGTATGCTAATTATAGAACACAAAGGTTTAACATAAAAACACTCATAACCACCTAGTATCCATTCATATACCCTAAACTTCCATTGATGTGTTCTTCTAAAATAGCATTAAATTATCCCATCACTAATTAATGATTTGTTGACAATTTCAAGTCCACCTAGATGATGGTTTCAATGGTCTAGAGAGCCACTCGTTTGAAAATTCATCAAAAATACATGCCATCTCTGAAAAATCTAAATCTCTATAAAACCCATGATTTTCAATTGCCTATAAGAATATTATAGCTAGTGCTAGAAGAATATTATTTCCACAAAAAGGTGCTTTCAGATATGTAGAATTGCCTATAATGACGGTTTTGGGTGTTTCTAACGTAGAAGAGTTGTTGACCTGGTCAGAACCAATTAGTTTGACCACGGTCTGCAAGAGAACCTAATGATGGGTCCAAACACTACTACCGGTACTGTACAAAATTTGAAACTGTCCTTAGTTAGACTCCACCCAAGCAACTCACAATTTACCTTCAAAGATAGAGCCACACAGGACTGACCAATCCTCCCAAGGGCCGCAATACCACAATCAATTACTGCAGTACTAGCTTACTCAGCCAGGTTGATTGTTCCCCCCAAAGTAACTTCTGTAGGTTTGAAACTAAGTTGGAAGGAGAACAGGAAACCAAAAGTTACCAGCATCGTGAATTGGTACAGATAAGATCAACAGATTAATCTAAACTCAATGATCAAACAGCACACGGGCTAGACGATCAAGGAAACTGCAGGTTCACGGACAAAGTTCTTCTGGTATCAGAAGCAAATGAGAAACATAACACCAAAATGGGCAGATTCTGTTAAATGGACTAAAATCCTTGTGAGTCCATGCATTGTAGCTCACCCTTGAATGAAAAAGAATAATTGAAATACAGGAAGGGAAATCTTGAAGTGACAAAAATCACCACTGGTGATCAAAGGTACAGCCTGGTAGAAAAATGATCCGATCCGAACCTGTACTTATTCTTAAAGTTTCAGAACTGGATGCCAAAACTGCGGAGGTGTTTTTCCTTCGCCAGTTATTTAAAACATCGGTTGAGGTTGAGGTTCTCACTTGTCAAGAAATCGGCAAGGACATTGCTCAGGTTAGAATTCCTCAATAATGCCCTTGTGGATTCAAAGCTACCACCCAAAAATATTAATTTTGCTCAACGAGACTCAATGCTTCCTTCGCAAGCCATTCAGTGTTGCGCCCCCCGGCGAAGTTATAGATTTCTAGCAGCACACGTCGATCTTCAAGAGGTAAGTACGTCATAGCTCTACCAGCCATCTCCATCTCGGGCTGCATGAATTTCAACACAGCAAGACCGTTATAAGCTGTGCCATAGTGATAAACTCTACTCAATTTGCAAGCTAATTTTCACGGTTCAATTAGATTAGGCAATTGTGTTACAAATAAAATATTTCCTTGAAAGCACATAGACATCCTCTTGTCGCACAAATTGCATATCAAGTGCCTATTAACTACCTATTACAGGTGTAGAGTACCTTCAGTGACCATTTCTGCAAAAAATCACAATTCAAGATTGTTATCCTGAAGATCAGAGCGCCTTCATTTTTCCTCTCCAAAACTTTGCTAGTATCTGCCACCAACAGATTGATGTGCAAACAGAGAATGTTTTGTAACTTACAGAGTTTCGAACAGGGCCGAGTTTTTCATGAATTTTAACCAATCCTTCAAGCTCCTTGTTTGCTGCTCCAAGTTCGCCACGCTCATGTAGAGCCTATACGCAAACAAAAAATAATTAAAAAAACAAATCAATCCAGTAAAAGAGAAGCATATCATTGACTTCAGTACAGCACCTGGACCTGACACGATTCAAACCTCGAGCACATGACCACAAAATGGAGATAATAATGTTACTTACCCAGGCCTGCAAGAAAGCTGCTCGTGTTCGGGCTGCAACAAATGCAACGACAATTGTGGCTGCTCTCTCTGCATCCAATCCGATATTGCCAGCCAATCCTGCGATGAACTTGTCCACGCCTTCGTCTGGAAACTCACCACCCCTAATGACGATGGAACAAAATTTCATTCATGTCACTTCTACCAGCAATCAGAGTTGGTAATTGTGACTAACAATTTCAACCAATCACTTCAAAATACAGAAGAATGCAAGGCAATTCATTTCTGAAGTATCTTTGACTAAACACTCCGTAGGATTTCAAATTAGGGAACAAGAAAAATTAGACTTGTATATGTTGATACACCAAAATGGAGATTTCATAGCTCTCCTAAAAATGGAGGAGAAAGGGTTGAAAAAAAATTAGGACAGATAGAAACATTGCTGTAGGATTGAGCCAAGTCAAAAGGGTAAGGACTAAATTTCCCGCTAAAATTAACTGCAAAGCATTATCCTTTCTATTAGATTTGTTAAGGCAAACCTTAGGCAAACATCTTGAACAAGTTGGACAGCTGTCCGATAAAAGGCATCACGGGTGCTGGATGTTTCAAAGCTGACTCGAGCTCCAAAGTCCCGACAAAGTTGCCGTAGCTGCAGTTAATTTGATGAGGTAAAAGCGGTTATTATTTAGCAGCATCAGACTCCCATGTTGCAAACAGAGTAATAAGATGGTGAACCTCAGTAAAAGAAAAGAACAGAAGATAACAAAATAACTCACCTCGATGATTTTATTACGTTCAAAGTCTACTCCATTCATTCTCTTTTCCAGCATCTCTGAACCAAAATTGCCAAAGTTAGCTCACCCCTCCCCACCCAGATCTATGCAGACCATATCATAAATCAAACCTCAACGCATGCGATCACCCTCTATACTACAGACCATAAAACTAAACAATGGACTCCAGGAAGAAGGCGTGAAACAAAATCACTACTTGCTTCGTTGAAGTTTCCACCCGACTTTATGAAGACTATGCACTCAACATTTAAATCCAGATGTCAAGAATAAATACCGTGCAAGAGAGTGTTAGCCGCTCTCTGCGCATTCGCAGTTATTTCGGGTGGCAACGTAGGTGCTTGCTCGGGACCAGACCACCAAGGCGGTAGTCGTGATTCTCTTTGTACTTTCTTAAATGTCGAAGGTTCGCTACTAGCCCTCAAACGGTTAAGTTCCCTTTCCGAACGAGTATCAACCTTCACAGAATCCAAGGGACTGAGTCCTTGAGCTGTTTTACGATAAGCCTTCTTCATAGGTCCCCCTTCCCAAAGCTTCACTCCTCCTGTTTTTACAACAACCTCCTTTCCACCCAAACTCCTATCTCTAACAGTTCTGGGCCAGCTAAAACCTTCTTCCCAACCCCACCGGAATCGCCTTGCCCACATGAGAAGGACTCGAGCAAATACAATAGTCAAAACAGTCCAGATAAGCGTTCGCCCAGCAAACTCCATAGTCGACCGCCTCACCGCAATTACCACGCGCTTGTCATTTTGAACAGCCACGCTAGATCGAAGTTCATTCCATGCCTGCTTCCCTTCTTCGACAAAATTCGCACCTGCCTGGACAAACCGGTCACATTCAAACTCTTCATGTCGAAGTTGTATAATTACTTTCTCTCATACAATAACAGAAACACAGGACTACAGATAAATATTATAGAAAATATCGTCTGTCAGACCACAAATTCTACTCTCAGGTCAGCTTGCTCAAAACGATTTTAAACTTCTGAGAAGTTAGACCTTGACAAATAAACAGAACCTTCTCGCAATACAGATTATCTCCTGATTACAGAGATAAACCTAATTTCTTTCCGGGCTCATAGACCCTACTCAGTGGCAACGAACATTTACTCGTTCGTAATAATGTGAAATGCAGGGATCAAACTGTAAATTGCTAGTGAAAGTTTGTAAGCAATCACACTAATTGCAAGCTCAATCTCGTTATAACCTCAATGACCAGCTACCAAAGCAAGTAAACATATATAGCAAGCACAAGTTTAGCATCCGAGATATTGCCCTACCTGCCTCACATTACCAACGGAGGACACGAAAGCTTTCTTCGCCGTCACTGCCGCCTCCCCTGCCCTGTGCTTCAACTCATCGAAGTCAAGCGTAATCTCCACAGTATCATCGCCACGCTGTTTCTTGGCACTGCCCGAACCCCCAGGAAGATCTCGCCGTCGATGGTGCCTCCGTCCCCCAAGACTAAGTATCGTCGTACTTGGATTAAGACCACCATTCGAGGGAGATGATTTAACCCTAAGGTTTACGCGCACTCTAAGACCGCCGACATTCGTCATGGAGCCTATTCCGTTACACACAATGCCACCACAACTCCTCCTCCGCACCTCAAAATCAGCGTGCGGAGATCGATAGAAACTCTGCAATGGTACCGCGGAACTCGCACTGCGGAGCATCATGGCTCCCAAATTTGGCGAATCCTCACCACAGTTTCAAAATTCTCTCCAGCAAACACATAATTCGACGTCGGAAATTTTTCATAAAAATTAAAAAGAAACAAATGTACTCTGCTGTCAGCGAAGAACAGTAATTTCAGGGTATGGAGAAACTCAAGAAACGAATTGAAGCGTACACCGACGCCTTGCAATGAAATTTCGGATTCTAAACATGAGAAACACCGCCAACCGAAGTAATTTTCAATGAAATTTCGGAAGAGGCGCTCTTTGAATCAGTTACATGAACCCCGTAATGTAATCGGAAGCAGGCAATGTTGTGGATTTGAGGAGGAATTCACGAGCCTTCACCAGAAGTATCGTCTTCTTGCTGTGTGTTCTCGCAACTGCAAAGGGAAGGCAGAGGCGGGTCTGGATGAGTTTGGAACGAGAGTGGTTTTCGTCTGCACATTATCATCCATGAATGAAGTTTGGATAGGGTTATTGTAATAGTGCTTAGGTAGGGCAATAGCTGTAGGTATGTAATAACTTTGGGAGGACTTGCGAGGTAGTCACTAAAATATTCTATTTATTAGATCAATAGGTGTACTATTTTTTTTTTGTGAAAGTCACACATCAAATTTTTTAGGGCTTTAGTGTACAGTCTTTTGTATCCTTATTAAATTAAAGCAATAATACAAGAGTTTTAATGTCTTTTGTATAGCTAGATAGTGAAACTTTTGTTCAAAATACAACAACGAATTGTTATAAAAAACATTGCAAGTAGAGTTTAAATATTTTACAACTTCGAGAATATGTTATAAATTTTCAAAAGCAACATAGTTAAGCATAGGTCCATAGAATATATTATGAATTCAATAGAAAACAACACATTTAGAAGAAAGTATTGTGTGAATAGATTGATGCATTCATGAATAGCCACTTTGTTTACCACTTTTCTAATTTCATTAAGTCTTAAGTTAGAGACTTAGTGGTTTTACGTGCCTATTGATTTGCTATGAAGCAAAAAGTAGATATTTATGTGAGGAACTTATCACCGCAAACCCTAATTAAAGGACCTTCCAAATCCAAGGGACATTTTGAAAATTAAACCTCAATTTCATATAGTTCTTCATATTAAATGTTTTAAAGCTTAATAAAAAAAAATATAAAGCCCATAATCTACTTTCTATTCCATTTTGAAGTTTTATAAAAATTATTAATATTATAGATTTTGCAACACTTGAAGGTATCATCTTGAAAGCTTAGAATATATCAGATTTAAACTTTTTCTATCAAATACCTCTTAGTATAAACTCAAAGAGTATATTAGTTATATCATGAAGTTTTTTACTATGATCTCTATTTTTTTTTAAATTTCATACTATTTTGAGTATTTTTGTAATGACAATGATTTTTATAGAGAAATTACATTAAAAAAAACAATATGAAGTTCATTTTAAATATATAAAGATAAATTTTAGATAAATAATATTGTAAATATGAAAAAATACCAAATTTTTGAAATGCATGTTTTAACATGGAATACTAATTATGTATGACAAAGTGTGTACATAAAATGTGTTTTAAAGGTTAATAAGTATTACCACCTTATAAAATAAATTTGACCAATAACATGAGAAATTATGAAGTATAATGAGAACAATTTTTTTCTAATTTGAATTTGGAGATTGCAGGATTTGAGCATTTAAAGTAAAAAAAAAGATAAAAATTTAGCCTGCTTTGATAGGATAAACAAACTTTTATTCATATATTAAGCTTCATTGTATTTATTATATCTTGTAAATATGAAGAAATTGTAATATATGTAGAATATACCCTCAAGTACAAATATAAAGTGAATTTATTTTGTCATGGTGTTTTAGACTTAGGCATGAACTTGGGATTTTCAAATGATAGCTCTTATATTCAATTTGGCTTCTAAAAAGGCATAAATATAGTATTTCAATTGTTTTTAAAAGTTTAATAGCTATATTTTTTCTAATTTTGTATCATGTACTTTGAATATTTGATAGAAAAATGATTGATAATTTTGTTTAATGCTTGCATCTCAAATAGCCCTCAAAACTTCCTATATATGGAGTTAGGGATCAAATTTAGCACTTATTATTTGCATTCATTTATAGAGGTCAATCTTAGATAAGGGGCATAATTAAATGTGAGAATAGCTTAGAATCCATCAATATCTTCTAAATTAGAAAAAAACAATTTAGTAATACTTACAAGAATTGGTGTAGTCCTACTCATCCAAATGATTCCTATATACACAATCATATAAAATGATGCTAAGATTTTGACCCTTGAACATTGGCTTGTTTTAAGAAGATTGTCAATTAATGTAAGGTAGATATATCCATTACTAACCAGTACCCTATTGATCAACAATAAACACTAAAAGAAAAATATGTATGCCACAATTGACTAAAATGTAACTACGTGTCCTATGTAATTGCCCTACAACTACAATCATTTATATTTGCACCAACATTGATATAGTTGCAAAATGAAGTTATGCTTGTAGGAATGTAATAAAAGAGATGATGTGAGATATTTTACATTCAATATTCATCACAATTGTCCATGTGAAAAAATTTACATTCTATAGAGTAGAATGTCTCTATCTATAGTTGCATGTAATCTAAATTTGATAGCAATTCAACTAGAAAGCAATTGCAATGCAACTAGAAAAAATCTACACAACCACTACAATTTAACTAAAGTTTGACTAAAAAACAACAAGACTCTTACTAAAATACAAGTAGCATGCAACTAGGAAAGAACTAGACTACAATTAAGAAAGGACTAAAATGCGACTATTATTAAGTCTTTTATTAATTGTCCCATATCAATTGTCAAGAATATCATTAGGTTGAACATATAATGTAAGTTATAGCATTCTTAAGTAATGAATTTTGATGATGAAATTGTAATATTTGTACATTTTGTAGATTTGTATACTTTGTAGATTTCTACAATTTATAGATTTCCACAATTTGTAGATTTCTATCATCTATAAAAATCTATAAATATTAAAAGTTTAAGAACTTTTTGAATATGGTGATTTAAAAAAAAATAGATTTGAAATTCTAAATCTACAAATCTATGAATTACAAACATGTCATAAATAAATTGCAAACCAATTGCACATCAATTACAAACAAGTTGAATGAAAGTTTCAAACAAATAACACACAAATAACTTCCACACAAGCAACCACATTAACCCCTCACCACTAAAAGGGACAAATTTCATCTCTTTTTTAGTGTATTCTGAGGAACTTCAAGCGGTGAGGGGTTAAAAAAGTTCATTGACGAACTTTCAAGTAAGCTATTGGATGGAAAACAACCTTGAAAATCTTTGCAACTACTTTGACTTATTCATTGCAACTATGGACTCTAAATTGTCACCCAATTGCAAATGTCTCATGCAACTACAGCCCCACTTGCAAACAATAATCATAGAATCTTTTGTTTTCTTTAAGTGAAATATGGTACCCTATTTCCAACAAAAGATTGGAATGGATTTTGGTTTTCGCATTGAAATGCATATCTTTATACTATTTAAGATTTGGACCAATAAATAAATGACACATAAGTCAACACAAAAGTAAGAAATTATGAGTGGGATAGTAGTTCTTGAATAATTGGAATTGGATGACTCTAGATGTTGGCCATGGATCAAGTCCAACTTTTGCCTTTCAAAATTCCTCATTAGATGAAATTTGAGGCTTCTGAAGGGTTGTTTTAGGATTGTTTTTGAAATGGCTAGGAGCTGTTAGGCTGACATTTTTGGAAAAAAAATTGGGGCCCTAAAATGCAAAAAAAGGTCCAAAAAAAATTTACATGGCATTGCCCCTGCCACATAAGATTCTTGCAATTCTACAATTCATTGGGTTCCTAGACTATGGGAACTCACAGTCTCTTATATCCCTCAAATTTCTTCTAGTGAGAAATTTCTTCTAATGATAAATTTCAATTTAATTATTAAAAAACTTACAATCCCCATCATATTTATTGATGCACCTTAAAAAATATTTGCTTTACCTTATGCTATCCTATATCATGTCTAAATGTGTTTATTTTATCAATTATGGGTACATCTACCTTACTTGAGTATAAAAGTTTCAATCTAAAATTGCAACAACATTTAAACCAAAATTGTAGTATATAAAAAGTAGCTTTTGTTTAGTATTAATGATGAATAATAGCTCCAAATAACTTGAAACTCCATCACAATATAATTCAACTACTAAAATACTTTCCATATAGATCTAAAATATCATCTAACTTTGGTCAATATTTTCCATTGTTGCCTATCTAACCCTTCAAGGCTTCCATACTCTAGTTGTATTTTATACATAATTCATAGGTTCCAAGTCCATTGCAGTGAAATTTTTGACACAAGGTAATAAATAAGTTAAGAAAAATACCTTCTAAATTTCTAATTCTCATTTCCATAACACAAAAAATCAATAAAATGAAAAACTTGTCAATATCCTTTTATTAGCTACTTTAGATTTTAAAAACCTACACATTGAAACCTCATATCTCTTTTACCATACAAGTCTCCATAATATATCTAGATCTAAAATTTGGCATCATAGTAGATTAATTATTCAAAAACTCAAATCCAAAAGTATTTTTGCATGCAATACAACAACAAGACTCATCACATCAATCCTTCTTTCAATAAGAAATCATCAATGGAACACTCAATTTTGCAACAAGTGCATCTTTTACTTCTAAATCATTAAAAAAAAGATTGATCATTACCTTTAAATAGACAACTACAAGGCTAGGTGATCAACCAATGGCAAACCCTAATGCTAATAGTTGATTCTAACATCAACTACAAGCCAACTTGCATATTCATCAATAATTGATGACATAAACTAACATGAATTTAGAACATTATTCTTCCTTCTAACCTACAAAGTTGTCTACTTTAACTAGTAGACAATCCATCGAGCAATCCATATAACAACACCATATTTGACTTTTCAAATACAAATAGTGTTCAAATGATGACAAAACATACAATATTCCATTGACAATCCTCCAATTATGTCTTTTAATTTTACTCTATATAAAAACTACATTTAAGGTGTTGTTGGTAAAAAAACATATTATGTTTTTTGAAACATCACGCGTTAAGTAGTGAACAACTATAGAAGTGTAAATTTGATGTGATGTTGTGAAAAACATCTACGGCTAAATTGGAGAACAAGTAGATGTCACTGTAAACAAACATGTTTTTAACAATGTTTAGAAAAATAAGTTTATGTTTTTTTGTAACATCCCAAAAAACATAGATTGCCACATTAGCAAGAAGTTCATTTTGATTGTGGATAAATTAGTAAAAATTATTACAATCTACTAAAAAATATTGACCATAAGTGAAAAATCTAGAGAAAGGGTAGCTACATGGCATGCTTTGCAAAAAAAAGGAAATGTATGGATGATTTGGATGTATAGCATGAATGAAAATAGATGGTCTCTATACAAGTGGAGTGGAAGGAAGTAAAACAATCTATAAGGGATATGCAAATCAACAATTGTATTCAATGTAGAATGTCAAAAACAACGTTGAGATATCTGATATAATATTTATATGTTTGAAGTTACGTCCACATGTCTGAAATAACATCAACATTTTCAATGGTCAAATTTCCATATTTCAATTATTCCATATCTTTTGTTTCACCGTGGTCAAAGAATGGATTTAAATATAATCTCCCTCCCCTTCATTGTTATTAACTTTCATAGAAGTAATTCCTTCATTTTGCCATAAAAATTCGCTTAATGGTAAATGATAAGTTTTCTTCAATTCTTGTTGAATTCAAAAAAATTCATTATTCATTTTATTTTATTCTTAATTTATTTTAAATATTTACTTCTTATTGCTCTTACCTTGTGGGTAGGGTATGCACCAATTGATGTTTCAAAGAAATCCTAATTTGACACCTCAAAAAACACCATTAAAATTTTTGAATGACACAAATAAAGGATGTCATGTCAACATAATTTGAGGTCCATGTCACAACCTCGGTCAAAATGGTGTTGGATGAAAAATTATCATCTTTAATAGTGCTTGTTCAAAAAACAGCTTATGTGGCACTTAAGACCCCCTCTACATGTAGCCCTTTGCAAAGCTTGCAAGACCGTATTTCATTTGATGTTAGAAAAAAACAATTAAAATTCAAACGCGTTAAAATAAAATTTTGGGACATTTTTGGCATGTCTATTATGATAGATTTTAGTTGACATCAATATGGATCCAAATCTTGTCAAATGTTACCATTTCTCATGTTTTTTCACACATCCTCTAAAATTTCAATTTTTTATAGTGTTATAATGTCATTATAATATCTAAACTTTATTATGCTCAAATATGGCATCATTTGAGTACTAAGAATATATAAACACTTTGAAGCTCTTGAGACTTGTAGAAGGTGCAGTAATGATTTACATTGAAGGTGCCATGTATATTGGATCTGGCTTTGTATGATTTATACAATCTGTTTTTTTATTATTGTGTATCTTAATTAGTTTGAGCATATTTTATAATTTAGTATCAAATGCTTATAAAACACCATATTGTGTCCAAATTTGGCTCCAAAATTTGAGAGTGAAAAAGCTATTATTCCTATAATTCTTTGACTATGTTTTCACCAAAAATGCTCTAAAATTGTCACTTCTAGTATAAGTACCAAATATTAGAAGAAAAAAAAAACATTTTTGGATACATATAACTATGTGATCTTGTAGTGTGCTTGTTTGAAAAAATGTGTAAAAAAAATTTCAAAAATTTACACCAAGTAGATTGCAAAATATTAGCATTTGAATCAACAAAAATCTTTTAGGGGGCCTTGCAAAAAAGAAAAAGGCAATTGCACTTCACAAGGTCACATTTGTATGAAAAATTATCCATGTTGCTAAGTACTTCTTTAGATTCATTGTCCAAGGTAAGTTATTTACATACTAACATGCTTGAATTTTTTTATCATTTCTAGGCATAACTTTTGTTTTGGAGTACCAATTGGAAAAAAATTATATTTTGACAAAGCTAATTAGTTTTTCTATCTTCAAAAAATATTTCAAAAAATCATGTCAAAAATTGAGACCATAGATACATGCCTAAAATTCAATTTGTCCCCTACAAGTATAATGGTCCTTTAGAGTTGAACATCTATTTACATTTATAAAAGATGGCAAGAGCAATTCAATACTTGTTACAAATTTTAACCTTGAAAATTTTCATGGACCATAATATAGTCAATATGTTTTTAGAATGTCCATCCCAATACTTAAAAATATGAAAAGTTTCTTATTCTTGTGCTCGTTTTCAAGAGAATAAAGTTAGCTATTAAGTGGTGAATTCAAATTTAGAAGAAGATTCATTGTTGAGTTTATAAAAAATTTCAAAGCATAGGTAGTATAGAGGTAAAGAATCAAAAAGTCATTGATTAGGGAATTTTGTCCAATGAGATGGAGGTGTCTGTTTTTTTAGCTCTTCTTGGTTTGTATTTAGAGACAACCATTAAAATACACATCTTGCAATTGGATTTGAGCAATTTTTCAAATAGTTTCTCCTATTGTGCCAAATATTTTGCATCTTTTTTTGTATTCTTTCAGTCTTTTATGTTTGATCTTGAATTTTGGCTCCAAATTTGTGACAAATCTTTCATTTTTCTCATATTTTTTTTGGAATTTAACAATGAAATGATCTCTATTGCTAGACCTTTTTCTCAATCATTTTTAGTCCTAAAAATAGAAGATTTATTTCCATGCATGTGGAATTTAGTTGCCTTGAAAATGAGCATAGGATGCCAACTTTTGAAAATGTTATGTGTCTAAAAAAACTAGTCAAAGTAAAATTTTAGTTATGCCCAAGTAAAGATTTTTTTGAAGTGATCTTTGCTTTTATATTATAATCTTAGAATCAATGAGTTGGAATGAAACTGAAATTTGTAGAGATAACAAAGACTTGACTTTCTACAATATCTTATAGTTAATGTTGCCTTAAAATGATTCATCACTCTTTGAGCTTCAATTCTTTGTAATTTACATAATTGGAATTCAAATCACCTTAAAAGTTGATGAAAATTTTAAGGGTTAATGAATCTTGACTCCTCAAGGGACTTATAAATGATATGAAGTGCTTCTTTTTAATAAGTATAGGTCATGAACGGAGTACATTAACGTAATGTTTTGCCCAAATGCCTTCCTATTCATCCCAAATAATACTTCAATGTCAATATAGAGATTAATTTGATGAATTAATTGGGGATAAATAATACATTTGAATAAAGACATGCAAGCATTAATGTGTAAAATTTTAAAAGAAAGTTTACCACCTTCTATAGAAAAATTAATTAAATTGCAATGAAAAAGTTTTAGCACTACATGCAACAAATGCATTCAAGTAATTCCTACAAAAGAAATTAGATGAAGAAATGTTAGTTTTTTAATCCCATCATACTTTCTAAAGTCATCTATCCAACAAAAAACTTGATACCATTTCAACATTTAATAATAGATTAACTATTAGTCATAATCTTCACCACGCTCTTAACCCTTAAAGGCCCAAGGCCATTTTTATGTCAAAAACCACTCAAAACTGTCATTTTTGTTGTGTTCATTCAAAAGAACAAAAAAAAGTGTTTTTATAGAATCTAACCGTAGGATCTTCTACTTTGCTTGTCTAAAATGATGTGGTAAGAATTTCATGAAGTTTGACCATATAGATTAGAAGATATGAGCATTCAAAGTTGAAAAACTTAGTTTTAAAAAACATTGTCTTGTAATTTCAGATGAATTTGATTGCCATTTGTTTAATTTTTTCACACTATGGACTTCGAAATTAAAAAAATTGTGTTTAAGAATTGAGTTGAAAGTTTAAAATTTTTTAAAAAAAATGCTTGATTTTCATTCCTTAAAAAATTATCAAGTAGAGGTATGTCCAAGATTGAAAGAAAAATTAAATCATTAATAACTTTAAGATGGAATTGAAATGCAACAATTCCGATGGTGAGATTGTTCTAACAAGAAAATTTAACCTTGTCAAGCAATTCTTTTTGAAAAATTGTAAATATTGCATTCAGAAATGAATCCTATAAGTTATTTTTTCAAAAACTGCCCGAAAACAAGATTGTTCATAACCTTCACATAACTAATCCAAATGGAATGAATCAAAGCTTCACACGTAGAAAAAAATATAACCTATAAGATTAAAAATTAATTAATTAAATTTCAAGTTTTTGTAGATTTATTTTTCTGCCCGCCGAGTTAATATCCGCACTTTTTGTGGTTTAACATTTGCTCCCGAGCACCAATTGAAATAAAAATTATATTCCCACAAAGCTAATCAATTTTCCTATCTTATGAGAAATTTTCAAGAAGATTCATTAAAAATTGAGGTCTACAAAACCTGCTTGAACTCCAAATTGTCCCCGGAGGGAACAATGGGCTTTTAGGGGTTAAGTAGACTTAAATTAGAATTGAGAATGTATCATTTTGTTGTTTGAATGACCCTCAAAAGTATTTCTTTTTCCAAACAACTATAAAATTGAAAAAAACATACATACCTACAAACTATATCTTCTTATAACTTTCATATCATTCATCCAAATAGAATCATTTGAAGTTTCTAATGTAAAAATATAAAGAAATAATTTCAAATTTCTATTTCTTAAAAAAAGTGTTTTTAAAGAAGTTTTTTGAGATGTTCAAATTTCCTGCCAAATAATGAAAATCACATATCATGAAATAACTTTTTAACCATGTATTCCTCCTATTTGGCTATAAACCTCCAAATCAAGTAGAATTTTAGTTCCACAAAAAAACTCCATTTTTTATTTTGACCATTCAATAAGTGTTTGTTATGTTGAGTGATTTCATAGGGACAAGTTAAACAATTTGGGAGCATTTCTTTAGATTTGCAAGCTAAGCCTTGTTCATATGAAGCACATTGTACTAAATGCTCTTTTAGACATTGGTGTTGATAATGCATTTAATGACCACTTCATCTCTATGAAAATTTGATCATAAAGTGAACTAGATTTCTTTATTGCACATATTTAGGTTAGTGAATATGTTTCTAAAATTCTAGTATTGCCACCATCCTTTAAATAATCTAAAATGACAGAGTTGACAACATTAATTTCACAAACTATACTCAAAAATCATACTTTGCTCATGGATTTTGAATGTTTAAATCATAGCACCTAAACTAAAGATTTTGTGTGGATTTAAAGGATGGAATATTGGTTCTTGAATGCATATATTGCTAGTAGTATGACTATAAATAATCCTTCAGGAAAGATTTTTTTTGAGGTTCTTAGTGGAACAAAAGGAGTAGTTAGTAGTTATGATATGGTTGGCCCTTAAAGCTATTCCTTGGGCACATTTTGTGTGAAATTTTCAAAGGAAAAAAATAAAAACTGCATTTGCAGTGAGTTGTTCAAAATTCCTATGTTGCAAAAAACACATTTGGGTGATTGCAAGAAACGCTTGTCCTTTTTTTTGTCCCCTTGACCTCCAATAGTTAGTTTTTTGCTCATAACTTTTTCAACTTTCATCCTATGGACATGAAATTTGGAACAAAGGTACATACAAAAGTTTTGTATATTGAATAAATTTTTTAGTTTAAGAATTTTATTTTACTATTTTTAACCTGCCTCCAATTGGGTGCCTACCTTGGCCATTTTGGGGGATTTTTGATCCAAAAATTGAAATTTGAAGCTAAATATTGGACAAGTTGGAGGTCTACAAACATTATAAGGATTGACAATGAGTTTTTAAAAAGAAAAACATGTTTGTTGTGCACATGGGGTCAAAGTGATCTTCTTTTGTGTAAGGGCTATGAAGAGGGAAAATTTTTATAGGAATTTTTTATTGCAATGTGAGCACATTCTTGTCTAGAAAAATATATTCTTAAAATTTTATTTTATTTAGTTTCTTTGAATTATTAAGAATGAAAAGGTCCACAACCCCCATTTTTGCTATTTTCTGCTACCAATGGCTTCAATAGTACTTTGTTGCAATCTATAGGATTGCATAGTACTAAACTAATGGTCCATATCTACAAGCGCCCACAATTGATGGCTGAGATTTGTAGGCACAATGTTAACGTAGTATATAGCTTCTATCGCACAATACTATTAGTATCATGTAGTTTAATTAGTCATGTGGCCAAAAATTGTGTTTTTGAGCCAAAAACATGAAATGTTTCTTGCGATCACCTATTTAGGGGTTAAAAAATTGTGACTCTTCCATAACATGTACATCATTGATGTAAGGGAGAAACACCCATTTCCGTCCCTGTACCCATTCCTAAACCTTAACCCCTAAAGGTTTTTGACTACATTTTCACCAAAACCGCTTCAAAATTGTCATTTTTTAGACAACTACCAAATTTTAAGAAAAAAACATTTTTGGACAAAAGTAACCATAGGGTTTTTTAGAACACAAGTTTAAAAAGATGTGGAAAAAATTTCAGCAATTTCTGCCATATAGATTGCAAGATATCAGTGTTTGAAGTGACAAAAATCCCTTTTTTACCACTGTGGAAATCCAGCCAGCTGCACTTCACAAGGTTACATTTGTATGAAAAAAGTTCAAAGTGGTGGTTACTCTCTGGATTCATTCTTAAAGGCAAATTAGCTATATGCAAAAATAAATTCAAATCATTTGGAGTTGTAAAACATAGAGGACAAAAATAACAAATACAAAGAAGTAGAAAATGAGCCAAAACACTAAATTGTAAACAATTTATTTATGGAATTGAAAAATTCTGATCCCAATGGTTAAAATGTTGTAATAAACAATCTTCACCTATTGAAATTATTTTTATCCAAAATATTAAAAATTGAATTAAATAAAGGATTTCAAACTTTTTGTAGTGTAGGAATTTTGTAACTAGCCACAAACTACCTCAAACTAAACCTCCTCATAACTTTTGACTTACTAATCCAAATGGAATTATTCAAAGATTCCTGCATACACAAAATTCTAAATAAAATATTTCAATTTTTCATTTTTTCAAAAAAATATTTTTAAAGAAGTTTTTTTATCTACCCAAGCTGCCCAGAGATAAAAGGAAATCACATATCATGCAATAACTTTTTGACTATGTAGTCAAATGTTATGAAACTTGTTGGACCTTAAATTTACTCCTCGGGCACATGTTGTGTGAAATTTTTAAAGAAAAAGAATAAAAACTCCATTCGTAGTGAACTGCCCAAAATTGCTATGTTGCCAAAAAACGCAATTTAGTCCTTTAGGGGTTAAAGTATTACTAAATTTGTCTATAAGCATTCATTAAAGTGTTTGACAAATTTTTAATTTTAATTTGTTGACGCAATTGTAAGACAAAAATGTATAATTTTCATTCATTGACAGCTGGTTTCAGCAGAGTTCGGTTCAAGGTACACTTATAAGACAGTTCCAGTGGGGCTAGGGAGCCAATACTTTGAAAATTTATAGAAATTACATAGTTCATCCAAAAATTTTAATTTAATTTTTAATATTCATGATTTTCACTCACTAATATCATAAAAATATTATTTTTCCAAAAAAATACCTCCAACTATGCTAAATTGCTTAAGCTGACGGTTTTGGGTGTTTCCACTGTAAGGGAGAAACATCCATTTCCGTCCGTGGACCTATTCCTGGACCGTAGAGGACCACTAAATCTGTCCATAAGCATTCATTAAAGCGTCCGACAAATGTTTAATTCTAATTTGATGACTCAGTTGTAAGACACATGTATAGTTTTCATTCACTGACAACTAATTTCAGCACGTGTTCAATTAAAGGTACACCTATAGGACAGTTCTAGTGGTCTAGGGAGCCAACACTTTGGAAATTTATAAAAATTACATACTGATTCTGAAAATTTTGATTTTCTTTTTAAATATTCATGATTTTCACTCACTAATACTGGGAGAATATCAGTTTTAGAAAATGCTGCCTCCAACTATGCTGAATTCCTTATTTGGACGGTTTTGGGTGTTTCCACTGTATGCAAAGTATTATTTGTCCTTTGCAATGATGTTTGTCAGAAACTCAGAATTCTAAAACATGTACTACGTATTATAGTCGGATGAATTGCATTTTCCAAAACATTCATCCTCATCCTCATCATCGTGCTCCTCCTACAGTACCCTACTAAACAGAAGGGTCAGGGTTTCGAGCCACGCGATGCCCGGCGCAGAAAAGGCTGACTCGTTGCATCATTACTTGCTTTTCTCGATCCGCGAATACATTTGTGGCTGCAATTTCATTTAGTGCTCTTGACACCTAGTTGTCTTCCACAGGTATCTTCCGCAATCATTTCCAGAAAAAGTATCATGTCCTCGACTCCTTTGCAGAGCTCAGAAGCGGTCCTTTGAAGTTGAATTTTGTGTTTTCCAAGGGGGCGGGTGACCCCATTACAAACTAGGTAGTCTATCAATGGCAAATCTGGCACCATCAATCTTAGGCTCGGATCCGATCTCAGGCTCTTAGCTTCTTTCCAATCTCCATCTCCATCCTCTAAAAGCGGATCAAAGCCAACTCCATCTCCATCCTCCGCTTCCAGAGTTTCCAGGACTCACAATCGAGCTATCTGGGTTGGTCCCTTGATCATTGCGCATTGATATTTGCATCTGACCCGTCACATTATTTGACTTTGCAGACCCTGTGTATTAAGATTGGGATTTGGGAACCCCTTGGATAGGGTGACACTTGTATGGTGGTGTCAGTCTCGCTGCTTTTGGCATGAGGAGTGCGTGGGTGCAATTGCATTGTTGTTTTCGGTAGTAAGCTTGTACCTTATTTCTAGTTGTGTGAAGCTCAGGCTCTCTCGTGGTCATTGTATTCGTCGGGATACAGTCAGGTAAACTAGAATTATGTTGATTGAAGCCTCGTCGTCGTTTTCTGACTGTTGTTTCGAGGGCTTGTTCGATGTGGAAATTGTAGCTTCGAGGTCGCACGTTTTGTCGTTGTCGCTCTGTGTTGTGTTTTGAGGTAACGTGGTTCTTTAGTTGGTGATTTCTAGCGCTCGGTTGATGTGAAACCGACTTCGATCTCGGAGTGGATTCGGGTAAGGTGAGAGACTCGCTACTTGGAACTGACTTTGTGGCGGTACACGTGCAGCCACAGCCGGATTTTGAACATTAACAAGCGATTGAAATGACGGGAACTAATGGATTGGAGGTAGAAGACGCGACTCAGAGGAGTAACGTTGTCGCTCCGAAGGAGCGATCAGCGAAAGAAACCGAGCTTCTGAAGCAAATGCGGGAGAAGATTGCCGTTCTAGACCCGGAGTCTAAGGTGAAGCTTTCTAGTCTTTAATAGGTTGAGTTTAGGGTTGGATTTTTCTTGGAGCTTAGTGCGACGATGGGAGTATGTTTTCCTTGTGAAATCAAAAGGCGAATTGATTTGTTTTGCTCAGGAATGCCTGTGTTGGACTTTCACTATCTAACTGATATTCCGTTCCAAATTTAGCCTACCAAAAGTTTATGGATTGGTTGTGTTTTAAGTAAACAACTTTTGTAACCTTCTTCAATGTTTCATGTGCTCTAATTTGCAAGTACATTGCTTACTTCTTTGAAGTCTTCTGCACTGTGTGCTAGTCTGGTCCACTTGCTAGTGTTGAGATGGGGGCATGAGGTTATGTTGTGTGATGGGGTTCCAGGACATTGATGACGCAACTTTGATGCGCTTCCTACGAGCGAGGTCCATGGACGTTACGAAATCTGCCAAATTGTTTGCCGACCACCAGAAATGGAGACGGGAATATTTTCCTTTGGGGCACGCGCAAGAGGACGATATAAAGGATGAGATTGCAGCCAAAAAATTTTACATGCAAGGGCGAGACCGGCAAGGTCGCCCGCTCGGCTTGTTTATAGGAAAGCGGCATTTTGCCAGGAAAAACGTCGAGCCATTTAAAAGTGAGTTCCCTCATAGCATTAGAACATTCTACAGCACCCTTTTGCGCTGTGGTTGGCGGTAACGACGCTTGCCTATAATAATTTGCTGAGTAACAAGCTTTCATTCTTGAACTCAGAGAGGAAAGCGAGATATTAGAGATTGGAACCACCTTGGATACCTTGATTCTCCTTGAATTATCCATCCGTTTGCAAGCATGTTAGGCTAATGCAATACTGATTAGGTTAGCTCACATTCTGGATAAGAATTAATGTGATTTACTGAGATTTGCCAGACCTTCCTTGTGGTGTGCACAGAAATTTCCACTGAGGCTTGGTTTTAAAATCTTTGTTGTGTGGCAGAGATTGTTACTTTACTTTTGGACAAGCTTATTGTCAGGTAATTCCGTAATCCTCAAAGTTTTTAGAGATTAGGTTAAGACTCTACTCACCTACACGTCATGAATGGGAGGGTGCTATCAATGGCAGGCTGTTAGTAATCAAAGTCTGCAGCGCCGTATTTTAATTTGCAGTTGCTGGCTAGGCTGCTGGCTACTTTTGAGGGACCTGTAGGAGGAAATCCAGCATACTATTGGGTTTTTTCCTCCTGGTTTAATGCTTTTAAGACCCTGACAGATGAAGACCCTCGAACCTAACTCAGGATGCTCCTCAAAAAACCCTCGCAAATCACAAATCACAAATCACAAATGTTTGCTAAGCCGGGCAGGCCATCTCGTTTAGGGTCTAATCATTTTTTCATTAGAAATGAGGGTTCTCAAGGGTTTGATCTCACTGACCTATGACTCTTTACCCCAGTTGCTTTCATTCTTGTTTGAAGAGCTTGCCAATTCTTTTCTCTGGATTTTTCTTTTGAAGTGCCAAAAGAAAAATCGGATTGACAGCAAGCAAGAGAGATCAGTAGACATCAGTTTTCCACAGCAACTTCGTTGAATGGATGGTGGTTGTTTTTGCAGTTTGCCGCCTGGGGAGGAAAAGTTTGTTATTATTGCTGACCTTGCGAATGTGAAATTCAAGAATCTGGACGTGCGGGGATGGCTCGGTGCTTATGATTTTCTACAGGTAGTGTGATATACCCTTGAGCTTCTTTCACCCTTTTTCATTCAAGATCTATGACGCTTTGTACTCATTTCTGGTCCTGAACTTGCTGCTGCAGCCACTGATTCTGCACTTCCATTCCTTTTCCGGTAACTTGTTTGAGGTTTACCACACTTTTGTGAGAGGAAAAAAATTGAAGTGGAGGCCTGCCATGTAACTTACTCCCTCTGTCCCACTAAAAGCTTCCCAAATTCTTCCTGCAAAGACTGTGAATCAGCCTAATTAGGAAGCTCTTAGTGGGACAGAGGAGCAAATGGTTACATGACTTTGAGAAACATTAAGGAGTCTACTTTTACATTCAGGCGTGATTCAGGCATCCTATGTGCTACATGAAAGATGGCATGGGAACTTATTCTTCTTCCAAACACAATTACTTGGAGGTCCACAAAATGGGGCTAAGGAAGCATTCTTTTTAAATTTTTCATGCCATGTGAACTGGGCCTGTCTTATGTTCACTAAAGAGCTCAATTCTGTCAATGAGAATTGCAGGCTTACTATCCAGAAAGACTGGGAAGGGTGTACGTTTTGAACGCCCCTACAATCTTTTGGGGAGCTTGGAAGGTGATGGTTCCCTTCATAGACCCAGTCACAAAAGCAAAGGTAACTAATGGATTCTCTGAAAAACAAAAGGATTTGCCGTTTCAGTTATTTTCTTCTCACAAGTATGATCCCAATTTGTTAACTTAGCCTCTACGTTGACAATTTAAGGATTGTTTCAATTATCATTGACTTGTTTTTGGCTTGCAGGTCATGTTCGTGGATGATGCTGCAATAGAAGAAACTCTTTTGAAAGATCTCAGCAAGGAAAATATTCCGATTCCTTATGGAGGTTTAAAAGAGGTGGTAGCACTTGAAGATGTGCAACCAGCCAATTGGCCCATGTTCAAGCCCATCACTTAAGTATGTGACTTGTCTCCACAGCTAAAATTTATCCTTGGCATTGCCATTCACAATGCCAGACGCAGTGAATTTCCACTCTAGAGAGCATGTGAACGGAGGCTGCATTTTTCTTCCAGAATGTGGCTGAGGGGGGTAAAGGTGCATGTCAAGAATTTCAACTTGAGGTGATTTTCGATCACATGTAAGCATTATATGTTGAGCTCCTCTTATGACTCGACCTTGTTATTTGTAGTTACTGATGTATTTAAAGTTCTCTTCAGACATTGTAAATATTTAAGGAGGATCCATATTAATTGGACTGTTGGAGGATAAGCCCTGTCCTCATTGAAGGTAGTTAGAATTTGCAACTCCCGTAGGAAAAATTAGGATGCCATGTGCTGTTGCCACAGCCATTGGTAAGGTTGAGGCACTAAATGTCGACCACGCCCAATAAGCCAACCTGTAGGGGGCCCTATTTCCAATCAAGTTCAGAACATATTTCCAAAAACACCCTGAATTGCATGTTTTGGTCCTTTTTGAGGCCAAGACTAATAAGGTAATGACACATGTCCAAATTAGTGAGTGGAAGAAGTGAACGGAAAGCAGTTAAGGCATTATCGGAATTAGGAGACTCTAGACATTGGCTATTGGTCTGGAGTACTTTTTGCTTCCCAAAATTCACTATAAATTCAGTTTTAGAAATAAAATTCTGAAAACTTTTCAATCCCCATATTTCTTATCTTCCTACATGGGAAAAATTCCCACCACCTCATACTGTGCAAAATTTGCTCTGAAATTGTTTAAATGGTCGGCTACTGGTTTCTAAAAGTGACCCCCTCTTGAAATGTACACTTCTGGTACATGTTAGAGGCAAAATCTACCAGATCGCTTTTAGAGACAGGGTTGCAATTACAGCCCCCTACCTTATGTCCAAATGCTATGAAATAAAGTTTGTGCACCACTTCTCATTGAGTGAAAACATGCCTAGAAAATGTATAGTTCCAAAAATCTTGCTGTAACAAGCAAAACCAGCAAACAACTTAATTTAATGTACAGATTTATGGTTTCAGAAAAAGCTGCAGTAATGGAAAAAAATTTGAATAAAATTTAGATCTTAGAAATATGTATGACTATCCTTGGTAGCAATAGGCAATTTGAAAACTTTGATTTGTAAGATTCATACTAAGAGAGTAAATGGTCTAAGTGGGGTCTCGATAAATATAGGAATTTTTCTACAGTTAACCTTGCTCAACTTACATGTATTTTAATTGAGATGGTGGTAGAAAATGGTAGATTGCATGTGCACAAGTGTGCCTTGTGTCAATGCCACAAACAAAATTAAAAGTGAAAGTAATTTTTTAATTTTTTTAGTTCATAAAAACTTTGAAATTCAATAACTTTATCACCATAGGTTCAAACGCAAAAAAATAAAGCCTATGCACCCTTCCTTGCCAAGAACCCAATAGTCCCAACAACACAATCAAGGGATGCATAGTCTAAGAGATCTCAACATAGTAAACTAAACTAAACTAAACAAATAAATAAATTATCTTAAAGGAATGGATATGGATGGATATACTATACAATAGAACTTGTATAAAGATCCATTACATTAGGGAGGGTCACTTGCATTCATGATATTTGTATGCAAGCTAGACCATGACCAACAATCAACATTTACTTTAGAGAAGTTTCATTACTTTAGGAAGTGATGTTTATTAAAAATTCTACTTGTAGTGAGGTCCGTTTTTTCTAGTCCCATGTTGACATTATCATGTTTTCTTTTCATCATCTAATATTTTGAATTAGAAACACTTAATCCTAGAGGACTTGAGGCCATTTTTATGTTAAAACCACTCAAAAACTATAATTTCTGTTGCGGTCATCCACGAAAACAAACAAAAAAAGATTTATTAGGATTTAATTGTAGGATCTTGTACTTAACTTGTTTGAGATCATGTAATAAAAATTTCATGAAGTTTAACCATGTAGATTGAAAGACATGAGCAATCAAAGGTGGTGGTTTTTTCAAGAAGATGCTAAAAACTGTATGAAAAAAACAATATTGTCTACAACTTTCTCATTACTTTTTGTATTATAACTTTTGCTTTCGAGCACCAATTAAAATAAAAATTATATTTTTATGAAGCTAATCAATTTTTCTATCTTACGAGAAAGTTTCAGGAAGTTTCATCAAGAATTGAGGTCATAAAAACCTTCCCAAAATCCATTTTGTTCCCCAAGAGGATAGTAGTCGTTTAGGGGTTAAGTTATTGTACGGGTTAATAAAAAATTATTTGAAAACCGTGTGAATACTGCCAAATGTCCTTCAAACTGAGTAGGCTTAAGGTAGGTACACCCAAAATGGCACCTGACCTTAAAGCGCCATCTACAATGTGCATACATTTCCAAAATCAGTCATGTACCCACACTGTAGATGGCGCTTTCAGAAACAGACTTTGACTGTTAATAACTTTTGCATACGGTATCCAAATCCTATGTTCTTTGGTGCGTTGGAACATGCTTTCACTCGCCAACAAGACTGTATAAAAATCTGAACAGCATGATAACAGGACCTAGATACAGTAAGAATAAGTGGCGCTTTTGGGTGTACCCACCTTATGGCATTCAGCGCCACCCTGACTGGTCTCAGAGCGTCCATTGTTTACGCTTGTATGAAGTCCAGGATGTCGACGTCCTCTAGTGGACAGTATTGAAAAAAAAGCCATTTCTACATTGTGAATAGGAATGTTTGGAAGTTTGAGATGGTGTGAAAAAAATTTAAAAAAATAAAAAAGTAAGCTAGTTTGACTAAGAATTCTAATGTTTTCCCTCTCCTAAAATCATTACATTTTGTAGTATGTTGCTTGTTTTCATGCGTGTTTGAGTACAATGAACTCCACGATTATAGTATAATTATGTTATGCATATCTATATTATAGGCATTTTTATTACAAGCACCCACTGAAGTTCAATGGTTGTTGAATATTCACTTATACATATGTTCAAGGCTCACATGCTCGCATTTTCATGTTCACACCTATACTAGCATCGTTGTCAACAATCCTATACACTTTGTCACTCTAAATTCTTGCAATACCCAAGGTGGATTGTTCTAATTTCTTGCACACCTACTCTCTATCACTAATTGTTCACTCAGTGAAGTACGACTGCTCCCTCCACTTTGGCTCCTCTATCTTCAATAATCCCATGGCTGTTAAAGATTCTATCTATATTCTTGTTTTCACCAAAACATTTCTAGGACATGAGTGAGATTTCCTATACATCAACAATGCCCAAAGTTGGAGTTCGTTGAGCTATGGTCCAATGGAAAGTTCCTTGATAATTGTGTGCCAACCAATTGGTGATTGAAGTAGCCTCCCAAAATGGGGGGAGCACAAGGTACCAAATTAATTGACTTATGGGGAGGGCTGAATCGAGAAGCTTCTCCGACTTCGATGCATTGCTTGGCGGAGGGGAAGCATCTGAAATTGAACCGTTCAACAGTCAAACGAAAAATTAAGGGCCTGTTTACACCAAATAACTTTGCCTTGGAGCCCAAGGAAATGGAATGTTTTGATTGAAACTTTGGCTTGGTACCTTAGCTATCTTTCAAACAAAACACTCGTTCATTTCTTTGAGCTTGAATCTGAGGTTTTTGGGTGTAAAGAGGTTCTAAGTTTGTATTACCTTGAAATGGGTACTTTTTGTTAGTATGCTTGGTATCTACTATTAGACTGATTGAATTTTCATATATTCTTGCTAATAAATGAAGGAGGTTCTAATGCACCAAGGAATGTAACATTTGAATACTGCATGCAAAAGTTACAAAGCATCAAAGTCTTTTTTTTTTATAGATGTTCTAAAATTGTTTCTTCAATATAAGTACATGTTGATTTTGGAGATGTATATGGAGTGATGATGGTAGTTCTAGGTCCCGTTCTAGGTAGGGTGTAATTTTGTGTGTATCCACCTTATAGCATTGTAAAGTAGGGACTCTCCAAAGCAATATTTTTTTTGTGCTAATCATAGCAATGACGGTTATTAGACTTGTCAAATTCTTATATTCACAAGGAGATTATTTTGGTTTTACTACCTAGTAAAGCAAGGCAATTTACTATCTCTTTTATTATCAAATTAATACTAAAGTAGAAAATGATACAATGTAGAAAAACACACTACCATCTCTACATCTTGAAACTAGTGAATTTTACTACATTTCAAATGTAATAAAAAAAATCCATTGTTTTAATCAACAAAAATCACTATAACTACCCTTGGTCACCTATTGGATTCAAACCCATGACCTCATGCCCCAAAACCTAAACACCCTTCCAACACACCAACATTCAACTTTCATGTTATTAGATGAAATTTTTTTCCTACTTATCTATTTATAGTTTGGTACTTATAAATTCAACAAACTTTGGTGGCCATTTTGCATTAGATGAAATCTGAGGGCATTACAAGACCGTTTCGGGTCTGTTCCCGAAACGGCTTCCAATGCCGCAGACCCCTGTCAGGCCGACTTTTATTGGAAAAGAAAGAAAAAAAGAAAGAAATTTTGGGTCCTGAAAGATGAAAATAAGTCCAAAAAAAAATTGAATTTTTTATTTATTACGTAGCAGTGTCCTGACCACGTAGGATTCAAGTTCACAAGGCAGAAACTGCGTTCCCGTAGTCCGGGAACCCGCAGTCTCCTAATGCCCTCAAATTTCTTCTAATGGCATGGTAGAATGACTTTTTCTTAAACCTTTGAACTAGGTAAAGTTGCCAAATCAAGCTAAATTTCACCTCAAAAAATACTTTTGTAATTTGAACTTCCAATCAAAAGTTATAGACAAAAATCAGATAGGATGTTTAAAAATATTTTTTTAAATGTGTGGTGTTTTCCATGATTTTACTATGTTGACAATGTTGAAAAATAATTTTCCATATTGTATAGGTGTAAATAAGTAGTAAAAATGTGCAGTTTACCATGTTATATAGAGAATTGATTCAAGTCCATATAGCTTTTTCAAATTTCCATATATTGATGTTTTGATTAGTAGTGTTTTCTATGATTTTACTATGTTGATAATGTGGGAAAGTGAAATAATCTCCTTGTGATTGGTTGTTGGCAATTGAAAGAGAACTTCAATGCAATAAAATGTTTCACTTGATATTCTATACAAATATTGTAAAGAGTCAATGTTTTTGGATAGATGTTCTAAAATTGTTTCTTTTGTGGGGATAGATATTTGATTGACCAAATATAAATCTAATGAAGATGGCATATTTAGAAGTCCCTACTTAAGAACCTTCAATTATGCTTGCCCTAAATCACAAAAAAAGACAAATATCATTTCCTAGGAAGGGCCCAAGCTTAAAATGGGGGCCATTCTACATGTTGGAGAAGGCAAAGAGGACTTCCAATAAAGGTTTCAATGTAATGTAAAATTGACAAAACCATTCTTGGACATGAAGATTAAGGTATTACAAGATTTCTCCTTAGTCTACAATGTCATGAGATTCAAGGATAAAGTTTGAATATAAAAATTTCAACAATAAAAGGTTTCTAAAATTCATTGATGGAAAGAAATACAACCTTTTAAGGTCAATGATGTTATGATTCAATCTTTTTGTAATGAATTGGGGAGGTTTCATCTTAAGTTTTGCAACACACATTGATAGTGATTTATTGATTCTAAGTAAGATTGTGTGAAGTCCAAAATGGCATTAAAATATCCTTCATAAAAATAATACAAGGTCAAAGTTGAATTGATGAATTTTGTATGCAACTTCATCTACATTTTAAATAGAAATGAAAAGATTATGGCAATAAACTGAGGCACTTTTACTAGAATCTTTTTTTTTAAACAAATGAAACAGGATTTCATTGCCTAGAATTTTGTTTTGAAACCATGGTGCAATATGGCCCTACAATACCCTCCAAAAGGCTAGGATATATTTATGCCCCTTGCATTGGTAATGAATTTTCACCCATATTATCCTTCTCTCATCGATTATCATGAATATCAACAAATTTGTTGTTTTTGTAAGATTGCTTTCTACTCTCCCAAAATAAATGAAATTAAATACAATGCTATGGTTATGAATGAACCTTCTTGGATAGTACTAGAAAATTACATTAGAAGGGATTCAAGGGCAATGGGAGACCACAAGTTTTTTTGAGATCCTAGATTGTGGGAATGTGCCACATTAGTAGTCTAATATAGTTGAGACATTGCCACGTTAGAAAATTTTAATTTTTTAAATAATTTTTTAATTCAATTTTAGGTTTCTTAACACTATTATGAACTTTTGGAAAAAATATTTTTTAATTTTAACTTTTTTAATTTTAAAAATTCAGCCAATAGGGATGGTTTATAGTTTTTTTGATAGTATAAGGAATGAGCTAGGAACAACCCTAAAATAGTTTTTTCTTGCCCTCAAATCCTTTCTAATGATCTTTTAGTGCTAGACGACTATAGGTAGTAACAATGCCTATAATGTGTGAGTATGAAAATATGAGCACATAAACTTTGAGTACATGTCAAGTAGATATTCTACAACTATTGAAGATGCTTATAATATAAACACCTATAATACAAATATCTATAATGTAGGAACACTAAAATTACAAAAAATAAATAATAATATAGATAGCTGTAATATAGATATATAGTCATCTAAATTTATAGGCTCATGCTCCTATATTCCATAATAGCAATAATTCTAATAGTAGTAAGATCACTTTATAAAAATTCTAACAAATAGATTGTTCTTTTTTCTTTCCAAGAAATTTTTTAATTGCGTAATTTTCAACCCTAATCCTAACATTCCAAGAAAGAGGGACATTCTTCATGGGAATACCTTCTGGGAGTTTGGAATAAATTTCTTTGGCATTTCTTCATTGGTCTCCCTAAACACCAAAGGAGTATTTTCATCATTTGAAAATTAAAAGATGCTCCAATGCAAAAAATTGCAAAAGGAATCATATACAAGGGGTTAATAGTAGAATGCTGCATAAGCCAAAAAGCGACCAATGCATGACCTTCAAGATTACTTTAGAAGTAAAGAAAGCATGTATTGGTTCATAAATCCTATCATTTGGAGCAAAGTGTTTTAGTGATAGGTCTTTGTACTTTTGAGATTAAACCTTGAAGGATACACTTAAGATCAAAAAGTAGTCAATGGATGACATCATTGTCACTCTATAATCAAAGACTATACATAGCTAAGGTAGACCAACCCACTTCCACCAACTTCCTATTTTCACCATTGTATTTTTGGCGCCATCTCTACTATAGACTAAACTCATCTAAATCCATTTATTTTTCTGAACAATTTTAGTGTACAAATTCCAACTTGGATAATGTGTTAGTCCTTGACTAGTGGATACTCAAGTTCTAATAGGTATATGGAATGGTGGTTATAGGTTGTTTGGGGGCCTTTATAACCACCCTATATGGACAATTTTGTAATTCTAGATAGACTACTTTAGAACTTGTAAAAAAATCAATTTTAATTGGAAAAACATAATTTCATTTGGGTTTGATATGTGAAACATGCACACACCTTTGAAAAATATGTACCCCTCTTAGAGTTGACCTCAAAATACTCAAATTTGCAAATCAAGATGGTAATAGGCTTGTCTACCTCATTGGTTTAGTAATTGAAGTAATTTCAATAACTAACTTGGTGAGGGTTAAGAATGTTATGTTTGCTGATGTATATTTTCTATGAGATCTTTCTTGAAACTTCTTCGATGGATACTAATTGGATGAAGGGTGATTGCAAGAAACACATGTCCTATTTTGTGTCACACTACGTGTACTAATCTGTTTTTTGGCCATAACTTTTTTTTTGGCTCCGATTGACTCAAGATTTGTAGGGAAGGTACTCATAACTATCATAAACCTTCCCTAATTTTTTCGTAATTTTCAAAAATAATTTAATACCCAAAAATAGACCCCGATTGGATGTCACACTTGGTAGTTTAGGGGGTTTTAGTACTATGGAGTACCTTTTTTTTAATGATTTTAAGATAAAATTTGGATGAGATGGTCTTCTAATAGACTTCTAGCTCTCCAGGGAAGGATTTTAAAAAATAGTTAATTTTATGTGATGTGGAGGTCTACAAAGTGAGCTCCTTTCTGCTTGTATTTTGAAACATATAAAATATTATTTTGGTGGATTTTTTGGTGAATGACCATCTCCATAAAGTTGTTGCAAATGGCCACTTTTTATTTTTTGAAAATACTTATTTTTACTATTTTTCCCTAATTAAAACATGAAGACATGTATTTTCTTGAGGTTTGGCACTTTTCAAGTTCTCCTATTTAGAGAATTTTTCTATCCATTTCCTTTGGTGAAAACCTTTGTCTTAGAGGTGTATACATTATTCATATTTTTCAAATTTTTTAAAAATTAATTTTCTAATTTTAAAGTACTCCCCCCAAAAGCAGCCAAACGCAACAAAATCGGCAGGTGTTTCTTGCAATCACCCTGAAGTACACTTCTTCCGAATATTCATCATTGACAATAACTGTGGAGTTGGCCCCAAGATACTCAAACTTGCAAATCACGATAGTAATAGGCTTGTCTACCTCGTTGGTTCAGTAATCAAAGCAATTCTGGCGACTACCTTGGTGAAGATTAAGAATGTTATGTTGATCGATATACATTCTCTACAAGATCTTTCTTGAAGTTTCTTCAATGGATACAAATTGGATGAAGTACACTTCCTCCCAATATTCATTGTTGATGATAAATGTGGAGTTGGCCCCAAGATACTCAGATTTGCAAATCACGATAGTAATAGGCTTGACATCTACTTCATTGGTTTAGTAATCTAAGCAATTTTGGTGACTACCTTGGTGAGGGCTAAGAATGTTATGTTGATCGATATACATTCTCTACGAGATCTTTCTTGAAGCTTCTTCAATGGATATTATTTGGATGAAGTACACTTCTTCCAAATCTTCATCGTTGACAATGAATGGATATTAGGCTAACATTTAGGGTTTGACTGAGGAAGGCCTTACCGAGTGGACGTGGTGGTACACCAGAATTCAGTGGAATTACGAAGACGCTGTAAAACTTGACCCATTCCGATCCCGGTCTGTCTGTCATTCTGTCTTTACTGAGCAATGGGGCGGCACCGGCCAAGCTGTACCGGGAGGAGGGGTGGGACACACCCTCCATCATTGAGGAAGGCTTGCCAACCTCATGGAAGGTTGCGGCAAGTGAAAGAAGCTTGACCAAATAAAACTTTGACTATTTTCCAACTTTAATTTGTATATAGAATTTAAATGCAACATTTGGAACTGCTTCTTTCACTTGCCAACAAGAAAATATGAAAATTTGGACTAGTTGGATAATAATAACTAGGCATAGTCATACTCGTATTTGCAGTTTCAACATTTTTATCTTTTAACAACATTCACTTGTTTGGATAGCTATCAAAAGGATAATCAGAAATTTCTTTAAAGCAAGGTATAGGTCTTGTTGCTTGCCCAAAGTTTGTGCAGCCAAGGCATACAATAGTGAATAGTGTTTTTATTGTGTAATCTAAATGTGGTGCTTGGCAAGCCAAATTTACTATTGAAGTAGGTCTAAAAGGTTGAAATATTTTCCCCCAAATCCCAGGGAGATCACTCTTTGTAATTTAAAGTATACACCTCAATTAACCTCTAAAAGCCCATTTGATCCTTCAAGGGACAAATGGGATTTCAGGTATGTACCTATAGGCTCAATTTTTATCTTAATTTTTTGAAATTTTTTTGGAAGTTAAAAAAATTGATTATCTTAATGAAAATATATATTTTTCAATTGGTACCCATGAACAAAAATAATGCCCAAATAAGCTCAAAACAAGAGGGACTGGATAGCAAAAAAAAAATTTAATTTGAGTTTTAAAAAAAAGTTCTCTTTCTCATAGATTAAATTTTTGTCTATATAGGATGCTTTTATTCATTCCATTTGGATTTGTTATGAAAAAATTATGGACAATCTTATTTTTTCGGCAATTTCATCATCTTCTTGAAAAAATAGCTTGTAGGATTCAATTCTAAATGCACTTTTCATAAAAAAATTAAAAAATTCCACATGGTTTATTTTGCTTGCTAGAACAATCTCACCATTAAAAATTGTGCATTTTAATTCCATCTAAGAGATACTAATCACTTAGATTTTCCTTCTATCTTGTACCTATTTCTATTTGTCAAATTTTTAATGAATAAAAAGAATATAAATTAAGGTTTTTTGTATTTTTTTTTCCTTTGGGACTCTTAACTGAATTGTATACCTTAAAGATTTAAAGCTCAAAACTCTGTAGTGCAAAAAAATAAAGTTAAGAAGATTCAAAGTCAAATAATTCAGTCCCATAATGTGTTGGAAAATGTATTTTTTTACTATGAATGCACATATCTTGCAATCTTTGCCGTCAAATTTTTAAAAATATTTTCCACACACTCTCATATTAGTTAGGTGTAAGATCTTACAGTTAGATGTGTAAAAAAAATAGTTTTCAAATTTTTTTACCCTTTGCTATAGAAATGGTAGTGTTAAGTGTTTTTTCACAGAAAAAGGCCTTAGGCCTTCAGAGGTTAGGAAGGTCTTCGATATGGGGCTATTTACCTTCATTATAGTATTTAAAATTATCATATTTTTACATATAAAGATACCAAGGGCAAATTTTAATATCCTATGATTTTTTATAAATTTAGTCATGTTTTTTTTATAGTTGGGCTATCTTATACAAAAAATTCACATCTCTTATTCTTTTGTACCTATATACAATTTGCACCTTAAAACATATAACATGCTATGACATTATTATATGCTATCACATTGTTGGCATAGTTATGGAAGGCCATTGGTTTGGATAGGTTATTTGATAGCTACAAAAAATCTCAAGAGAAAAATCCTTAGGTTTACTTGATTGTGTAGGTTAATTTTATCATTCACTTAGAAAAGTTTATCCACATCTACACTCATTGTACTACCAAAAATATGTACATATCCTATTTGTAAAGGCTAATGTATTAATAAAAAAGTTCCTACTAAATGATGTTTTTACATAGCCTAATTAATATATAATAGGATATGTGACATTTCAAGGACCCCATAGTAGCCTTACATATTATATAAAATATATCCCCTTTGAATTAAATGAACCCTATATTTTAACTCATGTAGTTTTTGAAAAATTGAGAGTGACTTCCTTGGGCCAAAAATACAAAAAACACTTTCTTAAATTTATGCACATCAATTATGCTTATAATATACAATATTGACTTCAATTTCATCAATTTGTTGCACAAAAAATATGTTACTTTAAAAGTCATTCATTGGTTTGGATAAATGAGAAATTCTATAATCAAATAAGCCCTTGAAAACTATTTGTTCATCATTCAAAACTAGAAAATTGAAGCACTAAGGGTTTAAGCTATTCCACACCAGATTTGAGCTATCAATCAATTGTGAATCTAAAATCTGATTGACTAAGATACACCTAAGGTAGAAGCACCCATTACAGCCAAAGTTAGCAGTTTCAGCATAGTTGGAGGCATGTTTTCCTATAAAGAATATTTTTGTAGTATTGGCAACTCAAAATCATGAATTTTCAAAAAAAAATTAGAATTTTTGGATAGGGCATCTAATTTTTGTGAATTTTCAAAGTAGGACTTAGTAGAGCACCTAAATCTGCACTCCTAGTAAATCTGCCTGGATTCTCACACTAAAATCTAAAATAATCAGAGTCTACCAATCACAACTAAATTTTCAAGGTACTAGTGGGGACACTTAGTAGGAAACTCTAATGCCAAACTATGGGTACACTGAAAACAATGGGTGCTTCTACCTTACCTTCTGTAAGGTATGAATTTTCTACTGCACCACCAAACTGAATGCACCATCTTCAAAAGATGTACATCTTTGTAATCAATATCTAATTCTATTAAAAAGATTAGATAATCTATCAAAATAAACCTTTATTCTTTATAAATTTTGCATGGAATATCCAAATCAAACATTTTTGGTGCATTGCAATCTTCTTCCATGTGCCAAAAGGAAAATATAAAAATTTCATGAGTCTAATATTAGTTACTATAATATGACAAAAGATAGCACTTAAAGAGAGTCCCTACTTTAACCCTAAAGTGCTGTGATGTCTAATATTTGGATGATGTATAAATTGAAAATCATAATTTTGTTCCATTATAGCTTGGATGAAAGTCATCCTAATTTTAAAAGATACTTTATGAAGTTGTTGTCCTACCCAAAATTTGGATTTGGTATTACCAAAATACATAGTTTTCTAAAATTACAACTTGTGTAGAAGTATGTCAAGCGGTTGACCGAGCCAAAATTGCATTGACCCTAGTTTAAATTTGGAATTGTAAAAGTGAGGTCATAGAATCAAAAGCATACAATTCCAAAAAATGACCATCTCAAGAGAACCTCATTTCAAATCCATTCCAACT
Source organism: Thuidium tamariscinum (assembly GCA_947034885.2). Classification (NCBI taxonomy): domain Eukaryota; kingdom Viridiplantae; phylum Streptophyta; class Bryopsida; order Hypnales; family Thuidiaceae; genus Thuidium; species Thuidium tamariscinum. The sequence goes on from OX344757.2 coordinate 15,931,438, forward strand.
AAATGTACTAAAATAATGAGAATATTCTATATATAAATATATAATTGAATTTAGAAAGAATCTAGAATTTTTCCTTTTGAAGTTTATAGAGAAATATATTAGTAATAGCATTGGTAAATCTAACCGTATGGATAGAATCCAAAACTCAAATTCTACAACTTTAATTTGCATCTCAATTCCAAATTATTCTTCCATGTATTACTTTATGATGATTTTTTTGAAATTGCCAATTTTGGAATTGAACCCGGAATTGAATTTGGACACTTAGGGTGTAATGTATAAAATAAAATTTGGATGAAGGAATAATGTATGTATTTTAGAAATAAAAAAAAGATATACTTTAATGGGAGTCAAAAACTTCAATACTTTGTATTATTTATAGTTATCCCAAAAAAGTCATCTTTTGTATATCAATCTTCTACTTTCTCCTTCTTGTCCTAAAAATATTTATATTAGAAATTTAATTTGAAATGTTTTTACCATTGTGTAGTGATTTCATGACTACAAATTCAAATCTTTAGTCAAATCAATGTTTATGGAGTTACAAAATACAAGATTCAAAGTTTAAAAGATAACATCAATGGAGTAAATCCTATTCTATGAGATCAATAGCACTTGTGCAATTGTGAATCTTCAATATCTTTAAGCATTGGAGTTATGGACAAAGAGATTTGAATGAAAAGAATAAGTAATATTCTATAAACCCCTATTTTCATTTAAATGGTACAAGCTTAATTTTTGCACATGATTGTTATTTATTGTGTCCATACTTAATGTTGTTGTGTACCATTTTAAAACATTTTACTATACACAGTACAATTTGAAGTATGTAGATGATAGCAAAGAATAAGAAGTGGACTTTCAATCATATATTTCATACACCAAAATAGTTAAATAGATAAAACTAAATGACATAATAGACCAATGTTGAAGGGCTCTTTTTTTCTCCATCAATTAAGAAAAGTCCCAATATAATGATTTTTGACATAGGCAATGGCATTAGCTTGTGATTTTAACTTAAATAAACCCTAGGTATCTGCCCAAAGATGATCTTTTTAGCCATACAATCCTTTGTTTTATGATGTTCTATAGTTTATAGTGAAATCATGTAATAGAAATACAATTAATAAACATGTCATAAATAATGACCTCCTTTATCGCTCCTACCAATCCACAACACGGACTTCTATGTGTGGGAATCAACCAAGTTTTGCAAAAGAGACAAAAAGTTTTCTAAAACTCTACATAGAGTGCAAATAAGGGTGGACTTTCATATATAGTTACAACAAGAAAAAACGATTGAAAGTTTTCAAGAATAGGAATTGTTTCGATCGACTTCCATATAAGTAGGGGAAAACTAGATTTTATTGTCTTTTTGTCACATCAAAAACAACCCCAAAAGATTGTTTAAATGTTACTCCTTGTGTTTGAAAATAGTGTATCCATTCTTAGTGTAATCACTACTAAGAAAGGATACACTATTTCCAAACAAAGGAAGTAAGATATGTTTTTTTGAAGTTTGGAATTTGCTCCCCTCGATTCATGCCCCCTTGCAAATATTGCACACTTCCATTTGGAGTCCCCAAAAACTTTTGTCTTTTCTACAAAGTTTTTTTGGTTGGCGAATTCAAGTACATGAAAATTAGTTATGGCCGGAGTGCGGACTACAGGGTATGATTTTTCCTTAACTTGGCTCCTCACCAAGTCCTTCAAGGTGGGGCAATGGACCTCCCCTGGCTTGACCTTTCCCAAAGCCAGACGTGCGTTGGAGAAGCTCCCCGTCCCCGTGTCCGAAACTCTGCAACTGACTCGTTCCCGACCTAGATGATGAATCTCGCACTCGTTCCCAGCTGGTCAGACTTCTTCAACGCCGGCTCGCCCTTTTGCAGCAATCGCCGCCCAGTCGCCCACCCAATTCACCGCCTAATTCACCGCCCCATTGGCCTTTGCTCACTTCCTTTGTCTTGCATCCCATCTCTATCACTGCTTCGCCTTCTAGCGCTCCTCTTGCACAAATTCGCGTCGCAAGCCATTCAGGATCACGCAATAACTCTTTCTTCGAGCAGAGATTACAGTTTTGAAGCTTTTTTGGCTGTCAAGTAGGCTCGATCGAGTGATTCCCGTGTGACTCCTGAGCTCAGGTCGGCCTCGGCAGAAAAATTAGCTGAGATTTGGTCAAAGCGGTGCGGGATTGATTGATCGTGTGTGCGCAGTTTAATCTCCATGGTGAATGAGGTTAGTGCGCAATTGAAGTTGGGATCGGAGAAATTGGAGTTGAAATTGATATCGGTATGAATTTTGCGGAGGGAGGGTGGTCTGCCGGCCGAGTGGTTGAATAGAAAGAAGACACGACTTCGGGGATTGAGTGATGGGTGAATGTCGTGCGTCGGCGGTGATTGATTGATCTTGTCCTGGATTGTCTTTCTCCGATTCAATTCTGGGAGTTTGACATCGCGAAATGTTGGTAGAGTCGTTGGATTTTGTGAAATTTTCTGTATTTAATTATGGGTTTGAGTGCGATCGAAATGTCGAAGGTGGTACTGTCGAGTTTGTTCTCGGTTGAAGCGACATCTGCTTTTCTTGGATCAAATTCTCAGAGGTCGATGATCAATTGCAAGAAGTGAGCAACATTGCCGGCCTCATGGAACGTTAGCTTCTTTGATTTTGGGATACAGTGCCATAGAGATTTTGAAGATGGTACTATCGAGCGCGTTTTCGATTGAAGCGTTGTGTGCTTTACTCGGATCAAACTGTGAGAAGTCGATTATCAATTGCAAGAGCGCGCAGCATTGCCGGTCTCGGGGAACTTTAGCTGTTGTGAAATTTCGCTTTCACTTCTGGGATACGTACAGTGCGATAGAGATTTCGAAGATGGTACCATCGATTCCTTTTTGATCGTGGGTTTGAGTGCGATCGAAATTCGAAGGTGGTACTGTCAAGCTTGCTCTCGATTGAAGCTGTATGTGTTTTCCTCGGATCAAATTCTGAAACCTCGACCATCGATCAATTGCAAGAGTGCGCAATATTGCCGGCCACGTGGAACTTTAGATTTCGTGAAATTTGGTTTCGATTTTGGGATACTGCGCGATAAAGGTTTCGGTACTGGCGACCTTGATCTCGGTAGCTGTATATGTCTTACTTGGAACGGATTGTGAGAGCTCAATCATCAATTACAGGAGCGCTCTACATTGCCGGCCGCGTGAAACATTAGCTTTCACGAGACTCGGCTTTCGATTTTGGGATATAGTGTGACAGATTTCGAAGATGGTACCATCGATACTTCTTTCTGATTGTGAGGTAGAGTGCGATTGAAGGTTCGAAGGTGGTACTGTCGGGCTTGTTCTCGATTGAAGCGTTAAGTACTTTTCTCAGATCAAATTGCGAGAGGTCCATCGTCACTTGCAACAGTGCGCCACATTACAGGCCTCGTGAATCGTTAGCTGTCATGAAATTTCGCTTTCGCTTTGAGATGTAGTGCGACAGAGATTTTGGTACCGTCGATAGCTTTGAAATTCTGGGTTAGAGTTCGAAGGTGGTATTGTCGAGCTTGTCGTCGGTTAAGTCACCATGTACCTTTCTCGGTTCAAATTCTGAGAGCACGATCATACAATTGCATGATTACGCAACATTGCCGGCCTTGTGGAACTTTACCTTTCGTGAAGTTTCACTTTCGATTTTGCGCTTCAGTGCGATAGTGATTTGGAAGGTGGTAACCTCGATCTCTCTGTAATCGAGTGCAATGAAAATTTTAAAAGGCAATAGTATTAATTTGTTATACAGTCCGAAACCTCACCCTGATCATGAATCTCGTTTTTGTGATTTCCGCAGTGACCTTCGCTTTTCCGCAACCACAAATCAGATTGAACCTCTTACAAGATGTGGTTCTTCCCGGAGCTAGAAGCATCATGGGGCCCTTCCTTCCCAGCCGCCATTTTCATGGGCTTGTTTTGTTCCTACATCTGGGCCCGCTTGAAGCCCTTAGTCCACCACCCCGACACCAACACCAAGAAGGACTATATCCTACAAGACCTCTCCAACGCCACTTCATTCCTCACAAACCTCCACGACACATTATTCCCCAATTCGAAGCCCTCCCCGAAGAACACTGAGAGCATCTCGAAAGCTGGTGAGGACGTGCTCCTGCAACGAACAGCTTCTCGCATGAGCGACGGGCGACGAAAAACTTCCGAGAGTATCACGGGGACGCTGACAACTTCAGCGGATGTGGATAATAAAGAGGTGTCGAGGTTGAGGCGGAGGATGAGGTCGATAGGGGGGCAGAAGGAGCATGTGTGGCAAGTGGGGGATGCAAGTGGGGTGCTGTTGCAAGCGAGGATGCCGGTGACGTCGAGCTTGTTGAATCAAGCGTTTGAAATTGGGAGGAGGGCTGTTGCGGTGGATCCGAAGGCGACGTTGCAACTCGGGAGCTTTGGCATCATCATGCAGTCAGGTATCGCCGAATCCATGGTATCGATGTTGCCGATCGGCAATGTGGTGCCGGCATTCTTGAGTTGCAATCTTTGGAGAATTTGGTTTGGTTTCTTTATGTAGTTGCTTGGTTTGCCGTTGTATTGATCCGATTGAGAGATGCAGGGTGTGAGTTGTTCGCCATAGCCAGCAATGTGCTCACCACACACTTGAATTGCTTAACATTTTGAGGGCTTTTTCCCCTTGTGATTGCTTGCATCGGCGTTGGACTGATTCTTCTTGCTGGCCTTAGCCAGCAATGTGCTCGCCGCATTCTTGAGCTACTTTCATTTGGTAATTTGGTTTTGGTTTCCTCATGTGATTTCTTGCGTTGCCGTCGGACTGATTCTTCTTGTTGTGCCGATTGAGAAATGCAGAGTGCGAGTTGCTCTTCATAGCCCGAAATGTCCTCGCCGGCATCTTTGAGTTGCTTTCATTTTGAGAATTTGTTTTGGTTTTTTCATGTGATTGCTTGCATTGCTATTGGACTGATTCCTCTTTGTTGTGCCGATTGAGAGATGCAGAGTGTGAGTTGCTCGCCATATCTAGAAATATGCTCGATGGCATTCTTGAATTGCTTTTAGTTCGAGAGATTGCTTTGGTTTCTTCATGTGATTGCTTGTATTTTTCGTTGGACTGATTCTTCTCGCTCGTCATAGCCAGCAATGTGCTCGTCGCATTCTTGAGCTACTTTCATTTTGAGATTTCGTTTGGTTTCTTCATGTGATTGCTTGCATTGCCGTCGGACTGATTCTTCTTGTTGCACCGGTTGAGAGATGCAGAGTATGAGTCACTTGCCATAGCCATCAATTTGCCTGCCGGTGCCCTTTGAATTTTTATTTTTATTTCATGCTGATTGCTTTCATTAGTGTATTTCAAACCTCATTGAATGCGAACCCCATTCACAGTCGAATACATCGAGTTCAACACATTCTTCAATCCCCTATAGACTGATTCGTGTTGCTCTGATTGAGATGCAGAGGGCGAAATGAAGCTCCTGCGTCTGGAGGAGGGTGATGCGCCGGTTCTGCTCGACTCGTTCGGTGAAGAAGGTTCAATTCTCTAGACCTCAGTGTTCCCATTCTTCTCTGGGGAGAGACGAACGAATTCGCAGCTTTAAGAATCCAAACCCGAAAATGAATGCAATGATATTCTACGAAGAAAGTGGGAAAATCCCTTCATAGTTTCGAGGTCTTGCCTTGTAAATTGCTCTCAAAAGCTTGAGCCATAGCGCCGAGAAAATCATTGGGTCTTGCCTGGCAGGATATGTGTGTGTTTGAGTCACTCTGAACACAGATTCACGGTTTTCCTTCGTAAAGTGCTCTCAAAAATTGGAACACTTCAAACACGAAATGTGAAGGATGAAGTCGAAGAAAAGAGAGAATCTGAGGAATTGAATGCATCTCGTACCCCTAATTTTCGTCATTGTGGACGTGAGCAGACGAGGATTTGCGCGTGGAGGGGCTGTTCCTTCGCGGAGTGCAGATGAAGGCAACAATCGGTGACAAGACCGTCGTCCTCCGAAGCAAAACCCTCCTCAAGGTAACCCACAAATGGCTATCTATGCATTGTTTTTAGAAAACATTGAGAGATTATTTCAATTTTGCTTAGAAATTGTTTGGGAGAGGATTCTGAAGTGGGTGTTTACCATTTGCAGGATGAGGGAGGGTTGAGTGATGCTCTCGTAGTGTGGCCACCTTTGGTGACCCTAGAGAAAGCATCACTGATGTATGCCACCAAGATTGTTGAATTTAAAGGTGTCACTGCCACTGTTCGGAGTAACCTTCTCCCCGTTTCCTTGAACCGGAAACCTAAAGATGAAGGTAAGTAAACTCCCGTTCTGAAATTGATCATCATGGATAATTGAGCTTGATCTACAGGTGGTGTGCAGGAATAGTTGTCCGCGTGTCTGATGAGGTATAATAAGGAGGGTATAATATTAAACCGTAAGGGATCTAATCCTGTCTCCTAATATTGACACCTACTACCAACGTTACTCATCCATATACACTTGGTTGGCCTTCAATTAGCAAGTTGAGTGTAAGCATGACTTGATTCAATGTCAATTGAGCGATCTCCTCAAGAAAGCACACGCTTACATAATTATTAACTGAAACATATTTATTGAAATGCTTGAAGTATCGTAGACAGTATACATTAATAGCAATTTGAGCAGGATTTCAAGGGGGATGGGCCATTGTGTGTGGCAGATCATACAGGCTTGTATATGGCAGCAGCACTTGCTTTCATTGTAGCCCTGATGCCAAGCGCCTTCTGGTTGCCGGTCATGGGGAAGATTGGGGTGGTGTTTCTGCCGGTGTTCCAAATGGCTGCTGTAATCCTTGGCTGGAATCTGGGTCATTTCCTCCTCCTTGGAGAGTGGCCCAGTGCAGGAGGGTAAGCAGATCTTCCCCCAAAAGATGTTTCATCTGGATCTAGACGTAACAGCAAATGACAATGAGCAACCAAGAAAAGAAGTAGGGGTGTTGAGACTGGAAACAGTGGAATTAGGGAAATCGACTATGGTACATATATTAGTTTGGAATTTGGCGATAAAGTTTGTGGGTATCAGGTTCATTATCAGACCAGGTGTAGCTTTGAATTGAACATCTTCTTGTTTCGAGAATGACTGACAAATTGGGCTTGTGCGCAGTGACCGTGAAGTGACATTGGATTCAGAGGACGAGATGAAGGATTTCGGCATCAACCTCTACAAGTACACCAGTCCATGGGACAGGTACACCCTGATGAATTTAATCTGACAACCTCAGATCCCAAATAATTGCTCTGACATAGTTTGAAAGTTTGACAAAGTGAGCTGCAGTCGATGATGTTGTAGCAAGTCTGCAGGATATTCCAGAATGTCATATCAGAAGTCTTAATGAAAAGGTTTGAGGGTACTATTCTTTTCAAACAATTGAAATTTTACTTTTCTCCTGTAGATATTCTTCGGTAAGCATACCCCATTATCGTTCCTTTCCCAATTGTGTCCCTTACCTTAACCTTTCTAACATTTCTGCCAACAATCTTGTCAATTGTAATGCCATTAAACGTAGCGTTTAGTGAAAATTATCATCTGGAACATGGCTAGATTTTCTTGAGTGCTAGAGATCTGACAACTTGAGAGGCTGGAATGGAATGCCGACAGTGCGGTGAGGATGGAAATGGACGATCTCGAGAGACAACTAGCCCAGAAGTTGGAGTACAAGCCCAGTGTTAGTAATGCGGGGATTTTCGCTCAGCAAGCAGACTACCGCACGGATTTTTGGCGCAAAGGTGTTGCAGAAATGGACCAGGCCATTGAACTTGAGCCTCAAAATGAACTTCCTTTCCGGTAAGTTGTCCCCTTGCACCAAAGCCTGAACGAGAGTCCCGGAACATGTGTCCCTCTTCAACAGTATTTTCACTAAAATAAGATTCTCTAAGGAACTTTTTAGCACATCGTGGTGGAGATGATCTTCCCTATAATTCATTGGAAGTTCTTGTCAGAGTAACCGTACGAAACCTCTCTATGGAGAATTCCTTGTAACATATGGAGAAGATTCTCTTTATGATGTTGACTAAAGTTAATTTAAACAATGTAATTTATTCGAAAATCATTTTCTATTCTTGTAGGGACATTATTATTGTTTGCGAAATTTGAGTGTTCCTGTTTACGTCTATTTCGTTAGATTGGTGCAATGCCCCTAAAATGGTGCGGCGGGCCGTCAACCAAGGAAGGAATCAATATGATTTAAGGAGATGGGAATGTAAGCCAATGTAAATCTCAAAATGACGCATGGAATACCACCAATTTAAAGGAATTGTCGCTTTATATGGCATTATTACATCGGATTTGGAGTATGTCCTGTGATGGCTTCTTCACCTTCAAATTTACAGGAAAAGAATGTACCAGTTTGAAGGATTATAGCAGCATTGTAAGAGCAGATGGTAAGAGACCTCTGATAATATTGGATGTGGGCAGGATTCGAGGTTGCATCAAAGGTTTAGCAGGAGACTATGAAAGCGCCTTAAAGGATCTAGACCAGGCTCTAGGTTTGAAAGCGAAGGACGTCTTGGCACTCGTAGATAGAGGAGTATTCAGATTCTTGGGTGGCGACTTCGTTGGTGCTTTGGCTGATCTCAACGAGGCGATCAAGGATGATCCTGCTCTACCTAAAGATATTTTGAAGCTCCGAGATTCCATTGCACAGGTTAGTCAATTGCAGCTAGCAAGTTTTTGTAAAAAATGATTTGTCTTTCTGGATTGCATGCACAATTTCCTGTAGTTGAAGGAATTTGAATATGGGAGTTCGAAAGAAATCGTTTAGAATGCTTCAAAATGTAGCAATAGGAAGAAGAAACCATGATTGTCCTTCATTTTGCATAAACTCCAGTTTTTTCTTTGAAGGAACCTGTGTATAGGAGTTGACTATCAATCACAGAGAGATTCAAGGAAGGTAGCAAACTTAGCAACAGAAAGAAGAAATCTTGTCCTATATACCTGAGTTGCATGTACTCCAGCGGTTTCTCATAATTGGGGGAAATTGCATAAAAGTTGGAACTGAAGCATTAAGAAAACATTAAGAAAGCGTCAAGAAATATAACATAATATTACAATAGAAAGATGAAATCGTGCCTCGAATTTTTTAACAATGTTGAGGATTTGCTGGAAGATAAATACACCTAATTGCACCCCTACCTAATTTCGTCACTATGTACACCCCCTCTTTATTTCAGAGTCTAAATCTAGGACAGCCATTCTTGTCTCATGAGATTTGTAGTTCATGAATACGAGAAGAATGAGTACTCTTGATTTAGGTTCTGAAATGAAGTTGGGGTATCCGTTGTGATACAATAAGTTAGGGTCCGCAATTACGTATACTTACCTTAATGGATTATGAGCTTCCGAAGTAAACCCTCTGTTTTTGGTCCCTTCTGAGTTTTGTACATCTTAACTTGTATTGCTTGACACCAACCCGAAGTTTATGTCTGGTATGTAGATTTTGGCAGACCGGGAGGAGCTGGCCAAGCTCCGAGAGGAGAATCCGAAGCTCAAGGCAGAACTGGAAGCTTTACAGGCAGAACTGGAAGCTTTACGTGCCAAAGCTGCAGCGGACTTGGAAGCAGCGCAAGCCAAAGCTGCAGCAGACTTGGAAGCAGCGCAAGCCAAAGCTGCAGCGGACTTGGCAGCAGCACAAGCCAAAGCTGCAGCCGATCTTGCAGCAGCTGAAGCCAAAGCTGCAGCGGAGCTGGAGGCTTTGCGGGCCAAGATGGAAGCAGAGGCTGCGGAACTGAAGACCCAAAATCAGAAACTCCGGGAGGATCTCAACAAAGCGCAAGACACGTTGAGAAACATGCCATCGAACCAGGTGAACATCAATATCCAGTGTTCGCTAGTCTACAATTCAGAGTTTTGTAGTAGCCCTTCCATTGAGGGGTATGTATTCCATACCTTCCTCTAATGGGCTAGTTAGCTCCTACAGTTTCTTTTCTTATGGTTTACAGTACTGTACAGTAAGTTCATGTAATAAGAAAGCCATGTTTAATAAACATATCCCATGCCACTTGCATTTCCTCTCATTCATGCCTTGGCTTGATTCGACATAAGTTGTGAATCTTCTTTGTCGGTAACGTTAGAAACTCTTTTCTCGTGGTGGTCTTGACATAATCAAAACTGATGGACGGATGCAGACATTGGAGCTGAAATATAATAACCTTTGCTGCGAAAAGTGCGTCCGAGACATCAAGGCTGCTCTGTCGAAGGTCCCTGGTAAAGATCGACTCTCCACCTGCGTTATTTATTGTAACTATACTTATTTATATATGTTCCACTCACACAAATGTTTATAAGTTAGTTATCGAGTTGCTCTCACTGCTGCGGGCTTTACGTGGGCTTTGATGTGCGACCTGAAAGAAAATACTCTTGATAAATTCTGGTTCCCCAGGACAATGCTAGTTATTTCTCTCTCTTCCATACGAAATGTTCCGTTGACAACGTGGAAAATAGCCCACTGTAGTCGAATTGCATGTTGTAAATCTATGCTTGGAATTTGTGCTTGTGCAGGAATTGAATCAGTCACGGAGGATTTCATGGAGGGCACAGTGACGGTGTCAGGCTTCGTGTCAGCCGCTGTTGTTCTGTCCGTCTGCAGACAAACTTCTCCCAAGAAAGTCATCTACCTCATTGGCGATGAAGTCCCCCAAGCTTATGCATCAGCTCCCAAAGAATTCGAAATTCATGATGCCGAACCAGAAACAGCGCCTGAACCTGCCCCTGAACCTGCTCCTGAACCTGCCCCTGAACCTGCTCCTGAACCTGCTCCTGAACCTGCTCCTGAACCTGCCCCCGAACCTGCTCCTGAACCTGCCCCTGAACCTGCTCCTGAACCTGAAGCTGCTCCTGAGGCTACTCCTGCCCCTGAAACTGCTCCTGAGGCTACTCCCGCCCCTGAACCTTCTGAAGTTGTTCCTGCCCCGGAACCTGAACCTGAACCTGCCGCTACCCCTGCCCCTGCACCAGCTCCTGAACCTGCCGCTACTCCTGCCCCTGCTCCTGAACCTGAAGCTGCCCCTGAACCTGAACCTGAACCTGCTCCGAAGCCTGCACAGGATGGGCCAGAATTCGCTGCTACAAAAGAACCTGTATGGGTATCCGAACCGGGATCAGAACAGAACCGTAAACCAGAATCAACAACTGCGGAGGCCAACGGCAATGCTGAACCTGTGAGCAAAGCAAGTGAAAACGGCGAAGTTCAACAAGAAAAACCTGCATCAACTTGAGTTGACTGCAAATCAAATCACGTAAAGCTTATTAGAACTTCAAGTTCGCGCAAATCTCCTCCAAATTTGTTGACTCTGGATCGGACACACGGACGGGGAGGACTGATCGAGCGAGACTTTGGATCGACAATAGGTACATTCACATTACATTTACAAAAAACCGTTTCCAGGAGGTTTGAGTTGCAGGACCTTACTTGAACAGTGAGCTAGTGCTTCAAGATTCGAGACTCTTGTCTTGTAGTATAGCTTTACTTATTGGTCTCAGGATCGAAGGGGAGGACCGAGGTAGGCTTTGCATCGACAGAAAACGACCCTGCAGCTAATGCTTCAAATATAGAGAGAGCCTCTTGCAGTTGTAGTGTAGCTGCTTATTTGATTTGAGTGGAGCGGGTGAGAGAATTACAATACAATACAATGCCGCAGATTTGTTGGCTCCTTGGACATTTTTTGTTAGTCTCTTTCAAACTACTAGTGTAGTTAGATATATTATATATTAGTTGTGACTAAGTTTAGGTCCAAAACGAGACATGGAGAGAAACTCCCAGCTAGCTTCCCAGTACAGAGTTGCTAGATTAGTACTTCAGAGATTAATTATTTTTCACCTTGTAGGTCTTAGAGTGAGGCCTATGACTCGTCAAAATCTATTTATTTATTGTAAATTTTACTGCGAAATTCAATATACTGTGAAGCTATTATCTAGAAAGCTATCAAGTAGTCTGTATTGTAAAGGCTATGACAGAGGATGTCACCCGCAGTGTGAACTGAAGCTCAGACTCCAACGTGATTCTTTGCTTGACGATTTGTTGTGCATGAATGACCCAGCTGACGAATTTCTTTCTGAAAACGTGCCCTTTGACCGGATTGACCAAAAAAGCACGTGCATGATTCTCGGTGGAGTTTTTCATTACAGTCAGTGGCCAATACAGTAACCGACAACTCTCATTCGTTCACCCTATTCTGCCATTCTAAAGAATTTTGCACAATGTATAATATGACTGACAAATTTTGTCTTGCTCAATCAACATTCTTATGCAATTTTGATCAAGCATATCAAATTTGGGTTTCAAAAAATTAAAACTCCATTTTTGGAGAATCATTTCATTATAATATGATAGATTTACATGATAATTGATTGAAAACCAATGGTGTTGAATTTTTTTTATTCAATTCGACAATAATTGGTAGGAAACATTCATATGCTCATTTTTCCTTCAATAAGCATTTCCAAAAGGTTTTAGAATTTCTTCCAAAAGTTGGGGTGACAATGTCCAAATTTTGAAACATAGATGTTTCTTCATTGTAACTAGATTTTGACAAAGCATTTGTAATTAATTTTTTCTATTTGACCTTCACATTGTTACTAATTTTGAAGAGTATATTGGGAAGGTACTAATGGTCAACCAAAATCTAATTAGAACTTCCTCACAAATCACAATTGTTTTGAAAGTTGGGGTGACAATGCCCAAATTTTGAAAAAAAAGATATTTCTTCATTCCAAAATTTTTTAGAGATGCTTTTCAAAGGAAAGATGTGCATTTGGATGTTTCCTACACATTGCCGTAGTCAAATCAAAAAAGTTCATCATCAATGTTTTTTAATTGAATTACCAATGTTAACCCCCAAAAGACAATTGTTCGGCCTTCAAGAGACAAATTGGATTTCAAGTAAATACCCATGGTCTCAATTTTCATTAGGAACTTTTGAGATTTTTTTTGAAGATAGAAAAAAGCGTTAGCTTAGTAAAAATATAATTTTTTCACAATTGGTGCGCAAGAACAAAAGTTATGGCCAAATAAACTTAAAATAGGGGAGATTGGGCAACAAAAGAAATATAATTTCAAAATTTTGAATTTTTTCTTTAAGACATTTTTTTCTCGTAGATTATATTTTTGTCTATATGGAAAGATTTGATTCATTTCAATTGAATAAGTCATGTGAAAATTACGAGCAATCTTGTTAGTAGGGCAATCTAAACATCTTCTTAAAAAATAACTTGTAGAATTCATTTTTTAATGCAATTTTTACAAATTTCCACCCAAAAAATTTGCATGATTTATTTTGTTCACTAAAACAATCTCACCATTTAGATTAGTGCATTTAAATTCCATCTTAAAGATATTGATAATTTAGATTTTCCTTCTATCTCGTAGTGTTGTATCTTTTTAATTTAAGTTAATAATTTTTTGAGAATGAAGACTAAGCTATTTTGAATTCATATTTTTTCCTTGATTCTCAACTGAATTTCCTATCATAGAAATTTAAAGCTCAAAACTCTGTAGTGTAAAAAACTTTAATTAAGAAGGTTTAAAGTTAAATAATGTTGTCCCTCAATGTGCAAAAAAGCATATGTTTTCTTCACTTTAAACACAAATATCTTGCAATTTGTGTAGTCAAAATTTTTGAAATTTTTTCCACACATTTTTATACTAGTTGAATATAAGATTCTATGGTCAAATGTCAAAGAGAAAAAAAATTCAAATTTTTTATTCTTTGTAATAAAAATGGCAATTTTGAGTGTTTTTTGGCAAAACAAAGGCTTTGGTTCTTTTGGGATAATTATGCAAGACAAAAAATATTAATCATATAATGAATTTTGCAATTTCTTTTGAGTGGCACAATAGGGTGGACAACTAAAAATTGTTAGGTACTATACATTACTAGTGTGCTATGTGCCATTGCCACAATATAATTTAAAGTAAAAGTAGAAGTGATTTGAAAAATTTTCAATATAATTATTCAAAAAAAAATTTCAATTCAATACCTTTTGAGCCATGAGTCAAAAGGCCATGAAACAAAGTTTACTCAAGTGCTCTTCTTTGCAAAGGGCTTTCTAATTGTACCAAGAATATGATTGGAGATGCATAATTCTCAAAATCTTGCCGTAACAAACAAAATAATCAAAAAGCATTACTTAATCCCTAATGCAAGTAGGAACTACAATGTGATTGACAATATATGTATTCCTTCATTACAAGGTTGTGAATACAAAAATGTTCGACAATTCTTGGTTCACTCAAAAATTATGCAAATTTCACAACACACTTTCCTATCATTCTTCGAAGGCTAAAAAAACTAGTGATGCTACCAAAAATGTCACTTGTATTTTTATGTCTTGTGTATATGATCTCCATATATTAGGTTCCAACTTCCATTAGCGGTTAAAGTATGGATTATTCAACATACGGCTTTCAATGCATGAAAAAAAATTGCATTCATTGATGTGGAAATAAAAAAACTAAGAAAATTAATACTAAGTACCTAATGGTTTTTTAGGGGCATCAAATGTATAGTGCCCTACACAAAAGGTCACCCCCCCCTTCTTGGATACTTGAGTTTTTTTTTACATTACTCAAAATATAATTCACATTTCTTATTTTACACAATTAACATTTGTACCTAATACAATCTCCCGAAAGTATACCAAATTTTTAGTTTCAAAAAAACAGGAGTCCAATTTTATTGAATTTTTTTTAAATGATGGATTTAGATGAAAATTTTCAAAAAATTATTAGTAATGAATTTCTTAAATATTTTTGTAGAGATATGTAGGAAATATCTATACACCATTAGATTTTTTTCAAGGTTTTAAGAGACTATTTCAAGGTTGTTTACCAAATTTGTTCCATGTATGGTCAACCAACTATTGCTAATCTAAAATTTTGAATGTAAAAACAAATTAGATTTCTTTTCAAAAATTTCAATACAATTGAATATTGATTTTTAATTTTTAATAGATATTTAATAAATAATTATAATAATTAATTCATTAATCAATATTATTTGATACGATAATTTGTTACAAACTTCCTATTGCTTGTAACTTCAAATTATAGTGAATTCTAAATACAAATACAAAATATACTTAATAATAAATTAAATTGTTTTACAAAGCTTAAATCACCCAACCATAGAGAGAGATCAATTTCAAAAAAAAGTCTTGTCACCCACAAACTCTATCTTATATACTAAAGACTATCAATAAAGACCACTAGCAAGGTTCTATTTTTAGACTAGTATCTGCCTTGTTGGCCTTCCTACAAGGCCAATTTTTAGAGGGATGACTACTAGTTTGTCAGATTTTGACAAATTTGGTGAAAACCAGTAGTCCTTTATATAAACTAGTATTACTATCCTATTTTTATCTTTATGTTTTTGGTTCTATCTAAAACCATCCACTAAAGAAAAAATCCAAGTTACACTTTTCAATTATATCTCATCATATCTTATCCAAATCATTTCTTATCCAAATTTTGATCTTCTAATTGAAATTATCTAACTCCATGTTTCGACACTATTGTATCTATCTAGTGCATTAGTCATCCATATGGAGCTATCTAACTCCATTGCATAAATCTATCGTTTGTAGATATCTATCTCAAGGCACTCCAATGCCCTTGCCATCCAATTAGAGTTGTTTAGCTCGAATGCATAAATCAACCATCTAAAAACAATATCTATCTTCCAACAGTCTATGTACATCCACTAGATCATATTTCAACATGAATCAATTCATAATCATTTATTAATGCATTCATTCATCAAAAGTCATGATACAATCATCAATTCTTTCATCTTAGAAATACATTCATCCATCAAAGGTCATGACAAAAGCCACTACTTAATCTCTCAACTATATCAAATTGCTTACATGGTAGAGTTCCTAGCATTTCCAATGCATTCCGATAGTCTAGGAACCCGTAGTCTTCTAAAAGCCCCCCCCCCCCCCCCAAAAAACAACTAATGACATCTTTCCTTTCAACAAGCATCTTTAAAAAAAATTTACAATTCCTTCTATAGAGGTTTCAATGGGGAAGTAAATTGTGCCCAAATTTTTGGAAATTGATATTTTTTTTATTGTAATTAGATTTTATCCTTTTAGTGGATTTTAAAAAAAATTGATAATTGAAAGCTTAGCTCAAAATTCATGGTTTGCAAAGTTTTGGGGTAGATCAAGCAACTTCTACAAACTTGTACTCCAAAAAGAACTCTTCTACTCACTACAAGGAAATCATGTTTTTATTACAACTAAGGTTTATGACCATGATGAAGTAAATAAATGATCAATCGACTATCCCCTATTGTAATCAAAAGTGTGGTTCAACGAATCAAACTCTCCAAACATTTTGACTAGGGTTTTCTAAGGCCATTTCATTTCCAATAGCATGTTAGTAATTGATTTTAGAACCTCAACTTGGAACTCTTGTTAACACTTTATTTATTTGACAAAGTACAATCAAATAAAGATGACTACTTATATTTGTCTCCATTTATTCAATAGTTGTCAATTTTACTTTTTGTGAAATCATATTCATTTTTGAGCTATTATATGATTGCATGTTATTGAATGTAGTCACAAGTATTCAACATTGACTAGGAGAAGTAATATTTTCTTATGTATATGACTAAAACAAATATTATTTCCTATGTACATGACTAAGACATTGAGTTGTATTTCTTCTGTATAGAAACTCCATAGTTAGAAGATTTTGAAAACACATTTAAATTTTTTTTCTAAATGTACATTAGTAATTCAAAAAAAAATTTAAATGAACAATAGAATTTGAAATCTACATTTATAGTACATTTTGACAATTGTATGCATAGTACATTATATCAAAAACAATCACCACCTAGCATCTACAACAACGATGCTAGTGTGTGAGCATGAACATGCGAGCATGTGAGCTTCTAATATGTATATACGTAGATATACTACCACCTTTGAAGGTGTTTATAGTAAAAATACCTATAATATAGGTACCTATAGTATAAATATATTCTTATCATAAAAGGTTTTTATGGTATAAGCACCTGTACTATAGGTGCATCATCTTTGAGGCTCATAAGCTTACACTTCTATGCTCACAAACTAGCAACTGTGGCATCTACAATATCTTATATAAATCCACTAGATCCTTATAATCACTACAAGAGAAAGGGGTATTTTAAGTATAGTCCTAGAGATAATATTTTAAGTAATGACCTTTTAGGGAGACTTTAAGCAAGAAATACATGTCTTTCTAGTTTAATTTTACTAAAAAGACATGTATTTCTTACTTAAAGTCTCCTAAAAAGGTCATATCTTAAAATGTCATATCTAGGACTATACTTAAAACACCCCTTTCTCTTGTAGCAAATGTATGAAAGTACCTTAAATCTATAAAAAGAAATCCTATATTCATAAGAACTATGGATTTATGGTACATAAATCATCACCCAACTATTGAAATGCCTTAAAATCATGGAATCATGTCTAAATTTATGTAAAACCATCTTATGTGTACAACCTACAGCTACATTCTAATATCTACATCCAAACAAAATTTAAAAGAAACAACCAAATTTATAAATTCATTCAATAATGTTGCACCAAGTTAGCCAAAACAAAAAATATTGAAAGAAAGGAAATAGACATTTGAAACTTTTTATATTATGATGTCAGTAGGTTTTATAAAGCAACTGTCACTAAATTCTATAAGAAAACAATTTGAAGGAAATTGACAACATTCTAAAATATAGGTTGTAATGATATTAGAATACCACAATTAACAACATATTCAAACTATGAAAACCTTGTCACACACAATCTATTTTTTCATACTCATATCTCTTGCAATGTTAATTTATATGAAAATCCTAAGTCCTCCCCTAAAGCAAAAGGCTTAATTTAGTACTGAAATTCAATTCAAAACTATAAGAACTTTTCATAGTTATAATCACAACAAAGTGAAATATGATGAAAACATTATCAACTATATTTTCAGAAGCTTAAAGCCTAAGTTAAGCTAAGAATGACAATTAAATCTTCAAATTATAAATTCATCTATACCAATGATCTCAAAATAGATTCAGGGTTTTTAGCCAAATGTTCATTTTTAGAAGATTTTTAATTTTTTTTTCAAAGGGCATGAAAAAATTAAGTAGAAAATGAGCAAAATTTAGCCAATTTGGGGATCATTGATTTACACCTACAATTATTTAAATCATTTTCAAAGTTTTCAACTTTGACTAAAGAACAAGATTTTGCATACTACTATACACATGCAACATCATATACTTATGAATGGTAAAACTCTTCATTTTAGTATAGAATATATACAAGATATTTAGCTAAGGGGTCTTGAAGTCTATTGACCCACTTGCACATGAATGAAAAAAAGAAGTTCTTATTTCACTTCAAACATTACAATCTTTCAACCCACACAAGTAAATGGATTAAAATGATTTCCAAGCAGTGCTTGACTTGTTTAATGCACTTTTATATGGTTGGAATTTCAAAAGAAAGTCTAAATTTGATTTCAACAATGCATCAAGTATTGGTAGTTTTGAACTCTTCTTCTTTTATAACGCCCTCCAACTTGCAAGGATTAAAAAAAATCCAAGAGCACTCATTAGAAGTCAAACTTTTGTGCCAAACCTTCCCTTTTGAAACAAAATTTCAATAATGGACATCAACACTCTTCTATCTTACATACACTAAACAATGAAATTCAATTGCGTTTACAATTAGGTTGCCTTTTCCAAGAACGTTACTCTATTAGCCATCAAATAGCCATCAAATAGCCATCAAAGTCAACAAATATTTCTACAAATACTTCCATTTGTACACATGGAGGTCATTAGTTTGAAGTACATCATTAACTAATTTACTCATTAATTTAGCTTGTAAGAATAAACTAGTATTTGTGGCAATCATCTTTTTTGCAACAATGAAGATCATCTACTTAAAAAAATTCAAAATTAAGTATTCATTAGAGACCAAACTACTGTTGATGACTTCTCCCTTTTTGCACAAAATTACAAGAATGAACAATTGCACTTCTTTTTTATATACAAGAATTCCATATCATCCATCAAGCCATTCTGATCCACAACATCCTTATAAAGTTAAGAAGTAGTGCATTCTTGTACAATAACAATAAAATATTTGTGGGATGTCGAGAAATTCGTGAAGAGCAACCTAATTTCACTATTTATTAGTCTTTCTCTCTCATCCAACCGTCAAAACATTGCAAGATGTTAAATCCTACCAACAAAAGTAGGCCCAGTAGGGTAGATTTATTTTGAAAAATAATGCAAGAATTTTTTATATATTTTTCAAATACATATATTTTTTAAATTCTAAATTTGTATTTGCAATCAATGACCTTAAATTCGTCAAAAGAGGTTTAGAACATATCCTAAATATAGCACAAAATAGGGACTTTTTCTTCACTTTGCCCTAAAGAACCCCAAATCCATCATGTTGGGCCCACCTTCATTGGTAGGATTTAACGTACTACCAAAACATTTAGTGTCCCTATCTCTTGTTTTGTGCCACCAGGCCACTTGTGCATAACATTCAGTGGTATGTTGTGGCTTTGCCTTCTCTCTACAATGAAGGGTGTGGCATATAGGGTGTTTTTTTTCTGGCAAAATTTTGCCAGTTTGTTAGAATTTTGACCTTTGCTAGTTCGTCCCTCCAAAATCTAGCCTCTACAGTGAAGCCAGTACGGGAGATACTGGTCCAAAAAAAAACCATGTTGGCATATTCCACTCCCAACAACCTCTTCATCCTCTATATGTCCACTTACTTCAATAGTTACTAATGAAACACTATTGGGGGGTCAAATATTCTACACCCTCCACTATTGAGAGAAGGCAGAGCCAACCAATGCTATTGAATGTTAAGGTAGATGGCTCTAAAAGCACCCCTCTCCTTGCAACCGCCCCATAGGTGGTTGTAAAATGGATGGGAGTTGATCTTTAAATGGACCACTATCGCTATTGAATGAATCAAGAAAATTTATTTTATTTTACTCTGAGAACCAATCATTTCCTCCATAGTTCAGAAATCGTTTCAGCAGTTGCAGGGGGACAGATTATGGGACACCTATGGTCACAAATAGGTACCTACTACAAAAATCTTTGAAAATTCATAACTAATTCAAAAATGATTCAAAAAATATGAAACCACCTGTGTTACATTCAGCATCCATTTTTCTTTCTCTGAAAAATGAGCTAAAAATATTCCTGTTCATGCAAATGTATGAAAAAGGTGGATCAGCCCTTAAAGTGTCGCTTTTAGAGCCATCTACCTTATATGGCTGGTGCCTAGTAATTTTATTTCTGGCAATGAAATCCCGTTTCATTTCTTTAAATTTAAAAAAAACAAAAAACAAAACATTAAGTGTCTGTAGCGACGTTACAGGCAATACAGGGTTCAAAATAACATTAAAAAAGAAAAACTGTTAGGAAAAGGGGTTGATCCCTGTGCAGCACGTGTCTCCATTCGCTTTCCCTGTTCACCTCTCCAGATCTTTCGGTGTGGAGTGGGGACCATTGGGAACAACTGGGAACAGACAGAGAACGTGGCTTCCAGCACGCCAGTGCCAGAGAATATGCGGCCAGTATGTTCCACCGCAAGCCCTGGCTGGCTGGGTCCAGATACACGTACTTCGAGTACTTTGATTCCCCAACTAACTTACTGTTTCCCATACACCGCAGGCACCTGAGTGACGGAGTAAAATAGTTATTTACTGTGGGTGAATAATTAGTTAGTACGAAAAAATGGTACCACCAATCTAAGAACGTCATCCCTGTGCACTCCCACAAATGCTACAACGTCATCACTACAGTTCATGTTGAATACCGGCAATATGGTTTTGTGATAAGTAAGGGCAAAACCCCCATTCCTGCACCTGTTGCACCTGTTCCTTGCAGTGGACTAGATTCACTCAAATGCGTCAGTAGACTTCCCTTAATGTGTTCGCTACATGTATGATTGTAATTTGCTGACACAACTGAAGGACACATAGGGAAATTTGGTTGGCTGAGCACTGATTTTCGTAGGGTTCACTTTGGGGGGCACCTACAAGATGGTTCCACAGGTCTAGGAAGCCAACACTTTGAAAATTTGTAGAAATTACATACTGTATCTGAAAAATCTATTTTTTTTTTCAATATTCATGATTTTCACTCACTAATACTAGAAAAATATCATCTTTAGAAAATGTTGCCTCCAACTATACTGAATTCCTTATTTGGACGGTTTTGGGTGTTTCCACTATAAGGTAGGTGGTTTTAAAAGCGACACTTTAATCCTTAAATGCCCAAGGCTTTTTTGAGCTTTTAGGAATTTTCTCTAAAGTGAACAAAAAGTCAACTCTACAATGAGCTTTATCAACTTTTTCTGACATGTAATGTACAAATTCAAACTACACATGTTAGAGATCACTTCAGTTAGGAAAAAAAATACGCCAATGTTACTTATGGATTGAAAGATTATAATGTTTGATCATGAGGGTGTTAAAATTGCAAAAAGTGATGTGAAGTCTTTCGATCCTCTTTCTACAAGTCAAATCTACAAAGTTGGTAACGAAAAAAATATGAGGTGAAAGGGCTAACAAGCACAACCCCAATCAATTTATAGCTTTTCAAAATCTACTCCACAATTTTTTTTAATGGACTTCTAATGTGAATTTTTCTCCAAGATCTAGTGTATTTGACACTCATTTCCAAGAGCCCTCAACAGTAAAGAAAGTCAAGATTGCAATTTGTACCCTTGCACAAGATCTTCAATAGAAAAATCATAGTCAATCATCTTTAACTTCAAAGTTTTGCAAACACCAGATTTTTGTGCCTCACACATTTAAGGGTTAAGGATTATTGGACCTTTTTTATGGATTTTGAGATGTCGAAAAAAAAATCCACTTATTTTTTACTTCAAAAAGTATTGATGTAAAATCTAACCCAAATGGTTTCATATTTTTTGGAGCTTTTATGAATTACTTATGAATTTTCAAAGAATTTAGTGGTAGATACCTATTTGTGACTTCACTACAAGAGAAAGGGGTGTTTTAAGTATAGTCCTAGGGATAAGATTTTAAGTAATGACCTTTTTAGGAGATTTTAAGTAAGAAATACATGTCTTTCTAATAAAATTTTACTAGAAAGACACATATTTCTTACTAAAAATCTCCTAAAAAGGTCATTATTTAAAATCTTATCTCTAGGACTATACTTAAAACACCCCTTTCTCTTGTAGTGCTTGTAGCCCTTGCAAAAACCATACAGTGGTATGAAAAAAGATATGGCATCACTGAAAAGAAGCATTTTGGCATATATAAAGTAATAAAAAATATTCTTAAATGTGACCCTCACTAAAATTTAAATGGAAGCTTAAATTAATTAATAATTTCATAATTTTTAGCATACTTAAGAAGGTAGTTGGATTGTCAATTCTTATTTTGAAAAAAATTAATGAACACCTATCTACTTTGTTAGTAATGGACCCACCATGTCTCTTAAATCAACCACTGAAGAAGTATAAACCATCCATTAAAGAACTATGAACCAAACCTTATTATGTTTTGACATAATTATTAGTTCATTTGATAACCATCACAAATCCATTTCAAAGCCTTCTAGAAGACAGTTTGAAGAAGAGTGTTGGCTTAAGAATACACTACCACAGTTCAGACCATACTAAATAAAATCACTTGAATGTAGCAAATAGCATTCTAAAGCACCCTTGCCAATAAATATCCCTATTTTGGAATGATTCTTATACAATATTTTCCAAAGTGGAATTCAAATGATTTTAAGACATTGTAGTGGACAAAATGTGACTAATTAATGATCTTTAGAAAAATTATAGAGATGAAAAATCCATCACTTCATCCATGAAGTCGATGATTTTTGGTTGCCTACCTTGATGGTAGGTCTTGTAATCTTGTCCTTTATCTCCTAAAGAATCAAGATACATTTTTTAACAATATAGAAATTTTGGGTAATAGACTACAAATGGAGTTTTTGTTTTGTTTTTCTTAGAAATTTTCTAGCAAAATATAGACAAGGAATATCTTTAACTTACAAAAGTTTTCATGACCTCTGACTACATGATTACAAAACTATTGTATGATATGTATTTTTTTTCCCAAGCCAAGCAATCAAATACATTAAATAAAATAACTTTTTTCAAAAACAAACTGAATTTGAAAGTGATTTTGTTGTATTCTATATAATTGGAAAGCTTTGAATCCTTCTATTTTGATTAATGAGAGGAAAGTTAGGAAGAGTTTTAGTTTGCTATAGATTTTCTACTCTAAAAAATCCTTTGAAGTCTTTATTTCATAAGTTTTATATTTGATGAAGATTCTTATCAAGAGCACAAATATCTATTCTACTCAAAGAAGGGGGGCTCAATAGATATGGTTGCAAAAAATATTCATCAAGACAAAAAACTTATAAAACTTACAAAACAATTAGTGTGGTAATGAATTAGATAAGCTAACCTACTTTACCACTCTCATTTCCATTCACTTGTTATATAACCAAGGGGTACATTTTAGAATGGAAGTGTACACAAAGGTTATATAACCTTGAAATTAGAATATTTGTGGTA
Source organism: Thuidium tamariscinum (assembly GCA_947034885.2). Classification (NCBI taxonomy): domain Eukaryota; kingdom Viridiplantae; phylum Streptophyta; class Bryopsida; order Hypnales; family Thuidiaceae; genus Thuidium; species Thuidium tamariscinum. The sequence continues at coordinate 15,955,052 of OX344757.2, forward strand.
GAAGGTTGGTTTACTTTATTACCTATTTTATATGTAAACTAAATGAAGCAATATAAATGAAGGGATGCTTAATTGAAGAAGGTGAATATATAAGTATTTTCAATCTTGAGCAATTGATCAAACAAACAAGCAAGCAACTAATAAGGTAGATCAACCTAGCTAGTAGTGACAATCATCCAATTTTGACATCTTCTGGACCCTCCCATTTGTACAACAAATGTTACCCATTCCAAAGAATACATGGCTCATTTTCTTAAGGGCAAACAATTGGGTGTTGTTGTTAACCCCTAAAGCCCTGAGCTGCATTTTTTGGCAACATAAGTTTTTCAGCAGCTCATTACAAATGGAGTTTTTCTTTTTTTTTTCTTTGAAATTTTTACAAAAGATGTGCCCAAGGAGTAGCTTTAAGGTCCAACAATTTTCATAACTTTTGACTCTGTGGTTAAAAAGTTATGGCATAATATGTTGTTTTCTTTACTTGGAGGGCAGCCCGGGCAGTTGAAAAAAATTATTTAAAAAAACTTTTTTTCAGTTGTCCTTGTTGCCCTCCGAGTAAAGAAAACAACACATTATGCCATAATTTTTTAACCACAAAGTCAAAAGTTATGAAAATTGTTGGGTCTTAAAGCTACTCTTTGGGGACATCTTGCGTAAAAATTTCATAGAAAAAAAATAAAAACTCCACTCGTAGTGAGCTGCCTAAAAAACTTATGTTGCCAAAAACGTAGCTCAGAGCTTTAGGGGTTAAAGAATGATATCAAATTCATTTCTAAAGTAGAAGTACCTATAATGGATAGCCTAGGCATTTCGGCATGTAAGATGTAGAAAATTCAATGTGAAATTGAGCTCACTCTATACAAACATAAGGATGACAAACACTACCAAAATAAAAATCTTAAAAATAAATATTTTATTCAATATAAACGTAGATTTTTAGTTAGGATCTATTCTGGTTTCATAGACTCACCTATTACAGTTAGTTTTGGCACTTCTCCCTACGTGATAAAGGAAGAGAGATGATTAGACAAGAAGGTACAAACTAAATTTTTTTTCAATAAATAGTGCATTTAAGTATTCTCTACAATAGGTCAACCTATGAAGCCATCAAAAGGAGATTGTCCAAAATAGGTACTTCTACCTTATTTATGAATGATATTAGGCTAATATAATTGTATTTCATAAAACATGGTTAGTTGTAAACAAATGCTTGTTAGCACAAGTTGTAGCTTCAAGCAACAAAGAAAGAACTTTGGAATTGTTGAACTTGTATTTCAAAACATTCACCAAACATCATTAAGGTGACAAGTCACTAATCTTGAACCCTTTTAAAATGGTCATGACCCCACCTAGTGACAAGTTTAGATTTTTGCACCAAATATGTTTGAAACTTCATATCAATTCCAATTCTTATGAGATTAATATTATTCCCCTTGTATTTGAGTCCACTCGAGTAATTATCTCTGAAAATACAGGCTACAATAAGCACAAATATACTCAAATTGCAAATCGGGATGGCAACAAGCGGATCTACCTTAAGGTAGGTACACCCAAAAGCGCCAATTTTTCACTCTGTGCCTAGTTCCTGTTATTATGTTGTTCAGATTTTTTACAATCTTGTTGGTGAGTGAAAGCATGTTCGAACGCACCAAAGAACAATGGATTTGGATACCGTATGCAAAAGTTATTAACAGTCAAAGTGTGTTTCTGAAAGCGCCATCTACAGTCTGGGTACATGACTGATTTTGAAAATGTATGCACATTGTACAGGGCGCTTTAAGGTCAGGTGCCATTTTGGGTGTACCTACCTTATATGGAAAAAAAAACTGTCCCTTTCATTAGCAACAGCGACAGCAAGCAGCTCCACTTCCAGGGGCCCTACATTGGATATTTTGATAATAATGCAGCTCTAAAGGAGATACACCCAACTAAACCAAATACTTTTTGATGTAAAATAGTGCTTTCATTTTAGAACAAAATCCTGCTGAAGATCTCTCCTTCACTTTGTAAAAAAGTATCAGAGGTGACCCACAATTAATTAGGTTCGAACACCCAAGTGGGTTCACAAGACATAACTAAACTATAAGAGGATCTGTAGGGTATTTTATAGTGCAGTCGCGCTGTAGATGTGGTTTATTCCATGTCCAAATTCGGCCTCCATTTCAAGATCTGCAACTACTGTACACTCAACCTTCTATGATGCCCTGGCATGGAAAACAATGGGCATCAAAATGCATTCAAAAGGTGGTCCAATAAGATGTATTGTAAACACGACGTGTCAGATTCTCAAGATAAACAGGGAATGTGTAATTAGAGAATGTTCGAGTGTACATAAGAATCTACCCAAACTTTCTCAATTAATAGTTTGTGTTGTAGCAATTTGGCCTCCTCCTCCTCAAGGAAGCCTAGCGCCAACAACCAACAGGAGTACAGAAGAAGAGCACAACGGCCATTTCGCCAAGCGTTTTCCTTCCCTCGTTGAATGTCAACAGATGACTTCGTACTATATTTTCAAAATTTACAACAAAGCAGCATCCTGAATTGCAACTCTTCCAATTGCATCAGTCGCTCGTATTACTTAAAATCTCATTGGATCAAGAGAACAATTCAACCCCTGAACTATTCCTCCCCGGTAATAATAAACAGACATGTAAAAACACACCTTGGATAGTCCCTTGTCGGAAGCAGACAGCCAGCAGCCGCTTCTTCAAGGTTTCATCTTCGTGGCTCCACTTGAGGTGTGATGAGGGATTTCAACCTCCCCATTATGTACAAAACTCACTCAGATCATAATCTTCTCAATGGTGGTCATCCCAAGATGACTCACACAACAGATGCAATGCCGGGGAAACCTAAAAATCTACTAAACGCACTCCGCTCTTCCATTCCAGCTACCGACTGATTAGTTGAATGCTCCCCGGGCTTGTGGAACCTGGGTAACACGACAAGAAGCACTGGAATAGATCATCAGAAGCCGTCCGGCTGTTGTTGTTACTCCCCGGCAATGGTGAAGGACAAAAGAATTGATCCAGTCCTTCATTCCGGAACAAACTGTCGTCAGCAAAACCGATGGGATCTTGAGAAGGCGGACTTGAATTGATTTGTGCAGGCATCTCCACTCCCTGTTCAAAATCCTCAATCGAAACAGGAATCTCCCGGCTCGTGATATCCCTGCTGCTGGTGAACATATCCGTCACATCTTCCAAGCTGAACGACAACGCGGAGCTTGAATCCGAGTTATACTCCAAAACATTCGGATTGTAGTCTAAAGCATAAGTCGATGTGAAAGTCGATGGAACATTCGACACCGAGATCGAAGAGTTGCTGTGCTGTAGCATCCCCGTGACATCAGTATTCTCATACGTGAGACATCTCGATGCTCCGCTGACATCGCTCCAGCTCGAAGCCGAAGACGTCAAAGGCATGGACTCCGTGTTTTTGGAAGCTGTCAATCTAGCGAAATCTCTTGCCCATTTGCGAATGGCTTCCTTGTCGTCACTTACCGGCTTTGGCGCTTCTTGCAGAAACCGTTGACTATCATCAAAGTTGTAGGAGCCTCGCTTGGAACCATAACAGAACATCCCCGCGTCTGCCGCGCGCGCAGCTTCCATCGCGTTATCATACTCCCCCAACGAAATTTTGTTGTTCTTCTTCCCAGGTGGGTTAAACTCCGCTACCCACTTGCCCCTATCGTGACGATACCGCACGCCTTTCTGCTTCTTGGAAGCGCCTTGATTCGCATAGTCCGTCCCTTGGAACCTCACCTCCATTGGCATCTTGTTCGCATGCTTCCACGTCTCGCAGTTGATCATATCGAGCTGCAAAACTAATGACAGCCGTGTGTGGTCTGTGTTGCTCGAGTGGAGCTTCGAGATGTTGCGTTGGAAATATGCGATCCACTCGGATGCGTGACGAGCGAGCGACATGACGAGATCCTCGGCGCCCGTGTCAAAGGGCAAAGGATTCACCCATTTCACATCCTCCCCGAAGTTGCACTCGAAGATGGCGGTGAAGAAAGTCGAAGAGGAGGTTGAATACGTGTAGCCTAAGCGCTTGCCGTACTCTTCGATGCAGAGGGCATCGCCTTCTTTTCGTAAACGGTTGAAACAGGAAGCGCTCTCGATATTTTGGCCTTGAACGCTCTTGGATGGGCCGACGACGGAGAGAACTTGGAGGCACTTGCGCTTCACGTCCACACGGTAGGCGAAGTCCGGGTAGTATGCGTTCGTGTTACGGCGGCGGTTATCGTAAACAGAGACTTGGTGCAGGGATAAAGGTTGGCGACGGAGGTCGCGGGTGACGACTTGGCAGGCACCTGCCGCAGATTTCACCTCGGAAACGCCCATCGCTACTGCTGCTTTCTAATAACCTCTCACCAAAACAAAACAAAACAAAACAAGCCTACACAGAAAAGAAAAAACACTCTAGAACAAAACCCAACACACAATAACTCCAAATTCCAAACTCACGATGCTTCGTCAACTCCACGCCATAGCCGCAGGAACCCCAACGAAGGAAAACGCCATAGCCACTACCAGGACTACTCCTACTACTCCTACTACTCCTAAAACTAACGCGGCTCTCGTCTCGCCACTATCTTAAAAGCACTCCCTATTTGAACCAAGCAACCACACAACTTACACAACCCCACTAAGGATTTCTAACCCTGGTCCGCCATAGCCGCCGGAGCCCCGACCAAGACGAACGCCATAGCCCGCGAAAAGAAGCAAGAAGCGCAGACGAAGCAGCTTAAGAAGATGGGGGCGTTCGTCGTCTAGTTGCACTACTACTCACTTACTACTGCAATCTTCACCGCCAGTGTGAGCTGCAGATCTTCCGCAGCGGACCTCCCTCCCTGCTGGTGCCCGTGGTGGTGTGAAGAGTGATAATTGCGGAATGGTAGAACCCCAAGAGGAAAGAATGGGGGAGGGAACGGATGGACGGACAGAGGTGAGGGCGAGAGAAAGTGCAGGTGGGGGCGAGGACTGCAGCGGCAGGTCTTCAGTGGTCGCCTCTCCAACTTTGGCTAAAAACAACAACTAAAACTACTGTAGACTACTATACCGTATTTTGTTGGATGGTTGGTCCTGGCCATATCTGGAGGAGGAGAGCATATATAACTTATAGTTTTTGTGCAATCAGTACTTTCACATGTGGTTCTCCTACGTAAGCTTTAGCTCAAGGCTGCTGTCCCACGGGCTGAAGATCGAGGTTTTCTTACACTGTTGTGTACACATCTGTGGAGCTGCATAAAAAACTGGAGAGACATTTAGCAAAATTTTCGCTACATTTGTGGACATTGGTTGCAGTACATAAGTAATCGCAAATGTGATTTTCATCAGTAAGCTAACCTCAAGGTTGCGAAAGACACTGCTGAGCTTCGAAACATGGACTTAAATTCAGGTTTTTACAAAAAAACAAAATCTGGGAGAGGTTTTGCTAAATTTAAGCTACAATTGGGGACACCGGTTGCTACAGTGAGCGGTCTCAAATGCGATTTTCGTGAGCAAGTTAGCTCCAGGTTGCGAAAGACACCCCCAAAAGCTTCAGTACAGGTGCTTTGAAATTCAGTTTCCAACACTGTTGTGATTTCATTTTTTGGAAGCAAAAACAAGAATTTGAGAGGTGGGTTGCTAAATTTAACTGCAATAATCTACGGACTAGTGGATTTGGATGCTTGCGCTTTGATTCCGACAAGATTCCAGCGGGGAGGAACGTGGGGGGGTTCCGATTGACTCGGTCCGAATGCGCCCCTGGCTGCCTGCGGCTCGTGCGTAAGTAACTTCTGCTTTTTGAAGTAAGGTAAGAATTTTTTTCCCATCTTGAGATTCGGTGTGATCGATCCGGTCATCATCGGTGACTTTGGGTTGCTGGTTGGCTGGCTCACCTGGCTAGGAGCGTGGCGTTAATGTCATTCGATGCTTCTCACATCATTGAAATTAGGTCAGCTTATCAAATCCTAGAACGTGTGAATAGGGTTAGAGTATAGTTCAACTAGTATTGGACTAGGATAGACTTTTTTGTTGGGTGATATCAGTAGACGCTCTTGAGAATGGACATTTTGGTCCCCCATGTGGAAATATTTTATGAATTTTCAAAGTGTTGTAATGGAAATTGTCTGTAGTGAGTGTGTCATGAATGAATGGACCACAACGTTAGCATGTGAGTTTAGAAATATGAACTACATAGGTCCTCTACAACCATTAAATTTGTTATAACATATATAATTATATAACCTTAGAAGGTACTTATAATGTAGATATCTATGACATATATGTCTTGTAATTATAACAAGTGCTTATAATATAGGTACTTGTGATATAGGTATTTTATAACTTTCAAAGGTACTTATAATAGAGATATCTATAACATATATTATATTCTAAAATCATAAAAGGTACTTATATTATCAATACCTATAATTTAGGTGCCTAGGTTTCTAAACACATGGGTTTAAGATCTTAGGTTCACAAGCTAGCAATCTTCTTGTTTGCCCCACATTTTTTGCATTTTGTCCAAATAATATCTCATTTGTATTAAGTGGTAGATGAATTTATTTTTTAATCTCCCTTTGTCAAGAAAATACGGAGTAATGTATTTTTGCAAAAATACAAAAATTTACATAATTCCATTGGGCACTAGTACTAAGCAAGTTAATCCCTAAAAGACCAAATTGTGTTTTTTGCAATATAGCAATTTTAGGCAACTCTTTATGAATGACATTTTTTTGGTTTTTTTCTTTGAATTTTTCACACAATTTGTGTTCAAGGAGTACCTTTAAGGCCCAACAATTTTCATAACTTTTGACTATATAGTTAAAAAGTTATTGTGCAATATGTGATTTTCTTTTATCTTTGAGCATTGGGGCGGCTCAAAAAACTTCTTTAAAAATCACTTCTTGCAAAAAATGAAAATTGAAGTTGGTTAATTAAATTTATATCTATGTGGAAAGCTTTGAATTATTTCATTCTGATTAATGAGATGAAAGTTATGAGGAGTTTTAGTTTGGGGTAGTTTGCAGGTTGTTTAAGGATCTCTAGTCTACAAAAAAGTTTGAAATCCTTTATTTAATTCAGTTTTTAATATTTTTGAAAAAAAATCAAACATTAGGTGAAGATTGTTTATTACAATATTTACACCATTGGGATTGGATTTTTTCATTTTTATAAATAAATTGTTTACAATTTAGTATTTTGAATGATTTTCTATTTTTTTCTATTTACTATTTTTTCTCTATATGTTGTACAATTCCAAATGATTCGAATTTTTTGAGCATATAACCAATTTGCATTGAAGAATGAATTCAAAGAGTAACCAACATTTTGAACATTTTTTCATACAAATGTGATCTTGTGAAGTGCACTTGCCCAAGTTTTTGTATGGATAAAAAAAAGATTTTTGTCAATTCAAATGTTAATATCTTGCAATCTACATGTGGAAATTTACGAATTTTTTTCCACATCTTTTCAAATCACCTTACTACAAAAAATTTATGATTTTATGTGTCAAAAAATATTTTTCATCTAAAATTTTGTACTTGTATAAGAAATCGTAGTTTTTCGAGTGTTTATGGTGAAAACATAGTCAAAAACCTTTAGGGGTTAATGCAATTTCCTATAATAAATGGTTTTGAGGCAAAATAGATTACACTTGTTTGCCTCTAATTCTAAATAATTAATCAATAAATGGGGCTAGTAATTCACGAGTGTGGATCTCCTAGCTTTCTCTAGATTGGCATTAATTGCAAAACCATTTTCATACATCAATCGTTTGTCTACTTCAAAGCTCTCTATGTTGCATACTTCAAAGTTTATACCACCTATTACTACATAAAAAGCCTCTAAACAATGATATATGAAAATTTCAATCTACATCTTATGCATCTTCAACTCTCAAATTCTAAAGATATGAAAATTGAATGGCATATTGGAGCACAAATGGCTTTACCAAATTCTATTGAAGATGTAGAGCAAATAGATCCACAAAACATGGAGCTTTTAAATTGCCGCCTTTGTGTCAATACCTACATAGTTATAATCTTGTTAACCTTTGTAGAAGGATCCCTTTGCCTTCCCATTTGAACATCTAAGGCATCCTCTAGTAGAAATAAAATAATCTATTTTTGTCTCTTATATAGTAGTATGAAGTGGAAGCTTCTCAAAAATTCTTGGAAAAAAAAATATTTCTTTGGGGGGAACTTTTGGAAGAACAAGAATCTACATTGAACTATATTATAGATGGAAGAGCTTAGAAATAAAATAGAAATCAACAAATTAGCTACATATCTCAACAACTTTGTTTATCTAAGACCTCTAATTATTTGCATGAATAAACACTTTTTTTTAGACAAATTACTTGCTAGAGTTCATAGCAATTTTGTTGAATTTTTTTTCAAAATGCTAAAAATTGCATTGTTACTACCAAAAAAATCCCAAAACACTATTTAAAAATCTCAAAAATTAGTAATCTCAATGCCGTTTGAAATCACTATAGAAATCAAACATAAAAGTTCAAAAGATAACATAGCTTAACCATTGACTAATTAACCCCTAAAGGCCTAAGGCCATTTTTCTATCAAAAAACACTCAAAACTGCCATTTTTGATGCGTTCATCCAAAAGAACAAAAAAAAGTGTTTTTATAGAATTAAATCATAGGATCTCCTACTTTATTTGTTTGAAATCATGTGGTAAGAATTTCATGAAGTTTGACCGTATAGATTTGAAGATATGAGCATTCAAAGTTGGAAAACATAATTTTTTTAAATATTGTTTTGCAATTTCAGATGACTTTAATTGCCATTTGTTGAATTTCTTAACACTATGGACTTTGAATTAAAAACATGTTGTGTTTAAGAATTGAGTTAAAAGTCTAGGAAAAAAATTTAAAAAAAAAATATGCTTGATTTTCATTCTTTAAAAAATTATTAAGTAGAGGTAGGTCCAAGATTGAAAGATTAAATTGTTAATAGCTCTAAAATGGGATCGAAATACAATAATTCCAACGGTGAGATTGTTCTAGCAAGCAAATTTAACCTTGACAAGAAATTTTTTTTGAAAAAAATGTGAAAATTGCATTCAGAATTGAATTCTATAAGTTATTTTTTCAAAAAGATGTTCAAACTGCCCCCAAAACAAGATTGTTCATAACTTTCACATAACTAATCCAAATAGAATGAATAAAAGCTTCACACATAGAAAAAAAATATAACCTATAAGATAAAAAAACTTAAAAATTTAATTTCAAGTTTGTTTTTGTGGATTTATTTTTCTACCCGCTGAGTTAAAATTTGGACTTTCTATGGTATAACTTTTGCTCCCGGGCACCAATTGAAATAAAAAATTATATTCCCACAAAGCTAATCAGTTTTCCTATCTTATGAGAAAGCTTCAAAAAGCTTCATTAAAAATTGAGGTCTACGGAACCTATCCAAACTCCAAATTGTCCCTCAAGGGGACAATGGGCTTTTAGGGGTTAAGCTCTCTTACTTAGGGTGTTTGCATAGTTGAATAGATCCAAAGTGGCACTTGGTGACCCAATGAAGGAAATTTAAAGTCTATAGGCAAGTTTCAATCTAGTAGCCATTTCGCATACTTTGGTGCCCTACAAAGAAGGGAGAATGTATATATTTGAATTAGATGGGTATAGATAAAGCATACAAAAGTCATAAACCATAAATCTTTGTTGGAGTTTCAATTTATAATTTAGTGTTTGAAGAAGTGGCAAAATTCCAAACTATAACTATATTCTAATAGAATGATCCCATATTCTTCTATAATGTTCTATTCAAAAGCATACTTGTATAGAGGTTTCTATATCAAAAAAATCAACTAAAAATATTGAAGAACTAATAAAGTAAGGCTTTGAAAGGGACATTTGAAAATATATACCATTTCAAAAAACAAAAAGGTCCCTTATTCTTAATTGCAATACATTAATCATATATAAAACATCAATTTGGAACACTTATTATCATATCTATGTACTGTAGAGTCCCTTTTATTTCTTGTAGAAGTTTACATATTCTTAAAACAAGCTTAAATATAGAGTGTTGACACTATGGCAATCCATGATAGTTTACACAAAAGTCCCCCTATACTTTATGTGAATGATTTTTTAAACATTAATTACATGATTATTTTAAAAACCATATACAAAATAAAATATATGACTTTTTATTAAGAATTTTTTTCTCTATTATACATGCAATAGTGCTTATAATAGGAAGAGGTTCCAGACACTAAAAGAAACCCACATTTTTTGTGAGAAGCCTAGATTTTTTGGAACGGGTTTTTTATAATATCTATATTGACATCTAGCTGTTTTTATGTCAACAATAACATCCAATGAACATCAATAAGAATGTAAAAATAGTTGGACATCAACATAGATATCACAATAAATAAGTTCCAAAAAATTTGGGCTTGTCACAAAAAACGTGGATTTTTTCTAGTGTGAAAACATCATTTTGAGAGTGATTTTGGCCTACTCAACTATGCATTCACCTCTTAGATGGTGGAAAGTTAGATATTGTCTTTTTAAAAATATTGCGAGGATAAATAATAGGTTTTCAAGAATATGACTAGCTCTCTTGTAAAGAACCATCAATTTTAATCTCATCACAAGAATCCTCTCTTCAAGGATCCGTCCAACACTTGTAAACATTTAATGTTATGAAGCAAGGTCAAATACAAACTACATTTATAGACACCCTTCTCTTCAAATACTAATGATATCTATGCCTTTGATAAGAGTAAAAACTTCTATCATATTCAAATCAATTAGTGCGGTAATGCTAAATTTCATTAATAGAATAGTTGGAATCCAAGCACTTCTAGCCTTGACACACCAATGAGGTGGGCATTAGTTCAAAACCTAGCATTGATGGGGTGTTTATGGGGGTGTTTACTCTTATAGTCCACCTAATTATGGTAGGCATCAGATAACCATGTTGTTATATAGGAACCTAAGAATCTCTCTAGAAAAGGAATATGCTAGTTCTTTAATGTATCTACATCCTAATAGAAGCATCAAGGATGCAATTCACCTTGTAAAGTGAAAAATATCCAAAATCATTTGTGTATCCATTCTTGATAAGTAGACTTCTATTAAGAGGAAACCAAAAATGCAATTAAACCATTTCCATACTAAAATATAATTCATTGACTATTGGTATCTAGATTTTCATATAACATATTTTTTCCAAAAGTTTTTATTTTTCTTTAAAAATTCATAATTTTCAAATTTTCCCTATATATTTTTTGAACTTATAGCAAAATCAAAATATTTGTTGACAAATCTTGCAATATTTAATTTGAATAAAAAAAGGTTGATTTAGGATTACTCTTTCACTTAGCATGTGTTAGTCATTTAACTCATCAAAATTGGACATGGGAACTTAATGTAGAATAATCCATTGTGTACAAAACAAACCCATTCTAAACACCTACAATATGACAATATGACAATATGACCCATTATAGGGATTTTTTCTAATAAATGAGGTTTGGACTATATTGGATTGAATTAGTAGCCTTAGGTGAATTGTGATTGTAATAGGAATTTCCATCTTTTGATTGTAAATTCACTACAAAAGTGATTTTTTGAGGCCTTCATGTTAGGAAATACTGTGATTGCTATAGAAGAATAAGATGACTATTAGAAATATACATTTTGTTGGATTGAAGGTGGTCTACACTAAATAGTGAAATTAGATTGCCCCACACTAATTTCTTGACATTTCACACTATACAAGTATATAACATTCCTACATAAGAATGTACTACTTTTGAAATAGGTGGTCTTATTATTGGGATTCATAAACCTTTATATGTACAAATAGAATTATTTGTTGACTTTGTTGGCTTGTAAAATGACTTTTAATGAATAACATTTGCAACCTTCTTGGCAACCCCCCTAGCAATCTAATAAACATTTAGGCCATTTCATTTGATTATGTAGTATGAAGACTCTTTTGGACAATAATTAGTAGCATAATTATTTCAAAAATTCATATCAATATCATACTTTGTTTAAAAATATATATTTTCAATTGTCCTTATTGTTTTTTACACTTGTCTTGATTTATGTAGGGAACTTTAAAAAAAATTAAAGCAATGACATGAAGGCAAACACCTACATAACATTGTTAACAAATGCTAGGGGGTCCCTTTTTGTTTCCTCCAAAAACAAGAGCCTTCCAACATTGAAATTTCTTCAAGTATTGTTGAGTCGCTCAACAAAAATATTGTAGTGTGTTACAGTCCACATGTACTATAGAACTCTATGCTTGCATTTTTCATCCCAATGTGACCACCTCAAAAGAACCAATCCAAATGGCACTAACCTACATGACCAAAACATACAAACCAATAGCTTTATTTGTATTATGACAAAATCCCTCAGTAGGGCATAAAGGGGGGGGGGGGGGGGGGGGATAATACCTTCTTCCAAGAGGGTTCAAGGTTTTTTTGCTGCTTATCAATGTTATATACTTCTACCTACAATTCAATGTTCTGTCTTAGGTGAACTAAATTATATATCTAATATACCCCAACCATCCATCTAGAGATGATTTGGAGTTCCTTATACTTCCTCTTTCTCTTCTTCTTTCTCTTTCTCTTTGACCTTCTGTCCATTCTAACCCTTGAATGTCGATACAAAAAAATGATATAAAATCTTTTTGTGTGGGATAGAAGTGCAACTAACTTATTCATCCTTGGAATTTTGTGTTGATCTTCTGCAACAATTTGACTTCCAGTGAATACTTTTGGATTTTTGAAACCAATGATTCCCACACTATCAAAATGGATGATTTGATTGATGGTGAGAATGCACAACACGTATCCGTCCCCGCCGGCCGGCGCTTGGGCATCAGCTTTTCCACGTGTAGACAAAACTGTTGCCTGTAACTTTTCAACAGATTTAACGTACAGTCATGCAGGACCGACTCTTAAAGTCGCAAGCATTACAAAAAATCTGAGCCCTGCAGAAGGCCGATAACAATGTATTTTTCGGTGCCCCGCAGTGCAAGTACAGAAAAATAAAAAAATATTTTTTATTTAAAAAATATTTTTTTTCAAAAAAAAAGATATTAAAAAAATAAAAATATATTAAAAAATATTGAAATCTGACATGGAGATGACGTGGCACAAGTAGTGACACATCAGATTATATAAAAAAAATTGTACAATTCCTCTCTAATTGCACATCGGGGTAGTTCCAAGCATCCAGAACTCGCAGCCTTCTTGAGGGCTGAAATTTTTCCTAATGTATCTCTAAGCGGAAGTTTAATCGTTAGGGACGGAGTTCTTTCAACTCAGTTCTCACAGATTTTGTTTAGTCAAAACTCATGTGGGTAAATATCTTAGACAACTTAACAAAGACACCAGAAAACACCAAAGAAAACACAGAAAAAACACACAAAACCCCACACAGAAAACTACAATAAACCCTTAGAAAAACACAAAAAACCCCACAGAAAACCACAAATAAAAGATATAAAGAACAACAGCTGTTCGCCTACTGTAATTGTCCGTTTAACACGATCCGTCGGTAGTACCCGTCTAATCAAATTCCTCAACAAATTCCTTATAAATTCCTTATAAATTTCTCTCCACCCAACTGCTGAGGTACTGATGCAATACAGATATATAACATATAGCATATCAGTATAACATATCAATAGGAAGAAGAAACAATGCTCTACGGTGGAAGCACCCAAAAACTGTCCAAACAAGGAATTTGTCATAGTTGGAGGCAGTTTTTTCTAAAAATGATATTTTTCTAGTATTAGCGAGTGAAAATCATGATTATTAAAAAAATTAGATTTTTGAGATGTTGTATGTAATTTCTCTGATTTTTCAAAGTGTTGGTTCCCTAGACCACTGAAACTGTGCAATAAGTGCACTCAAAACTAAACCCTGCTAAAATTAGTAGTGAGCCTATCGGATATTTATATGTATCCTTGAAGTGCATTGACCAATTAGAATCAAGCATGTGGCGAAGATATTAAGGGAACTCTATTGACACAATTGGGTGATTCTACCATCCACTACAAAAGACACGTTTGGGAATGGGTGTTTCTCCCTTACGTGAATCAATGACGTAGTAATTTCAGAGGTGTTTTAATTTCTAAACCAAAGATTTTCAACTATTCAACATTTCACTTACATTGGTTATGAATGCACTATAGTAAACTACCCTACGACAATCAAGAGACCCATTCTAGACACCTAGGAAATGGCTCATAAAGTCTTCCATCAACCTATGAAATTTTTTTTAGTGAATGAGATTTGCGCTACATTAGGTTGATTAAGTAGCCACAGTTGATGTCTTATATGACAACAATAGAGAAATTACTAATTGCAGTAGAAACTTCCACCTTTTGAGTGTAAATTCATCATAAGTAGTGGCTTTTTTAGGCCATTATATTGTGGCCTTGTTGAGAAATATTGTGACCACTTTTGGTGTATAAAATGAACATTATGGATGTACTTTTTGTTGGTTTTGGGGGTGGTCCAAAGATTGATTTGGACTACTTGGCCAACACACTTCAAAAATTCATAACAAATTCATACATTGTTGAAAAAATAAACTTTCAATTGCTCTTGCCATTTCTCACATTTGTCTCAGTCCGTGTAGGAAACAAATTTCAAAATTTCAACAATGCCATGAAGACAATGTAGTAATTCTGCAAGCTGGCCATGGGGTGGTTTACTTTGTTGGGAACACATTCACAAGCTTACGTCTTCTCATTGAACTCAAGGAAGCTTACCTGCTGGGACTTTCTGGATATGGGTTTATCATTGTTTTATCTTTCTGTGGGGCACACATGAGGACTGGCAGCCTGAATTTGAGCACAAGTTGTTTCTTTTTGGTCACGTGGGGCTTGAAAGAATATGGGACTCATTGTGGAAGTTCTAATCCTAGAAGTCTGCTGCAGACAGTAATAAGATGAACATGTGCACTTATTAGGGTCAGCTTCCATGGGAGCTGGGCCGGTAGAACTTGGAAGGGAGAGCTACAATGAGAAGTGAGTGATGACACTTCTATGTGGACCTGGTGGGTGGAGAGATATCAAGTAAGAAAAACACATGTAATGATTCCCTTGAAGTTTGACCAATTTCCACCAATGGGCTTGTCCAATGATATTGGTGAAACTTGAAATCCTCCTTCTCTGCTCACCGAGGCTGGCAAGACAATTGGTGGGAGCTTCTTGTCTTCTATAACTTTTTCTACCAACCCGACTCATGTGAAAGCCAGCCCTTAGTTGTTCATGTGCAAATGTTCATCTTTGAAATTTTGTGTGAATAGAGAAGGTCTTGTACAATAATTTGACCTCCAATGAATGCTCCTAGTTTGTCTTAATATACACTAATGATGCAGACAATTTTCAAAAAGTTGATTTCTATGTTCATCAATCTAGCTTTCTAGGGTTAAATAGTCTATAGTGATCCATGAAATCATATAGTGGTTATTGCATCTTATTGTATAAAGCTAAGCCCTCCCTCAAGCCTAGCAATTTTTTGACAATGGACATCTTCATTGAACATTTTCAATGAATTGTCCCATTTTTAATATTTTTTTTGCACATTGATGTGCTTGAAGTTTTAATTTTAACTACACAAAAGTAAAGACTAATTTGTCTACCCTACGCTCGGGTCAGATTCGTTAAAAAATAATTCAAAAATAAAATAATTATGGCATGTAATGAAATTTTCAGAAATTATAACATGGTGCATATGAATATTGTAGAAAATATTAATGAAAATAATATAAAATTTTAAAAAAATGATGAAAAATGAAAAATAATATACATACAAAAGTGATTGCTTATAAATGTAAATGCCACCTCAAAGTGTGGAAGATTTACTTGTGGTCCCACAAAATTCTTTTATAAATTTAAATGCCACCTCAAAGTGTGGAAAGATCTACTTGCGGTCCCTCAAAATTGCTTTATAAATATAAATGTCACCTCAAAGTATGGAAGATCCACTTGCGGTCCCACAAAATTTACTATAAGCCAAACTAAAGACAATGTACTGTAGTTATGCTATAGTGCCTTGTATTAAAGTCCACGAATAATTCAAAATAAAATCAAATGAAAATTTATAAATTCTAAATGGGAATAAAGAAGTGGATATTTGGCCAAAAAGAAATTATTTCATATAGGGTCTTACGAACCTGATGCCAACGTACGGTAATATGTATAGAATTCATTTTGGAAAATGTTGACTACTAGATTTTGAGATTATAACCATTTTGGATGATCAACTTAGTAAGTAGAAAATATGGCTTTAGAGGAAGAAAATTTATAAAAAGATGAATAATGATTTTTTAACACCCCCCTCAAAAAAAAGTTGTATTGAAATTAAAAACAAACGTGGTTTCTTTTTTATTTGAAAGAATAAGAAATAAAAGTCTTTGAAATTTGTATACATTTTCAAATAAAAGGAATAGAAAGACAAAATTGAACAAATTAAAATTTAAAAACAAACTAAATTAAAAAATTTTAATTATTGATATTATTAAAATATTTTTCACAACCTCTTTGAAAATTTTTGAACCAATATAATTATTTTGTGTTCTTCATTACACTAAATTGAACCTTGTATTCTAAAAAATTTGAAAAAAATTCTTGAAATCTAATTTGTTTGTGGAGAATATAAACTAGAACTATCCAATAAAATGTGGTTTTTCCATCCTTCCAATTTCTATCATTGGAAAAAGATTGTGTTTACTCCTTTTTTTTATTGAACTACATTTTTAAAATAAATTTTAAACACTTCTTACATTGGAATTTTAAAAATCATAAATGCAACAAGTATGCAAACTTCTTGCCCTACAAGATCCTACTTTAAAACACATTCAATTATTTCACCCTAATGAAAATTCACCATTAAAAATTTGAAAAGGACACATTGTGTCTTCTTAGTCCTTGAAGAGTTAAGGGCTCTTTTCATCAGGACTTCTTTTATCTTACAAGGTTAATCTATAAAAGATGGACTAGTGACTGTGGAAATCATCCATTTCAATACCCAAGGAATCATTGGTTTACAAAAACAAAAGCACTCATTGAGAGTCAAAGTACTAAAGAAGATCTCCCCTTTCCACACAAAATTCTAAAGATGAATAATTCTAAAGTTGCACTCATGTCCTACACAAAAATATTCTCTAATCCATCTTGACATTGAAGGGTTCTTGTTGATTTCAGTAACCTTTTGGAATTGGCAGCTTCAGAGTTATTCTTTTGGCTGACGAAATGGAGAAGTTCTAATGCATTCACTCTTCAACTCGCTGATTTATGAAATGATTTATGAAATGGAATGCATTAAGTACAACTTTGCTGACAACAAGAAGTGGTAGACCTTTAGGAAAAACTTACACAACCCCCATTCATCGATAAGCGGGAACTCAATGAGTTCGCACAAATCAATTTGTGATTTCCCATATTGGCACAATCAGCGTATACAATACCGGTATGCGGGAATTCAACAAGTGTGCTGAAATCTATTGTGTATTCCCATACTAGCCCAATCAGCTGGCTTGCACAAGGTTTAGTTTGATTAAAATACCTGTCACATGGCATGGGGATTGGAGAGGAAAGGAGACTGGAATACCATTTCTCCGGATGGTCTTTCTTTCCCATCGTCAGGTTACGTCAGGAACCCGAACCTACATGTAGCAACTTGTATACCATATATGTACACAATGCGTCAGAAAGGATATAAAAGTCTGCACGTTTTCCATCATTGATCAAAGCGATTCAGAATCGATCGAACGATATAATATAAGATATTGCAGCGGACCCATGCATCAACTTCACAGTCTAATAAGACGTCTAGTCTCTGCACGCATTCACTTTCTGCGTTTCCAGCACTCCACTTCCAAAAGCATGCTATAGAAAAAATCGGAAAAAATCAGAGAAGAACAGCAATCTCATGATCGAAAACAATTTGTTTTGCAAGTCCATGTGAAGAAGCAAAAATTGACTGCTTCAGTACCTCTTGTAACTTACTCACATCCTTCGAAGTGAAACGATTGGCTTCCTCATCCCTCAACGATCGATTCTCCAGTCCCTAGCAAGCATAATTAGCACAACTTTCAAAAGATACTACAATCTCAGTACGTTGGATGGCATCATCTCCGCTCTACATATTAACTATAAAAAAGAATTTAACTGTACAGTACATACTGCATTGCAAGGCACTCCTAGAAGTGCCTTCGGCCTCTGCTTGACTAGTTGCTGTTTGAGTTTTATGCTGGGTCCCTCGGAAGAGGGTAGGAGGGCTGAGCCAGCCATGGACGTAGTGCAATACCAAGGCGACACGCGCTGGACCGAGCAGCAAGCTGCCGTATGGCCCGGCACCCAAGAAAAATTAGATAAATATCATGGAGCTCAATGAGCCCCGTATCAGATATTAAGCTGATAAGGACAGATACTACACTTGATCTTAGCCAAAAGGCCGAGAAAGGTATACAGCAGCACTCCCAACCAGACGGTCTTGTACCCACAATGTATCCCACCTCCGACAAAACGTATGGGACAAAACAACCTAATCCTCCTTTTACTTTCAAAAGAGAAAATTTCCTCGACGACTCATCGGTCATCGATGGCTCTGGGTTAGCATCGCAACTCAGCGGGGTTGAAAGTTGTTCTATTTGAATTCATCTCCATCGAGAGACTAATAGAAAATGCGATTACAAGCAGGCACGACCCGATCCCATGGCATATGTTTCTCGTCACAGCTGTGCAACAAAGAAGCGACAAGATATGGAGATGCCATGTAGAAGGATGGAGACGTATATTGATTTCTTGATGGCTGGCGAGATTGGCAGAAATAAACAACCTCCGATTTCAATCGTAGGTGTTCGTTGAGGTTACGATCAACCTTCACAGAAAAAGCATTGAAATTTCAGCTCAGAAAGAAAATGAGATTCAATATTCAAGTAATATTGGATAGAGCAAAAGCTCGTAATGTGAATCTCCCTAAAAACTAACATATATTAGATATACTCCGATATTGAACTAAGCCAAAGGCTCCTGTACATTTCCTAACCGGTTGAGATGTAAATACGCATCAGTCCCTGCAAGAAAAACAACACATTTTTTAGTTGCTAGAATAATGAATACCACATTGCAAAACAACCACCTATCATCGGTATGCCAGTAGAACAAATAAAATAAGAGGATAACATCTGCTTTCATACTTCCAACACGGGGAAAAACTGGAGCCACAAATGACAGAAGTGGAGAGAGAGAGAGAGAGAGGAACCCTTACCATATCCTTCCATTGAACTTATTTGTAAATCCCCTCCAAAGTAACGAGCATAGCATCGACTGATAGGTAAACCATAACCATAGCCAGCCATAACGTTAGGCATCTCCTGGTCTTGCCTGCCAAGAACAACCGGATTTTTGGCTGTACTGTACAAATACGTCCAGATTTTTGGTAGCCCACTCCTGGGAATACCACCTCCTTCATCAGAAATCTGTGAAACAAGTCATCAGTCAGAAAACTTATCTGGTAACGAACACCCAATCATCAAACAGTCTGGGACTTGAGTGGAGCCTCCCAAACTACTCGGAAGACAATGACAGCAGGACGTATACCCCACCATGCTCAGACTTCACTCAAAGAATTGCTACAGGTATACCTTGATTGTAACGTCTTCAATACCATCGGCTACTACAACACGAATCGGAGGACAGTCATGATCCGCATCCTGAAAACGCTCTTGAACAGCACGTAGAGAATTCTTGACCAATTCAAATAGCATTTGGTGCAGGTGCGTAGGCACGTAACTGCGAAACAACAAGAAAAATATTCATTCCAGGTCAGCTAGTGCGAGGTGAGCAGAACCCTCAGTACTGACATTATCACAAATCATTCTGCGCTGAGATTGGTATATTTGAGCTTCGAGAGAACCAGTTAAATTCTAAGAAAGAGAAAGATACCTATACGCCAGAGACTACCCTGTACGCGACAGGAGGGCAACCATGAATTATCCATGAAGCAAAATTCGACTCTACACTGCTTCAAGAAGTGGAAAAGTACCGAAAACTGGCAAGCTAGGGAGAATATGCTTACGCAAAACAAAAATGTGGATCTCCGTAGACATGCACTTCAGGTGCAGTCCCGTATGTGCGCATGCATGCGGATCGAGCATCATCTATAGCATTCTGAGCGACTTCAACAGGAGAAACCCTTGTGCAGATAAGGCCTATATAGCCAGGAGTAGGAGGGGAATTATGCAACGCCACATGTTGCCCTGGAGGAACAATAGAAATTTTTTAAATAAGAAACGAAAGTCTTCCATAGCCAGAGCATGATAACTAACACAAACCAGAGCGGCTTCTAATTCCACTGCATCAATGCTCAACCAGACCACTACGTAGGATTCAGCTGCAATACTGAACTAGGACGTATCAAAAAAGCAAACCCCTGTTGAAAAATAATATAATTAAAAAACACATTGGAAAATTTATTCAACCAACCGGGAGGTTTGGTGTCTTTCAGCTTGCTGATTCAGTCGGGTTATCACAATATTATACAGTTGCTGAAGGCATCACATACATCGTTCAAAGAAAAGTTTGGGGGAAATGCATGGAATCAACGGAAAGAATACTTTACCAATGAGCATTCGGATACCAATTCTTGACATATAAAATCTATCCAGGAACGAGTGGATCTCAGGAAGCTCGTTCAGACCGACTTTCCGACCCAAGTCCTCCTTCAATTCCTGAATTCCCATCGCCATCGTTGGCATGACCTCGTTATGCCGCGCTTTGACCCTTGCTATCAAACTGGTGAATCTCGCCTCGTCTTCCGTATCTTGAATTTTGGGGAAACTTCGGAGATCCTTGAAAGAATCCACATACCAATCTCGAACCTGTTGAAATTCGCAGTACATGAGTAAGATTTCATCCCGTTTAGGAGCACCTAATAACTCTCGTATCTGAATACAACATCAGCTGCATATGAATATGCAAAATGAAAAAGTAATAAAATTACATACAATACATGTAATGATTAATGGACTGAAAGCTCATCACGTAAAGCCTAAGGGAAAAAAATATGAACATTAAAAGTACATTGCAGCAAAGGAAAAGATAGAAGTGTAAACCAGGTATATGAAGTTACAGTTGCATTGGTAAAGCCCTAACTTATGTATACAATAAATAAGCGAATTAACATATTTCTACTAGGCCTTCAAAATTTGCAAAATATAGTAACAAATTATTCATTAAAAAAGTCATTAGACTGTTTCATCTATTGAATGTAACTTCTAAGCATTGATTCCTAACACATTGATCATTGAAGGCAATGCAAATACAGAATCTATGTCAACAGCAAACGGTAGGTCAAAATCAAAGGTCCACACTGCCAATGTAATTAATTGACAATTGACAAAGTTGAATGTAGTTAAATTTTCTTACGAATCATGAATGAAGATTGCACATGAAGCAACTACATAACTCCAACAATCCCCAATTTCATAGATATTTCTTATGGGATTTTACATATGTTGTATGGTGTTGCTTGTTTAGTATGACAGCACATCCACAGCATAAGCAAAAGCAATTACCTGAACTTAATGCATTTTATGTAACCCTTAGTCAAATTAATACCCAAAACCCATGTTGTCCAACCATGTTCCTAGGTATGCACCGGGAACGACAGTCTTCATAAGCGCAGTTTATAGTCAAGGATAACGAAAATGAAGAATATTCTAACGAACTTAGACGCAATCCTATAGCACGAAACACTTCACCGCGCCTGTTCTGAACAGCTGGCTCAGAAAATCGTTTATTGAAATCGAACAACTAAAAAATAACAGCACCAAAAAAGAAATCTTAATCTCTTGGCTCTGCAGCACGGGTTCTCAACGCCTTACTCTAATGTTTCCAACTGCCACGATAAATCGAGGAGTTAGAAAAGTGAAAGGCAAATCAGAACCGAAAGAACGTGAAAGTATCTAGCATGGTAAAAAGCAGTTGTTGCCTCTGATCAGAATGCAATCTGCACAAAAGTCCTGCTCCAGGTCTGAAAGCGAAAAAAGGACTTTAAGCAGCTGTCGATAGCATGTTTTTCACATTTCAGCGGTACTCCATATTAACAAATGTCGAAGGCAGAGCAATCTCATCAGAGAAGAACCTTAGAAGAATGACGCACCCAAATCAATTACGTATTTATTGCAACAATCAAAATAATTAAGACCCTAACTTTTGCATGAAAGTTACAGAGTCGAAAATGAATGAGAAACGTACTTTGAGAACCCCTGCCTTGGAGGAGAGTCCGTATGGTAAATTCTCAAGCTCCGTCACTCGATGTGCTAGGCGAACAGGAAGCTCCTTGTGCAGAAATTGTGACGACATTAAAAGGTTCTTCTTGTACCTTTGAGCAGAAGGGTAGGAACCAAAATCCATCATGTACTTGAGGCTCACCCCTGTTTGACTCACCAAGCTACAATTGTAGATGTCATCTACCACATCCCTAGAAACTGTTTCTGCCAGTCTCTTTACAGCTCGCATCGACATGGCTGCGAAATTGAAGCAAAGGTGTGACTGCAGACCTCCGTCTTCAGCTTCCAAAATCAGATTCACGAACAGTCGCGGATAACGGCTAACCTAAGCAAAGGAGGAGATTGCTAAAAGTTCAATCGCTCCACCCTCACAAGAAACACTGGACGATCACACAAAAGAAGAGAATTTCGAAAGCAGACAGACTAAGATAATTCGAAACGAAGGTGTGCATTCTCGGAAGAGAGCGCTCGAAGATATGAAAAGTGATGAAAGAGTAGGTACGAAAGATCTGACGTGACGGCCTCGGCTGTAATAATCGGCGTGTGAGGCTCAGGAAAACCTACAAAAATTGGTTTCCCTTTCGCAGATATACATAGCAGTCGATCGAGTTCCATGCAGGAAAATCAACCAGAACTGAAATAATTAATGCTTCACAAATGCAAAAGGAAGCTCTCAGCCCATCCCACGCTCGGGGCCCTGGCGTTTCGCCAGCCAGCCTCTTCGCTGAGCACAATCTAGCTACGGAGTTTCAAAGAACCGTTTCAGCATGTACAAGGGCTTATTATCCTCAACACAAACAAAGACCAGCCACGTACGGCATGTAAATCCAAAATACTTTCACTCAGTCAGAAACTACGCTTAATTGTCCGCTGTATCGACCGCACTAGTCATCAACACCATCAATCAAACTTTGGATGAACCAGATAATTCGCAATTTGCTTCAATCTCCTTCATAAGAGAACCTTCATTCCTTCGCTGCAACCAATCCAACATCACAAGCCACAAATGAGAATGAAAATTTCGCCACTATCAAACGTTCTGCGCCAGCAGGAACTCGGAGCGTCCCGAGCCCCGTCACGTTTGCGACACTCCGGTAAACCTAAGACATACTGTAGCAATCCACCTCTCCTATCCATTATTCACATCCATCCAACACGAACAGTTGACTCCTTAAAAGACATCACAAAAAATTAAATACACAAACTTGCACTCAAGATACGCCACTCGCTCAGTGATCAATCGCTCAGCTAAGTTTAAAAACACGAACAATTCTCAACTCTGTCTGCACAATCCACAGTGATCAATTGGACAGCAAAACTAGAGGATAAACCCCGGTCATATCCATTGAAATTCCTCACGACTAACAGATGCAGAACGAAGGTAAAAGACGTCCGTACACTTAGATTCGAATTTGGCAAAAGCAATTCATAAGCACTCCGTGTTCATATTGATTAATCAAGCAGAAAAAGTAAAAGACATGCCCCGGCCACATCCGCTGTAAAACTGAAAGAAGCAGAGTAGAGGCAGAAGCCGTCCGTTCACTTTGATTCGAATTTACCAAAGCACGAGCTAATGTCGACTGCCTGAAACAAAATCAACAATTCTAAAAAATTGTGAACAACGAAAATAGAACTAAGCAAACTCGATCCTTACAGCGATCAATTGTACAGCAAAATCAAGGACAAGTGAGCTCCGGCCATATCCTCAGTGAAATTCCTTAACATTGAAAGATGCAGATTAGAAGGTGTAGACTAGATGTCCGTTCTCTTCGATTCAAGATTCGCAAAGCACCGCAAAATGAGCAGCATGCAGGAGTGAAAAACAAACTACCGAAAGAGTCCGCCAATGAGACGCCATGGCGAAGCTAGAAAAAGATTTCAGCCACAAGCAGCGCTGCGAGCAAGGCGGGCACACTGACGGTGCCGGGGTGGGGACAGGTTTGAACGAGGAATGTGGTTTTCAGTGATTGTCGACGGCAAATGTGGACGTCAGTGACGATTCGCTGGGATTTATGGGCCGTCGTCGGGTGGACGTCGACGGAAAACTTGGGCGGCTGGAACGATTCGTCGAGAGGGTCAAAGCGGCCACCGATTACTGGATAGAAAGATGCCTTATTACTTCCTGGAGGGTGTCGTGTTTGGTTCAGGTTATGGGTGTCAGCGAAAGTGAGATTCTGGAAAGTTTTGCATCGTCATTTTCCTATCCATGACATTGTTACGAGATTCCTTTTGAAAATAATTTTATGCAAGGTTTTTTTATTGGCTTTGTTTTTCTGGACAAAGACAATGGCATGGACTCTTTAGTTTGAAATTTAAGTTTTCAAATCTTATCTACAACTCCAATCACTCCAAGGTTTATTTTTTTAATTTTTTAGAAAGTGCTAGGATGGCAATTACTTGGAATCTATGTGATACACTATATTTCAACATCCATCCATCTTTTGGACAAGAAAAAGTTTTCAATATTATTAATGCATTTTTTCATTCAAATTCGGTAACCTCTTACACATTTTTAATAGAAATAATCCATTTTTTTGGGTAAAAAAAGACTATTTTTATCTAGCAAAAAGTACAAATTTATTTTGAAATGGAACAAATTAGACCTATGGTGCCTCCAAAAGAAGCATTGATTCGTAGTGTACAACACGGTTATGATTTGGTTGGAGGTGACAAAGTTTCATGGTTTTGTAGTGTTTTTGTTTCATTTATTTTAAACAATATAGAACTAGAGTGATGAAGTTATTTATACCATGGACATAGATGATATATGCAAAATGTAGATATCTCATTTATTCATTCCCAAAGTGTATATATTATTTTGAAAAAAATATGTTGTTTTAAAGATTTAATAATTTGGTAATTTTATCTATTTAAATAATATGAATATATGGCTCAATATTCCCTTCAAATTTTTTTGTATTTCTTTTGAACAATTTTCTCCACCCCAAAAAAAGACTCTTGAGAGAAGGAAATAAAAATGAAGTTTGTTCTTTCACTTTTATTAGAAGACATTGGTAGCAATTATAACTAGTTATTCTTCTTTCTTTTGATATGGAATTAATGTCCAAAAAAAGAAAAGAAAAGAGCAATGATGCTTGGAAACTATGATTTGAAAAGATGCAAACACTCCTTTTTTTTGCAATTAATCCCCTTCCTTCTCTATGGAAAAAAAGCAAAGCCATTGATTTGGTTTTAAATTGAATCCCCCCCCGTCCCTTTCAATGCTAGTAATCATTGAAAAAATTAGTGGTTGTAGATGGCATCAATATGAAATATGATATAGAATACAATACAATGTACAAATATGGAATATTGATTCTAAATTCTATATGAAATACAATATAAAATACAACTACTAAAATACTGTATTTAATACAATACAAAATACAAATATGGAATATATCCCATATTGATTGTTACCATAGGAGCTTTTCAAAAATATGAATAGTCAAAGGAAAGGGATGAAAAATTCTAAATTACAAAAACAAATTGACAAAACCAACTTGTGTCACACTATTCATTCAAAAATACACTTGAAAAAAACATCATTCCAAAGAGACTACTGTATATAGGTACATGTTTGGTGGTTCAAATGTCAATTTTTTTCACTAAAAGTTTCACCTTCGACATTAGAAGAGGATTTTAATTCCTAGTGTTTTTAGAGACCAACATTAACCTTTTTTAACCCTTACAGCCCCAAGACATAATTTCAAGCCATTTTTTACTTTTGGGCAAGCCCTTCCTAGTGCAATATTTGTTGGATTAATGTAATCTTTTTTACCAAAGGCATACTATTCTAATAGTTTGATGCCTAAAAAAATTTAGAAAAATCTAGGTAGTTGGGAAAAAACTATATTTCAAAAAGTGAGAATTTTAACCCCTAAAGGTTTTTGACTATGTTTTCACCAAAACTACTCAAAGACTGTCATTTCTAGGACAACTACCAAATTTTAGAAAAGAAATATTTTTGGAATAATGTAACCATAGGATCTTTTAGAGAACTAGTTTGAAAAGATGTAGAAAAAATTTCAAAAAGTTTCACCGTGTAGATTGCAAGATATTAGTGTTTGAAGTTGCAAAAGTCCTTTTTTTACCATTGCAAAAATCCGGGCAGCTGCAATTCAAAAGGCCACATTTGTATGAATTTTTTTTCAAAATAGTTGTTACTCTTTGGATTCATTCTTCAATTCAAGTTGGCTACATGCTTAAAACTTTCCAAATCATTTGGAATTATACAAACATGTACAAAAATAATAATAAATAGAAAGAAGTAGAGAATGATTCAAAATACTAAAATGTTAACAATTTATTTGTTGAATTGAAAAATGATAATCCCAATGGTTCAAATGTTGTAATAAACAATCTATACCCAATTTTTTGATTTTTTTCAAAAATATTGAAAATTGAATAAAATAAAGGACTTCAAAGTTTCTTTTAGAGTAGAGAATCCATAACTATCTGGAAACTAAAATTCTTCATAACTTTTGACTCATTAATCCAAATGGAATGATTCAAAACTTTCCACACATATATAAATCTATAAAACCAATTTCAAATTTATATTTCTGAAAAAAAGTGATTTTTTGTGATCTGCCCGAACTGCTTGAGTTGAGAAACAAACAACATATCATGCAACAACTTTTCAACCATATAATCAAAAGTTATGAAAATTGTTGGACTTTAAAGATACTCCTCGTCCACACCTTCTATTAAAGTTTGGTTCCAAAACATTGAAATCTCTAGTCACATGTACTTGCCCAAAATCACTATGTTGCCAAAAAAAAGGCACTTTGGGCCTTTAGGGATTAAAGCCACAAATAGTTCTAGATAGCCATAATAGAAAGGTCCAATAGGATTGAAATTGTTCATAGATATTCTAAACAAACTTATTAACATAAACTAAAAAATTACAAGTACATGATTTTAACTTATTAGCCTCTGAAATTAGGCTTTGTAAATTTTGTACCTTGTATGACTACATTATAAGACTTTGAGTCTTTTTAATTTAAATTTTTGTTGTACAACTTTTAATTTTTAATTTTTCATGCTAAAGATTAGAGTTGGAAAGTTGGAGGCGAACTCCTAAAAAGATACTTGATTTTATACATAGCACAATTTCTATAAAAGGAAAAAAAATTTGATAATGGTTCAAATATTTTTTTATTTAGGTAATATGTTGCTTTTGTCAAGTCATATCAGTCTATACTCCTAGCTCCCTCCAAATAATGGTTCAAATATTTTTTTAATTTAGATAATATGTTGCTTTTGTCAAGTCATATCAATCTATGCTCCTAATTCTCTCCAAATATTCCCTGATACAAAGAAGGCATTAGGTCTCAACTATTTGATAAAAAACAAATTGAATCCCATAAATCATTTTTTGAAAAAGACACTTTGATTGCCCCCTCAAAACAACTTAGCATAACTTTCTCATCAATAATAAAAATGGAATGAATCAAAGCATTCTATCTGGACAAAAGCATTTTCTATGAGATGAAAAAAATCAAAAATTATTTTGAGTTTCAATGACTTTTTTGATGCTACTCAACAAACTACATTTTAAAGCTTAAGATGGAATAATTTTTACTCCTAGACAGATATCAGGAAATACAAATGACCTGTCCCAAAAAGCTCATGTGTTTTTCTATATTCAAAAGAGTTTCGAAAAAACACATCAAATCATTGCAAATCCCCTGAGGAAACACTTGGGATTTTGAGGGTTGACTTCAAAACCTTATCATGCTCAAATCTCAACTCTCCATCACAATGGAGAGACTTCATCACTATTTTCCTCCCGCAGATTTCAGCTCTCCATCATAATGGAGCTAATTTATCCCTCCCACAGTTCAAAATATACTCCCCTGCTAGAAAAGCACCTTGCGAATCATAACACTACAAATACTCAAAATGTCAATCTACCAAGAACAACAGCACTTGGGACCCAGATAAAGAGGATTCGCAACTGAATACGTTGACAACACGATGGTCAATGCATTATCGTAACTTTCAGGTGCAGCACCATAATGGGGCTGACTTTTAAACCTAATTGGGACAGGGATTCTGCTAATTATGTGGTCCATTCTATCATTGCATAGAACGATTTTCAAAAGGAAGAGGGACAAGAGTAGCGTTTCCGTAAAACTCTTCCAGGTTGTAAAATTCCCTTTCCTTGGGAAGAAAAATGTGGACCACGACATCGCCTGCATCCCCCCAACAACCAGCACCTTTAGCATGAGAGAGAGACTTAACCGGAAATTTTCATGATCCCAAATTTTTCATGACTTCCTATGAAAACTACTACCGTAAGCGATGAGAAAAGTGGGCTGCAAAACAAGATAGTAGAGCAACAATTAAATACTCATTCGTAAAGAGCATCACCTCCTGTCGCAGATTCATGGCTCATAGGTGCCAAATTGGATTATACGGAATGTCACAAGAATTAAAGGAACGAGAGCATGAAATTACCGAAATCTAGCAAAGTCCACGAGTTAGGCTTGCTATCGCCTCTCGGAGAGCGGTTGAACTTCTCTTCAGATACGTCTCGCATTCTCTTCCTGCATCACCCCAGATCACATATGAAAAAGGAGTGGCTCCCTAACTCAGGTTCAGCACAGAAACTTCAGAACACAAGCGAGTCAATGTATCGCACCAGGAGAAGAAAACATCACTGTGACAAAATAGGCAGATTTACGGCTCCAAGCATCACAGGTTGCGTTTTATTAAGCCAGATATCTTCAAGAGTAAATCCTACAACCCTAAGAGCCCGAATGGTCAAAAGTGGCGCATTTATTTCCACAGGAGTTAAAATAAATCATTGAGGAAGGTTCAAGGAAGAAACAAAATGGACCAATGGAAAGAAGAAATCATAGCCTATATTTTCGAACATTAGAAATATGCTTTTAAAGTTACTGTAATCAACTGCTAGCTTCCAAAGTTGACGTTCTATTTTTGGCTTAAGCAATTCCGGGGTTTGAAGAGATTGTCGACATACCCCACTGCATCGATCTGGGGCTTGGAGAAGGCGGTGACGACAACAAAGAAACGGGCCCAGTAGATGAGAGGCTTCACGAACAACACTTGAATCTCACTACCCTTCACATCATTTGCAGCCTCAGCTAAGGCCACAGCAACTGCACGCCACCTTCATCGCATGAATATGCAAACAATGTAAAATGATGAAAGTACACTACGCTATTCCGAACAATAATTGAGGGATACACTAGGATTTACGTCATGCCGTATATCTTTGTGTAACTTACTTGTAACAAATCCTTGAATGTATCGAAGGCTAAATCATACACGACTTCATACTCACCCATTTAATTTTAAATAAGATAGAAATGCTACCTTTAATCAATCCCCAGTCATAGCTAAAAGTTGAAAAAATTAGAAATAGTTTGGCCCACCGATTTTGCTTTGAAAAGTGAAGCTTATGCCACTACGTCCTCCTCAAAATTTGACACAAGTGTAGGGCATTAAGAAGCCCTCACAAAGTGATTGAACCCTCTCGCGATAGTTGAAGAAGGAGCTTGACATTCTCAAAAGCTGAAGCTTTTAAAAGGTAAGTTCTAATAACAATACCTTCAGGGTGCATGACTGACCCTAATCCTATGTCACTGGAAAACAAGAAAGGACAGCACGGAGTTGAGGCTCACTCTTTGAGACTTACAAGCTAAACTGTCAGAATCATCATCAACCTCTGATGTAACATTGCTCGACTCCGCATCATTTCTCACTGTCTCCCCGAACTCCTCAAACAAAGCATCAAGCTCTTCCTCTCCCAGCTGGTCGAATTCTGCGTCCTGACAGTTTTCATACGATCGTGAAACGATATCACAAACTTTCCCGCAGACTTTTACTAACAAAGCATCTCCAAATACTCAACAAGGTCATGTGATCCACACCGCAATTACTCAAAGCATACGCCCCGTTCACTAGCCAAAATTCAACGTTTCATCCGATACAGTAATGATAAACTAGTCAATTGATAATATTCGTGGTTTCACAAACGCCGAAAGTATTTAAGCAACGAACTAGAATGGGGGGAGGGTGTGTGTGCGCGCGCAAACAACAAATAATAGTACCAGATTCTCCAGTCCAGCTTGAACCAGGATATGTCAGAGGTGACAAAACTACCAATACTAAAAGTAAACGTAAAGAGCGCAATCTACAAGTAAGAGAAAGAATGACATTGTTCAATTTTTAGGGTTCAATGGCAGTGAAGATATCGTGAAATACAAGAATCAAAACTAACAGAATTTGAGCATGACGTCGAATTCTCTAATGCAAAATAGTACAAAATCAAAATTTTCAACCTCCACGCGGAACAACTAACACACACCTTGATATTCTCTAACGATAAATTGAAAGGGATTCTGAACACAGTAGGACGCAATTACTCTGATAAGGCAATTACTGGTTCAGAAGCCGCTGCACCAAAAACTTGACAAACCCACCTGCATTTCCTCCGTATCGCGAGAATTTGAGACGCTGTTACATCGTTGGTTCACAGAGCGAGATGAAACCCTAAACTTCTGTGATGAGAGACTTAAACCCCTTGTTCCACAGGACGTCAATTGTAAGAAAGGCATGCTTGAAGCTTGCACTCTCACACTCAAACTGTAACCACAACTGGTGGAAGGCGCTTGCCACAGGCAGGAAGGATTACATTGCTGAAGAGCAAGTGCTTGTTGCGGATAAGGCATGGTGTAAGTAAACCCCCTCCAACTTTGCCTTAAGCTCAATCCCTCCACAATGTGTGCCGAAGAACAGAGGGACTTGCAATTCAATAATCTCCAAGCTTGAAGAATGCTAACCCCTAAATCTCAAACGTCAACAACGCACAACAGAGTAGCAAGAAAACTTGCAGAAACTTTCACTAACTACAGGAATTTCTCGCAGCACATTTGAAAATGGAAGGTAAACTATCGTTCGAAGCTCAGAAACAGGTAGATTCAAGGTGAACCTCGCTGAGAAACGAGCTGCACAACACCGGATTGTCGTTGCCAATGCCAAATTCGGAGATGGGTGGACGTCACCGAAAATCTGTCTTGTTTTGGATGTCTGCCGCGGGGACCTGTGCCTGCTGCCCAATCCAAACGTGATCCTCAAACCCTCTGAGACCTAACTCCGCTCTAAGGTTTATCCACGTTAAATCCTACGAGTACCATCGAAGGTGGGCCCAGCAGGTGGATTTACCTCGGGGAAACGCAGAAAATTTAATTTTTGAAATTTTTATTTTTTTTGAAAATTTTGGATTCTTATTTTCAATCAGAGACCCCAAATTAGTTGGGAGCGGTTATGAGCATATCTTATACATGACACAAAATTGTTTTGTTTTTTTTCACTTTTACCAGAAGAATGCAAAATTTACCCTATTGGGCCCACCTTTGATGGTAGGATTTAACATCTTGCCTCCAGTACCCCCATCTATAAGGTAGAAGCATCTAAATGGGACGCTTACCCTAGATCTCTTGATCTTGAGGGTACATAGAGGGAAAAATGATGTGCATTTGTTGGGAAATGATTAAAGATATCAAGAAAATTAGTTTTATATTTTCTCAAGCTTGTATGAATATAATGTGAATTTTTTAAAACAATTGTGTAGATGTACCTACTAGGGACACTAGACTAACACCAAAGTGTGTACAAAAACATCCAAAAACAACACACTCTAACCTTGGATCCTATATAGATGATTGGCCATTTTCTGGAAGAGTGACAACTTCTTAGAACCTCACTTGTCTACTTTGGAACCCCACATGTGACATGTCTTCTTAAATGTCACTTGCACTTGGATTTAGGTTCTTTTCTAGGTGTCTATGAATGACTTGTGTTCCATTTGGATGCTTCTACCTTATATCTATACATTAAATACATTATAAACCCTATATTTGAAACAATGATCCCTAAATTAGCTCAAATTGGCTAAATTTCGACCAACAAAATCCTTGCACGACTAGTACATTGTAAATTTAAAAATGGGCCTTTAATGAAGACATTTTAGCTAAAATTGTAGCAAACAATAGAATTAGATAGACAATTTTTTACTCCATCTTCATTTGAATTAGCATCTATTCAATTAATTTTGTACTATAGTATTCCCAATAATCCTTCACAACTTGCAAAATCCTTTTTTTTTATGATACTACTCACTCTCAAGGTAGCCAAAGTTAATGCCTATTTGTCTTAAAGGTAGCATATTGCACTAAATTCCATAAACTAATTTTGGGATCAATGGTCCAAAATCTTCTCTAAAATTGATTTGGAAAAAATCATCATAAATTTCTATATGATAAAGTATTTAGAATTTGGTATACAAATTAAGTTTTAGAACTTGAGTTTTACATTCCGTCTATGCAATTAGATTCACCAATGCTTTCGTCAATATTTTTTTGTAAATTTTGAAAGGAAAATATTAAAATTCCTTCTAAATTCAATTACAAGCAAAATATTGTCATTTTTTGAGTAGGATTTGTTGGGATGGATTTGAAATGAGGTTATCTTTTCCATGGTGATTTTTTGAAATTAATGTATTTTTGAACACTTTGCCTTCATTTTTGCTAATCTAGTTTTTTGAACAAGTAAAAGGCAATGCAATTTTGGCTTGGTCAACCACTTTGGTACTTTACATACTTTTTCATTTTTTATTTTAGAAAAGATTTATACTCTACAACTTTCCTTAGTTCAAAGTTTTTGAAAAAGGTTATTTTTTTTTAAATGATCTCTAAAGTCTGTTGATTTTATAAAATACTAAATTGTGAAAGATGAATTTTTTTTAAAACAAAGCATTGTACATAGAATACTAACTGTGGTGATTTAAACATTTTTCAAATGAAAAAAACTTATTGAGACACATATATGCAAAAGTGAACAAAAAAAAGTGTTTTTTTTTTGTTACTTTTGAGTTGCAATATCCAAATCAACAAAAAAAAGTGTTGATTTTGTCAATGTGTGCCAAAATCAACAAAATAAAAATGTGAAAATGGACAATACGGTACCCACTTCAACAAAAGATTGTTGATTTTTTTGTTTATTTGGTCACTATTTTTCTACTAGTGAATGAAGCGAAATATTTAAGCAAACTCAACTGTGAAAAGAAGATATAACTAATCATCTTGCCACCTAGTGGTGAACATTTGCAAAATTTGATCCAAAACTTAGTTGACCCTCTCCGTTTGACCATCCAACTTTGGTTGAAAGACTATTGTAAGAGTTGGTTCTCAAAAGAGTCACTTAGTGTATTTTAGAAAAAATGTATGTCTTAATGTAGAAGAAAATTTATTCATTTTGCTTAAAAATTATTTAAAAAATTACAAATAAGGTACTAGGGGATATTAAAAATGACAAACTCATTATAAATAATGTTGGTAATCTGTAAATTTGGGCCATTAGGATTTAGTACATGTATTGAAAGGGCTTTTTCTTTGGATTCTAAAAACTCAAGTTATTACAACCTATATTTACACTTGTCTAGCTATTAAGATAATTGGGTGTATTGGACATTGGATGGAAAAAGGTGGTTGTTGGCTAGAACTTTATAAGTTTTTGATTTCTTCTTCAGGTTGGTGTAATCATCTTTGCAAATTCAATTAAGGTCTTTTTTTGGGACTTCATTTAATCAAGCTTTATTGTGTTCTTTTGGGTGGGCCAAACTCAGGGTTCATGCAAAGCAACTTATAGCAACTAAAATAAAAATTTGGACAATAAAGGCGGATTTGGGTATCTCGGCATTCTACAATAAGGTCAAGTTATTGGAGGATGAAACTTATACTTTAGTGGGGGTTTAGCTAGAAGTGAAAGGTCACTCTCACATTTGAAAATTTACCTAAATTGAACTTCATGACATTCAAATTAAGGGTGTGTTAATTCTCTGAGATATTAGAAGATTGCCAAAATTTGTGATTCATACATGTATTAATTCCAAATAAGAATGGCGTGCAATTAGTTTGTTTGTTTTTAAATGCATTTTCTTGCATTTTCTAATGTTTATTAGTCACAAAAGTAGCCTTCTACTCATGAGGAGTGTTGGGGTCATCATGTGTTTTGAAGAAAGACGTTGGTACAACAGCCTAATTCTTGAAATGCGCGCCGGGATCACTTGCACTTGTAAGGCGCAATTCAACCTTGATCTCTCAACAAAACTTCATAGTGAGCAATGTATTCTCCTTCTTTCCATTCAGTTGCCATTCAAAATTGTGCAATTGTATTATACAATGTCCAATGTCAATTGACAAAGGAAAAGCATATCAATCAACCTTGATTGTAATCTCTCTTTTATTTGTTGTTGTGGTTTCTTAAGTTTTTGTTGCACAATTAATTGCATAAGAATTTGTGAAGTGTTATTGGGTGTGCACTTTCATCCTGGTAGTCTTGTAGATTTTGAAGCACACTCATTTATTGAGTGGGGCAGTGGTTAAGTTTTCAAATTGTGACACACACACACCACACACTATAAGAAAACAATGTTTTTGGGGATGTGTTTTTTAAAGCATTTACATATCCACGCAAACACCCAATTATGTCAATGTTGATGTCCAGTTAGCACATGTCCCCTTGGACATTTAAGAAAACACTAAAATGACATCCAAACATCAAGTTGCAAAAGACACTTCTCAATGGGGTTCTAAAAAAGTACCATGATGCTAGGAATCTAATGTCACATAGGCGCAAGCAACAAGCTAGGAAGATTTTTCATCTATCCACTTTTTGTTGACATCGTAGCTGCTACATCAATTTAATGTGGGGTCAAAATAGGCTGACATAGCACACAAAAATATTGATGTGGTAGATTATATAGAGCATCTATAGTGTTTTTTTTAGCTTTGGGGGGTGTTTTATATGATGTCTACAAAGACATCATTTAAGATATTTATGCTTTTTTTGTGATGTCCACCATTGTGCATGTAGTACAAGCATAATGACATATGATGTGTTGTGAGACTTTAATGTTGTAGTAATGAATGTCATATTTGACATGTACACATTTTTGTAGACATCAACTTGGACATTCAAATGTTTTGCAATGTCAACTTTGATGTTTGCATTTCATCATGAATATCTTCTAAAACATCTAGTACAAATAAGAGAAACATAATGATGTCATCTTTGACATTTGTGTGATTGAATTATGTACTATTTAGCATTATGAGGTTAATATGGCTAGTCACACATGTCCTACATAATGCCCACGTGTTTGTCATAATGTCCACTATAAACTATAAACACAATATAAGCATAATATCCATTCAATATTTCATACAAAATGAACTACATATAATATAATATATACTATACATTCTATGCCATACACCATACAAAATACATTGTACAAAATATGCCATACATTATACACTATAGTAAATACATTATACACAATATACCATACATTGCACACTATACATAATATAATGTATATGATAGGTATATTGCATGGCTTAAAAAGCCATTTATTGTGAATATATAAAGCTAAGAAGACATGTTATTTCTTCAGATGGGATGCTAGAAAGAAAGACAAATTATATTGGATATGTCTTGGGCTTCAGGCCCTATCTATTTAGATGTCTCAATTGATGTCTTAGTTGACATTTTAATTGGTGTCTCAATTGACACCTTAAAAGCAAAGTTAAAATTCTTATAGAGCATCAAAGTATGCTAATGTAGCATACCATGTCATCTTCTTTGTATGCCACATTACTAAAATGCTGTTTCAAGTGTCACACAAATCTCCTTTCATCATTTTGTATTCTAAAATGTAGGTAAATTGATATTATAGCATAAAGATGACTCTATGAAATTTACATAAATCGAATAGAAAAGTTCTAATTCAATTTTTTTTTAAATTTTAAGTTTTAGGTGAAGATGGTGAAAAGTCTGTAAGTATAATGATGCTTGGAGATTAGAAAAAATCAAGTGGGAATGATTCTTATGCAATTTTTTTATCTATTATTTTGAATTACAAAGTCCTTGTGATAAATAATACATTGTTTGATTGTAATGTCTTAATCCTTAAGCGGACAGACTCATATGCGAGCTACGTTTTCATGCAGAAAGGGCTCAATGTTTGAGGTCGCTTCTGCACTGTTTGGTGACGATTAGAGGAAAAGTAACCGTATGATTCTAAAGAACAACCTCACAGATGTTCGTGAAGACGACGCACTGTATGAAATTCTTCACAGATGATAAGATTATGAGGTTTGACTACGTTTTCCAGGTCGTTGACCTTCACGAGCAGAGTACCTCTCCACTGATATCATGTATTTTTCACGCCTAACATATTTTTTTTTAAATCCAAAAAAATTTACACCCTCTCCATCTCGGAGTCCTACAGCTGACTGATACGAAACCAAGACTGAATATCGAAGAATTTGCCGAATGC
The DNA here is from genome assembly GCA_947034885.2 of Thuidium tamariscinum. Lineage (NCBI taxonomy): Eukaryota > Viridiplantae > Streptophyta > Bryopsida > Hypnales > Thuidiaceae > Thuidium > Thuidium tamariscinum. The sequence continues at coordinate 15,991,733 of OX344757.2, forward strand.
AGACCTTGCAATGGCAGGCACTCTTTGAAAGAAGAGAGAGGTCACTTCAGAGGGCAGACGATGATGCATCGGGCAGCGCGTGTGCCCGACATAAATTTCAGTCCACGAACTGCAACTTCGGCATCACTGACAACATTTTCATCTGCCCTTCTGTTGCAGTCCCACCGTGCCAACTGAACATTGACGTCAGCAAGAACTCGGCCTCTAATAAAATAATGTCGCTACGGCTGCCCAGTATGGCACTCTCATTCCATTTTCGAATGCGAACACATTCTCTTTCATATTCTTTGGACGTCTGTGACCACGGACGCTGCCTCACAATTGTATGCACAACCCATCATATTTCAAACATCACTGGCTCACAGGAAGAAACCTATCTTCTTTCCAGGGGCGCGAAATTTTACATTCGAAGTAGAAACACTTTATTCAGAACTGAATTTACATGAAAACAGTGCTCCACTTCATGTACACATAGTACTATATATATCACCTGCACCTATTATGAACAAGTAATCTGGCACGGGACGTTGCTAATGTCGCACTACTTCTTATGTATAGAGAGCGCTGTCGAACGGTGATTTCGACAGGCTTCGAACTAACTAGTATCGTGCATGCATTTATGTACACACAAACATCAGTATGCTCCAGTCATGTGCCGTCTGAAAATCTTGTCAATGCTCTCCGTGTGCACGGTCTGTGACCAACAAAAAAACTGGTATTCACATTTACAGCCTGAAACCGGTACTATCGTTCACGGTTGCATTAGCTTGCTTAGGCTACGTCGACATGAAGAAGCTGAGGTTCTCGGACCTGTAGTCACGCCTTATCCTCCATGCACGCATCCACTGCTGCAATGTCACTTTCTACCTCCTCATAACGTAATGACTCCGGTAGAAACACTCGCCGAGGTGTAGAAAAACCCCTCCACACTGAGGACAGAGCAAGTTAGTCCTTTTTGGGCCCATGCAGAAACGACACTTCCTTCTGCAAGTGGATCTGACAAGTCCATGTACACCAGGAGAGGACAACCAGAATTGAGATACGGAACCACGATGCACAGCCCAGGGTCTACTCAATTTGTCCGCTAAGTGCAGTTGGAACTGCAAATGAGAATCGCTTCGCCTACCCAACTACTCCGATGCAATAGTATGGAGAATGTAAGCATTTACCATGGATGTATCAAGTAGAAAGAAAAATATTTTGTGCCACCACTTGTGACTGCAATTTTGGCATGAGTAATAACCTCTCATCTAATCGGCAACATCGACGCCATGCATAAACTCAATGTAAGCTTTGTGTACAGGTGACGTCTCGATTTTGTTCACCTCTTCATCCACTTGTCTCGGTACTGTTGGCCACGGCAAGCCAACAGGAGGAATTGGGACGTAATAGCTGGACAACAGGAACACCGGCCTCCTGTCAACGAAAGCGACGCACGATACCTTGCGACTCCTGTGCATTCTCCATCTAACAGTACCATGTGGCTCTCGGGACAGACTTTGCATGTTCAGGAGAGACTTCGGCAAACCCAGTCGATTACCTCTGACAGTATCGACGGCGTACGTCCCAACACTCAGAAGGTCACTTAGTAATTTCATTGACGTGAAATAGTTATCCATACAAACGACATGTCCTCTTCCATGCAAACCATGCATGAGCTGTAGCACTACTTTGTGAGGAGTCTTTGCATCGCCTACTATAGCTTCCGTCCGACGTCCACCCGGTACTGCGCTAATGTATATCTGGAAATCCTGAATGTAGCTGTGCTTTGCGTCAGCTAGAGACCACACTTTCACTCCCCAACGAGTTGGTTTTCTCGGCATGTATTGCCGCACTGGGCAGTACTTGCCTTTGTATGCAATCATAGTCTCGTCAACTGTAACCTCTTTGTGCAGATTCCAGTTACGTTTGAAGCGAGTTCCCATTTCGAGAAGCAGCCACCGCATTTTCCGGAGTGTCCAATTCCAATTCCTCCTCATTAGCCCCTTGTAGACTGTCGTCCGCTACATGTAAACACCTCGTAATATCCTCATATCGCCGACACGTCATAATAGTCAAAATACTGGGGCAGTAAAGAAACTGATTCCCCCTGTTCCAATAACAGTGGTGATTGGGAAGTTTCTTTATTCCCATGAGAAGGTTGACTGCCACAAAAGCTTTGAGCTCTAGTTTCTGAAGATCCCACCATCTGCCGCCACCCATCGGTAAACCTGTACGCGGATTCAATTACGTCGTATACCGATTAGTTTCATCGCAGATCCTCTGCAATGTTCGCTCCGACCAGAAACGACTGAAGAGCGCACTCTTAGTTGGCATCCGAGTAATTGGAAACGTTGGACCACCAGGTGGGCCTGCGAAACGTGTCTGTCCCTCTGCATACGAAGAATAATTCCTAGTCCACGTTTCTTCAGCATACTCGGTGAGAAACGCTCGACGTGCAGCGGCTGCTGAGTCCGGTCGACCCGATCCACGACGTCGACGTCGACGCAGCACAGCCGCTTCAGCGACCTCCTGAGGTCCATCGTTAGGGGCGACGGACTCACTTCTATCCGTTGTCATGTCCTCTGGCAAGTATGACCCCGTCGTCCTTGGTCCTACACCATCGTAAGGTTGAGGTACACGTGGAGGCTGAACACCATCTAATAGCGGCTCATTCTGAACTTCTATGATGTCTTCACGAAACGGACGACGATCACTCCATCTTCGCGGAAGGCGGGCTGCCACGTCTGCTTGTGGTAATGACTCCGCATTTACAGTGTGTACAGAGGGCGTTGATCTCTGCCAAGCGCTTGGCGTGGGCATACTGGTATCAGTGACCGTTGTTGGTGACGGTTTCGTTGTCATCGGAACTGCAGCGCTGCCTGGATTTGGAGAAGCCGCATGCCTAATGCTTGCACCTGAATGTTGCCATGACTTCGACAACACACGAAGACGTGATTCCAAAGTGGAATGTCCGCTACGGACAGGCTCCACTGAGGTCGTCAACATAGTTGCCGTCGATGAAGATGGACGTGCATGTCTTGAAGTGTCTTGCCTCTGCGCCAAGACAGACCGCAGGAGGTCAACAAAAGTTGTAGCAGTCAATCGACTAGGAGAAGCTTCAGCACTACAAGTTTGCGTGTGGTAACGGGTGTCACTGTCACTGAATGCTGGAGGAGCAGTTCCGTTGGTGTTGGCTCCATCATTTCTTTTGAACTCCTCGCCGATGCGGTTGCGCTCAACCTCGTCACCTGATGAGTGCATTGGGAAGCCATCGAATTCATACCAAGTTTGCCAGAACTCGTCGTCCACTGGAAGTGACGAGGAGTCATCCACAGGCATGACGTTGGGGAAGCAGAAATCAGAGTCTTCCGAACTGTCTTCAGGTGCGCAACGAAGAGCACCCGTGGAAGCGGATGTGGTGATGGCAGGAAGTGAGCAATGTCGGCTGTCTTCTTGCATTGCATTCACATCATCAGCATCACTAGACAGGACGAGTGTCTCCACGTAGCTGCACGGAATGTGCATGTCTGTGCCATCAGGTAGGAGGACAACGAAGATGAGCTCGCCAGTGGCATCATGTAGGTACGATGCAGTGGCCAATCCGAACAACCAAGGGGAAGTACCGTCGCAGGATTGTCCAGGTATACTACGATCGAGAAGACTGGAAGGAACTCGAACAGGGATGGCAACAGAGGGAACCGATAGGAAGTTCATGTCTCCTCCCTGTGGAATGCCATGTGCGAGTGGATGTGACTGTAGTGGAGCTGGTGTGCATTGAAAGGGAGGTGTTGCCTTCACGAAATTGTACTTCTCTGAATATTTGTGGCCCATGTTCGTACCTTGAGTCTTCGAGTTATCAGCGAACTCATCATGCGAGGAGCTGATCTTCGTTCGCTTTTCGTCACGTTCCTGGGGAAGTGGGTCGCCACAAACTTGTTTTCGCTTGTCCTGGATGTGTGCCGCACGCGCCGAGGCAATGACCTGGTCAGGGACAGTCTCCAGCTTCGCGTGTAGTCTCGTTCTATAAGGAGAGCGTCGTTGGCCGCGATCAGAATTGTGGCTGCGCATCATGTTGCTCTCAAAGTAGAGTGCCCACTGTGGTGAAAATGAATTCCGTCCTGATGTACTTGATGTCCAACACCTATGCGACAATGGGGACGTGGCATGCACGGCAAATGTAGGGACGACTGTTCGGTTCTGGCCAATGTAATACACGAAGAGCGTGATTGACGTCGTCAGAGAAACCTCGGGGATGACCCTCGGGTATTCTCTCCTGCCAGCCCAAAATACGAGCGCTGTGGTGTCGGAATAGAAATCTAAGTCCTCGAGGAGTGTCGATCCTCTTGATGCCGCGCTTCACAGGTCGACGAAGGAGTTGACGCCGATCTAGGAGCCCTAGAATGAGTCTTGTTTGTCTTTCGGAGGCTCCGACAGACGTTGCCCAGAGGCTGACAGTGTTCCTAACTTGTGCCAACGTAGTTCGATTGCATTCAGTGGCAGCTATAGCAAGAGCCATGTCAGGCGGTCCTCATTGTGGAAAAATTTGGACGACGTGGATAATGCCAGGAAATACTTAGAGCTAGTACGTGGATGGCAGCGTAAGTGAACAAGTTCACGACAATCAATACTGCTTCAAAGAGCGAGTCAAACAACAAAGCAAAAAAAAACCCCGATTGAATCCTATTGAATAGATTGATAGAAGTCGGGACTGCTGTCGGAGACACGAGACTGGAGATGAAATACGGAATCAGAAATAAAAATGGTTTCTACAAGAGTGACGACCGTGGAGGTGAAGTGGACAGAGAATTTTATGTATAGTGACGAGGACAAGTAAAAAAAAAGACAGAAGAAGCGCAGAGGAATGCAGTTGTGAAAGCAGCTAAGGAGGATGGAGGCACAGATACGAGGAGAGGTAGTCGATGAAGCACAAAGAAAGCCTGACTAGTAAACAGTGCACCTAAGTGATGTGAAGTAAGTACAGTGGAATGAAATCAATCTTCAGAGAAAGCAGGAAGTTCTACTAGAATACAGGGAATGAAGAAAAAGTGAGAGGTATTCTAAAAGCACTGGATGACATAGAAGATGTGAAGAGAATATGGTAGAAGGTGATTGTCACTGTGTTAGAGCAGTCATTATATTCAGCCTCACAGAGTGCTCAAGTAGCAATATTCAATGGTAATGAATGGTATTTACAACAGAGCGATTACACCAGCATTTTCATACAAGCGACCATAAATGCTTCATATTGCTATTGGGAAAAGAGCAATGATGGAAGTACAATTTCTATGGTAGAAGCTTATGAAGTGTAGCTTGCAATGGCTACCTGAAGTACATGAATACAGAATATTATAGAATTACTCTGACGCAGGCTCTTCCTTCTATATAGAAAAAGATACAAGCGTATGATGCACGTAGCTCCTACGATGGCTTCAACGTTCAAGGTGCACAGCAGTAGCTCAGGTTCGAAGTGTCAGCATTCAAGAGCCCATCGCCACTTTCATTCAATTCTTGAAGGTGAAGGTAAGGGAAGCCAGGCAGCCGTTCGTATTATGACAAGGAGATGAAGGAGGGCGTACTGAGAGGTTCATGGGAATGTGGCTGAGGACTGGCGACTGTACTGTACAGTAGCCTTGCCACTCACTTCAACGTAGAATTCGAGAAGTGGGTGTGTTTTCCAAGGCGAGGGGGAATTTTATATATTATAACGTCCCACGTCCTTATTGAAGCTGACGGCAGCAGGAGTGTTTTTTAAGCAGTGTCAGAAATAGCCCACGATGCTCGGGCAAGGAATGAAATTTTGAATGTGAAGACCGCTTGTGCCATTGGGCACACACAAATTTCTACGTCACAGGGCACATCATCAGTTTTGATTTTATCGAAAAATATGGTGACACTTTCCGGAGATGCTGTTGAGCATTTCGAGCTCAGAACTTGCACAGGTACCTGCATAAAAAAATTCGATTGGAAAAACTGCTGTTCCAACAGGTTACACGTCATCTTCCCCAAGCAACGTCCAGAATATGGACGTCGACCCACTTAAGGGTTAAAGTCTCATTGTCAAATCCAAATTGTCAAAATAGATTTTGGACAATTTACTATAAAATCAAATTTTTATCAAACTTCTTAAAATTCTTTTATAAGATAGAAAGTTTTATTATTTTTCTTGAAACTTATTTTAATTTTGATTGGTGCCTAAGAGCAACAACTATATTGAAATAAGCTTAATTCTAAATTATGTAGATAAATGGCGAATTTCGTTAAAATGGTAGAATTCCATTAATTTGACACTTTTGACAATTCAAATCACGCAGTTTGAAATGTAAAATTGTCATAGATTTTTGAAATCTATATGGATTGTAGATGTTTGAAATCTATACTTGTCCAAGATATTTTAGACTATGCGGTTTGAAATCTAAATCCGTCATAGATTTTTGAAAATCTAAATCTGTCCTAGATGTCAATTTTAGTTCAGACTATGCGGTCTGAAAAATGGTATTTAGAATACTGCCATTTTAACAAAATTCACCATATAAAAACAAATCCACAAAAATTACAAATAATTTTTTTTTCTTATAGATTGTATTTTTACCTTTATGAAATTTTGGTTCATTTCATTAGATTGGTGATGTAAAGGTTATGGAGCATCTTGTATTGTTATTTTTGCAGGCAATCATAAAAAAGTTTCAAAAAGTTAGGAATAGAATTTGTTTTTGGGCTCAATTTCAAATTTTTCTGAAAAACAAATAATTCTGTAATATTAAATTTTACTTTTAGAAAAACTTCACTATTGGAATTAGCATTTTTAATTCCACCTTAATACCTAAAGGACCAAGGCCTTTTCTACAAAAAAATATCCCGGGGAGGACACTTTTTGTATATTTGGGGGACCCACGTGCGGCGATGGGGTATTTTTAGGGGGGCTATCAATTACTTGTAATCATTACTTGGCAACATTAAAAGAGCCCCTATTTGATCATAAAGCGGAAAAACTAGCCATATTATCATCCCTATTTTATTTTTAAAACACTTTGCCTTTTTAATGTCCCCTATTTTATATGTAAATGTCTTATAAATTTTACCTAAGATTATTTAAATGTATCCTATATTCCGCCGCACGTAGGTTATTAAAAAACGGGAAGTGTCCTCCCCTAGAAAAATATAAAAAACAGTCATTTTTATAGGAAAGAGTATAAAAATTTCAAAAATAATTTGTTTTGCACATCTAACCAAAGTTTCTTACACCCAACTAGTACAAGAGTGTATGGAAAAAAATTTCAAAATTTTTGAGTGCATAGATTGCAAGATATTTGCATTTAAATTAAACAAAATAAGTTTTTCAATACATTGCGAGATTGGATTATTTGACTTTGAATCTTCTTAACTTTATTTTTTTGCACTATAGAGTTTTGAGCTTCAATTCTTTACAATGTATAGTTGAGTTGAGAGTTTAGGGGAAAAAAAAGTACAAAAAACCTTAATTTTTATTCTTTAAAAATTTCTTAAATAGAAGTAGGTACAAGATAGAAGGAAAGTCTAAACCATTCATACCTCTAAAATAGAATCAAAATGCACTAATCCTTATGGTGAGATTGTTCTAGCAAGAAAAATAAACCATGTGGAATTATTGTTTTTGAAAAATTATGAAAAGTGCATTTAGAATTGAATTCTTCAAGCCATTTTTTCAAGAAGATGATCAAATTGCCCCCAAAACAAGATTGTCCATAACTTTCTCATAACAAATCCAAATGGAATGAATAAAAGCTTCCCATATAGACAAAAATATAATCGATGAGAATTTTAATTTTAATTTTTTTTAAAATCAAATTTTAATTTTTCTTACCCCCCAATCTCCCTTGTTTTGAACTTATTTAGGCATAACTTTTGTTCCCAAGCATCAATTGAAAAAAAAAATACTCCCATTAAGCTAATGAATGTTTATATCTTCAAAAAAAATTTCAAAAAATTAAGATAAAAATTGAGCCCATAGGTACTTGCCCAAAATCCCATTTGTCCTCCAAAGGGACAATGGGATTTTAGGGGTTAAAGCTATTAATGATTTAGTTTTTCTTCTATGATGTACCTTCTACTTAACCCCTAAAGGACCAAGGTGCATTTTTTGGGAACATAGCAATTTTGGGCAAGTATATATGACTAGAGATTTTATTGTTTTTCTTTGCAAATTTCACACAATATGTGGACAAAGAACATCTTTAAGGCCCAACAAATTTTTAATAACTTTTAACTATATATTTAAAAAATTATTGCATGATATGTTGTTTCATTTTCAACTTAGGAAATCTCAGTAGTCAAGCAAATTTTTAAAATAATTATTTTTATAAATGAAAATTTTTAATTGATTATCTAGATTTGTATTGATTAAAATGCTTTGAATCATTCCATTTTGATCAATGAGTCAAAAGTTATGAAGATTTTTTTGTTTGCGTGCGGTTATAGATTTTATACTCTAAAATAAACTTTGAAGTCCTTTATATTAAACTCAATTTTCAATACTTTTGAAAAAAAATAAAAGCATTGGATGTAGATTGTTTACTACAACATTATGTCCATTTTTCAATTCCTATTTTTCTCACCAGTACCATTTTTTTCCACTCCCTATGTTTTTCTACAATAAAAATTTTCTAGACTAGCTTTTTTGTAGGACCTTTTGATATACAACTTGTAGTTCTCATAAATGGAAGTCAAAAAATGTACTCTCCCTATGCTGGGTTTATACTTGTGTTATTGAAATTGTAGATTATTTTGTAAGATGGTGGTTTCCAAACTTGCACTTCTTGTTTTTTCCCCCTTTAATCAAGTAGAGTCCAAATCAATACAGATCTATACACAAAGAAATGTAGAAATGAAGTCAACCTAACCAAGTCTTTATATATATTGGCACAAATATATGATATTAGCTCTAGAAACAGACATGGACATTTCTAATAGTGAACAATGCATCTTCCATCCTACTAAATGTATACTTCAGCGTACATTGTCTCCTATATTGGAGACACATACAACAATCTTATTTTTGCTTGAAAACCCATAGTGATGTAAACTATGAACTTCTCCATTCTTTGTCGTCATATATGATGTTCACGGAAACTAGATGTCATGGATATTTAATTTTGACCAAGCCTAATTGATAGTTGGCAATGTCATAGGATGCTACTTTTGGAAGTCAACCTTCTATATTATCCTTTACATGTTCTCACTCCAAGTAAATGTAAATAATAACATAAGCATCAAACATAAAAAGGGTGTTGGGGTTCACATTTACATGATGCTAAACAAATGTATACTCCAAAGAATGTCTTAGAGAACTTTGAAAGATTTGCTTGGTATAAACGACATCAACCTTTTGTCTTTCATGAGTGTACTATGACACTGTGAATTCAAAATTGACATCCCTCACAGCAAAACCTTCTCTTTGATGATGTCTAGTTAGAATACTTCATAGACATCTTAACTGATGTCCTCTATGATATCTCAACATCTGTTAAGATGCCTTGCAAATGTCATTGAATAAGTGCAATAGGTGATTGTCTATGCCTAAATCAACATGCCATGTCAACATTAATCATTGCTAAGTCACCATTAAAGACTCCAAATGCCATGTTAGTTGCCATGTCAACATTTTTTTCCTACAGACTACCTCTATGTTGCTTGTCTCAATTTTTTCAACACGGGTAGACAAACTTATATTTAAATATTGGAAAATTATTCCTACTTAAAGTTGGTCAACGAAGATGATGTAACAAATTCAATTTTCCCTGACATCCATTTCAACATCAACATGTCCTTCACCAAGTAGCCAAAAAGTGGAAGTCAACGGCAACAAGTGTGTGTCTTCCCTAGAAAAACGTGTAGTTCCATCTCTAACATCCAAAAAAACATATTCCAAGTATTTAGACATACATAGAGACATGTGGACATCTGTTTGGACACGTGTATATTCTATCCTTGACATGTGAATGTTGGGCCTAGACACCAAAAAAAACATGATTTTCTTATAGTGCTTGCAAAAATATTTCTTTCTAGTTGTTATTGGCGTCTTTTGGAAACTTGAAATTATATTTGGTTCATGTTGCATTCTTGGATTTATGATTTTGAATTTCCAACTATTGCATTATGGGCGTTGAAGCAAGTTTAGATTTGCTTCTGTACAAGTCTTTGACCTTTGAAGTAGAGAAATTTCAAGGTTCACATGTTTCTAAGTTCTCAAGGTATTTTTCTTTTGCTATAGATTGTATATAGTGCATGTATTATTTGTGAATTGTAAGAAGTGCTTTGTAATTCTTGACAATGGAATATCCAATAGCGGTATGATTATCCTAAATTACATCTTATTTATATTTACGCATCATTTTCAGTGAATTGTCCGCCTTCCCTTGTTTTCCTTAAACTATGAAAACAAGTTCAAATGTTTGTTTGAGTGTGCATAAACTGTGATGCTTGTTGTAGGTTTGCAATTTGAGAAAGGTGAAGATGGCATCATAGTCCAAAACCCAAAATTAGGCATTGGAGGTGGTGGTGTAGTGAACCCTCCAATGATTCAACTTGTAGAGCAGTTGAGAAGGTACAACCATCTCGAATGTAGAACATATTGAAACATTGAAGGTGCTTGTTTAATGCACACTCCTCAATAAGAGTATACAAGATGTAGTGATCAACACCCAAAAATTTGTTTCTTCTAGATTCGTCACAATAAATGTCATTGCAATAGCAAAACCTGAGGAAATTGTGGTTCAATGCTTTAAGAAAAACGTGATCCTGCTGCAACAATTCTAGATATTGTAGATAGCCATGCTTAATCAACTAAAATCTTTTCCATTTGCAGAATTGGATGTCATCAAATTCAAGGAAATTTGAAGGTGTTTAAAGGTGGGTTGGGTGTAGAGATTATGTATCCTTTGTGGTCGAGTGAATTCACTATAAGAAACCAATGTTTTTGGTGATGGATTTTAAGTGACATCCAATGTAACAATTCATGTTTCTATGTCAATGACAATATCCGCCATAATATCTTTATGTTATGGTAGACATTATTATTGACATAAATACATGAGTTGTTGAATTGGATGTCACTTGCAATTTGTCACTTAATGTCTACTATAACATCTTGGTGTTATTGTGGGCATTAATGTTGACATTCAAACATGGGCTATTACATTGGATGTCACTTAAAATTTGTCACTTAAAACATACGTATTTTTATAGTGATTCTATACACTTTCCAATTTGGATTATTTCTATACATAGATTATAAGCACAAGTTTGGCAAATGTAGAATTCTAATTAAATACAATTGTGTGTAGACTCTAGCATCAATTGTTAAAGTTGCAATGTTTCAATTTTTGGAAGATTTGTATTTGTTAGCACATTTACACAGTGATATACATTTTTAATTTGGTTTTCAATAATTTGTATTCATAATTGATATATGTTTCCAGTTTCTTGCGCTTTTAAAGACATTAACATCTTAAGATTATGCAAGTCTCATTTGAACTTAGTTGTTGTTTTATAAGTGCTTTTATTGTTGAAAATTGAATTGCATTGTTTTACATTTGGACTTACATTTTTTTTTAGTATGTGCATATACTTAGTGAAGAACTCTTTGACACTTCATTTGCAATACATTATTTGTTTGTTTCTTTGAATACAAGTGGATGATAGTTTTATGGAAGTTCCTGTTTCAATTTCATTTTTATGGTTTTACACTTTTTTGGAGATCATATTGTGTTCTTTGACTTGATTTCTTCATAGTTTTGTATTAGTTTAGAGATCATGTTTTGTTGTTTGCCTTAGGTTTTCTATATTTTGAAGGTATGAGAGGTTCATATACCTCACAATGAATTTGAACAAAGGCCTAAAACTAAGTAGTAGTAGAGATTAAAGTTTTTCAAAAATTTATGTACTCGTTTCAATGAAATTCCTTCTTCTACAATAATATTGACATCTACTAGAAGTAGTTAGACATATATTCTTGCATGTATCACAACTCTAAAGGGGTTAGGTGTGAATTGTTGAAATTCAATTGGCATTGTTATATCTAGATGTTTTTTTTTTGTTTTTTTTCCAGCACTAACATGTTTTGCAATACACTCCAAGTTGTATTTTTTAACTATACCCTATCCTCTACTTGACTCGAGACATGATTGCGGTAAAGACATGACTATGGCATCTAAAGTTTGATTACATGTTCTTTGAAATTGCATCAAAATAGTTAGCATTTTAGTCATTTAGGAAGGATATTTTTATCTAAGACTTTTCCTTTCAAATTACTTTAGAATTCACCTTTTTTCCTTATAAAGAATGTAGACTAAAAAAAATTCTTGCCATTTCCAATATGAGTAATGATAGAGGCCATAATATAGGCAATTTTTTTTTTAAATTATATACTTATATGGGGCCCTTTAAATTTGGCCTTGGAGGTAAATAGCCCCCTAAAAAAATACCCCCATGTCCACTTGTTACACGTGGTGTACAAAACATACATAGAGTGACCCTCCAACAGTGGGTTGAATGCAGAAAAGTTCATATAAACACCACACAAATTTTGAAACAAACACCAAACTGTGATCTAAAGTTATCTCTTCACGTTTTCCATGATGTTTCTAAACATGGTAGAGATATAGTGTAGCCATTCCATTAGAATCAATTGTCTAATTGATTGGGATGAAGTGTGCTAACTTTGTGTTCTTATCCACTACCACTATAATGAAGTCAAAACCTCCACTACTTGACAATTTCACAATAAAATTAGTTGTCACTTGTTTCATTGCGCTTCAAGTGCTAGAATTGCTTGTAATAAATCATATTGGCTATGGTGTTTAGGTTTGGAGTGTTGACATAAATCACAACCATCCATGTAATGGTGAACATATTGATTGAAGGTTTGCCAATAAAATGTTCTTACTACAAGATTTAGGATATTTGCTCACCTTAGATGTCTAGCTTGCTCGGTTACTAGTCACTAAGGCATTATATGTAGGTCACAGTATTTTTCGTTGCAATTCTTCATTGTCAAGCACAAACATTGTATCTTAGAAATAGAAAAATCTCCATTCCAATAAGTGTTGACGGATGTTTGATGGAGCTCGATCAAGACCATTAATAAAAAAAATGCTAATATTTTTTCAAGGGTTGTATCTTTGTTGGTTACTAATTTAATATGTTGAATAATCTGTGCATCATTCCATACCGGTTTGCATATTTCCAACATTGCTAATCGCAATAACAATCTTGAAGTGTTATCACTCTCTTCTTTATATTTGTCTACCTGAAGAGCATATTCACTTATCTATTTAAGGACCTAGCTATTGAAGCATCCTTTTGAAAACTGGATTTAAAAAAATCTTTACTTAAATTCACTTTTCTAAGTAATGAAGAAATGCCATTTTGTATTCTACAAATGTTAGAACTACTATGTAATTGCCACATATAAGCTTAGTCTTTAATTGTAATTGTTTTTATCCCATTGCAAACAGAATTTTGTTCACATTGCTCTATTATAGTATGCACCTTAGAATGGAATGTAGCCCAAATGTATATGCAATGCTTTCTTTGGTGAGAGGTTATCACTCAAATTGCATTCCAAAATATAAATAAATAAAAATAAAACATGTTTCAAAAAATCATATATTCATATTTTATTAATATTCGCACATTTAATCTTAAAATTACTCATATTTTGAATAAGTTAAGGATATTCATCTAGGACCTTGTTTAAGACACCTCCATTGTCCTCCTACTAAAATCTTTAGGCACCAAAGCATACACTATTAATGTAAAATATATCAAGCTCTAATGGCTTTGTTTCCAACCTTAATGGGAATATAAACTAGTTAGATGTCTATACTAAAGGTACAAAGATGCTACAATATTGGAAGAACTTTGAGGGCAAGAAATAGTCATTTAAAGGCAATTCTCCTTGCTATTCCCTATGTTGTATGGGAATTGTGAATCAACCTTTGTTGCTTGATTTTTTGAATTAATTAATTAATATATAATGTGGTATTGTCTATGCCACATTAGATTGCTAATAAGGCACAATTCCCATAGTTTGGAAATGCATAATGTTATAATGCCCCCAAATCCCTTCTAATCAATTGTCTTCTAGTGACAAAGACTTTTGTCTTGTAACTTAGTACATCTTTGATAAAGATCCTTCTACAGTTACTTCATGTATGTAGAACCTACCTAAATAAATATGGTAGTGTGTCAAACTTGGAAGGTCTCCTTGTGAGCAGTGTGTGTTTTTCCGGCGATTTGGAGCAAAATTGCACCAAATGTTTTGGCCTTGTAATAAGCCTATAGAAAATAAACAATAAAATTTTGGATGAAACCACCAATATATTTCAATTTTTTTTTAAGTAATGGATGAAATTCCCAAATAATGGATGAAAAGATAATGATAGATGTGTATTATATCTAATATGATATTTTCTATTTAATATATGGATGAATGATGAGATTTAGAGCTCCACAATAAAATGAAGTATTGCCACAATGGCACTTCATGAGAATTGAAAAAAAAATATTGCTTCTCAGTTTATATATATTTTGAAATGGAAAAATAGAAAAGACCCTCAATACACAAAAGAATGAAAACAAAAGGGGAACATTTGGAAAATAACAAAGAATACTATTATTGTTGACAATGTCACAATGCATTTTATTATAGGATGAAAAGTGATAGAGAATTCAAAAATAATAATAAATAGAGTATAAATTGAATTGAAAAATACCATAAAATATAAATTATTATAAATTCATTGAATTATGCAACCTTTAGAACCCCTATAAACCCTTCAAACCTAAACCCCACAAAGAATAGAATCATTGTATTGTAGACTAGTCAACTATCAATGATTCATTGCTTGCAAAGCTAAATTTAGTATTACCACATATTTTCTTACAACAATTATGCATGTGAAACAAATGAGAATATAATAAGTTACCTATATAAAATAACAAATGCATCGTTTGGACTATCATTCCTATAGGTAGATTTAGAATTATATGAAAATAAACATTCAATTTTAATTTTGAATATTTTTATTCTAAAAATTTAATTTTTTAATAGAATATAATATTGTATACTATCTTGTAAGTATTCTCATTAAAATTGAAAACGCATATATTGTGATTGACAGACCTCTTTATGGTAGCAATTTGTTGTTGCCTTCAATAGAATATACAACTTGGTTGAAGTGGGCACCTAGTTTACATTACAATTAGTCATTGGTGATCTACTAAGATAGTGCAAACAAATTATTGCCCTCTAATTCATGTCTTACTTTGAGAGCCTATGGATTAAAGTCATGCTATTAGATCTTGTTGATGTCTTTGCATCTTTTTTCCTTTCTTGTTGGTCCTTCAATTCTAGTACATTGTTGTGTCCATCACCAAACACGCACCCTATGTGCCAATCCTGCAACATTGTCTAATCCCTGTTGATCAGTAATCAAATAGACAAGGAAGCTTGCTAAATAGGGGAGGAGGCTCATAAACCGCTCATCTAAGGGCTGGTCCACCTTTTTCATGTATTTTTTTGGATGGTAATATTTTTCACTCATTTTTCAGTGAAAGAGAAATAAACGAAAAACCTAACAAGAAGTTGTTTCATATTTTTTGAAGCATTATTGAATTAGTTATGAATTTTCAAACACAGTCTGGCATAGGGCCCTATCTGTGATCAGAAGGCCTTGCAAACCCATACATGTGCAGTTTGAAAAAAAATATGGCTTGCTTCAAAAACTAGCACTACAACATGTAAAAAGTAATAGCATTTGCTTCTAAAAGTGTTCCTTTCTAAAATTGAAATGAATATTTGAATAAATCATTATTTCAGATTTTTGAACACTTAAAAGAAGGTACTTCAACAACTAATTCTTATTTTAAATATAATCAAGAAACACCTAACCACTTAGTTGAGAATGTAGGCATTGGGACTCTGAAACCATCCATTCAATTAGCAAAAACCAAATCTTAGCATGCTTCAATGTAATCCACAATTCATTTTTTGACAATCAACTATCCATTTCAAAGCCCCCTAATAGACAGGTGCAAAAGCCTGAGCTGTTTATGAGCCCTCTCCTATAGGCTTGAAGTTGGAAAAGGGATTGTGGATGAAGTTGTAAGCAATGATGTGCAGTCCATAGAAATTATTAGATGCCAATTTATCAAGGTAGCAATTGCACTAGTACAAAGAGTGTGTGGAAAGTATAAAAGATAGATTTTTGGTTCAAAATTAGAACCTCATGAGGCACAACAATAGCAAAATCAGTTTTGGATTTGATTCTTGTGAAACATATTTAGACAAGATTTTGAGTTAGTGTAGAACCAATATAAGATTTTTTGCTTGGTCCTTGCAACTATGACTTTCTACTATTCACGTCAAACAACTTTCAGTGTATATTTATACACTATTATTGCATTTGACACATCTAACTAATTCTTATGCTTCTTCCATTTAAATTGAATATTTGTTTTGTTTTTTCTATTTTAGAGATTGGATGAATGTATCCTCTATTTTGATTGTCATATATAAAATACATGTTGTAGTTGGCAAAGAGTAAAAACATAAATCTACCTACCAAGAACTTTGGGACATCTATATTTTTTTCCACAATCACAACTATGTACCACCCACCCTAAATAATTTTAAGACTACTTGGACTATAATTCTTTGCCCAACTTTGAATGATGTTTTTTGGAATTTGCCTAATATAATTGGTTTAGAGGTGTTTAGAGCCAAGTTGTGTTCTAACTTCCAACAAGTCACAAAGGCAACATTACACTCTTAAATGGGACACATCTAGTGGTTTGTTCCAACCCATGTCTTCATTGACTTGTTTTCTATCTCCAATAGCATGAGGAAGTTACCCACATTGTTGAAGGTTGATGATTCAAAAGACTTTATCTTTGAAAGTAGAATGGATCTAAGCTAGAACAAAAAGATACATTTTCATTGCAAAGTAATATGTATAAACATCTACTTTAATAGACAATTTTCTCATATCAATATTTCAAGCTATTACATGATGGCACAAGATAGAAATTGATTGATGAAGTAGTTGAAGAATAATTGGTCTAAGTTGCATGTAAAAAAAATGATGACTTTGCGGGTGGCATTTTGAAGTAGGCTTGACTTGGCCACTAACTCACATCCAACAAGAGATTCACATAGGCTTCTAATAGGCACTTGGCAGTTGAAAGTGATGATGAGTATTTTTGAAATTGAATATAATAAAATTTAGATGTTACAATGACATTCAAATGAAAGATTCAAATTATTAAATTATCTATTCGATGGTGAAAATCTTTGATACTTTAGATCATAATGCATATTCTAGAAGTAAGATATAATACTCCATACTATATATGGGTCTTCACAAACCTTCAAGGCTTAATTTGTAATTAATTGAATAGAAGTTCTTTTAAGTTGGAAACAAGTTAAGTTAGCTTTATCAACACTAAATTAGATGCAATGAATCAATAGTATAATTTTATCATGGAGAGATGTATTTTTTGAATAGAAATAGAATATGTCCATGAAAAAATGTTGATGGTGTTTTTATAGGTTTGTGCTATTCTCCTAAGAAAAAAGATTGAAAATTGACCATAGTCTATTGGTCAAAGCTTTTGAAATATTTTATAAGTAAAAAGGTTCCGAAGTCACTACCTTACTTCACAATTGTGAACATTTGCATGCATATTTTTTTTTTAACTCATTTGTAAAATTAGATTCAAGAATTAAACATATTTCAAAGAACTTAGTCTTTTTAGAGAAATATCTGAATTTATTTATAAAACAATTGAAATTTTGTATGGTAGGATACTAATAGTCACATATTAATATTGTTAGAATTTTTTTCAAAACTTTGTGCATTGATAGTTTTAATATATTAGAAAATTCATTTTGTTTTTTTTAAAAGGTGGTTAATCCATATTTAGAGTGTCAAAATTGCTTCCAATCTTTAAAGCAAAGCTAAAATCTTCATCTACATTTATTTTCTTAGAAGATCAAACCAAACAATCCTTTAATTAAATTGTAAGAGTACCCCCTCCTCAAATTTTACAATTAAAAACTTTAGCAATTGCAAGATCATCATGCTTGGGTTCCCAAAAAAAACACCTTTCAACTTCAATCTTCTTAAGACGTTAGATTTTATCTTTCTAACATTTTATCCAAAAATGTGTAGATCCTACAACTTGCAATTCTCTATAATATATTGAAGAATAAGTTTGAAATACATAAAAAAAAATTCTTAAAAAAAAATTCATATTCATTCTTGACTAAATAGTAAGTAGAATGAAGCAAACAAGGATTTAAAATACTACATTGTTAAGAATTTAGTTATGAAATTGATAAATGCCAATTCCAATGGTTGTAATGTTGTAATAAAAAATCTACATCCTATGATTTTCTTAAAAATATCAAAAATTATTTACCTCTTAATGTGGCCAAATGTAGAGTGTCATTTGCCAAATTTTACTTTGATAACCATGATTTGCTAAGACTTCTATAATTTCTGATTTTTATCTTGCTTTTTGGTACTTATCCAATGTTTAAATTAGATTTTTTTTGGGTACCTTGTCAAAGTTTTTTTGGATGTGCTTTCAATGATAACAAATTTCAAATCCTAATTATATACCATCCAAAAATTAGAAAAATAGTTAGAAGGCCAATATACTAATAGAGCTAAGGTTGCTCCCTCAATAGTATGAATTGCACACCTCAAAATGGCCCCCAACTCCACCTTTTTCTTGTCCTTGTAATACGCATCATTTTGGTTATCCTCCCTATTCAATTTCCCTCACAATTAAGGGTTGATTTTAAAGGGTGGTCCATTTAGGTGTGGATTTCGTTCTATTTACATCACATGATAATGCATTCATATCAAGATGGGAGATAATTTACTACACAACATGTGCCTGAGAGGGTGCTCTAATTTTCATGTAGTAATGCACTGCTGTTCATTGTTCCTCAGATTTTCACATTTTGGAAACACCATCCTTGAAAAATTAGGCAAGGTATTTGTTGAAAAATAGACAGAGCATCACATAATTTACTAGTATTTTTTTGAAAATAAGAGAAAAAATGTTCCAGTCACACAATTTTATCCAATTTTGACATTTCCATCTTTACGTATGTTAGAACTAGGAAAAAAACAATCCTCTCGACCACCCAAAAGTAGACAATTATTTTAAATTGTTGCAAGCTAGCCCCATGATTTCAGAAAAAAATCGGACCCTACGGCTGTTTTACAACCTTTGATGTGCGTTGCACACCTTGAGAACGAAGATGCTAGCAATCCTCATATCGAAATGGCTTGGGGAGCACGCTTAGGAAAGGAGCTCAAAAGGTTATGGCTCTGGATTCGAAACTTGAGTACCGGGAATACAGTTGCTTGGTCCTGACTAAGTCTCTGCATGGAATCCATGGACAGGAGAGAAGCAACATATAAAGAGACTCTGCTGTAGATTTCTCTGGACTTAAAACAAGACCGTATGAAGAAGCAGCTGAGAACAGTTTTCATGGAAACCTAAAAATCTATAGAGGAACTTGAATCATTTAGATGAAGTGGAAATTCAGCAACATTTTATTGCAGGCATGGATACGATACTGATCACGACTCATAAGGAGTTGTGTATACGAACTCTCAATAGAGAGATAAGGGGTAATAGAGCTTGGAATTAGAACTAGAATTTGGAGAGAAGAAAGGACTTCGGATTTCGCAACTTAACCATGCCGGATCGAAGTAAAGCAAATTTTGGTGTCTTGGAAACCTCCCGCAACAGCTCCTTCCATGTACCGCAATCCCGAGGAATACATGCTCCAAGCAGATATCGCACATGTGACCTTCTCGTTCTTAGCAAGGCGCTGCAACAAACACAAACTGAGCAGACAAAGAGACCTCGGCCATGTTCAGAGCCTCTTATTACTAATTTCAGCCTATGAATTAGACAATAAACCCCGTCCTAGTCGGTGGCTGAATGCGACACCAGGGTCGCGGAAAATATCAATACCAGATCTTCGAAACCACTACCATAGTCCACCGTGGAATTGTCTTCAGTTGGCCACACCCAACTCAAACACCTACAACCATCTGAGAATTGCCACAAATGAACAGGAAAATCAACATAGACCGCTGCCAGGCTGTCGAGGGCCTATTGCCTATCCCAGACTCCTCAATTAAGATGAATCAAGCTAGCACTAAAAGTTGCGAGGTGGTAGCAATGCTAATACCCTTACAACAAGCCCATCGTCAGCACCCCGAAGGCTCAAGCCCTTCAACGAGACTCCGCTAATACCATACCACTGGACTGAAAGTGATCGAGAGTTACAAGCACATTCTAGACGAATGCAAGAAATCACATAATCATATCCATCAGATGACGAATACCTACAGGACTTCAATTAACCTACAAGAATTCAATTCACCTACAAGCAATATTGCCCGCGATTCTTGTGCTGCGGTCTTTGCCAGGAAAGGAGATGTTGAACACGGTGCTGGGATTTCTGAACCCCTTCCGCATGACAAGGTAAGTACATTCAATAGGAGTTCGTCCCTCGGAGAAACATTCGCATCCCTCCGAAGGTAACGGCCAAAGTATCAAAGAACCTACATCAAAATTTATGCAATTTATACAAAACAACACTGGTACATTCCTCCCATCTCGGAGTTGTTTCCTCAGCTTACAGACCGAGTAGAGACGCCCGCTGTTCTGATTGCAAACTAAAGTAACAGAACCACCAATCTTTCCGTGTAACTCCATCACAGTCCAACTACAAGTCCCAAGAGATAGAGGAAGACCTGATCTACAGACTGCCAGAGGCCTCTACCCATCGTCCAGAGACTGAAAGACTCACAAACAGCCGACTTCTGATGATGCAAAGGCGCAGTGCTAACAAAGCATGGTGTGGCTTCGCAAGCATGTTCAAGTGCCGATATATGTGTGAATCCTAGGCCAGTCATACAACGACATCGCTTGAACACGCACTCCGATTTCTCCAATATGATCCTGTGATGCATGATAAGCCAACTGAGTGACATCGATCACATGAGTTTCGGCCAATGCAGCACAACAGCAGTGTCGGAGAATGTGGCATACCAAATCTTTGGTCGATGCAGCAATGGAGACCGACCTCACTCCTCGTCACTATCGTCGTCTTCGTCCAGATCGTCGGCACTAAAATCGTAGTTCACGGGTTGCGCGGTGCGGCGACGGGTCCGGGAGGGCAGAATGTTGTCCGGGTTCACTTCGTCCAACGGATCCTCCGACAAGTCGCTGTCGTCGTCTTCCAAGCCGTTCTCGGCGCCACTGTCGTCGCTATCCGCCGTCTTCTTCCCCTTCCCCTTCAGGTCCTTCCCCTTCGACACCGGCAAAACGGCTTTGCCCTTCTTCGCAGACGGAGGCTTGGCGACGGGCTTCGCAGCGGGCTTCTTCCTCCTCGGCCCATCCGAGTCGTCCGAATTCTCCGAGTCTCCGACATCCTCCTCCTCCGACTCCCCAGAAACATCCAGCTCCTCCTCCTCCGACGTATCCGAGTCGCTGTCCAACTTTGCGGCCTTTTTCTTCGGCTTCCCTTTCGCCGTCTCCTTCCCCTTGCTCACGGGAGAGCTTTTCTGCTGCACCTTGCCGCCTCCAATCCCCTTCACGGAGTCCTTCTTCCCCGTCACCACCCCCACCGTCGCGGCCTCCTTCGGCTTCTTCCTACCCCCGGCTTCATTGTCCGCCTTCCGCTTCGCCGCAAGCGCCTGCAGCATTTTCCGCTTATCCTCCGGCATGGCAGCTGCTTCTTCGATTCACTCCCGTTCCACTCCCAATTTCACCACCTCGCGAGAACGAGACCCTACACGAGCCCTACACTTAGCAGGTACTCAAAGTGAAACATCGAACTGCATGATCACGTAGTTTTTATTGAAACGCAGAACTCTAACCAAAGAGAGCAAATCCATGTCGCAGTTTCCACAATACAGTGGGCTACCGACACTGGCTATCCCTTCCCTTCACTACTGCTTGAGTATAGACTACATCCCTTCCTCTGATCATATCATGCAACTCAAGGAATAGTTGCAAGCGACTTACCGCACCACAAGACCAGAAACGCCCTTACAGACGGATACTCTGATTGTCACAAATGTCGACGGCTGCGCAGACCACGCAAATTTCACCCCGACGAAAATTCACCAAATTTCAAGGCGAAGAGTGAACTCCTCCTCGACGGGCTCGCCCGGGCATACGCCAACCCTAAACGCTGACCAGTAGAGTTCCGTTGTGATCGAGGGCTTGGAAGCGGGAAGCCTCACTACCAGCCCTACCGCTTCCTCGTCCCGCGCACGGTTTGGGAGTCACAGTGTACACCGCCGCTCGGTTTTCCTTCAGTTTCTCGGTCTCGCGCGCGGTCTTCCGCGTGGTTCGAGGTATCCTTCACGGTTACTGTAGCCCTCTCCAAGTAGCCGTTGCAGGAGAAGAGCCGCTTCTGGCACTGTGCTCTTGCCTTGCGTCTGAATGGACCAGCTTTCTCCTCGTGTCTGGCCTGTGCAATTGCTGTTTGTGTCTGAGTTGTGACTTGCTTGTAATCGTATCGGAGATAAAATGTTGGTTTGCTATTGCTTTCGACGAAATCACTCAAAAATTGAACCTTACTCAATTTGCTTCAAAGAGTACGAAATTTCAGAGAATGGAGTCGGCATGATCCTCCAAAGTAAAGTTAGAAGTGGATCTGCTTGCCTACTCTTTCTTATGCTACGATTCAGCCATAATCGATCAGCTCCCCGACCCCGGAAACCAACCAACCTTAAACTTGAAAAGTGGTGAAAATTCGAGTCGAAGTAGCGACGATCTGAGGTCTAAGTCATCATTTTCCACGAAATGTCACCAAAATCGAACCCCATGTGCTCGAGAGAGAGTGATATTCCAGAAAGTAGAATCGGCATGTTTCCCCACAGGGAAATTAAGCGTCGTTTTATTCGCCTACTCTTTCTCATTCCACAATTCAGCCATAATCGAACAGCTTCGGCTACCACAGCGTCCAGACCAACCCTACATTTGAGAAGTAGCCAAAAATCGAGCCGAAGTTGCGACTCTCTGAGATCTTTGAACCTAGCGCATACCCGGGGATTCGATTCCCTGGAAAGCTCACTCCCTCATTCAAATAGCGACATGAATCCTCCACTCTACCAAATAGCAAATTCTCTGGAAAATGTGTGCCATCTGAGAATCCGATTTGGCAGGGACGAGATGGAATCTGCAGTGGAATTCTCCCGGATGAAATTCAGAATGGTCATGAAGGACGGATCCCGAGCAGGCAATCAGAGGAAAGAACTGGGAGACTGGGAGCTGCGACGAAGCCCGAATCCGGAAGAGGGGTTACCGATTCTGAACTACTCCGGTATGGGAGGGGGCTCGAAAACCGTCCAGGCTTTTCAAATCGACCATAGACTAGAACCTAAAATAGTACACAGAGTTCATAAAATTGCAGGTTGCAATGATTGAGGTTTAAGACGGTTTTGAATGAACGCTTTCACAATATCCAAGGAACAAAATACGGAACTTGTAAATGCCATTTTTGCTTGAAAAGAACATTAAATTCTCTGAGAAGTACATTATAAATACAGTAGTACAAAGCATGAATGCTGGATTGACAGATGTCACTGACCGAAAGCAAGTATATAAGTAATCACTTTTGCTCATTAAAATAAGTGTTTCTAAAACCAAGAATAGTCCATATAATCTGATGTACAAATCTAAAATGAAACAAGATGGGATTGCTTTTAATACCCTCCCCATCCATTTCAGAGTTATGTATGCACCATTTTAAAAGAATTAATAATGTTGAAATCTTTAACATTCATGCCACTATTCCCTAGGATATGGTAGTCAGATAGCCACCACATTCTCTTGCCTCCGAAAATCATTCTACCTTTTCAGTCTACTTCACCATGTACAATGCGATTCAGAAACAAGCTTGCTTGTCACAATTTGAGTGAAAGAACTCAGGAGAGAATTGCCACAACTTCATTGTAGAGACTAAATTCTTGAAGTTGACAACATGAGTTCCTGTAGTACTTGCAATGAAGACAGTGAGAGCGATGAGAGCAGTTGGAAACCATCCCGAAGCTGGGGTAGTAGTCATGAGGAATTTCACGATAGATATAGCAATTCAGGTGATTCTGAAGAAGAAAATTCTTTGCAAGAGCCTGAATGCAATGACAAAGACGATTGGGTGAAGCAGATGGAGTACTTTGAACAAGATCATGAATTGGGAACTGCTGTTGTGGAGAAGTTCGTGATGCCTGCTAAGGAAAAACGGAGTATCATTCGGTTAGAGCCGCAGCGCCTCATCCTAGCAGGAAGTGAAGGAGCTTGGCTTGACAAAGGCAAGAGTCGTCTGCAGGAGCTGGAGCAGCAGCTTCAGACGCGGTGGAAACAAGTAGCGAATCGAGAAGCTGGTGAGCGGTCACGTATGCCGTGGCCGAATCTCGATTCCGACCCGCCAAGCGATTTAGCTGTGGAACCCACCATCGGAGCAGGAACTGAAAGCGAGGCGCCTACTGTGGAGAAGACCGTTCATTCTGAGGAGCCGACAGCTACAGCGCGCGACTACTCCTGGCGATGCGATGAAGCCGCTCTGTTCGCTGAAGCCCCCGAAGCAGCTGACCCGACGCCAGAGGGAGTGCCGCAAGACCTGGCCGCAGCTACAACAGATGACGCAGTCGAAGCGCATGCTGCAGGTGGAGCGGATGACGCGATCGGAGCGGGTGGAGCGGATGACGCAGGGCTGCACGTGAAGTCAACGCAATTTCATCAAAAATCAGTGGATATGGAGGCAGTCGTTGGAGCGGCAAGGGGCGACAACAGCAGAAGCAATTTCAATCGGCAGTCCCCCGAAATGGCAGTACCTGTAACCATTGAAGCCAAAATGCTGAACATTGAGGGCAGATCGGGAAGACCCCACCGTAGTAAGAGCAGCGGCAGAGAAGGTATGAGTCCTCTCAGAGCTTCAAATCCATGCAGTACTCCTAGACCTGAACATGTGAAGAGAAGAAAGAGTAAGTCCAAAAAAAATGGGAATTGGACTGATCAGCAATTAAAGAGTGCCATTGCTCACTTTGATGATGGAATGGCAATGAGAGAAGCAGCTAGACTGAACAGCATCCCAGCAACTAGTTTAAGAGGGCACATTTATGGAACAACTTTGAAAAGGAGGAGGGGCAAGGAAGCAGTTCTAACAGATGCAGAAGAGGAAAAGCTTGTAGAATATCTGCTGAAATTGCAAGAATTAGGATATCCTTACACTCTAGGGCAATTAAGAGAAAAAGTGAAGATCCTTACTCAATCTAGAGTGACTCCATTCATAGATGGAATGCCAGGGCCTGGATGGGTGAAGGGTTTCAAGAGAAGGCATCCTGAATTAGCCATAAGAAAATCACAAGCACTAGAGCAAAAGAGAGCAAGAAATTTGTGTCCACAAGCAGTACGTTCCTTCTATGATAATCTACAGATGGTTTATGATCGCCACCACTATGAAGCATGGCAAATCTGGAATTGTGATGAGAGCAGTGTTCAGGCAGGAAAGGATGGAGGAGGATTTGTGATAGCTAGGAAAGGGTCCAAACAAGTTCTCAAAGTCATTCCAGATCGCAGGGAATGGATGTATGTGCTAAGCTGCATCAATGCCAATGGAGACAGCATTCCAAACTTCTACATTTTCAAAGGCAAGCGCCAATTACGGAATTTCCTTATCAAGATAGGTGAATCTGGTGCAACCATGGCTATGCAAGAGAAGGCATGGATGACAAATGCGTTATTTCAGCAGTGGATCCTACATTTTCTACTCAAAGTGGGAGAGAAGTATGGCATATCAGCTGAGAACAGACATCTACTCATTCTAGATGGACACAAATCTCATGTGTCTTTGGATGTTATTGACATTGCAAGAAAGAGAGGCCTAGACTTGTTGACTTTTCCATCCCACACATCACATGCTCTCCAACCTCTAGATGTTACTTGCTTCAAACCATTCAAAAACGCATTCCGAGCATACAGGGATAAGTGGACAGGCACACATATAGGAAAAGCGCCTATTAAGGAAGATCTGGCTCAATGGGTTTCATTTAGTTTAAAGAGAGCTTTGAGCGTTGACAACATTAAGAGTGGCTTCTCTGCCACTGGAATTCATCCAATGAACTCTCATGCTATGGACAAGAAGATGGGTCCTAGCAAAGTCTACCAAACTGCAAAAGGCATTGAAGCTGAACAAATAAATGACCAGAATGTGGCACAAGGAGGACAGACTTCAGCAGTGCAGCAGTGCGAAATAGAAGAGGTCTATGATGACATTCCAGATGATATCCCTCTATGCACGCAATATTATGTTGAAGTGCAGACATGTGACGAGGCTGATTCTAACAACTACAGCAGTGAAGGCCGACGGTGAGCTAGGCTGAAAGGGAAGCAACAGCGGCGGTCGGATGGTAGCAGCAGCGACCACAGTTCAGATTGCTGCAGCGGAGAGCAACAGAGCAGGGCACACGCATTTTCGAAGCTATTGGAGCTACCTCGCATCAGTATTCCATCAAGGACCTCACGACGACAGCAACCTCTCATTGACTATGAGAAATCGATACTTCTAACAGAAGAAGACCATGTCAGGTAGTTGGAGGACTTGGCTACTAAGCGACATGAAGCTGCAGATGAGCGGGAAAGGAAGAAACAGGCTGCAGCTTCGAAAAAGCAAGAGCAACAACGAGAGAAGCAAGAGAAACTATTGGCGAAAAAAACAAGGGCAGAGTTAGCTACTAGCAGAAGAAGACACAAACAGGAGTGGAGTACTCAAAATATCTGCGCTCAAGGTGACAGATTGCACGCAGCGATCAAAGCTAACAACCCCCCCACTACACTTTCTACAGCGCCATACTGTGGATACGTGCCACAAATATGTAGAGAAAACCAGCGGGTAGCTATAGATAAGAGGAATGCAAAAATAGTAGGTAAGGATCCAAGAAGCATACCTGCGTTGCAAAAGGTGCCGCAGCAGGTGAAGCGCGGCCCCAACGCCGTCCAGCAGGTGTTCTTCATGTACCCTTCAGCAGCTAGCGGTGCAATGCTTGACATGAATCTGCTTCCCCCCGGGTTCACACCAGACATGTTTTACAATTTCTTAGCTTTCTATCAAAGACGCAGTTCACACATTCAGTAGCGACCAAGTGCCCTCCCAAATCAGCAGTCTACAGAAGAGCAAGAACAAACTTGATGTCCAGGTTTGAAAGCGATTTACCTTGAGGCACTGTGAAAGGGTCGTTGCAGACTGCACGCATGGAGGGTGTGGGCGCTTTATTCCCACCCTTGGAATAAAGTATACACAACCGGGCTCAGATCTACAAAGTTTTGTTCCTAATGGGTGTCTACCTACGTTTGGTCTAGTTCTGCCTTCCAAGCAATGGATCTTCTAACCGCTACTCCTACTTCTCCCCTTGAAATGATTGCTAAGGGTTTTCCTCACTATTTAAGAAGTCTTGGGTAATGATGGTTAGCTAACTTATCACTGTATGGTCTTTGAGTGGTTGTACTTAGTCTGATTATGCTATCTTTTATATGCTATTGATTGAAGTACGGAAGGGACCAATCAATGCATGTTTTTTGATTGGTGATGTTTCAGAATTGAACTCCTAATTCCTAGTTGATTGGTAATATTTTCTAATCTTGGTTAAGCTTTTACTTTCGTTCGGAAATTACCGTCTAGTTGCTTTGACCTATCTTTGACTTATTTGATCTAATCCTAATCGTGAAGCAAATTCCTATGTCTAAATTCTAATTACGTAGAAATAATGAAAGAAAGGGTTTTTATAGACTTACGGTGATCATGTTGACCTCGAAATCCTCGTGTCCCCCGAATAACTCCTCCCGGTGCATGAGTTCTACTTCCATCCCGTCGATTCGCGAGTAGTTGTGGTATTTGGTATGTCCTTGTGAGTATTGAAGCTTTTGGTCTTTCCTTCTTCTTTCGAGTGTCTCTTTTTCTTTCCAACTTATTTCTTTTCTTTTGGTGAGGTCCCAAAGTCAATCCATAAAAAATCCTAATAAAATCTAAATTCTTATTACTACCTAAATGGTTCCAAAGTCAAACTTTCCTACAACTAGCCCTTTCCTAAACTTTTCTCTAAATTGGCAAACTTCTAAATGGTTCCCAAGTCAAACTATTCTCCTTCTTGTCTTTTCTATTTGTTTTTTGTCAAACTTAAAATATGGTTTCTAAAGTCAAAATGGCTCAAGATTCCATTATCTCTCCACTTCTCTCCCTTCTAAACAACAATTGGGGTTCACTTTTCTATTATTCTAGAGTTTGAGGATTGTGAGAGGATTGTGAGAGACCTTGAGTTGAGTTGGAGTTGGAACTAGATTGTGTTTTGCAGGTTCTGGACTTCAAAAATGGGGAGCCAAGCTCAGTTGCTGGAGGTCCAGCATGGGCTGATTTTGGAGACCCTGGTTACAAGGCCGAGTGCTGGATACTGAGTTAGAAGCAGGTAGTCTCCCCAGAGGGAAGAGCTGGTCAAACTTGGGTTGACTTCAGTTTGAGGCCTTGTGAGGCTCCTGTGAGGCTGATCTCAGCTTGGTCAACTGAGTTTGACTTCAGATTTGAAGCCTCAGGCCGTGTTCAGCCCTTTTGGGTGAATCCAGCTTGAATGTAGAAATTTGATATTTTCTGAATAAATAGAAACTTGCAACCCTGGAGTTTCAAGCACGTTACTCTGGTTGATAAATCAGCTGGTCAACTCAGTTTGACTGAACACCTTTTGTATTCAAACTGCCTATTAAACTGCCTACCTTTGAAATTTAAACTATGGATTGTTTCTCTTGATGTATGCAAGACTCCCTGGCTCCTTTCTTGATTTCTATGGTTAAAATAACTCCAATTTTCTGGACCTAGAGTCTGTCTCACACTTCTCAAAAATCAAAATTAATAGTTTTCAGACTTACCCCAAATTCGGATGTGGGCATGTATGGTCTTTTCAACAATTTCCCCTTGGGTCCAGAACCAACCTGGTCTGGCCGCTGGGCTTTAATTATAATGAGTACTGATCAGTCGTGGCCTAGCCGAGCTGAGTGCCGGTCTGGCTGCTGCCGAAGTGGCTGGGCCGGGTTCAGTGCCGAGGTGGCTGGGCCGACTGGGTGCCGGTCTGGCTGCTGCCGAAACCTGGATACTGGCTGGCTGAAGCCTGGGTACTAGCTGGCTGGCCCTTGAATATAAACCACAATTTTTGGTTAATTGGCGGTGGTTGCCAAATCTTTAACCAACAGGGTCTCCTCTGGGGACCCTTTAAGCACAAAACAAATTGGAATACTTGGACTAAGGTTAAGGACCCAGTTCCTCACAATTTTACCTTTGAGGCTGTATTTGCTAAGAAACAAGCTTCAGGGCGAAAGCTCCGCCGTCTTAGAGGATTTGTCCTCGAATTCTGGCAAAATTCCGCAAGAACCGGGCTAGAAATTAGTCCTTGGGGGTTTGAAATAGACCCCAAAACCACAATGGATCACAATGTAATGGCTAGGCCCGAGGGGGATTTTCGATAAACCAATCCAGGTTGTAAATCCGCCCGAAGAGACTAGTCACAAAGAATTATGATATCACAATGCAAAAGACTCTAAACTCCACGTGGACTTAGAAAGGGTGGGAATGGTGTACTAATGAACGCCACAAGTTGATTCAAAATACTCTTCCAAGACACAAGTGTAGAAAAAGGCTTGGAGTGTACCAACAAGGTTGGTGAAGCTCTTGCCCTTGGAGTGCACAAGAAATCCAAAACTTGTAAGTCGGTGTAGACTAAGAGAATGGAATGAGAAGGTTGTAGAATGATAATGGTAGATGAAAATAGTGTAGAATGGATTGACAATGGCTAAGAATTGTGATGGTATTGGAATGGTATATGCGTATTGAATTGATAATGGTGTGAAGTGAGGGGAGGGGGAGGCCTTTTATACATTTCTAAGGCCTCCTCCCCCCTCAAATTACTTGCTAAGTAATCTAAAAAGTCAACTTTAACCTTTAAAAATCTACACTACTGCTGTGATCACTCTATCTTTTGGAGAAATAGTCCGATCGCCAAACGGACAATGCCAATGGCTTCAGAAGCCCCAAATTAGTCTAGGGGAACCCCTACCCCTTACTTCCAGAACCTAATTGAGCTCAAAAGCTAACATTTATGAACCGGTAAAAAGGGTAGAAAATCCATCTTTTGGAATTGATTTTTCCCAAAGGTTTTGACTAGCCAGGGTTGTCGGGAAGGTTCAAGAATGTTGGAAAAGAGTCTAAGTTGACTCAAATCGGACATCGTATGCTCCCAAAACGTCGGTCAACTTACCAAGATTTTGGTAAAACCCTAGAAAGTTGTTGCCGCCGCTGATTTTGGTACTTGCCGTTGTCAGAATGTCTTGAAATTTGGCGGGACGCTTATTTATGCTAAAATATGCTATTCTAATTTTTAGTGGGATTTTACCATCACCGGGGAATTTTCTACGAATTTCCAATTGCCGGTGAAAGTAGTTGACTTCCCATGGAGTCATTTCTGTAATCCAAAAAATCACGAAACTTTTAGGGGATCTTCTAGGAAGCCCCCTGATGACAAGTGCAAAGTTCCGCTAGAAACATACACTGTCTAATTAAAGTAGAAATTGTACTAGGGTGGAATTAATTCCTCCGGGGAAGAATCATTCCCGTAAGGGAATCTCCATGAGTTGAGTTAATTCCTCCGGGGAGGAATCATTCACGTATAAGGGAATCTTCATGAATTGGCTTCGCTGTGACGCTCTTGAGTGACTACCGGAATCTCGTGACCTCTACTTAGCCCCATTCCGCTAAGATTCTTCCTGAGAAGTCCGATAGGGCTTGTCTTGACACTCTTGCAGCAAGTTGTCTTCCGATTGTCAGTTCATGCTATCTCCTGGCAAGCGTGTAATATCATTCCTAATCATCTGATAAGATGTGGACCTTGACTCTAAAGAGCCTTTTAAGGCACTTTGGGGTAATTCTAACCAATTCCGTATTTCCACTGGGGATTGTATCAATCCTACTACAAATACTCTTTTTAGTTGATTTTTAACCATAATAACCCTAAATATGAGCAGTAAGCGAAAAAAAAGAAAATCCAAGGCCTGAGTGACAATGACGGGGCTCACAGAGGGCGGAGCTTCAGACCTGCACAAGGCCACGACAACGACATCAATAAGAGCGGCAATTTGAGTTTTTCGGCAAGAAAGCAGACCTCAAGAAATAGAAATCGGAGAGCAACTCACCAGCACCAGTAAGCTATGGAGGAGCAGGGCATGAAGTCCGGCAGCACACTCATCAAACGAGCAAGAGTAACGTCGTTTCCAACAAGCGATGAGTTACTAAACTCGAAAGCGCACATGCAGCTTATGAAGACTCGGGAAGGAGGAAGATCGAATGTGGAGGACGCGCCTTCGCCTAGAGCAACGGACAGATGCGGGCGCGCCATCGACGCGGAAAGGTTCGAGATTTTGAAAAAAATTTGAAGTGCTCCATCTGCTGGACCGACCCGCGCGCTTCTGCAGCCCGCCTGCGCCGATGACGGAACCCTAACGCACCCAACGGCCACCGGGTGCGGTCGCTTTTAGAAGCACTACCTCTCCCTTTTGGGCAGCCACTGACACGCAATGGGAACTGTGTACAGTGGTTTTTGAACTTATAGCTGCTTTGTTCTAAGAAGGTGACACTCATGTGTAGACTCTGGAAGAGTCGGTTTTGGAGCACCTGACATGCTCTTCTGCTTTGTACTACTGAGCATGTTCACTCTCTTATGACACATGTTTTGAAACGCTGTAGTCACTTTACGGGCTTGTCAGATGCCATTACGGCTGCACCATGTGCACATGAATGCCTACCTATGAAGCTTGCAGTTCAAAAAATCGTAAGTAATTCATATGGATGCCAAAATTTTTGAAAAAAACACCATGCATCCGCTCTGAATTTGCCTTCCACTGAAAAATGTCTGCATAATTTTCCACTTCGTACATTTCACCTGAGCCCCTGGTTTCTACTTAGATGCTCCATTTCTGAGCCTCTTACCATATAAGTTAGACTTGGAGGAGGGCAAAAAAAGGCATGTAGAAGGAGAGCAAAGCCCGAGAAGGAGGCGCTTTTTTCACTAAGGTAGAAGCACCTAAAATGGACACTTATCCTGCATCTTTTGGTCTCAAGGGTGCATAGAGAGAAAAATGATGTGCTCTTGTTAGAAAATGGTTTAGGTGACCAAGAAAATTAGTTTCATATTTTTCAGAGCTTATATGAATATAATATGAATTTTTGAAAACAATTGTATAGATGTACTTACTGGGGATACTAGACTAGGGGACACTAAACTAACATCAAAGTACGCACAAAAACACCCAAAAGCGACACACTCTAACCTTGATACTATGTGGATGATTGGCCACTTTTTGGAAGAGTGACAACTTCTTAGAACCTCACTTGTCTAGTTTAGAAACCCACATGTCTTTTTCGAGGTCACTTGTACTTGGATTTTAGGTTCTTTTCTAGGTGTCCATGAATGTTTAGTGTTTCATTTGGGTGCCTCTACCTTAAATCCTCAACAACAAGGGGCATTGCTTGGTCAAACATAATTTGATAGAATGAAGAATGCATAAGGCTTAATTAGCTTATGTGGATGAAATTGCGTAAATGAGCAATAAACCTTGGATAATTGTGATGAATATAACTTGATTGAATGAACAATGCTTAAGGCTCAATTATGTGGATAAAATGGTCTAATTGAACAAAAAATCCTATTTAAGATGGGGACTATCCACTCAAGAAATGAATGAGACATTTTTCCACCAAAGGTTTTACATAGAAATCCTTGGAGGAAGTCAACACAATATACTTAGAGGGTAATATTGACACTATGTTACTATCATTTTTGGTCTAATATTATATATATTTTGTTCTACATCAAATCTAAGGAATTGATGCAAGGATATTTATTGGAAAAATCCTAAAGGTTAGGAAAACTTTTTTAAGTTATAAGGTAGGATGTTTTAAAAGTGATTGGGCTCTAAAATTGCCTATCTTATGAAATGTACACTATTTGTTCATGTTTTTTCATAGTTTTTGGCAATGTACATATAATCTACATTTTAGAAAGTGGCTAATTTAAGATACTTATGCCACCTACAATATAGTTACTTATAGCATATATATACTATTAACATAGAAGGTTACTATAATATAGACACTTGTATGATAGGTGTGTAGTCTTCTAAACTCATAGGCTTCCACTTTTATGCTCACATAATAGCAACCTTTAGATGTCAATTCCACTTGTCTTTCAAGGAAATTCACTAAGAAATATTTCTAGATGTTTTACCTCCCATCAAGTTTCAACCCTAAATATAAATAAATCATCTCATTTCAAAGAGTCAAATTGAAAACCAAACCAAAGGCTTTACGTTGGCAAACATTTGTAAACTTTTTTTGCTCTCATGGTAAACAAAATCAGCTTAGTGCTTTTTGAGCAATAAATTTGCCAAAAAGTAATACCAAAATTTTACACAAGAATTTATAAAGATAGTATTTTTTCTAAAGGCACAACATTGTTAACCCATAAAGGTTTTTGACTAGGTTTTCGCCAAAATGCTCCAAAACTGCCATTTTAAACATGAGTACCAAATTTTAGAAAAAACAAAATTTCTAGAGATATGTAATTGTAGGATCTTGTAGTCAGTTGGTTCAAGAAGATGTGGAAAAAATTTCAAAAATTTATCCCTTGAAGATTGTAAGATATTAGTATTTGAATCATTAGGGGAGATTTGATGACATTCAAAGACTGTGTGTTCTCTTGAGTTTGGGGACCTTAGGAGTGTGTTACATCAGCAATGTGATGTAGTTGACAAATTGCCACATCAGAAAGTAGTAATTTTTTTTAATTTTTTTTAAATTTGAAATTTAAAAGACAAAAAATTTAGGTTTCTTAATACTTTTTGGAATTTATGGAATTCTTTTTTTGAAATATTTGAAAATTCAGTGATTATGGATTGATTTAGTGTTTCAAAACATATAGGGGAATAGATAGGGGAAGGCCATGAAACAACCTTCCCTTCTCCTCAAATCTCCCCTAATATGACAAATATTTTTTTTTGTCCCTCCCCAAAACTAGGGCAATTGCTCTTCACATGGTCACATTTGTATTATTAAATGTCCAAAATGGTAGTTAGTCGTTGAATTTGTTCTTCAAAGCAAGGTCACTACATGCTTGAAAATTCCAAATCATTTGGAATTATACAACATATAGGAAAAAAATAGTAAATAGAGAAATAAAAAATGATTCAAAATACTAAATTATTAACAATTTATTTATGGAGTTGAAAAATGCCAATTCCAATGGTGTTAATGTTGTAGTAAACAATCTACTTCTTCTTCTTCTTCTTCTTCTTCTTTTCAAAATATTAAAAATTGAATAAAATAAAATACTTCTAAGTTTACCTTAGAGTAGAGATTCCATAATTACTTGCAAACTACCCACAATCTAAAACTCTTTATAACTTTCATCTCATTAATCAAAATGGAATCAAATTCAAAGATTTTCATCAATATATAAATCTAATAAACCAATTTCAAATTTTGATTTCTCAAAAAATGATTTTAAAAGCAGTTTTGTTTAGCTACTTGGGCTACCCACTAAGCAATGAAAACCAACACTTATCATGTAATGACTTTTTGCCCAAGAAGTCAAAAGATATCAAAGTTGTTGGGCCTTAAAGCTATTCCTTGGACACATGTTGTGTGAAAATTTCAAAGAAAAAAACAAAAAAACTCTACCTATAATAAGCTACCTAAAATTGCTATATTGCTTAAAAAATGCAATTTAGGGCTTTAGAGGTTAAGTTGCTACAAAGTCTCAAATGTTATAACTCTTGTAATAAGTCTTAGGATGAATAATGAATTTACATCATTTGGATAGCTAATGAGTTTCATCTATAAATATGTATGTAACTATCCAAAATAAATAATTTTATATAAAAAAATACTAATGTCAATTTTGTTAAAGTGATGTAAGGCTTGTGACGAAAAAATTTACCAAATGGCTAAACAATGCTCTAACAAATATGATACTTAGGTTTTAGATTATTTTACTTGAAACTTTTGCTAAAATAGTAGAATATGCCAATTTAACAAAAGTGCCTTCTACCTCATTTCATTCAAGTGCTGATTGAAAGAAAGTATACATCAAGAAACTGATTTGAAGACTTTAATTTCTTCAACGTCGCTATATCTATTATATAAACTTATACATAGTATTACAAAACCTTATCACATATTCATCTTCATGGATGGTTACATTCTCATCCTTATACATTTTCATTTAAAATTCAAAGATATTGTTATTTAAGGTTTCATTACATCAACTTTTAAGCATGGTAAATTTAGGTATTGAAATAGTTTGAATTGGTATTGAACACTCCTCATCTCAAGTCTTGGTGCACCCAATTGATATTTATAAGGAATAGATTCCTTGATGTTGAGTATAGATCAATCTAAAATACACTAGATTTTATCCATAAAGTAAAGTTTATCAACTAGATATTCACATAAAAGGATTTTTGGCCCCCAAGAAGACTATTTCAAGGGTGTTTCCAGAAACTTTCCCACTACTGCAGACCAGCCCCTTGCTGGTCTGAATTTTTAAATTTTGAAAATAATTTAATTTAAATTAAAAAAATTGAGATTGTTTAAAAAATAAAAATAATAATTTAAGAAAATATTTTTTTTCAAGAAAGTATTTTTAAAATATTACATAATTAATTAATTAGTATTTTCTGATGTGGTAGTCGCTCAACCACATCAACATTGCGTTCTCACCGTTCCTAATGTATTCCTAGCGTTTGGAAATTTGCAATCTTGTAAAGCAATTGAAAATCCTCTCATGCTAGAAATTCTTTAACTTTAGATTTAAAATGTCAAGTACACCATTTACTAAAAGCCTTCCAAATAAACATTTGAACATGGTGATTATTATTAAACATTCTAAGTTTTTGATGGGTTGCATTAGCAATTAAAGGAAGATCCTAAATTATCTTAGAATTTTAATATGTACTTAGTTTTGGTTACCATAAGAATTATCTAGGAATATACATAGATGGTATTAATTACTCAATTGGTTATTGGTACTTCCAATATCAACCCTAGGTTTCCATGAATTTTAAGTGAAAATTACCAAGATAAGAATGATTAAAGCGATAAGAGTGATTTCCACAACTATAGCAAAATTATTTGTACTTACCTTGTGCAATACAAAATTATAGAATCCTACCTATGCCATGCCTCTTGGTGTTTTTTCATCCCATTTTTTTTATAGTATTGAAAGTATTTGACCATGTGAAATCTCCAAAGATTCATGAAGTTAAAGCAAAAGTAAAAAAAACCTATCCATCTTGTGTTCTACACAATGCTCCTAAAGGCAAAGTAATTGACACTAAAACTACAAACCTCAATGAGTAAGGAACTTTAAATAATATTTAATGACATGGTAAGGATTTGTGTTGGGTGGTATATAACATTTTATGGATGCAAATGTTGGATATTTTGATAGTATTGGGCCTCTTACTAGATGATTGCTAATGATATAAAATTAATATTTCAATAGTTTAGGATTTGAATCACTATTTGGGGTGTAGTGGTTGTCACCCCTGGTTTGTATTATTTGCCCCCCTCTCTCAAAAAGATTAGAGGACATAGATTATTTTTTTAAATGCTTACCTTGCTTATCATCATTGATTTTACCAAAAAATCACAAGCCATTGATCTCATAAGATTTTATCGGAGTTGTCCAATATTGTCAGATACGAATACAAAAATGAATATCAAATACATATATTGTACTATATATAAATATGTACAATGAATATGGATATATATATATGGATTTTAATACGGATACAAGATATGGGATAATTGTCCTATATTGTTTATTAGTTACAGTGATCTTTGGAAATTACAAGAACAGAGGAAGGGGGGGGGAGGTAATAAAAAGTTTAAAATTTAAAAATTTAAAAATATTTTGGATAAGGGGGAGGGGGGTAAGGTGAAAAATTTTAAAATTTTAAATTTTTTATAGGTGCAATTATTGCCTTTTTTGGGTGTACAATTTGTAACTATATGATACACTCTAAAGAAGCAGTAACTACCTGCATCATTACCGCATTATCACTTTATTGACTATAGGTTCTTTAGCTTTAACTATGAAGTATTGATACATAAAAATACCACTTTAGATGTGGCTATAGATGACACTATCTTTGTTGTAGTGTGTGTTGTCTTATTTGAGTTTATTGGATTTTTTATGGTTGTTAATTGTTATTGTTCTAGTATTTATTAGATTTTTTGTAATTAGTAAAAAGTTCAATGTCACTACAATATTGTACATATTGTAGTTATTATATAGTTTGGATTGTGAAGTTGTTTAAATGTGTATGTACATCTATGTATGTATGTTTTTTAAGAGTGGGAGTTTATAAGAGCTAGAGGTTGTGATTTAAAGTAAAGTGGGTTTTGTTGCTTGTGCAATGATTGATAATGCTAATGTGTATTGTTTGATTATTTTCAAGAATGTAATCAATTTAGGTATTATGTGTTCTAGTGGTTTATTATTTAAAAAAATTAAAAAAATCTTTGATTTGTGGAGGAAAAGCATCTCAATTTGGTATAGAAGAGGATTTATTTTTGAATTTCAAGAATTGATTTCTCATGCCTTTGGATGCAAAGTGCTTTAATGCGTGATTTGGTGCACTATAATATGACATATAGGGAAGTATTTGTTTAGATTAGGTTGTATAGTTGACAAAGTATGAAGGAATACCATGTCAACTAAAAATAAGTATTGTGAACAAATCTCTGTATTGACCATATTTGAATTTTAAGAGAAGTATAATTTTGTTCATTTGAAATTTGAGGGTTTGTCCAAAAGTGATTTGGTAGGTCATAGGGTTTACTTTCTATCTCAAGATTTGTTGAACTTAATTTCATAAGTCAAGAACAAGATCTAAAAGCATCCCCATGCCAAACCCCTCAAGTAGGGCCGCAAGTGGGGTTTGACATGGACTGATGGCTAATGAAGGTACTTCATGCTCCATGCCTACATTGTGAATTCAACGCCTTCCAAGCCAAATAACTACTTTTATGAAGCCAGGTGAAAGATGTTAGGTCAAGTGTTGGGCCTCCGAGCTCCAAATGGCTGAACATTCCCTGAGAGTGTGCCAGAATTGAGCAAATCAAGGTATAGTGAGCCATGGGGAATACACACAACAATTCAATGCCATTGTTACTTTGAAGTGTTTGTTGGCTAAATTTTTTGTTTGGAGTGCCTAGTATGGGGCAGTTCACAAGGCAAACATGCTACATTATCATTTTTCAGCCCTTTGGCGTGCATGCATGGAGATGCTCTAAGTTATATTAGACCATCCCTATGCCTGCTCTTCAAAGCAATACTTTAAACATTTTGGACCACTGATGTTCCTTGTCATAGGAAGATCATTGGTCCAGAATGTTTATTATGTGGCATTTGAAGAGTAGGCATGGGGATGTTCTCAAGGTTGAAAATGCAAAACTAGTTACAAAAGATGTAAGTTACTCCATAACATTCAGTAGCCTTCTCAGTGGCTACCTTTGCTTCATGCGAGTTCAGAATGAACAAATTTCATCTTCCCTTGAGGGTGTCCTTAGCATATAGATTAGTGGGCAGTAGGAAGGTAGGAACTCAGATGTCAGCTGGGGGAGTGTAATTTGGGTAGGGCCACTTGTCATTCATTTGGAAACAATTGAAACAAGATTTCATTGCTAGGTCCTGTTAGTTATAACTCACTGGAAATACATGGCCTGCTAAGACAACACTGACAGACGGAAAGGACAGGAGGGCCACCTCAAATATGTTTCCAAATAGCTGTTCATGATGATTTTTCTAAAATCAGACATGAGTCCCCACTCCTACGACTTAATATGTTGATTCAGGGCCTCAGTTTGGTTACAAACTAAATGTGAAATTAGAATTTGCGAACTTATTCAGGTTTGTGTGGAGGAAAAAAAATCAAAGTTTTCTTAGGTGGTCCAATGACTGACAGACAAAACACCCACCAACTAAGTCCATACTTAAAACTTCAATTACTAACTACAACGGATAATCAGTCCATTAACATCACTCACATTAGTTCACTGCATGCAGTGACTCAGTGAGTACTACTTGTGCACAGGGTCCTAAATATTTTTTTGACGAAGCCTGCCTGCCCTGCCCTCCCAACCCGCTGATCCTGATATCCTGCCCCACCAGCACTGTAAAATCAGTAGTTACTGATATGGTGTGGAATATTCCACACCATTCCATCCACGGGAAGGCAACTCTTCTCACTGCTACTGAATGTTATGTCCCAAATGATTTCAAATCTGAAATATCCCATAGCTCTTTGTAATATTTAATGTCTATAATCTGACAAGTGTATAGTATAAGTCCTGGACTTGTGCATAAAATATCAATTTGAACCAGGGCTTTTTTTTTTGGACCAGTGTCCCCCCTACTGGCCTCACTGCAGTGGCCAGATTTTGGAGGGACTAACCAATAGTGGTCAGAATTCTGACAAACTGGCGAAATTTCGCCAGAAAAAAAAGCCCTGATTTGAACTAACATCATGGGTAAAGAACAAAGTTTACTGGCTGAGACTCGGACTACGACTTCAAGCCATGCACACGGTAGATTCGTTTCATTTGTTTCAAAAAAGAAAAAGAAAAAGATATGCACACGGTATTCTGGAAACCTCTCAATCAAGTGCTTTAATACCCTGCACTGAACTGTAAAAGTCAGTAGGCATACATTGTGCATTGTGCTCTGACTTGTACGTCTATAAACTTTGTCAACTCAATTATTATGAAGGTCTATACCATTTAGATCATGAAGAACCAATTGAATGTGGCAAATGATTACCCAAATCCCGCAGCGTTTGTCTAACATGACGTAACCATGCATGGAAGTCAGAAATTTCTACAAAGAGTCTGACTGTAAAGTTAAGACCTTGGACTCTGGGTGCGGATCCGGAGGTGCACTCTTATTCTCTTAAACAATGGGCTGGTCCCTTCTGTTCTACAAAGTGAAAAGAAAAGCAGCAGAAAATGTGGATAGATGAGGTACTGACTCACGTACAGTGTAGAAGACGGCAATCAATGACTTGGGTAACACATCGAATCCGGATCAATGGTGCTCACTAAGTTAAGTTCGGTAGAGTTTTGTGTTAGAAACTCACAGAGTATGCAGTAGTTGTTTGCCCCTGACTGTAGTCTCTGCAGTTGTTGCGTAGCCATCCTCTACATCTCTGGATGTAAATGAGGTGTACCGTTACAAGCAGCTGAGAAATGCATAATTGTATACCTCGAGCCCTAGTTAGTGAGGAATTCAGCTTCATGTGTAGAGAGGACTGAACTACAGATCGAGTACTGACTTCTCTGCGATTTCAGCATTGAAAGGATCACTTCAGCGACAATAAAAGGAAAGAAACATAAGAAATGTATGACCGCCTCCTTAGGCATTCTCACCTTGCTGCTTCATCGACACGGGTTTCTCCATCTCGAGATGTGTTTGTTACATGGACAGAAAATATACTTTCAAAAGAGCGAAGAATTGTAAATCAACGTGAGCATAATATACTGCGGTCATGACCTCCAATCAAAACTCTGATGATAGATAATCGAAAGCTCATAACTCGTTCATTTACTGTAGAAACCATTTAAGATGTTGGAACAGTCTCGCAAAGTGGTAACTGCAGCTCTGGCGTTAGCGGATACATACACAGATACATAGACACATGGATTTGTAACATTGTTGCATATGTGAGGATAGACGTAAAAGAAAAGCTGAATTTAATTAATTGATCGATCCTTCTCTACCAGCTCTTTCAAATGTAGCGGTATCGGGCTCGGAACCGTGTGGACATGCACAGATGCACTGGTACACCTTCAAAACGGAAACGAAGCATCGAAGTACTATACAGCTGCAAGTCCGAGTGCACCGTTTTGTTACCATCTCCCACGTGCACTATCTCCATCCAGAGTCAGTCATGCGATGGAGTCACTGAATGATAACACTTTGAACATTGTTAACTGTGTTAGAGAACAGTGCTTTAGCATTCCACAGCTCAGAAGATACTTGCTCTACACTTCACATGCACGATTCATATATCAACATGCATGAATGATCTGCACCCAGCCATAAGAATGATCCTGGCATTGTTTTTAAAACTTCCAAACTCCACAAGTTAATGAGATAATTTCAATGTGATATCATCAAGCTAGCTACACTGCCACACGTCTCTTCCGAGAGATCTCATACCTTGAATTGAAGCCGCGCCTTCAGTACGTACTGCCGCTAAACTCATCAATGCAGAGGGCATTTGCCATGCTCTAGCAAGAGTGCTTATATTTTAGTCAGTACGTAATTAAGCCCATCGATGATAGGAACCTTCGGCTATTTCCATATCCACTAGATCCTGCATTTGCCATATCAATACTTGTCAATGAGTAGTCAAGAGTTGCAGATTGCTACGGCGCGGTGCTCTTCAGAAATACGGTGCTTATCAGATTTTACGGTAACGAATCCAGCACTCGATCGAAGACACTACGTTCTGATAGTACGTGTAGAGTCTACGGAAAACCATCGCTTAATTAGGTGTGACTAGACTGAAAATATGAATTACTCATGGATTTTGAAATTAAGCTACATCAGTTTCCCTTTAAAACGGGTTGAAATGATATTGTCAGACTTGTGCGGTGGCTTGGACAAGCCTCAACGTGGATGTGGATGTACTGATCTTCGTTTTGTAACAGCTAAATGCGTTAAGTGTTGCGATCTAAGTTTCTTAACTACAGTTTCCAGTGCTATAACGTACTGGGAACCAATTGAAGACGGTCACAATTGAATGATACAAAGTTTTGGGCAGATACTGCCGCTATGAATCTCATGACTCACAAGTTTGCATTACCTACCTAATTTCTTGAACCCTTGGGCCGAGATTTGAACGGCAATCCCCTCGATTTGGACGTCCGATCCATGATGTTTACAATGTGCAGGCAGGAGTCGTTGACAGCTCCAACCGAATGTCATTCTACATTTCCCTGTACTATGTTACCCGCACCTCTTCGAACCTAATTATATGTTGGAGATCGTCTCCTACTTGCCGTCTACTTCCAATTGCAAGAATAATTCAGGGACCTGCCAATGCATATCCAAAATCAGCACTGAATTCCAAGCATTCATCAGATCCAACCTAGCCTTCTTCTTTAGTGCGGTAACCGGCTTTTTTTTTTGGACCAGTGTCCCCTGTGCTGGCCTCACTGCAGAGGCCAGAATTTGGAGGGACGAACTAGCAGAGGTCAGATTTCTGACAAACTGGCGAAATTTCGCCAGAAAAAAAAAGCCCTGGTGCGGTTGTAGGCGATCGACTATAATTGTCCCTCGCGCTCAATCCCTGTGAACTCTCCCGTCTACGCGTCCTTACTCTTGATGCATGAACGATAATTGCAAGCAAAGCAGCGGCCCGTGCCAACTTCAAAACGGAGATCTTCATGTGCTCATCTCTCCAAGCGACGTACCACTCGTCCCGCACACCGCCACAGCCTTTTGAAGAGCGCTTAAGACGCTCGCGCCATCCAGAAAAACTTAAAAAGAAGCCGTGGACGGAATCACCCCAAACAAAGCTCCGAGCTTCAGATTCTTTTATTAGGATCCACCAGGCAGACCTCCAATTCAACAAACAAACGAAACCCTAATATGGTCCAAACCGATTTCTAATCCGGGTGTATAACAGACCCCCAGAGTCCCAGACTCTCTCCATTCCGGAAGTCAAAACAAAACCGCAAGTGTAAAATTAAACATTCGTCGGATCACCCAGTTTGTTTTGTTTCGATTTTTGGCGCAAATCACACAGATTCTACTGATAGAGCTTCCCCTTCACGCACCCCAAGTCCCCAACGTCCCCAACTCCCCGTTTCCCAAGACGGATTGAAGACTCTGACACCAATTATTCTCAGAACAAACAAATTAAAGTCCTCGTTCGTGACCGGAAACATAGGACTTCATCCCCACCAGACTGAAAATCGATGGTGTGAAAGCTGCAGCGAGGTGCACACTCTTCGAAAAGGATCTAGGACGCTAGCTCAGGAAAAGCTTAAAAAAAGAATTTTAATGTAAACGCTTAAGAAACGCTCGAGGCTGCCAAATCGGGAGCGCCACCGTGATCAACGGGACAGTTAGGAATGTTTTTCCTTTCCTTTTCTTTTTCTTCCTTCTCCGCTTGCTTTTTTTAGGGTTTCCGTCGGAGGACTGGTGGGTGGGTGGGAGGGAGGGCGTGGTGGAGCCCCCTGGCGGCCGTGCTGCCTGACAAGCCAAAGCCCTTGTTTCTTATTTTAGGGTTTCCCCACCACTCCAGCCTGGTTTCCTCCATCATGGATCATGCCCATGATTATTGCCCATGTGACTTGGGATTTGATTTCCACCACTTGGGACCTTATTCAATTTCCTCAAAGCAGCAATTTTTTGGTTATAATTCCTCATTGGCGGAAAATAACAATTTGATTCATTTTACCTCATTTGCGTGTAACCTCATTTGGGTGTAAGGTGTTAACCCCTAAAGGATCAAATTGCATTTTTTGGTAATGTAGCAATTTTGGGCAACTCACTACAAATGAAATTTTTATTCTTTTTCTTTGAAATTTTCACACAACATGCACCCAAGGAGTAGCTTTAAGGTCCAACAAGTTTCATAACATTTGACTACATAGTCAAAAAGCTATTGCATGATATGTGATTTCCTTCTATCTCTGGGCAACGTGGGCAGATAAAAAAATTTCTTTAAAAATAATTTTTTGAAAAAATGAAATGTTCAAATATTTTATTTAGAATTTTGTGTATGCAAGAATCTTTGAATCATTCCATTTGGATTAGTGAGTCAAAAGTTATGAGGAGGTTTAGTTTGAGGTAGTTTGTAGCTAGTTACAAAATTCCTACACTACAAAAAAAGTTTGAAATCCTTTATTTAATTGAATTTTTAATAGTTTTGGATTAAAATAATTGAAATAGGTGAAGATTTTTTATTACAACATTTTAACCATTGGGATCAGAATTTTTCAATTCCATAAATAAATTGTTTACAATTTAGTGTTTTGGCT
This sequence comes from Thuidium tamariscinum, assembly GCA_947034885.2. Classification (NCBI taxonomy): domain Eukaryota; kingdom Viridiplantae; phylum Streptophyta; class Bryopsida; order Hypnales; family Thuidiaceae; genus Thuidium; species Thuidium tamariscinum. The sequence continues at coordinate 16,035,945 of OX344757.2, forward strand.
CATTTTCTACTTCTTTGTACTTGTTATTTTTTTCCTCTATATTTTACAACTCGAAATGATTTGAAATTTTTTTCTCTATAGCCAACTTGACTTTAAGAATGAATCCAAAGAGTAACCACCAATTTGATCTTTTTTGCATACAAATGTAACCTTGTGAAGTGCAGCTGCCTGGATTTCCACAGTGGTTAAAAAAAGGATTTTTGTCACTTCAAACACTATTATCTTGTAATCTACACGGCGGAAATTGCTGAAATTTTTTCCACATATTTTTTAAGTTGTGCTCAAAAGATCCTATGGTTACTTTTGTACAAAAATGTTTTTTTCTTAAAATTTGGTAGTTGTCTAAAAAACAGTGACAGTTTTGAAGCGGTTTTGGTGAAAACATAGTCAAAACCTTTAGGGATTAAGCTATATATAAAAATCACATTTGATTGGGACTGGAAAACCCCAATGCAACCATGTACACGGTGTAGAGAAACCTATTTTGGATACCCCCTTAGGTAGCTTTATATGGTGAAAAATACTAAAATAGTAGACAATAGTTGTATGTATTGTTCATTGGAAAAGATTCTCTTTTTCCACCTTCTCATCTACTCATCTCTCTTTGTTTTCTTAGGAGAGAAAAACCATTGTAAATAAATTATGAGAGTAGGATGGATTCAAATGAATAATTTACATTGATAATGAATAAAATACTCATTTTTCAAAAAAAATTGTTTTTCTTTTCATTCCTCCCTGTTTCCAGACACATTGAATTTGATTTCTCAATGATTTTCCCACATCCAACATGTTGAAATGCTTAACCCTTTAAACAACCAATACATTTATAAGTCCAAAATTGCTTAATACTTGTCTCCAAAACAAGGTCAAAAGCTTCTTAAATACTTATTTTTTAACAATTTCAACTACATGTATGTTTGTTTAACATGTTCAAGTATATCGTCTCCAAATTTTTGAATGAATATCTTCACCAATTGCAACTTCAATGTGTATAAACTTCAAAATGTAGGTTTTTTTAGTCTTTACAAAAGGTGGAGTTTTATCTTGTAACATTTTTAGGAAAATACATGTATATGCTATAACTTGTGCATTTTAGTCAATATATTTGAAAATGGATCAAAAATATATGCAAGAAATTTTAACCAAGAAAACTTTCACATTCAATTTTTTTGAATTGTAAAGTGAAAAATGTTACTAAATGAAAGAGCAACAATACTAGTGTGTGAGCATGAACATGCGAGCATGTGAGCTTCTAATATGTATATAAGTAGATATACCACCACCTTTGAAGGTGTTTATAGTAAAAATACCTATAATATAGGTACCTATAATATAAATATACTCTTATCATAGAAGGTTTCAATAGTATAAGCACTTATACTATAGGTGTATGATCTTTGAGGCTCATAAGTTCATACTTGTATACTCATATATTAGCAACCCTCAATGAAAGAGAACACTAATATGCTAATAAATTTTGGAATAATTTGAGAATTGTTAATCCCAAATTCCCAATGGTGAAAAATTGAAAATGTTCTATTAAACAATTTATTTCATTAATGTTCATTTTCATTTGAAATTTAAAAAAATTGAGAGCAAAAGATGATTTAATATATTTTTTCTACCTTCATTACCTACAAATTAAAACTCTTCATATTTTTTACCTCATTATTCAAAGTTGAATGGTTTGATATTGGGGATAGGTATCAATCTATACAATATATTAGTTCTTATTATATCTATATTAGTTTCTTTGGCATTGTTTATATTATTCTTATTAGAATAAATACAATTTTTAAAAAATCAATTTTTAATTTCTCTAAAATATAAGATATTCTTCTATAAGGGTAAGGCTCAATTTCTTTAGACAATTTGGTAGAATAGAATATTGTAAGAGTCATTAAGAGTATTTTGAGAATAAATTTGAAATATTTTACCTTTATAAATCTCCTTTTTAATTCTATGTAAACAAAACAAAATTATTTAAAAGAAAAAATGATAGTGACTTTCTAAAAAATAAACTAACTAATTACATTAGAAATAAAAGAGAAAACAAATCAAAATATTGAATACAATAGAAGGGGCCTTACTCCAAAATTTTCATTTGAAATATTTCAATATTTGTTTGGCATACATTTTTTATATTGAAAATACATAATTCATTTCAACATTGGTTTTATATAAAATGTTTAAATATACAAACTCATAATTATGCATATCATTACAAAATACAAAACTTGCACTACAATGTGAAACAAAAAGGAAGAGGTGTTTTAATTGTATGGATTTCTAGTACCACTTTTTATTCTTTAATATCAATAGAATTTCCACCCAATAACCTTATTGATCCAAAAAACATATTTGAAAGACAACAACATTGATTTTGAAGGAACCTTGATTTCAATATGTTCACTTTGTGTAATCACAAAGGTAGATGAAAGGTAATAATATGAAACAAAAAAAATGCAACATGTCAACATCACATACTAGATCAATAAGACGTCAAGACACAACAAATCCAATATGATGTCGCACAAAAGAATGCACACCAATAATTGCAACGTCACATAGTGACTATTATACAAAGGTTTATTCTTTATCATGCCCAAGATCATGCCACATTAGCGAGTAACAATGTAACATGGATTCCAATGTACTTTACCATGCATTGTTTGAACATTGTATGGATGATAATTATTAACATTGTAAACACTAATGATAGTTGTACCAATTAAAAATTGACATTAGATTTTAATGGTAATATTTGTGTGTCTCACAATTAAATTATTCACTCTAGGCAAAAATTTAGATGTGGTAGTTTTCTATTGATATAATTTTCAAAGTATTTACTTAATCAATACAAGTAGACAATATTACAATGGTGTGAAACCAATGAAACTCTACATTGGAATTGTTGCTAAGATTGATTTCAAACCTTGAGGCAATAAGCACATCTAGAGATGCAAGGGCAAACAATCATCCCTTGAATTAAAGGGGTATGCAATTATATATCCAATTTTCTCCTAAAAAAAATGGTCAATTTGAAACTTACGGAAAAAAAGAGCAAAAATGTGTCAAAAAATGCCAAATTGTAATCATGGCCTTGCCCCCCTTTGCCACAATGTGTTCAAAACCTCATTTCATTTGTTGTGCAAAGCCAATACATACAAAAATTACATACCCAAAAATGGAAACGTAAAATTGGCCTCAATCTTTCAATTAAAGCCTACCAAATAAAGGAGCCAAAAGACATAAAACCTTCTTGAAAGAAAGGCTAGATAACCAATGGTAAAAACAAAACAAAACAAAAACACTACCTTTGATTAAAGTCCTTGACTACAAATGAGATAGTAAGATAATACTAGTCAAGATAGTTAATTACATAGCATTAGTTTATACTAAAAAGTGAGGGTGCAAAATTAATGTCATCTATGTTTGAGGAAATCTAGTCAACATTATAACATCCCAACATACTATATATTTATTTTAATAATTTATAAATATTGCAAGTTTTTTGATAAATTAGTATCACACTTACCAATAGGACAAATTAGTGTTCTTTGTAAAATTGAAAATAAATAATTATACAACAAGGCCTTTGTTCCATTAGTCCAAGTTTGCTTTTTGAGTAAGGTAAGAACTCAAGCTTCCTCTAGGTAGTTAAAGTAAACATACAAAATTGTACCAAAATTTCAAAACGACTACCTATTTTTGGAGGCAAAAGGATTTATTTGGTGTCTCAAAGTACCATTGATGTATAAGAGTAACCAAATGGAATTGAAGAGTCTTTTGAGGCAACTACACTGTAGTGGGAGTTGAAGAGTTTTTAAAGGAAGAAGTGTCACTTTAACCTAGAAAGGACGCCACAAACATTTAGAGTGTGATGAAAGACAAGGTATTTTCACATGTAGGATAGAAATATTCAATTTTTTTGTCGATTTGGAAAAAATCGACACTTTTTGAAAAAAATCTATTGAAATCAACAAAATTTTGTCAAAATCAATAAAAAAGTGATTGGATCAACGCAACCAAATCAACAAAGTAATTGGATTTTCTACTAGTTAATGCAACTATTCATCCTCAAAATTAGGGGTGGAAAGTAGAGATCTTCTACAATACTTTGACTTCAAATAAGTTATTTTGTTTTAGTTTTATTAGTACCAATGATTCCCATGGTTTTAGAAATGATGATTTCTCCAAGGACCATTGCGTCCTTCTAGGGTTAAGAAGAGTCAAGTGACACAAATACTTAGGTTTACTATGCTTTCAACTTTGAAAATTTATAAAATATTATGTGACTGTTCAAAAAATATGAAACAACTTGGGTTGGGTTTCTCTTGAGAAAGCTAAGAATTTCACACCAAAACGTCATCAATTTGACCATTGGGTTGTCCAGGGCAGAAAAAAGTGGCAGTTTTTGTATCTATGTAGAGCCTCCTCCTCTTCGGTCCAAAGTCAATAAAATGGCAGTTATGATCTGGGAAGAAAAAAGAGACTTCGAATGTTATAAAAATCCATTACTGACAAAAGGAATCAAGCAAGATGATTGTCTTTTGCATTCAGATGGGTCAACAATTGAATTGAACTGCCAAACTTGTCAAGATAAAAACAAAAGGCTGAAGCCTAGTTGCCGACAGTCAAAGGCTTGTATTCTCATTCTCATTTTTTTTAAACAAATGGACAATTTCCATTGTAAGATATTCTCATTATTTCATGGCAGCTTGCTCCTCAATCAAGGTAGACTGCTCTAAAAGTGACCACTTAACCCCAGAACAACCCTGCGGACACATTTTGTCCACGAGGAATCTTTGCAGCAGTTTCATGCAAAATCGCGCCTGAATTTTGGAAAGGTGTCAACTAGACAATTGCGGGGCTTCAAATGATGAATCTGAAGATGCAAAAAAATTTAAGATTTGACATGTCACCTATTTATGGTAGCAATTTAGGTGTCGCAGAGGTCTTGGACTGAGTAAGGGAAGGCTTGCCACCTCAGATGTTGTGCCTCTGGTGACGGGTGGCCCGACCCGGAGAAAGACCGTTGGGTCCCTGGTGTTCCGTCTTCTGTGACACTCTTCCCGCCATGCGCAAAACAATATTCTAATGAGAGCACTGAAGCCACTTTTGCCTCCAACAATTTGTAAACAATTTGCAGTACGCTCTCTGAAGGACTAGGGTTTGGTACTATCGAACGAGATTGCTTGGAGTCGTTGTTTTCTAGCTTAGGATTCGAGGAAGGACGTCTCAAGAGGAGGAGTGGAATTTTGGGGGGAAGCCAGGGTTTTGGTTGGCGATGGTGACGGAAGACTGGGGGCCTCGGCGAAGGCGGCGATGTCACAATCTCTGGGCAGGTGGAGATCGCTTCCGCATCATGAAACTAGATAGTGGGATTGAGGGCTGCATAGTTTCCAATTTTTTTTTGCGCCCACTACTTCTAATTGTTGAAGTAGTGCTTTTGGGCATACGTGCTGCAACGTTGAGCGACGAACGCCATGGCCGATTTATGCAGTCGTTTTGGATGCCAATTCCCAGAGTGTCGAGCGGAGCAAGCGCATACAATTTATACTTGGCTTGTGGGCATTCACGCTACTGTAGAACAAACAAAGAGGATCTTGAATTGTCTGGACAACGAGCATTTGTTATCGCTTCCTCGCTACTCAAGGATTCTGCAATTACCAGAGGTCTTACAAGCAACACATTTCAGGATTTTGTTTTATAGCAACATTGGTTTCATTTTGGGTTGGAAACGTAAACGAGACTTCCCGGACGAAGTTTTTCTTGTTGCCAGAGAGTTGTGGCCGGATGAGGATGAGCCCCCAATTGTCGGTTAAAGAGTCTGCTCGCCTCGCAGCACAAGGCAGACTACTCTTGCGATCCCCAGCATGCAAGCGAAGGATCAAGCGAAGGAACGAGAGTCGGAAGGTAGCAGAGGTGTTGGGCAAAACTTGCGCGACGGAAGATTCCGTAGCCCTTCACGTGTCGCCAGTAAGGGCAACAAGTGTCAGCCCGCAGAGTGCTTCACCAACCCTACTTCGCCCATCCAAAAATCGGAGGAGGCTAGACTTAGTCGCCATCGACCCACAGGTGCGACCAGAAGAAATCGAAGCAATTCCAGCTCCTCCGACAGCATATGTTCCACCGGGCGCTCCAAATTGCAACGTCGGCGGAAGAAAGAATTTTGCCGCAAACAAGCGGAAGACAAGTACCCGAGCAAAGGGGAGGCGGAAGGGCGATTTAGGGTTGCATGGCAATCTGGAGGTGGGACACGGGGGAGACTTGAATCACCTCCCCTTTAGCACCAAAGTGAATGATGTGGGTACTGGAGTGTGTGGGAAGGAGGGGGAAAAAACTACAGAGGGAGGGCAACAAATTCAGAAAAGGCGAGTGGGGCGCGGTAGGGGTCATGGTAGTTCACTGGAACACAAAAAAACAACGCAGGCAAATACGATTGGGAGGGGCCGAGGGCAGGGACGTGGTCGAGTAGTACGTCAAAAACAAATTGCGGCACTTGAGTCGTCGGAGAAGATCGAGACACTGCTCGGGTGGGTGAGACCGCAGATTGAAGTTCAGAGGCAGCATACACCGCGACCCGTTAGAAAGAATGTGGCTATCAACCTCATTTTCCGAATGCAAGACGAGCGCCATGGATTACATAGATTGCAAGAGGGTGAGGCAAATGAAGAAGATGAGCATTCTTCTGGAGGGATCGATAGCGATCAAGTTACACCTCTTGTCGATTGTAAGGAGACCCCAGGCTCTGGGTGCGACAGTGTAGAGCGTCTCCGTCAAATTCGTGAAGGCAAGCGGGTGATTGACTTCAGCTCCGACCTCAACAGTCCTGCCAGAGAACGAGATAGCCGTGATTGGTACAATTGGTGCGGCAATGACGTAATTTGCAGACATATATCTGATGTGGATCATGTTGAGGGGGAGACACCTACGGTAATAGTTACTCATGTTTGGGTGGCTCGTTCGTTGCTGGGATTGAGTCCAACTGGTGGAGCAGGGCATTTTTTGCTCGGAGAAGTATTGAGCGAATTTGAACACACTATCACGAAAAAGAGCATGTATAAGTTGGATTTTGGAGGAGTATTGGGAGTACATGCAATTGCAAAGGAGAATTGCACTCCTGTTGTCGAAGGAGATGTACCCGGACCTTCTACAGTGGTGGATAGTGGAGGAAAAGAGGCCAACGTCTTGCCAACACAAGACAGCACGTTTACCTTGGATTTACCACCTTATTTGAAGGATGCAGCGGACGACACTGATGAAGAGGCAATCGACCCGGACTGGGAGGCAGAGTTCGTTGATTGGCAGGGGAACTCAGACTCAGGAAATTCTGATTGGGTACTCTCTGATGATGGAAGTGACCCGGAATTCGTGGAAGAGAGTGTCCTTTCGCAACCAGATATTGATTTTGAGTCTTTAGAGTTCGAACATCGTTATGGCCCAACACATTGGGAAAACCTTAGTACCACTCTATTGCCAGATCGTATTCCCTTCGTAGGACCGAGTCCCGGTCCCGTCCGCCGTCAAAGTAGGCGTCCAGTCCCTGTGCATGAATTTTTTGCAGAGTATTGGCCGTTGTCAACTCTCACCCAGATATGTAAGCAAACAAATGCGTATGCTCGGTCTCCCAATTATTGTAACCCTGTGAAGACCAATGGAGGTTTGAACTGGGAAGATTTGTCACCCCAAGAATTGAAGTGTTGGCTTGGTATTTGTATAATGATGGGACTAAAGAAGCTTCCAAATACCCGCCTATATTGGGATCGTAGAAATTTTTTTGGTTGTCCCCTTGTGAGAGCAGCTATGAGGAGAGCTCGATTTGAGCAGATATGCAGAAATATTCACTTAGTTGATAACTCGACATTAGTGATAGACAAGGCTGATCCGCAATATGATAAGATTGGAAAGGTGCGTTGGTTACTAGAATCTTTCGTATCAGCTTGTAAGCGACTTTACAACTGTGAGAGGCATATATGTGTAGACGAAATAATGATCCCATATCGAGGGAGGAGGTGCACTATAAAGCAATATATGAAAAATAAACCCGTAAAATATGGAATCAAAGTGTGGTGTTGTGCCACTAGTAAGTCACGTTATGTTTATGATTTGGAAGTGTACACTGGCCGAAAGGGTCGTAAAAGTGAGAAAGATCTTGGGCGAAAGGTAGTGTTGGCCTTAGTCCGTGACTTGAAAGGATTAGGCCATGTAGTGGTTACTGATAGATTTTTTACTTCACCGAGGCTTTTCGATGATCTATTGAAGCTTGGATTTTTGGCCATTGGCACGGTCATGCCTAATAGGATGGGGATGCCATTGAGTTTGCGATCATATGCCCATGTTGCTAGTGAGCGGGGTGGTTTGATTGTCCAAATGCACAGGTCTCGTCGTATGGCAGCTGTGGTGTGGTTTGATGGAATTCCGGTGTGCTTGCTCAGCACATCAGTTGATCCAATTTGAGAGGGCGCAATGTGCTCTAGGTGGAAGCGCCATCATGGCCGATCACAATACCCCAGTTCTCCTATTGTGATTGAATACCAAGAAATGATGCGCGGTGTTGATCTTGTCGACCAATGTCGCATGGAATACAGTGCTCAACTCCGTAGCCATAAATGGTGGCATCGGTTACTACTTTTCATTCTTGACACAAGTCTAGGAAATGCTTACATTCTATACAAAGCGCATGCACTTGCCTCGAGGCAAAAGCGAATCATGTCTCGTATTGCATTTCATTACGAGGTGTCAAACTGGTTATGTGATTCTCAAGTTCGGCCTAGACGGACCGGTGCGTCATTTAATCGGATGGATAACGGATTGCATTATTCTGCCCGACATCCAAAACTGCGTGCTAAGTGTGTGATATGTGGCCGCAAGCAAATTCGGGTTTGTCCAGGATGCGGAGGAGCGTACATGTGTGAAGGGACGTGTTACTTGAAGGTTCATAGCATTCCTAAATATGCTGCGAAAATATTGAAGTGATTTGAATCTTTCAGGTTTATGGGAAGATCGCTTAGGGCAGGAGTCTGGTGTGGCATTGGTAGTTCCTTCAACCGCTACGGCAGCGAGCCATTTGGACGGTGTTTTCTCAGTCGATACAGTTGCGTATTTAGCCTTCCTTTCTACTCCATAAGAAGTCTTAGTAGTTCGTAGTGTTTTTGGCTCCTTCTATTTTTGAAATAGATGATGTAGGTTGTTAAGGTCACAATTTTGAAGAACTGTGACAAGGAACTACGTGACAGCACTAGTGGTGCATCACAATTTTTGGGGATGTGCGAACACTATTTCTACTCGAGAATTTTGGATTTCAGTTGCCATTGTCAATGAATTGTTCTTGTAATCTCTGCTTGTTGATGTTTAGCATGAGATTGTAAGGATTTCCATGCTTGTATTTTGAGGATTGTTGCATTGCTTGGAGTCACTTTCTATTTGTTGCGCCACAATGACCGTCAGTCCTGTTCCTTGTCCCGCGCAAAACGGTTAGTCCGTCGACAACTGGCGCTGACCTGCCCTCGGTCCTCGTGACAGCACACGTTTCCCGCGCGCTTGAATCAGCTGCCACGAGTGCTTTTCTCCGCACTCACCCGTCCCTTCACCGGTTGACCCCCTTGTTCCTTTCCAGTTTTGATTTTAGAAAAATTGTGCCGTCCGATTTGCCTAAATTTTGGTAAGTGCATTCGTATGATGTAGATTGTAATACCTACCGTTCGGATTCCTGTTTGTGAATGCACACTTTTTCCTCCGAATTTAAGAGGTGGGGCACCCATGCCCTGCCAAGGTCATACACTTGCATATTTGAGACGTTTATGTTCAAATTCTGTAGCGTTTTTGAAAAAAAAAAGTCCGCACTAGTGATGTGCATTGTGAATCCTACCTCATTCTACGAAGAATGCCTCCAAAATATTCCTCGATGACCCAACGATGCAATGAAAGTGTCTGCCATTGCCGAAAACCATGAGCTTCGACACTTGATCCCACTCTGTTGCCGGCCAATTTACTGTATGGATTGGTATGATTAGTGCAGTGTAAAAATTCTAGGAGGACACCCTAAGAGTCCACCTGCAATCGGTACAGTTGGATTTTTCAAAACATGCGGTTTCATTTTTTTTTAAATCAAGACTTGCGGGGCTTTCTATCAAGTTGGGTGCTGATCGGAAACTCCAGGGTCGTTCTGGGGTTAAGAGCTGATTGCCTTTTCGGGGAAGCTGAACTCCTTGAATAAATTTTCAATAAATTTTCATAGGAAGGAAAATGGAATTGGCATCTAACCTAAGTTGTTTCATCTTTTTTGGACTTGTGTAGAATTAGTTATGAATTTTCAAAGTTCAAACGTAGTGTGCTCTAAAAGTGACCACCTGCTGAAATATACAGCTCTAGTACATTGTACCAAAATCTACCATTGTGGCATGGTCGCTTTTAGAAACATGGTCGTTTTTAGAGCATCCTACCTTACACAAATAAAATATTTATTGAAGTTTGTGAGTGGAAAACTCTTGGTGGCTGCTTCTCACAGCTCAGTTATGTGTACACAGATGTGGACAAAAAAAGTCCATTCATCATAGACCTTTCTTGCAGAGTCAATACTCCACCAAATTTATGGTAGGAGGTCCATAAAGCAATCATCTAAACGCTGAAGCTGAATTTTGGCAAGGGAAAGCATCTTGAAATATTTTTTAATAAATTTTCTTTGAAAGGCAAGAAGAAATGACATCCAACCCAAGTTGTTTCATATTTTTTGGAGCTTTGTGGAATTAGTTATGAAATTTTGAAGTTGAAATGCCAATAGGGCTCTAATAGCGACCACCAGCGTTCATAAAAGTGACAAAACTGGCTAAATTTTGCTCCATTGCTACTAAAAAATTTTAGTAGCTAAATCTCTATAGGAAAAAATTCTTGGAAAAAAAAATTTTAGCTAAGATTATTACAACCAATAGAATTTGATAGCCAATTTGTTACTTACTCTATATTGGAATTAGCATCTTTGTAGTTAGTTATGGGTATTAGTACCCCCCATTATCCTTTACAGCTTGCAAAATCCTTTCTTTTCTAATTTTGGAAATGCCACTTTCTCTCAAGATAGCCAAAGTTGATGCTTATTTATTTTGAAGGTAGCAAATTGCACTAAATCCCCTAAACTAGGTAGCATATTATACTAAATTCTATAAACTAGTTCTGGGATCACTAGTTACCACCTCCTAGAAATGTACATGGTTTGTACAATTTGGCATATTGAAGAAAGCGAAATGTACCTCTAAGTCATATTTGGTTCAAAATGCCACAAGTAAGATCCAAAAAGACACTAAGTTGTAGTATATAATAGATTAGCTTAATCCTTGTTGGGAATGGGCTTGGAAGTTGTTCAAGATACATAGGTTCAAAAATTAAAAACATTTTTAAAATTTAGGATTGAATTTTTGTAAACATTTTATTGTTACTTTGCTCATTGATGTCTTATATTGTTGCCCAAATGTAAGGAAAAAAAAAAGTCTTTGAAAATTTCTAGTAGGTGGATAATGAACATTTCTAAGAACTCATTAAAGAAGTTGTATGAAATTAATGAAGTACATTTAAGTGTACGAGGTTTTTTTTTGTTCTTCAATGATGGCACTGATGTGGCTAAGGTAGGAGGCTCTAAAATAGAGCGGGCATTAAGAATGGAGCCTATAAAAGGCATTGAAATGGACAATATGTGGTTCTTAAATGGGCCTCTATATTCATTGAATGAAATGAAGATAGAAGCATTGGGAATAGTGAGAGCCAATCATTCTCCTTGCTTTTCCATCTTTTCTTTGAAGTTGCAAGTGAACCATTCATGAAGGATCTAGGGACATAAATAGGGACCTACAACACATTTTGTTTGAAAATTCATAACTAATTCAAAAATGCTCCAAAAAATATGAAATCACTTGTGTTAGATTCTTCATCTATTTTTCTTCCTCTGAAAAATGGGCTAGAAATATTTCCGTTTGTTTAATTACATGAAAAAGGCAGATCAGTCCTTAGATGCTCCATTTCTGAGCCTTCTACCTTAGTATGACACTTAATGGTTCATGATTTTCATACAAGGTTTTAAATAGAGATGGAAGAAAGACCCCATACAAAAATGAAGTCTTGCATCCCTATTCCTTTGAAGCCATTATTTATTTTGCCCCAAAAGTTCATTGAACATACAATTCAATTTATGTCTTCCAAAATTCTTGTAGGGTTAAAGATTGAACTTTCATGTTTTGTGAAAATGAGAAATGAATTTTCAAATCATTAGGAATTTAAATTACCATTAAATATTATGATGCTTTTGTTTACATGTAGGTAACAAAAAACTACATTTAGAAGTAGCTTTGCATAGTTGTCAAAATAAAAAGCAACCCCAAAGTTCAAGTACGTTGTTAAATTTGTTTTTTGAAGTCAAAACTTACCTCTAAGGTTGCTATAATGCAAGCCTAGGAGTATGAGCCTATAAGCCTACAAGACTACACACATATGGTATACATATCTTTATTACAAAAACCTTCTAATATTATAGTGCATTTATATTATAGATATCTATATTAAAGTTTTTTTATATTTTATATGTACCTTCAATGGTTATAATATATACACTTATATACATACTCAAGGCTCACATGCTCACATTTTCTTGCTCACATAATTATTGGCACCATTGCGTACGGTCTCTCCTACTTCTCACAAGTCTCCACCTCACCCCACCTCCCACTTTGCTAGGGTATTAATTCCAACTCTCCATGCCAAATTCCAATAGCACACTTCCACATAAAATTATCTCCCTCTCTAAAGTTTAGCCTTCTAAATGCATGAAAATTTGCTCAAAATTAACCCAAAAGAATGGGTTATTTACTAAGGAAATCTTCTTTAGTACTTCAAGAATCATTTGTCTTACTAGAAAAACAAATCAAGCATAGTTATTAGAGGTTAAACTATTGTAAAAGACTTGGCTTTTCAAACAAGTTCCAATGATGAACACTTGCGCTTCTATCCTATATAGCCAAAGGGTTCCCCATCACCCATTAGACACTAAGTTAACCTTTGCCTACCCAAAGGCTCAAATATATCCTCCCAATTTTGAAAGATATCCTTGTTTGACTATTATTATCTTTTCAATGGTACAATGAAAGGATGCATTGCTTTCTAGACATGTACCTCCGACCATATCTCTTACCAATCAATATCATCAATCAGTGTTAATTTTTTTCCTTAAGGGAGAAACACCCATTCCTAAACTTGGCCCTTGCAGTGGACTGTAGACTCATCCAATTGCATTAGTAGAATTCCCTTAATATGTTCGCTATATGCTTGATTCTAATTGGTTGACGCAATTTAAGGACACATATAAATATCTGATTGGCTCATTACTGATTTCAGTAAGGTTTAGTTTTGGGTGCACCTATTGCACAATTTCAGTGGTTTAGAGAGCCAACACTTTGAAAAATCAAAGAAATTACATACAACATCCAATTTTTTTAATTAATTTTTTTAATATTCATGATTTTCACTTGCTAATATTAGGAAAATATCATTTAAAAGAAAAGTTGCCTCCAACTATGTTGAAGTCCTTATCTAGACGTTTTTGGGTGCTTCTACCATAAGTGATAGTTTAATTGGAATGAGTATAAAAAGGTTTGGATTTCAATGAACATCAGTCGGGTGCCAAGGAGTTAAATCATCCTTCTAGGCTTTAAGTCACATTGATCTTCTCATCAACAAACATGAGCACCTAAAATTTGCCCAACTACTGCTCTAATCAAATCACCCAAGGGCATGATTAGAAGAGTGTGGTTAATTAGTTCCTCCCAAATGAGCATGAGAAGGTCTCATCAACTTCCAATCAGAAATCTGATACCAACACCATGCAGTTGATTCTGTCCAGTGCTACAAAAGGAACACCAACAATGGGAAAAAAAATGGAACATTTATTATTAATGATGGATGCATTTTGGTTTGTCACCTCCAATTGACCTTCAATGGGATTGGTGCAATTTTTCTCCATGTTCAGTTGCCATGCCACATAGGGACGGATGTAGGGCCCTGCCCATTGAAAGAAGCCAACATGGAGGGGAATTTCTGGGAAATCAGTTGGGTTATGAAATGACCAACTTTCAATGCAACTAGGGTGGCCCGTGCCGTTGCCACGGTCTAAAAGAAAAGAAATTTGAATAATTTTCTAATTTTTTTAATGTATAGAAACTTCAAAATTCAATAACTTTCATGCCGTAGGTTGGAATACCATGAATCAAAGCCCGTGCACCCCTCCTCGGTGAGGGCTTTCCGACGGTACCAAACACGCACCCGGGGGATTCACGATCTGGGAGATCTCAATGTAACAAACATCCATCCATCCATCCATCCATCCAAACAAACAAACAAACAAACAAACAAACAAACAAACAAACAAACAATCAATCAATCAATCTTCATAGGGGGATGGGGCCTCGCCCATTTGTTCAAAAAAAGAAAAAGACATTATTTATCAACTTTCTTTCTTTTTGGATCAAACAGGAGGATTGGAGATTGCTTTTGCTGCACTCCTTTCAACCCAAATTTCAACAGGACCAGGACCACATTGGGAGCATAGAAATAGCAAGCCTGCATTCATTTCCAGAGACTCCAGTACCCTCCACAGAGGGACATCAGTAGACTCATGATATGGAAGAGAAGAAGAAGAAGAAGAGTAAGTTAATGCTAGTCCATAAACCGACCATCTAAAGGCTGGCACTGAATTTTGGGCAGGTTGAACATCTTAAAATGTTTTTCAGTGAACTTTTCTAGAAAGACAGCTTGAATAGGCATCTAATCCAAGTTGTTTCATTTTTTTTGGAACTCTGTAGAATTAGTTATGAATTTTTGAAGTCAATACGGCATAGGGCTCCAAAACCGTCCACCTCTTCAAATGTTCACTATTTGTACATTAATATAAAGATCAAAAAGCATCATGTACCATAAATATACATTTTAGAAGGTGAGCGGTTTTGGAGCCTCCTCCCTTTATTGACCAGCGGGAATGAAGAGTCTGTTGGGGATAGTTCTACTATCTAAACCATATAGGCTCAAGTAGCGAGTGCTATCCTTGGTGCCTCCTTTTGAAGGTAGACTCATGATATGGACTGATGATAATTTATGCAAAGTACATGACTTTGGCCAGAGAACATTTACTCCCTTGCCAACAAACATTATTTTTTTTTCATTTTAGAGTTGTTTCTTCAATACTCAATGTGATACACTTGGGGTGATACTTGGTGATATTTCCATGAAAATCAGGTGATACCTAGATAAAACTAGACTTCTGGTCTAAAAAATATAGCAATATTGTGACCATTTAGAAACAAACAAAATGAAAATTTCCTTTACAAAAAATAGTCAACATCTTTTGGTTGTAGCCAATTGGCGAAAATTTGTGCATAAAAAGAAACCTGGTGCTTGCCAACCAATTGAACCCCATCATGTGAAGAAAACTAGCGGAGGAATGTTCTGCCGCCTATCCTTGCTCATAAGGTAGGTGGCTCAGAAACCGTCCCTTTAACCCTTAAATGACGCTGAAGCCATTCCGTGGCGTTTGGATGACTGCAAGGGACCAGAAGAGGAGCTGAACAGTAGTTTTTTCATCCGTATTATTTTTAATGCCCTTGCATGTTGAGTTACGAAGAGTGTCCAACTGAGTTTTTTGTTTGGCTGATGTTTGATTTCATGTGGTTGAGAAGTAATTACCAAAAAACGGATGGCAAAATTTGTTGTTTTAGTGTATTTTGAGAAATTGAGTAAATTTAAAATTTCTCCTTGAAAATGACATTTTCTGAATTTGAACCCAACTAACAAAATGAAGGTCCTCACTTCTAGTTTCTACTACAATTGGAATTTTGGAAAAATTCATAAAATCGAATGTTCTATAGCAATTTGAATTTTGGCTGCATTTTTAATGTCCACTACAGACTAGAAATAGGTGTACACGGAAGTTGAGTTCACACCATAATGTTTGTCACTATAATGTACACACATGGTGAAATTTTCAGTTTTTTTGAGATTGTTTTCTATTTTCTATTATTTTTTCTTCACTTTTTCTTCAAAAACTGTCATGAAAATCAATTTTCCTCAAAAAAATCTGAAATTTTTGTGAAGTATAGAAGAGATGTACTTTCATCTCTGAAAAATAAAAATAAAAATTTTCAGACATGACTGGTTCTAAAACGGTAAAATATTGTGTGACGGGAGAGGAGTCTTCAAACCAGTGGTCATAGGCCCGTCGTTTAGGGGTTAAGAGCTGATTCGCAATTTGGGAGACCTTAAAGCACTTTGAACAGTTTTCAGTAATTTTTCCTGGGAAGAATGATGGAATCGGCATCCAACCCAAGTCGTTTCATATTTTTTGGACCTTCATGGAATTAGTTATGAATTTTTGAAGTTGAAAACACAGTGGTTTCTAAAAGCGACCCCCTCCTGAAATGTACACTTCTGGTACATGTTAGAGGCAAAATCTACCAGATCGCTTTCAGAGACAGGGTCTGAATTCGAGCCACCTACCTTACATCAAACAAAACTCCAGCAACTAATGAACAAAATCATGGCTAAGGTGGGAACACCCATTCCCGTCCATGTATCCATTCCTGTCCATATGTAGCAGGGGTGCACATTTTTCTTTGAAAAATGTGCACCCCTGCTACATATGGACAGGAATGGATACATGGACGGGAATGGGTGTTTTGCCTATACTTCAGTCAAGTTGCTGATTCCATTGCTATATTGTTGTTTAATTTTTTAATTTTTTTTACACATGATATTGTTTTTTGGGTTCAGTAGGGTTGGTGCATGATTCAATTGCAATTTGAAATTAATGGAAAAAAAAAAAAAAATCTCTTACTACTGGTTGCATGAATGCAATGGTGAAGCCAGTGATTGCAAAAAAGTGGTAGCTAGTTCAAAGTTTGCCAATGGAATTAGGAAAAAAAATGTGGTTGCAATTTGAAAACATCGGTAAAAATTGGTGAAACAATCTATTAATTTTTTGAATTTTTTAATAAAAAATAGAGAAAACAACTGGACTTGGTAGTTGAAAAACTGGCTTAGCATAGGAATTGGAAGAAAACACTACCTTAGGCTTGGGTTAGATTCGTTAAATATTAATTTAAAAAATGGCATGTAATGGAATTTTTAGAAATTATAGCATGACATATTTGAATAGTGTAGAAAAGATTAATGAAAATAATCTGAAATCTTACAAAAGATTTTGATTAAAAATGAAAGATAATATTACCCATGTGTTTCAAATAATCAAAAAATAATATAAAAAATATTCTATGTACTATGTTGTAAAGCCTTGAGGCTTGATTGTAAAGCCTTGATTTTAGATTGAGAACTGATAGTATGGCCTAAAATGGACATAGCCTAAACCCAGGCACTAATGCAAAAACCTATTAGCAAAGCCTTGAGTAAAGCAAAACTCTGCCCTCAATGTACAGTAACTTGTAGAACTCAGAAAATGTCCCAATCACTGGGCAAAGCTATGAAACCATGGTGCAAATTAGAACATGCCATATCCTGCTGGGTAGTTGCAATGGGGTTCTATTTTCACCAGCACTGCTTTTGGCATTCTTTGTTTTTTGATTTGGGCAAGTTAACTGGTTTAAAGAATTTAGTGAAGGGTGCCCAATGTAGAGAATCTTGTAAATTCGTGTTTGTTTTAATATAAATATAAAAATATTCTCAAACCCAATAAGAAAAGGTCTACTTCAGGATAGAAATTCTGGAATAAGACGGACTTTGGAGGGTAGAATTGCCAACTGTGCTTGAAATTGAAAGAAACGTAAAAAGCTCGGCTCTAGATTTCCAAAGTTCTCTCACTCCAATAATTTGGGGATTTAGGATGTCCAGCAAATTACAACAAATGTTGAGATAAAATCCTCATCATTTCCTCATTATTTCTACACAAGACCAAAATTTTGGTCACAACATGGTAATATTTAGCAAAAAAGAGAAAGAGACAGACAGACAGAAATTACCCTCTGTCAATATTTCATATTTACCACGTGTAAGTCCCCATTTTCTCAGAAAGAAATGCTCCGTATCAGTCCGGGAGTAGATTTCTAAAGAGCAAGCGGGTAAGTATAACCGAACCCTGAAAGAAACTGGAGATTCAAACGGGAAGAGCGGATGGGGCCGCCAAGTTGAAAGCGACTGCAGATGGAAAAGAAAGCCCCGCGGCTGCTCTTCTTGTTGCCAACTGATAGCCAGAGGAGAACTGAAGAAGACGGAAGAAGCTCGCTGGCGATGGCGGACTGCTGAATCAGGAATCCCTGTGGCCGTGGGAAGACGAAGACGAAGACGAAAACGAAGCGAAGCGAAGCTAGACTCGGCAGTGGCATGATGGCGAGAAGAACGGGCCAGTGGAGACGGCACCGCAGGAAAGGCCGCTCTTAACTGCAGTCCTACACATGTCCGACTCGATCTTCCGCTTTTCCGCTTGTGGCTGTCTTGCACCTTGCCCCTCCCTTCTCGCGGTGGCTTAGGGAGCTAGGAAGCCAGCTAATTGAGCTAGGAAGCTCCGGCGGACGTCGCTCCGTGCCGCCATCGGGGCGGCTCCGTCGCTCCGACGGGTGCAGGCCTTCTGCCCCTCACTAGCTTCCTATTCCCGGTTGCCGCGCGTAGGATAATCAGCCTACTATACTTGCACAACAGATCGCCCGTCCTTCCCAAGCTGCTAATTCTCGAATCTCTCTCGAAACCCCGGCCTGTCTTTCCTTTTCGGTTCCCCGGCCTCGGACACATTCGCTGGTTCCGTGCAATTTTTCTAGCCGCCCGACGCTCGCGAGGAGGCTCCGGGGTGCGCCATGGGAGGCACACGAGTAGTACTGCCGGCACGGGTTAGGGAGTGTGAGTGAGGGCTCAGACTTTTTTTGCAGCTGTTCTTGGGGTGGAGGTTTTAGTTTACTCGAGAATCCCGCCCTCGTGTGCCCTTGTTTTTTGCTATATTGTCATGAAGTAGCAGAGAGAGAAACGTGCCGAGAGTTCCTGCGACGAAATTCTTTTCTCTCCTGCGCTTTTCGTTTGGCTGATGTCATGAAGTGGTAGCGGAGAAGCTTGACGATAATCTGGCCGGGAGGAAGTGTCTTCGGGTAGCAAAATTTCGCTCGACTAGCAGACCTTGATTTTGTAGTTTCTTGAGTAGCAGACCTGTGATCCTGAGTTGTGAGTTTCGAGCTGCAACTTTGATCAACGACTTTGTGAATCTTGTTAAGCGTTGCAGTCTCTTTTCATTGTGTTTTCTCCCATTTCTAGGATGAAATGAGCTGACAAACTTTCCTCACCGTGTATGAGACGAGCGGAGATTAGTAGACCGGTTGATTTAGAGCAGTTTGAACTCCAGTTTTAGACCTCGCCAACTGCTAGTTGAAGGACGAGTGGCTGCACTTTTACAAGTCTACTTACTGTGATCTATTCGAGCTTTTGTCAAGTCGTTTTCCGGGGTGTGCGACAACTTTTACGCCTGTCGGTCATCGAAGGAATGTCTACATTCGCATTAGAAGATTTGGTATCTTAGGAATGATTGGATTCTTACACCGCCATTTGATCCCCGCTTGAAGATCTGTTAAGATGAGCGGACCTTTAAGGATCTCCTCTCCAGGTAATAAGCTTTGTGATCGTGAAAGTTGATTTTCGTTACCGAAATGCAGAAGAACGCTGAGTGACTGAAACGCCGTGAATGACTATGTACAGGGGAAAGAGTCATGACGGGAGGAGCGGGACCGTCATCTGCACCGCCACCACTTGGTGCAAACGCAGCCTGCGCGGCATGCAAATATCAGCGTCGCAAATGTGCAGCTGACTGCCCCTTAGCGCCATACTTTCCTCCCGACCAGCCGAAGAGATTTCTGAATGTGCACAGGTTGTTCGGAGTCAGTAGTATTTTGCGCATTCTACGTCAGGTCGATCCAGACAAGCGCGAGGACACGGTTAAGTCGATTGTTTATGAAGCGGATACGAGAGAAAAGGATCCAGTGCATGGCTGTTTGGGAATCATCCACTTGTTGCAGAACCAAGTTAATAAGCTAAAGGATGAGCTTGCAGTAGCGAGGGATCACTTGTATCTATTAGAACAGCAGCATGCTTCTTCTTTTTTACATCACAATTATGCACATCAGCATCCAGGGAGCCAGGCAAATTATCACTATCACCATGTTCAGCCGCAATACAATGCGAGTACCTCACACCAGGGCGGGCAAGGGAGCTTTCATGATCCCGTTCCTGGGCATTTGATGACTTATCAGGACAGTAGGGCATCACAAGGAGCATATCACGATCATGCTAGGTAAGCGATCTTCAATATAAATTTCGTCAGCAGGATAGGCATTGTTTAAACTTCATTTTAAACTATCAATTTGATTTATAATGTATCATAATTGAACTTTTCTTCTTGACTCTGAAGGTATTTAGTGGATCAAGATTCAGCATTGCAAGATATTATTGGCCAGCCAATTAAATTGGAGTCCGATCCTTACAGCAGAAGTAGCATGGGAAATATGAGGTATGTCTCTGATCCTGGGGGCTCGCTTCATGTGGGGGAACAACATCAAAACCCACAAAACCTTAACCCGGTGCAGCATGAGGGAAGTACTCGCTATGGACTCGGAGTTGCAGGTGATCTCGACAGCCGTGCTTTTTACAATCCGCTTGTCGATACTCATGTAGGCCGTCATGTTGACCCTCTAAGGTCTGTGGCAGCATTACAGGTCTTGGATCCTTTGAACAACCATTCATCCCATGTGGCCGATCCTGAACTTCGGAGTGCAGGAGTCCATTTGTCCCTCACTAATCAGTACTCCATGTAGAAGAATCCCATTCATTATTTACCTAGCTGCTTAGTGAGGCTGATGATATCTTCAGTCTGTAGGAACAACTCATGAAACTGGATAGGTTTAACAGTCGAGGGTATCGATCAACATTATCCTTCGTAGGATCCAAGCTGGATTGGACACGGATTCATTTATTCAAATACTAGTTAGAACGTTGACATGGAATGGAGAACCTTTTTAGTTTGTATCTCTCTTTCATAGATTTCCCATTTTTTTAAAATACAATTCTGTGTAAAAGGCAGGTTTCAAATTAAGACCTACCTCGATCTGGGCATGTTGAACCAGTCGATTGTTTTTTAGTAAAGCTTCTAACCTAGCAAGGATTTCCATACGAGACCTTTGGTCTGGAAGTCGAACTTCTTCATTTTATGATTTCAACTGATGACGATTACTGTCTTGAAGTTACGGTTCTCGCTAGGTGTGAGTCATGAATGACTGTATTACTGAGAACTCTGAAGATGACAGTGGTGACGACTCTGCAAACAGTTGATGAGTGGTAAAGCTTAAAGACGCTCCAGCACAATGAGATCTTATTGTCTCTTGCGCATCAGAGAAATACTTTGAGGCATTAGGATACTTAAATCGGAAACATGATATAATCCCAATCGATCCGTGCATATGTGAAGACTCTACATTTGAAGCAAGAATGACAATGATTAGCTTTGAATTGCAACACAATTACTTGATCGGCATGTGAGATTTTCAAATGAATGTATTCATATTTTCAACATGGGAGGGATGATTCACATGCATTATCCTGAGATGAACTGTCACTCCAGTTACTCCTTGTGACAGATAACCAGGACATGATGAAGGAGCTATAAGCATATTGGCAGAGCATCTGGCAAGAACGCAATTTGGACGTGTAGACGTGCAAGTTGAGTTGCAAATATTAGATGATTGAACAAATCTGTTGGGCATGATTGCTGCTGAACTATTGTTAATTGCTGATTGACGTCTCCAATATCATAAGACAAGTTCACATTTCAATGCTGGTACTGCCACTCCACTTCGTCAAATATCAGAATGCTTGAATGTGTACGATCATATTCGTTAAAATGGCGTGGTTTAAACGTCAAATTTGTGATGTTCTAGTGCCCAGAGCTCCAAAACTAAAACGGGTATAGATGTGATATTTCATTTCACTGAAATCCGCCATTTTTAAGGAATATGAAGCTGTGTGTTCACGGTGCTCAAGGTGCTCAAGGTGCTCAAGTGTTGCATAGAGGTCCCGATGAATTTCTTATCCCAAATTTTGCTGGACTTGTCAAAATTAAGATTCCTACGAAGTGTAATTACGGCATTACTCATTTCCTCTGCGCACTTTTTGACCCATTTTTAAATTATTACTTTCGATTTGATACTATTTTCTAAATCCGCAATCATTGCCTTGCTTGACTACAGCTCCAAATTGGAATTTCGATCACGTCAAGACCGACTCAGATGTAGCTAGGAGAGACTCATAACTGAAATGTCATGCAAGACAGCTTTCATCCCGACATCCAGGCTGTCGAATTTCAAGCTAATTGAGGACAGAAAAAAGATTTCTAAATAGAAGGTCGTTTAGGTTTATTGCGATTATGCACTCTGTGAACTGCAGCTTACTATAATTAGTTTGGAATCTTTGGATGTGTCCCTGCACTCAAATGGACACGGCACAGGTTTCAAAAAGATCTAGTTGACTGGTTTTGTTCTCACTTTTGAAGAATCGTTGTCTTCCTTTCTTGCAGTGATCTCATAACTGTTTTTGGAATTTAGAACAAGAGAAACAGGCATCAACTTCGGCTATCTTGAGAGTTAGTAGTAGCAGAACAGAATAGAAAACAAAGGATTTTGCATATTGTGAAGGACTATTGGGAATACTGTAACTAACTAAATATATGCTAATTCTACTTTAGAAGTAGTTGCAAATTGGCTATCAAATTTTACTATTTGTTGTGATTTTGACAAAAATGGCTCCATTAAAGGCCCTATTTTACAATGTAGTAGCAGCGCAAGGATTTTTTTGGTAGAATCTGAGCAAAATTTAGCCAATTTTGAAAACCCTGCTTTCATGCACTATAAAAAACTCATGTTTTAAGTGATGGATTTTAGGTGACATCCAATGTAACAATTCATATTTTTATGTCAACAATGATATCCGCCATAACATCTTGATGTTATGGCAGACATCATTGTTGACATAAAAACATGAATTGTTACATTAAGGTCGTTGCAAGAAACACCGTCCATTTCCCATAGCGTTTTGGAAATGGACATTGTTTTCTTTAAGAGTACTGTTTAATTAGAAAATCAATTTTAAGAAAATATGAAAAATATGTCTAATGTATAAAACCTAAAGAAGAAGGTATTCTATAAAGGAAAATCTTAGGAAAATTCTCCAAGTAGGAGAACTAGAAAAGTGGAAAATCTCATGAAAATGGGCGTATTTACATTTTAATTTGTAAAAAATAGGAAAAGTTATTTTTCTTGAATCTAAAAATTTTCCATTTGGTAAGAGTTGATGGTGATGATATTTCATCAAAAAAATAATCTCAACTTTATTATCAATGGTCAGAAATTGCGTGCAATGAGAGTGCTGTTTGCACGCATGTGGAGGACATAAAATAATGTATTTTTAGATTCCCTTCGACAGAAATATGCTTTCCTAATATGCAAATGCACCATGAAAATTTCAACTTTAGTTCATTAAATTTGGGTACTCCTAACGTAGTAAAAACCCCTAAACCTTAGTTTGTGACAAATTAACAAAAAATAATTTAAAATTTAAAATATATTTTTTTAATTTCTGAAAAATAAGGGATGTAAAAATCATCAAGTTAGAGAGTTCCAATAATTATTTCATATTCTCAAATATTTTAATTCAAAAGTTATAGCAGAAAAGAACGTCACTCCAATTGTAACGGAGAATAGGACCGGTGTTTCTTGCAACCACCCATTAGATGTCACCTAAAATCCATCACCTAAAACATGAATTTCTTATAGTGCTAGTCAAGAATTGAATTGAATTCCACAGCCTTCTTATAAGTCAATCATGGATCATCAATCTCGAAGAGTGCTCTCACAGATACTTCTACTTTGTTCTTCCCAACTTGTGTCACCAGGAATGGAGATCATACGAAAGTAGCATTCTTGATTCCATAGACCCTCTAATTTCTTTGCATTTTAAGCCCCAAAAGCAAGAATGATGATTGTTTGGGCAAGATTTATCTGTGGAAAAAGAAAAAGTAAAGTATAGAAATTGTAACCAAGCACTAAATCTGTTAGTTTGAGACTTTTCAAGTCTTAAAACTGCATTTTTGAAAACCGAAATGAGGTTTAAGAAGGAAAAAAAACACAAAACAAAGTGAGTATCGTTATTATTAATAGTTAATCTAAATGTAATCTATGTGTGTATCTATCTAGTAGGTACATGGGGCTGAAGCAATGGTAATGTCAATGATTGCAAAAATACTTATACTATCTTTATCATGCATTCATTGCGTGAGTTGTTTTGTACTTTAAATATTGTAAAATTGATTGAATGAACATGAAATTTAGAATTAAGTAGCTTTCTATAACAATAGAGAATTTACTTGAATTATTTCAATTTTTTCAAAATTAATTCAATAGGTGAAATTGAGTTTTCAAATATATGTCACATTTATGATTTTGGTGTTTTTTAGTACTATTGGGTGACTACAAGAAAGAGTTGTCCTTTTTGGTATTTCATTTCAAATGACAAAGTAATATTAGTTAAAAATTTTGGAGCTTGAAGCCAATATACTTGAAATTTTTTTAATTGAAGATAACTAAGTAACTAACTTGATAGTAATTAGAGTCCATGTTTTTCAAAAATATCCAAGAAACATTTTTTTAATTAAACTTCAATTTAACTAATTTGTCACACTTTGAAGTTTAGGATTTTTTTGTACTATAGAGTACCCAAAATTAATGATGTATCTAGACTTGAATAGAAACACACCTTTTTAGAAGAGAGATTTCTAAAAGCATGTTCTAAATGTATTTTGCATTGGCCTAAAGTGTATTATATTCAAGTTGAATTCATATTGAATTAATAATAATTTTTTAATTCTAGATTTGATCTTCTTTCTTTTGTCTTAATTGGCAACAATGGCCACTTTAAAATAAAGTTTTTAAGTAAATTTTCTAATTTAAAAAAATAGAAATGTAGAAGTTTCATTTTCTAGCATAAATTGTAGCCTATAGCTTAAAATAGTATTTTAGGATACACAAAAAAGACTTAATAGTACTACTAGGGAACTTTTAGTGCCTCTCATCTGTAAATGTAAACTATTTTTATGGAAAATTAAGTTATGCCATCCATCCTAGCTTTCTAATAATGAACATTATAAGTTGTCAAAATAGTAGGTATAAAATCCAATTGATCAACTAGATTTCATGTTCAATGCCTACAATAGTAAAAGTGACTTGTAGTACAAAAAATAACTAAAATGCTAAAGATAAAAAAATACAACAAATTGTACAAGCATTTCTTGCAATCATCAATGCAAAAGACTCTTATCCAATAAGATTAACAATTGTTCCATTAGTCATCACTATGTTAAGTAAGACATAGTTGAAATCTTCAATCCCATGTAGAAATTATATTCTAGTACTAGAAAACATCAAGAGTAGATCACTTAATTGCTAAAACTACTACAAATATCAATAACTTTAAAAATTAGTGGTACTTTATGCACCATTTGAGATTCACATCAATTTGTTGTGCTTGTAGATGAACAAATTGCATTTCATACACAAGATTGTATATTACTAATGGCTAGGATTTCCACCCTCATTTCTCATAAACATTTTATTTATCTTTAGTTTACTTGAGGATCTACAACATTGTTTCAATTGAATTGTACCAATATAAATATTCAATAGGATTGATATTTATAAAAGTTTAGTTCATGCTCAAGCCTTCAAGATTTTGGATGTTATTTTCAAATTCTCATATGTTTTGATAATAAGACGATTTTTATAATCCATACCTCTTATGTTTCATGTTCAAGTCTTTAGAAATTCCAATGTGCTCATTCATTTCCTTAAAACTTTTGATGAATTATATAATGAGCAATTAATGGTTTACAATCAATAAAACTTGGACATGTTTATTTTTCATTTCTAATTTATGGCAACAAAAATTATCTAAATTTAATATTTTTTTAATTGTATAAGTCAAAGAGGTATATATATACCCCTTTGACTTATACAATAGTTGAATAAAAGAAACTTGGTGATCAACTATTTAATGGACTTTAATTTGTAAACTCAAAAGACATTATTGTTTATTATTTAAACCTTTTAATTTAAATTTGAAAATGATACTTATAGTGATGCCTATTTTAAAAATAGAACAATAAAAGCAAAAATTCGACAAAAAGCATGCCAAATCACCAATATATGCAACTCTTATAATCAAACTACTAAAATCGCAGTGACTTCTATAATATCACATTTTGATTACCACTATAACATCACATATTACAAACTTGTGATATTACAGAAATGTGGTGACCATTGAGGGATGCCCTCTGTAATATCACATTTTACAAATTTATGATATCAAAGAAATGCTAGTATAATTAAGATACAAACTCAAGACAATGTTGCTACAATGCCTTTGCGTGTTGTCTTTTCAGTGGATAGTGTTGGAGGTTGTACTTAGAGTGGATAGTCACTCACAAGGGGTTTTCCAAATAAATATATTAATTATTTAATATTATACATGTGTCACTTTTTGGTAGGCTATCAAAGTTTTCAAAATCGGCTACCCCCGTCCTGCTACAGTGAACCTCCCTCTACCACTACACTACTCTACCTACAACATGAAACTGGCGGAGCTATCTTCTGTAGACAACCTATAAACTGTACACATATAGTCACCATAGATAGTGAGGAACCATGTCAAAAACAATGAAAACCATACATGATTGTAAAAATTATATACATATTTCAAAAGGGATACAATACCTAGTTTTCTATTGAATGTGAAACTTTTAAATTCAATCCAAAAACCCTAATTTCTTCAACAACTTCGTCTTCAATCTCATGTCTCATTCTCCTTAGTTGTCCCTTCACGCTCCTATATTTTCTACAAATGACAAAGAAAGCATTATAAATACAAAAACAAGTGAATAAAAAAGCATTAACAACAAGAATAACGAAGACAATCAAATAATAATAATAATACAACCATCATAAAATGTCAACATTCAAAATTTCAAATATACTCTAATACTAAATTCCTTATTCAAAATTCACAAGAACTTCATTTTACCACAATTCAATTGAAAGAATCAACATGCTTACAAATCGAGATACAAATTGCCAAACCCTAAATCTTCTAATTTACCTCCAAATACTACACACAATGATGCAAATTGCTTAACATGACATTGCAGTGCAAAATCTTTTTCTACATGCATCAAGTTGGTTTTCTAATTTCGAAAATGATATCAAAATTACTGAATTTCAAGCAAATACACAACAATAGGTAGTTGGCTCTTCCAAAAGAATATAATAGCTAACAACTTAGTGAAACATTGAAGGTCCTATGTTTCATCGTTGGCCTACTTTTTGTATTTTGGTTTGCTTCGTCTCCTTCCATAAAGAGCTTAGTGTTGTTGGCTTATTGCACAATAAGAAAAAATAAAAAATCATAGGTCTTAGTATGTTGCATTAAAATAGCTTTCAAAAATTAAAAACTTCATATAGTACTTGCAAATATTGCTTATTCAGAGGATCATTGCCATGACATTTGAATTCTCTTTAATGATTACAAAGAATAACATATTCATCACTCAAATGTACTCCACATTAAGTAGCAAGAACAACAATAATTAAAGCAAGAGCAATGATCATGTACTAATAGGGAAGAAAGATGTTAAAAAAGATTTGAATGATCAAGTAATGTTAAGGAAAGAACATGCATCCTTTGAACATTAAATCGTATATTTTTAAAACCTTTGATTAGTATCCTTCTCATTGGTAAGAGGGCCCCATGCATCGTGAATGGTAACCATCAAGGGACACCAAAATCTTTTCATACTTTGCAAGGAGGGGGGGAGAAAAGACATAGTTTGTAAACACCATAGATAGTATGACTCGAGACTTTGATAGTGAGGAGAGGGGTCATTTGATTTATTTCATATATGAGGTTTTTTAAGTTAACAATACCCACTCACTTCTTTATGTAATTTCTATATGTAATTTCCAAATGTAATGTCAAGATCAAACAACATGCTTTTGTATTTAGTATGTGTATCATATTTTAATATCAATATCCATATTTCTATAGCCGTAGCCATATTTGTATATATATATATATATATATATATATATATGTGTGTGTGTTTATATCAATATCTGTATATTCATATGTATGTATTGTATTTTGATTAACAATAAGAGAAGAGGGTTCTTACTTTTTTCCAAAATTAATGAATGTTTGTCTTTTTTCGATGTTGGATGAGGAAGAAGGAATGGATGGCTGTATCTTTTCAAGGAATAGTAGAACTAGAGTCAACAAGCATGCAAATACTCATTTGTCTTTCCATTTCTTACAACGAAATATTATACAATTAAAACATTAATGTCTTTTGAATTTGAAATATTTATTAAATGGGACAATGCAATCAATTTATATTTTATAGCCACATAATTGATTTTTAGGTGCAATTTCTTTGTATAAAGACTTGACTTCAAGATGCACATATTTGTAAGAATAATTTCAAGAAAATTAAATTATCATTGTCAATATTATCAAAAAATTGTCAATTTGATAAAGGTTAGTGTAATTTTTGGCAATAAATAAATGTTGATTTCATTTCCATATATTTTGATTCATTCAATCTTTACACTAATTAGTCACAGATATATGTTTATATACAAATATTTGTATTTTTGTACCAAATGTATTTGGGCTTTGCTGATCTCCAACTCTTCATACAAACAATTTTAAATTTCAAAAATATTGAAAATTATTGTATAACAATATTAACCAACAATATAAAGGCAAATTTATAGCAACTCTCTCTCTCTCTCTCTCCAAACAACAATTGAATAGTTAAATTGCCTATCTGTAATAAGCTTTCAACCAAATAAGTTTTTTAAGTAGAAATTAACAATTGCAGACAAAAATTGCAGACTTGAAGCTTTAGTTAACCCCTAAATGCCCAAGCCTTTTCAAGTGCATGAGCTTGTAGTCATCCCTAGTGAAGCAAATTGACTTTTTCCAAAATCTAACCGCATAGATGTTTAAAGAGCTTGTTCATTAGTAAGTACACAAATTTTGAGTACAAAATTGCATAGGAGTCATGAGATTATAACAAGAGAAGAGTACATTTTCTATATTTAGTATATTGCCTTTTCCCACAATATTTCTCAAATTTGCATATAAATTTTTTTTGGGATTAGAGGTGACATAAACAACTACAGAGAGTGTTAGCACACTACAATGCATTTCTAAAATTTTTAATTTCACATGAAAAGCTATTAAATTCATTACACAATCAACCTTGCAATTGTTGAAATGCAATTATTTTTTATAAGTAGAAATTGAAAATAACTCCAAATCAATAGTTGTATGATTAAATTTTCAATGGTGAATATCATGAAAACACTTTCCTCTTTCCATTGGAACCATTCTCAAAGCAAATGGATATGTACAATTTCTTAGATCTCAAATCAACTGAAATTACATAAAGCTAGGAAAGGAAGTAAAATTGGCAAGCTTTACACTTCACTTATCGTACATGTATGCCTTCAAAGACCTCTCAATAATCAAATATGTACTTTTTACAGTGAAAAATGAAAGTTTTCAATAATTAACCCCTAAACCCTTGAACATCGTTTTCACCAAAAAAATGCTCCAAAACTGCCATTTCTAATACAAGAGCACAGTTTATTTTTAAAAACATTTTTGACTCATGTAACCATAGGATCTTGTAGTAAGGTGGTTTGTAAACATGTGGAAAAAATTTCAGAAATTTCCACTGTGTAGATTGCAAGATATAAGCATTTGAATTGACAAAAACTATTTTTTTATCCCTGCAAAAATCCGGGCAGTTGCACTTCACAAGGTCACACTTGTGTGAAAAAAAATTCAAAATGGTGGTTACTCTTTGAATTCTTACTTCAATGCAAGTTGGCTACATTCTCAAAAAATTTCAAACCATTTGGAATTGTACAACATATAGGAAAAAATAAGTAAGTAGAAAGAAGTAAAAAATGAGCCAAAATACTAAATTGTGAACATTTTATTCATGGAATTGAAAATTTTCAATCCCAATGGTTAAAATGTTGTAATAAACAATCTACACCTTTTGTTTTTATTTTTTTCCAAAAATATGGAAAATTGAATTAAATGAAAATTTTCAAACTTTTTTTGTACTGTAGAGATTCTGTAACTGGCCGCAAACTACCCCAAACTCAAAATCTTCATAATTTTTGACTCATTGATTGAAATGGATTGATTCAAATCTTCCCATGTCTGTATAAACCTAAAGAATCAATTTGAAATTTCACTTTTCAAAAAAAACTTTTTTTGAAAAACTTTTTTCAGCTGCCCGGGTTGCCTGCCGAGCAAACAAAGTGACATATCATGCCATAACTTTTTATCCACAAAGTCAAAAGTTATGAAAATTGTTGGGCCTTAAAGCTACTCCTCGGACACACATTTTATCAAAATTTCAAAGAAAAAAAATAAAAGCACCATCCGTAGTGAGCTGCCCAAAAAATTTATAATCTCAAAAATCGTTGTTCAGGGATTTAGGGGTGAACACTTAAAACTGCTCGATTTTTTTTAAAAACAGTCAAAGAAGTTTAACTGCCCATTCAGAAATGGGCCTGAAATTTCTTATCGACTATATATGGTCGATCGGGCAATTAGGGGTTAACCCCTAAGCATTCAAAAGTCTTCTCTAGAATTGATGATTTGAAGAAAATCATCGTAACGTACTACTCCATATTTTGGAGAATATTTTGCAGTTGAGATAGAATTAAAAGTTGTAGAATTTGAGTTATAGATTCCATCCGTATGGTTAGATTATCCAATGTTGTGACCAATATTTCTCTATAATTTTAAAAGAGGAAATTTTTTAATTCCTTTTGAATTCAATTACAAGCAAAATATTGTCATTTCTTGTGTAAATATTTTTAGAATGGATTTGAAAATGAAGTTTTGTTGATATTGTGATTTTTACAAAATCTTCTATTCTATAAATCTATGACCTCGATTTTACAAATCCAATTTTGAACTAGAGTCAATGCAATTTTGCCTTAGTCAACCTCTTGACATACTTTTATAATTTAAAAAAAATATGTACTCTAATACACCAAATCTAACCATTAGATAGAACAACAACTTCATGAAGTATCTCAACAAATTGGGATGACTTTCATCTAAGTAGTAATGATGATGACAATTGAGTTACAATTTGTTCATTGTCCAAAAATTGGATATTGGTGTCATTAGGGGTTAATAATTAAAATATATGCAAGCAATTGAAACTACATCAAAGTTGAACAATTGTTCAAGGCAATCTTCCAAAACCATAGATGCACTTTTCATTAGTGTATATTACACATGATGAATGTATTAGAAATTACAAAATTTAAATTTAGATCTTCAATTTAAAAAATAGAGAGAGGGGGAGAGAGATCTTGTATAGAGTTTCAAAGACTATTTATTTATTTTGCATATTTATAACCATTGAATAAAATTAAAGTTTGTCTAAATGATTTGTACAAAAATCTAATAGGGCACTCTTCTTAAAGGTTCTTTCCAGAATAAAAATGGACTAATCTCTTAAAAAAGTTGGGTTATTTATTCTCTAAACTTTGATTTTTGTCATTTTGTGTCAAAGCATACTTAATATTTTTACATACATAAAGTATAAAACCATCAAATCTTTAATATTATAAAATAATAAAATAAAAATAATATATTTTAATTAGAATTAGTAATTCCAATAGGTAAGTTTTGTTATCATTTCTATATATATAATTAATTTCAAGAAATTAGTAAAATTTCATTTGCAATAACCTTATTCTTGAATTTTGAGTATTATACATTTCATGTTGGTCAACAAATATGTATTTTTTCTAAATTATTTGTTATTGATGATTTAGAAAATATCATTAAAAAAATTCAACTCCTTATATATATCTTATGTGAATTTTCACCATATTAACTAGTCACCATAAAAATTTTAGAATATCAATAAAATAGTATAAAAAAACTTGCAAAAGTTGAAATTTTACTAAATCTTTGAAGTATTTATGAACTCATGATAGAATCAATAATGTGTGTTGAAAGATAAAACCACATATTATGTTCTTTTTTGTGACCTTGTTTGCATTGATAAAATATGTTAACAATGTGAATTTTTTTCTAGTTGAGTCATTAAATAAATATATGAGAGGAGTGAATTAATTACATTAATTATGTGCCTTTCTAATTGAAAATTGAAAATTTTTCAAGGGTGAAAAGGCCACGTCTTAGACCTTTCTATTGTTAAACTATTAAATAAGTAACCAAAAAAATGTGCTCTGAGAATGTTGAATTGAAAGTATAGTTGAAGTGACTATTTTCCTTTTTACATATTTTTCTAGTATTCAGTTGTAATTATAGTACATACAAACTTACCATACATACACCCATACTTCCACACTATCCTTGTTAAATTAAAATATGTATATCCATTATGACCCTACTTTCCTTACTATGTCTCCTCTTTAAACTTCTTCAACATGTTAGCTTAAAATTTTATACAAATATAAATAGTAGATACAATTGAAAAATGATATAGACTGGATATACTTATTTTATATGGCAGGGTGATCGTACCCTATGATATCTCTTTTAAATGTTTCATTACAAATGTAATCATGGAGAATTGACTATGCTATGTCCTTTTCGTATATTGAATTGTGAGTGTAGTATGGATTAACAATGTAACACCATAATAGCCAAAATATATTTGATGGTGTGTAGATTACTGATTAGGCTTTTGATTTTGTAATTTTCGTGTGAATGCATGTATTATTTTGTTTGTTTTTGACTTGTTCTTTATTAATTTTGTGTTCAAGTGGATCATTTGGAAAGTTTGTTGTTTTCAATTTGAGTTCATTTTGAGGGTGTTGTAAACCAAGTTGAAAAGGGATGCCATGATGTTTTTATCAAATCAGGGATGATTCTATTTAGTTTGGAATATATTAAGTCCTCCATCCAATTAGGATTAGAAGACATATTAGAATTGTTGAGGATTGTATAGTTGAATTTGCAATTCCAATTGGGTAGTTGGAGGTAGGTAAGTTGTCTCTTCCAATTTAAGTAATTGCTAGGGTCCAGATTCCTATTAGGTTGTCACAACAATTGTCAAGTTGGATTTCATGTTCACACACTAATGAGTGCTCCAATGTGAGCCCCAGCCAAGTGTTGAGTAATTTCTTGTTTTTTTATAAGTGTCATTGTCTTTGTGGAGTGATGACGTGTTTGTGTCCTAGTTGGATTTTGTGTGGCAA
The DNA here is from genome assembly GCA_947034885.2 of Thuidium tamariscinum. Classification (NCBI taxonomy): domain Eukaryota; kingdom Viridiplantae; phylum Streptophyta; class Bryopsida; order Hypnales; family Thuidiaceae; genus Thuidium; species Thuidium tamariscinum. Next base: position 16,069,334 of record OX344757.2, read on the forward strand.
CGTTGCACAGTGCAAGTTGGTGATGGCAATTTGTTGAAGTGTATCCTTATACAATTATGATCAATTACAAGTTAGAAGGAATGAGTGTGATGGTATTACAAGAATTATAAGAAGTTTAGAAAGAAGTCTAAATGTTAATGAGGTGTTGTAGTCACCAGCCTTTTTTCAAATTTTGACTATTTGTCTTTTTCAATGAAAAATTACTAATTGTTCAGTTTTGGATCATTGGAAGTAAAAGATAGACCAATATTTATAGTTTTCCATTACTAAGTAAATGATAACTAGTAGTTACTTTAAAACTAATTGTCTTGGTTCGGCAAACCACTAGTCTGCCAACGGTTCATGCGGTTTTCTCTCTCTCCTGTAGCATATAGTCTTTTAATTTGTAGTTTTTTTCCCCACTCTCTCGGTTTTCTCGGTCTTCATTTCGGTTTTCAGTCAAATTGTTTTTGGTGTAATGATGAACTCCTTCAATTTTTAATACAAGTATATCTTTTTTACAAATTGTGTTTGTGTTTGTTCAATGATTGGACTTGTTGTTATTTGAGGTGGAGGCTTAAACAAGTTGTTTTCTTGTGTATCCAGTGATTGGATTTTGAAGGAAATTTTGTGTATTGTGTTTGTTGGCTGACCAGTTGTGTAGCAATTGTTTAAACCAGTTGTTCATTACCTTGTGCCTTATGTTTTATTGATTGAAGTATTCTGGTTTGTTGTTTTGATAGAACAAATTGTTCAAGTTATTTATGGAGTTTGAATCGGTGAATTTAGTTTTAACGATTTGTCTTGTTGTGCGGGTATTGTACCAATCAGTTGTTTTTGTGGATGTTTGTGCTTAGTGATTCTGTATGTTTGGAGGACCAGTTGTCTTTGTGTGCTTGGATGTGTAAACAAGTTGTCAATTTACTTGGTGTGTGTGTAAAACAATTTGTGCTGATGAGTATTTGAGTCTAATGGGTTGTTCATTTTATAAGTTAGAATTTAACGAGTGAACTACCGGATTGGATGGAGTTAAACAAATTGTGTATTAATTTGGTGATGCTTGGTGTGTTCTTGTTTCAATTGGATCAATTGTCTGTGGATTGTTGACGTGTTCACCGAGTTGCTCAACAAATTGTTAGGGTGAACAAGTGGTGTTTGGGGAAACCAATTACGAGCTTGCTGTCAAGGCAGATCAAGCTGGCGTGCACTAGGTCCCCGCGGTGAAGACTTTGTAGACAGAACAATTTGTTGGAGGATGTTCAAGTGAAGAAGGTAAGAAACTTGTTACTTAATTGTTGTGGTGCTATTTTGAAATAATGAGAATGACAATTGGTTGTTTCTTGGATTTGTTTGTATGATTTGCTGATTGATTTCGAAGGCTAGCAAGTGCAAGTTGTCAATACTAATTCATCAATTAGATTAATCTACAATTAGTGCTGAATTGATAGCAGTGTAAGTATGCATTCACAAACCAGTTGTTGAGATAATGGATTTATCTAAATGGTTGTGATTAATGTTGGGTGGAGTTTTGTATTAAACTATTAATCAATATGGAATTACTTGTTGATATACAAATAGCCCAATGAGGATAGCTTTATTATAAACGCTATTGAATATCAAATTGGGACAAATTGTAGTTTACAGTGGATGTGTCACACTTGTTGGTTATGAATGTGATTAATGAGAATATTAAAACAAATTGTAATTTGAGGTGCTGATACTAATTGATTATTTCTTACGGTTATGACCACTTGTTTTGGTTGTGTGTTATTGTGGTTATTTGAAACCAATTGTCTTAGGTTTTCTAATTCATATACAAAACAATATGTGTTATAATATGCTTATGTTAATTGATTGTCTTGTATATATTTGACTAATTGTTGTGGTTCCTGGTTGTGTGTGAGCTTGTTTGGAGAATCTGCATCAACAATTGGTTGGAATATAATTACCTTGTTTTGTTGGTCGATTCTTGGTTCTTATATTGTGAATTACAAGTAGTCAGTTTGTGTGGAAATTGTGAGTTAATAAAGTATTAAGCATTGGAATTAATTACAGACTAATTGTCATAATGGTTTTGAAATCAGTTGTATAATATGTAAGTCATTGCGAAACAATTGATCAATTATAGAGATTTTAGATTTACAACTATAAACGAATTGTAAAACGAATGGTTCAATTATTCAGGTTCATATTAACCATTAGTTTTGGAATTTGTAACTTCGGATTAGTCATTGCTTATTAGTTGTTCATTTTAGTTGTTGGCAGACCTTACCTTTGTAAAACAATTAGTTAGGATCGACTAGCTCACTACCCTGTGAATAATCTGGGATTTTGGACAATTTGTGGAAAACTGTAATGGCGATTGATCATTTAGGTTTGCCTTACAGACTAATAGTTTCTAATATAATACTTGATAAACCATTTGTGGAGAGAAAAGGAAATTTGTAAAGAATTATTTATTGGTTAGAAGTGTATGAACTAATAGTTTATAAGATATGGTTGTTGGGAAAAGAGGATTTGATTTAGATATGGAGATTTTGCTCTAACAAGTTGTCTTTAGGCTTGGTGTTTGGTATTTGGTCTTGTCAAGGCTGAATTCCAACCACTTGTTTGAAATTGGGAATTAGTAATTAGTAAACCAATTGTAGGATGTTTTAACCAATGGTTGTGAAGTGCAGATAAATAAGGAGCTTGCATTACACACTCATGCCCTGCATTTAGATAGTGACAAATTGTTTTTAGATAGGACAGGGACTATTTCCTTGAGCATCCTAATTAGTAATTTGGATAGCTAAGTAGTGACAGCAACAATTTGTTTGGTAAAGACAATTACCAATAATTAATGAACCATGTGTTATCCTATTGCTAATATATATAATATTATATTTAAATTGCATTTAAGTCTAGATCATGCATGACAAATTGTGGGTCTACACAACTAATTGTTTATAGAAATTGAGCCACACACTAGTCCAGGACTGGGACTGCATTCATGCGTCCATAGCATTATTAAAGACTGGCCAACAAATTTGTATACTTGGGAATAAGAGTGGATACTAATTGTTAGAAATTAAAGTGTTATTATTGTCTATTTCCTATTCCATTTCTAATTACAAGTAACTTTAGCCACAATACGTTAGACTATTTGATCATTCCCCTAGATTTGAACCCCTATACTATAGTCCTGGGTTTTGTGGGATTTAAACAAAACTTAGACTACAGGTGTGATGGCGACATCAAGCTACTTCGTGAACCTCTAATAATAAATTTTGAATTTATCACCAATTAGACTAATCAAAAAATATATCATAAAAATGAAAATCAAGTTAGAAGTTGTATTGTGAAGTTAGTGTAGACCTATTGAATTAGTGATACGTTGCAAGAGAGTATAATGAGCCTAATTGAAGATTTATTAATGTGTCATCAAGTGTATAGGATTGTGTTATATCTAGTTAAGGAATTGAACCTATAAGCATGGAAATTTCCTACTAGACCATCTTCATTGGAACAAACTTATTATACTAAAAGGATCATTTTTGAATAGGTCATTATTTTTCTTTAACATGGTGACAAAAACTTCTTCCATATAAGATAGGATTACAAATATTCAACCTTAAAATTTTGTGTGAAAAGGGGAGGTTATATATAGTAGTTTGATCTCCAATGAGTGTTCTTAGAATTTTTTTAAATAAATCATTCACATTATACTAAAAAGGATCATTTCTACATTAACCAATTCACTATTTTAGGATTAATTTGCCATATTAGAGTATTTTTCCTATTGTTTAATTTACAATTATTGCCCACTTATTAAGTCCATTTCTATCAATGAGTGGATGACTCATAAGTTTGTGGTGATTTTTTTAATACAACAAGAACTTTGATAATCCCAAATTCAAGGATGAGCAATCATGGTGATAGAATTACAATTAGGCAATTCTATATGTAAAGACAAGACAAGAGACAATGAAAACGTGTGCAAGACAAATCATAGGAATACTCATCAATCATCACACTCTAAGTTTTCATTATGAATGTCAAATGAAATAACTAAATGATATTTTTTTGAATGAAAACATGACAAATTCAATACAAAAGTCATAACAAGGGATCGGGACATCCATACTTAATATAATAGATTACAACTATGTCACTCAAATCTCTTTCTATCAACTAATTAATACATGTGCTATAGGCAAATTGTTAAAATAGTTATACAAAGTGAAGTTTATATTTTGGCATATTTAATAGAATAGATTGGAGTCTCTTTCTATTATTTGATTAATTCATTTGTGGCAAGGATGACATTCAAGTACTCATACAAAATGGATCCTACATAGTAAAATGTATTTTTCATACTTAATATAATGGGTTTAGTCATGCCATTCAAGTCTCATTCTATTATGGTTGGCAAGATGTTCAAGTATTTAAGAAAATGGATCCTATACGGTGATTCTATGTTTTGCATATTTAATATAATAGATTGTAGCCATGCCACTCAAGTCTTGTTCCATTAATGGATTCATTTATGTGTAGTAGACATGATGTTCAAATGGTCATACAAAGTGGATCCTACATGGTTAATGTTTTATTTTTTATATTTAATAGAATAGATTGTAGACATGCTACTCAAGTCTCTTTCTATTAACTAAATCATTTATGTGTAGTAGGTAGGTTGTTAAAGTGGTCATAGAAAGTGCACCCCAATGGTGAATTCTTTGTTTTGCATATTTTTGGTAGAGGTACCCATAACCAATAAAATAAGTACATTTAGAGCCATATCCATCACCATTGTCAATATCATCAAAAAATTGCTAATTTTCTAAAATGTCAATTGATGTAATTTTTGGCAATTTTTAGTTTTTTGATGATATTTACAATGATGATGGATTTTTTGGGATTTTTTGGGATGAATTATATGCATCATGAACTCTAGTCTTTGAACACAAAAGTCTAGTTTTAAAATGCATTATACAATTGTAAAATATAAATTGTACACATTGCCCAATTCAACAAATATTTCAAATGTAAGGGAATTTAGATATGACAATGATCTATTTTGCAACCTATACTCTCCTTGCAATAGCTAATGCAATCCCATACTCTCAGTTCCAAAAGAACCCTCAAATTTTGTAAGAACCAACATCATTTGTATGTTTATTAAATTGTTAATATTTTTAATTCTATAAATGTGAATTTCCTTCAATTTTGTATACAACAATAAAAAATGATGTATACCAACATGCTAAGGCACAAAAAGTTTTTTTGGAGTTTTAAGAAAAAATTGACAAAAGATAAAGTAAAGCCAAACCATGTTGAACAAAACTAAGTTTTAGACATAGCAAACTTTGGAGTTTATTTTCTTTCAAATCACAACTAATTTTTTCTTCAAACTTTGATGGAAATGTGTCCTATGTCGTGTTCTACAACTTTTATATGTACACTTTTGGGGTTTATCCATTGATGCTTTTGGTATGGTTGTTTGAATGAAAACATTTCACATTTGTACTCGGTTTTGTTTGTCATTGTATATATGCATATTGAAATTAGGAAGTCCCATTAAATGCAACATGGTATTGTTGCTATAGTTTTTTCATTTGTTGGCATGCATTTCTTCTTGTCTGTATTTTGACATTGAAGCACATTTTTAGTACTTTGCACATTTAGTACTTTCATTGACTTCAGCTTTATGTTTTTGAACACTTTCTTCATATGGCTTCTAATTGTTGAGTACGGCTTTCAATTCTAATGTTTTGTGTTTGATTCATTTATACTAATTGATGTTTAGAAATTAAATCTTTTTTTCTATGAACTTTTTCCTTGTCACTTTTATTTCTTCATTAGTTTTTTTACTTACAAAAAATATAGGCTAAAAAATATTGAATTGACCTACATATTATAAGTAATGATGTGGATGATTATATAGGAAATTTTTTTGCATTAGGTAATGAGAGGGGACCTTTTAATGTTGCCTAAGAGGTAAATAGGCCTCCAAAAAATACCCCTCCGCTGCACGTAGGTCCCCCAAATGTAATAAGAGTGCCCCTTGTGATATAAACATTGTTTATTCAACATACTAACAAAAAAAATGTAGATACACATATTTATAGCAATTGTAACATATATTAGTACAAACATTCATTGTGGAAATGAGACTTTTAAAAATAAATGTCAATAGAAATTTAAAAAAAATTGTGTTAGTAGTTTACATTCTAACATAAAGGCTCTTTTCCAAAAACTACATAATTAATTCTAATAATCTAATAGTATTTTGATTTTGGTTCTATAATATTATTGAAATATGATGAGGGTTGCTATTATGTAAGCTTCAAAGTGTGAGCCTATGAGCCTAGAAGAATACACTTATGATATAAATGTCTACATTATAGTACTCTTCTATAATATTAGTGCATATATACCATGAATACCTATATTATAGAAGTTTATATATATATATATATATATATATATATATATATACACACACATACATAAGATGAAAATGCTTAAAAAATTATTTAGTGTTTATTGTTTGTGCACAAATAAGGATTCTTCAATTTACAAAATAGCCTTGGTTCTTTGGAGGTTAAATTACAATAAACACCTTGTTAGGTCTCCTTTCTATAGATAAGTGAACGGTTATAAGTTTGTGATGAGTTTTTTGGTACAACAAGAAAGTGGAGAATCTTGACTAGATAAATTTCTATATAGTGACAAAGCAAGAAGTAAATAAAATATTTGCAAAACAAGTCACAAGAATTCCCATCACACTTTAGGTTTTCATTATGAATGTCATATGAAATAACTAGCTAATGTTTCTTTGGAATGAAAATTTGAAGAATTGCTACAAGAGTCATAACAAGGGGTTGTAACATACACACTTAATATGATAGATTAATAGATTATAGTCATGCGACTCAAATCTCTTTCTATCAACTAATTCATTTATGTGACATAGGCAAAATGTTAAAGAAGACATAAAGAATGGATCTAGCACAATGAAGTCTATATTTCGCATATTTAATATAGTAGATTGGAGTTATACCACTCAAGTTTCTTTCTATTAATTGACTCATGCATGTGCAATAGGTTGTACATTAAAGTAGTTAATATAAAGTTGGTTTAGTAGTGTAAATTCTTTATTTGCATACTTATTGTTATAGGCTGCAACCATGCCATTCACATCTCTTTTTATAAAGTGATTCATTTTTGTGGGATAGACGTGATGTTTGAATGGTCATACAAAGTAGGTTTGGCATAGTGAATTATGTGTTTTGCATACTTAATATTATAGATTGCATCTATACCACTCAAATCTCTTTCTATTAGCCGATTTTTTCCATATGCGGTAGGCATGACATTTGAGTGGTCATACAAAGTGAATCTAGCATGGTGAATTTTTTTTACTTAATATAATATATTGTAGTCATGCCATTCAAGTTTCTTTCTAGTAATTGATTCATACATGTGTGGTAGGCAAGACTTTATTGGAAAATGGCCATACAAAGTAAATCATGCACGGTAAATTATGTATTGGCAAAGGTAATTGTAAGAAAAAAGGGTCCAATATTGTATTGTATTAATTCTATGTTCTTCTCTTTTCTAAGCTAATTTTAGTCTCCTAAATACAAATAAGAATTTACACTAGCACTAATAATATTCACACTAGCACTACTCTATAGAAATATTGAAGAGAAATTTTGGATTCAAAAATGTCATTATTGTACACCAAAATTGCAAAGTTAATGCATTGTATCATGCATAAATTATTTCATTGTAATAATTTAAGATTCTATATAAACAAACTATTTCATAAGTGAAGGGTAGGGTTGGCATATTCCTATTCAATATTTTTTTATTAGGAAAAAACAAAAGTTTATTATGTATTTAGAAGCCAAAATGCCCTGATATATTTCTAGATAATTTGGCATCAACACTAATTTATTCAATTAGTAATAAAGGATATTTTTACATTGTAAAAAACTAGTGTCATCAAAAGAATTTGACTATTTTTATTTTTTTAATAAAAAGATTGCAATGCAATAGTTTTTGAGCATACACTAATTAAATGTACTTTGATTTTAGACAATTAGTGTCACACTCTATAAAGACAAATCTTCATAAAGAAAAGGTCAAAGCATCCACTTAAAAAGAATATAACTCTTGTAAATACTACAATTATATACATTTTTTTCCTACAAAATATTTGTACATTTGAAAACTTTTTAGTAATTTAAGAATCCTATGTTATAGAATAAATTTGTACTCAAAAATTTCAAAACCACATTAATAAAAAAAACTTATAAGATTATTGCACTTTTTACACATGCTTGACTTAAGGTGAGCTCTTTGAAAATGTGCCACTAACCCTAAACCACTATCTTCATTTTTGTTCATTCCTAAAATCAATTATGTACCTATGTAGAAGAAATTGTTTTAAGACCTAACTTTGTTCCAAATGTTGCAATCTTTGGTCTTTTGGAACATCTTTTCACTTGCAAACAAGAAAATCAATGAAAATTGGATGAATCTAATAATAGTAACTAGACACAACTATTAGCAATACGTGCCAGTTTAGGGGTGTCCATCTTTGCCCCTATAAATTCAATGGATAACTTCATTGCTAAATATAGAAACAAAGCATTCACCTATCAATCCAATAATTAGGCAAGTTTTGTGACTACCTTGGTTATGGGGGCACATCCTTCTACAATTAATCATGTCCCTAGTTAATTATTAGAGTTTCTTCACTATGTTTTCACTGAAATTGCTTCAAAACTGCAATTTCTATTGTAAAAAGGAAAAAAAATGTAATCAACTTCTACTATATTCAATCATAGAATCTTATAGTAGGGTGGTTACAAAATGTCACTTTACTACAATTTGCTTTTAATATTTGTTACCTTGATAAGTGTAAAAATTTCCGTTGTTAAAATTGCATATGTATTAAGGAAAATTGCACTTCCTAAAAAACTAAAAAGAACTTACTAGTAAATGTTAATTATTAATTGTGAAGACAATTGGTAAAAATTATGCTTTCCTATTCAATGAATTCACCTTAATTTGAATGAAAGTGAGACTATGAAAATTTATAATCTGGATGAAATTGAATTAGGTCCATCATGTACTATACAAATCATGTTGTGATTGGCATTAATAGTCAAGTAAATAGCTTATAGTATCTTTAGGCATTAGCCATATTACATCATGCATTGCACATTGTACATTATGCAAATAATATTCGCTGTAAACTTCATGGTTGCTAGTATGTGAGCATAGAAAGTGTGAGCCTATGAGCTTAGAATTTTGTACACCTATAACATAAGTGTCTATATTATAGATATCTCAATGGTTATAGTGTATCTATGTTTTAAACACCTATTTATAGATATTTATGTTACAAACACGTTCAATAAGTGTAGGACACTTACTTATATTTAGGCTCAACGCTCATAGGCTTACACTCCTATGTTTACATACTAGTGTTGTTGCCTAAGCTTCATCATTTTTTTTGGCAATTAAACTTTAAGATCTCTTACATTAGCCTCTTTACATTATAATATTGTATCATTTGAGGATTTAACAATGTCATCATGTTGTAATAAATTGGTGATTCAGATGAGATATTTGAATATCATTAAGGTATGCTTAGCCTTTAAAATTTGTAATAACTTTTAAGGTGTTTTGGATTCCAATTTTGTAACTTAGAATGTGTTGAAGCTCAAAAGGTGATGAGTCATTTTAAGGCAAAAATTAATTATAGGATTTTGTAGAAAGCCAAGTCCTTATTGTCTCTACAAACTTTGGTTTCAATCCAACTTATAGATTACACAATTATAACATAAAAGTGAAGGTTACTTCAAAGAAATGTATGTTCTAACATAACTAAAATTGTGCTTTGATGGTCTCTTTTAGATGCATAACATTTTAGAAAATTAGCATCCTGCACTCATTCTCAAGGTAATTAAATTACACATGCATAGAAACAAATCTTGTATTTTAGAACCAAAAATGAAAGAGAAAATGGTCTTGCAATAGTAATTACTTCATTTTTATATTAAAAAAATGAGATAAATGAAAATTTTGTTACAAATTTGGAGCCAAAATTGAAGACCAAACATGGTAGAGTAGAAGAACACAAAAAATGACATACAATTTAAATTCTTTTTGAAAAATGAATCAAATCTAAGTGCAAGATGTATATTCTAGTAGTTGTCACATGATACAAACCAAAAAGATGTAAAAAAATGCATGCCTCCACCTCATTGGCCAAAATTTCCTATCTACAATTGCTAGTACATGAGTATAGAAAGTGTAAGCCAATGAGCCTAAAATTCTATACACCTATAGTATAAGTATTTACATTATAGACACCTCAATGGTTATAGTGTATCTATGTTCTAAACACCTATATTATAGATGTTTATGTTATAAACACCTTCAATGAGTGTAGGATACTACTTATATTTAGGCTTAAGGCTCACAGGCTCATACTTCTATGCTCACATACTAACGTCGTTGGTTCACTATCTGATGATTTTTTTTACTTTTTACTTTCTAGATCACCTATGCTTTTTTATAAATTTGACGGTGAATCTTCTTCTAAATCTAAATATACTACTTCATAGTGAACTTTATCCTCTTAAAATTGAGCCCTAGAACATGTGAATTTTCACATTTCTAAACTTAAAAAAAGGTTGTTTCAATAAGAGTTCGACTATATTGTAGTTAATGAAAAATTTAAGGGTTAAGAATCTCATCAAATTATCTTTTAGATTTGTTCTTCTATTATGCTTAGATATATGATGACACTTATATCCTATGTATTTTCATCCTCTATTTAACTAAATATTTCTTTTGTTAATTCCAAAGTCAGATAAGTGTCATTCATGTAAGTATTACAAATCATCTATATTACCATCTAGAAGTGTTAAAGTATTAACATTATATAAGTGTAACAAAAGTATTACAAACATGTTACAAGTTTTTAAAGCGTTAACCCTTAAATGCCCAAGGTTTTTTTGAACTTTTTGAACTTCATTATAAATTAAACAAAACAATTTTTTTGATAAGTTTTATCTATTTTCTTCAAATTGTAGCTGTACAAATTCAAACAAGGCATATTAGAGATCATATGGGAAAGGAAAGCACAACAATATCACCAATGATGCTAGTTTGTGAGCCTATATGTATATATGTTCAACATCCATTGAAGGTGCTTATAACATAATCACCTATAATATAGGTATCTGTAACTTAGTAGCACTATAATTATAGAAAGTAATTAAAATATAGAGACCTATTTTGTAGATATATAATCTTGTAGGCTTATGGGCTCACACTCTTAGGCTCACATAATAGCAACCCTCCAATATCATATATGAATTGAAAGATTATCACTTAAAGTTTAGCCTTTGGAAATCATCCATTTTTGAACTATGTGACATCATTTTCTTTAAAATAACCAAAAATGCTCATTGGAGCTTAAACTATTGTGCATCATATTCTCCTTTTTTACAAAATTCCAAAGATGAACAATTGCACTTCTATCCTATACAAGAAGATTATTTGTCATTCATTAGCCATAAAACAACCGCAATGTTGTTTAAAGATTATAATGTTTGTTTACAAGGGTGTTAGAACTATGAATGTGTTTTAAAGTTCTTTTACTGTTTATTCACAAGTCAAATTTGAAATTGAGGTCACCAAAAAAACATGAAGTTAAAGGACAAAGCACGAATAATCCCAATCAATTAATGGCTTTTCAAAATCTACTCTACAATTCTTTTAAATGAGTTTTTAATGTGATTTTCCGTCAAAAATATAGTGTATTGGAGGCTTATTTCCAAGTACCTTCAATACCAAAAAATCAAGACATGCAATAGACACCCTTGTACAATATCGTTGAATAGAATAATCATAATCATTCATTTTCAAAATCAAATTATTGATGTCAAAACTAGACTTCAAAAAGAATTTTAGAAAAGTTTTAAATACTAAAAATAATAACTTATTTAGATTTTATTCAATTTCAAAGTAAGGGAAAACACCCAATACTGCACTTGTCCCTTGCATTGGACCCTAGATTCATCCATTGCATGTGTAGGTTGTAGTGAATGTACTTGTCGAGTGCTTGATTCTAATTTGGTAGTGCATATTAAAGACGCGTACCAAAATCTAATTGGCTCACCGTTGATTTTAGCAACGTTCTTATTTGGGTGTACCTACATGACAATTTCAGTAGTCTAGATAACCACCACTTTGGAAAATATTAGAAATTACATATGACATCTAAAAAATCTCATTTTTTTTAATATGCATGATTTTCACTCACTAATTCTAGAAAAATATTGTTTAGAAAAAGATGCCTCCAACTATGTTAAATTCTTTAATTGGACACTTTTGGGTGCTTCCACCATATTGTTGACACTAGAAATTTGTACCTTAGGCAGTTAGGGGTTAATAGATATTGAAGGTGGATTGTACACTATATTCCATCCCTTTGTTTTTTGGCACCATGGTGCTGAATTGCACCATTTCAAAATAGATTTTTACTTTTTGCTAAATCAAAGTAACTTATCTTTGCTAGAAAATTTTCATTTCTATTCAAAATATAGATGAAATTGCAAAATTTGAGTAAAAAAAGTTGACATGATTATAATTGAAAATGATTTTTATCCTAGAGATGGATGGATGAAGAACTACACAATGCTCCACCAAGTTTTTATTAAAAAAAAATGGCTGCTTTAGTCCGTGAGCCATACCAGACCCATACCAAATCCAAATAACATAAGTTTGGTTGGCTTGTTCAAGGGCGGTCCATACCATTATTTTGCATGCCTATATTATCTTACCTTAGGACAGTAGTTGCCTGGAAAGAGACCAAGAGCCAGCATGGAGCGGAATTTTAAAATAAATAAATAAAATAAAAATTGAAACAAACGAAACCGACCGACTTCATGGGCACGGAATTTACTGCTGAGGTAAGTAATTTAATGTCATCCAATGAAACCTTGACACGTGTGGAACTCCGGGTCATTCTTAACGGCATGTAACTGAACAAGAAATGTAATTTATCATGGCCTTGGAAGGGGTGACCAAGTGTCGGATAATGGAGAGCTCTTCACGTTTTACACAGTGATTTAATACACAGTAATTTAAATAACAAAATAGTCATAGGCTTAGCACTGCACCACTTACTCCACCCAAAAAGGTCCGGATGAGAATATGTTGGAGGGAACATCCCTTATTCTTATCCACCCCACTCAATGGAGATCTTATTCCCTCACTACTTAGTAGAAACATGGGTTGCGTAGACTAGAGAAAAATTCCACAAGAAGATTCTGACATGAGCAAACTTCACTAGTCAGATGGGGTCTTCGAGGGGACATCTACGTGGCCGATGGGTTCTTTTTAAAGTGTGGACCGACTCCTTTTCATAGGAAGCTTAACCCATAAATCATGCGGTAGACATTTTTTGTCCGATGGATGACAAGAAAATCCTTCTATGCAGGATAGGATTGTGACTGTTCATCCTTGAAATTTTGTATGAAAAGGTGTAGCTTTGTAGATTGACTTCTAAGGAGTAATTTTGGACTTTCTTAAGTAGATGGTTCACACTTTAGCTAATGGAATGATTTCCATGTTGATGTGCTTGTCTTTTAAGGGTTAACCAACCCTAAGAAGACATGGCCCTCCAATGACTGAAGTAGTCACCAAAATGCTCCAATTAATGAACCAATGGGTGCATTCTTTGTTTTTGTAATATACAAAGAAGTCATTTATTGAACACTTTTGGTCTTTGACATCCTTCAAGGGTTAAGAGTGGCTAATAAATTGTAAAATATATAATATTTTATTACACATAATTAAAAAAATAAAATCATTTAAAAAAAATCCATATTATCTTTTTGTAATCTGAGCTTTCCAAGTGGTTTGACAAAATTTCATCTCAATAGTCACTAGTAAAAAAGAGAAGTTTAAGTACTAAATAGTCTTTTTAGAACTTGGTGCTAAAGTCTACACTGCACCCAAATATCTATTGGTCATATGTAGACCTTTGGAATCAAGCTTTTGAACTTGTTCTTTGGTGCTCAAATACCTCTTTTTCTACTAATGAAAACAATAGAGAGTCAATAGTTTGGAGAATAAATCTATTGTTTATCTTGCTTCAACAATAGGCTATGTTGACTTCCAACCAAAATAGTCTCATGTAAAAGTAAAAATTAACAAATCTCCTTCAATCATTAGTAAATTGGTGAACAATTTATAATAGAAAAAGTAGCTTTAGCGGAGCTATCAACCTTGGTAAAAATGAAATTTTTACTATATCAAAGAGTATATTAAAGAGGGTCAAGCATTAATCTCCTTGAGTTCCAATGTTTATTAGAGGACAATTGAAAATGGGTGTTAGGTAGGCTCATTTACTTTCAGTTTTAGAATCCTTTTTCAAAGATGCAAGATTTAAAGAACTTTAAGTCTAGTAGGTCAATAATGTGTGACAATTAAAAATTTTAAAAGTTCAAATTCAAATATCAAAATATCTTTAACAATTATAAGACATGTTACTTTCAATTAAATTGCATTTTACAATAATTTTTTTAAACATATTACATATAAAATCATTGAAAAATACAATTTGAACATATGTGGTCACAAATATAAACAATGAATCTCACTACATGTTTGATGCAAGTATCAAAGTAGAAATGAAATTGTCACAATCTTTTTCAAGTTTCATTCTTTAAAATAGTAACAAATAATCCTTAATCATCATTTGTTTTTACAAATATCCAAATAAAAATCTTTTGGTATATAAAAATATGTAATTGCATTTGGAAACATGGATTCATAAATGTGCAATTTCTTAATGAAAAAGGTCAACAACGTCATGATATTGGCATAGCAAATTGTTTTTTGTTTTTTGATTTTATGAATAGTGATCTATGTGCACTAGGTATCAAGAGTATTGTTGGAACACCTTCCCTGGAAAAAAAAATATATATGCTCACATATATAACAACAATATTTGCATAATATCATCTAATTATTTTATATGTAAATGTTAGTAGTCTGAAGAAAAATGATCTATGAATTTTATGACACTTAGATTGTTGCAAGAAACATCTTTTCATTATTTGCTAGATGAAGGTGATGGTAGTACATGATATCCTGAAAAACAAGAAAAAATCTAAGAAAAAAATGAAAAGTTTTATGCTATAAACAATATATTCCTAAAAATTTATACATAAGAATTTTGTAGGCTAAAAGTCATTTAAAACAAGTTTTACTAGAAAATTTCAATAAAAAAGTCATTTATTTTTATCTTTGTATTTTTTTTAATGACAATTTTTTAAAGTCTTAGACAAACCCTATTTGCCCCCGTATTTTCCCCTATTTGAAGTCAAATTTTGACAATAAATTACATTGAAAATAAAAAATAAAAAATTTATTAGCATGTCTAGTATCATTGCTATTGTATAATGAAAGCAAAAGCAAAAGTATATTATTTGATTTTTTAATTTATAAAAACTTGAAAGTTAGAATTGTTTTTCGAAATATATCCGAATATGACAAAATAAAGTTTGTATTCCCCTCCTTGTTGAAGGCTTTCCAATAGTACTAAAAATGCAACTAAAAATATACAGTCCACGATATTCCAACAAAACAAAACAAACAAAGGAAATGAACAAAGACCCTAATTTTTAGATATGGATATAAGTCTCTTCAATTGTCTTGCATAATCTTTGTAGATCTTTTCATATTCAAATCCCAATTCTAAATTTTCCTTTTGGGCTACAAGCAATACTAAATACTTCAAAATGATTAAAAAAACAACAATCCTTCTAATGCAGAGACTATATATGAAATAAATATTGTTTATGGAAGGTAAAAAAAATTAAATAAGATCCATATAGTAGTTTTATACTTATTGAAGAATTTTGGGCTATTTGTAGACATCACTCAAATGATATGGTAATAATACCACTTTTTTTAGAGATTGAGTAGAGAAAAAAAAAACTCCGACTAATCCTAAAGAAAATGTTGAGAACAATAAATATGATGAGTCTTTCTTATTATCATCGACAATCTTATTTATATTCTATAAATCTTTAGAGTAAAATTCATTGGATGCTATTGCACAAAATAATGTTCATCTTGCATTGGAAGATGAATCTGTCCTTGGAGAAAATACAAGAAATATTTTATTTGTCACACATGATAAAATGTAGAAATTTTGAATTCATATTTGCAATTAGGTACCTAAAATTAGCTACAAGAGGTGAAAAATACATAATTAACACAATACAAAATAGGGGCTTCTATAATTATCCTATTAACCACATAATTCACCTTGCAAATTCTACTTTGTATGATCGTGGTATAGTATCGTCTTACTTACTACAAATGTATGAATCAATTATTAGAAAAAAATTTGAGTTGCATGGCTACAATCTATAATATTAATTATGCAAAATAGATAGTTTAGCATGTAATACCTACTTTGTATGACTAATTTATTGCCTTGCCTACCACACATGAATGAATCAATTAATAGAGAGAGAATTGAGTGGCATGATTGCAATCAATTATATTAGGTATGCAAAATATATAATTCACTATGCAAGACATGCTTGGTATGACAACTCTAACATCCTCCTACCACACATGAATTATTAATCAATTAATAGAAAGTGACTTGAGCGGCATAACTACAATCTATCTATTATATTAAATATGCAAAATATAAAATTTACCATGCAGGATCTACTTCCTACGACTAATTTAATGTCTTCCCTATTGTACATGCATGAGTTAGTTAATAGAAAGAGACTTGAGTGGCATAGCAATAATCTATTATATTAAGTACACAAAACATACAATTCACCATGCCTGCATCATTGTGTATATGACTACTCTAACATCATCTACACCATTCATGAAATGAGTCCGTAAATAGAAAGAGACTTGAATGGCATTGCTACAACCTATTATATTAAATATGCAAAATAAAGAATTCATTATGTAAGACATCATGCTTGCTCCATATGCATGAATTTGCTAATAGAGAAAGACTTGAGTCACATGGTTGCAATCTATTATATTAAGTATACAAAATGTATGATTCACTATACAAGATACATTTTGTATGACCAGTAGCATATCATGCCTACCGCATATGCATGAATTCATGAATAGAAAGAAACTTGACTAGCATGCTAACAATCTATTGTAT
Source organism: Thuidium tamariscinum (assembly GCA_947034885.2). Classification (NCBI taxonomy): domain Eukaryota; kingdom Viridiplantae; phylum Streptophyta; class Bryopsida; order Hypnales; family Thuidiaceae; genus Thuidium; species Thuidium tamariscinum. The sequence continues at coordinate 16,086,549 of OX344757.2, forward strand.
TAAGTATACAAAACATACAATTCATCATGCATGCTTCACTATATATGACCACTCTAATGTCATGCCTATTGCATATGCATGAATTTGTGAATAGAAAGAGACTTGATTAGGATGTCAACAATCTATCATATTAAGTATACAAAACACACAATTCATCATGCATACTTGATTGTGTATGACCACTCTAATGTCACCTATACTACACATGAATGAATCAAGTAGTAGAATGAGACTTTAGTAGCATGGCTACAACCTATTATATTAAATATGCAATATGAAAAAATCATTTAGATACATGACTTATTTTGTATGACCACTTGAATGGTCATGCCTATTGTACATGAATGAATATGTAAATTGAACTTAGAGATTTGGGTGGCATGTTGCAATCTATTACATTAAATGTGCAAAATAATGAATCATCATGCAAGACCCACTATATATGATTACTTTAATGTCCTACCTACTATATATGAAGGAATCATTTAATAGAAAGAGATTTGAGTGACGTAGTTGTAATCAAGAATATTAAATATGCAAAACACATAATTTACCCCATAAAATCTACTTTGTAATGATGATCACTTTACAATAATGTCCTGCCCACCTTACATGTATGAATCAATTATTAGAAAGAAACTTGAGTGAAATGGCTCACAATCTATTACATTACGTATGTGTGCTACAACCCCTTGTGATTCTTCTAACAAAATTCCACATGTTTTCATTCCAAAGAATTATCATCTAATTATTTCATGTGACATTTACAATGAAAATTTAGACTGCTATAAGCAATCCTTATGATTTAGGGTCATTGCAAGAAACACCAGTCCTATTTTGCGTCACAAGGCAAACCACTCTTTTGTTTTCCACTATAACTTTTGGAGATTAAGTCCAACGAATATGAAATTTTTATTGAACATACCTAACTTGAATTTTATTAGATCACTTATTTTTCAAAAATTAAAAAAAATCATTTTATATTTAGAAAACATTTTCGTTGAGCTGACACAAAATTACGTTTATGGTTATCATTACGTTCGCAGTGTCTAAATTTAATGATTTGAAGACAAAACTTTCATGGTCTATTTACATAGGTGTAAGACCTATAAATTTCAAATAAAATCTAAAAATATATTTTTTTATATCCTCCACATGAGTACAAATTTTTTCTCGTGGTACACAATTTTTGAACATTGATGATGGTTCTAAGATTGTTATTTTGGTCAAATCTCATCAAAATCAACTTTCCTCAAATGGACAATTTTTATTTTTTCTTAAAATTTATTTTCCTATTTTTTACAAATTAAAATATGGAAGTACTAATATTCATGAGATTTTGCACTTTTCTGGATTTCCTACTTAGAGATTTTTCCTATGCCTTTCCTTTCTAGGGTACCTTCTTCTTAAAGGTTTATACATGAAACATATTTTTTACTTTTTTTAAAACTTGTTTTTCTAATTTTAAAGTACTCCAAAAAAAAAGTACTATTGAAAACGCTATGCTTTTTGCACAATGTTTCTTGCAACGACCCTTTACACATTTTTCTCATGTCTCTTGCCTTATCTCCATATATATATATATAGGTTGGTCTAGTTGCAACTTAAACACCATTGTACATCCATTGTACATCCTTGAATTAGGATTTTCTACTTTCTTATCATATCCAAATCCTCAGAACAAACTTTTGAGTCAGTCACTCATTCATAGAAAGGGATTTTTCAAGGCAATAATTGTAATTTAAATTATAAATAAATAGATTACAAAAACTTGATCGCTAAATACCAAATTGGTCTCTATGGAAATTAACTTTTTTGGTATAGTCTGAATTACATGTTTAAAAAAACACTTCAAGAATACTCATTGGAGGTCAAACTATTGTGCAAAACCTCTCTTTTTACACAAAATTGCAAGGATGAACATTTGTGATTTTATCTTATATAAAAAAGAAATTCGTCATCCATTCGACACTTTTAGGCTATTAAGGCCTTACATCCAAAATTGAATCCATGCTATTGACTTGGCAAGATGCTAAATCTCCCATTCTAAGTGGGCCTAATATGATAAATTTTAGGTTTTCTAGGAAAAAAATAAAAAGAGACCCTATTTTGAGCCATATTTTGGGAATATTTTGGACTTCTCGAAAACAATGTAGAGGCTTTAATTGCAAATATTAACCTGTAATGAACCATTGTCCCTTCGGTAGAACATATGGAATTTTGGGCAGGTACTTAGAGGCCCAATTTTTATCCTAATAAATTTTTTTTGGAGGATAGAAAAATTGATTATATTAATAGGAACACCATTTTTTTTCAATTGGTGCTTGGAAACAAAAGTTATGCCCAAATAAGCTCAAAATAAGAAAGACTAGGCAATCAATTTAAAAAAATTGAGCTTTAAGAAAAATAAAAATTTCTTCTCATAGATTATATTTTTTTGTTTACATGAAAAACTTCAGTTCAATCCATTTGGATTTGTTTTGCAAAAGATATGGACAATTGTGTTTATCTAGCAATTTGATCATCTTCTTGAAAAAATAACTTGCAAGATTCAATTCTAAATGCAATTCTTACAATTCTTCAAAAAAATAATTCCACATGGTTAATTTTCTCCCTACATCAATCTCACCATTAGAATTAGTTCATTTTAATTCCATCTCAGAGATTAATGATTTAGATTTTTCTTCTATCTTGTACCTACTTTTATTTAATAAATTTTTAAAGAATGAAAATTAATTTTTTTTGTATATATATATTTTTCCTAGGCTCTCAAACCAATTATATTAAAAAAATATTTAAAGCTCAAAACTTTCTAGAGCAAAAAAACAAAGTTAAGAAGGTTTAAAGTCAAATAATCCAATCCCACAATGTACTAAAAAAACATGTTTTTTTCACTTTAAACCCAAAGATTTTGCAATTTGTGTTGTCAAAAATTTTGAATTTTTTTCTGCACACTCTCACACTAGTTAGGTGGAAGATCATACAATAAGATGTGTGAAAATAATAGTTTTCAGATTTTTTACTCTTTGTTATAGAAATGGAAGTTTTAAGTGTTGTTTTTCTATAGAAAGAAGGCCTTGAATCCTTGATCCTATAGGGGTTAACTCAAAAATTTCAAATTTTATCATGCATAGCAAATAAAAAATTCCTTCATTTTTCTCCAAGATAAATCCCCCCTATCAAGCCCACTTCAAATGGAGGATTTTACTAGGCAGGACGTTAAATCCCACCATCAAAGGTGGGCCCAATAGGATAAATTTTGGATTTTTCGGATGAAAGTGAAAAAAGCCCCCTATGTTGTCTTGTATTTAGAGTATATTCTACACCTCTCCAAGCTAATTTGGGATCTTTCATTGCAATCATGAATTCATAATTTGCAAAAAATATTTTTGCAAAAAATCAAAATTCGTGCATTTTCTGACAAGGTAAATTTACCTGTTGGGTTCACCTTCTGATTGTAGGATTTAACATCCTATTTTTATTAAGGTGGGTACACCCAAAAGCGCCACTTATTCATACTGTGCCTAGTCATTGTTATTATGTTGTTCAAATTTTTATACAGTCTTGTTGGTGAGTAAAAGCATGTTCCAACGCACCAAAGAAGGAGGATTTGGATACCATATGCAAAAGTTACCAATAGTCAAAGTCTGTTTCTAAAAGCGCCATCTACAGTCTAAGTACATGACTGATTTTGGAAATGTATGCCCATTGTAGATGGCACTTTAAGGTCAGGTGCCATTTTGGGTGTACCTCCCTTCATGTCCTGCATTGACTTGGCCTTGCTCCTAGGGAAGCTAGGTTGTGGGGTTCCATGGAGTCCAATAATTCCTTTCTCAGTGTACCCCAACCCCAGCTCTCCTCCTATTCATTGCACCCAATCAGCCCCCAAGTATCTCCTGAGGCTGCTGCATCCCATTGAACCCCCTTCCCCTCCACACCACTAATGCCCAAGAACGCCACATGCCGAACATGTGACTTTCATGCTACAGCAGCAACAAAAATATATTTTTTTCTTTATTTGCAGCACCTCAGCACCGCAGCAGCAGTTTGGCTTTGCTTGCAAGTCTTTCCAACAAATCCCACTCTTATTTTATTACCTCTTGCCCAAATCTTTTCCCACATACATCCTGCTCCGTCGAGGTCATGGTTCATGAGGGAGCCTCCCATAAGTTTATTAGCCCCCCCATCATGCTTCAAACCCAAGCCGCACATCAATTGGAAAAGTGGTCCGGGTCCGTCTACCGCAATCAGGAGATTTTGCTCACATGCCTCACACCCGCTGCATGAACGAAGAACGCACATTCCCCTGATTCTCAAATCCGCGCTTGCCTGGTCCGGTCCGGTGACCCCCATTTCTGATGGCCTTAATTAATTCTCAGGGCTTGCCCAATTGGGAGCCCACCATTTTCAACGAAAAGGGGGAGAAAAAAAGGAGTGGGAAAAGGGTTGAGCCCACCACTTGGACAAACAGGTGGTTGGACTTGAAGGAGGGCATACTGTAGAGAGCCAAGACTGGCAGCTGGACAACAGTGCTGCAGAGGGCAAAGTTTTTCTATAAATTTTTGGAGTGTATCTAAAATAAGACCATAACAAAAATCATCAAACTATCTCGTGAATGTTGGATTGTAGTGGGTATGGGATTTTGTTTTATAAGCATTTGGGGTGGGGGGGGGTGGGGGGGGGCAGGTGCAAGCTATACCTTGGGTTTTCTATACAGTGGTCAAAATGGTTACTTTAATTGGAAAAATAGTTATTCATTGTGGCTCTTGTTATTTGCTGTTTGTTTGTAATGTGCTATACCATGTGGAGTGTATGATTAGTACATTTGCTACATTGGTATCTTCTAATCATCAAATTTGGCCACAGTGTAACAAAATGGACTAAAATCTTCAAATTGAATGGAGAATAATGAAGTGATGAAAAATTGGTGGTAAATTGGTGGATGTTTTTGGGCTTTACCATTTCTACAAATCAGATTCTGATTCTTTGCTATCATGTACCTATAATTTTTTTTTGACATTGTTCATTCAAAATGGGTGGACAATGTTACCACATTTAGATGAATGATACAAAAGAATAATTCAAGGAAGAATAAGTAATTTGTTGTTTGTAGTCTACATGATAGTAGATGTAAGTAGCTTCATCATTCCATTTAAATTCAACTAAAAGAACTCCATATCGTCGAGGTTGTTGGTGTTGAATTCATCTAAGGTAGGAGGCTTGAACTCCAACTAGGCATTAATAGTGAACATGACTCAGAGGTACATTTTGTGGCTTACTTCAAAGTATCTAGTTTGTACATTTCAAGAGGTGGTCACTTTTGATGACCGCATCTCTTCAATTTCGAAAATTTGTAACTAATTCGACAAAGCTCCAAAAAATATGAAATGACTTACATTGGATGCCTATTCCACTTGTCTTTCAAGGAAAATTTACTGAAAAATATTTCAAGATGTTTCACCTCCCCCAAATTGGATTCTAGTCTTTAGATGGTTGGTTTATGGACCTCCTACTTTAGGGTTTTACAGCAAGTTATGAACATTAGTAGAAAGTGTTTGGAGACCAATGAATCAGTCAGAGCATGGTGTCAAAGGCCGATGTTTGCACCAAACCTAGTGCCCATATGGGCCTTGGACACTTTGCTCTAACACTATTCATTGGTGCCCAAAGACCACCCTTCCACTAGTGGAAAAGCCATTCTATGAGACCGACTCCCAGACCCCACTCAAGTTGCATTACCTCTGACTTATCAAATCAATGTGCATGTAAAGCAAATTCATCACAGACACTGTTTTCAATTAGCCAATGCATTGAGAAATATTCCTGAACAGCTATCATGTTTTTCCTGAAATGTTTTTCCTGACGGTTCTGTAAATCTGCAAGAGACATCGACTTTGCGCTCTGAAAAATAGAATCCAAAAGAAAACAGACAGACGGACAAGAACGGGGTCGGTCAGACCTTTGAGTTGGAGCCGGACGGAGCTTCGAGCTCAGTTCCCAACGGAGACGGCAATGGACTTCCACCACGTCACACTTCGGATAAGAGCATAAATTATCCACTCGGGGACGCACATGACAGCGGTAAGCGGCTTTTCGGCGGTTCGATTGCATCGACGGATTGGATTTCGCCACGTTTTTTACCACAGCCTCTTTCCAGCCGCCTCTTGCGTATCAAGCCAGGCCCTCCCGACGGAACGTAGGCGGCTTCATGTAGCTCTAGCTCGCTCGCTACTGTAGCGTTGCTTCCATCCGAATTCTGTATAAGTTGCACCCTCTCGGCCGAGTTCTAATTTCAGACACCTCTCCAGTTCTCAATCGGGCTCTCCATTCTCTCCCTCCTCCCTCCTCTTCACATCCGCCTTCCACTCACAGTTTGGGCAATCGCACAGATTAGGCGGTTGCTGGGTCTGGTTTGAAAGAGGTGTGATCGACTGGGTGTGTTTTTCTGAGGGATTGGTGGTGTTACCTGTGATTGCTGTTGCTGTGTTTTCTGTTTTTCGGCTCTTGAAGCAAGTGATTGAGGCAACGGAGTGATTTGGGTTGGCAGTTTGGAGCGTTTCTTTTTCGCATGCATGAAAAGCCCTCGAGGCGGCGCAGCAAATCCTCCGTTTAGCTGACACCATCTTGAGACGTTCCTCCGATCCCTATGTGTTGCCCAGTCGGAAGGTCGCGGGCGAAGTGGAGCGAACTGAGTCTAGGATTAGTGTTCCACTCCGGGAAGTCAATCAAACGGGCCAAGTCTCGTGAGAAACCGGAGTTGCTCGCGAATTCTGAGGACTTTGCTTCCCAGAATTTAGTAGCGCTCGGGTAAAATCCGAACTTAGCAGGGAGTGAACACAAACAATTATAGTACGCCATGGATCGTGTTACTTCCGTTGATGATATCTTGGGCACCTACTGGGGCAACGACTCGGCGACTCTCGGTGGCGGCTCCAACAAGAGCAACATGATGAACCGCAGCGACTCCGAATTCTCCTTCCAGGAATTTCTCAAGGAGAGCCTCGTGGCCCCTCGCGTTGGGAAGAGCCGCTTCGGGGAGGGCGCATCCAAGCCGGGAGGTGCCGACGCAGCAGCAGAGGAGGCGAAAATGGAGTTCAATCCGCCCCTGTTTGCGAGCACCGAGGAGCTTCGGGCCATGAACAACGTTGTCGATGCGCCGGTGGAGGTTGACGAAGTGGCGGCGATTGAAGGGGCGTTGAATCCTCTCTTCTCCGGGATGCAAGAGGGCACCGACAAAGAGTATACGAACTTTCCATCTGGTGCCGTTGGTGTACCTGGTGATGTCGTTAGCGCCCAGGATTACGAGGTGTTTCTGAAGCAGAAGTTGGAAATTGCTTGCGCCGCCGCAGCCCTCACCAGGGTGCGCATCTTCCCCATGGCTTTTCATTCGTTGTTGTTTAGACTCGCATTTTTCTTTATCAAGGTGCAAGAAATTGACGGCGCATGCAAGCTTAGTGATCTTTAAGAGGACATGGACAAACCATCAGAGGTTTTCAGACTACGAATTTCTAGTCTTGGGCTCGTAGAAAAAGTTTTGGGGTTTCGATGCTGCTATTCATCCGGGGTAGGGGGTTTAAGGTTCTACATGGTTCTAGAGATGTTGACAAGATGGTTTGGTGTGGTTGATGGGAACAGGCGAACGGTGAAGGTGCAAATCTTGGGTCAGCAGGGCCGAATGCGCAACAGCCAAAATTTGCGGTCTCGGAATTGACTGGTAACGATTTGTCCTATTAACAATCGAATTTTCCTTTTATTGTCGGACAGTACAAAGTTTTGTTTGTGAGCATCGAGGGTTTAGGTCTGCCCACACTTTTTACTTTTAAACGTCCAGGGCCACGCTAACGTCTGGTTGGCTTATGCGTGATTGCAGCCATGAAGACGAAATTCCCGAATAGGGCACTATGCCCGCCGCCTCCTTCGGTGCCGACCAAATCCGATACTGACGCAGTGGGCAAACTCCGACCTATTACTAGCGGCTCCGAGGTGTCTGATGACGACGAACAAGATCTGCTGAATCAAAACCTGCCACGCAGTGATTTGAAGAAAGTCAAGAGGTACACTATCTGAAAGCAGATATCCTGATTGATACAGCAATGGAAAATTTCAGAGAATGTCTGTTGATATGAAAAGGTTGGTTTCCATAGACTGGGGTTTTAGAGCACTGCCTGTTGAAGGTGGTCGCTATTCCTTGTACATTAGTGGCTGACTTTCAGAGTTTCTTTTGACAGAATGCTCTCCAACCGCGAATCTGCCCGACGGTCGCGTCGAAGGAAGCAAGCGCATTTGAGCGACCTAGAAATGCAGGTGGCACAATTGAGAGTTGAGAACACCACCCTCATGCAAAGGCTGCAGGAGGTGAGTCATATGCACAAAGAAGCCTCAGTGGACAATCGAATCCTCAAGGCGGATGTGGAGGCGCTGCGTGCCAAGGTGAAGATGGCGGAGGGCATGGTGGCCCGCCAACAAGGACAGCCCATGGGGAATTTCATCCCAGACCCGAGTTTGAATTTCATGTCGCCTTACATGATGAACGACATGGAAAGGCCCTTGTTGCAGCAGATGAGACACAGCTCCATGTTACGGCAAGAGCAGCTGCAGCAACAGGAGCAGCAGCAGCAGCAAGAGCAGGGCAATCACAAAATGGGGCGCACGCCATCCATGCAACGGGTTGCTAGTCTTGAGCATCTGCAGAAACGGATCCGCAACGGGAGCTCTTGCAATGCGCCCGCATGGGGTGGCTGGGATATGGACAGACCTCCTATGGTGCAGGGACACGGCATGTGATCAATCATCGAGATGTAGAAAGTCTGAGATTATTATACAATATTCATTTTAAGGTGGAGGGAGTTGGATTTCAGGAGGAGGCCACAAACGACCTAAAATTGTCTCTTCTCCTTCGGCAGATGATTTTTTGCTGGCTGTGGAGGGTGTATATAGTGTTTGACGGGAAGGGAAAAAAATGTTTGCTCGTTATTGAGCGTGTTGCTGTATTGTAGGTGTTCATGCTGGTCATTGATGATGAACTGCAGACGAAAACCTGTGTGCAGGCACTCTAGGACCATTGCGTGTAAAACTAGATTTGAACTTTCTCACATTTGTTAACAGCCTTTCACCTCGCGACACAAACTTCTATAAAAAAAACGCACCGCATAGAGTTTGGCTACGCTTGTGAAGTTATTAAATATATTGAACAAGTGTTGATTTACTTGTTTCTGTTCTTGAATTTTCTGACAGCTGTTGTACAGTCATGCACTTCGCAACACAACTTCTAAAGAAAACGCACCTGTGGAAGGCCATGGAGTTTGACTACGCTCGTGAAATTCGTCAAATATTCTTTACCAGTACTGATACACTTGTTTCTATCCCGGTTTCTATTCACGGTTGCTTCCTGGTTTGTCGAGCTATTTCGACCTCGCGTCTTAGCAACGTGACTTGTCTTTATCCTTCTTCGACGATCTGTTGAGGGAGAAGGCCTTGGTGAAAAAACGCTCATCTCATAACTTTTAGAATATCAGCATCAAATCAACTAGCAGAGATATGCTTTCTGACTTTTTAGAGAGCTGATGTGGTCCGATACGCTGCACCTAGGAATTTCAACAGTATGTCGGCCACTAGTTTTTCTGCACTTACGGAGAAAGCGAACGTAGGGAAAGCACTGATACTCACACATACCAGTGCAGAATTCATGGCTTGGGAGACTTTTTACCTTGTGAGAAAGCTCGTCTTTTGAGAAGATCGGACTGAGCAATCGAAATTGTCACCACATTCAGCTCAGATGGCAGCAACTTAATTTGGAAATAAACTTTAGAACATTCTCCAGATTCCAGAACAGAACAGGTCAATGCAGAATTCAAAACCAAGGTGAGAACCGGAAATACCTCAGGTTGATCGACGTCCTCGACTTCGGGGATTCGCAACTGTCAGCTGAACACTCACGTAAGCACTCTGAGCACGTTGCATTGAGCGTTACAAATTCCAATGCCTGCATTTGAGTGTGACGGATGCTCTTGTAGGGATGCTCACGAGGCGATCGTGTGCAACTCTAAAACTCCAACTAAAATATACTGATCCATTTGTTGTACCGCACATGATTTACTTCTATAAGAAAGATTACGCAAATAATTCCGTACATTTTACTACACACTGGAGAAGCATGGAATTTTTATAGAGAAATTGAGAGATTTGCGTCATATTATTCTTATCTCATCGGTTTTCTGCGAAATTTCGGCAGAAATGACTGCGCTGCAAAGTCGATCTCATCTCCGAAATCCGAATCTCCGATTCCACTTCGAAAGAGAACACCAGTCAAAGACACGTCCTCAAGGTGGAAACTGCAACTGCACGACCAGGCACCAACGCTACAGCTCGAAGATTTCAAGGAAAAAGCTGATCCATGCAGGCGCCAGCATTCAGATGCCAGGCAAAGGAAGCCACCGACGCATCCCGACGTCAGCAGCAGAACTAGAAAAGCGCACAGTGTCGGAAGCAAAAGCAGCGGCTCTCTTTCCGCAACAACAGTTCGTTCGAGACTAAGGGCCTCCTTACATGCTGGGTGGGTGGGTCAATGCACTGTTGCATTTGCCCGACCCCCGGTGGACAGAAACCACCCACCCAGCATGAAAGGCACTTTCATGCTGCACCCGGTGGGTGGCTTCGGTGACCTGCACAGGCAGGCACATAATTTTCATTAATTTAATTAAATTAAAAACTGAAATTCCTTTTCCCTACCTGCCTGCGTTTGGAGACAGGCCATCTGTTGGAGCCCTGGCTCGATCAGTTCCTGAACCCCTAACTGAATTGCCCGAGGCACTAAACTTTGGTATTTCACAAGCTAAATAAAATCTAACCAAGTTGTTATTTTTAATAGTTTATATTTTTTGAGTGTTCTTTTTAAGGTTTGCTTTAAGTTTAAAAAAACCGAGTGTGAAAATGATGGATTATGCTTTTTCTATTCAAGATTTTGTGCAAGGGTAATGATTGCAATCTTGACTCTTCATAGTCTTAAAGACTCTTGAAAATGAGCCTCAAATACACTAAAGCTTAGATAAAAAATTCACATTCAAAATTCAACCTACAAAATTGTAGAACAAATTTTGAAAAAACACAAATCGATTGGAGTCATGCATCTTGGACTCTTCAACCTCATATTCTTGTGGGACTAACTTCTCAAATTTTATATGTGAAAATAGAATCAAAAGACTTCAAGTCACTTTTGCAATATTAACACCCTCATGATCAAACATTATAATCTTTCAATTTACAATTGATAATATTGTGTTTTATTTATCCAAGTTATCTCTAAGATGTCTAGTTTGAATTTGTATGATTATAATTTTAAGAAAATTTATAAAGCATACCAAAATGTTACTTTTTGTTCAATTCAGAATGAATTCCAAGAAGCTCAGAAAACGGCATGGACTCTTTGGGATTAACTTTGGCAAAGAAATTCAGTTTCATTTGTTTCAAAAACAAAGGAAGACCATTCAATCTCTAATGTATGGACATTTCAATTCTGAATTTCAATGAAACATTTCATCATTATTATACTAGAGAGAAAACCACTTCATGTGTATCTTCTAACAAATTCAAACTTCTGTATACGTTTTTGAAATTGTTGGGGATTTTTGAAAAAATAGTGAAAAAAGTTCATATCAAATACAAAACACAATAATATATCTAAGAACTACACCATTTGCATACAAGATATTCCAAAATAACATAGTACTAACCAAAATTTCTATGTCGAGTTGAATCAAAAAATCCATAAACTATTGCAAGTTTCTTTTTGCATTTTCTATGAAGTACCAAAGCAATGATATGGAATATAATAGTAGTACTCCAAATTTCAACATTCATTAATGCATTTGATAGAGAATATTGAATTAGCACATTTAACATAACCATAATTTCATTTTCATCCAGTATACTGTATAGTGATTTCATATTTTCATTCAATTTTTTTAATTTGAAATTTTGGGCAATTTCATCCAAATTTATACTGTTTATTTTGTAGGGACTAATTGTGAAGTCCATTTTCCTTGTAAAATGGGTTACACAATCTTGAACCCCTATATGCCAGATATATCATAATCTAGTTCTTGAAAAACTTTGAAGTTAAATAAAACATAGTGAAATTCATATTTTTAATGGTTTTTATTTTTGAAAACAATGAATGTCAGTCTGGTTCTAGCATTAGAAATTTGATTTTGAAAATGGTACATTCTATTTTTTTATTCAAGACTTTGTACACATTTTTCCATTGCAATCTCGACACTCCCTAGTGGTAGGGGCTTTTGGAAATGAGTCTCAAGTACACAAGAGCTTAGAAAAAATAATGCATTGGACATTCATTTAAGAAAATTATAATAGACATTTTGAGAAGCTATAAATTGATTGGAGTTTTTCATAATAGGTTCTTTGATCTAAATTTCTTTTGGTGACTAACTTGTTATGAGTAAACATGAGAGAAGAAGATTGAAAGTCTTCAATTGACTTAAGTAGTTTCAACACCCTTATGATCAAATATTACAGTATTTGAACTATATAAGTAATATAGTTGTTTTTATTTATTTTTAAGTGATCTCTAACATATCTAGTTTTGATTTTATATGTTTCTTTTTTCTTAAAAATTGATTAAGCTTATCAAAATGTTGGTTTTTTTGTTTAATTTAGAAAAAAATTTAGAAGACAATCAAGAAAGACCTTGGGCATTTCAAAGATAACATCCTTCCAAGGAACCCAAGTAATTAAAAACGCTACATAATGTGAAATAGGATACAACTTTTTATTCATTCAAGCGCATTGCTTCTAAAAGGTACAAGTGCCTTGCAATTGCCATTTGCAATTGTTCACCATCATTCTGTGGTGGACTCTGCACTAACTGTTGTGCATATCCAAAATCATGGTGTCCCCATAAAACAATTGACTCATCTATCATATCTTTTCTATCAATGATGATGTTATGGAGTAAACAACATGCTACTATCAAACTTGGAATCTTTTTGAGATTAGGATTTGTAATAGGATTTCTAAGAATCCTCCACATTCCTTTCAAGATCCCAAAAGCACGTTCTATTACCATACGTGTAGATGAATGCTTGAAGTTGTATTCCTCATACAACACTGGAAGTTGAATTCCCGGCCAAGGCACCAATAAGTTTTTGTCTCCAACATAACCTGCATCACCTATGATGAGCTCACAAATATCAACGCCTTGAATTTCGATCGTGGATCCATTCAATCGTCTTCCTGCAATTACTTCTTTGAAGTGATTTGACATCAACAAAATTCGAGAATCATGTACAGATCCAGGAACCCCAACAAAAACATCTATAAATCGAGCCTCGTGGTCTACAATTGCTTGCATTACTGTTGAGTAGTTATGATCACGATCATACCAATCACTTGATCTAGTATTTGCTGGTAAATCAAATCGGATGTGGGAGCAATCAAGAGCTCCACAACATTGAGGAATGCCATGTAGGTTTTCAAAACCAAGCTTAACCTCTGATAATCTTTCTCCTGTTGGCCAACTTAAATGCAAAGGTAAAGCTACCTTTATCAAAGCAGCGATGAATCGTTGACAGACTACAACACTAGTTGAATCAGCTATGCCAAAAAGTTCACCAACTGAAACATGAGTGTCTCTAGTGCCTAGTCTTCGTAAAGCAATAGCAACTTGTTTAGGAACATCCATCAATCTTCCAGTGATATTGATCAAACCTGGTGGTGGATTACTCTGCAATTCTTCATGAACCAGGCTACAAAGATAATGAAAAGTCGGCACTGATAAACGAAAAAATTGTCGAAATCGCTCTGGATCTTCATGCATCACTGAAGTTGAAAATTGATCCCACCAATGAATTGAACGTGGCTTGATGTAGTACAGACCACATTCTGATCCAAAGATTTGTTTTTTCCCATGTTTTTCAACAAAAACTTGTTGAAATAGTGCATTGCATTCTAGAACCGAATGCAGAAGTAAAAATTCCTCTCCTACCAATTTTTTCTGCTTCAAATGCCTCATGCTTGATACAGTTGGGGCATTTCTTTTACTCCTTTCAAACATCCCTTGGCTAGCTAGTTGTACCATTGTCCCCACTGATGCATTTGCAACCCCTACTACTGCAAGTGCGGCTCCAACTTCTGATTCATCCATATTTCACAAGCTTCACATAAACAAATACAAAAGTAGATTAGTCCTATATTCAAATTATACATTTGTGTATAAGAAAAAAATTCACAATAAAATAGCATATGTGATGAAACAAATCTTGAATTGCATATGAAAGTGAATTCCAGCCTCCAATAGAAAAATAAATATAAATATAAATAATGAATGGTTGATGAAAAATACGAAGAAGTACACACATTGAGTTCAAATAACACTTAAAAAAAATGAAATGCATTAAAATCAAACATGAAACAAGCTAGTATATTAAAATATGTAGAAGATTAAACAAATAGGTACTAAATACATTTATGAAGTTTGTGAAAAAGATGTAATTGAAGATTGTAGATTGCGAAGTTACTAATGAGGTGGTGATTTAATCTACCGCCTATTAGAAAGTGCATTGCCAATTGTTTTCATGGCATCACTTAAGCTCAATAAGGCATCCACATAAGCTTTGCCAGTGTTACTAGCACTCTCCATTCGCTCACGTTCAAGCCTCATTAAATCAGAGTGGCGAGTTTCTTCTGATTGCAGTTTCTGCTTGTCCAATTCTATAATTTCTTTATGACGCACATCCTCACGACTGTGCCCTGAACTTATGGCTTCTACGAACTCAAGTCTAGTTTTGTCCATTGATGCCAGTGCACCATCTGCAGCCTTCATAGATAAACGCCGTTTTTTTGTAGATAGATTCATGGATGACTCGCCATTTTCTGCATCAAAGAAGAAGTAGAATTTTTTAAAAACTCAAAAATAATGCATGCAAAATTGATCAAAACATAATTATAAATTATGTTAAATGTCATCTCTATAAACTTACCAGTAGATGGAGACATTGTACTAGTATCAAGTGGAAGGTTCCCTGGATCCACAGCATTTGAGATACTTGGATACCATTCCAATAAGGCACAGTATACAACCTCATCCAAGGGAGTTCGTGGAAACCTCCTCACATGATTCTTCTTCTCCGTGGGACTCATTGCAAAATAACTTGGCTGACCAGATGGAATTTTTTTCTCATAGTCATAAACTTTTTTGAAGTCTGGGGACAACTGCTCCCATTTGTCTTGGATTTGTTGTTCATTGCGATGAACACCTTTTTCCCATAAATCATCAGCCATGGCCTTCCATCTTTTTGGTGCAGTGGTCATTTGAAGTCGTTGACTTTGAGTTGGCCCATACTTTGCAAAGTCCAATCTCTTTGCGTGACACAAGCATAGGGTGTGTGCTAAAGACCATCTCCCAACTACATACACTCTACCATCCACTCCTCCTTGAGGCTCTCCTAGAACCACATTAATGTCATCTTGTACCTCATCCTCGAGATGTATAGACTCAGGGTTCCAATTGAGGTCAATAGGAGTTCTTTGAGACTCCATTTTCTACAGAAAAAATGATAAATGTATGTCGATTATGAGAAACAATGAATGTTTTATCAAATTACTAAATTATAATAATTTGTTTAGGAAAGTTCATTAAAAACCCTGAAAGCCTAAGGCTTTTTTTGAGCTTCATAAAATTTGCTCAAAATAAAACAATAACAATACATTTTGATGAATATGATTTAATACTTTGAATTGTGACCATCTAAATTCAACTCATTCTATATTACAACTTAAGATAACAATTTCAAAAACTGCTCAAGCTTTAAAAGGGTCAATTTCTTTAAATGTTGGATACTAATAGTACATGTTGTTTCATACCCTTAATAGTGCTCAAATAGTGTACATTTTAGGACGTGAACAATTTTAGAGCCCTTTGCCATATCAACTTCAAAATTTTACAACTAATTATACAAAGTTTAGTAAAATATGAAACGATTTGGGTTAGATGCCAATTCCAATGGTCTTTGAAGGGAAATTTAATGGAATTTTTTTCAAGGTGTTCCATCTCCCTAAAAAAATTTCAACCATTACGCCCTTACATGATTTATTTACGAACCAGTTCTCTCAATTCTCCCAGTGAAAACTCCCTCACAGTCTCGCACTTACACAGATTACTACTCAATTCTTCTAGTTAAATTCATCAAACAACATAACACTTTTACACAAAAACAGTTTCTACGTTTTCAGAAGTGTCAAATTGAACGTGTTGGTGAGTTCATAACAAGAACAAAGCGACGAAGATTCTAATTAATTTGTCCTCACAAAAAAATCAAATTATCAAATCAATTGAAGCAGAAACCGCCCAAAGTTAAACACCTCATTTATGTAAGTGGAGCTGCTCTTAAAAGAGATGAGGTACCAATTTTTTTAAATTCTAATGAACAGAAGAAACCGCAAACCAAACAGCAAAAGTCACATATATTGATTCAAGTTTTTTATCATTGTGACTGAAGTACTATATGTGCACACAATTTTTATTTTATTTTGTAAAAACAAACGGACCGTATTCTATTGTTAAGTAATACAATTGCTGAAAACCGAACTAAAGTCAGAACACATCGAACCACAGTTACAATACATCGAACTAAAGAAGAAGAAGGTTCTGGAATTAATAAGAATATAAAGAAGTACCTCCCAATAACCGAATGACACTTCTTGTGCAAATTCCCAACCTCCAGAAATTATAATCTTGCACCCACGCAGTATAAAGTGAACGCTCCAGCTCCCAAGCTCTCACACAGCGTATCCCTGCACTCCTACTCGAAAGCTCCGCACATCGTACCTCCACAGCTCCCAAGGGTGGAAGCCAAAAAGACGTAACAAATCTTCATTAGCTCCTTTAAACACTTCGTATTAACCGTGTCATGCAAGTTAAGATATTTTACACAACCGGCTAGCACAAGTTGGATACTATTAACAACTCTTGGCAACCAATGAAACCATTTGACCGATATCGGTGGAGCTTCGGAATATTCTCAAGCGGCGCCCGATATGACCCATGCATCGGTTGAGAAGCCCCCACCGCTTGCCGAGCTTAGCGGCACTTGCATGGTAATCGGTCTGCAAAGTTTTTGGACTGTAGCGCCTAAACCGCCCACCGATCCTACATGTAAGCGCGCTCTTAGAGCGCGCTTACATGTAGGATCGGTGGGCGGTTTAGGCGCTACAGTCCAAAAACTTTGCAGACCGATTACCATGCAAGTGCCGCTAAGCTCGGCAAGCGGTGGGGGCTTCTCAACCGATGCATGGGTCATATCGGGCGCCGCTTGAGAATATTCCGAAGCTCCACCGATATCGGTCAAATGGTTTCATTGGTTGCCAAGAGTTGTTAATAGTATCCAACTTGTGCTAGCCGGTTGTGTAAAATATCTTAACTTGCATGACACGGTTAATACGAAGTGTTTAAAGGAGCTAATGAAGATTTGTTACGTCTTTTTGGCTTCCACCCTTGGGAGCTGTGGAGGTACGATGTGCGGAGCTTTCGAGTAGGAGTGCAGGGATACGCTGTGTGAGAGCTTGGGAGCTGGAGCGTTCACTTTATACTGCGTGGGTGCAAGATTATAATTTCTGGAGGTTGGGAATTTGCACAAGAAGTGTCATTCGGTTATTGGGAGGTACTTCTTTATATTCTTATTAATTCCAGAACCTTCTTCTTCTTTAGTTCGATGTATTGTAACTGTGGTTCGATGTGTTCTGACTTTAGTTCGGTTTTCAGCAATTGTATTACTTAACAATAGAATACGGTCCGTTTGTTTTTACAAAATAAAATAAAAATTGTGTGCACATATAGTACTTCAGTCACAATGATAAAAAACTTGAATCAATATATGTGACTTTTGCTGTTTGGTTTGCGGTTTCTTCTGTTCATTAGAATTTAAAAAAATTGGTACCTCATCTCTTTTAAGAGCAGCTCCACTTACATAAATGAGGTGTTTAACTTTGGGCGGTTTCTGCTTCAATTGATTTGATAATTTGATTTTTTTGTGAGGACAAATTAATTAGAATCTTCGTCGCTTTGTTCTTGTTATGAACTCACCAACACGTTCAATTTGACACTTCTGAAAACGTAGAAACTGTTTTTGTGTAAAAGTGTTATGTTGTTTGATGAATTTAACTAGAAGAATTGAGTAGTAATCTGTGTAAGTGCGAGACTGTGAGGGAGTTTTCACTGGGAGAATTGAGAGAACTGGTTCGTAAATAAATCATGTAAGGGCGTAATGGTTGAAATTTTTTTAGGGAGATGGAACACCTTGAAAAAAATTCCATTAAATTTCCCTTCAAAGACCATTGGAATTGGCATCTAACCCAAATCGTTTCATATTTTACTAAACTTTGTATAATTAGTTGTAAAATTTTGAAGTTGATATGGCAAAGGGCTCTAAAATTGTTCACGTCCTAAAATGTACACTATTTGAGCACTATTAAGGGTATGAAACAACATGTACTATTAGTATCCAACATTTAAAGAAATTGACCCTTTTAAAGCTTGAGCAGTTTTTGAAATTGTTATCTTAAGTTGTAATATAGAATGAGTTGAATTTAGATGGTCACAATTCAAAGTATTAAATCATATTCATCAAAATGTATTGTTATTGTTTTATTTTGAGCAAATTTTATGAAGCTCAAAAAAAGCCTTAGGCTTTCAGGGTTTTTAATGAACTTTCCTAAACAAATTATTATAATTTAGTAATTTGATAAAACATTCATTGTTTCTCATAATCGACATACATTTATCATTTTTTCTGTAGAAAATGGAGTCTCAAAGAACTCCTATTGACCTCAATTGGAACCCTGAGTCTATACATCTCGAGGATGAGGTACAAGATGACATTAATGTGGTTCTAGGAGAGCCTCAAGGAGGAGTGGATGGTAGAGTGTATGTAGTTGGGAGATGGTCTTTAGCACACACCCTATGCTTGTGTCACGCAAAGAGATTGGACTTTGCAAAGTATGGGCCAACTCAAAGTCAACGACTTCAAATGACCACTGCACCAAAAAGATGGAAGGCCATGGCTGATGATTTATGGGAAAAAGGTGTTCATCGCAATGAACAACAAATCCAAGACAAATGGGAGCAGTTGTCCCCAGACTTCAAAAAAGTTTATGACTATGAGAAAAAAATTCCATCTGGTCAGCCAAGTTATTTTGCAATGAGTCCCACGGAGAAGAAGAATCATGTGAGGAGGTTTCCACGAACTCCCTTGGATGAGGTTGTATACTGTGCCTTATTGGAATGGTATCCAAGTATCTCAAATGCTGTGGATCCAGGGAACCTTCCACTTGATACTAGTACAATGTCTCCATCTACTGGTAAGTTTATAGAGATGACATTTAACATAATTTATAATTATGTTTTGATCAATTTTGCATGCATTATTTTTGAGTTTTTAAAAAATTCTACTTCTTCTTTGATGCAGAAAATGGCGAGTCATCCATGAATCTATCTACAAAAAAACGGCGTTTATCTATGAAGGCTGCAGATGGTGCACTGGCATCAATGGACAAAACTAGACTTGAGTTCGTAGAAGCCATAAGTTCAGGGCACAGTCGTGAGGATGTGCGTCATAAAGAAATTATAGAATTGGACAAGCAGAAACTGCAATCAGAAGAAACTCGCCACTCTGATTTAATGAGGCTTGAACGTGAGCGAATGGAGAGTGCTAGTAACACTGGCAAAGCTTATGTGGATGCCTTATTGAGCTTAAGTGATGCCATGAAAACAATTGGCAATGCACTTTCTAATAGGCGGTAGATTAAATCACCACCTCATTAGTAACTTCGCAATCTACAATCTTCAATTACATCTTTTTCACAAACTTCATAAATGTATTTAGTACCTATTTGTTTAATCTTCTACATATTTTAATATACTAGCTTGTTTCATGTTTGATTTTAATGCATTTCATTTTTTTTAAGTGTTATTTGAACTCAATGTGTGTACTTCTTCGTATTTTTCATCAACCATTCATTATTTATATTTATATTTATTTTTCTATTGGAGGCTGGAATTCACTTTCATATGCAATTCAAGATTTGTTTCATCACATATGCTATTTTATTGTGAATTTTTTTCTTATACACAAATGTATAATTTGAATATAGGACTAATCTACTTTTGTATTTGTTTATGTGAAGCTTGTGAAATATGGATGAATCAGAAGTTGGAGCCGCACTTGCAGTAGTAGGGGTTGCAAATGCATCAGTGGGGACAATGGTACAACTAGCTAGCCAAGGGATGTTTGAAAGGAGTAAAAGAAATGCCCCAACTGTATCAAGCATGAGGCATTTGAAGCAGAAAAAATTGGTAGGAGAGGAATTTTTACTTCTGCATTCGGTTCTAGAATGCAATGCACTATTTCAACAAGTTTTTGTTGAAAAACATGGGAAAAAACAAATCTTTGGATCAGAATGTGGTCTGTACTACATCAAGCCACGTTCAATTCATTGGTGGGATCAATTTTCAACTTCAGTGATGCATGAAGATCCAGAGCGATTTCGACAATTTTTTCGTTTATCAGTGCCGACTTTTCATTATCTTTGTAGCCTGGTTCATGAAGAATTGCAGAGTAATCCACCACCAGGTTTGATCAATATCACTGGAAGATTGATGGATGTTCCTAAACAAGTTGCTATTGCTTTACGAAGACTAGGCACTAGAGACACTCATGTTTCAGTTGGTGAACTTTTTGGCATAGCTGATTCAACTAGTGTTGTAGTCTGTCAACGATTCATCGCTGCTTTGATAAAGGTAGCTTTACCTTTGCATTTAAGTTGGCCAACAGGAGAAAGATTATCAGAGGTTAAGCTTGGTTTTGAAAACCTACATGGCATTCCTCAATGTTGTGGAGCTCTTGATTGCTCCCACATCCGATTTGATTTACCAGCAAATACTAGATCAAGTGATTGGTATGATCGTGATCATAACTACTCAACAGTAATGCAAGCAATTGTAGACCACGAGGCTCGATTTATAGATGTTTTTGTTGGGGTTCCTGGATCTGTACATGATTCTCGAATTTTGTTGATGTCAAATCACTTCAAAGAAGTAATTGCAGGAAGACGATTGAATGGATCCACGATCGAAATTCAAGGCGTTGATATTTGTGAGCTCATCATAGGTGATGCAGGTTATGTTGGAGACAAAAACTTATTGGTGCCTTGGCCGGGAATTCAACTTCCAGTGTTGTATGAGGAATACAACTTCAAGCATTCATCTACACGTATGGTAATAGAACGTGCTTTTGGGATCTTGAAAGGAATGTGGAGGATTCTTAGAAATCCTATTACAAATCCTAATCTCAAAAAGATTCCAAGTTTGATAGTAGCATGTTGTTTACTCCATAACATCATCATTGATAGAAAAGATATGATAGATGAGTCAATTGTTTTATGGGGACACCATGATTTTGGATATGCACAACAGTTAGTGCAGAGTCCACCACAGAATGATGGTGAACAATTGCAAATGGCAATTGCAAGGCACTTGTACCTTTTAGAAGCAATGCGCTTGAATGAATAAAAAGTTGTATCCTATTTCACAT
The DNA here is from genome assembly GCA_947034885.2 of Thuidium tamariscinum. Taxonomy (NCBI): domain Eukaryota; kingdom Viridiplantae; phylum Streptophyta; class Bryopsida; order Hypnales; family Thuidiaceae; genus Thuidium; species Thuidium tamariscinum. The sequence goes on from OX344757.2 coordinate 16,108,148, forward strand.
TATGTAGCGTTTTTAATTACTTGGGTTCCTTGGAAGGATGTTATCTTTGAAATGCCCAAGGTCTTTCTTGATTGTCTTCTAAATTTTTTTCTAAATTAAACAAAAAAACCAACATTTTGATAAGCTTAATCAATTTTTAAGAAAAAAGAAACATATAAAATCAAAACTAGATATGTTAGAGATCACTTAAAAATAAATAAAAACAACTATATTACTTATATAGTTCAAATACTGTAATATTTGATCATAAGGGTGTTGAAACTACTTAAGTCAATTGAAGACTTTCAATCTTCTTCTCTCATGTTTACTCATAACAAGTTAGTCACCAAAAGAAATTTAGATCAAAGAACCTATTATGAAAAACTCCAATCAATTTATAGCTTCTCAAAATGTCTATTATAATTTTCTTAAATGAATGTCCAATGCATTATTTTTTCTAAGCTCTTGTGTACTTGAGACTCATTTCCAAAAGCCCCTACCACTAGGGAGTGTCGAGATTGCAATGGAAAAATGTGTACAAAGTCTTGAATAAAAAAATAGAATGTACCATTTTCAAAATCAAATTTCTAATGCTAGAACCAGACTGACATTCATTGTTTTCAAAAATAAAAACCATTAAAAATATGAATTTCACTATGTTTTATTTAACTTCAAAGTTTTTCAAGAACTAGATTATGATATATCTGGCATATAGGGGTTCAAGATTGTGTAACCCATTTTACAAGGAAAATGGACTTCACAATTAGTCCCTACAAAATAAACAGTATAAATTTGGATGAAATTGCCCAAAATTTCAAATTAAAAAAATTGAATGAAAATATGAAATCACTATACAGTATACTGGATGAAAATGAAATTATGGTTATGTTAAATGTGCTAATTCAATATTCTCTATCAAATGCATTAATGAATGTTGAAATTTGGAGTACTACTATTATATTCCATATCATTGCTTTGGTACTTCATAGAAAATGCAAAAAGAAACTTGCAATAGTTTATGGATTTTTTGATTCAACTCGACATAGAAATTTTGGTTAGTACTATGTTATTTTGGAATATCTTGTATGCAAATGGTGTAGTTCTTAGATATATTATTGTGTTTTGTATTTGATATGAACTTTTTTCACTATTTTTTCAAAAATCCCCAACAATTTCAAAAACGTATACAGAAGTTTGAATTTGTTAGAAGATACACATGAAGTGGTTTTCTCTCTAGTATAATAATGATGAAATGTTTCATTGAAATTCAGAATTGAAATGTCCATACATTAGAGATTGAATGGTCTTCCTTTGTTTTTGAAACAAATGAAACTGAATTTCTTTGCCAAAGTTAATCCCAAAGAGTCCATGCCGTTTTCTGAGCTTCTTGGAATTCATTCTGAATTGAACAAAAAGTAACATTTTGGTATGCTTTATAAATTTTCTTAAAATTATAATCATACAAATTCAAACTAGACATCTTAGAGATAACTTGGATAAATAAAACACAATATTATCAATTGTAAATTGAAAGATTATAATGTTTGATCATGAGGGTGTTAATATTGCAAAAGTGACTTGAAGTCTTTTGATTCTATTTTCACATATAAAATTTGAGAAGTTAGTCCCACAAGAATATGAGGTTGAAGAGTCCAAGATGCATGACTCCAATCGATTTGTGTTTTTTCAAAATTTGTTCTACAATTTTGTAGGTTGAATTTTGAATGTGAATTTTTTATCTAAGCTTTAGTGTATTTGAGGCTCATTTTCAAGAGTCTTTAAGACTATGAAGAGTCAAGATTGCAATCATTACCCTTGCACAAAATCTTGAATAGAAAAAGCATAATCCATCATTTTCACACTCGGTTTTTTTAAACTTAAAGCAAACCTTAAAAAGAACACTCAAAAAATATAAACTATTAAAAATAACAACTTGGTTAGATTTTATTTAGCTTGTGAAATACCAAAGTTTAGTGCCTCGGGCAATTCAGTTAGGGGTTCAGGAACTGATCGAGCCAGGGCTCCAACAGATGGCCTGTCTCCAAACGCAGGCAGGTAGGGAAAAGGAATTTCAGTTTTTAATTTAATTAAATTAATGAAAATTATGTGCCTGCCTGTGCAGGTCACCGAAGCCACCCACCGGGTGCAGCATGAAAGTGCCTTTCATGCTGGGTGGGTGGTTTCTGTCCACCGGGGGTCGGGCAAATGCAACAGTGCATTGACCCACCCACCCAGCATGTAAGGAGGCCCTAAAGAAAGGGCAGAGGACAGAGATGACCAAGGAATCCTCCAACCACGCGGCAAACCACTGGAGTTTGCATTACGCTGCAAACCGTGCTGGAGCCTGGGGTAATGAAGACAGCTTTTGCCAACCATACGGCGAACTACACTGGAGCCCGCTGAATCGACGGTCCCCAACCACGCAGAAAAACGCACTCGAACTCAAGGAAGCGAAGAACGATTCTTCCAACCACAGTACCACCATACCGCGCGTGGAACTGAGCGCGGATTGAGGAAGCGGCACTTGAGGTTTCAGAGAGACTTCCCGCTTCGGTAGGCTGCAACGGCACTCTGCGAGTCAGCTTTTAGGGTTCGCAGCAGCGACACTAAGCTGGTCTTGCGAGAGCTCATTCTGCGTTGCCGTAAAATTTGTGGTGAAATTTGGAGCGGAGGAATTCTTCTGAATTGCATAGGTGTGGGAACAAGAGTTTTCTTCTGCAAGCTCATTAAAGAACTTTGTGTGCGGTAAGTCGCATTCGTGTTTTAATCATTTCCTAAGTTGCATGATTTGATCAGAAGAAGTTATGAATGTTGCCCAGTCTGTACTGAAGTTATTAAGTGAAGTGAAAGCCAGTGATGGTGATACTTTATTGTGGAAACTGCGGCGTGTATTTTCACTCATTGGTTGGAGTGTTTCTTGTGTTTCGAAATGAGCTTAGTGACCATGTAGTTCGATGATTTCCATTTGCAGCATTTGTTAAGATTAGGGTTCATGTAGGTCCTTGTTCCCGCGTGGTGGTGAAATTGGGAGTAGAGCGGGAGTGAATCGAAGAAGCAGCTGCCATGCCGGAGGATAAGCGGAAAATGCTGCAGGCGCTTGCGGCGAAGCGGAAGGCGGACAATGAAGCCGGGGGTAGGAAGAAGCCGAAGGAGGCCGCGGCGGTGGGGGTGGTGACGGGGAAGAAGGACTCCGTGAAGGGGATTGGAGGCGGCAAGGTGCAGCAGAAAAGCTCTCCCGTGAGCAAGGGGAAGGAGACGGTGAAAGGGAAGCCGAAGAAAAAGGCCGCGAAGTTGGACAGCGACTCGGATACGGAGGAGGAGGAGGAGCTGGATGTTTCTGGGGAGTCGGAGGAGGAGGATGTCGGAGACTCGGAGAATTCGGACGACTCGGATGGGCCGAGGAGGAAGAAGCCCGCTGCGAAGCCCGTCGCCAAGCCTCCGTCTGCGAAGAAGGGCAAAGCCGTTTTGCCGGTGTCGAAGGGGAAGGACCTGAAGGGGAAGGGGAAGAAGACGGCGGATAGCGACGACAGTGGCGCCGAGAACGGCTTGGAAGACGACGACAGCGACTTGTCGGAGGATCCGTTGGACGAAGTGAACCCGGACAACATTCTGCCCTCCCGGACCCGTCGCCGCACCGCGCAACCCGTGAACTACGATTTTAGTGCCGGCGATCTGGACGAAGACGACGATAGTGACGAGGAGTGAGGTCACTCTCCATTGCTGCATCGAGCAAAGATTTGGTATGTCCACATTCTTCGACACTGCTGTTGTGCTGCATTGGCCGAAATGATGATCGATGTCACTCAGTTGGCTTATTATGCATCACAGGATCATATTGGAGAAATCGGAGTGCGTGTTCAAGCGATGTCGTTGTATGACTGGCCTAGGATTCACACATATTTCGGCACTTGAACATGCTTGCGAAGGCACACTATGCTTTGTTAGCACGGCGCCTCGGCATCATCAGAAGTCGGCTGTTTGTGAGTCTTTCAGTCTCCGGACGATGGGTAGAGGCCTCTGGCCGTCTGTAGATCAGGTCTTCCTCTATCTCTTGGGACTTGTAGTTGGACTATGATGGAGTTACACGGAATGATTGGTGGTTCTGTTACTTTAGTTTGCAATCAGAACAGCGGGCGTCTCTACTCGGTCTGTAAGCTGAGGAAACAACTCTTGAGACAGGAGGAATGTACCAGTTTTGATTTCCTCTTATTTTGTAATATTGGCATAACCTCTGGCGTAGGTTCTTTGGTGCTCTTGCCGTCGACTTCGGAGGAATGCGAATATTTGGTGGAGGGGCGCGTGTATTGAATGCTTTGACCTATTTTGGGGCTCAGAAATCCCAGCACCATGTTCAACATCTCCTCCCAGTCAAAGACTTGTGCACATGAGAACTAAGCTTGAATGCTTCTTGGTCAATTGGAGACTTATGGGAAGTCCTCATTCGATGGATATGATTACTTGAATTCTTTGCGTACTCCTGGAATGTGCCTGTAACACTCAAAGCGCTATCAGTCCAGTGTATGTTTCTTATGGTTCTTAGTGTATCAGCGTTTGTTTTTCTCTGGCGATATTTCGCCAGATCCCACAAATAGCGACCTGTATTGGGACATCTCTCCATATATTCTTGAATGAGGGGAGCATAGCGAAGGGTTTACTGTTTTTCATGAAGAAAATGCGGAGTGTTAGTTCCTCGAGGGGTTAGGCTCCCGCCTCGTTGAGTAAGAGCTCCATCTGCGACGAGCTTTAGTGCCAACTTGACTTCTCGTAATTGAGGAGTCTGAGACAAGCCCACAACTGGCTGTGGCTTACTAGTACTTACTCTGCACAGCATTGATGTTATTTTCCTGGCTGTTTATGGCAATTGCTAGATAGGACGGGTTGTAGTACTGGGAGCGCCATCAGAAGAAATTTTTCTAGTAAATGGAAGACCCTTTGTGGCACTGATACGTACAATTTTCTGGATTTTGTCCGCAGCAACCAGGCGTAGGGTTGCTTGCCGTTATCGGAGGATTTTGTTTCGAGTGAGGTCTGCCGTCTCAAGTAGCGGGAGTGGCTTTGCTAGCTCAGCTGGTTAGAGCATCGTGCTAACAACGCGAAGGCCACAGCTTCGAGACCTATACAGAGGAGTTTTGTTTTTCTTGCTTATGTATCCCCAGGGTACGGCATTTTGCGAACGCACAGCACAGTGAAGCATGCATTATTTGGACACTGTATAAATAAATTTTGAAATCTTGATAGATTATTGCTAGAGTTTTGTACTTTTGTCTTGGAAGAAAGGCATGATCATCTATCTTATTCTGCAAGTCGTCTCCTTATTGAGAACACATCCTTGTGAGATGAGCTTATGATGTAGTTTTGCGTTGGAAGAAAGGCATGATCACCTTATCCTGCTATTTGTCTCTTTAATATGAACACATCCTTGTGAGATGAGCTCATGATTAGGGTGTTTTTTTTTTCATTTCTTGTGAATTGCCAAAGTGGCGATATTTCATTTTATTGTGGAGCTCCAAATCTCAACATTCATATATATATTGTCATATTAGCATATAATACATATGTATCATTGTATTTTCATTCATTATTTGGTGATTTCATCCACTGTTTTAAAAAAATTTGAAGTTTATTGGTGATTTCATCCAAAATTTTATTGTTTTTTTCCTATAGGCTTGGTGCCAGGCCAAAAAATTTGGTGCAATTTTGCACCAAATCGCCAGAAAAAAAAACCCTGCTCATGATGAGTTGATAAATTCTTTCCTTCTATGGACAGCAGAAAGGGTTTCTTGCTTGATTCAAATTGCCCTATTAGTGTAAGTATTCTAGGAATTCTCTTCTGAACCCCTCAAAGCAATCATAAGGTAAGAAACTCAAAAAGCAATCATTTAAGTGTTGATGTGCCTTTTTCATGTATCTCCTAAGATGGAAATATTTTTAGTTTATTTTTTAGTCAAAGAGAAATAGATGAGGAATCTAACATAAGTTGTTTCATATTTTTTGAGCATTATTGAATTAGTTATGAAATTTCAAATACAATGTGGTATAGGTCCCTATTTGTGATCATAGGCACTTGGAAACCCATACATACATAGTTTGAAAAACAACCTAGGGTTTGTTCAAAAACTAGCATTGCAACATGTATAAAGCAATAGAAATGGTTTTTAAAAGCATCCCTTTCTAAATTTGAAATAAATGCTTGAATTAAACATTATTTTAGATTTTTCAATACTTGTAAGAAGGTAGTTGAACAACAAATTCTGATTTTGAATTAAATTAGTAAACACCTAGCCACTTAGTTAGAAATGAATGTGTGGTTCTTAAACCATCCATTGAAGAAGTAAAAACAAATCTTATCAAGGTCCATTGTAATCTATGTTTCATTTTCCTACAATTCAAGTGTCCATTTCACGTCCCCTATTGGACGGTTGAAAATGCCCTCTCAGTTTTAGAGCCCTCTCCTATATATGCATTTGTCCCAGGTCCTAGATTCCTTGGTTTTGTTGGATCTTATTGCTAATTGAAATAGCTAGGATTCTTTGAGTATGAATTTTTCTTTATACAAAAATATGGAAAACTCTAAAATACTTGAAATCACTACAAGAGAAAGGGGTGTTTTAAGTGGGATTTTAAGTCAAAAATGCATATTGAAAGGTCATGTACTTTAAGTAAAATTTGTTTAAAATCATGTGTCTAGGACTTGCATTAAAATACCTTGATGAAAGGTCAATTTAATGAATTTGGCATGTCTTTTCAGCATTCTTAAAAGACAACTCAAACTAGAAACAAAATCTTCTATAGGAGACATTCTACTTTGTAAAAATTTATACATTTTAGAGAGCCAAAATCACCAAGAAATTTTATTTCTTACAAGAAGTCCAAATGTACATATGATGAAGTCTAAATCTATGAAAATTCCAAATCTATGAAAAAAAATCTAAAATCTACGGAAAAAATCTGAAATCTAATAACAAATCTAAATCTATTAAGGAAACAAGAATCTAAGGGAAAAAAAATCTAAAATCAAAGAACAAATCTAAATCTACAAAGAAAACTAAAATCACAAAGAAATCTAAATCTACAAAAAAATCTAAAATCAAAGAACAAATCTAAATCTACAAAGAAAACTAAAACTAAAATGTGATAGCTACTCTGGGAACTCTCGCCCCCGAATCCACCATCGGACAGGCTCCGCCCAGTCCGACTCCGCCTTTGATACGTTCTCACAATCATACTACTGAACAGAAATTCCACGCCTCTCCTCTATCTTGGTGTAAGAAGTGCGCACCGCTTCCACCCTGTACATATCACTAAAGAATAGAGCCTCCGGACTTCACGAGATAATGATGCCACAGAAGCAATTCGATTCTTAATTCATCGCAAAGCCTCCTTGCCCTATGAAGCGTCTATTACAAACCGCTTTGACTTACTACTGCCAGCGATTCATAGCAGCCTAATTGCTGCAATTTGCTCTTCCCTCCAGAACTCTCCAGCCTCATGCTCTCCATTTACATTCCAACGCGCTCCATCCCGATTCAATCAAATAAAGTATCCTCAAGCTCCTCCAGGACGAAACACTGCACAAATGGATGCAACCGAAATTACTTCAAGCAACTAAACCTCTCACCTAATTATCCTCAAACACAAAATCCTCCACCTCCACCTCTCTTTGAACTTCACTAGTCAATCCACTCTCTTACCAATCATTTCCGCCGCGACAAATCATTAGTAATCTCCAAAGGTTCATCTGTAAGGAGATTCAATAAATCGTACTGAAGTCCTACAGATGAAGCAAGATGCAAAACAATGATAGTTTCATACTAGTTAGGCCTCTTCGTGGAAAATATGAAGTGCTTCCTCATGCCCCAATAATGACGAAGAAAGGGGCAAGATAGATGGTAAAGTGGTAGTACTTTTGATGCGAGATTGCTGTTGAAGCCACTCACTGCACAGACGCTCTCTCTCAGCTTGTTCCTCCGCCTCACGCTCTCTGCAGTTCCACTTTCCGCCTTCTTCATAGCATAGAAAGATTTATGGCAGAAAAAAACGATTCTCAGAAAGTCAACCTAAAGCATGCCGTCACCCAATTCCAAAATACGTCAATATGCTTCAAGCTCATAAAAGAACTATTACGACTATGAAACTCAAAAATGTTCATCTCAGAGTTGAAAAGAGTTGCTCGCAAGTCAAGAACTGAAGTACCATAAGCACAAAAGGTGAAACATTTAATCCATTCAAGCTTGATAATCGGTGCCAAGGACAAGGAGAACACAAGGTATCATCAGATAATAACCCTAATATACCAGGTGATGAATGTGAGGTGGTAAGGAGAAGTACAATCATCATACCTGTCAGGTAAGAAGCTAGTCTCAACGCCTGGATTTTTCCCAAATTTGCCAAGCTTTTGCTGTTTCACAGGCTCTTCCTTCCGTTTCTCTGCAAAGCAAAGATTGTAAATCAGCGTTCAATGGGATATAGCAACTAGAACCCCCAACATTCTCCAGCGCATAGAGCTCGGCAAAGCCATGAAAAGTGACTACTCCAGAAGCCCAAACTGAGAGGACAACTTTTCAATACTTTCAACTTTCCAATTTTGATGTTGTCTAAACCATGATGACAACCATTCATTTGAAAGTATCCATAGGGGTAGAAGATAAATAGGGTTTCTATGGCAAGCTTTGACTGGAACAAGAAAACTACACACCAGCTGCTTCACCCTCTTCATCCATGTCTCCATCCACGTCATCAGCAAAAGAAAGACGTGAAGGACCTTTGACTCTCCGTTTCTTCCGTTTCTGAACGTGTCTTTGCTCCTCCCTACACAGCAAAAGATAAAACAAGCTTACTTTTGAGATGCTCAGAGCCAGAAATGCTTCTTAAATAAAGCCAAAAGATGAAAAACCTTGAGTGCCACCATGGATAATTATGGTCATTGAACAAGAAGATATGGATAGATACTCTAGAGCGAGCTTCTGCTGCTTGTCCTTCTCCTCCTCTTCAAGCTTTGTTCGTAGGTTGACTCTCTGTAATGCAAGCACAGAAGATCATCAATAACTATCTAGACGCAGCAGCAGAAGCTATCCAATTGCAAATCTGAGTTGATCCAATCCAGTAGTACAGATGTGTTGGGAAATAAGAATACCAATACTATAAGCAACACTTACATTGCAAGAATTGACGAGATAAAAAATTAAGATTCCACGAGATGGGTCTAACCTTCTCCACGAACTGTTCCCGCGTCACGAGTCCAATAGTTTCTTTTTTGAAAGCACTCTCCAACAACTGCATCACAGCAAAAGAAACCATCAATCCAGTAATGAACAACTTTCGATGTACTACTGCAATAACACTAGGGATACCGGAAATCTTCAGGTTTAATTCCGGAAACATAGTCGGCGCATCGATTACCGGAAATCTTCAAGTTAATACCGGTTATTAATTGCATTTAAACGCCCATATTTCTGAGTTTTTTTCAATTCTGTTTTCAAAAGACTCTGTTCTTAAGTTGCAAGTATATACACAGAGATCACAAAACTATCTTAAAAACGATCAACTTATAACTGAACTAGCAATCAGAGAACGGAATAAAATTGGTTCTATTGAGTTCATCCGTGCGAAACAAAAAACAAATGAACCCAGAAAACGCAGTATAGGAAAATTAATACCAGATATTCGTTTTCAATACCATTCCTGTAATTATTCTATGACACTGAAGGCTCATTCAAGATTGGGAGCACTTCATCACAACAATCTCCAACAACTGCATCACAGCAAAAGAAACCATCAATCCAGTACTCTTAGAAAACACTAATCACTCAAAATGTGCCAGAACAAACCACAACATTAAAAAATAAAAAATAAAAAACTCTATCTACGCAAACCTCAACTACTACCATTACAAAACACCGTGATCAACCTAACAACCTCTGAAACCACAGTTCTCGCTAGTTTTCAAACTAAGTCATCCCGCCGCAATCCATAACGTACGCCTATAGATTCTCCCGAACAGCCTCACCGCAGCACAGGCGACGGATGCGATGAGAGCATTTGCTTGGCTGTCGGTGAGGCCAAATCCCACAGCCAAACGGATTTGCTACCCTCGTCTCCGGATGCAAACAGACAGCTCTAACGAGCATCGCCTGCCTCCAGTTGTGGTGGTCGCCCATCTGTCCATTCATTCACGATTGCAGTCCTGGATAGCACGGCCTGGCTCTTGTGCCCCACCATTGGACCACGTTGCTCCCATGAAGTATTGCAACGAAATGCTCGAAAAACGTAACCAGAGAGCTTTGCATCACAAACCTCAGATCTGCAAAGAGAGTAAGAAGCACCGTTGAAGAAGAAACAGAGAGCACCAAGCCACCGACTCCGCAACACAACCGCAACACTTACAACGTCGATTCACACCAAAAACGCTATATAGAACATGAGGCCGCCATATTTGCTGCAACAAATAACCTATTCACCTCAAAACTCTAAACTACAGAACTCAGGAAACGGCAATCAGCGATGGTGAAGACAAAGCGAGGCGAGGAAGAGAGAGGGGGAGAGGTGACAGACCCGTTTTATCAAACAAAACCCTTTTCCCGGCTATGGCGACGAGCATCATCCCCTCCGTCCCAGAGATACTAGGCCGTTGCATCTTGGTTGCGCTCCGCGGCGTGCTGGCCCAGCAGATTGGCACCCACGCCTTGCGTGATGCGCGTCGTCATGGGAAAGCGCACGCCAGAGTGGCCGCAGAGTGGCCGCGGAGGAAGACCACCCCGTCGGACTCCTCACATGCGGCACCGTCTTCACCAACAACACCAAAAACCGCAATGAGGACAGCAACAACTGAATGGAGACGATGCAAAGCAAGCAGAGGTTCCTGCAGAGACGAAGTTATGCAGCGTGCAAAGAATGTAGCAATGCGGCAAGCCCTCGACGACAAGAACAGATGCTTTTTTCTATTTTTACACCAAACACACCGCTTGCTCACTACACGAAAACAGTCTACATACCGCTCAGTGACCGAAAAGAACGTTTTCGAGAACATTTACATGACTTTTAAGAATTTATAACTGAATGTACATGACTCCACTTCCCAAGTTGACTTTCCAGTACTTTCAATGTCTTTTCAATATTTTCTTACTATTATCTCCTACTAAAAACACCCACATCTCTTGTAGTGAATCAATCCTAGGATTCCATGTACAGATGGTAGACATTTTAGGTGAACATTTGTTTGGATAAGTTTAGAGTTTGCAATTAGTTATCTTAGTTATATTTAGAGATGTTGAGGATGTCTATGCACCATTTTTAGAGGCTAATTTATGACCAAAAACTATAATGAGAGTTTCATAGGTTGTGAATAAGGGAGGAGCTCAGAAACTACTTACACTCAAAAACCACCCACCTTCTTAAAAATACATTGTTTGTACATGCTTCCTATTCATCTTTACAAGAATGTACAAACAATGCACATTTGACAGGTTAAGCCCTATGCCATTTTGACTTCAAAATTTTATAACTAATTCCACAAAGCACCAAAAAATATGAAACAACTTGGATTAGATGCCAATTTCACTTGTCTTCCAATAACAAAATATACTAAAAAGTAATTCAAGAAGTTTCACCTCCCCAAAATTTAGTTTCAACTTTTAGGTCGGTGCTTTTTGGATCTCTTCCTTTAGTGGAGGTTGGAGTGAATTAAATGGTGAGGTGATCTATGATCACTTGTTATTTGGAATAGAAAGGATTCTTCAAATTTCTAGACATCTTAGGTAGAACCACCCATACACAATCACTTAAGCAAATTTGGAGCAGATCATGAGGTGTGTGAGGCAATGTGAATTTTCCTGATGTAGAAAGATAGGAAATATGGGGATTGCAAATTTTTGTTAATTATAATTCCAAAACTGAAATTATTATGATTTTTGGAAACCATAAAGTACTTTGAACCTATAGCCAATGTCTAATCTCTTTTAATTTCAATCATTCAAGAGATTACTTTCTTGACTGCTACTTTCGTGACAACTTATAACACTTTGGGACATATGTCAGTCCCAACCTTGAAAATGAGGAAAAAATACATTCCAAGCTTTGATTGAAAATCTCTTCTAACCTTGGTTGGAAATAGCCATATTCTATAAGTTGGATATGAGTCCTTGAGTGGGATTAGGTGATTCTACCTTATTTGAAAAATGATCATTTTTATAGGAAATATCTGTATTTGAAAAGAACCTGATGAACTAATTTGAGGCACGGAGTAAAGAAACACTTGAAATAATGAGTAGGAAACTTATTCTCCTTGACATGGCAATGGTGTCTCTCTTGAGATTGACATGATTTGAGGTAAACCTTGTATTCAAAGATCTTCATTTATAGAACTCAACAAGAGTCTCAATGCTTGCTTGGATAACTGATTTTAATAATAGGAACAATGTCCAATTGTATATCTTGGACTTCCTATATCATCTTTGAATATAAATTGTGATTGATTCATTAATTTGAAGGAATTTCAAGCAAAGGAAGGCTGTTTCAAGCCTATTACTTTAAGAAATTGGTGTTTTTTGTGTCGTTACGAAGAAACAAGCCATGTTTTTATTGACATTAGTGAATTCTAAATTTTGAGCCTATGGGAGGTAGATTTTTGCTAGATGTTAGAAAAAACCGTGAAAATGTCAAAGAAAAAAGAGGTGGATGATATAGGAGATGTGTATGTTTTTCTAAACATCAAATAAAATACAAGTACGTTTTTTAAAATGTCCTCCAAAACATGGAATAATTGCTTCGATTGGGGATTCCCATGTTTGAATTATCCCATATCCTTTGTCATGGACAGACAATGAATTTTAGTGTAAAAGGAACCTCTTCGCTCTTCATTTTCCCTAAATGCCAATGAAATCATTAGTTGATTTTGCCATCAAAAATTCTCTTAATGATAAATTCTTAATGAATTTGAAAAAATTTCTTATTGATTTTTTTTGGACCTTAAGAAAATTAATTTTTTATATAATTTTATTATTATTAATTTTGAATAATTATTTTATATAATTAATGTCGCATTTTCATAGTGATTTTTTCATTTTAAAAAGGAACATTGCCCAAACATAAAAAGATGATGTGGCTAATATGTGGCATTTAGGTGGCAAGCTTTTGGAAAGTGCAAATGTGAGGTATCACCAACCAAGGGCATGTTACAATAGATTCCTATCATCGTAGAAATGTTGCTTACAAAAGATTTTAGATGACATTAGAATTGATGTGCCTTCAAAATGTGCTTTCAAATGAAAAAAACATTCTTTTATGTTTTGAAAAACATCACAAAAAATGTCAATTTCTTCTAGTATATTCCCCTTGTTGTTTTCAATGCAATAAAAGAGTGGATGGCTGCTATCAAAGTAAAAAATTTAATTTATTTTAGTTTTTGAAATTCAAAAAAAAAATTCAAAAAAAAATTAATATATTAAATATCTAATATGGTTGTCTCCCAGCCACATCAAATGCTCATTTAGCAAAGTTCCCCGCTATGTGAAAACTCATAATCTTATTTAGTAGTTAAATCTCATCTAATGGTAGACAAGAACCTATAGGGGTTGGTTTCAAAAGGGGTTACAATTAGGTGTCATTATCTTATTTAATCATACCCCTTCTTTATTGGTGGTTTGGAAGCCCATATTTGAAGTGAAAAATGGAGACATGAATGTTCTCTATCCTTTAAATATGTTAGTTTGCACCTTTGCATTATTGCAATAGAATATTATTTACCTCAATTTTATCGATCTGGTCATAAAGGAAGGTCGTTTTTGTAAATAATTTGTATGAATGAAAAGATTTTTGCACAAAATATTACCTTCAAGTATTATTGTTAGGACTCTTGTGACAATATTGGATAGAAAAATGCATTGATAGATGAAAGGATTGATGATCATGTCATGACCTTTGATAAATGAATGCATTGATGGATGGTCAAGAACTAATTCATGATGGAATGTGCACTAGTGGATAAGTAGAGATTGCCTAGAGATTAAAAAAAAATTTAATAGTGGATTTATGCGTTGGAGTTAAACAACTCCAGTTTCATAACAAGGGCATTGGAATGCTTGAAAATGGATGTCTGCAAATGATGGATTTATGCATTAGAATTAGACAACTCCACTTGGATGACTAAAGCACTAGACTAGCAAAATTGTGCTAGAACTTCGAGTTAGATAACTCTAAGTAGAAGATGAAGATCTAGATAAGATGTGATTTAATAGGATGTAAGTAGAGAAGGTAACTAGGACTCTTACTTTAGTAAATGGTTTTAGATTGAATCAAAGATAGAAAGATTAAGATAAAAAGGTAATTCTAGCCTATCTTAAGAACTAAAACTTTTTATTGATAGTTTCCATTATATGATAGAGCTTGGGGATGAGGTTTATTCTAGTCTATCTCTAATTGATCTCTTTTATGGTTGGGTGGTTTGAGCTCCCTTGAAGCATTCTTTTTGATGAGTGTATATTGTGTTTGTATTTAAAGTTCAATGTGATTTGAAGTTACAAGTCGTGGGAGGTTTGTAACAATTATTTTTATCATCTTGAATATGCTTCTCAAAATGTTTAGAGATTGACTTAGTAGGATGACTTAGTAGTGTATTTCATAATTTGTTTGACTTGAAGTTTGGATTTGATTGTATAATTAATTTTTCACCTTTTATAACAATGGTATATTAATAGGGTTTAAAAAATACTTTGAGGTCACACTTGTCAAATTTTTTACTTTGAAATTTTGAAATTTAACTTCATGTTGCATAATATTTGTGGAGTGGAATGTTCGAGGATGTACTAGCTAGCCAATACGTTAGTACTCGATAGGCAACCTTGAATTCATTTTCTAAATAATTTCCAAATTATTCTTAGGACGAATAATTTAGACAACGTATTTCAAAATTGATTTAGGGCATGTTATTTTATTTTCTAAGAAATTTTCATTTCCAAAAATCCAAATCCAAATTCTTTAAGAATTATGATACAACCAAATTTCTCATTTCAATACATTATGTATTTGAATCTTCATTTCAACAAATAATATAATCTTAAAAATTATACCCCTATATATAGTATTTATATTTATATTTGTTTTTATAAATAGAAAGAAGCCATGAATTTTTTTCCTTAAATTTTCATTATGATTCCTCTCTTTAGTTTCCAAAAGTCAATATATACTATCAATTTTGGCTGCATCTTCCAATCTCTTTGACAACAAGTTGCTTTTTCATAGCAATCTACTCACTTTGAAGTGGTAGCTGATGAGTGCCAATTAAGTCAAAGGATACCTTTGCACTACAAGACATTCTTCTTAATGAATATCTTTGTACACATTGACCTCTATATATGGTTGATTCCATATATCAATAGTTGACTCTGTGTATAGTTGATTAAAATTTAGCTCCTACTCACTTTGCTAACAATACTTTTGACCATCATCGACTTTTCTTTGGTATATAATACATGAAGGTTTGATTCAATAGCTTAGTGCCAATATTGAATTTCCATATCATATTCACAAGGTTCTACATTACTTTAGACAATTGATAAGACAACAAATGTCACTTTTTTTTCAAAAATGACTTAATTTCTACCAAATATGACCTCCGCATAGGATAGACTAGGAATGCTACCAAGGAGGTAGACAATGAGTGTATTCATAAAGTAGGCAAATCCAATACCAACTGCTAATCTAATACCACTCAAATGTAGAGTAATCATTGATTTTAGAGTGATAGTCTATGAAAATAGTAGATGCCTTAACCCCTAAAGCCCTGAGGTGCGTTTTATTGGCATTATAAATTTTTGGGCAGCTCACTACAAATGGAATTCTTTCTTTTTTTGCTGAAATTTTTACACAAGATGTGCCCCAAGAGTAGCTTTAAGGTTCAACAATTTTTGTAACTTTTGACTTTGTGGTTAAAAAGTTATGGCATGATATGTCCTTTTCTATACTCGGAGGGCAGCCCGAGCAACTGAAAAAACTTCTTTACAAAAAGTTTATAGTTCTGGAAGGAATTTAGCTTAATTAGATAAAATCCTACATTTTCTTGAATCAACCGGTTATCTTGAGTATATTCTTAGCTAGGCCTCAAAATATAAAGAATATTTTTTTTCCCTCTAAAATGATTGATGCCAATATTTCTTGTTCATTGAACCAATTTGGCAATTACATTGGACAAAGAACTTTCAATGATAGCTTGTGCATTGGACTTACATGTCATTGTAATAAAGACTTGCCAAAAAACATAGCATTTTGCACAATACTCATTTTGTTCTTTGGGAGTACTCTATAATTAATAAATCAATTTTTTAAAAAGAAAAAAATATGTTTGATGTATATACCTTTAAGATGAAGGTACCCTAAGAAAGAAAAGTATAGAAAAATTCTCTAAGTAGGAGAACTAGAAAAGTGAAAAATTTCATGAAAATTATAATTTTCACTATAGTTTTACTTTTTAATTTGTAAAAAATAAGGAAAAGAAATTTCCATAAAATCTAAAAATTTTGTATTTGAGACGACTTCATGTTGAAGAAATTTCACCAAAAAAATGATCTTGAAATCATTTTCAATGTTCAAAATTGCGTGCCCAAGGGAGCTCTATTTGCATGAACTTAGAGGACATAAAACACATTTTTTTTTAAAGATTTTTGGTAGGCACATGCTTGACTAGAGTGGAAATAGACTTTAGAAATATGAGCTCTAGATGATTAATTTAAAGTACTCCTTAACAGTACTAAAAATCCCTAAACCACAAAGTGTGACAAATTAGCTAAATTTCAATTTCAATATAAAACGATTATAAAAAAATTCTGAAAAATAAGGGTTCTGATTACTATCAAGTTGTCAATCTCTAATAAAAATTTCAAGTGCAAAGAGTTAATGCTTCAAAAGTTATAGCACATGACAACTCCGTCACTCAAAGTGTGACAGAATAGTACAAGTGTTTCTTGCACTCACCCTTACTTGTAACCTAGAGAAAGATTTCAATAAGCCCATAGTGTTCTTCCTAGACACCTACATCCAAATCAAATCAAAGATATTACAAAGAGTAGGACACATGTCTTGGAGCAATACCACAAAATGCGAAAAATTCATTTAAGATGTTTGAGTATCCAACAGCAAGAGTCCAATACAAAAACCTGGCAATACCTCCACAAATAAAAATTGAAGAAATGTATACCAAACCCACACTACAAGAGGACACTATCAATTCAAGCATTTTATGTAGATTAGAACATGTCAATTTGGACATTTTGGGTCAACTTTTTGTCAATTTGAATATTTTCTATCAATTTGGGTACTATTTTCTCGCAATGCCAAATGCATAAATGGCATTAAGACCACTGGAAACCCTCTATACGACTCGTATTTATCCTCATTACTCTTCAATTCTGGTTTAACACTATGAGGACAGACTAGTCTCTATGGAAATCATCTTTTTTGAAACAACACAAATCATCTACTTAAAAAAATTCAAAAGTATTCATTGGAGACCAATCTACTATTTATGGCCTCCCCCTTTTTGCACAAAATTTCAAGGATGAACAATTGTACTTCTATCTTACATGCAAGAATCTATCATCCATCAGACCATTTTAGTCCACAACATCCCTATAGGATTAATATATCAATTATAATGCATTGTTATTTACATACTACCATGATCATTAAGTGATTTTGTATCGACAAGTATTTGATCAATGCTAGTCTTATCAAATACCACCAAATTTTCAATATACTATACAATCACAAAGAGCTTCTTGGTCCTTCTAGGGTTAATTAATGTCCTCAGGTTTCGCAAAAGACCTCACGTTGTTTAGGCCACCGCTGCGTCCACCACAAGAACTTCGTTTGCTCGAGTATATCAGGACACTAAATGTGAATTTCATTATAAAAATTACAAGTAGACCCATGAGAGCAAAACCATAAATAATACAAAATGCATTACTAGAGCAGACAAACGCATCACAGAAAATCCATGACTTCACTCACATGACAGCACGTTGTCCTAAACCAATAAGTTGGCCTCTGAGAATAAGTCGTAGAACACAAATTAAAGCCATTGTGCCGCTACAAGGATCAGTTTTTCCATCGGGTCAAAATATTGATTGGAGAGCATTCTTTCGTGACAGGTGAGACTTTAGCTTCTCAGTCTCCCTCCTTGCTCGCTCTGAAGAAAAGTAAGTTAGAACTCTTTGCTTTCTGCAATCATGCAAATGGAGGCTCAAAACGAGAGGTTGACCGAAACGATTATGAACTCTAAACACAAAATCAGCCCAAATCAAAACCATCACGAATGGCAAATTCATGGGACTTGTTACGCTGCTTCATAAATAACAGTTGGGTTTGGCCCCGCATGTCACGATGTGTCCATTTCCATCGCCTGCGAGTGAGCTCCTTCACGAGCCACTCCATTCGTAACTGCAAATCGAAATACTCAAGCATCAAAAATGATCTGTACTGCTAAATTAAGTAGGACATGTAAACCCCGGAAAGAGGTCGACTTCACGTTTATGCACAGGAATCTGAAACGGTCATTCTATGCTACAGCACCTCAGCATCTACTGATACAAAGTTTAGAGTCTGCACAGATTGGAGGAAAAAAAATTTCCTTTTTATTCCTGGTCGCATTAGCAAGTAGAAGGAATCAATACGCACAGACAGAATAGTGGGTTCAATCCTTGAGTTGCGCTTTCATTGTACGAGTTGTGAGTAATGAGTATAACAAAAGACCCCCAAAATCCAGAAAAAAACGATCAATGATACAGGTTGTGACCTCTCCTGTAAGACCCACAGGTCCTGGCTGCTTTATTTTTTTTCTGATGTTGCAATGCCATCTCCCATCCTCAAAACATCAATTGTTACTCGCAAGGATCGCAACAGGTCTAAACGTACGTACATTAGTGCGTCTTGATATTGGATATCATCAGGTGACATTCGAGATGGGATTCAGAAGGATATCATCAGGTGTCGTATGCTCCAACTCGATGGACCAAATTGAAACAACAATAGAGAATAGATCAGATGGTGAGGCAGTATGCAACAGATCTTTAAGTGTGTTCTAGAGGAGCAGCTAGAGATCTCCCATTGTTTGCTTACCCCTGCAATTGACAACGCATTCACCAAAACAGTAATGTGCAATCAAAGAACTAGAACAGGGCAATCAAAAGAACCGGAACGTCAATCAGCATAGTTTTGACACTTTCAACTCTTTCAGCTCAATACAAAACCATACGATCATCGATTGAAGCGATGGTGGCTCTGAAGGATTGAAGCGACGAAAGACTGGTTCACGGCAATGTCAGTACTTTCAATACCAACGTCACACAATGCATAATACTCGGCTAATATACAGAAAACGACGGGCCTCGGCCGGTGAGCCAACTGGAGCTCCGCTATGTTTCATATATTCCTTTTCGAAAAAGTATAATAGTGACTGCTCAGCGCAGAGTACCTGTACATAGCAAACTACGTATGGAATAAAAAACGACTTCTGTACGAACCAAAAACATGTCAAAATGACCACAATAGCACAACACGCTACACAGCCCCGACCAGGCTGAGCCGCGGGCGCTTTCGTGAGGCGGAATCAGGTCGGTCTCCGTCTGCGTCTGGAGCTGCCTCTTCGGGTTGCAAGTCTTGTGGTGCCATTTCGGTACGAAGGACATCCAAAAGCGTGTCCACGTCCTGTTGAGATTGTCTCTGGAGCTGATTGTGCAGCAGGGCACAACAAACGACCACGTCTGGAAGAAGAGTGAGGCTGAGATCGGACTTGCCGTGAAGTTCTTTGAAAGTCTGTTTCAGCAATGTGAATGCGTTCTCCATAAGACGATGTCCTCCGTTCAGTGCATCCACCATGGATGACTCACGCTGCTGTTTGTGAGGCACCTTGAGCCATGGCAGCGACGGGTATCCCGAAGCTCCCAGTAGGTAAGGTGAGAAGCCGTTGAAAGTAGTAGCAGGATCCCACAGCGTATGATTCTGTGCCTTGTTGAACAAGGAAGAGCTTTCCAGCATATGTGTAGTGTTTGTAGATCCTGGCAGGCCAATATACAAATCCAAGAAGCGTTTTGAACTGTCAAACACGGCCTGACAATTCATGGAGTACCCATGAGACTTGAAATCATAATAGTCTGATGCTCCGCGCTTGGGTCTTGAAATGGCGAAATGTGTCCCACCTATGACCCCCACTACGCCTGGCAATCCAAAAAGCTGGTGGAATGATGCTTCCGTAGCTTGCAACCTCTCACCCACCGGCCAAGATATCTCCGAGCGAAGGGCATCGTTAATGGCGCGCACAACGTCCCGCAACATGTACGAAACTGTGCTTCGTCCTACCGCAAACATCTCACTGCACACATGCAAACTGGCACCGTGACTGAGTTTATAGAGTGTGCAAGCGAGCTTGACCAGCACGGGAACGGCGGAGCGGTAGTTCGTGTCCTTCTTCTGGATGGAAGGCTTCAAGAGATCCGCCAACGACAGCACGCTACGTTTCGTCATACGAAACTTTTCCACCCACCGTTTGTCATCGTTCTCCTCCAACACGAAGCGGGAAAACCAAGTTCTTGACCTGGGTTTCACCCAATAACCCAGGTCCTCATCCAAAGACGACAACACCGTACTACAGAGTCGTCGGTGGTGGAGTGTTGCGTCCGTCACGACGCTCATGGTGTCCATCGCAGGCGCGGCATCGGTGAGTACCTCACCAAGCCCATCTGGAAACCACTCTTCGTCGCTCGAAGACCCGATGGACATCTGCAAAGACTGGATGGAATCCTGTAAAGACTGGTGAGCATCGACGAGCAGCAGGACGATGAGAGACAGTAGCGACATGAGTTCCGCTGGGTTGTCGAGGAAATCCATTTCAGCACAGAAGAGAACTTAGAACCCACTGCACAGCAAACAACAGTGAATTCATGTCCGGGTCAGAAGCTGCACGACGGGGGAAGAGCTACATTTCAAGTGGCCAGTACATTTTCACGGCAAAACCCAAAGCAGTGGAAGAAGGTAATCACCTTTGAAAACGGACCTCCAAGTGAAGACGCGCACAGCACTAGCTTCTGGGAGACGATTCAGGGAAATTTCACGTCCTTGAAAACACGTTCAGCTCAGCGCCTCCAGTGGTCCGAGCCAGCTGAAAACAAGTGAGCTATACCAGAAAAGAATTGCCCGACATTGCCACTCAACTTAGTCAACTGGATCTGTCGTCCGACCGACCCCACAGTTCTCCGAAATAACTACTACAGACAGGCAGGCGGCGCGCGGAGAAGGCGTAAAAGGCGCTGGCGCCGGAAGAAATCCTGAAAACAGAGGAAGAGGGCGCCTCTTGCGAAAGCGAAAGCCAATTGGCTACCAGCCTTTTCAAATGCACTCACAAGGAAGAATTGAAATACATACCTTGCACACGCACCGACTATTCCTGTGACGACGGTGCCAGCTTCATCTACACTCTCATTTGGAGTGAGAATTGCCAAATTGCCTCTTCTCTAGAGAATACTGCACGGTCGCTCCATCAACGCTCCCGCCGACAACTCTCCGCAGCGAAAATCCAGAACTTCGGTCTCCCGTAACTGGCATCACCCTCGCGGCATCGAACAAAAAATCAGGCTGCAGCTGGCTTCCTCTACAAGGATCACGACTACCGGAGCACAGCGCTCGGCGCTGACGTTACTGACAGGTAATTACGACTGGTATGCAGTTACGACTGGTACGGGTGCGCAGTCTTTCTTTCTTCTTAACCCCTAAACAACGAGCCAGTGCCCGGTGCCCGCTAGCTGTGGAAATCCAGAATTTTGATACCGTGGGAATCATTGGGTGCAAAAAATTTAAGGGCAAAACACCCATTCTCGCACCTGTTCCTTGGAATGGACCATAGATTCACCCAATTGTGTCAGTAGACTTTCCTTAATGTGTTCATGACATGTGTAATTATAATTAGCTAACACAGTTGAAGAACACATAGGAGAATCTGGTTGGCTGAGTGCTGATTTTCGCAGGGTTCAATTTTGGGGGCACCTACTGGACGGTTTTACAAGTCTAGGGAGCCAACACTTTGAAAATTTGTAAAAATTACATATTGTATTGGAAAAATCTTTTTTTTTTTTTTAATATTCATGATTTTCACTCGCTAATACTAGAAAAATATCATTGTTAGAAAACACTGCCTCCAACTATGCTGAATTCCTTATTTGCATGGTTTTGGGTGTTTCCACTGTAGAAGCTTTCATTGGAAGTCAAAGCCCTAGAGAAGATCTTCCCTTTCCACCCCTAATTCCAAGGATGAATAATTGTATTTCTATCCTATACAAAAAGATTCTCTCTTATTCATCGACCAGAATATAGTGTGCGCATCATTTAGGGCTTAAACAAATGCACAATCTTTCATTGCCAAATTGAGTTCAAATTTTTTAGGAAAAACCCAATCATTAGAAGATAGAAAGAGAATAGTTTTTCTTTTCTTCATGCCTAGCTGAGAATATACTTTAGCCAACCGGTTGGTCCAATAAAATTCAAGATTTCAGGCTATTAAGCTAAAATTGTCCCCAGACTATACTTTACATCAAGGAAGCTAATGTCAGAATCCACCTAGCACCAACCAATGAAAATGAAACGATATTGCCTAAGGGGTTTTTTCTAGCAATTTGGTGCAAAATTGCACTAAATTTTCTAGCATGGTACCGAGCCTATAGGAAAAAAACAGTGAAATTTTGGATGAAATAGCCAATAAACTTCAATTTTTTTTAAATAGTAGATGAAATTGTCAAATAATGAATGAAAATAGAAGGATAGATATGTATAATGTGTTAATATGCTATACTTTCTATCCAATATATAGATGGCACTTCACAAGAAATGAAAAAAAAAATGGTATAGGAGAGGGCTCTAAAACCAAGCAAAGCATTTTCAACCATCTAATAGGACCTGTGAAATGGACACTTGAATTTTGGAAAAATGAACTATAGATTACAATGGAGCTTGATAAGATTTGTTTTTATTCCTTCAATGGATGGTTTAACAACCACATTGGGTTCATTCCTAACTAAGTGGCTAGGTGTCTACTAGTTTAATTCAAAATAAGAATTCATTGTTTAACTACCTTCTTACAAGTATTAAAAAATTTGAAATAATGATTAATTCAAGCATTCATTTCAGATTTTGAAAGGGACGCTTTTAAAAAACAATTCTATTGCTTTATACATGTTGCAATGCTAATTTCTGAACAAGGCTTGGTGTTTTTTTCAAACTATGCATGAATGGATTTCCAAGGGCCTATGCACTAGAAGAAAATCATATCCGTCGCAACGGACTGATATGCAACTATGTGTCCTACGCGACTTCTCTACAACTACACCCCTTTGTATTTGTACCAAATTTAATGTTTACTCTATTATAGTCACAAAGTAGTTGTAGATTGAAGTTTCAAGTTGCATGTAGTTGCAAAGTAGTTGCAGGTTGAAGTTTGGATTACAAGAATCTAACAAAAGAATTTTTGTGATGTATTCTACATCCAAAATTCATCACACTTGTCGACATGGACCACTTTAGTTTTTGTAGAGTCGAGTGTGTCAAACTACAGTTGGGAATAATCTAAGTTTGACTAGAATTCAACTAGAATGCAACTACTTTGCAACTAGAATACAACTAGAAAATAATTAAATCAAGTTTTATATCAATTGTTCCATCTCAATTGTCAAGAGTACCATTAGATTGGATGGATAAGAGCTGGAAGTTATACCATCTTTAAGTAATAAAGTTTAATATTACAATTGTAATATTTCTACACTTTGTAGATTCTTAAAACTTGCAAATTTCTACAATTTGTAGATTTCTACAAATATTTAAAGTATAAGAAATTTTAAATCTTTTGAAATTTAAAGTTTTGTAAACTTGTGAAATCTATTTAATATCAATATTTGAATTTGATAATCTAAAAAAAACTAGATCTAAAATTCTAAAATCTACAGATCATTGAGATTCAATTTCTGAAATCTACAATCATTAAGATTAAAAAATCTATAAATCTATAAATCTATAAATCTACAAGTTACAAGCTAATTGTAAAGCAGTTGCACATAAGTTGCAAGCAAGTTGCACAAAAGCAAGTTTCACGTTAGAAGACTTCATCGATGAAGTTCCACGTAGGCTATCTAATGAAAAACAATCTTTTCGATTTTGCAACTACATTGCAACTAGTGTGACTTGTTCACTACAACTGCGTTTGTAAGAGTCAAGCTTTTTAGTCTACAATGCCAACCTTCATTGCCCTAATCTTCAAGCGAGGATGAAGCTGATTAACTGAATGCCACGGTGATCATTGGAAGAGAATAAAACAACCTTGGGTGGGGAGCAAGGTAGCATTGTACTCTGTGATCAGTGATATAAACTTAGGGTTTGGTGCCCAAGTCAACAAGATTTTGTATATTCTTGCAATGCTTGCCTACAATGAGAAGCTACTTGACAAATTGAGAGCAAAGGATTAGTGATGTAGCACGTGATAAAGGTGAGTATTGTACAGTCTTTTATTAAGAAGAATCAATTTCATTGTACCACCATGTGTCACTGTATTTGGTTGTGCTTTGGCATATTGCTAATGTTATTTTTAGTATTAGACTCTTTCTTGTATTGATTTTCAAGACATTCATTGGATTATTTTCATGAATCCATGGACATGGGCCTAATGTTGTTTGCAAACTTGTTTTGGTAGGTGGGCTTAATGACCTAATCTAACCAACATGCATCCAATTGTTGGAGGCATATTTGGCCATCAACAATAGCTTGCGGATGGAGTTATTCCAAGTAAATAATTAAATCATTCCTTGAAACAAGTTGGTCACTGGAACAAAGGTACAAATTCATTTTTTAGAATCCTTTGTCTTACCTTGAGCTTTAAGAAATCATGCAAGTTTGCTACTATAGGTAGAAGTGCCTTTGCTATATTTTTGCATTTGTACTTTTGTTCTTGCCTTATTAGAGATTCCACGGAGAGATGTCATTGGATGTTGTTTCATTTGCAAGGTCAAATATAATAGAATTGTTGAGTTGTGTTCCTTACTGTAGAATTTATTTTTGAATGTTTCAAGTCCAATGTTGGTTTGAACACCCAACAAAATTGTTTGTATCAAGCTTGCACATCACTAGAGCTTCTTTTGAGAAAGAAATTTCTTTTGAGCACTCATTACAAGTTAGTTCACTTGCTGTAGGAGACTTGATTGGAAGCATTGATTAAACTGCTTGTTGGACTACTGCAATTCTTGCAAAGGAGTTGCCAAAGGCCATTGACATCACATTTTCAGGTAAAATACCCAACCTGTTGTTTTTTAGGGTATTGTTGCTTATTTTATTTGACTAAGAAACTCCATTGACTTACTTGGTATCTTGACTGTATAATTTCTGAATTGGTTCAAAGAATTAATTTCAAGAATGAGCCAAGTTCTACCTTTTTGGTTCTAAGGTTTTGTTTTAATGGTATGCTTAGATTGCTAGATGAATTCTTTGTTTGTACTTGCAAGTATAGGGTGATGCATTGGAATGTTATTTAGATTTTGTGAAACTTGAAGCAACTTTTGGACTGCAATCGTAGCTCATGCACTTACCATTTAGTAATTGAATTCTCAATTCTTGGGAACTACATTCTTTTGTTTTGTATTGACTAGCTTGATTTGGAAAATGGTTTAAGCTAGAAAGTGATCTTTTAAGAGGCTTAAGTAAAATCTAGAGGATGGGAGTTAGACTTGCTAATTAGAACAAGAAGACCAAATTGGGATATCTGAACTTTGTAGCTCTTTAATCTTGTAGATTATTGTTTGTTTACCATTGATCAAAAGCATTGCTGATTTTATTAACATAAACACCTTACATCATAATGATATTTTGAGTTCATGCAAAAATCCTAGATCACTGTTGAGTGATATGTTCTGGATGGGTTCTATTGTGTACATTAGTATAAGTTCTATTAGATTGTTGAGTCTATAATTTGGTCCATTTGATATGGCACATAATAAGCATCAATTTCAATGAATGGATTTCTCTTGAGGTGCAATCTGATTAATACGGTTGTTGATGCTAAAAGATTATTAATGTCTTCTGCTGTGTTTTATTATGAACATGTGTTGAAATTGAAAAAAAAAATTATGAAAATAATCCATAACATGAATTGAAAATCAATCATAGTAGACTTATTAACACTTTAATTAGCAATCTGCCTGTTCATTAGGCAGTTGGGCTCCTTGGACTAATTATGTGTCATATTTGAGATTCATTATTTTAGAAACTTTGATACTTTAAAATGTTTAACTTCATTATTTTCACCTATTTTAGTAGTCCTTGTTGAATGGTATGTTAATGAGGCTGAATGGCATCTAGATTATTGTTGAATGTTATGTGGATGGGTGTTGATATTGTGTTCATCTAGTATGTTGATGGTTGCTAAATGGTATATTGATTATTGATTAGTGCCTCAAACTGAAGCTTCTAATTTGGTAATAATTTGGAGTTAATTTTATTTAACCATAACTACTCAAGTAGGTGAGAAAAATTAGGTATTTGGAGAGGGAGTAAACTAACTTGAGGCAAAGAATTGATCACAAATGATTAAATAACATCCTAAACTTGTTACTAAATGCAATGAATAATGAACCAACAATGATATAAAATTGGACCCTATTAGAATTATTTTTTCAACATTCTGATCAATTCCAATGGAGATTTCAAAATCATTCATCTTTAGCCCTTTAGAGTTTGTTCTATGTGTACACAATAGTTGGAAAAGTTATTGTTGGTAGGAGATGTGAATTAAGGAATATTAGGTGCTTTTGATTTTAGATTTGGCAATGTTTTCAATGGATTGGAGAATTTTTTAGTATTTCTGATAGTCTCAAAGAATTTGAGTTTGGGCAATATTTTTTTACTAATTTTGGTAATGCAAAGTTGAATTCCATTTTAACCATTTTCTTTGCAACAAAATCAATGGAATTGGTCATTTTCAGATGGTTTAGGTTATGCCCTTTGCCTTCACAACTAGAATATTTGAATTGATCATGTGGATAGAACTGGTTTCTTTGGGTCTTTAATGTTTATATATTAGAATTCAAATTTAATAATTGGAGTTCAGATTTTTGGGTAAACATTATGAAAAATATGCATGTTGTATCAACAATAGATGTATAGTTTTGGAAATGAAATTGTATTAGGCTATGGTTTTAATGCAAGTTACCAACTTACCATATGGTTAACAATAATTCTAGTTTGGAGATCTAGGATACTCATTGTTTATTAGTGTTGAGTAAAATGTGTTAAACATTCATGATATTGTTACAATTAGATGGAAAAAGTGATGAATTGGCTTGTAATTTGTTTGTTGTATATTTGTGTTGGTTTTGTTGTTATGATTACCAAAGTGCATATTATAGATGAATACTTTACTTGGAGATAGTGGTGATGGTTGTTCAATGAAGCTCTATAGGTGGTTTATCTTGGAGAGGAAATGGAATGTTGTAAGTTGAACAATATTGGAGTTGTATGGGCAATATTAGAGATGTGGCATGATTTGGAGTTGCTATTTTTGGTGGAGCTGTTGATTTACAATAGCTGTTGATTTTTAGTATTCTTCTCTATGTTTTGGTGTTGTAAATTATTGATCTATCTAAACTAGTTGTACATATGTCTGTAAATGTTTAGAATCTTCTTTATGCTATTGTGTTATAAACATTCTTTCATTTTTTCTAATTGTAATTTCTAAACCATTGCAAATGCATATGCATAAAAAAAAAATATACTCTCTATATTGTAGTTCAGATCATGTTCTTATGTGAATCTCTATTGCTTTCAACTAGTCAATTTTTCTTATTGTTCATATTATATCACTTATGTTGGTTGTTTTTATTTTTATTTTTTTTATAGTTTCACTATCATGACTATATTTGATCCCTCTAAGATGTTGCTTGTTCTTCACACTAGATTGTTTAGAATACATGGCATGGAATTTGTAAGTACCCAAAACTAGTATATAATTGTACATTCTTATTTGTTATCATTTGAAATTGTACTATAACACTATTAGTGTATGTATCAAAAATATGAAGTATAAATGTAAGCCATTTGCTTTATGGTATATGCTGGTATTGTATATGTGTATGAAAAAACAAGACACATAAGTTTTATATGTAAAATAGCCCAATTATAAAAACCACATCAAAAAATTTATAATAAATGATACGATATTGGAAATATGCCCTTAGTAGCTTTTTATGGATCATCTTAAATACAATAATGAAGGTAAATAGCCCCACATCAAATATCCTCTTAACTTAGGTGTATATATTAAATTACAAGGAGTGATCCCCCATGTAGAGAAGTTGTTTATAGACATCAACTACGCCATTAACAGTCCGGGAAGAAATTTTAGTTTAAGTAGCTAAAATCCTACAATTTCTTAGAGCAACCAATTATTTGAAGTATATTCTCGGCAAGGCTTCAAAATATAAAGAATGTTTTTTTTTCTCTAAAATAATTGTTTTTTTCCCTAAAATTTTGAACCCAATTTTGAAATTCTATATTTCAACCAGCTAATTCATATCCGAATGTCAACACTTTCCATTCATTGAGGGAGTTTGGCAAGTACATTGGACAAAGAGCTTTCGATGATAACTTTTGCATTTGACTTACGTGTTATTGTAAGAATGACTTGCCAAAAAACGTAGTATTTTCAACAGTACTCAATTATTCATTTTTCTCTTTGGGAGTGTTCTATAACTAATAAATCAATTTTTTTAAAAGAAAAATATGTTTGATGTATATACATTTAAGAAGAAGGTACCCTAGGAAGGAAAAACATAGAAAAATTCTCTAAGCAAGAGAACTAGAAAAGTGTAGAATTTCATAAAAAATGTAACTTTCACTATAGTTTTACATTTTAATTTGTAAGAAATAGGAAAAGAAATTTTCTTAGAAACTAAAAATTTTCCATTTAAAAAGGCTTCATGGTAATGAGATTTCACCAAAAGAATGATCTTGAAATCATTTTCAATACTCAAAATTGCATGTGCAAGGGAGCTTTGTTTGCATGAACATAGAAGATATAAAATACATTTTTTTGTGATGGTTTTTGGTAGGAAGATGCTTGACTAGTGTAGAAATAGACCCTAGATATATCAGCTCTAGATGATTAACCCCTAAAGGCCCAAGGCCATTTTTTTTGTCAAAAACCACTCAAAATTGCCATTTTTGCTGTATTCATCCAAAAGAACAAAAACAAATGTTTTTATAGAATCTAACCATAGTATCTTCTACTTTGTTTGTGTGAGATCATGTGGTAAAAATTTCATGAAGATTGACCATGTAGATTGGAAGATATGAGCATTCAAAGTTCGAAAACATAGTTTTTTTAAACACTATCTTACAATTTCAAATGACTTTGATTGCCATTTGCTGAATTTTTACACTATGGACTTTAAATTTTTTAAAATTTGTGTCTAAGAATTGAGTTGAAAGTTTAGGAATTTAAAAAAAAAAAAAAATGCTTGATTTTCATTCCTTAAAAAATTATTAAGTAGAGGTAGGTCCAAGAATGAAAGAAAAATTAAATTGTTAATAGCTCTAAGATGGAATTGAAACACAATAATCCCAATAGTGAGATTTTTCTATCAAGAAAATATAACCTTATCAAGCAATTTTTTTTGAAAATTGTCGAAATTGCATTCAGAAATGAATCCTATAAGTTATTTTTTCAGAAATTGCCCGAAAACAAGATTGTTCATAACTTTCACATAACTTATCCAAATGGAATGAATCAAAGCTTCACATATAGACAAAAATATAATCTATAATATTAAAAAACTAAAAATTAAAAGTTCAAGTTTTTGTGGATTTATTTTTCTGCCCGCCGAGTTAAAATCCACGTTTTTTGTGGTATAACTTTTGCTCTTGGGCACCAATTGAAATAAAAATTATATTTCCACAAAGATAATCAGTTTTACTACCTCATGAGAAAGTTTCATCAAAAATTGTGGTCTATAGAACCTGCCTGAACTCCAAATTGTCCCTTGAGGAGACAATGGGTTTTTAGGGATTAATTTTAGGTACTCCCCAGTATTCAAAATAAAATGAATTTTAAATTTTTTTGAAAAATAAGGGTTCTAATTACTATCAGGTTTTCAATATTTGATAAAAATTTTAAGTTCAAAGAATTAATGCTTCAAAAGTTATAGCAGATGACAACTCTATTACTCAAAGTGTGATGCAAAATAGTACAAGTATTTCTTGCACTCATCCTTACTCGTGATCCATAGAAAGATTTCAATGAGCCCATAGTACTCTTCCTAGACACCTACATCCAAATCAAATCAAAAATATTATAAAGTGTAGCACACATATTTTGTAGCGTTACAACGTAATGCAAAATTTTTATTTTAGATGTTTGAATATCTAGCAACAAGAGTCCAATACAAAAGCACTAAGAGTTTTTTTGGCCATATTGGGAGATTACGAGTTCCCAAATAGTGAGAATTCACCAAAATTTGTTCCACAAGCAATCTAATGTTGCCAAGAGATTGCTACATCAAGTAATAATATTTAATTAATATTTAAAAAATTCAAATTTTTTTCCCAATTTTTGTTTTCCAATTTTCCAATATTTTTTCTATTTTTTTCCCATTTTTTTTCATTTTTTTCATTATTTTTTCATTTGACTAGTAGTAACTTATTCACAAATTGAGAAACAAGACTAAAAGAGTCTTTTAGTGCCTTGAAAAAACCTCTTATCTAGCATTACTTCCACAATCACATTACTAGCAATTAGTTCATTAAAGAAATGATTGCAATTCTAAGATTGCAAGGACTTTGTCTGCATCTGCCTCATATCTATACAAATTTCAAAGATTAGGATAGTAGGATGCAAAACCACAAATTCAACCATCTTTCCCACTTGTAATCCTATGCTTCTATACATTAGAAGTAGGGTCATTACATCAAGAACTAATAGAAACTAGAAACTGGAGCAATGTATACCAACCCACACTACGAGAGGACAATGTCAATTCAGACATTTTTTGTCAATTTTTTGTTGATTTGAACATTTTTTTGTAAATACAAATACAATTATGCAATTGGAACTTGTCAATTTGAACATTGTTTTCTTGTAGTACTAGATGCACAAATAGCATTAACCCTTGGAAGACCATCCTCTATACAACTTGTATTTATCCTTTTATTCTTCAATTGTAGTTCAACCTTATAAAGACACGTTGGTCTCCATGGAAATCATACTTTTTGAAACAATGCAAATCATCTACTTAAAAAAAAATTCAAAAGTATTCATTGTAGACCAAATTACTATTCATGACCTCCCCCTTTTTGCACAAAATTTCAAAGATGAACAATTGCACTTTTGTCTTACATGCAAGAATTCTCTATCTTCCATCAAACCATTCTAGTCTACCACATCCTTATAGGGTTAATTTATGAGTTGTAATACATTGTTATTTACGTACTACCACGATTGTTAAATGATTTCGTATTGACAAGTATTTGGTTAATGCTAGTCTTATCAAATACCACCAAATTTACAATACACTATACGGTCACAAAGGGCTTTTTGGTCCTTCTAGATTTAAGTACTGTCTTTAGATGAAATTGTGAAGGCATAGACATGCGGTACAAAAGCTTAACGGTCACCTTTATGACAGCTAGAAGGAGACTAGAGTGAGCTTTGTCAACAGCCACCTTTGCAAAAGACCTCATCTTATTGAGGCCACTACAATGTCCACCACAAGAATTTTGTTTGGTTCAATATAAGGTAGGCAAATCCAATACCAATTGTTGACCTAAAACCACCCAAATGTAGAGCCATCATTGATTCTACAATAAAAATCTACTATAGTAGTACATACCTTATCTTCACTCATTGTGAAGTTAAGGCATTTTAGTGTTGTTATAGTTTTTCATTCTAAAATCAACAAGGTCTACATTTGAATGGTATTAGGTCAATGGTTGGTATTTCGTTCACCTACTTTATTATGATACTAAATCTGAATTTCATAATGTAACTTACAAGTAGATCCATGAGAGCAAAAACACAAATAATACAAAAACCATGATTGGAGCAAACAAATGCATCACAAAAAATTCATGCCTTACATGAGAGCACGTTGTCCTAAACGTAAACCACTCTTAGGAAATCATCCATTTATTTCTTGGAAAAGTTTTGTGGTGCAATCAACCATAATGTCCAACTACATGGTTTACCCACGTAATCAAGCATTACAGATTCTTCATCCAACTTTGTTTTTTCATCCCAAGTGCTTCATCCAACTTCCATGTTCCTGCTTGTGATTTACATCATGTACTATCCCTCATTGTCATGCATTTTGCAATATAAAGCACCTCCTCTTCAAGCTCCGCCCTCCTTGTTGGCCCTTTTATATTGCAAAATGCCCTCCTTCTTAGGCATTGCCCTATACCAATAAGCTATGGCATCTAAGAGTCGTAGAACACAAAAGCCATTAAGTAATCACCCATCTAAGGACTGAAACTAAATTTTGGGGAGGTGAAACATCTTGAAATATTTTTCAGTATATTTTCCTTGTAAGACAAGTGGAATCGACATCTTATTCAAGTCGTTTCATAATTTTTGGAGCTTTGTGGAATTAGTTATCAAATTTTGAAGTTGAAAAGGCATAAGGGCAAAACACCCATTCCCGTCCATGTATCCATTCCCGTCCATATGTAGCAAGGGTATACATTTTTCTTTGAAAAATGTGCACCCCTACTACATATGGACGGGAATGGATACATGGACGGGAATGGATGTTCCCACCTTAGGGCTCTAAAATGGTACCCTACCTGAAATATATACTCTCAATAAACTGCTGAAGACTATGAAAAAATAACATGTACAAATACTGTACATTTAAGGTAGGGCACCATTTTAAAACCCGCTCCATTTCAGAGCCTTCTACCTGATGCCACTCTAAGGATCAGTTTTCCTTTCCATCGGGTCAAAATATTGATTGGAGAGCATTCTTTCGTGACAGGTGAGACTTTAGCTTCTCAGTCTCCCTCCTTGCTCGCTCTGAAGAAAAGTAAGTTAGAACTCTTTGCTTTTTGCAATCATGCAAATGGAGACTCAAAACGAGAGGTTGACTGAGTCAATTATGAACTCCAAACACGAAACCAGCCCAATTCAAAACCATCACGAAAGGCAAATTCATGGGACTTGTTACGCTGCTTCATAAATAACAGTTGTTTTTCGCCCCGCATGTCACGATGTGCCCATTTCCATCGCCTGCGAGTGAGCTCCTTCACGAGCCACTCCATTCGTAACTGCAAATCGAAATACTCAAGCATCAAAAATGTTCTGTCCTGCTAAATTAAGTAGGACAAGTAAACCCCGGAAAGAGGCGACTTCACGTTTATGCACAGGAATCTGAAACGGTCATTCTATGCAACAGCACCTCAGCATCTACTCTGACACAAAAGATACAAAGCTTAGAGTCTGCGCAGATTGAAGGAAAAAAAATCTCCTTATTCTTGGTCGCTTCGCACAGACAGAATGGGTTCAAACCCTGATTTGCGCTGTCATTGCACGAGTCATGAGGAATGAGTATAACAAAAGACCCCCAAAATTCAGAAAAAAACGACCAATGATACAGGTTGTGACCTCTCCTGTAAGACCCACAGGTCATGGCCGCTTGTTCTTTTTCTGATGTTACAATGCCATCTCCCATCCTCAAAACATCAATTGTTACTCTCAAGGATCGCAACAGGTCTAAACGTAAGAACATTAGTGCGTCTTGATATTGGATATCATCAGGTGACATCCGAGATGGGATTCAGAAGGATATCATCAGGTGTCGAATGCTCCAACTCGATGGACCAAATTGAAATTTAAACAGAGAATAGATCAGATAGTGAGGCAATATGCAACAAACCTTTAAGTGTGTTCCAGAGGAGAAGCTAGAGATCTCCCATTGTTTGCTTACCCCTGCAATTGACAAAGCATTCACCAAAACAGTAATGTGCGATCAAAGAATTAGAACAGGGAATCAAAATAAATGGAACGTCAATCAGCATAGTTTTGACACTGCCAATTCTTCAGGCTCAATACAAAACCATACGATCATCAATTGAAGCGATGGTGGGTCTGAAGGATTGAAGCTCTGCAGGATTGAAGCGACCAACAACTTTGACGAAGGACTCAGTCCACGGCAACGTTCAGTACTTTCAATACCAACGTCACACAATGTATAGTATTCGGCTAATATACAGAAAACGACGGGCCTCGGCCGGTGAGCTAACTGGAACTCCGCTATGTTTCATATATTCCTTTTTGAAAAAGCACAATAGTGAATACATAGAACTGCTCAGCGCAGAGTACCTGTACATAGCAAACTACGTATGGAATGAAAAACGACTTCTGTACAAACCAAAAACATGTCAAAATGACTTCTGTACAAACCAAAAATTGTCAAAATGACCACAATGGCACAACGCACTACACAGCCCCGACCAGGCTGAGCCGCGGGCGCTTTCGTGAGGCGGAATCAGGTCGGTCTCCGTCTGCGTCTGGAGCTGCCTCTTCCGGTTGCAAGTACTGTGGTGCAATTTCGGTACGAAGGACATCCAAAAGCGTGTCCACGTCCTGATGAGATTGTCTCTGGAGCTGATTGTGCAGCAGGGCACAGCAAACGACCACGTCTGGAAGAAGAGTGAGGCTGAGATCGGACTTGATGTGAAGTTCTTTGAAAGTCTGTTTCAGCAATGCGAATGCGTTCTCCACAATGCGATGTCCTCCGCTCAGTGCATCCACCATGGATGACTCCCGCTGCTGTTTGTGAGGCACCTTGAGCCATGGCAGCGACGGGTATCCCGAAGCTCCCAGTAGGTAAGGTGAGAAGCCGTTGAAAGTAGTAGCAGGATCCCACAGCGTATGATTCTGTGCCTTGTTGAACAAGCAAGAGCGTCGCAGCATGCGTGCATGGTGTGTAGATCCCGGCATACCAACATACAAATCCAAGAAGCGTTTTGAACTGTCAAACACGGCCTGACAATTCATGGAGTACCCATGAGACTTGAAATGGTAATAGTCTGATGCTTCGAGCTTGGGTTTTGAAATGGCGAAATGTGTCGCACCTATGACCCCCACTACGCCTGGCAATCCAAAAAGCTGGTGGAATGATGCTTCCGTAGCTTGCAACCTCTCACCCACCGGCCAAGATATCTCCGGGCGAAGGGTATCGTTGATGGCGTGCACAACGTCCCTCAGCATGCACAAAACTGTGTTTCGCCCTACGGCGAACATCTCGCTGCACACAACCAAACTGGCACCGTGACTGAGTTATAAAGAGCGCAAGCGAGCTTGACCAGCACGGGAACGGCGGAGCGGTAGTTCGTGTCCTTCTTCTGGATGGAAGGCTTCAAGAGATCCGCCAACGACAGCACGCTACGTTTCGTCATACGAAACTTTTCCACCCACCGTTTGTCATCGTTCTCCTCCAACACGAAGCGGGAAAACCAAGTTCTTGACCTGGGTTTTACCCAATAACCCAGGTCCTCATCCAAAGACGACAACACCGTACTACAGAGTCGTCGGTGGTGGAGTGTTGCGTCCGTCACGACGCTCATGGTGTCCATCGCAGGCGCGGCATCGGTGAGTACCTCACCAAGCCCATCTGGAAACCACTCTTCGTCGCTCGAAGACTCGAGAGACACCAGTAAAGAGTGCTGAGCATCGAGCAACTGGAGGAAAAGGAGTGATGCCATCGACATGAGTTCCGCTGTGTTGTTGAGCAAATTCATTTCAGCACGAAGAGAACTTAGAACCCACTGCACAGCAAACAGTAGCGAATTCATGTCCGGGTCAGAAGCTGCACGACGGAGGGAGATGCTACATTTCAAGTGGCCAGTACATTTTCACGGCAAAACCCAAAGCAGTGGAAGAAGGTAATCACCTGTGAATACTGACCTCCAAGTGAAGATGACCCGCACAACACTAGCTTCTGGTAGATGATGCAAGGAAATTTCACGTCCTCGAAAACACGTTCAGCTCAGCGCCTCCAATGGTCCGAGCCGGCTGAAAACAAGTGAGCTATACCTGAAAAGAATTGCCCGACACTGCGAGTCAACTTAGTGAACTGGATCTGTCGTCCGACCGACCCCACAGTTCTCCGAAATAACTACTACAGACAGGCAGGCGGCATGCGGAGAAGGCGTAAAAGGCGCTGGCGCCGGAAGAAATCCTGAAAACAGAGGAAGACGGCGCAAGCGAAAGCCAATTGGCTACCAGCCTTTTCAAATGCACTCACAAGGAAGACTTGAAATACATACCTTGCACACACACCAACTATTCCTGTGACGACGGTGCCAGCTTCATCTACACTCTCATTTGGAGTGAGAATTGCCAAATTGCCTCTTCTCTAGAGAATACTGCCCGGTCGCTCCATCAACGCTCCCGCCTACCACTCTCCGCAGCAAAATTCCAGAACTTCGGTCTCCCGTGACTGGCATCACCCTCGCGGCATCGAACAAAAAATCAGGCTGCAGCTGGCTTCCTCTACAAGGATCACGACTACCGGAGCACAGCGCTCGGCGCTGACGTTACTAACAGGTCATGAGGACTCCGTGGCATGCTGGCTGCAATTACGACTAGTACGGTGCGCAATCTTTTTTTTTTCTTCTCTTTTTGGAAACAAATGCGCAGTCTTTCTTAAACCTTTCTTTACATTTCTTTACATCAATGAAGTGAATGAATGGGGAGTACAGTGGAAACACCCAAAACCGTCCAAATAAGGAATTCAGCATAGTTGGAGGCAGAGTTTTCTAATAATGACATTTTTGTAGTATTAGTGAGTGAAAATCATGAATATTCAAAAAAAAATTAGATTTTTCGGACACAATATGTAATTTCTACAAATTTTCAAAGTGTTGGCTCCCTAGACCTGCGGAACCGTCCTGTAGGTGCCCCCAAAACTG
The DNA here is from genome assembly GCA_947034885.2 of Thuidium tamariscinum. Classification (NCBI taxonomy): domain Eukaryota; kingdom Viridiplantae; phylum Streptophyta; class Bryopsida; order Hypnales; family Thuidiaceae; genus Thuidium; species Thuidium tamariscinum. The sequence goes on from OX344757.2 coordinate 16,145,099, forward strand.
AACCTTGCGAAAATCAGCTCTGAGCCAACCAGATTTTCTTATGTGTCATTCAACTGTGTCAGCAAATTACAATCACACATGTGGCAAACACATTAACTACACTATAGGAACATATTTGGGTGAATCTATGGTCCATTGGAAGGAACAGGTGCGGGAATGGGTGTTTTGCCCTTATCGACATTCAGAAACAAGTTAGCCGGTTGAAATCTAGAATTGCCGAATTGAGTTCAGAATTGTAGGAAAAAACTTGATCATTTAAGAGGGAAAAATGAGGATAGTTTTTATTTTCTTTAGGCCTAGCCGAGAATATACTCCAACAACTGGTTGGTCCAAGAAAATGTAGGATTTTAGCTGGTTAATCTAAAATTTCTCCCCGGACTGTGCTTTAAGGTAGGTACACCCAAAAGTGCCCTGTTCCTAAAAGTGCCATCTATAGTGCACATACATCAGTCATGTTTGTAGACTGTAAATGGCGCTTTCAAAAATAGACTTTGACTGTTAAGAACTTTTGCATATGGTATCCAAATCCTGCATTCTTTGGTGCGTTGGAACATGCTTTCACTTGCCCACAAGACTGCATCAAAATCTGAACTAGCTAATAATAGGAACTAGGCAGATTATGAAAAACTGGCGCTTTGGGGTGTACCTACCTTACATCAAGGAAGCCAATGTCAAAATCCGCGTAGCACCAACCAGTGCAAACGGAATGGTGTTGCCTATTCAAATTGGTGAGGGGTCACATCAGAAGCCCAAATTGTCCTAATAAGCTTCTTCGAATTTGCTCTAAAATGAAGAAAATGTCAACATTTTGAGAAATTGCATCAATTTTTTGGACATGTAACCCTACAAATTCAAACTAGATATGTTAGAGATCTAATAGAAAAAGAAAACACAACAATATCACTTATGAAGTAAAAGATTATAATGTTTGACCATGAAGGTGTTAAAACTGCAAAAGTGATGTGAAGTCTTTCAATCCTCTTTTCACAAGTCAAATCCAAAAAGTTGGTGACCAAAAAAATATGAGGTTAAAGGGCCTAACATGTATAATACCAATCAATTTACGGCTTCCTGAAATCTACTCTATAATTTCCTTAAATGAATTTTCAATGTGATTTTTCCTCCAAGTTCTAGTGTATTTGAGGCTCATTTAATTTCCAAGAGCTCTCAACACTACCTACGGAAAGTCAAGATTGCATTGGGTTCCCTTGCACAAAATCTGAATAGAAAAATCACTATCATTTATTTTCAAGATCAAATTTTTGATGCTAAAACTAGACTTCAAGAACTTTCCAAAAATAGAAACTACTTGAAACAAAAACTTGGTTAGGTTTTATTTAACTTCAAAGTTTTGCAAACACCAAATTTGGATGTTTAAAGCAGTTAGGGATTAAGTTGCGAATTAAATTTGTAGGATGAAATCTATTTTGCATTCTATTTTTAGAAGATGAATCATACCATGACATTTGATAATCACACCACATTTCAAAGCATACAGGTCTCTATTTTATTGTAAAGAAGGAATTGAATTTTGCCTGTGTAGTGATTGGCAAGTTAACCCCTAAAGGACCAAGCTGCGTTTTTTTGGCAACATAGTGATTTTGGGTAGTTCACTACGAATGGAGTTTTTATTTTTATTTTTTGAAAATTTTATACAACATGTGTCTGAGGAGTAGCTTTAAGGCCCAACAATTTTTGTAACTTTTGACTACATAGTTAAAAAGTTATTGCATGATATGTGATTTTCTTTGAACTTTGGGCAGTCCGCTTCTCGAAAAGGTGGTGTACAGCACATGCTCCATTCATCAAAGAGAGAACGAGGATGTTGTTACAGCAGTACTACCATACACCAAAGACAAGGGATTTGAACTTGCGTGTCCTTATCCAAGTTGGCCTCATAGGGGTCTTCCTGTTTTTGAGGGAGGTACGGTATTTTCCCGGGCTCTTGGGGTTTGGTATCCCTCGCGAATCTGCTCCCTCTTTAGCTTGGACCTCATCAGATGCTGCGGGCAACTTCCTGACTGTTTGGAACAAAATTATCTCTTTTATTTTTTAACTGTGGTTGCCAAACTTTAGATTATCATAGTTGAAATCGTTCTATCAAGTTTTGTCAATTGGCTAACTAGACAGTGTTAATTATTAAATTTTTGACTATCGTGACGTAGCTGACCTGCTCCTTCGCACAGATGCCGCAAGGGATAAGATGGATGGATTTTTTTGTTGCATTATTCGTTCACAGCTCATCTCTAACATCAGATGGTTTAGAACCATTAGATACTAAGGACACAATAGTAGAACAGGATGCCAAGAACTCACTTCAGCGACGAAGAAAATTGAAGAGACCACGCAAGAAGGAGCGACAAGCCATTGATGCAAAAGTAAATTGAACAGTGGGAACTGGAGTTTGCTGCAATCGAGAGACATTTCACACTGTTGGCAGATTTTGACATGGTATCATTTTTTTTTATAAAACTTATGCTTCAAAGAGTGTCTCCGTGCTTGAATATTTTGTGTTTACAACCCTTTTGTTGATCATTTTGTGAGACCGGAAGCTGTAAGGTAGAAGCACGTAAACGCGAAACTTTTCTTACATCCTGCTATATAGGTTCTCGTTGCATTGGCCACTCAAAGTAGAGACGTTCGTAGTTTTCCAACACATGAATAATATTGTACAAATTTTAAAGTTGAAATCATAAGATATGTACGCATGACAACTCCATCAAGCCTTAACCTCTTACAGTCTCTGCAACCAAAAATTGTGACTTCAAATATATGGCCATTTTTGGAATTTGATTCAATTTAACCCTTAAAGGTCCAAAGGGCCCATTCCAGCCAATTTTATACAATTGTATTTGGCATGGTTCTACACCTCCTATAGGTTTAAGATCAAAAGTGAAATTAAAATTCATGTCGATATGGTTCTAATGAACTATTGAAGTCTCAATTTGGAACTTTCTACTAACATCTAATGTCACATATACATCACTGTATTTACTTTCAAAAGATGGAAATGCTTAATCCATGGATCACCCTTGCATTGTATTTTGCCTACTTCTTGCTCTTTTCTTTGGAACTAAATTTTAGCCACATAAAACAATATATTTTGAATTTGAGCTCAATAAATGAAATGAATGGTTTTAATTCAAAAATTATTATTGTGATTTTTTAACAAAGAAGTGAAGAAAACTCATGTCAAATACAAAAAGAATAAAGTTAAATTTAAATTACATAATGATCCAAACTATATAAAGATAGAATATTAGTATATGTTTATAAATCCATATATCATATAAAGAATATATTTTATAACATTCTATTAGGAATATATATATAACTAATATATTCTATTAAATTATTTAGTTTCATATACATTAAAGATAATGATCATGTTTGCAAATGAAAAAAAGAATAAGTGCATGCAATACTCGTCTGATAACATCTACGTAACGCTAAATGTTGTGCCTGCGAGCATAAGTAGCCGTTCCATCAGAGATAGCCAACTCTTGAAAGTAGTTTAGTAGAATTTGCTGCACAACAAGTGTTCCTTCCTTCATCACTCGGACCTTCTTTGCTAATTCCGATTCCCTACCAAAATTAGTTCCATTTGCCCGATCTGTAATGTCTGGATGAAGTCACTCGATTTGTTTCCTATAGACAGCAATGACAAAGCCAACCTCGTTCAACTTTATCATGCTTCGTAATTCCAATGCAATTCCCATGGAACCACCTACTACACCCATTACAGGAAACCATGATCTTCGAACACTTCCCCACGCCACACATTAAACAGCTTCGGATTGATGAGTCATCATCACTAGAACCAGCATCAATGTCCTTGTCCCGGAGTTCTTGCAGAATCCATAACTTGTCCTTGATACAAGCAACTGAATCTTCTTTCAACCTAGCTGCCACCTGGCCAAGAAGGTCAACAGAAGTGCCCCGCAGAACCGCATCTTTTGCTCGAATGCCAGCATTACCAAATAAGAGTACATAGAAAACCTGCACACAGCAAGATATAGCTGAAATTTACCTGTTGCATAATAGATGGAAAAGAAATGGTAGAATACATATGACAGAACACAAGAGGGAAGCAACAAATATTTCATTCAAAGAAATCTAAAGCCGCCAATGAAGTGCATTTCCATAGCAATTCAGAGAAAATACCTTTCAGGAAACAAACGATGTATTATGATTGTACTAGAAAAGAAACCTCGACAAAGAGAATTCCAAATCAAAAAGAAAAATTCAAATTCATTCTGATTCGATAAGCAGCTCTAGAGAAGATTAGTAATGAATGCAACATAACATTCTAGTACCAAGAGATTTCCTCCCTTTGGTTACATGGACATGACTTTCTAGTCCAAAAATCCATACCAGGTCCAAGTATACAAACACTCTTCCTCTAAACATTGACACTAGCAAAAAAAAGATAAATTTACCTAACTGGTATAAACAAATTTCACTTCAAAATTCATCGAACCAATTTCCAATCAAATGACTCAAATTGAAGGATGTAGAGAGAAATCACACCTGCAACCACTTCTTCTAAGATTCATCATCCAAAGTTGACCCAGGGCTAGGGCCAGAGTTCCAATCATCGGATGTCTCAAAAGGAGTAGACACCTCAAGAATAGGAGAAGGGGACATGTCATTATCAGTAAACCACTTGTCTACTATAAGCTTGTAGTCACCAACAGAGCCATAATCAAAATTCCAATCCATGGCTGAAAACGTTTCAGGTAGTGTTCCTCTATGAGTAGCCAATGCAATGGCTTGCCGAGCTTGGAATTAAAGCACCCTCTTTAAGGGCCTCCTGGAATTAGGGAACACTAGGAGCTTACCATCCAAATCTCCAAAAGTAGTGTCCCCCAAGATCCTCTGATTGGATTTAGTTAGTTGCAGATGATTACTGAGCTTCTTGGTCAGATACGAAGCATCCAAAACATGGAGAATGAAACTGTTACGCATGACATGAAATGAGAAGCATATGCGACTATCGTCAAAGGCCTCTTCAATTAGTTTGACAAGTAAAAGCCCATTTCTAGGTGAATCGATATCTTCTATGCTAAAGATTTTGAAAGTGTAATCTTCCATAGAGTGGCCAATCAGATGAGCAGCACATACATCTAAGCGTGGGAGCATGTGGCCAGACATCATGCATCGCACCTGCCGGTTGCCATGATGTTTTGCATTCTTAGAATGAGTTGGAGAAGAGTCAATTTTATCTACCCCATAGTAGTCAATTAGAGCTGCTTTGAAATTGTCATTGGCACCTCTCGACCTCTTGCTCTTTGTATATTGGAGTTGTTTCTTCACGGTGAATAGTGATATCTCTAATATGTCCCTCATCTCCTTCCAAATAGAGCTCAAATCTATTAAGAAAAAACAATACAAAAAAAAATTACTTACAATTTCCGTTGAAGTGGAAATCGTTAAGGTTCAAGTTTAGGTGTTTTTTTAAGAACACTACTGATGCATGTAGCCATGCACTAACCTAAGCTATCAAAATAAAGAAACAAGTGCACATGGACTGGATCAAGGAAAGAAAACATACTAGCAGCAGCTGCGGGTTCTTCTGCACACAAACCAGTTTCAGTTACTTCCATGCAAAATTTGAAGAAATCCAAAATTCAACCCTAAACGACGATAAACGTTGTCATCAGTCTAAACCCTGAAAGAGATTGAGATTAAGTGCGCGCGGGAAACATACATGTAGACACTACTGGTGTTTCACCAGTGACCACAACATGATCATCTTTTGCTCCAACAGGTAGTTCATCTTCTTTGAAGATGTCCCTGATCTGCTCCCACTTATATAATGACATCAGTTCTTTTTGAGAAAATCCACAACTATTCAGTTTAATAGACGTTGGATCGAACCCAAACTCTCGACTAAGTAGAAAGTAATCGATCCTTCTATCAGGGGTACAGAATAGCCTAACGGGTCCAGATGTATCCGTCTTGTAGTAGACACCCGTCATTGTGATAACCTGCATCCACGTCGAAGTTAGCACCTAATCAAAGACAAAAACCCTGTCAAAATGCAAGATAAACCACTTGATCAGGAAACACAACACGTCACGAAACCAAACCCAAACCATGATCTATCAACCATAATAGCGCATCACAAAATCTAGATGAGAATTCTCATGCACACCAATAGAGCACAAAACCACAAGTCGGGTGACCAATATGCAAAATTACAAAGAAAAGCCTAAGAAGCAGATAGAAACCCTGCTCAGCAAACCAAAGCACGACCCCAAAAGCACAGCGCATCACAAAACGCAGGAAACCATTAAATCGCAATGGTGAATCACGGTCGTAGAAGTTGGTGCACAAACCTGATTTTGCGTACCACCCTGGAATGCAAAATGGACTTCAAATCACCAAGCTCCAACTGCAACGATGAAACCACAACTCCAACGACAAAAGGAGAAACCAACCCGAACTCCAACTTTGCCGAAACCGCCTTGACAATAAATTTGCAACTAAAACTCTAAGACCCACACTCGCAAAATGGAACTCCGCACAACCGCTTCCACTCGTTTTTAGCAAAGAACGAACTAAAACACAAAACGTACACAAGAAACACAAAACCTACAAGAAAGCGCAGGAAATAGACGAGGGAAACAAAAACACAAAGAACAAGAAAAAAAGGCGAGTGAATGCGCAGCAAACCCTAGCCTAGAGGAGCCGACATTCGTCACCCCCTCCTCTGCTATCCGGAGATACCCGCTGCGTTGGGTACCTAAAACCAGGATGCCCTTCTACTATGTTTCGCTTATGATACCCTAACCCTGTGATACCCACAGGGTCTAATCCATTTTAGAGGACTGTCACTACTCATGAACCCTCGGGAAGGTTCGGAACTACTGTCCAGCTCCGTCCACGGTCGTCGCAGGTAACTTCCTGGCTTCTGGAATCTCCGCCCACCTCGGCCTGCTCCGCTACCACTAAACTACAGTCGGCCCTTGACTGCCTTTTCTCTGTTACAGAGTATAACGTTCTTTGCTTTATCGCCTGGTGTGCACGCGCCATAAGGTAGTAGATAACTTAGATGCCGCCTCAGTTCGAATTTTTCTATCCCGCGGTTACGTGAGTTGCGGATACGCTCATTTCAAAGATGTAGTGTTTCGGGACGCTGCTGGAATATGGTTGGATTGTGTGAGGACCGATGCGTGGACTTGAACTCCGGAACTGGCATTTGGAAATCGCGGCATGGGTGCGCAGCAAATCTGTGTGCGAGTATTTTTAGGGTTTTGAAATTTGAACTATTGAATTCTGTGTCGGCATAGCTCGGTGATTGCCGCTTCCTAGGTAGCCAAGATTCCAGATATTTGCTGCCGCAATTCGAATTTTCTATTCCGCACTTGTGTGAGTTGAGGATGCGCTCATTTTTGCCCAGTTTTGAGAATTAGGGTTTTTCGTTGTTGGGATGCCGTTAGATTGTAGTTGGGTTGTGTGAGGATCGATGCTTGAATCTGAATTCTGAAAGTTTTATTGGAAGATCCTGACGCTGAGATTTCTACAAGTCTGGCTTCGAGAGTGTTTCTAGGGTTTCGAATTATTAGAGCTTGCAGTGTTTCAATGTTACGAGTTGCGTCTCCAATTGCGGCTTCGGCCTCCTCTCCTGGAGGTGGTGGCAATGTTCAACAAGTATGCGGGGTGTCGATGAAGACGTCCATCTCTCTGCCACGCCGGAGTCAACGTCGGAAACGTCGAGTATTGGAGTCTTATGAAGAAAATCCTGGGCTCTCTAGTGTCAAATCGCCCGCCTCCAAGAAGCTCTTCTCTTGCCGCGGAGATTTTGAAACCTTGAAAATTGAGCCAGTTGTTGTAAAGAGTGAAGTCGAAGTCGCTGAGAAGCTGATAGTGTCAACTAAAGGTAAGGTAACCAATCCTAAAGGGTACTTCCACTATTGAACAGAGGGTATGGTCAATTTTTGTTTATCAATGGAAGAGAATCACAAATATAAGTCAGATTGTTTTGTTTCGTTACTCCAGTAATTTTCAACAAAATTTTCAAAGTTGAAAGCATGAGAACCTAATGTTGACACTTGACGTGCCCTTACTCGGGCATCATTGAATTTGGACAAGCATTTCAATTCCCTCCGGCTGTTTCAAATAATTCTTCAACTTCCATTGGTTACTTTAGAAGTCTATTGCGTCTTTTTAGAACTTCAGTTTATGTGTTTCGGATGGTGTCACTAATTTAGGCTTACTTACTTTACTGAGGGTTGTAGCAGGAGATTGCAAAAAATTGAGAAAGCAAGAAGAGGTTGAAGACTGCAGGTGGTGCAGTCTTGGAGTGGGTCGAGCGGAGCTTTGTTTGGATCTCACCCTTCCTACAGGGCAGTGCTTTGCGTGGAGAAAGACAGGGTTGTCTCAGTACACGGGAGTGGTGGGCGCGCACCTGGTTTCCCTCCGCCAGGTACACTTTGTATTGAATATAAAGCTGAAAATTTCGAAGTACTCTGTGAACCCCTGTAGGACGACGAAGCCAAATCGGACGTCATAGATTTTACAGCAATTTTGAATAGGTCATTTGGGGAGTTTCTTTGGTCCTCTTTCAGGCATTTTTGTCCAACACTTGCAATGTTCTTCACGGATAGAAAACTTGGGCCCATCTTGATTACATTTTTGATAATGTAATCAAATTGGTCATCTTAAACCATGAATCCTTCGTCTTTTAGGGGTTAAAGTTATTGTCTTGAAAATTGTCTGAAAAATTAATGGTAAGTTCTTTTTGTCAGGTATCTGACGAGGTGGAGTTTTTGCATCACTCGTCCTCAGTGAGTGCTTCAGTGAGCGACGTTGAAAAAGAAATTCGGGAGTATTTAAACCTGGACACAAGTCTGGTAGAGCTTTATGCAAAATTTGCTGCTGTTGATGCTCGGTTTGCGGCAGTGGCTCCCTTCATTGCTGGGGCTCGGTTGCTACGACAACCACCTTTAGAATGTGTGTTTCAGTTCATATGCTCCTCTAACAATCACATACAGCGCATCACAACGATGGTTGATTATCTTTCGAGTCAGGGGATGTTCTTGGGATCAGTTAATGGAATTCGTTTCCATCAATTTCCGTCGCTGGATGAGCTTTCTCCTCTTTCTGAAGCACGACTTCGAGAACACGGTTTTGGATACCGGTAAGCTTACTGGTTTAAATTGTCTCCCTTCGTTTGCCGTTTCTTGCCATGAATCTTTGTACCATTTGAGAAAGTTGGAAAATCATCTTGACAAACGATTTAAAGCAGCTACCCAAACCTTGTAAGTAATGGCATTTGGTTTTGATAAATAAATCGAAGACAATTAGTGTTAGCAAGTTATCATGTACGGGTGGCCTAAGTTGGTGAATAATGTTTTCTGCAATAATTCCTTAACAATTTCTACCATTGAACTGAAGGTACGTTCGCACTTGATGTTAGTAATGGTGTGAGTAAAGTGAATCTAGTCCAATTGTATACCTATATTTATCCCCAAAACTTTTTCTTTCACCACTTCCAACACCAAGTGCAAATATACCTAATATACCATCTTGTAAGAGACAATTCCAAGCGTCCTTGAATAGAATACTTGATGTATTGGCTAAAATCTGCATATTAGTAAGACTGTTTGCAAGGTTGATTTTAGCTTTTGGATGCCATACTGAAATGCCAAATCTTAATTGTAGTATCATAAACCATACGAACTTTATGTACATTACCAAGAATGAGCTTTAATTGATGATAATGGGATATTTTTCAAGAATACTGGTTAGGGTCCAAAAGCTTCCATTACATTCAGTAGCAGACTGTCACACTGCCTCTCAGCGGATGAAATGGTGTGGAATATCCCACACCATTCCATCCAGCAGATGAAATGGTGTGGGATATTCCACACCATTCCATCCAGCACCAATGGTATTCCACTCCAATCAGTAACTAAAGTTGCAACTCCAAGAAATGTCAGATGAAATTAGGTGATGGGGACTTCACCAAGGGGAAGGCAGTCCTTCCATGGGCTACTGAATGTTATGTCTGGCATGCGACTCTGCCTTCTCGGGTGTTGAGAGGATAAAGTTCTTGCCCGCTCTGTGTTCTGAACTTTGCAGGCTCTTCTTCATGTCAAGAATTTTCTGCCTTCTAGCAAAGGCTCCAGCAGTCAAGAACTTGCTGAAATGCTCAAATCTCCACCTCTAACTAGTTTTTGTTTTTTTCAGGGCGAAGTATATTGTAGGAGCGACAGAAATGCTCCGTCAGAGGGAGGAGGGAGGAGAGCAATGGTTGCTGGCTTTGCGGGGGCAGCCGCTTGATGAGGCAGTCACATCGTTATGTACACTACCAGGGATTGGTCCTAAAGTGGCGGCCTGCATTGCACTCTTCTCTCTAGACCAGCATCATGCCATTCCGGTTGACACTCATGTGTGGCAGGTATGTTTGAATTGTCACTTTATAAGGTGGAGGATACTATTTGCATCACTAAAGCGTCTTGAAATATGTAGGTTTGTGATTTTGGAGATCACTATAGAGCTCTGGTGAGAGATTTTTGCGAACAACAGCCAAATTTGTCGAGATCAAAATTGTATCGTTATGTTGAAATTTCTTCAAGAATTTGAAAGTGGGGAGGTTTTAGATCCCTGAGACTGTAGACTACTCCATTTCCAATCAAAGTTGAGTGGCCATCGTCTTTTTTATCAAGTCATGCTTACACCCAACTTGCAAATTGAAGGCCAACCCTTGTGTCTGAGGAGACTAATTGCGTTTGGTAACTGGGGCAGTGTAGGAGACTGGTTTTAGTATCCTCTTCTATTTCTACCAATTGTACTGTTCACGATTCTCATTATTCTTGCAGATTGCAGTGCGATATCTCTTGCCCGAGCTGGAAGGGCGGAAACTTACCGTCAAGTTGCATCGTGAAGTCGCTGATGCTTTTGTTGAGAGGTTTGGAAGCTATGCTGGTTGGGCGCACACAGTGCTTTTCATTGCGGAGCTCTCTTCTCAGCAGAGCCTCCTTCCATTACATCTACGAGTTCAGAAAAAGCCGAGTGTAAAGACACCAAAATAGCAGGCAGGTAGAAAGGTACTGAATTAGTTTTCATTCTGGCTTGTGCTGGTTCAATTTAAACAGTCATTAGATGAGGATCGAATCTTCGAGCAATTTGGCAAATCGTCATTCCCGGAAGATCGTGAACTTGGTGACCATTTTCATTTGATTCTTAGCATAATCTTAAAATATGATTCCTGGCTCATCAAGGCTGCTTTCTTTTGATATCTTACTCATCGTGTAAGCAACCACGCACATGTGAGGAGAGACACTTTAGAATTTTCACTTCATTTGCAAAATGTACCAGTCCATCTCCTTTAAATTTGCGCTGCTATTAAGAGTACTCCTCAATTGGATTCCGACTTTTCTGACTGCCACAACAATATTGTTGAAGACATGAATTTCTTCCACATGGATCTGTCAGATATGTGACGCAAATTGTTAAAAAATTCATGCTTTACTGTACTGAAAATGAAGGATAGTTCTCATGGAACATAAAGCTTACAATTTAAACCTATCTTAATGACTATTTCTTGCAGCTATTGAATTGTAACGAGTACCAAATACTAAGCACATGCGGCTGTCGCTGCTAAGCTCTTCAACTGCGCTGGACATGGATCGTCTCCAAAAATACTGCTAACAACAGGTACCGCACACTTTTGCCGTCCAACGCAAGCCTAAAAATACCACACAAAAACACTTGTTATTTCATTGGTGAGAAATAGTAACCAGGTATTGTCCATTGTAGGATTCATTTCTAACCAAATGAATGAATTTAATGTAAGCTGACCATTAGACATCTCACTCTGTAGTTTTTCAGTCCCTATTTCCAGCAATGCAAGGGCCCCACTAGAAATAATTTCTAATGTTATTTATTTGAACAAGAATATTTGTAGGTTAAAAGAGAGTAATGTTGAAACCATCACATTGAATCCTTGTGTAAGAATTCTCTCATGGAGATTTGTTTTGGTCAAACTTTCAAAATTCACAACTCCTTAATACTGCATCCAAACATTAAGTGCTAAAGTGCATTGTAGTTATCTTTCAATTGCAAACAAGATCATTACTATAAATCAGGTGATTCTAGTAACATGGACGATGCTCAATTGCACAAACGGTAAGTTCTAGGAGTTGATCAGGTTTGTAGTACTCACCTTGCTCAGAACATCAGGAGAAGGTCAGACTTTCAGAATCCACAACTTATTGATATTATATCCAACATATGTGCTAAAATTCATTGGAATCGCCTTTCAAGTGTTGACAAGACCAAGAATAAAATTAGGCGGCTCTAACAATGAGAATTATGCTCAATCTCATACGCGGTTAGTTTTAGGAGTTGGATGATCAGTTTTTTAGTACTAACCTTGCTCAAAACATCAGCAGAAGTATTAGCATGACAAGAGCTCAGCACGAACCCTCCACAATCCCCGGTCGGAGTCCCGTAACTGGCGAAACTGATCTGAGAAATGCGTTGTCCATCAGCACATTCCAGTAGCAGTGGAGCTCTTGGTGTTGTGGACGCCAGGCTGCCTCGTCTAGTCCAAGATGCGACCGAGAGTGGAAGAGGATGGGACTCAGAAATGTGGGAGCACACTTGCTGCGGCATTCGAGTGGCAATGGTGATGGCTTCGGGGTTTCCGCCTCGTTCCTCAAACAACACAAGCAAATTGCCTTCTGGAAGCAACCACTGCCGGGGAACATGGTACCTGCACAAAGTAGTAGCGAAAATAATTTTTACACAGTGGGAGCCTGGCCTGGGTATGGAACTCCCCCTTTTTATGGAGGTGTATTGCAGGTTTAGGAGTGTCATTGATTCAGTTTAATTCAGGGAATTCTTGGAGCGCTTGAAAAGAAAAAATCTAATAGTGTAACTTCATTTCTTTGAATCAGTGAAGAAATCTTGATGCTGAAATGTGCTCGAAATCCCCGAGTATACTTCTTTGTTGTAATCGTAGTTACGAGAGCAAACTAGCTAGGTTTTGGACATTGCTAATTAACAATTAAAAAATGTATCAATGGTTTCGGCTTTTGTTTTGATTTAGAGACAAGCGTGAAGACAAGTTTGAGAAACGTTTCTAGACATGTTTGATAAAAGTTTTGGGACGGACTTTTGAGATAAGTTTGAGACAAGTTCTTAGATATGTTTTACACAAGTTTTGACACACATTAGGTGGAAGCTGGAGTATACTGTATATCCAGAACAGGAGGAATTGTTATTACTCGTTAAACGTGACGGGTTTTGAAAATATACTGAAAATCTAGCCCGAGGGTGTAGTTGTGACGTTTAATTATGGGTTCAGTGAGGGAGGCACGGAATAGTTACCACTGCTGTGACGGCAGGCCACACTTGGTAAGACACTTGGTCTGACTGAATGACCCTCGATAGTCACATTGGGCAGGGCAGCCGTCTTTCTGTGCAACCAAGGAGGGCCAGTATCGACCCAGGCTGCGTCCATTCACCCACGCCTGGCCCTTGCCCATGCTGCTCAGGTCCAGAGCCACAGAGCCATTTCCAGCTGGAGTATCAAAACTTGTCTGCACACAAGATCACCAGTCAGGTCAGCAAATTACTGCAGTCGAAAAAGTCAGTATGGAACTAAGATTCAGTTTGCCTGCCCCAACCAAATCTGTAGGCAATTCCAGTGAACAGCATTCCAGGACTGTCCAATTTTGTGTCAGCGCATTGGTAAGAACTCCCAGACGAGTAACTTGCAATAAATTTTCCGTTCATTTCCAATTGGTAACTTTCACTCTTCATTTTCGATAAGTGCGATAATTAAACTGTGCTTATTATCAATTCTTTTTTGGTAAAAAATAGTAACCTTTCATTGAGTGCAAACGAAACCAGAGAACTCATTGAGGGCCACAAGCAAGTTGGAGGAGTTTACTTGGGTATTATTATTTGTTCCAAAAGTTATCAGTTTCAACCAACACACATCACGTAAAGTAACCTTATGTGTTATGAATTTTGAACTTATCAATATCATTCTTTGCACAACATGATCATCTTCAAACCCTGAATCCTTAGTCCTTGAGAGGGTTAAATCTCCAAACTGCAATTTCTACCAGTGAAGAGTAGCTTTTAGGGGTAGTCAGACCTTGACCCAAGACAGGAAATTGCGATCGTTGAACTCGGATATTCGATACCACTCCGCCGAGTATGATCCGTTGAAACTGTAGAGCTGTTTATTCTCTCCTTGGAGTCCAACCTGAACACACAGCTGCACAATTTAGGGATACATGCTAAAACCCTAAACCCTACAAACCCTAATAACCCTCTTGAGATTAACACATTTCCGTTTGGAATGCAGATGGGATGTTTATGGTGAACACTGTAACTGAGATAAGTGTAGTTTGTTGGTCTTTCTTTCGTTAAGGTTTTAAGAGTTTGACAACTGTAAAAGATTTTTTTGATGCTAAACATGTACTTCGGAGAATGCGTCTTAAACTTGCTTAGAAATATTCTGTTGTAGAAACGAATTCATCTTGGAGTTAATATATGAAGGGTAATAAGGAACCTGATACGTCCAAGTATATCCTCCGAGCTCCATTGTACCCGACGGCAGGCCTTCTATGCGAACTCCATACTGAATGCCCGCTTTTTCTTTCTCAAGAAACGGCCCGTATGCCTAAAATCTCCACAAAGTACCCACATCCTCCTCAGAAAGAACTCGACACCAGGTGCGATAGTGATCAAACCCATATTACAAAAAGAGGCAGAAATTCGACCTAATCTTGACATTCTTGTATTCTTGATTTATCAAACAATGTTTCCATTCTTCAGGTACGTCAATGCAAGAGAAAGAAATGCTTCAGTGAGTCTGGTTTACCTGCAAACCCATTGTCATGGACAGAATGGTAATGCTGTTCATACCAGGTCGCAAGCTGATCGTCTGGAAAGCCTGGAACCCGTCGGCACTCACAGTGCCTGCCATGAATTCACCCCATTGATGACAAGCTTTTGTTCAGGAAGAAGAAAAAATTTCATCGCCTTAGTATTTGCCAACAAGTTTTCAATCTCTAATTCTTGTTTAGAGTATTTGTCAAATGGGTATGTCTGGGAAAAAAAACCTGTGTAGAAATCGTTCACGAAGATGTGGCCAACATTTCGAAGAGAAGACATGATTAGTGTCGCCTGAGCTGAACCATTGGAAACATCAGTTTCTGCAACCTGCACACTACCAATTGAGAACGGTATTGGCAATTAAAATTTCCATTAAATTGGGCAATTTTCAGTTGAAATGGCGAAGTTGATATGTACTCCTGTCCTAGATATCAAATGAAGACATCAATTTCTACAACCTGCACACTACCACTGTAAATGGAATTTTTGTTAAAATTGGCAAATTTCAGTTGACATCAGGCAAACTTTAAGTAGAATTGTTAACTTTGATTTTTTTAATCTATACAAACATTGAAGACATTCTTAGTATGAAACAATGGAAATTGATGATGAGTTCATTCTGGGTTTTAGAATTGTTTACAAAACACATATGAAATTTATCCCACTAAATAATTGCAACTTTGCTAATCTAAAAAAATAATTTACATATCTTGATTGCAACAATTGTGAGATGAGGTATTGGTGAATTTTTGACATAGGACCTCTTTAATTCAAGCCCACCTTGAAAAGAAGCTAGAGTTATTTTGTCGAGAAAGATGCAGTGAAGTGCTTACGTTGTCATGTACCACAAATAGTCTGTAGCATCCTTTGTGGTTTCAATTTGTTCCACTAGTCCATTTGTTGAAAATTTGTATCCCCAATCTCCCAATGGTTCATGAGATGATACCCAATTTGTGATGGGGGTGGCACCTTGCATGCCCATTGTCACACTTTGTGCTCCAACCTATTATGTGCAACCACTTCAACATTATTGATAAGTTTTAGCAAGGTTTGGTTGTCTCCCACAAAACAAGAAGAGCAAGCTAGTGAGGTTTCAATGATCACTTCAATTTAAATCCCTCTTAAAGGATATAGGAGAAAAACATTCCATCCTTTAGTAAGAAGTAAATGAATAACCAATGAAAAAATAAAAATCTCTATGTTATAAAACACTAAGAGCATTCATTCAAATGCAACTCAATGTTAGCTACTCAAGTCAAAAGATTTTGTTTTGTTTTAATACCCCTTGTACTAAGTGTTTAAATGGTCCAAAATGGGAGTATACAAGCAACTATTTAGAAAGTTCCAAAAAAGTTGACCAAATAAATCACAAGAACAACAAATCATATACTACATCTTTTAATAGAAAATGCATCCTTTAGAGTTTTACCAACTATTTTCTTCCAATTCCCTTACTAAACCAAATTTTCTAGTACCTAATCTAATTTTTTCTCTATTTTTAAATCTAAATAAAAAATTTATAGATTTTGAAACCATATTTATTTCCAATGTTTTCAAATTACAGCCAAGTTCTTTCCCAACTCCACAAATAAACTAGTGAAACAATGAACTAACCAACAATTTTACAATGAACTAAGGTAGCCAACCCATTTCCAACCACTCCCCTATTTCCAATCTATAGTATGCTTCCTTTCTATGAAGTTGTGGTACAACTCCTAGAGCAATTGTGGCACATTAGGATTGGTTGTAAGGCTCTCATTAATGCAATCAGGCCTTGGTCAATTTTGCAATCAGCCTATGGTCAAAAATAGTAAGCTCTATATTACCATTATAGGTCAAAAAGAACCTTCTACTGAAAAATTCATAGTAATTACACTTTGTGTAATAAAATTCTAGAAAAATATGATATC
This sequence comes from Thuidium tamariscinum, assembly GCA_947034885.2. NCBI lineage: Eukaryota > Viridiplantae > Streptophyta > Bryopsida > Hypnales > Thuidiaceae > Thuidium > Thuidium tamariscinum. The sequence goes on from OX344757.2 coordinate 16,161,874, forward strand.
CTTCCAAACTCCATTTCTGTATATGGGAAAAAATTTGCAATAAAAAAAACTGCACTCTAACTATGCATAATTACTTAAGTGATTGGAAATAGGTTGGCTACCTTAACCAACAATTGACAATTTATGACAATGAATTAACTTAACCACCAATTTTCCTTAAATATTGGCAAGCAATTAACTTCCAAAGTAGACTTGCTATTAAATAGATTTAATGGCATTAATAAGCCTCCATATTAAGTTCCTCACCTTAGCGGTGTTGAACACAACTGATTTGCAGTCTGGAAGGATGCTGACTGACCAAGCTGGTAGATCATACCACTGGCTTTGGAATTCCACCCACGTGTCATTTGTACCCCAATTTGCCAAAAAAGCTGCACAAGGACCTGAAAAAACCATTCATCTTTGGGCTAATTATCACCAAATTTGGACCAATTTTTGGATTTAGTTAGGTATGTAAAGAATCCATGGGGGGAAGAAAACGCGATAAATTTCTAAAAAATTTTTTTGTTGTGAATCAATAGAAATATATTGTAGTCACCAAGATAGAAAAAACTTCAGTTTCAAAATTCCAAAATTAATAGTCTCAACCAAATTCATGGAGTCACCCTGGGCAACAAAAATAGAGAAATTTATGAGAAAGATAAGCTGACCTGAAGAGCTTTGGTACACGTGCACCTGCAAATTAACATCCAAATCTAGGTTGGTAAGATATTCAACTGGCTGAAAAAAATTTGCAAGTTGAGCAATGTTCTCTTCAAACAAAAATCCAAGATCTAAGAGGAAAGTACATTTTGGTCCAAGTATAATTGTCAAAACTAGTCATATTAGGAGCTTAATAATTTGACAAGCAATTGCACTAAGAGAGCCTTAATCTTTTTCATATTGTGAAAAATGCACTTCAAATGAGACATTAGTAAAGGTGCTTATTACCACAATCAATGAAGAATATAGCATATGTTCATAAAATAAAATAAAAAATGAAACTAGATTTGTAAGAAGTCCTTATGTGACAACTCAAGTTTCACAACATATTAAGTGATGAATGATACATTAAAGGATGGTTGAATGAACAATTAGATCCTTTTAAAAGTACCTTTAGTTCATGGAATTTAACATTTCCTTTTAATAAATCATCTAAATACACTTGCAAGGTGATTTTCTGCATTTTTAACATGGAGATACATAGGCTCAATGAAGCCTATGTAAAAATAGACTAAACAGAAGTCAATTCAAAGACCAATTTGGATTGGATGACAGTTACCTCTTGAGAGGGACCAAGAGAAATGGGAGTTGGAATGGTGTCGACAACCACTAAAGTTGGCTCACATAATTTCAAAGCAACATGCAAATCCTTCAAATGACCCCACTTGGGTTGCCGGATTTCACCAAATTCATCCATGGGTGCATCATAGTCATAGCTTGTGGTCACAAACTCCATTCCCGTGCGTTCAAAGTTGGTCCCTCCATGATACTACCAAGCCCATCGGAACAAACATTTTAGACATTAATCTCACTAGTCACTAAGTGTTCAAATTAAAGACAATTTTTTTCAAATCATAGTAAATCATCGTATCTTCTCAAAAATATCTATATTATTCATTGATTCATGTAGAGCATTCTCTTTTCTTTCTATTGATATTGTATTGCACCATTTTTTTTAAGCTTCATCAGTGAATATTAGTTGTGCACTCACAAGACAAGAGAGCTCAAAGTCTTGGGAGCCAAATGACTATAGCAAAGAAATTCTCAAACTCCTAGCTCATTGGACTCTACATTTGAAGTGACAACAAATATCATTCATTTCAAGCAACGACAATTCTAAATGCACATACCTTTTTCTACGACATTCAAAATTTTTGAGTTTTAAAGTCATGAATAGAATAGACTAATTGTAACCTAATGTCAACTTCCCAATTTTTATAAACTTCAAATAAGACTTAATGTTATTACTACAATTTTAAGAAGTTGTGGTATGTACCATGTAATAATTCTGGAAACTGCCGCCCTTCGCGAAGAACCTCGCTACAGCAAATGCCAGGTCCTGCACTGGCCTTGTTGGTGCACGTCCTCCCCAGTTCTGAAACCTGCACAGCACTTTTTCAAGTTTTAGGTATTCGAAACAAACCTTAAACCCTAAACCCTAAGTTTCATTCAATTATGAAGGATTTGAACATCCTTATGTTCTACAAATTTGCTAGCAGCCAAGAATTTTGTTTCATTATGTAGTACATCTTTTCATCATGCCAAACCAGTTGCAAATCTCTCGAAGAGTTGGGTGATAGTGGGATACACTCAGGTGTCAAATGACTCAAGGATTTCATCTTAAAAGATCGATTCAAACTTGAATTTCGTGCTTCTGAACCCTTGATTGACTTCTGCAAATAGTGTTCTGGAAAATTTGATTCATAAAGAAGTGAATGAATTTGTTGGCATGAAAAATTGTTATTGTTCTCTGCAGATAAATGGCCGGAATTTGTACCATCCAGACCAATTTTCGCTCCACATGGCAGGCTTGCCTTCTGAATTTGGTCTCCATCCATCGCAGTAGAAGCCATTACACGTATTGATCTGCACAGACAATGGCCGGTTTCCTCTCTCAGGAATTATACCATTCATAGTGTCGCAGATCCGGCACTTTGTTTCACAAAGCGTTGTACCAAATTAGTTGTATTCATAATACACTTCTTTTAGGGATTTGTTAGTTATTTAGTGTCAAATCTGCTACCCAACTATGGGATAGAATGGAGCGATATTCTTCATGATATTGTTATCTCGTGTTTTTTCTTGAAATCTCTGTTTAGTTCCCTGGTAACGCAAGTCTCTGTTAACACTAGGTTTATGCTAATCAATATGAAATTTGAGCCGAAAATAAGGATTGAGACGTTGCAAAGAAGTAAAGCTTTCTTACAACAGACTGAGGCGCTTCAGATTGCTGACACATGATCCACGGCACGCTTGCATTCGTCGCCACGGCCATGCCGGCAATCCAAGTCAGATACCTTTGGCCTGCTTCTCCGTATGATGCATCAATGTTTCCGTACTCATTCTCAATCTGCACACACCCAAAACAAAACAGGGTTCTATTCCATTAAATTGGGCACAATTCCATTAAAATGGCACGGTTGAAACTCAAGCAAGGAAGGAAATGAAACGATTTTGTGAGCGAGGAGGTTGAGTGGTTGCAAATTTGCATCCCTATTAGCAAATCAAGTTACTGTAAACATCAGAATGGCGCATGAAACACCGAGACTTTAATGGAAGAAAACATCAATTGTAAATGTAATTTAAAGAAAGAGAACATCAATTTTGTCAAATCGACAGAAAACTCCACGCCTGTGGCATCTTCCAGGGCAATACACGGCTTGGAACATGAATCTAGAACAGTTTGTAATTTTTACAGCTGTGGGCAAATGAATGTCGCAATTTTGGAACCAAGATTATCGTACCTATTTAACGAAATTAGTGAGAGAGAAAAAGTCATAGAGAGTTCAATTCATAATGCTAACCACCAGTGTATAGTTTCATGAGGTTTGCGTCGATTATTGCGTGTATTTAAGGAAATAGAGGAATCCATGCCTGCAGCATGATGATAGGTCCGCCTTGCCATGCGAACAGCTTCTCCTTCTTCATCTTCCCCACCACATGATGCACAAATCTTTGAGTTTCCATCTGCAACAGAACCACCAACAGAACCTTGTGGATTAGTTTCCGATTCCGTTAAAATTGTGTGCAAGAATTGTGGCATTTATGCACACAAGCTCAGAAAACTAGGCCTGGCATAGATTTTATGTTTCAGCCAGCTACCGGAAAGTGTGACAATCGTGGAATTCTACCACTTTCATCTAAAAAATTAAACTGTACGATCTGATTTAAAATGACCTTAGAAATGGGGGGTTTTCCAGCAGTAATGAGTCATTCTTATGAGGACTCTTGTATGTCAAAGTAATATTGACTTTTCATGTAAAATCTGACCTCGTTTCATTTATATTTTTCACGATAATATTAATCAAGATCAAACCATTTCAGGCTGGGGTTATAAATGCAGGGCATTTAAAGACGGAATTCATCTGAGAAACTGAAGATCTATTAAACTTCAGAGTGCAAAAAGTTCAAGGTTTGGGTACCTTGAAGGGCTCATTGTCTGTGCGGAACTCAATGCCTGGAATAAAACGTAGCCAGGCAGGAAAGCCTCTGCACCACCCAAACAATCAAGTATGTCAACTTCAACTAATTTCCGTTAATCTCCGAAGACTCTTGAACTATCCGTCAATGAATGTCCAAACGGAAACATGTTTTGAGAGACTCAAAACGGAAATCAATGTGTCGAAAAGAACGAGAATTAGCTATTATTTAGCTTCCGAAGTGGATAATTTTTGTCCATTTAGCTCGGACTTTTAGAGGTTAATTAATCTCTGTCACTCATCAAGCTATCTAGACTCCGATGGAAAGACACTCACTAAGCAACTTCAGACCAATCACACATGTCAATGAGAATTGGACGATGAGAAATTTTCACATACCCTGAAGTCCACTCGGCACAAACATAAGGGCCGATTCGCAGGCTCACATACATTCCTGCTTCCTGAACTAACCTCAAGAACTTCGGCAGGTCGTACCTCTCAGCGTAATTATACTGAAAGGACACACACAATTGAGCAATTGGTGGTTAAAATGAAACTTCCGTCAAGCGTCAGATAAAAGAGCAATTCTCAGCACCTTATGAACTAAAAAAACAAAAAACTCAAGATATTCCAAGAATCAAATTAAAAAAAAGGGCAGGCTGTAGCTGAATTCAGGTCTTCTTAAACATCATGCTAAGATGATTTCACTAATTTTATTGCTAAACACCCACAGTAGAGTGAGAGTTGTAAAATAGGGTTAATAGATAATGCTTACCACTCCCCTGGTAGGCTCGTGTCCATTCCAAAACACGTAAGTTTGGATGACATCCAAGCCCCCCTCCTTGGCCTTGGCAAGCAGACCTGGCCACATCTGCAACACGGATTAACTTTGAAGCTTTAAATCCCCAAACACAAGCTTATGTTTCCACGGAATTTTTCCTCCTCAAAGACCCACGAAAAGATGCTTTAAATTATCAAAATTTGTAAGTGATGGGAGACTAAGAATGAATTTCAGAGAATTCCATGGCTTGGCTAAATAGACCTCACCTGGGGAGTGCTGCGTGGGTAATGAATAGAGCCGGAGATCAGCATGCGCCTCTGCCCATCCAATTTCAAAGCCCTTTGATCGTACGAGACACTCATAGCGTTCACATTCTGAGAGTTCTGTAGTTTTTGCATTGCACACAACAATACGACGCACACCCACGTCCAAATCCTTAACGCTGCCATGGTGGCCCAGATTTTCCGTCACTTCAATGGGCCTCCAACAATGAATCTATGATTGAATGCTCCTCAAAACCAAACAATTCTCTGCAGAAAAACGGCACAACTCAAATCATTACAAAACAGGATGTAGCAGTCGCAACACATCGACAAATATTTTGCAATGCTTTGGTAGCGGTTTCGGTACTTCGCTAAAATCTTACGGTCCATAATTGTAAACCATTGCAAAAGTGTTGGGCACAGGACCAGTAAATGCATATTTATTCCCATCTGTTGCAGAAACTGTTGCAGAAACTATTGCAATCTCAAAGAGTTGCAAGACATTGCGCATTGTGTTACGTACACTAAACCATTGCAGGATTGTCAATGGATTTACGTATGACGGTCACTGTAAAAATCGCTACAAACAAAAACTATTGCAAAATCCGCCTAACTTCCGTACTAGTGAATGCAGCAGCTTAACTATCTAGTTTTCTAGACACTCGGCTTCTTTGGCAAACCTTCGAGCAACTGTTAAGTTGGAAGAATAAAATTTTCGTCACTCTCTTTGCACCGCTTTGAATACTCACAGGTCGAAGGCTTGTTCTCTCCCGGCCGAACATGCTTACATATGAGCCCCAGTCACTTCGTGGGAGGAGATTCAAGAATTGAATCACTTCGCAGCAGGAGCGGCTAAGCACTAAAATATCTGAAAACATATAAATAAAATCAATGCACTCTCATAATACAAAACATTGACGAATCGTTTCGGCCACTCGCAGTACGTGATCGTTCAGTAATCAGTTTGAGTCCGAACAGACATTACCCACAAGTTGAAACAAAATCTATAGCGCCAATTAAGAGTCTGCGACAGAAGGATACGAATTGAACGAAAGTCTAAACTTGAGCTGAGTTCATTACGTTAGCGCCAATGGCAGGAACTAAGCTAGACATGGACAAAACTCAATCACAAACACGTACACCAGTTCTTCAATTCAAGCTGTTATACTTATGGGCTACTAACTTATGAGCACATGAATTGTACAGTCTTCTTCAACTTACGTGAACTAACAAGAGATCGACACAAAGCTTTTTAACGACGGCGCAAAACTAATTAACAAAAAAATAATGTTTCTGAACGTACGTGCGTACGAAGAAGCAGGCGAGCTCGAAGTGATTGTGAAATTCAACTCACATCACAATCTGAAGTTGGCCGACGACTATGTGCAGCAGCTAGCTTGGCATTGTTGGCAAACATGCTCTCCGCACCTGCAGCTCCATCCAAGATATTCCTGAAGGAAGTTTGGTACATGCATGCAGTGATCGAAAGGATGGCTTGGCTTGGCTACCGGTGTTTAGAAAACTCAAGGTAAGGTGAAAATTAAGTTAGGCTTCGTTTTTGTAACTGAATTAATGTAATACAGTAAAGCAATTCGATCACTGGTTTATGCATTCAACCTGGATGTGGTACACAAGCAAGGGTTCATTGACTCGGTAGTAATGTCCTCTTGAATGCCTGGGGAGCTGGAACCCAGCGCCGGTAGTACTGTACCAACAGGGTCTGACATCCCCTCTGACCAATATATTAAGTGTTGATCCCCACCTGGCAGACTGAGCAGGAGAAACATTTGGAAACCTTTTTTTTTATTGCCCGCGGCGGCTGGCTTTAACTTACTTGCAGAAACTGAAATGAAGTTGTGAAGTGGAGGGGGCACTCTGTCTGTCAGAGGCTCTCCGTCCAGTGGCATCCAGTTGAGTGAGTGAGTGGCGGAGTGCTCCAGATGTGACTTTCTCTTGATTAACGTTTTGTTCGTGTCAAGAAATTACTCTGAACCTTTCGTTTGTGTCAGAAAGTTAATTAACTAATTACGAATTAACCTTTCACCCTTGGATGTATATGGTGCTGTATTTCGGAGGCCATTAACCTTGAAATGTCTTCGACTTCTATGCCACCATGACTGCAGAGCAGCCCTGTTGGAAGAGCACAGGTCCTGGCGATGGATTCGTTTACGAGCCGCCTTGATTCTAATGCCACAACTCGGAGGGTGTCGTCCTCGGCCGGCCGTGAGAGGCCTCCAGCCTCACTTCTGCGCTGCGCCGCTGATTCTCAGCTCCTGCCTTTGTTCCTCGGTCTGTCTGTCCTTAATTTGTTTTTCTCCTCTGTTTATCCCGCCAGGCCACTTGTGGCTGGTGTTGGTTGTATTTCACCTTTGCAATGAAATCTCGTTTCATTTGTTTAAAAAAAAAAAACTTGAAATGTCTCAATCCTTTTTTGAATTTTTGCATATTTTTGCTTATAGCTTTGTACAGATATATCATTTACCAGAATTTAATGAAATTGGTCACTAAGGAAGGTTATCTTTTCTAGATTCAAGTGTTATATTTGATAAATAAGAAGTTAATTGGATGAAACAATGCCTAGAAGCCCTCTATTCATCGTCTAGAATATGAACGTCGGAGTGCTTCAGGATTAAACCCGTCTCACGAAGTGGGACCAACGGGCTGAGTTTACCCTTGGGATAAACGCTGAAATTTTATTTTTTTGCATTAATTTTTTTTTTTTGCAAACTCTGGATTCATATTTGTAATCAGAGACCTCAAATGAATGACCGGAGTGAGCTGACCCCTCGCTTGGCCACTTGGGAAAATGCTGGAATTTTTTATTTTTGGCAAATAATTATTTTTGCAAAATCTGAATTCATATTTGCAATCAGAAGCCCCATATTTGCAAGGAGGAGTGGGCAAGGTAAATTAGTTAAGCACAAAATAGGAAGCTTTTTGTTTTACATGCACAACTAGAATTACTTAGAGTGGCCAAGCAAGGGGGCCAGTTCATCTCGACCAAATGAAGTTGGTTTAGAGGGATCTAGAATATATCCCAAAACACAGCACAAAATAGAGGGATTTTTTACTTGTATCCCTAGATAATACGAGTTTTACCCTATTGGTTTCATTTTGTAGAACGAATTTAACACCATGCTTGATTTTGCTCCTACAATTCAAAAATGTATTGCACACATTGTGTAGCAAGACATACACTGTTGGATTGGTAGCTCTATAATTAACATCTTTTACTTTGAATGTCAATTTAAAAGGTCATTTCATTTCTATAAATAAATTATCAAGGCCTTTGTTTTGAAATTATTAAAGACAAGCCATTAATCCCAAAGTGTCCAATACACGTTTATTTAAATTCAAACCCTTATGAACACATTCCAATGAAATTATTACCCACAAAAAATCCTCAAAAAAAAATTGACTACACCAATTAGTAGTGTGGCCAAGCCTTGAGTTGTGGGCAAATGGACAAATGATTTGACTATACTATTAAAAAGACTATAATAGTCAAACACAAAAGTCTTTCAAACTAGGGAGGTCAAATTTGAGGCATAAGGGTTCTTAGGGGTTAAGATGGGTGCCCTCAAAACTACTACTTTTTGCTACTATTCCTTGTAACTATTACTTAAGCAGTCAAATCTTTGTATTTTATTGATTGCAAGCAAAAGAAGCTCCAATGCACCAAAGACTGCAATATTTGGATCCTATTTGCAAAATGTTATAAGAGGTAGAAGTTTTTTTTTATAGATGTTCTACAATTGTTTCTTTAGCAAACATGTACATATTGATTTTGGAGATATAAGGACAAAACACCTATTCCTGCACATGTTCCTTGCAGTGGATTTTAGATTTACCTAAATGTGTCAGTAGACTTCCTTTAATGTATTCGCCACATGTATGATTGTAATTTGTTGATACAACTGAAGGAGACATAGGAAAATTTTGTTGGCTGAGTGTTGATTTTCGCAGGTTTCAATTTGGGGGGCACCTACAGGACGATTCCACAAGTCTAGGGAGCCAACACTTTGAAAATTTGAAGAAATTACACAGTGTATCGGAAATTTTTTTTTAATTTTTAATATTCATGATTTTCACTTGCTAATAGTAGAAAAATATCATTTTTAGAAAATGTTGCCTCCAACTATGCTGAATTCCTTATTTGGACGTTTTTGGGTGTTTCCACTATTCACATAACATTAGTGATGACACTCATAGGCAGGGTGCAATTTTCAGTGTAGGCACCTCACCATTTCCTATCAGGCCTATGCAGAGAGGATTCTAACTTACAAGGAAAAAAATGCAAACATCATTTACATCTTCATAACATTTAGTAGCAGCCTGTCACACTGCCTCTCAATGGATGAAATGGTGTGGAATATTCTACACCATTCAGTAACTAAAGTTGCAAACTTCAAGAAATGTCAGATGAAATTAGGTGATGGAGACTTCACACAGGGAAAGGCAATCCTTCTAAGGTGGGTACGCCCAAAAGCGCCCTGTTCCTAAAAGCGCCATATACAGTGCACATACATTTCCGAAATCAGTCATGTACCCAGACTGTAGATGGCGCTTTCAGAAACAGACTTTGACAGTTAATAAGTTTTGCATACGGTATCCAAATCCTGAGTTCTTTGGTGCGTTGGAACATGCTTTCACTTTCCAACAAGACGACATAAAAATTTGAACTAATTAATAGCAGGAAGTAGGTTCAATATGAATAAGTGGCGCTTTTGGGTGTACCTACCTTATGGGCTACTGAATGTTATGTTAGTTCCTTGAATATTGTCCACTATTGTCTTAATAAGCTTACTCCAATTTCAACTGAATGGTACAACTGTTACAGTTGTCTACATTTAAATGTTTGTCAACATTTCCAGACAGTCTTCTTTTGTTTGGAGGCCATTAACCCTGTTGCATGAAGCGGGACCGGTGGGCTGGATTTACCCAATAGGGAAATGCTGAATTTTTGTTTATTTTTACATTATTCTTTTGACAAATTCTGAATTCATATTTGCAATCAGAGACCCTAAAATAAGTTAGCTACAGGGAAGTTCAGGAGATTCCCAAATCACTGCACAAAATAGTTTTTTTTTTCCTTACCCCTGGTATTACCCTTGGGTAACACCAGTGTTACCCTGCTGGTACCACTTCGTGGAACGGATTTAACGTCCTGTGTTTTGGTTTTGGTTTTGGTGAGGGGGGGACAAAGGAAACAGAACAGCCAGGCCTGGTGGGTTTTCTGATCGTTGATTATGAGGATCAGGGTTATTTTATCTGGCGATTTGGTGCAAAATTGCACCAAATTTTTTGGCAAGGCACCAAGCCTATAGGGAAAAAAACAGTAAAATTTTGAATGAAATCGCCAATAAATTTCAATTTTTTTAAAATAGTGGATGAAATCGTTAAATAATGCATGAAAATAGAATGATAGATATGTATTATGTGGTAATATGATATTTTTTATCCAATATATGGATGAATATTGAGATTTGGAACTCCACAATAAAATGAAATATCGCCACTTTCACACTTCACAAGAAATGAAAAACAAACAAACTGATGAGGATGTCCTAACTTAAGTTACAGCCTGATCATCTGATCAAGTGGCCAACTTAACTTACTGGAGTCCCAATTTGGGGACCCCATTCACCTCCCCCAGCCATGTCCTGCTCCTCCAGTGATTAAGAATGATTAACCTAAAATAATTTTTGTAAACTGAAGTAAGCTAATCAAGTACCTCAACTAAGTTAAGTTAGTGGCTCACACTGGCAGTTGGTTGTTTCCATTTGTACCATACGTGTAGGTCAGTTTTGTAAATAACTCGGGAAAATTTGGAAAATGTTGAAATTTAAAAAAATTATATACAGCTATTTCTAAAAATCTGAAAAAAAATTGTTTGTGAGGAAAAATAGAAAAAAGGAACATAATTAAGGTAGGTACACCTAAAATGGCACCTGACCTTAAAGCGACATCTACAATGTGCATACATTTCTGAAATCAGTCATGTAACCAGACTGTAGATGGCCATTTCAGAAACAGACTTTGACCGTTAATAACTTTTGCATACGGTATCCAGATCCTATGTTCTTTGGTGCATTGGAACATGTTTTCACTTGCCAACAAGACTATGTAAAAATCTGAACAGCATGATGACAAGAACTAGGCACAGTAAGAATAAGTGGCCATTTTAGGTGTACCCACCTTACCCATGAACAAAAAGAATCAATCCAAATTAGGAGTGTCGGTCCTCATGAAGTGCCGAAAACAACAAAATTTCAATCTGTTTTCCCAAATGATCGAAGGGGAGAAAAGTAAACTATTTTGGCCTGACTTGCTGAAACAGACCTACACGTATGGTATTCAGAAACCCCAGAATTGATTTCAGATATCTGGCTTTCAAGCCTCAGGTGATGGAGGCCTCTGCTATGGGGGTGTCAAAATCTACCCCTAGTGTAGATAATTATGTTCTCATGAGGACTTGCGAGGAATGAGCCTTCCACGCTTTGTCATCATGGATAAGTGGATAAGTGGATTTTATGGGTTTCATGGGATGGTCTCCCACAAATAAATAGTGCATGTGTGGATGAAATGAATGTTCAACTTCGTCCAGCTCAATAACTTATTATTAAGTGAGGAAACTTTGAGTGAGTTCTGGTACAAATTGGGGACACCTGATGCGGTCATGTTTTCCATGGTAACTTATTTTGGTTGGGAACTCATCCGCTGTTGCAACTGCTCCGTTCGCTAATCGGAATCCATGGTTTTCTTGGACATGCTAAAGGTAAGGTAGACAAGCCTATTACCACCCCAATTTGCAATGTCACTATCTTGGGGTGAATTCGTAGAAGGGCATGTGTTTTCCAAGAGGGGCATGTGTTTTCAGAGGTCTATGCATGTTTCACAAATCAAACCCAAGTGGACTTATTATTTTCCAATCAAAATTGTAATTTTTGTCAATTTATGAAGTCCTAAATTACAAAAGTGTTGATAATTATAGTCATAAACATCCTAATGAGAACTGATAATTGACTTTTTATGCACCTATTAGCATCTAAGCTTTCACCAATCATGTATGGACATGTTATACCAAATGACATTATTTAATGCATTTAATTTGTCAAGTTTCTAAACAAATTTAGCTCATGTTTAGACAAACTTGGGTAGTGGAAAGGGTGGAAATGGGACCAAATGAGTGACAAAAAATGGGTTGCAAATGGAATTAGACTAGTCTACCTTAGTCCTTGGAACACTGGAACCAACTCACCTTAACCCCTAAAGGACTAAAGTCCCCTTTGGGGACACTTGGAATTTTGGGCAAGCTTGTGTGACCTGAATTTTTGCTATTATTTTTTGAAATTTTTTTTGGACATAGGAAATCAGGTTATCTTTCCAAAAATATAATTTTTATTTCAATCGGTGCTTGGAAGCAAAAGTTATGCCATTCTAAGTCCAAAAAGCAATTCACCAAGCAGAAAAAAAACACAAAAAATTTTATTATTATTATTATTATTATTATTTTCAAAGATTATATATTTTTTCTACATCTGAAGCTTTGGTTCATTTTATTTGGACAAATAATGAGAAAGTTATGGACAATCTTGTATTTCGGGCAATCTATGCACCTTCTTCAAAAAATAACTTACAGAATTCATTTTTTAATGCAATTCTTAAAATTCTTAAAATTTTCTTTTTTGATAGGGTTTAGGATGTTTGCAAGAATAAGATCACCTTTGGGATCATGGTTTTTCAATTACATCTTAAAGTTATTAATAACTTAGTGTTTTGTTCAATCTTGGACCTACTTCTACTTAACAATTTTTTAATGAATGAAAATCAAGTAGTTTTTTTTGGAATTTTTTCCCCTAATTCTCAACTCAAATTTTCAACATAAAATTTTTTAACTTCATGGTCCATAGTACAAAAGAATTCAACAAATGACAATCAAAGTCATCTGAAATTGCAAGTCAAAGTTCAAAAAAACTTTTTTTTCCAACTTCGAATGCTAATATCTTCCAATCCGTATGGTCACACTTTATGAAATTTTCACCACATGATTTCAGACAAGTAATTTACAAGATCCTATGGTTAGATTTCAAGAAAATTGTTTTCTTTTGTTTTTTTTGGGAAGAAGTAGCAAACATGGCAGTTTTGAGTGGTTTTCAAGCCAGAAAATGCCTTAGTCCTTTAGGGGTTAAGTGCCAGTTTTTGCAATTTCAATTGGTCACCATTTTGTGTACATAAAATCATCTAAAGAAGCATTGGGATACGGTTCTATAATTTATGTAATTTTTGTTGAATTGTGTTGGCAATTGCAAGAAGATTCTATACACTTCTTACTTGTGTTTTAATCCCTAGATTTTTGAGGCCATTTTCTAATGAAGAACATTCAAAATTTTTATTTTGAATGCAAAAATTAGTACTATTAATAAAATTATCATTATTATTATCATCCAACTATAGGATCTTATACTAAACTAGTATGAGAGGGTTTGAGAGAAATTTCAAAAACTTTGATTGTATGGATTACAAGAAATAAGCATTTAAAGTAAAAAAGATAATTTTTTTTGTTCCTCACCTAACAAGATTATAAGGCTCTGAATCCTCATATTTTTCTACTACAAATTGTGAAAATGAGTCTTTCAATATTGAAGAATTGAATTGATAATTTTGAATCAAAATTTTACCCTTATAATTTTTGTATTTAAAGAAATTGTTAAGTTGAAGTAGGTTCAAAAGAAATTAAAAAATAATTGTTGATAGCTCCAAGATAGAATTGAAATACATTAATCTCAACAATGAGATTGTTATAGGAAAAAAACTAAACCATATGCAACTTTTATTTTGAATAAATTGTTAAAATTGAGTTCAAAATTGAATCTAAGACATTAGTTTTTCAAGTATTTAGTATGATTGTCTATAAAACAAGAAGCTTAAGAAAAATTTAATTACTTATTCTCATTGAATGAATCAAATTTATTTCAAATAGATATAAATGTAATCTATGAGAAATATATATTTTTTATTATTTCATTTATTTTTGGTTGACCCTTGCTTGTGTAGGTTCATTGTAGCGTAACTTTTGCTCCTACACATTGATTGAAACACTTTTTATATTCCTCAAAAGCTAATCATTTTCTATTTTCAAAAAAAAGTTTCAAAGTTTTTGTTAAGAATTTTGCCAAATACCTATGAGATTATAGATATTTGCCCAAACCTTTAAGATTCTTAAAGGGGAATTTAGAGGACTTTAGGAGAAAGTGACATTCATTTGTATAAATAAATTATAAGTGTTGGTCATAAATGTAGAGGAGCCAATCATTAGCTCTCATGTTCAAAAATTTGCATCTTGAACAAAATTGAGATAGAAAGTTTTAGTAGAAAAAATGAAATTAGGTGTTAGAGTAGAATTTTGATAAGGTACCAGACAACCAAGAGAAAATATTATATTGGAAGGATGATTGCTTTAGAAAGGGGATGGAACATTCATGACATTTGAAGATTTTTTTAGTAGGCTATGATTTCATGGTGCTTTAGATTGAAGTCATATTCACTAAGGGAAAAACACCCAATTGCACCTACTCCTTGCATTGGACCCTAGATTCATCCATTTGCATCTATAGACTTCAGTGAATGTATTTGCCAAATATTTGACTCTAATTGGTTGATACATTCAAAGGACACATACCAAAATTTGATTGGCTCGTTGTTGATTTTAGCAAAGTTTGTATCAATAGAGGGGATTTGAGGCCTCCAAAGGGCCGTTTTGGGGTTGTTCCCCAAAATTGTTCATGAATTGTTGGCCATTGTCAGGCCATCATTTATTGGAAAAAAAATGGGTCCTGAAATATGAAAAAAGCCCAAATTTTTTTTATGACGTGGTACTTTCTCGACCACATCGGATTTATGTTCACACGGCAAAAACTGCATTCCCGTAGCCCGGGAACCCACAGTCTTCTAATGGCCTCAAAAATCCTCTAATGTTGGATGTACCTACATGATAGTTTAGTGGTTTAGGGAGCCAACACTTTGGAAAATCATAGAAATTACATATGACATCCAAAAAATCTTTTTTTGGAATACTCATGATTTTCACTTTTTAATACTAGAAAGATATTATTTTTAGAAAAATTTGCTTCAAACTATGCTAAATTCCTTATTTGGATAGTTTCGGATGTTTCTATGAAAGAGTGATATTTAGATTCCACATTCAATGAAAGTTTTTTTGTTTTTTTTTGCTTATTTTAATTTGTACATCCTCAATGCATCTACACTAGCACTAAAAGAGTGATATCACTTTAAAGAGGTTATTGGCTTACAAAAGTTAACTTTATAGAAGTGCTACTATATAAAATTAGTTTACATAACATCGTTCAATTTGTTTGATTGTTTCTAAAAATAAAAAAAGAAGTAAAATATTCCATTTCTATTATTTGCTTCAAATTTAACCAAATTATTTTTTAATGAAGAAAACTACTAGCTTTTGATGGTTAAAAACTAAATATTAAGTTGGAAAGGAAGTGAATAATTAACCCCTAAAGGACCATTGTCCCCTCGGGGGACAATTTGGAGTTCGGGCAGGTTCCATAGACCTCAATTTTTAATGAATCTTTTTGAAACTTTCTCATAAGATAGAAAAACTGATTATCTTCATGGGAATGTAATTTTTATTTCAATTGGTGACCGGGAGCAAAAGTTTGACACCACAAAAAGTCCAAATTTTCATTCGGCGGGCAGAATTTTTTTTCGGCAGAAAGTCAAAATTTGAATTTTTGAATTTTTTTTCTAAAATAATATATTTTTGCCTACATGTGAAGCTTTGATTCATTCTATTTGGACTTATAATGAGAAAGTTATGGACAATCTTGTTTTTCAGGCAATCTAAACAATTTCCTCAGAAAATAACTTATAGGATTCATTTTTTAATGCAATTTTCACAATTTTTCAAAAAAAATTGTTGGACAAGGTTATGTTTACTTTCTAGAACAATCTCACCATTGGGATTATTGTATTTCAATCCCATCTTAGAGTTATTATCCATTTATTTTTTCTTTCAATCTTGGACCTACATTTACTTAACAATTTTTTAAAGAATGAAAATCAAGTGTTTTTTGTGTGAAATTTTTTTCTTAGACTCTCAACTGAATTTTCTAACACAAAAATTTATAAATTCAAAGTCTATAGTGCAATTTTTTTTTAGAAATGCCACTCAAAGTCATCTGAAATTGCAAACCATAGTTCAAAAAAACTTGTATTTCCAACTTTGAATGCTCATATCTTCCAATCTGTACGGTCAAATCTGTATGGTATAAATAAAATTAATGAAATTAATTATAAGCGTCAATGAAAAAAATTGAATAATAGACATTTTCCTCCTAGTTTTTACAAAGATTGAAGTAAAGACATTCCTAATAAATTCATTATTAAACAATACAATGTATCCAAGGATTTGTATCTTACATTTTTTGTGCAATACAAGATGCAATCTTCAATGAAGTGATAAAGCTACATGCATTCATGTATGTAGATATATTAGAAAATATGTTGATTAATATTCAAATATCATTCATTCATTTTAAAATACTTAAATTCATCTAAAATGTAGCAATAGAATTAATTGAAACTTTAAGGGATAGTGAATGCCATCTAAAAATGTGTACTTTATAGGATATTGAATGCAAAATCATTGAATCTTAGTGAATAATTCTTTAGTTGCACAATGTTTTTAAGCTACAGTGGGGTCATTGTAGTGAAATGTAATGATTTAAGAAAATGAATATTATTTAATTGGTAGGTAATACCATCAATAATTTCTTCAAATATTAAAAGTAGAAAATTTTGATTTTTTAAATTTCAAATGATGAATACAAGTAAAGTCCAATATTCATACTTTGAGTAAATATTTGATTTTTTGTTCAATTTTTAGAAATCAACTATAAAGACTTTGCATCAACATATGAGGGCATTAAATTCTTACATATGGATTAAAAAAGACATTCTATGAAAAATCTAGAACATTTATTGTCATAAATATAGTGTAATATGCTACAATTGCAATTAGATGATGAAGAAGAAAATTCAAAGATAAGCTACAAATTTTTCACTAAAAGGTATATTAGCCATGCTAAATTCTTTAGAAGTGCAATGAAAAATGGTGCAAAAGTCTAAAAACTATACAAGTTGAAAATTGTCTTTTTTGACTATAAAATCATTGAACTGGAACTGGAAATACCATCTATAAATCATATTCTCGTCATGGGGAAAAAAATGCACATTAGGAAAAGAAGGGGTCATTAAAAGGCTTCTAATCTTTGCAAAATATGAATCCAACAATGAACAACAATCTGCAAAGAAAATAAATTAAAAAAAGCATTCGAAAAATTCATCATTAGACAATCATAGTCAAATTGGCCAATGGTCAAATTTTCTTAATGTTTTAAGAATGAAAATGTATTTTTCATTTGTAGTCTACTACTCACTATTTGTCAAAATATAGGGCTATTTGGATTCTCTATTTTTTTCTAATAAAAAAGATATGCCCATTGTTATTGTCATTTGACTATTATTGCTACAAGAAGCTCAATGTATTTTTAAGAGCATAAATTAAAAAATGATTATTTTTAGAGTGTTGGAGTTGCACTTTTTGGGTGTTCAATTGATGGTCTTAAGAATGTTTTGGGTCATATATGCTTTGGATGTAGAACCTTGAAGAATGTGATTATTAAAGGGATATGACCTTATGACTATTTTAAAAAGTATTGTGGACATTTAGGTTAGAAAAATGAAATTGTAAGTTTACTTTCCATTGGTCCTACCGGATTTTTGTAGTACTTCTTACCTTTAATACTTGTCACTTCTAGAAATAGATAATAAGGTTATATAGGGGCCTAAATAATGCTCTCTCTCTCTCTACATTACCACTAAGAACCACTTAAACAATTAATTTCCAATTTTTGGCCTCTAAGACTCTTCAATTTTTTCAAAATTAGTTATGTTTCAAAACTTGTTGTAATTTTCTCTAGCTTAGCTTCAACTCTCCAAATTTTTTTTAATTAACATTGTTTCCTATTGATAATTTGTGGCAATCATTAATATTGTTCACATAATGTGCTTCATTTGTAGTGCCTCAAAATTTCGATACCTTAGTCAAGGCTCATCAATTATAACCTATATTTGTCAAAACTCAAAAAAGAATATTTGTCAATACTCACAAAAGAATATTTGTCAATGTACAAAAAAACATTAGTGACCTACACGGTTGTTCTAATTACTATTCTTTTGTATACAACCCTCCAACCTTCCAACCCTTCAACCGTCTAACCTTTCAAGAATGGATCTAATTAGATTAATAAACTTTGCACTTGATTGAAACCATCACAAAAAATTTGTTGATGCAAAGGGTTGTTTTAGGAGGGGATTGTGACAATTTTAGGTGTGTAAGGGGTCAAGACTTTTTTGGCTAAACACATTAATAACTGAAGAATTCACAACAAATTTGTAAGTTATCCAAAAAAATATAATTTCAATTGCTATCACTTTTTTTTAACTCTTGAATGTCAACGCTAACGTTTAGTGTCCAATGGATGATAGAGGAGAGAATTGCAACCATTTATCTTCAAAATTTTAAATGAAAAGGGAAGATCTTGTATAGTGCTTTGACTTCTAATGAATGGTTTTGGATTTTTTGAAACTATTCATTCCCATGATATCAAAATGGATGATTTCACAATCACCAAGGTTTGTCTTTCAAGGATTCAACAACTATCTATTTGTGGAAAAAAAACTTTTTTGGTAAAATTCAAATTTTTTATTGAAGAGTAGGCAAGTAGGCAATGAAAATACATCGAGCTCAGTAACATTGATTTGTCCTTGTAGCGAAGAGGAGAAACTAGAATCCCATACAAAAATGGTGTCACCTACTTACCTACTGCAATTTTTTTTATTTTTGTGAACATTGGTACGATAGAAGAATATTTCAACCTGCACTACTTGCCACTTGTCAGTGGCTGGTTGGCTTGTACTTTATTTTTCTGCAATGAGATTCGTTTCATATGTTTAAAAAAAAACCCAAACCCCCCCAAAAAAAACCCACACCTGCACTACTTCAAAATTAATGTCACTCGCACGATTAAGACAAATCAGTGTACCTTACTGCCTGCAAAGGGATCAACTACCTCACAAGTTAGAAGCGTACTAAAACCAACACGTGAGAGAGACATACTTGCCTCGAAGCTTGGACTCCACATTATGAGGACATTCAGCTATCACCAGAACTACTGAAGAAGCAAGAACACCGTGCTTGTGTCAAAAGAAAAAGAAGAAAAAAGAAGCAAGAACACCAGGGTCACCAGTTGTCTTTCAGCAAGTTAATCACACAATAAGTTAAAATCCAAGAGGAAATCACCCACTCAAAGTTTCGCAAGGCTCTATCTCTTGCTCAAGCAGTCGGCAACACACACACTAAGCATAGCATAACATAAGCTTACCACCAGGCGAGCTCTTGCAGAAAGTCCAAACACAGAAACTCCAATTTGATTGCAGACTTCGCAAGCTGGCCCAATTCAGGGCATTCAAAGCATCTAAGGACTCGAACTAGTAAAAAAAGCAACATCATCCTCAAGAAATACGGTATATTCGGGGTATCAGCCTCGCAATTCCTGTCCCTTGATTGACTAGTTTGCTACCAGAATTCTCCTTTCCTCACTCAAAGTGCCAGTCTCGTTGTACAGCTCTGGAAAGAAATCCTGAAATTGCCTTCCGGATTTCAGCGATCATCAGAAGGCTCGACTCTTGTCTTCAGACTTTTATTGAACGCCAAATCAGATCAGAATTCTGTAAAGACTTCTTCAAAATCAGGCATTTCCCCGAACCCTGCAGAATGCAACAAATATTCGTATCGATATGTTAGCTTGGAATATCAGTTTGCTTGAAGTTCTGGGCGGACTTGACACATGATATCCAGAGCAACAGCAGTAAAAACAAGGGCTTCAGATTTTAGAAAGAGACTTGAGAGTGAGAAATTCAGTACAGAAAAGCTGCATATCAAATGAATGACTAGTGTTTACATCATCTCAATTAACAAACATTAAGAAGTAAATAATACCTGGGAAGTAATTGACATCAAGGACATGACATCGGGTACCAGCTCCACCTTCTCGAAATAGTTGGAAGAGCCTGATCAAATCCACCACGAGTTTAAAATTAGAGCAGTCAAAATTGTACCATTGCCCAACATGACATCTACATCAATTGGTTGGTTGTAGGCTAAAAAACATCACTTCGAAATATGCCAGAAACGTCAAGTGCGAAGTGCCTTCACATTCAGGTGACGACCAATTTGGAGACCGCTTGGTTTTGAAATTAAAAAAAAATGCTTTGCATGCAGATTTCCTGACAAGGACAAATTCTTGATGGACATGAGCATATAGAGAATTTACCAGTCTCTGGTGAAGCTCTTTGGAAAGGCTTTCTAGCAGCCGGCGAGGTGGCAAGGCTGCACAGCAATGCATTCAACATCAAAATTTGGATGACAAGAAAATTCATGGTTCTTTATTTACAAAGGAAACTGGACCCCTTCGAAAATGTAGCTGCATTAAACCCTGCCAGTTACAACACCAATTATATGTACTTTCTAACATAAAATTTGTTGATTGATGTTACAGACTTTAGCAAATTTTGAATGCAGCCACGTGTTTGGGAGGGTGGTGATTGCATCTACTATAAAGATAGTGAACAACCGAAGAGAGATTTACGAGTGAAACAAAAATACCAGCTGCTTGAGGATCCAAATCAGCATTCTCAGCAGATTCAGATGCACAGGATACTCTTGGGAAAAGAATTACACCGGCCATTCCTAAATGTCTCGCCTTCACGCACATCCGGCAAGGAAAATCTCCGGACTACCCTGACAGGATCAACGACTCCGTAGGTTTTGAACAGTCCCCCTCCTGCAATAACACAACATGTCAGAAGTGCAAAACCTAAAATTCGAAATGATCCCAAAATAAGGTGAACAGTCTGAAATTCCATCAAGGAGAGATGATGTTCTCCAGCCGACATTCTTAATCGCAGGGTGAACCACACAATTAAACGCATCCACTTCACACAAAAATGTCACAGGGTCCAAAAGATTGGCTAAAGAGTTC
This sequence comes from Thuidium tamariscinum, assembly GCA_947034885.2. NCBI lineage: Eukaryota > Viridiplantae > Streptophyta > Bryopsida > Hypnales > Thuidiaceae > Thuidium > Thuidium tamariscinum. The sequence continues at coordinate 16,183,178 of OX344757.2, forward strand.
TTAAATGATGTGCATAATCTCTCCATTATGAAAACTTCGTTGTAAAAATGGCCATACGTCACACCCGCCGCTTGGCCGAGTTCACCCAATGGTCTTTAACAGGAACACAATGTTTCTTGGAAGATTTATATGTTCTACTTTTTCAGGCATGGGATCAAAAGGGCGTCAAATACTTTTGGAACTCAAGTAGCCTCTCGTTATGTGGCCTGTAATTTGACAGTTTCGCAAAGTCTGATCTACTGAATGAGAATAAAGCCACAATGAAGGGAAGAGCTGGATTACCATGGTTAACAAACTCTTGCAACATTAGAGGTGGATCCAATTGGTTCAAACAGGACTTGTCGTACGCCCAAGACAATTTATGTGCCTTCGCAGATCCATCTGACACCAATGGCTTCGCGACTGCAGACAAACTCACAAAGTATTACAAATCATGCTAACTCGCTGATAGAACCAGAAAACAAAAATCCCAGGAAAGCCTCTAGGGCTGCGTTAACCCCTACCAATTGTAACTTGACGCCACCCCGTAAGCAAAACGATCAATCCAAGCCCACCTCCCGAGCTGCTCATGTCTAGCTCAGCCTCATCTTGGAGCATGGACTGGGGATTCCGCAATCGCGGAATCGCTTCAGGGGAGTCCAGCATCAGCGCATCCGGATATTTTCTCGAACAAAATACTGGTTATCATCATTATCTGCAGAAGAAAGCAAGATTCAGGCAACATTGAAACAGAGATTGATAACCGTGTAAAAGCTCAAGCGACGCTTCCGCAACCACCAACGTATGCCTGCATTTTCGTTTACTTGATGGAGGGAATCATGTACCCATGAAGACAGCCATACCTCTGTTTGCCAGTGAGCCACCGACCACATGTGGACGAGCAAAACCTTTTGTCCGAATGGCCTACTGATATACAAATTCAGTACAAAAGATTCGTCAAGTGGTTGCTGGAAATCGGCACACCAGTGTCGCACCTTCACCGAGAGCGAGGGTTTCATTGTACAGAACGAGGGTTTGACTGTACAGTTGTGAACAAGCTCTACTATGAGACATTAGGCTTTCAAGATTGAAACACCTTGCAACAACAGAACTACAACATCCACTACCAAAATCACATGGAATACCATCTCCTCCAACAAGTTCAAGGTTTTTGGGTGTTGCACCACTTCCATCTTCACATACTGCTACTTTACAAGAAGTTGAAGAAAATGAAGAAGATCAAAATTTAAAGAATCAAAGTCTTAATGTTAATGATGTATTTGAGGGATTGTTTCCATCAAATTACTAGTTTAGTGATGTACATTTAAAGAACTATTCTATTCAAGGTAAAAAAGTCCTTTTTCTTACGGAACACTTCTTATACTTAAAGAGCATTTATCTACACCTCTACTCACTCCTTGTAAAATAGGAACTTCAACCAGTATATATTGGTCTAAGAAAGCACCTTTCTTGTCTAATCAAAATACTAGCATTGTACTTCGCAACAAAATCCATGGTTGTGTGATCTTAGTAGAACCAAAACTGCTCTAATAGATTCAATTGATAATCCAAAATTATACAGAAATAAAATGAGGAACCTTCTATAGTAAAGCATTCCATAGACTGATAAGTAATAATGTCTATGTCATTAGAGATCATGAATAAGGTTCAAAGTAGTATGATAATCTAACTTCCTAGGAAGTTTAAAATTTTTTTTATAGAAATTTTATGATACTATACAACCTTTTTTCTAAAGTAAGATTAAATAGAGTAGTCGAAATCATCCCTACTTGTGTCTTCTAAGAATTTTCATGAGGATTAGCACCTCACTTGAATCCATGCACCAAAACAAATAGTTAGTGTGATTTAGTATGTATGCAAGGTGTCTTCAGTGCTAATCACTTGTTATCAATGTCACATAAAAAGCCTAGAACAAACCAAACCTACAAAATCCAACTTCTATACTATATGCAAAATAACCAAGAAACCAAGATTAACAAAACTTGACTACTCGATGTGGACTGAGAAGAAGCCATATTTTTGAAGCAAAGACTTTGACTATCTACAATACAGATTCTAGGGCAATAAAGCTTTGTAACTACACCACAACAAACAGGTTAACCCCTAAACCCTTGAACAACGTTTTTTGAGATTATAAATTTTTTGGGCAGCTCACTACGGATGGAGTTTTGTTTTTTTTTCTTTGAAATTTTGATACAATGTGTGTCCAAGGAGTAGCTTTAAGGCCCAACAATTTTCATAACTTTTGACTTTGTGGATAAAAAGTTATGGCATGATATGTCACTTTGTTTGCTCAGCGTGCAACCCAGGCAGCTGAAAAAACTTTTTTTTGAAAAGTGAAATTTCAAATTGGTTCTTTAGGTTTATACAGACATGAGGAGCTTTGAATCAATCCATTCCGATTAATGAATCAAAAGTTATGAAGATTTTGAGTTTGGGGTAGTTTGCGGCCAGTTACAGAATCTCTACAGTACAAAAAAAGTTTGAAATTCTTCATTTAATTCAATTTTTCATATTTTTGGAAAAAAAATAAAAATAGAAGGTGTAGATTGTTTATTACAACATTTTAACCATTGGGATTGAAAATTTTCAGTTCCATGAATAAAATGTTCACAATTTAGTATTTTGGCTCATTTTTTACTTCTTTCTACTTACTTATTTTTTCCTACATGTTGTACAATTCCAAATGTTTTGAAATTTTTTGAGAATGTAGCCAATTTGCATTGAAGTATGAATTCAAAGAGTAACCACCATTTTGAATTTTTTTTCACACAAATGGGACCTTGTGAAGTGCAGTTGCCCGGATTTTCGCAGGGATAAAAAAACAGTTTTTGTCAATTCAAATGCTTATATCTTGCAATCTACACGGTGAAAATTTCTGAAATTTTTTTTCACATGCTTACAAACCATATTACTACAAGATCCTACGGTTACATGAGTCAAAAATGTGTTTAAAAAAATTAATTGCACTTGTATTAGAAATGGTAGTTTTGGAGCATTTTTTTTGGTGAAAACGTTGTTCAGGGGTTTAGGGGTTAAAGGAGAATCCAATTGCTAAGAGCAAGAAGTCTAACAACAAGGGATTTGGGATCCTCTAATGCCTTCAATATCAAAGACCCACTCAACAAGTCTCCATTGACTATAAATAGATGGTTTAAGCAATGGATGGATGGCAAGCAATGAAGGTTAATTGATGTACATTGAAGCATGCATCATGTGATTATGGGATGCCCAATATGATATACTTGGAGTTGATTACACATATTAATGTTGAGTCTTGACACATCAGTTCAAACACATAGCCTCCCATTAGAGAAGAATAATCACCTACTAGGAAATTATCATGTTAGTATAATAAGTTTGTTCCTAGGGAGATGGCCAAGTAGGAAATCTATGCTACTAGGTTTAAACTCAAGACAAGAAACACAATTCCAATTAACTCACAACCTCACACTCATTCAATCAAATAAGAATTCAACTAATGACAATAATACAATCACCTCCAAATAGGCAAACTTGCACATTCAAACACACCAAGTTTACAACTTCTATCTCATAAATTTAACAATTAAATTCCCATTACATTGGTCACTACTAATTTTCAAATAGACTAAGCAAATAAACACATAGACAATCATGCATCCAATTAGGCATTACAACTACCATACAACAAACACAATCACACAATATCCAACTTGATAATCCATCCATTCCATTCCAACTTCACAAATAGTACAATTAAAACTCCATAGACAATCCAATTAGAATCAAAATCCACTTCTCATTAACTGATCTAACATACAAACAAAAAAAACAAAAAAAACTACAGGGTTCAACTGGTCGGAACTCACACTACTTTTTTTGCAAGTGGGTACAATTCCAATGGGAAGAAAAGGCTATATACCAATCCAACATATCCCTTCAGCTCACACCAAATTGGAACACAACTAATTAAATCCAATTCATCTCATTTCCAACTCGGCTTCCTTTTGGTAAGTCTCTTACCACTAAAGTAATCAAAAACTCCAAATTGACATCCAACTACTCAATTAGAGGTCTATAATTTACCATTTACACTCCCAATTTAGAACTAATAGCCTAAAAAAATTTCAATAATATATTAGCCTATCTACACCTCCAAATCGTGTATTAACAAGAGTAAATTCCAAAGTTCAAGTAATTTGTGATGTTGGCCACATGTCCTATGTCCAATAGAAATTACTTGGAGGTTATTTAATAGGCTTGCTCAGTTGGAACATTTAAGTTTACACAACTAGTGGCATATAGTTTCCAATAAATATGCCTGTAACAGCTAGTTATGCTGTTGGTAATAGGCGTTCACTATTTCGCACCCCTCTTAAGGGCTTCTGACCGTCCTTCCTCCTCGGGTTTAGGGGACCCCCGTGCTGGTTCCTTTTAATGTGGCTTCAATGGCTGACAGGTTTGGCCACGGGGGCACGCGCCCCTTTTTTCCCTACGCTGGCAACTGTGCCCGGGCCTTGCAGTGTTGCGGCCACTGCCCGTGACGGGTCAACCTGGGGGCCGGGCCGCCCGGCATGATGTCTGAATGGGCCATTCAGGGCCAAACAGGGGGCTGTGTTTCGCGGTTCCGGGTAGTGTTTCGGAAGAGTGTTTCAGGTTTAGGAAGGGTTACTCCCTCTTCTCTCTTCCGCGTAGTTTTTGGGGCTCACTTTCAGTGCGACTTCTAAATCTCTTTCCTCAAGGTTACAGACATCGTTCTCACTATTTCCCCTTCTTGTTACAGTTCCATTGTTTTGCTAGAGAAATGGGCTCAGACCTATCAATAGACCTCAAAAAAATATGTTTTCCATTTAAAAAAAAATCTAACATCTCTTTTTTAGGGTCACTTCCACTCCCACAAATGCACAACATTATGTAGAGCAAAGACTTAGAATGAATTGGAGGCCTTCTACACCATACTGACCAAAAAAAAATATGAATGGGAAATAAATGCAAACAACACTACAAAACTAACATAGACTTTAATAGAACCCATGTTTAATGAGAGAATGTACATTTCAAGATGGGTCACTTCATGAAATCATAGCATTTCAACTCCTACAATATTTAAGTAATTCCACTAAGCTCCTGGAAGTACAATATGACCTTGCTCACTAATCCAATCCATTTATCTCCCTTCCCTAATGAAATTGAAATTCATTTTATGGAATTTAGCTTCCATAAATTGCCAAGTACTTCTTCGAAGCTTGCTTTTAGAACCACCTCCCTCATGTAGAATTTATAGAGTTTCCAGTCGTTTTGTTGGCTTCCATTCCTAGCTTCACAGTTCTGTGCAACTTCAACATTTTTATCCTTACTTTTAGAGCCATCCTTGTTAGAGTTTCCCCTTATTCTTAGTGTTCTAGTGTTGTTATACATACGCGTTTCAATTTGCAACTCTTCAAAGGAATTTATTATTAATTTGGAAAATGCTTTTAAAATCCAATTTAGAGGTCTCATTCCTCTTCTACAGATTCACAACATTGTGTATATGGAACATATAGCATGCATTGGAGATCTTCCACATCATAGAGAAAACTGAACGAAGTTCTTCTAACCAAAAAATAATGGATCATAGTACAAAGAATTTCAGAAAAAAATTGAAGCTTGGCGGAACCAGAAGTCACTTATGACCGGATCCAACATTCTTGAAGCTTTACAAGGTTTGTAGTGCTTCAGTTCCATAACATACCCCAACGCCGCTCTTCAATTCCTATGGATTCCATATAGTAAGGCAGCTGTGACCAAATGTAGAAGGAACATTATGACACTACCTCCCATTTTCTTAATGACATTCATCACTGATGGATTGGAACCTAATTTGAAACTGGTGTCCCTAAAGATTGGGGAAGGGACAATGTTTCCCACGCCATCCTTGCATGAATTGCTTCATCCATCGTACATGCATGTCCCATCATTCGTCGTAGCATAACAGCTCTTCGTTTTCCCAATCGGATTTAGTGTTCCAATTCAAATTTTCATTGCCTTCCCTTCAAGGAACAGTCAGTGCGTCAGTGGTTCAAAAATTAGGAAGTGTTAGGGTTCCGGCAGCGGCAGCAGTTCTTTCGATTGCCTCTTGCGTACTTCTCGATTACTTCAAGGTAGGTCCTTCGTGGCTCCGTCAATGTTACGATGACGGGTGCTGTACACGGTCGAAGCCATCGAAGCATGGTAGCGCTCCCACGATTGTCTATTGTGTCGAAATGCTTCTTTCGTCTTTCGTCTATAATTTATTACATCGTGGGTGTTAGAATTTTGACTTTTCAAAACCTACATCAACAGTGCACTTCCATTGCAAATGTTGTATTCTATAGTTCTAGTGTTCAGTCGTTTCAGTGTATAGGGTTACGGAGATCCCCAGAATTGACCTTACATTTCACAGTGTTGTTGTAGAATCAATTTCGGACACCGCAGTTTCGGATTCAGTTGGTTTAGGGTATACTACTGTTTGCACTGCACTTATTCATGAAACTTACAGTATTCATTGTTTTGGTTCGAATTAAGGCACATTGGTCACTTACGAGTAATTTCAAATCCTTAGTACTCTGTTGAAGGCTTCAACTCCACTTACAACTTCTGTGCTTCATGTTTCAGTTCCACGTGGTATTACTATCTCTGACGGTCGTCTGCAGATCCATATATTGCGGTTTTCTCTTCCATGAAGGATTCTGAGAAAGGTAATTTCATTTTAGCATTCTATTTAGATGATCTGTGTTTCAGGGTTCAGCTTCATCATAGATTTTCTTGTGGTTGGACAAGTAAGTACACAATTGCTGTGTTCTACGCTTTGCTTGATTTAGGGCTCTAGGGTGTTGTATACTTCAGTTTCATTTTGGATTGAGGTATGTTACCACGGAATTCTGTGTTGTACGCTGCATTTCCTAGTTCTGGAAAACCTCATGTAGGATTCCGTGGAAATTTCTATTATTTATGGGATTCAGATTCACTTGCTTCTGGTATTACAATTATTACATTTCATGGACCAACTGCTATTTCGAATGTGCAATGTTCATTTCACCTGCCTTAATGAGTATTCCCTGTTCAGTGTCTTTTATAGCGGTGGTTTATTCTTTGCTGCGTCGGCGTTTTTGGTGAACATTTTCCGTACACGTACTTCTCTTCAAGGCCACGCAATTCAACATGGATGGTGGGTTTGTTCCCTATTCGGATGACCTAAAGAAGGGTCCCATGCACCTTAACATGCAGGACGTTGAAGCCAAGGTTTAGTGTCCTCCCGATGGAGCAATATGCAAAGAAGACTTGTTGTGGGAGTTACGGCAAACGCAGCGTGTCCGAAGAGTACAAGGCACTCATAAGAGTGATAAACTTGTCGTTCAGCAATGTTTTATTCCAACCAGTAGGGTTCAGGATTTCATTCGTGGCATGGAGAATACTAGGGACAGTGTTCGCTGCCAATATATAAAAATACGAACCAAGCCGTACAAAGGCCCATTGCATTTCTGTGCTTCTGAGAGCACTCCAAAGGAAGTAATTCGGTATGCCCATTCCCTCGGACATGCCATATTTCAGTAGTCTTCTTTCATTGCTCACGTGCCTTCTGCAAGAATACGTTGTTTCTAATCACTCTATACCTGTTTTGCAGTTACAATTGCCAGTACGGGCCGCAAGACCATACTGCGATCATCAAAAATGTGACTTCGGTTCTACTACTGAAGCAGAAGCCGAAGGTAGTTGTAGCTGCAGCTGCTGCGGAAAAACGTTCGAGGAAGAAAAATACTTCCACTGCCGACGGGGAAGCACAGCCCCCTAAGGCAGTGAAGAAAAGGGGAAGGCCGAAGAAGAAGACCATCCTTGAAGATGGAGTTGCACAACCTCCGGAGCCAGTGAAGAAAAGGGGAAGGCCGAAGAAGACCATCCCTGAAGATGGAGTTGCAGAAGCTCCGAAGCCAGTGAAGAGAAGGGGAAGGCCCAGGAAGACCATCCCTGAAGATGGAGCTGAAGCCGCACCAATAAAACCGACGCAAACGCGGAAGGACAAAACGCCTAGACGTGGTTCGGTTGTTGCTGGTGTAGACCAGATCACTGTTTCAGACGTTCATAACACTGATGGGTCTAATGAGATCACTGTTTCAGACGTTCATAACACTGATGGGTCTAATGAGATCACTGTTTCAGGAGGTCGTAACATTGATGGGGTTACTGTGGACACAACGCAGTTGGAAGCTGTGCTCCAGAACTTGGTTGTACAAGACCGCGAAGCGGTGCTGCCGCAAGCGCCATGCTTAGAAGTTGATTCACAGGGCCAAGGGATGTGCATTCAGTCTCACTATGCACCTCAACATCCTGAAGTTCCGCTTCACAACAGCAATGTCTTCTCCATGACATCGATTGAGACACTTCAGCCAGGAAGTATAGACTTGAACTTGCCAGTGCCTAACTTGCAAGACACATACTGCTTGCCCCCCCCTGCAAGTGATGGTAAGAGAATAGGGAATGCGGCCTCCACCACCATCACGGACAATCGCAAACAAAGGACAATACAATGCAAGCGCCGTTCTACTCCTAAAAAACAACCCTTAAAATGCAGAGGACCCATTCTTCACTTCGACCTTAACGTCGCGGTCAGCGAAGAGAACGCCTGCACGACTGCTACAAGTACTACTAATGCCTCCGACGTCGGGTTGGCTGGTTCTTCGTTCGCATCTGCCACAATTTCAGGTATACTTCGAAACACTGCTCTTCTGCAGCATGGGGAGTCCGGGACTTACTTATCATGACCTTGCAGCATTTGTTGCGTCTTTATAATCCCCTTACTACTTTTGAAGGCAGTGCAACAGCATTTTACGCCTCTCAACATCACATTAATTCACTAGACATTGAAACCTGTAATACAGGGGCGTCTGCTGCTCCAACTGAAGGTGCCCCCACAACTGGAGGGGGGGTTGGTCAGGGTGAAACCCCTGCTGTAGAGCAGAAAACCGATGCTCCACTGGACGGGCAAATTGGAGGGAATGTTGCCGCTAAAGCTGCTCCACCCAAGAAGAAAAGAGATTCGCTGAAGCAATAGGGGGGGCGCTGAAACGTGGATGTCTGGCTTCCTTCGCTGTTAAAACCCTATACCTTCTGCCAAATATCACTGAGATTTCTATTTTTGAAGACCGCCATGTGAACGCTGCAGGTGTCCAATGCCACGGACTACAGGACAGTGGAGACCGTGGTGCTTTCTCATGGCATTTATCAAAAGAGATTAAGGACTTTGTTCTGAAGCTACTCCGTGATGGACACAGTGTTCCTCAAATTATGTCCAAGCATATGCATGTTGTACAAGACTCTCTTACTAATGGGAAGGACATTTCAAGAGACATGTTCCTTCATGAACGTGATGTGCGCAATCTAGCTACGAAGGTGGCAAGGGAGACATACATGCTTGATGCACAAGATGCAAAAAGTGTTCAACTTTGGGTTCAGGCCAATCGCGACTGTGTTTTCTTCTATAAAGAAACCACTGCTCTTACGCAGGGACAGATCACAGCTTCCACTATGCCATTTACTATAGGAATCCAAACACCATGGCAACGGGAAATTATGCTTCAATTCGGGCATGAAGGCGGAGTTTCTCTTGATGCAACTTTTGGTACTAATGAGAACAAGGTATGTCTACGCGGATCTCTGACACAGTGTTCTGCAAAATTATGACTGAAGCATTTTCATTGAAACTCCTTTGTTCACCCTCGTTGACCAGTTTTGCTTTTTGTTCTAAACTACTGCTTTACAGTACCCTTTGTATACGGCCATGGTATTCGATGAATGGCATAATGGAATCCCCGTGGCCTTCATTCTCACGTCGCGGTCTGGTCAAGACGACCTCACTCCTTGGATGAGGGAGTTAGACAATGCTCTTAGGCGTGTAAAGGCTGATTGGAAGCCGAATGCCTTCATTGTTGATTGTGCACAGGGGGAGATCAATAGTCTGCGGTCAGTGTTCCATTTACCTTTGTACAGCTGCTTCCCTCTATGTGCTGTTGCTTGCTCACAATTTAGTGCTGTTGTCTTTCAATCATTCAATTCACGACAATGTTCACAAGGTACAAGCCGACCATGCTTGTAGTGTGACCTAACATTACGCTAACAGGCAGCTCACCATATGATTGCCTGCTACATATGAAACACTGATTACCGCCTCCATCGATGGCAGATCTGTGTGGCCGTCAACAGCCATTTTCCTCTGTTTGTGGCATGTGCATCGAGCATGGCAAAAGCAGGCTTGCATCAAGATACAAGATAGTGATATGCGGGCTCAAATCTTGAAGGGACTTTCTTCCATTATGTACGACCGAGCAGGGCCGGGAGGTGATGCAGCCACGCCTTGGGCTCTTCAGAGACTGGAACATCTGCGTGCTACGTACCCTACTGCTAATGAGTTCTGGGATTACGTCACAGAACAGTGGATTCCCAAGGTACATATGTGGGTGGTAGGCTACAGGAATTTGCCATATGCTGGTCAAGACACGAATGCTGCGGTTGAAAGTTACCATGGTTACATGAAGTCGGTGTTGAAGGCGGAGAGGAGCCGAATGACTGGACGCCGAGTTGATTGGTGTATCCATGTCCTTACTGGAGATATCCTTACTCACTACTGGTACCATCGTGTACGCAAGCAATTCGGTTTTGTGGACAACCGCAAAGAGCGGGGTATTGTAGTCTCCGCTCTCATCCTGGCGGGAGACATTGCAGACACCGACGTGACACTGCCGCTATACGAAGATGGGCCAGCGTATGTGACATCATCCACGCACAAGCATCTCCATTATTTAGTGCATAACCCTTCTGAGTTATGGGCTACATGCAATTGCATGCTAGCGCTTAGAGGTAACATGTGCAAACACAAGGTCAAAGTTCTGAGGCTACTACATCCCCGACTCGCAGAGGGGATTGTGGCGAGACACTGTGGAGCCCTCAAGGGTACAATGGCAGCAAGGCTAGGCCAAATACTTACACCTGGAAGACCTACATCTTCCACATATGTGCAAACGCCACATTCGGTACCTGTAGCTTCTCCTTCGGAAACTGTGATACAAGAACAGGTACCCCGCAGTGAAGTTGACTTCCGTTCCACTTTGAGACATCAAGCTGAGGACCTCCTAGATTTAGTATGTGGTAACCAAACTCTCATGGCACACCTGCACAGTGATTTTCACCATCTTCAAGGAAAGCTGAAGAAATTATCTGCCGACCTCCAGTCAGGCGTTCTCCACCCGGAAAGCTTGGAACCAGTCTTCCATCGTGTGGAAGACGGAATGGGTATGCGATTGGCACGGATGAAAGATTGGCTTGAGAGGACAGGGAGACCTCCTGCGTCAAGAAGGTTACGCTTGGGGGGTGATTCCCCAGCATGACATTCTTCGTGTGATGGATACTATAATTTCCATTCTTGTGAACAACATTTCAGTGAAGTCAGTCTACTTCTGTTAAGCTTCACCTCCTACGGTTCTAGGATAGACCTCAGTATGCAACACTGCTTTAGTACCTTTGAATATTTGAAGTGCATTATATTAAAATTTGCTTGTAGCACTAAGTACATCCCTCCTTCGTTCGTAACTTTCTTGTTGTGTGTTTTGGAGACCGTGCTCTCCCTGTTTGGGTTTAGGGTAGTACTTTTACTCCTGGTGGAAAGCTGGCATGTGCACCGACCTGGGTAGATAGAAGAGTATAGCATCCCTCTTCATGCGTAGGATGACTTCATGCCTAGTGGGGACTAGGATCTCTTCTGCGGCAATGTACTGTTCTAGACCTCGCGTAGTACTTTGCGTTGACGTGTACATCTGCTCACTTCCAGAGATTCCTGAATGTCTGCTACGGTTGTTTTACATTCTAATATGTGAGAAATATGTTCGCTAACTTGACAGTGGAGGTGCTGCTTTAAAGATTCAGATGTCGTGACTTTAGATTGCATTCACTCCATACATTGGAATCATGCTGAAAGAGTTCCAAAGTTCTATAGTCTTCTTTTTGCTTACTAATTCACTTACTGTTAGCACTTTGTAGGGACTACTGTGTACCAAAGCGGCATGCCTTGACTTCATTCCTTTTGGTTCACATGATAAATTTGAACACATTTCCCTTTGACCTTGAAGCAAATATCACTATACCAATTCAAATGGTCTTTCGTTGTCGGGTATGTAAGTGTATGCACTCAAACGAAACATGGGCTTCCAAAACCGTTGTCCATTTTCACGACAGTTTCCTCAGACCATGTTTGGTTTTATTATAGTGACGAGAAGGTAGCTCACGTAGACATTCCTCAAATGGGGGAGTGGTACTGGGGTACACTGAAGAAATGGATGACGTGAAGTTTTATTGCGGCAGGAAGCTTCAGAGGCCTCGTCCTCAATCAATCCAATGTACGATCACATAACGGCAGGGTCTTTTTCAAATTCGCACTAACTAACGTCCTGCATTGGTGATCACGCTCAATGCTTAGGAAAAAATATTAATGCTCTTTCATGATGATATAGAACGTAGAGGGGTTCATAGTTCATGTACGAGTAACAATGTGGATGAAAACTAGAGAGTAACGTTACTTCTTAGTACAACGTGACGTCCCCTATGCTGTGAGAGTGGCAAGGACGGAGCGTTCTCTACACAACCCGTCGCTCAATGCTTTCCGCAATATCAGTGTGTGGAGAGAGTGAGGCAGAATGGTGCGACGATTCCTGGTCCCGGAGGAGACACTGATGATTCTTCGTGAGACCTTCGTGATCCTACGAGCGCAGACGGAGCTTTATCAGTGGTGAGTGAGTTCACGTACTGTTTGTTGGAGAAGGTTAGGTTTAGGGTCTAGGGAGTTCAGTTCCTAGTTTGCCACGGACCTAAGAAGTTCGGTTGGTCGAATGCAGGTGGGATTGATGCTCTTAACACTTTGGCTGATGGCACTTACGGTGTAGAGGCTGAGTGCCTGCATTGCGGACATCCTCTTATCCCTCTTGTATTGGTGCCTGCAATTGTGTCAACTTCGTTTAGGAGCTGATTTGGCGGAAAGAAGTACTGGTGAAGACCGCCGTGAGTACGACCAACCTACTGCGCACATTGAAGAAGTCGGCGACAGAATTGCGCAAGACTGGGCAAATTACTTCAACAACCCTAATGCCTGGTGGGACAACCGCGCGAGCAAGAAAAATTCTAAGTCACCAGATTTCAGGCACAAGGCTTCAAAGAGGGCCTTGTGGATAGATAGTCGCCATATGCTGGACTGGGTAAAGCTCCGACTTGGGATTTAGACCCCAAGGCAGTCTTTGGAATGCACGCCAATATTCTCGTAGTGTGTCTGGTCCGTAGCGTACATCGCACAGGGTTTGGACAATTTTGGTTAAGAAATGTTATTGGTGCTCGGCTATATGGAAGTTTTGTGTACATTTATCCGGAGATAAGGCTTCTTCAGTAATGAAATGATCTTCACAGTGTATATAATTTTGTGGTCAATGCGGTTATTTTATTACCACCTTCATTGTGTGCACAATGTCATGCTCCATGGTAGGCATGACTTCGGTAATGTATGAAGAATTCTTCTTGTTGCGCGATGAAAACCTAAGTGTCCACCCCAGTGAGCCTCAGTGAAACTGGTCGAAGGTCCTGCATTTGTAGAGAACAAGTGCATTTCGAAATGCAATGTTTTAAGAATGTGTCTTGGCGCAGGAACATGAACGCTTATGGCAGATTGTCAAAGTTCTGCCTTCTGGTTGTTGCATGCGTGGCTCTGAATCCATTGCTTTCCTTTCTACGCTTCCTTTTCACTGATTAACTCCCTCGTTACTATACGATTGAGTATCCAAAATAGAAGTGGAGACAATGCACAATGTTTTGTCCTACTACTAGGAGAAGCTTCGTTGGACTTCTTATCTCTAGGTGCTTTACAATTCATAGTCTGTGGTTTGACCTTTTCAAAGGGTGTGGAATGCTAAAGACCTGTCACGCTAGGAAAACATCTTAATGCTTATAGTCTTTCACCAGGATGGCACGCATGTCACAAGGCAGTGTTCAGCGTAAGACAGTGCAATGAATAGTGTATACAATGAAACATCTGCACATATAGAAAGTTCCTTCTTTAAACTCTCAATGTACAACTCCATTGCCCTAGGGGCTTCTGTCTTTCTAAAGAAGGCAACATACATTGTATAATAGAGGGGCTGCAGTTTGCACAGAGTTTGTTGTGTATCCCAGAAGCCTAATCCAAGGATGAGAGTTTACAGTAGCATGGCAGGTAAAAACTGCAAACCTTGAACCTCATAGTGCCGAAAAAAAGAAATGGTGACTTTTGAGCCTAAAGCTAACAAAAAGCAGGTTACCTCCTAGCACGTAGACCCAGTGTCATGAAAACTTGGCACACTCACTTTTCACCCTTCTTGCGTTCCCTAACAAACTCAGGACTGGACTCCCTAGACCGTGTATATATAACCCTATAAGGACGCTCGTATAACTGTATGTCCGCACCAACTCCAAGCTCATCTGCAACTGCGGCGATGACATTCTTTTGGAGCTCACGTCCACGCTCGGGGGAGTTCACCTGGTACTGGAACATTGCAGATGCTTTGGCCGGATCCACGACAGGGTCTTCCGCATGGAAAATTCTGAGATATGACTCTATGAAACGGAGAACACAATAGCCGCACTCGTAGCTCCCATATTGCGAGAAACACTGCACTACCTCCCGTGAAGTGGGCAGGCTAAGACGCGGCTCATGCAGCAGCTCCCAAACTCGACGAAGCCGATTGATGTACTCCAAGTCCGATGCATTGTTGTGCATGTGCCCACTATCAAGGTGCAGCACCCGAGTACTCGTCAATATAATGAGGGACCAGTGTGATCCGCCCACATACGGGACCAGAACTTCCATATCTGCTGGGCATGTTTTGTAGAAGCGAGACGGCACTAGGTACTCCCGACCCCATTTCATCAGTGCCTCGTCCGACTCGGCATCCCATACATGCTCCAGTGGCCCTTGCATAAACGACGGTGCAACATACACTTTTTCCCTTGCTACTGTAGAAAGACTCCACCACAACCTGTGGCTAAGTAATTCTACGATATTCTGGCCAAGGAAACGCTTCGTCCTCTGCAAATCTGATATCTGAGACACTGGCACGGGAAGGGCGTCCCAGTTGGCGTCCCCAAAGAAATTCACCGTCCCCATGTCTACATTGCCACCACCTTTCCTGCAACGTAGACAGGTAGTTATACTTTTAGTATTCCAGTGTTTCGTTTGCTTTGTTTTGCTCTAGAGGACAGCAGAGAACAAAATAGATACAAGTACTTAGTAACTCACCTTGGCAAAGACTCTATGAGTTCGTCGATAGTGAAGAGGTCATACGTCTTGGGAATGGACACCTTATACCATTGCTTGCAGTCCTGGTCCTTCAGATGTAGGGGGACAAAGGTCACAGCCTTCGGATGGCGTACTTTCTTTGCCCGCTCCGGATCATCGGCTACTAGCAGTTTCTCTTCTAGAACATCGACATCCTTGTCGTACTCGCCATCGCTGTCCTTGTCTTCGGACAAGGTGTCCTTGTCTTCCGTGAGTGCGCCAACGTCGTCAGGTGTACAGGAAATGGCACGAAACACTTCTTCAAGGCTACGAGGAGATGCCTTCACCAAGTCCACAATATCTGCATTCCCCCCCAATTGCGAAGAAACCAGACTAACTAGACTTGGCGGTGTTGACGCCAAGGGTAGTCCATCAATTTGCAAATCCTGGGTGCAGATGTCATCTACGCTCACAGGCAGCTCCGCCTCCATCGTAGACGTCTTCTGCATAGGAGGGGCTTTACTTGGTATGCCGGCCCTATCTTCGCCAAGACTCTGCTTCTCTACGAACTTGATAGGCAAAACGTCGCACAGTAGTGTTTCGCTAGACTTGGGCTGACACAGTCGGCTGGCCCAAGCCGATTCATCGTCCTCCTCAATCGCATTTGCTAGTGAATGCACCAGAGTCACTATTTCTTGCTGAATACTCCTCACGCGGACAGCCCACTGAGGTTGATTCACTTCGGCCACCCAGCCGATGTCCAAGTCTTCCCGCATACGAAGACATGAACCCCACGTCGTGGATTCCTCCCCCCAGTTCTCCGCAGCAGTAGTCCTCCAACAAGTCCGAAACACTGCTGGGTGGTGCAACGCCAAGTCCTGTAAAGCACGGGCCCGAACACTTTCAACCCATTCCATAACTCCGTCGAGGACGTGGTCTTCCTTCCCATCACAAACTAGTTGCGCATCACTCATAACTGAGTCATGAACTACAGAGGCTTGCCAGTTGGAGATGCCAGCGAATCGGAAGGTCGCTTCGTTGGTATAGGTGCCGAGGGCCCGCAGGACTTTACTGTGGCTCCGACACATTGCCCGCAAAGCCGCCCTATTGACGCCAAAAATCGGACATGTGAACTGTCGAAATCTTCCAAACACGCTACTCATGGCAATCCGCAGCACCTTCACAAAGTGGGGCGGGCTCATACGCGGCACTCGGTTGGCAAGAAGTATGCGACGCACCTCATCTGCTTCTTCATCTGAAATGCAGTGTACACGTGACAAGGAGCGGTTAGTCTCTTTTGAACAATGTTACAATAGGCAACGGCATTGTAAAAACCAGAAGACTTAAAACAACTCTTACCATCATGACGCCAAGGAAGTGGTGGTAATTTGCAGAAAAGATTGACTTGCGATACCACCCACCACAAGGGACACCAATCCCACCGATAGCTTTCTCGGCGAAACTCAGTGTCACGGCGGAACTCCTGAACAGCCTCTTCTACTATGCGTTGCTGACGAAGGCAAAGATCCGTAAGGCTGGCCTCATAAGTCTTGACATCCTTGAGGTACTGCAAGTGTTTAGCAAAAAGCTCAATATCCATAGGCGTCTCTTTGTACTTGACGCTTCTACAAATCGAAGCTACAGCACGGCCAATGGCATTGCTGATGTCGGGATAATCCTCGTCCTGCACCCAAAAAAACAAGGCAAGTCAGTACATAGGCGAAACTCTACTTCAGCGGCTAGAAATATGGACACACAGGAAGGAAGACATTCTTCACATTGCAGGCAATCAACACATTGACTGTTTCAGAGTAAGAAGGTAAGTGTACAAAGGCTTTACATGACATACCTTTGCCTCACAGAGCCACCACATGGAGCACTGTCGCGTTGCCTCTTGGAAGAAGCCACTTTCCCACGAGCACCGAAACGAGTGGCGGAATTCTTCCGCACTCTGTCCTCGGTAATCCCAACTAAGCAACTGCGGACGGACAATAAGCAAATGGAGAAGATCGGGTGTTGGGCAGGGGGGTGGTGGGGTAGGCTTCAGAGATGAAGCTACCATTGCCTCTACCTTCACTCCGGCTTTAATCCTCACATCTCGTTCGTCCCTATCTAGACGCTTGGTACGTGCAAGATTTTTGCGTGCAATGTCAGGGTTCACCGTCACCTCTGGAGACCCTAAACCGCACATCCAGTACCTCTGTAGCACTAAATTGCCCTCAAAGTTCCCTGTCCATGGCACTATATCCAGTTGCGGGCTGGTCGTTGCTCCTGATACAGGCGATGTACTAGAGGGGGCGCACTCGGCAGCGGTTTTAGGGGTGGGACACGCAGTGTTTCGATGGTCTTCCGTCATAAGTGGTTCCGCATGATCAATGTGAAGCTCACCCTCTACGTCTTCAGCAAAGCTGTCGAATGTTGTGTCGAGGTCTTGCATTCCGTTGTCTCTAGGAGTACCAAGAGTCTGTCAAACATCACTTGGGTCAAGAGACAGTGCATCCAGTGATTCCTTTGAATGTTGCACGGCAACGTTCTTCTCCCTGTGTTCGTCACTATCAGACGACAGTATTATCTGCTTACAATTTTGCCGTGCCGGCGGCGACCCTGGAGGTCTCTTACGCTTTAGCAGCTGCAACTCCTCTAGAGCTTTAGCTGCCATCTCCCTCTCAGGACTACGTTTGAGGAAGCCTTTTTTAGCAGCCAACGTCTTGAGCTTAGAGATTCGATTCTTAACAGTGTCATCATCAGATGGCAGCAAGCCTGCAACTCTTGAGCGTGGAGTACTGCCTCCATCGTCAGGCACAGGTGTTGTAACGCCGGATTCTTCCATTGGCATCGTTGCCTCGGTCGTGCCTTTTTCAAGCGACGCTCCCGGCT
This sequence comes from Thuidium tamariscinum, assembly GCA_947034885.2. Lineage (NCBI taxonomy): Eukaryota > Viridiplantae > Streptophyta > Bryopsida > Hypnales > Thuidiaceae > Thuidium > Thuidium tamariscinum. The sequence continues at coordinate 16,201,335 of OX344757.2, forward strand.
CAAGTCCACCGTCCTCCTGCGGACCGAGCGGACTTTTTGTCCCTGTATCTGTGGCAGGTCTGGTCTGGACCATATACTTGAATGACAAATCCTCACTTTCACTGTCCTTGTCACTTCCGCGTTGTGCCTCTACTGATTGAAGAGCGTCGTGCATCTGAGACACTGCCTTCTGCTTCGGTTTGCTGACAACTCTCTTCATAGGGACTTCTTGCAGCATGAATGTGTCATCGTCATTATCCGCACAGTGTTCCCTTTGAGGCTCCTTCATCAAGCCGGATTTGCTTGGGGAACGAGTTTGCCAAAAAATCTTCTCCGGGGCTGCTTGCTCCACGGCCTTCCTCCGCTTCGTCCGAGCCGCAATGCCGTCTCCATCATCTGCGGCAGGGTCCATCCCCGACTCCCTCTGATTTGGCCCTTCACCACTGCATTGGCTCCCCTCTCGTATGCTAGATTCGAGTAGCTTATCAGAGTAGTGTACAATAGACATGCGCTCTCCATCGGCAACTACAGGAGCATGAATGGCCTGTGACTCTACCTGCTCTTGCATTACAACATTGTCTCCACCCTCTGCCTCATCATCAGTGGCCATGCAGTTCACATGAAGCAGCGTGTCTGGGTGTCCTCCCGCACTCGTAGCTTCGTCGTTCCCATCTGTGATGTCCGGGTGGTCTAACTCGTTGTCGGCAGGAGCACTCGCTTGCACATCAACCTCCTGTGGTACATCTCCAGCTCCCTGGTTCTTGCCTTTCACTCTACGCACCAGCTTCTTAGTCACTTCATCGTCCTTCCCTTTCCGAATCATCTCGGACACCTTGCCCTGCCCTTTGCCTTGGTCCGGATAGGGCAGCAGTTGTTGTGGATTGCCCATGTCATCCTTCACTCCCAGACACTCGGAATCCCATCTGTGTTTGTTGAGGCGCATTTTGCTTGTGAAGGATGTCGAACCGCAGTGGATACATCGGAAGAAATTTCTACCTGGGGCTGTGGGTCGGGGAATCTTGGTGGCCGCCTGTAAGGCACACTCTTTCAATAATCTCAGGAAGTTCTCCTTCGTGCCGTAGTTGACAATGAATGTCCGGCTGTCAATGTTCACCGAAGCGCAAAACACAGGTCCAGTGGCCTCCGCTGCCCTTTTCGCAGTCCTTAGTGTCGGGTCTTCCTACGCACACAGAACTCAGCCCGGCTTCAATGTCAACTTAATGGATGTAAAGCGGAAGCCTAAAACGCAATGTTTTGTAGATTTGTATCAAAGCAGCCAAATCCAGACTCACGCAATAGAAATGGAAGAGAAAATTAACCCCATTTGCCCGTGTTTTACTCGAAGAAAGGAAGAAAAGGTTGAAGGTCAGTCCAAATTACTTGAAAATCGTCTGATCCAAAAGCGTCACTTGTAGTTTGAGCATGCGACGGCTCTTCCAATGTATCCTGATCTTCCACCCGCTTAATTGTCTTTGTCTTCGCCATGTCGCACTGTTAGAGCGCTCTGTGAAGCCTTGCCTGATGAATCGTAAACCGTTCCACAAAGCGACACACTCACTCCATCGCTACATTGCTTGGACATGTTTCGAAGAAGCTGCCAAAAGAAAGCGCTCCCTGCAAAGAAGTACATACGCCACATATTGAAGCGTGTTGGACCCTGTGTCTCATGCCAGGCGAATGTTGTTGCCCTCCAACGGACGAATGCGGTGTATCATTGAAAATTGTAAAGCGTAAGCTTAAACCGCGTCAACGTGTGCGCTACTGAAGGCACACACACTAGGCAACATTGCATGGCAGAGCATGTGGCGAAAGGCAAGAGAAGAGGAGCACAGAAATATCTAAAAACATACTGAATCCAGGTTGCAGTTGCGCCTTACAGCCCTAAAACAATTGAACCTGATAGCAATATCATTCGTGCAATGTGGACAGTACAGGCAATGCACGATACATATCGGAAAAAAAACGAAGCACACAAGGGAGCGAGGCAAAAGTGAACCTGCACAAGAAATCCAGAACTCCAAAACAAGCGACGTTGCCTTCCATACAGCGCAGCTCCCTGATGCAAGTGAGGAAGTCGAGTGCCTAACCTAGAACCTCCCGTCGCACTTGTCATGATGCCTGCAAATAGCCTCATTGCATTCTGGACTTGACACCCAACTGCCGAGGCCATCATTGCCGGTGAACCCGTAAACCCTACAAGACGGAAATGTGAATCCATCGGTGCAATTCACCTCTTCTTTCGTGAACCCTAACATGAACTATGAAATGTAATCCCCAACTCCTTCAAACCAGTGGTGCAGCCCCCATGCAACTAAAATTGACAGACATTCAAACTCCGAACACTAAGCCGCTAGTAGTCGCCACTAGCAAATGCAACAGAACTCTGGGAGTGCGCCATTGACCTGCCACTTGTACCGGGCCTCGCTTCAGGCCGAAGCTAAATCTGAAATCCACGTCGCGGGTATTTTCGGTTCACTACGTGGAGGAACGTACAGGTGTCCCAGAACACAACGTTGTCGTCGTAGGCTAATGTTCTGGACGGCTTCCTCAGTAGCCGTAGGCATAATAACACACTTGAGTGGCTCTCACAGTGTCACTTCCACTCAATGAAAGTACTGTTTCAGTAATTAAGTCACACCACCCATATCAAATCCCCCCTGCTTGAATTTTTCCTAAGGGGGTACTTAAAAACTTACAAATGAAATTGTTTTGCAAATGTTTATAGAGGAGCTTCCAATGACTATAGATAGGCCATACACTGTTCTTGGAAGTTCACTCATAAGTGAAGTCCACCTAAACTGAATACGTGAACCGCCCTCCCCTCATGGAACCATGTTCCCTAAATCCAACAAGATTTTACTTTGTGAGTTAGAAAAAATGGGTAATAACCCTTTTCCCAAGATCGTAGGAAAGGTATGTTATTTTCATTTGTCTCCTTGGATGAAGGAATGAGTACATTTTCTTCTTCCCTAAAATATATCCTACAAATACAATAATATATTCCTCCTATTGCATAGCACGTGTATGCAACTCCCATACAGTGCAGCATTGAATATAATCAATTGGAATGCACTTTAATCTATTCTCAAAGTATGAAATTTTCTTGAATATAGGAAATGGTTGTAGCCCTTCTAACAAGAAAGCCTGAAATGTAATTATATGTAAGAAATGATAATTCTTTGAGGACAATAATACAGCGCCCAATAACAGCATAAAAACCTAATTGTATGAATTCTCTTAAAACATGTAGCATAGGACAAGTTAACCTACTTCTACAACTTTCTAATAACAAATTCATTTTAATTGGAGAGAACTTTTACTATACCTATTTACAAACTGTAAAAAGGTGCTTAAATTCTTCATATGTATTCAGAATTTTGTTGTAATATGTATGTGAAGTAACATTTGGAGCATGTAATTGTCCTTTAAGTAGGCCGTCACTTCATTTTTGGGTCTCTTTGATTTCATATAATTCTAACAAAAAGCCATCGTGACAGTTGTTTTAATGCTAACGAGCCCTACGTATAATAGAAGACTTCCATACAAGGGGAAGTTAGTATTGACAATGAGAATTCCCTTCAAGGTAGTCTTCAATAGAAGGGCAATGGCATACCCCCTTAGTACATCCAGTGATGTTTGGTTATGGATAGGTATGCATCTCTGTGTTCATAGTTTTTTATGAAGTGCTCATAGATGTTATGAACTTGCAGCACATAAAAGAAAGAGGTCATATGATCTTTGCAACCATGAAATGAAGTATCAGAAGATGTCGAAAAGAATAAAGGGTTAAAAGATATTACAACACCCCCTAAACCCTCTCATGTTTGTAAAGTGCTTGAAGATTCTTGAATCATGTAAAAGAAAATATTCACTACTATTAAAATTTGTTCTTCTAGAAACAATTATAGGTCTTTTCAAATGTAGAAGGTGTCCTCTTCAAGATAGGGGGGCTGAGATGACTTACTTATATTGATTAGAAATTGCAAGTGATTTTTTATGTATGTACTTGTGAAATGAGAGCGGAGGTAAATGTCATTGCTAACAACATTCTTCATGATATTTGAAAGATGCCTTGGAATAGAAACTTCCTATAGCGACAACAGGAGCCGCAAGCAATGTACTTCCACGTTGTTGATTATAACTAAATGCTATGGCAAAAAGGCATGTAAACCTTGCTCAAGCAGTGCAATGATGAAAAGCATTATATATATAAAGAAGCATAGGGTCCCAAAGAAAGAATCGGTCTATAAAAAAAAATATAACTTCATGTAAAACCGCATTGATACATGAAATGGCATTTCATGTCTTGAAACTAGTATACAAAGTTTCTAGAAGGTTAGGATTTGGAAGCCCTAAAACCTAACTTACACCAGTTTCATTAATTTCTAAGATGAAATCTCTTAATGCTTGCTAATACCTCTAAGGTGGATTCACGATGACACCATAAATTATAAAAATTTAGAAGTCCTACACCTGTACCATTTGAAAAGAAAAGAAAAGGAGTTCATATTCTTCATTAAAGACTTCTACACAAAGAGGGTGAACAATAATAGAAAGTAGAAGTTCCATAATATTTTAGAAGTACGAATGTAATAGAAAATAGATATGAAACATTTGTAAATACAAGTTTCCTAAAATCTACATTCAAATGCTCTGTAATGAATACAAGAAAGGTAGAGAGAATAGGAAGTACGTGATTCAGTATAAGTTATGTAAGGAGCATAAATGTAGTAGGAAACTTCTCTTTACATACATGTGTAAATTTGTGCACCACCTTCTGAAGAAACTATGGACTTTCCACTAAAGTCCTTGCCAAAAGGATTAGGGAAGTATAGGAGTATCATTTTTCTTAAGCACTATGTACCAGTACATTGCTTTTCATACGAGAAGGACACAACGGGGGCCCAACTTCAATTACCCCTTCTATGAACCGTAAACCAATTTCAGAAATCATGAAAAAAAATTGGAACTAGAAATTTTTAGCACACCATGTTCTAAAACTATAAATTCTATAACACAGGGGCAAAAATGCAAGTGTCAACTAAAGTAATTCCTATTTGTATAGCATTAGGGTGCACATCAAAAGGATAAAAAAGGAATTGGTAGTACCCAAAATAGTAATTGTGGAAAAAAATAGGAAATGTTTGACAATGCTACTAGGGAAAGAGGTAGACACTATCACAAGAAATGGAGGTAAGACTAAAATACGAAATTCAACTCAAATGTACTCTGAAATACATTCAAAGTGTAAATAATAGTAGTGAACAAGAAATGGAAGTGGGAAAAAATTAGGAAGTGGAAGACTCATACAAAAAAGTAATCCCAAGCAAAATATGTTAAAAAGTATAATTCCATATTGACATAGCATATGATTTTTTCATGCCAATTGGAAAGTTATCCTAAGGTAAGACTCATTTAGGATAAGTAAAATTTAGAATTTACCTAATGACAGAGTATTGAATAATCAATTCATTGAAATTAATATCCAATGTTCACATGTATATCGTTCTCTTTGGAAGGAAAACCCCCTTAATAAACACTGAAAATGAGTTCAGAGGAATAAAGGTTATAGTAAAATATGGTTCTTCCTTCTCAATCAATTTACCTTAATAGTTGGTTATGGAAGAAATATAGAGGTCCACTATAACATTCAGTAGCCATAGAAGGACTGCCTTTCCCTTTGACAAGTCTCCATCACCTAATTGCATGTAACATCTCCTGAAGTTTGCAAGTTCAATTACTGAATGGTGTGGAAAATTCCACACCATTTCATCTGCTGCATGGAATGGTGTGGGATATCCAACACCATTTCATGCGTTGGAAGGCAGTGTGACTACGTATTGTTGAATGTTATGACAGTATAAACTATGAAAACTGAAAAATAATAGATGTTGTAGTATATTGGGAGAAAATTTTGAAAATGTCAGCAAAAATTACCTTAAATATTAATTCAAGAGTGCATTTCACTAAATTTCTCAGAACAAGGCACTGCACATGGTTCACTAGAACTATTCCTAAAAATTAATAATAGGGTTACCGTGAAACTATATACAGTGGCAAAAATCCAACCCCATTTCCATTGCATGTACTTCAATGATGAATATCATTCATAAGATTGTGGAAACATGGGTTCTATTAAAGTCTATGTTAGTTTTGTAGTGTTGTTTGCATTTATTTCCCATTCATATTTTTTTTTGGTCAGTATGGTGTAGAAGGCCTCCAATTCATTCTAAGTCTTTGCTCTACATAATGTTGTGCATTTGTGGGAGTGGAAGTGACCCTAAAAAAGAGATGTTAGATTTTTTTTTAAATGGAAAACATATTTTTTTGAGGTCTATTGATAGGTCTGAGCCCATTTCTCTAGCAAAACAATGGAACTGTAACAAGAAGGGGAAATAGTGAGAACGATGTCTGTAACCTTGAGGAAAGAGATTTAGAAGTCGCACTGAAAGTGAGCCCCAAAAACTACGCGGAAGAGAGAAGAGGGAGTAACCCTTCCTAAACCTGAAACACTCTTCCGAAACACTACCCGGAACCGCGAAACACAGCCCCCTGTTTGGCCCTGAATGGCCCATTCAGACATCATGCCGGGCGGCCCGGCCCCCAGGTTGACCCGTCACGGGCAGTGGCCGCAACACTGCAAGGCCCGGGCACAGCTGCCAGCGCAGGGAAAAAAGGGGCGCGTGCCCCCGTGGCCAAACCTGTCAACCATTGAAGCCACATTAAAAGGAACCAGCACGGGGGTCCCCTAAACCCGAGGAGGAAGGACGGTCAGAAGCCCTTAAGAGGGGTGCGAAATAGTGAACGCCTTGGTAATAGGGGATATACATTTTAAAACTGCCCAATAGGTAATTTAGCATGGCTTCCAGTTACTGTAATATCCATCACATCATAAAGTCTATTTGAGCCAGTCAAATTAAAGCCTAAGCTTTTGAATATATTTTGAAGGTAATAGCCATATATGTAAGCTAGCAGTCAAATACTTCGTAGTTTTAGTCTACAAACTTTAACAAAGTTATAATTAAGAATTTTTGAATTTTTTTCCATCACATATATTTATAGTGTGCAGGTATTTCTAGATGTAAAATTCAGAATTTATCTTAGGATAAAGGCTTGAATCATTGATCTAGAAAAAAGAAAAACATCTAGATATAGATAGGGAAGCCCACTGGTGAAGATGCTTTGAGCTATTAAGTTATGTGTTGTATTGCTATAAGAGTAGTAAAGCCATTGTAGGTATCCTAAAGCAATAAAATGAACTAATGAAGTATATTTGATATCATACAATATTATGCACTAGTAATAAAAATTTCTATTTTTTTACCCTGACCAATATGCTACTCACAAGGTAACTGAGAAAGTAGCTTTTTTAGACTTTCGGCCAAAAAAATTAATATAAAGGGGGATATTTTAGGACTATTTCATTTTTTAATGGGGCCTATTATTCCATACCCTATAGTACTTTAAAGACATCCAATGTCATTTTCTATACCCTATATTACTCTAAACCCTTTTATAATTTTTCGGCCTTGTGTTTTTAAAATACCCTATCATTTATTTGCACCTATTTTCCTACTCCAATCATTCACTACCCCCCTAAGAGTCTCTAAAATCATAATATCAAAGAATCTCTTGATGAATAGTACCTTTACACAGTCCAAAATCCTCCCTCAAGTCCAAAAATAGCTAAGTATGGCATATTGCCATTTTGACCATTTTAAAGCACTCATTAGGAAAAATTTGGACCTTGAAAGAGCCCGTGATTGTGCTGCTGCAATGGTGCAATTAATGAACAAATTAATTAATAAAAATTTAAAATTATTTATTTATTTATTTATAAATTAAAAAAAAAAGAAATGACAAGGCATTAGTGCAACCACTTCGGATATGGCAATTCTAAAAAAAATCATTTTATTCTATTGTTTTATTTATTAAAAAAATTGATTTTTTTTTTGTAATAGCACTATGCTGTGCTGCGAAACAGCCTATTTCAAGGTTTAAATTTTTCCTAATGATCTCTACAAACAAAACATCTCTCACATGCAAAAAAACCCTGACACTTAACAAAACTTTGACACACAAGGTGAAGAGTTTAGGGTTTGGAGGTCAAAACAAGGATTTAGGTGAATGCAACCACTTTAAATGAAAGTAACAGCAAACATCTAAAATTTATAAGAACAACTTGGATGAATGCCTAACTTATTTTAATCATATTTCAAAATTATCCAATTTTAATGTATTATTTTTTGGATTGCCCAACTAGTTTTTGCACTTTAAAAGTTGTCCAAGCTAGGGTAGATATTTCTTGATGATAAAGGTATTTGTTTCCTATATGTAATTTTTCTCTATAATAATAATATACCTTTTCTGTGTACTTGGGCATGATATGATTTTAAGATTCTTAGTTCATAAGAAACCCTTTCAATGTTGTTGAGAATATCATGTAAATTTATGCATGAATGTCAAGGTGGTATATAATGTGTGAATTAAGTCTCAAATTTTATTATGTACCTCAAAGACACATTAAAGTAGTTAAAAATGTGCCAAAAAAATGAACATGCCATGAATGGTAGGTGCAGATAGCTTAATCTCAAAACGTAGGTCAATTCAATTTGCATCTTTTTGATAAATGAATACAATGATAGTAGACACCAAAATGCAATTTTACATGGATTGTTTTGGTGTAAAACGTATTTGTTTAAGAAAAAAGAATACCTTGGTAATATATTTTAGTACTTTTCTTTTATCTCTTTCAAAATGATTTATCTCTTTCAAAATTGTCTTTTGACTTTCAAAATGGTTCTTATTTTTTTTGAATAAAAATAATAAATAAATCTTCCCATGTCTAATTTATATTCCACTTAAAATTTGAAAATATACTTAAAAAAATTAATACTTTATTGAAGTTCAAAGTTGACTATCTTTGACTAAGTTTCTGAATATAGTTAGAAACTTGCCATTTGCAACATAATATTTAAAACTGTACTGTACGCTTATGTTGAAATTCTTATTTTTTCAAGTCATTTTCTATTTATTAAACATGAACTTTCTTCACTTTTTTACAAAATTTCACAATAATTTCAATTTTGTCTAGAAAAAACTTAATTTTTTATGAATTTTAGAGGAATTAGGCATACTTTCACCTTTGAAAATAAAATAAGAAAATTCTCATCATACACTTTTGAAGAAAAAGTGATGAAAATTCATATGAAATAGAAAGTATGTTCGTTTAAAAAAAAAATTCATTATTGGTGTATATTACAACAAAATATATTATAGTGGAAAAAAAATTCTATATCATTCTATAATTAGGAAATCAATAGACTATGATAATAAGCCCAAAGTTTTAATTGCAAAAACATATATGATTTTAGAAGTTTATAAAAATTTCAAATTGATGAAGAAACTTGACTTCATCAATATCATTTTAGTAATGCGTAAAATTCAAAGATCATTTTCTTGGCTAAAAATTCAAATCTGAAACAGGGAGGTACAAGCTCCAAAAGCATATTTTGTGATTCTTTTATTTGGTATTTTATGTAGAGAAGTCATAAATATATTCAAACCATAGGTTGCAAATATACACACATAATACATATCTGTCATTTTATATTCATCCATTATTTGGCAATTTCATCCAAAATTTTACTATTTATTTTCTATAGGCTTGGTGCAAGCCAAAAAAATTGGTGCAATTTTGCACCAAATTGCCAAAAAAACCCACTAATAGGGACAAAGCCTCTTGACAAACATCTATCAAACAACCCATTACAATTTTCCATCAATCCATGCCAAGTTTTTTTAAATTAATGTAAATAAGACTTCGTTAGGTAGGTTAATGGCTAAAACTAATGTTTTGAGTGATAGTGATGGAGATACTAGAGACTATTTTGGGAACCTCCACCTTTCTAGTGTATTTCATTACATGAACTAACTTTTTTTTATTCCTTTGTCATGTCCATGTTAGAAAATATTTCAACCATATTAGGAAATTTTGTGATTGCATTAGGTGGTCTGATGACCACCTTAGGTATAATACAACCTGCCTAGAGGTAGTAAAACCCCAAGCAACAGAGTTGCACCAATTCCACTAACTAAACACAATCTTTATCACGTTCAGATCCTGTGAGAGCAAATCGCTAAAACCAAAATCACAAAGCTGAAAAGAACAGCAAGTAGGACAAACTTGGGATGTGAAGGGACTGGGCGGAAAGACAGCAAACAATGTGAGATTATATTTCTGGATCCATGGGCATGTTTCTACAGTTACTTTAAGAGTAAGAAAAAACACCATCCCAAGTTTGTCCCGAAGGACTGCCATGCTTTCCTGAAAGCCCCACTCAGGAGGACAACATGAAAAAACTGTGAGCCATTCATAGCACCAATCACACTACACATACTGAATTTGGGTCTGCCACTGCGAAAAACTTTCTTTCCACATTCATGTATGGCGCACTGACTTGTAGGGTACAAGTCAAACCATTCACTTTCGGAATAAATAAAGATGGTTCGCAGAATACTCATTCTCTGCGGCTGAATAATAGCAAAAGGTACAAAAGTCCTGCAGATGCTAGAATCTGCTCAATCATTAAAGATTATCTCCTTACAACTATATACGACCAGAAGAAGAAATTCCATAATGATTTGGGCCCAATTCTCTTAGTCCTTACATTCCCTATTTGCACAATTCTTGAAGGACTTCGGTTTTGAATGGTGACAAATGTACTACGTGACAAGAAACATCTTGCTCGCACAGATTCTAAAGCTTGAAAAGTATAAGACTTTTTAAAACATGTTCGGTGAACTATTTGGCAAGTGAAAGCAACTCGGGGACCAAATCTGCAATGTTTACTTTTGAGGTAAGCAGAGATTTTGCGCAGAGAAACTCACCATAGGGATCCACATTACAGAATCTTCGACTCGCGTAATTAAGCAACCCTGCACATTTCGCAATCACTATCAAGTTCTCAATCTAAGTAATCAGTATCTATTTGTTGGAGTCGCTGTCTATTGAAGCAGAGGCTTTCTCTTTGCTGGCTTCTCTGTGAAGTGCTGTTGTGAAGGCGCAACCGTGACAGTAGATGGACCCCAAAACTCTGGACCAAAGCTCCGGTAATGAATCTCTCGATGCTCTTGGCAAAACGCACATGGCCAGCAGAGGCAGTGTATGACAGAGTCCGACACTGGGCCTTCTGGGATGTTGTACTTGGCGCGTAGCCTTCCTCGGTAGGAGGAGGAATACAAGCAACCCAGTGCAATTGTGTGCTGGAGCGCCCACCACACGGCTGCAGCTGTCCAACAGGAGTTCTTTTCCCCGTCCAAAGCCTCGGCGTTTCGTCCGAATGCAAAGCAAGGGAAGAAGATGGTGAAGCAACACATTGGCACATCTGCACAACAATCGAAGAGCCCGGTGCTCCACATCGGTTGGTTCTGCAGGACATCACAAACGTTGCATGGTTAGCCTTACTACGCAATTCAGAAACTTTGAATCACGAAGGTACAGGATACTAAAACCATTACGGATCTAATCCTTTTGACTGCCCGCTGTTACCAACAGAAATGCATCTCGCCCAATACACAGGGCTGGTTGAGTTTGAGCATGGCGACTTATGGATCATAACCCCTAATGCCCAGAAGGCCATGGGGAGCTTCGCAAGCCAGAAGACTCAACTTTAATGCCACATAATGACAATTTCAGTCAACTAACAGAACAGAGAAACTATCAAAAAAATTCTGTTCTATTAAGTGTTCAATCAAAATCATGAATAATACAAGTGACATACAAATTCTAATGTTGAGTGCCATAAATCCCTGAGGTTCAGATTAGTTACAATGGTTTGTCAATCTCAGCGTATCAACCGCTTCCATGTATATTATCCAAACCAATCTACTCTTAGATTAATCTTGTCATTCAAAATGAAGGACTCAAAATTAGTGTAAACCACATTTCACGATGACCTCCTTCGAAGCACTGGAAAAAAACAATAACGTAGTCTTTTTGACGACTTTAAAGCTTCACCTTCGGTTCACAATAATCTGTAAGAGAATAAAGGCAAAAGCAAGGTGGAATGAAACTAAATAATGAGTAAAAATAAGCGACTTTCAACGCTCGACCGAGCGAATTCTACAGCAGTTTGAAATCAGAATCAAATTAATAGTCAAAATAAGTAAAAACTTCATTTTGCAAGGTCTCTCTTCTAAGCAATGGAAAAGATCAACAATAATGTCAGTTGACGATTTTAAGGTTCCAGCTTCAGTTTGGAATAATTTATACCAAGAGTAAAGACAGAAAGCAGGTGAAAATGATTGAAAAGCACGACATTTCCTCTTACCCAAAGCGCAATTTCTAGTTTGAAATTTCAACACCGAAAGAACATTCAAGTAGCAATACCTATTAAAAAAATGCCTAATGATACTTAATTTTTGCCTCATGATTACCTGCCAGAAAGGAATTTCATACTCCGGCAGCTTCGACTTCGTCACCCCACCAGCATTGCTCTGCCGTTCTTGGCTACTGATGCGAGAAAGCAACGGCGTCTTCTCGGAAACTGACGCTCTCGCCCCCTTCGATACTGACCTAGAAGCTGAGATCCTCGAAGACGATGGAAAATCTCGATCACCAGACCGCAATCCCGCAGCCATGATGGGGACAGCACCACTAGAGAATCTACAGTATACCCTATTAATACTGATCTCGGGAGTTTCTCTACAGTAGAACCTGAAAAACTCGACGGCTTCGACTCTGAGAAAACGCAGTCGATTGAACACCTCGCATAATGATCCCCCCCACCCACCCACACACACACACACAAAACCCTAAACCTTAACCATCCACACAACCTCCATCAATTTCTACCCGAATCAAGAATAAGGAAAATTTGAAACATGTACAAATTTGAAAGACTCAGAAACGAAAACCGTACACAACGATAAAAACCTCTCCAGGTCCGCAACCAGCGTTGTACACCCGATCAATGGAATTGAAGAGCTTCCTTGGAAGCTCCACGATTTGACACTATCCGTGCAAAGCTACAGTATTGGGGAGCTCAGAATGCGGGCTTTCTTTTGAAAAACTCGAAATACGAAAAATCGAAAGATACAGAAGCTGAACCCCTACACGTCGATGACAGCCTCCCCAAGTTCGTAACTAAGCTTTACAGTGGTATCCCCGATCGATGGAATGAATTCAAGAGCGTCGTTGAAAATTAACTGATGAACGAACCACTACTATCTGTGCGCAGCTCCTGAGAAGCTTACAGGGTGACTGGGGTTTCTATCGAAGAAGAGATGGAAAACAAGGGAGACTGGGAATCGGATGGAGCTTGATTTGCTGCGAAGCTTCGATTGCAAAACTAACGGAGTGGGGGAGCATGGGCTCTTGAGAAATTCAAGGTCCTTGGGCTCACACGGAGGAAGCAACAACGATTTGTACAACGGGCGGCAGGGGCGGGGATTGAGTCAGCGAGGGCTGGCTGCTTCGGACAGGGTGGGATGAGAATGGGTGGATGATCTTTTTGGATGTGGGACATGAGTTTTTTGGCGATTTCAGCCTCTTTACATCCATCCCTCCATAAATGCACACACAAGCCTCTATTGTCAGTTCCCAAACTATTATGATTGGGATCAGCCCTTCTTTTAACTGAAATCCAGATTTCTTCCTCATTACAGATTGGATGAAAGTCATCCTTACTTTTAGAGATACTTTATGAAGTTGTGGTTCTATCCAATGGTTGGATTTGGTATTACTAGAGCACCTATTTTTCTAAAATTACAAATGTGGAAGTATATCAAGTAGTTGACTTGGGTTGACTCTAGTTCAAACTTAAAATTGCAAAAATAAGGTCATAGAATCAAAGAACATAAAAATTCTAAAAAATCACCATGTCAAGATAACTTCATTTTAAATCCTTTTCAACAAAATTTACTCAAAAAATAAATTGTTTTTTACTTGTAATTGAATTTTGAAGAAATTTTGAATTTTTCCTTTCAAATATTATATAGAAAATATTGGTGATAGCATTGGCAAATCTAACTGTATGGATAGAATCTAAAACTCAAACTCTACAACTTTTATTTGCATCTTAATTCCAAAATATACTTCCAAGTAGTTCTTTATAATGGTTTTTCCGAAATCATCAAATCTAGAGGTAAATCAAGATGCTTAAGGGTTAAAGATTTTGAGAGAGAGTGAAGATGGCAATTTTGGTGAAGCATTGCATTTCTACATCTACCCATCTTTAGGATCAAAAATGCTTTTCAATTATATTTATACACATTTTCATCCAAAATTTAGCAATTTCATCTATATTTTGAATCAAAATGAAAAAATTCAGTACAAAAAGATTACTTTTATTTGATGAAAGTAGAATTTTTTCTAGAAATGGTGCAATCTTGTACCATGGTGCCAAAAAAAAAGATCAATTGGGAGTTTTGCTTCAAGTAGAGAGTTTGCACTCTAAGAAGCTACATTTATTTGACCTATAAATTTATGGCTATATGTTGTGTGATTCATTTTCATCCGTAGTCTTGTATTCCGAATTTTATCCTATAACCAAATATCAATCATGATGTCTTCAATCCTAGAAAAAGATTACAATAATTAAAATTCAACATTTGCAGTGTTTGAATTTTTCTTAAATAGATTCAAGAATGATAATATATTTATGTGAAGAAAAGTTTATGACCAAAAAAAAATAGGGTATAGAAATAAAATTCACCCTAAACAAAGTATGTACTTTGCAAATGATGGGTCTTAAGTTGATAACCAACCCCCTTAAATGAAATTAATTTGTTCCAAGAAAATATGATAAAATTTATTCATGGAATCATACCAAATATAAAGTATTATAGCATTAAATAGGTTTGCTATATAAAATTCTTTTTCACACTTATATCAAAGTGTCTTATTCAAAACATTACAATAAGAGAATGAATTAATTCCCTTCACCAATGGAAGTGGCAATGCGACCCTAAACCAAGGTCACTTTACAAGTACAATCATATTAACCAAATAGTTCAAATGAAAAATAATTTGATGTCAAAGAAAACTATATCATTATGTATAGAATTTCTACTGCAAAAAAATGGATGTGCCTAAAACATCACATAAGCAAGATAGTCTCTTTGAAAGAAAAGGATGTCAAAAGGATAAACCATTTCTTAAACAAAATGCCCATTCCAAAAAATAGAATATGAAAAAATAAAATAGAAACTTGAAGTACAATGGGTGTAAAAGAATATGAAGTATATTCAAGCGCAAAACCTTATTTATACTAGACAAGGTTTCATCCTCCCAAAAAATGGGGAGTGAAATTAAAATTCACCACATAGAAAGTCTCTATGAAAAAAAATGGGGTGTGAAATATAAATCATTTGCTTTGAAACATAATCCTTTCCAACAAAATTAATGTGAGGAAAAAGAAAGTCACATGTACGTTTGAAGCTTAACCAATTGGCTGTCTTATAGACAAAATATTATTCATGCTAAATTTGAAAACAAAAGCTTTTACAATAAACTTGAGGTTTTCAAAAACAAATTGCAAAAGAATGACCAAATAATCCACGGACAATATATATTTTTGCAACCACGGTCATAGAGTCATCGGACTCTCATCAATTTTTTGGAATTTTTTTCCCCACTCATAGGCTCACAAGCTCACGTTCATAGGCTCGCACGCTAGGAACCCTGATGTAGAAACGACCTAGAGCACCAATGACAAAGTTCATTGATAAAATCCAAAATCATTAATAGAAAGTTATCCTCACAAATTCATACATCAACTCTCAATTGATGTGGTGCACTATGGAAATTAACATGGTGCAATATGAGTGGGAACTGACATGGTCCTACTTTCAAACTCATGGTTGTTTGAGGATTCAACTTTCCTTCAATTATTTCTATAGCAAACTAATTGTCATGTCAAATGACATTTCACAACCTCAACTAACTGTCTAGGGCTCTACTTACTAACCAATTATCCACTGTGTCTTATCATATCTTATGTTAATATTTAAACATGCAATGTTACTTTCTACTCTCATCAACAGGAGGTCCTATTTGACATAAAACTATAGGTGGTATTACAAAAACATGGTCAATCAAGTAAAATGATGAAATGCAAGGGTTCAATAGGACAACATTACTAAACATTGCTTTTAGCCAAGTTTGAACTAATTTTTGAGTTAAGGGAGATTTCAATTGGCCTAGCTAGTTATCCCTATCATAAAATGGTGGAGATATTCTCATTCTAGTCTTTATTTCTAATAGGGCCAATGAATATAGATATCATAACATTGCTCATATTTGTTGGAAGATCTCTTGACTTCACCTACATATAAAGTGCCCTCCATTTAAATTGAATTTTTTAAATATATATAGCTTATATACATATATTTTAAATTGAAATTTTTTCAAGTATAGTGACTAACAAAATTGAATACGAATCTAAAATGTTTTCATTCAAACAACCATACCATGAGCCCCAATGGATAAAATCCAAAAGTATGCATACAAAAGTTGTAGTGCATGTATAGAATACCCTACAATACTATGGAAGTTTGAAAAAAAATTAGTTATAATTTGAAAAAAAATTAATTTGAAAGTTAGCCATGTCCTAGGGCTAGTTTAACAATTTGGAAGCCTTTCTTTAGCCTTATTGCCTTGAATTTTCCCAAATGAAGCACCTTGTACTAATTGCTTTTTCAAACAGTGGTGTTGACAATGCATTTAGCAACCACTTCAACACTATAAACTTTTGATCATTAAGTGGGCTTGGTTTTAATATTTGCAACTATATAGGTTGGACAAACATGTACATAGATCCTATTGTTGCCACCACTTTTTAAATCATCTAAAATTCCAAAGTTGGTAGCATTTACAAAATGTGTTCATGTATTATACTTACTACATGGATTTTGGGTGCCTAAATGGCACTTCCTAAGCTTAAGATTTTGTATAGATCTAATAGATAGGTTACTCATTGTTAAATAGATGAATTGGTGACACTATAATTGAAAATATAATTAACCTCTTAAGGAAAAAAATTTTGGAGGTTATTGTGGGATAGAGGGAATACCATTTAATACCAGCAATGATCCAACCTCATCAAAACATTAACACCATGTATTTGAATATATCCAAAATGTGACAATGCAAAGTTTAGAAAATCTAGATTTGAAAACATTTTGTATATAGGATGGAATCAACAATCTAGTGTTTTTAAAAGTATAGTATCAAATCTTTAGGTTATAAATAATTTTTGAGTCATTATTTAAGTCCTAGGGTCCTTGGAATTTTTGTCAAGTCAAACTTTCTTAGTTGACCTAATACCAATTTTGGAAGACCAACAAAATTTTATAGTGTGAAGTAATATTCCTTGGTCTTCTTAGTTTTTGAAGCTCTCATTGATTTGAAGTTTTCTCTCCAAAATCCCTTACTTCTAATAAAAAGGTGCCCAAGGTGAGTTCAAGAAAGACCGGTCCATTAGATGAAATCTGAGGGCATTAGGAGACCGTTTCGGGTCTATTCCCGAAACGGCTCCCAATGCCGCAGATCCTCGTCAGGCCGACTTTTATGGAAAAAAAATTAAAAATTAAAAATTAAAAATTTGGGGTCCTGAAATATGAAAATAAGTCCAAAACAATTTTATTTTTTTTGAAAAAAAATAAAATATTACGTGGCAGTGTCCCAACCACGTAGGATTCGGGTTCACAAGGCAGAAACTACGTTCCCGCAGTCCGGGAACCCGCAGTCTCCTAATGCCCTCAAATTTCTTCTAATGCTATTTCATGTCACGATCAAAGTGACATTGTTGTTTCTTGCAATAACTTTTGATGCATGAATCCTACAAATTTGAAATTTCTATTGGAGATGCCTAACTTGATGTTGATCAGATCCCTTTTTTTAAAAAATTTAATTAATTTTTAATTTAGCTAATTTGTCACAATTAGGAGTTTCGGGGGTTTTACTATGTTAGGAGTCCCGAAATTTAATGATCTAGAGCTCAAAATTTCATGGTCTATTTGCATAGTAGGGAATCATGTATCCACCCAAGGAAATTTGAAAATTTATTATTTTATGTCCTCCACATGAGTGCAAACAATACTTCCATTGCACACAATTTTTGAACATTGAAGATGGTTTTTAGATCATTCTTTTATGAAATCTAGTCATCATCAACTATTCCCTAATGGCCAATTTTTAGTTTCTCAAAATGTTTCTTTTTCTATTTTTTACAAATTAAAATGTCAAAGTGCCTATTTTGATGAGATTTTGCACTTTTCTAGTTCACCCACTTAGAGAATTTTCCTATACTTTTCCTTCTTAGGGTATCTTCTTCTTAAAGAAATATACATTAAATATATTTTTTATATTTTTTAAAAATTGTTTTTCTATTTTGAAAGTACTCCCAAAAAATCATGAGTACTATGGCCAAAGTGTACAAAAACTGGTTGATCTTTTTTGAACTCACCTCCCAAAGCAAACTTTTGTATATTTTTAAAGTATTCAAAATTTTCAAAGTAAAGTTCTTGATATGAATAATCAAAAAGTATATCAAACTTAAAACAAAGTAAATCCCTCCCTTTTTATATAAGGTACTTGAATCACATGATTGGTCAAGATCAACTTGTAAAAAGATGTCATGTGGAAATTCATTTAACAAGCAAAGTACCTAATATTCTATACAACTAAAAAAATGTAATTGTGCTAGTTTAGTAGTATTTGTGAGGTGCATGACATCAAATTGCAACACTTGTAGAGAAAAGATCCGTATTGTATTATTTGCTTAAAATCTATACAAAATCAAATGACATCCTAGAATTGATTTCGGTTATAGCAATTTCTTGTAAAACCTACCAAATAAGCAACTCAACATGTTTTCCATTACTATATTGAATTTCTTTTGTAGGATTTTGTTGGTAGTCAAGCAAAGGTTCTTAAGTCTCTTAGAATGAATTTTTTGAACATCATATGATTAAGCCTTGAATCTTCAAAGTGCTAAAGATGGATATTTTAAAAACCAACCTAGACTCTTGTCAATAGTAGGAGTACATTTTATACAAGAATTTGAAGGGTTTGGTTTTAGAAAGGGGTTATAATCAAGTGCACTTATCTTACATCTCTCACCTAGACTTTGAAAACTAATTCTTCATTTATACATCTAAAAATATGAGATGATTTGTACTAGAATTTTCTTACAATGGCCAATTGTAAGACCTAATAAAACCATGCTCAAATGCTTCTTTGGATGCTTTTAGGTCTACATAAGGTGGGCAACTCCAAGTGTGCTACTTACCCAAAACTCCCATTATCACTCTAAATACATTCTGAAATCAGTATGTATATATGAGGAATAAATGATTTTACAACCTCAACCAAAAACTATTCCTAACTTTTGAATAAGGTATGCAAATGCCATGTTCTTCGATGCATTGGAACCTCTTCACACTTATCACTAAGGAAATATGAAAATTTCACTAGTCTAATAATAATAAGGCACACATGTAAAAATTGTAGTTTGAGAAGTACTGACTTTACATTACGCGCCAAATCTCTTAGATACGTTTGCATTTTAGGCAAGAATTTGTAGGGATTGGTTTAGAAAGGGATTAGAAGTAGGTGCGCATATCTTACATCTCTCATCAACACCTTGAAAACTAATTCTTCATTCATACAATTGAATTATTCGTAAAGTACACTAAATCGGGGTTTAAACCCATGAGTTTTGTGAAAAAGCTAGTTGAGTTAAAAAAGTCAAAATAAAAGTGGGTATGAAACTTATCTTTCCATCAAAATGGTGCCTAAAAAAGTTTGGTCCCCACTTTTGAAATCGTGTTACATAAGTATCTTGCAAAAAAGTTTGATGCTTCAACTATAGTTGCGTTCTCAACTTCAAAAAAAGTCATGTCCAAAGTAGGGGGACTTTACAAATAACTCAAATGTCCAAAACACATGAGATAACTTCTATTGGGATTTTTTCACTGACTAATTCCAAGACCTAACAAAAACCAAGCCAATTTAATAATGATAACCATGCCACAAATCCCCACAACAGTCTCCTTTTTCAAGTTGCAAATGTTCTTCCAAGTGCAGCTTTTGAGGTCAAATTCCTGCTTTCCATGCCCAAATTTCTTGCATCAAACAATGAGCCTCCATATTTGTTTGTCACTGTGTTTCCCATTCAACACAAATTTTGATGACAGCAAATTTGGTGGGATGATGCAGTTTTGGGAATAGACGCTGAGAAACATCAATTGCAGTGCATAAATTTTGTTGATTACTTCTTGGCGTGTCGGTTTCTTCATAACCACCTCTCCAAACAGTTGCAGTTCACTATTCAATTCAAAATTAGGTCTGTTTGCCAATTTATTTAGGGTTGGAATTTTGGAATTTTTTATAGGTTGCACCTCTTCTTAAGTGGGGTAAGTGAGCACATTGCAAGCAAATGTTGTTGAAAAAAGAAAAAGTAAATCAATTAATAACTCAATGAACTTGACTCTTATAACTCTCTTTAGAGGCTCATAGCAATGTTTAAAAATTTGTACTCAGTACATAGATTGTATCAAATGTTTTATGTAAATCATGTTTATTGACTTGTATCCTTGTCATTGATAACAACTAGAATGGTGTGAAAGGAGAAGAATATTCAATAAAATTGAGCTAATTAACTACCTACTTGTAGGTCAATTATGTCAAAATAAAAAAGTGATGGTGGTTTCTATAGCAAATGATACAAAATTTCAAGCACTTGAAAGCAATATCTTTGCAAACTATTGGACCTTCATTTGGTTCTTTATTCTCCATTTCAAATTGTCCTTTCACTCAAAAATAAGTGTCCTAATTGGGCTTTTGTTATTTCAATTATTAAATTGAGTAGGTCATATTGGAACTTTCTTCTAATTAAATTCTTTTTTTAATATTTTGACAATTTCATACAAGGTTCTTCATTGATGCGAGTGATAAAAAAATTTGTATGCATCTAAAACAGGGCCATTTTTACAATGATATCATTTAAATACATCTCAAACATTCAACACTACTAATATTAGGCCCTTATTCTAGGATGGAGTTTGTTAATATTGTTTTATGAGAGCTGTGGCAAGAATGGTGGAAATGATTCAGTGAAAAAATTGTTGTGCTCACATGTAATGCCCTTAATCTTGTAAAGATGTTGCAAATTAGAATGGTTTGATGGATGACAAAGAAGCCTTGCATCCTGCACGTAAGACAAAAGAGCAATTGTTCATATTTGGGATTTGGCGCAAAACAGGAGAATGATCATGAATAGTAGTTTGGTCTCCAATGAATACTTTTGAATATTTTAAAGTAGATGATTCACAATGTTTCAAAAAGGATGATTCCACGGTGACTGGTCCATCCTTACAATGGGTTAATATGAATTCACATATTTTAATGTTAGGGTTTTGATCAATTGTAGTGATTGGCTATGTCATTGTGTAGGTTTATTGACATATTTCTCATTCCAATGGGAGAAGATCTTGCTCCACACAACATGCATCAACCTCTTACAGAAATGAATCCCCCAAATTTGAGGCCCAAAAGCCGAGAATTGTTGAGCTCTCTATTTGGGCAAGTAGCTGCGACTGCGGTGCGAAACCTTATTGATGATGGAGTGGCAACCTTGGAAAAGCTGGACAAGATGCTCGTAGAACGCGTGACGCAGTTCACGGAGCAGAGGAAGCAGTTGAAGATGATGCGAAATGAAGATGAGCGTCAACATGTTTTGCAGCTTCTTGAACAACACGGAAGCTTGGATGGTGAGATAACTGTTGCACTAATTGATTGGAAGCAGGGTTTTTTTTTTGGTGATTTATTGCCAGCTTCCCGCTCTGGCTCACCAGTGTTCGTGTCTCCCTCCCAATATTGGCCTCTGGTGGGAGGCCACAGAGGGCTTTACTGTAGATGAACAATACCAAAAAAAAACCTTGATTGGAAGTAGTGCGTTATTTTAAGTGATTTGTTGTCTTTTTGCACCAAAATAATTAGTAAAGTTTTGGATGAAATTGCCCCAAAATTTCAAATTATAAAAAATTCTTGGATAAAATCATCAAATTGTGGATGAAAATAGAATTATGGGTATGTGATATGCGTTAATGTGTTATTTTCTATCCAATATGTGGATGAATGCTGAAATTAGGAGCTACACTACAACATTTAATATCACCACTTTGGCACTTTATGAGAAATGAAAAAAAAAAAACCCTTGATTAGAAGGATGGTGAAGAAATTTTTTGATCTTAAGAAATTTATACAGCCCACCTTTTGTGTGCCCATCTTCCAAGGGGGGAAAGCAAGGAATATCTTCCTTTGGGGTTTAAATAATCTAACTATTTCCTTCCAACATCTAATCCTGTTGAAGAATAGCTTCCGATAGGGGCAAATTATAATCTTCATGAGTTTAAGATATATCTACTTGTTACATTATGTGTGTCATTGGATTAGGTGAAAATTTACCCCCTTAGTGCAACACTTATGCTAAGGTATTTAGACATGATGTACTCAATCATACAATAGATAATAGAATATGTGTTGCAAAATGTAAACACAAATACATTTTTACAAAAGGCACTTAGGACCTCTAAAGGTTCATTTATTGAGCATTAAGGTAGTTTACTCATTAAGCAACCATTTAAACCTACCTAACTCATCATTGACAATAATACATATTTCAAACAATATGTCACTTGTTCCTAGATAGAGGTCACATTTAGAACACAATTGCTTGTAGAGCAAACAAAGAAACAAAGAATGAAGGATACAAAAATTTGTGAGGAGAATGTACTAAATCTACCCACCTACAGTGGAAACACCCAAAACCATCCAAATAAGGAATTCAGCATAGTTGGAGGCAGCGTTTTCTTATAATGATATTTTTCTAGTATTAGTGAGTAAAAATCATGAATATTTTTAAAAATAGATTTTTCGGATACAGTATGTAATTTCTACAAATTTTCAAAGTATTGGCTCCCTAGACTTGTGGAACCGTCTTGTAGGTACCCCCAAAACTAAACCCTGTGAAAATCAGTACTCAACCAACCAAATTTCCCTACGTGTCCTTTAGTTGTGTCAACAAATTACAATCATATACATGTGGTGAACACATTAAAAGAAGTCTACTAACGCATTTGGGTGAATCTACAATCCACTGTTCCTAAATCTACAATCCACTGCAAGAAACAGGTGCAGGAATGGGTGTTTTGCCCTTAACTTCCATTTTCAACCTAAAGACCATATTCAACCTATAGAATACACACATGGCACTACAAAAGAAGGGCAGAGTTGATAATTCTACAAGTCCATTGAAATTTACTCTGTACTTTCCTTGGTTCATAGAAACAACCAAGTAAAAGCAAAAAATATTTACAACATTGTAGAGTTACAGAAGATTATAATTTCTTGGTTGCTGCCTAAAATACTTGAAGGGCTGGCTAAACAACTTTGGAATAGGAATTTGTTTTCTGTTTTGTACAGGACAGCACACATCTTCAGCTCATCTTAGGTGGCAAAAGCAATGCAAAAAAGATAGGCACTTCCTTTATAACAAATACAGTGAAAGAACAAGTTTTCACAATTGCTAATGTAATATGTTCACAGATCATAAAGAGGAAGAT
This sequence comes from Thuidium tamariscinum, assembly GCA_947034885.2. NCBI lineage: Eukaryota > Viridiplantae > Streptophyta > Bryopsida > Hypnales > Thuidiaceae > Thuidium > Thuidium tamariscinum. The sequence goes on from OX344757.2 coordinate 16,224,945, forward strand.
ACAAGCTATAAGCTCTACAATGAGGAACTCAAACATCTGAAGGATGACTAAAAGCTGACATAATTGAAAGCCATGAAGCCATCACAACAACATTGGCTTGTCAAAAAGAAAGAAGAGATCTCAGAGCAAGCTCCAACATGATTGAAAAGAAAAAGAAAATTTATCAAGACAAACTCTTGAAATTCAACTGCCACCAAGATCACACAGTACTGTGGTAATGGAGACATTAATGGTGCACCCTGGTCAAAGGGAAGCTGTAAAATACAAACCTAAAGAACCCTCATTCAGTGCATTCGCACTGGACCATGGGAAATCCTGGTTCAAAACTACACTGATTGGTACACTAACCATTATGATTAAACTATGTGGGACCAAGAAATTTGATCACCCAGATGATGAAAGCAACAATTACCTGAGTATTCAAAGTTGCAACAAGCTTGGCTCCGTGACAACTACTGTACAATAGCACTCAAAAAGGTGACTGCAGCATCTAATCACCAAAAACCAAACCCTGGGACTACCCTAAGAGAAACCTAATCTGATGTCATTGATGGTAAAATTGTAACAAAGTGAGTTCCAGCCCTCCCCCTGCAAAATTAGCAAACATGTTAGCACATGACAATCATTAGATTCTAAACACCCTCTAATTCAGTGAGCAACCATTCAACTGCACTTTTCATTCTATTTAGTGTCGCAACCTACAGCAAGGCTATAAATTTTCACAGCATATTTTATTACCGGTTAATTTTGTAGAAGATTTTCAAACAATGACCACCGTATTACTAAAGCTATATGCCAATATTTACAAAGAAATATGTTTCCAGTAAAAAGCTAGCCTGAAGTAACTAGATTTAGGTTATAAGTAAAATAAACGGTGAGGCTATACATCAGAAACAGCCAAATGACAGCATCTCTCATAACAATGAAAGAGTGACTTACCCTGAACTTGCACGTAAACGACCAACTTTCTGGCCGTGGGCATCAGATGTATGGATAAGCTTTTCTGACCAATACGCAAAGCTTCCATTACAAGCACTCAAAGTACTTGCGCCTGGATTGCCGGAGAAATAACCCATGGTTGACTGCACACACCGAAAGCTCAAGAGGCGAAACCACTCACTATTAATTTCATGGCGAAGCCGGGTGAAGGAGGTCGGATGCTATAGTTTCCCTCAGCAACAATAAAGCGCTACCTTCAAAACTACTGCTCAGAGCCCCGAAGTGGTGGTGATAGTAGCAGGCGTGAAATATTCTAAAGCTGTCTTCACGTGGCTCTGCAAGCAAAAAAATTCTAAAAATAATTAATCACAATATAATAGGCCCATCAACAGCAAATCAGAGGAGCAGTGTGCTTGACTGGATCTCAACAAGCCGTTCCCATTCCTTTCATCAACAGTGACAGTACTAATCAACAGTGCCACTATTCCTCTCCTCTCTAACATTATTATATCCAAAAGTGTCATTAACAATCTCATTTATGACACCATTTCACTTAACAAATGCAATACTCTTACTCTACAACTGCTCATACGACGATACTGTAGTGAAGAGAATTACTCAGGGTCCAAAATCTCTCAGATTCACTCGAATTATGTCAACACATTCGAAGGATGCTGCGTAAGTGAAAGGATTTATAGAAGACGAGGAAGCTTACTTTTACATCTAAACATGAATCGTCCACCATCTTTTGAAGCTGAGCTTCCACCCCTGTTTCCCGCAGCCTGACTACACGTGAGCTGATACCCTCTCCAATAGGATACAATAGGTTTATAATACACCAGACAGCTACAACTCTGAGCTGAGGGTTGCTCACGTCTTGCAGAAATCGAGTCAGCCAGGAAGTGTTACTTGTTGATTGAGAAGACAGGATCGATGTCATAACTGCTTCCTTATGGACCTCGCGTCCAGATAACACATTGTTGATTACGTAAAGAGCCTGAAAGTTCAATAAAAATTCAGTTCCCCACAATAGCTGAATCACACCTGATTTCAACTAGCGCACTGCTTAGCTAATACCCGAAACCTGAAAAGTTAAACTCTAATTCCATTAAGCTAATTGAAAGTTAACAAACCTATTGTGTGCACGAACCTAATGGGGAGATGGGCTTTCAAGTTAGCTAAATGCTGCTACTTGGTGCGAGCATATTTAGTACTTCAAACCATTGGTGTGGGCACAGCTAGTTTGCTTGTCAGCTAATTGGAAAATAAAGTTAACTAGTCGAAATGCATGTAAATTCACTGCATGATGTTCAGAAAGAGTTAGCACCGGTTTGCTGACTGACACAACTTGGGCAGTGCGGACATTTAGTAACTAACTCCGATTGCTACTTGGTTGGTGCGACGTTACTCAACAAAATTAACTCTGACAAGACGTAAAGCAAAGACACAACAATACCGCAAACCCGGTGCAATTTAACCTGCTTCATTCCTACGCCTTCATGGATTTGTAACGAGGATTGAACTCTATGATCAAAAACTTTACCCAAAACTGCATGGGATCGCACCTGCAAAGATATATCAGGACAGGAATTGGTGAGCTGCTCCTCTACAGCGTGAAACAACATGCTTCCGTCAGTAAAGATTTGGTCAACAGATTCTTGTTCTCCGTATACAAGATTCCGCACAAGGGTAATTGCTTGCTCCTGCACTTCCTCTTCAGAGTCTGCAAATAACAAGTCAAATCATTTCAATTAGACAAACTCAAGTTCAACCTTCAAGGTTACGAGAAATAACAACGAATCAAACTCCTTAATCAAACTCCATCCGGAGAAATCATCAGCTCGGGTGACGTTAAATCTATAGAATATTATCAATAGGGAGTGAGACCTGAACAAAAAGTGGGTGACATGAACCCCTGACTTACCTCGAATCAAGTCACACAAAGTAGGAACTGTTAACTCGGCCATCACTCGACGCTTCACAATGATGTCTGCCATAAAGAGTAAATTCTTCAAGGCTAAAACTGCATTCCGTCTGAGAGTATGATCCATAGATTGTGCCAGACTTATGAGCTGGGCTATACCATCAGTTTGCATGACTACCGATTTTTGAGAGGTGAAGTCGAGGACTATATTCCCTACAGCAGCCAAGGCTTCAGCCTGCATTTGAATAGCCATGGCAACAATATCAGTAACCTTTCAATACCCTCCCCAATTACATGCTTTCAAAACCAAATTGAGAACTGAATTTTGGATAACTTGTGATTAAAAACAAAATTATAAGAACTGTCACAACAATTGGACTCCAATTTCCGAAAGACCTCGAACAAAACATAGAGCTACCTGAACGGCTGGAGAAGAGTCATTCATTAATTGCAGTAGAGGTCGAAAAAACTGTTCACTTGTCAAGCTCGTGCGCAGGTTCTGCAGCAAACCAAGAGTCACCAATTTAGAATAAGTAACAATTACAATCAAAATTCATCCGTACACAAGTGCCTACTATCTGTAAGAAATTCCTGTGATGCTAGTGCTGCTCGACAATGGTAAAAATGAACTAGACATCAAAACTACAAGAAAAATGAAAACCTCATTAATTTCTACTAGATAGCTAATATCCAAAAATAGATGCCTTCGTATCTATAGGAGTTACTATAAGCCATTTAGAGAGCTTCAAGGAAGATACCAATGAAAAGAAGACATCATACCCTACCTTCTTAAACGCAAGAAATACGATCAAAAATTACAACTCGAATATTTTAGCTTCCAACGTGAACTTTCTTATTCTAGCTTTGGGCACCAAGGGGCTATTTCATCTTCAAGAGGGAACGATGATATACATGGGTACATACAACAACTTTTCTTGAAACAGGGGAAGCACAACCGACCTTAACTGAACGAGAGAGACTCCGAACACAAGCACATGCAGCCACCTTAACTCCTTCACAAGGATGGCGCAAAGCAGCAACGAGGGACCCTTGGACCTGCAAGCAACCATCATCGGTCAATACTGTGTCCATTCTGACAACTACCTATCAAAATAGCTGTTTGGCATCGATAGCCAAACATCAACCCATTGACCGTAGCCACTGAACAATCACTTTCTGTGGTCTACGACAAGGCGACGGTAGTTCACTACAAACACAGGATTGGAGGGTATTAAAATCAACAAAGCGTTAAAAAGGAGTAAACTGGAACAGAATTTGAGGCAGATAAACTAACACTGAAGAAACCCAAGAAGATGACTAACCAAAGGGCGGAGCAGCAATGGTGCAGCCAAAGCCAACGAGGTGTTTAAACTTTTCCAGTCCTATCACCACCCAGCCCCACCTTAATTAGTCCTAAACCCTTGGTTACTATCACCTACTCCTGGTTATTTCCTGGGATGCCACTCATCCCATTAAAATGATGGCCCAAAGGCGCTTAGCTTCAGAGTTCTCAAGGAATCTGGTGTAGTAGCCTCATCACTACACACATGAAGATCCTATTTAACTTACAATTAAGTCAAATAGAGATACCAAGCAGGTGGAGCTAGAGGTATATCATAGGACTACGTCACTATGGGATTCATCAAGAAAGCATAAGCGGAGTAATCGCAAACAAGGGTTTCAGTAAAAATAGACTGTTTCAGGAACTTTTAGACAGCACCGTAAATAGAACCGTCTCTATGCTACATGAGGAAGCCTCCAAATGGTCACTATGGAAGTCTCTCTATAACAAATAGGCGGCCACCACATGATCACTGTGAACAATGAAAGATCTCTTCATAAAGAATATTCTCTTCATGACCCTGTCTAAACGTTCCTGAACCTGTCTATTTTTACTGAGAACCCTGTTCGCAATGAACCCTAGTCGGCGAAGCCCAATACAGTATTAAAAGATTACCCCATTCTAAAATTCCAGCAGATAAATGAATACAAACCTGCATCTCAAGAAGTTGCCGCCTGCTCTCCTCCAATTTAGAACAGAGCTCACTAAGTCCCCAGAGCACTCCCTCCAGCTGTTTTGAAGAAACTTCCTCTCGAAGCAGGAAATCAGCTAAAATTTGAACTGCATCTCGTTCAGCTGCAGCTTTCTGCAGCTCTTCGTTATTTGCGACCAAATCAGCTAACACACCTGATGCAAGTACTCCGAAGTTAAAATAATACAAATAATATCATCTTACATCAAATTCTGATACAGAAACTGCAAAACTTACGTTCAGATGAATTCTGTAGGTCAACGAACAGCAGGCCAAGAGCATATACAAGGCCTCTACTCAACAACAATGTAACTCATGCTTAATCCTCAGTGCCCAAATGGCTAAAAGTTTCTGTTTCCAAACCGATAGGAGTTGAAATAAGTAAATTACGAAGCTTCAAGAAAGGAAACAAACGCACCAATAGAAAGAAGAAATCTAATTCTGTAATTATGAACGATAAATTGCGTATTGAAGGCTACAATAATCGACTGAGGACCAAGTGTAGATATTGTGTTATTATGATGGGCACGTAGGGGTTAAGGTGTTGTCTTAATCTAGAGCTCCCAAAGTTGATTCAATTGTACTAATAACTAGAAAGATAGTGAAGTAAACTATCTACTAGGCTTGTAAGAACGTTACATACCTGGAGCATCTTCACCAACTTGACCGGGCTCATCAAGCAAACGCATCAGGATGTTCAACATGCTGGCTCGAACATCAGCCTCTTGAACGTATCCAGTCGGGCAAGCTTTTCCAATGTTGGCCAGACACATGCACGCCAGCAGTCTTGTCAAAGGAGACTTATCAGTAGTAAACCTTATAATCGAAGCCAAAGCCTCTCCATTCTCCATCTTGATCACTGTTTCCGACAACAGCTTGTTGTTTTTGGTCAACGCTGCTAAGGCATCGAGAGAGGCTTCTCGAATCTTAGTCGACCCTGATAAGAGGCTAACCAAGCTCTGCAGACCCCCAGCATTCGCAAGAGAAAGCTGCTGCTCCTTGGTTTCACAACACCTAGCCAGCACACGAGCTGCCACTTCGGATACACTCTCGTTATCGTGATTCAGAAGCTCAAGTAGAAGCTCCATACGATGCCCTTGGAACATGTCGCTCTTGGGTGCCAAAGGTGAGTGAAAAATCATCTTCAATGAACGTGCACATGCTTCCACAACCTGAATAGCACAGCAAATTGTTACAACAGAAAATTTACTCATACATAAGGTAGAAAATACAAACCTGTTTCAGACTTGATCCCATTAACTGACCCTTTTAAGGGATAGGAATGCATCTCTTTCATTACACTTGGTTGACCTTCACTCAGCACGTTAAATGTAAGCACGACATGGCAAAATATGTATGACCACTGATCTTCAAATGCAAAGGGGGCTGTCTACTGTCCCTTCAATGGTGGTCAACATGATTTTCCCACTTTGAGCTATTGCAAAGGAAATCATCATACATTGAGCGAGTGGAAAAACGATCTCAAGAGAGTTTGGCTCTTGCAGTAATAACGTGATTCCTCTAGTGAGCTCGACTGAGTGGACTCCCAATAAAAGCACACTCATACATTTTAGTTAAAATGATGCTCTACTTACTGTCGTTCCTAACTGGTTCATCAAACTGCTCCTTGATAACTTACACAATGACATAAACCCTAAAAGTCCGACTGTATCAAAGATACAGTAGGAAGGTGCAAGGACTAGCAGGGTTCTTCACAACTTGCCAAATCGTGAACTCACAAAAGCACACACCTTGAATAAGACAAACCCCAAACCCTAAAATATGTGTTCATTCAGCACTCGTTAGAACACCATCAAGGGATCTCCTAATGTACCGTACAGTCAGCACTTCATAAACTCCAAGCAAATAGACCCTTTGCAGAGAAAAATACGACACCATCAAAATACAGTAGAAAAGATCAGCAACTAGCAGGTCTTCTTTACAACTTGCCAAAGCATGTCCTCACCAAGGCAGACATCCCGAATAAAACAAATACTAAAATGTGTTCATTGAGTACTTGGTAGAGTACCACAACAATAATGTCCTAAAGTTCTTCACAAGCAGCACTTTGAAAACTCGAAGCAAATGAAGCCCTAAAATACCAACGCCAAATACTACCACCCAATTACATGAATATGTACAGAGTTTAAGAGCGTTAACAACTGCGGAACTTGCCACAACCTGTCCTCACTCAAGCGCACCCTAAATAGGTCAAAAATCAAAACCCTAAAGATTCCATGCAGCACTCAGTGGAACAACCATCTACTACACTACTAACAGGGCGGGAATCTCCAGAAGAACTTTGAAAATCTCCAAGCATGTGGATCCCTAATATACGAAGACGATATACTACCACCGAAGTATATGACAAGTACAGAGGCTAAGAGCGTTGACATCACCACAACTCGCCACATCGTGTCCTCACTCAAGCACATCATGAATAATTCAACAAACAAACCCAAATAAGAGTTCACAGCACTAAACATCTGTTGCACTGCTAACAGGATGGGTATCTCCCGAAATACTTCGAAAACTCCGAAGCAAATAGACGAAAAAAATACGAAAGCCATACATTAGCTCCCAGTACATGGCATGTAGAGAGAGTGATTTGAAGACCATCGGCAAGAGTTCTCACCTTGGTATCTCCATTTTGCAGCATTTTGAGCAGGTGCGGCAAGACGCCACTGTCGAGCACCGCTCTGACGCCGGCGTCCGTCCCACACGCAAAGCTCCCGACGGCGGCCGCGGACTGCACCAGCAACGGCACCTCGGTGTCGCTAGCCAGAATCTCCACCACGCGCGGCACCGCCCCGAGCTTGATGTAAGACAGCTTCTTGGTCTTGTTGCCGATGATCTGATTCTTCACGTCGCGAATCGCTTTCAGCCTGGCCGTGTTGTCCAGCGAGCTCAGGCTCTCGACCAGATCCTCCGGCCGAGCCCATGTCGCAGACGCGGGCATTATGATCCCCCTCCTCGTTTTATTCTAACTGTGATGTCACAACAAATTTCAAAAAGGACCACACCTGCACCAATCGTCCTCTTCTTCACTTCTTCTCCTCTTCCATTTCCGGAAGCGTCACAACCTGAGCCGCTTTAACCTAAAGCGTCGCCACGAAAATCCCCCGCTCCTACAAAAAACCCCAAAACCAAACTTTTGAACACCAAAACCGATTCTCCGGATACGACTCCAGAAACAGAAACAGAAATCAATGCCGAAATCGTTTCAGGATTCGGGAACCGGAACTGGAACCGAAAACCGGACTTCAAACATCAACAACGATTCTCAGAATGAAAAGAACAAAAAATCGAAAAATCGAAAATCGAAAATCGAAATAGAGAAGGCGGCGGTTCACGAACCGAAACAGGAACTGAACTCCTAATACTCAGAGAAACGAATGCTGGTTTTCTAAAGCGAGGATGCTGATGGTAATGACATACTCGCAAGGGAAATTGAAAATGTGAATCCCAAACATCCACCAAGGTAATGTAAAAAAGCGGAAACAAAATTCTAAGGGAGGGAGATGAGTGTGAGGTCTTACACACTGTGACTGTGGAGAAGCAGATTGTCGAAGTAGCTATGGATTATGCTGCGAATCCGACCGCGACGGTGCCCTGAAAACAGGAGCTGCTAGTGGTGAGACAAGGGGAGAGGAGGGAGCTGCAGTGGGAAATAGGATGAATTTGGGATGAAAAATTGTCGTCATCTGTTATTCATCCAGTGCTGGCATTCCCCGCTGTCCTGTCGACTTATGCTACCCGCACGGTGGAGCCCTGTAACGACTTATGCTCCCAGAATCTCCACTTGAAATGAATGCTCTGGGTACATTTTGGAGTGAAATGTGACTGCGGAGTTATTATTGGGAATATTTGATTGGGATTAGGCCATTAGGGCTGTTTTGAGGTATGTATGAGTTGAATAAGTGTGCAACTGTGCACCAAATCACCAAAGTATTGGGGTAATTTATAATTCAAAAATTATGCAAATTTTTTAAGGAAATAATATAGCAGTAGGATTTTCTATTTGCAATGGATGAAATTCCTGAATTGGTACATTATGTAAATCATCTATTTGCAAATTTTTAGAAGCATTGGACACTTTTAGGATTTCTTGCAATTTCTTACAAAATTTAAAGATAATATAGTTTTATTGTAGATGGATGTATATATGCTTGAATGAATATATGTACTTTTATCCATATTTATATGTTCATCCATGCAAGGGGATGTAAATAGCTTCACTACTCTATTTGAGATTGATTTTTGTGTTACCTAAAAATAATGAAAAAAATAACGCTAATGCATATTTAAAATGTTTGCTAGAAATGGACATCCTATATACAGACTTTAGTAGGAGAATAACTAAAAAGTTTGATCATTGATAGTCCAATGATTGATTTTGGAAAGCCAATACAATTGATTCTCAAAGTAAGCATCTTCGTACAAAGAAGACAAATGTCATAAAGACATTTTGGTATCAATCTTATAATTATGAATTTATTATTGGAAGTATTCAATTGGAATTAGAATTCTTTTAGGTTTTGTTAGTGATTTGATTTTTAAAATGTACATCAAGCCACAATAAGCATCTTGCCCCTTGAAATGAATATCCTATGAAGAGATTTTAGAAGGTGAAAATATCAATCATTTACGAATGGTTGGCAATGTATATGAATAGTCTCTTCATTTGAAATCCAATGATTGACTTAAGGAAGTCAATACAAATGAAGGGTATCTTTGTAAAGGATAGACGAGTGTCTTGTATACATTGTATTAGAGAATTCAATTACAAAAATTACTATTTGAAAATAGTTAGTTAGAACTAGGATTATCTTTTGTATCAAGTAGAAGACTTGATTTTTTTTTCATTTTGAGATAGCAATATATAAAGCTATTGTTACTAGAGTCATAAGCCCCTTTACGTCTCTATATATAAATAAAACATAGAAGTTATATATGATAAATCGTTTATTCATCGAAATGTGTATGTAGTTATCTAAACATAGCTATACAATACAAATATTTGTAGCATTTTAGAGATTTCATCCATCATAGAAGGTAAAATAAATTGTCTAATATTCTCTTCAAAAATAGTTATATTGATTTAGTTACAAGGATTAAATAATGACCCCCCAAAAAATCCTTGTTTGTATATGAAGAATCCTTATTGAAAATGAATAGTGATTGGTGAAAATAACTTCAATAATTTTAGGATGATGGGTGGTATATGTATATATGAAGGATTTATCCATTGAGGGTTGATGATTAAATATAAAAAATCATTACAAGTGACATTTAAACTTTGTACGTTTACTTAAATGGCAATAATATATAGCATTAACTTCTTCTATTACAAAGTTATTATTGAAAATACACTTGAAACTAGGGCCCTTTTAAATTAAGTGAATGAATTTAGTATGGTATGAGTATCTAGGAATTCTCAATTTAAATGAATACCTTATATATATTTTAATATAAAATGTGATTTTATACATGTGTAATTTGAAAATGTTCTATTAGAGGTAAGGCTCATTGAATGATTTTAAGTAATTAAGCACATTTAGAAGTGTATACTATTACTTGTGTGACCAAAGTACATGAGATAATGTTTGTTTTTGTGATTTTAGTGTAGGTATTGCTATAATAAATGTAAATTCTAATTTTTAGTAATTTAGTATTATTGAATAGCATCTATCATCTTTCAACACATTTTTTACACAATTGCTTGGATGCAACTTTTGGCTCATGCTAGTAGTAAGTGATGTTTCAATGCTATATTGAGGAGTATAAATTACTTGGTATTCACACTTTCTATATACATTACATAGATTTTCTTGGGATGTAAACTTTGGCTAGACCAATCTTTTATAGCACCTTCCATAGTTATAGAGACCTATATTATAGATATATGTATGTTATAGGCACATTCAATGGTTATAAAGTATTTGTTTTAATCTAGGCTAAAGGTTTGTAGGCTTACATTTTGAGGCTCATGTGCTAGTGTCATTTGCACTTTCTACACACTACAAAGATTTCTTTAAAATGAAACCTTTGGCTTCAACCAATATCTTTTTCTTTTAATTATTCAATATGAACCATATTAAAAATAAAGTGTGTGCACTAATTGAGTGTGAATTTGAAATTTTTTTGCAAATGTATAGAATTTCTTTTTAAATCTGATAAAGCATTCATGTAATATAGAATTGCAAATTGCAAAAGGCCATATATCTAGAAGAAAGATTCTTCAAATTTTTGTTCCCATGACACTTAAAAATTGATTCAATTCTATCAATTGGCTCTACATAAGTGATAGAACTATGTCCAAATGACAACATAATTGACAAAATGGTGTCAATAGAATGTCTCAATCAACCCATCCTATATGACAAAGGAGTTGACAAAAAAATGTTTTCTTCTTGTCATCTAGGACACAATTTTACTTGTAGTGAATACACTGTTTGGGTTTTCATAGGATGTGTCGTTTAGCATTGGCACCTCTTCTTTCACCTCAAAATTTAGAGTATAAATATACTTTCCTTGCAAATCACTTCATCAAGTCTCATTTTCATATTTGAATAGGGATAGGCATTTTTTGGATGGGCTTCTTTTGGCTTACATCAAATGATGTGCACAAAGTAGGACATTTGAGGAACACATGTTTATTTGAAGAGCAATGTTTTTAGGTGGGAATTGAAGATGTGAAGGAAAATTCTACATGCAAAGTAGCATTGCCAAATTGGAATTTGGGACTTAGCCATTTCAACTACAAATGAGAACTTGTATCCTCAATTATGTGTAAGCCTACATGGATTTCATGAGAGAGCAACATCAATCCTCTAATCCATCATCCAAATTTCATTTGGATATGAAATTTGCATTGTGAATTAGAGGGATGATGTTGGTCTTTTATAAGATAGCATCTATATTGCACTTGTGAGAATTTTGACCCTCCTACTTTTATACAATTTGACTCAAGATAAAAAAATTGAAAATTTTCCATGATGATTTTGAAATGAGATTTGTTTTGTAAATACCATTGTGGATTGAACCATTTAAGAATCTATTTCACTACAACTCACAATTACATTCAACTTTTAATGCATTGTGATTGAATTAGCACATTTATAACTTTTATTGTTTTTTTGTCATTAGAACTTGTGAGTCAAGTTGTAGATTCTAAAAAACCAACAACAATTTTTTGTTGAAGAAACATCATGCTAGGCTAAATATGTAGAAATCACAAGAGACTAATGAGAAGATGATTTCATTTCTTCATAGACATACATATGAAAAATAAAAATCTTTTATTAGGTTAATAGGATATACACACTTGTAATCTTCATGAATCAAAAAGTAAAAATGACATTAAAACTTAGGTATTGATTATATAAGATGTATACAATTAGAATATAAAAGTCTAAGTGTTAGAATCAATGTTTGATATGCCTATGCTCAATTGCTTTTAACTAATAGTGACTATTGGTATTTTTCTCTTAATTGTGGGTTTGTGACTTATTGATAATGTGTTTCTATAATATAGCAATTTTGAGTGGATACTACAAGCTTTAATATTAATTTATTTCTTCTAACTTCTCATGTAACATGTTTAATGATACCATCTTGAATGGAAAGTGAAGATGTGTAACTTTATTTGAATAGTTTAACAAAGTGGTAATTGTATAAAATCCACCCTATTATATAAGGATAGTTGTCAAAATAATCTTTTTGTAACATAATATAAATATACAAACAATTTCCCCTTGTATTATTTTTCATTGTAATTCTTATGCAATTTCATTGCAAAAACTTGTAAATTTTCTATATTCTTACTTTTTCACTAAGAAACCTTTCTTTTCTTCATGATTAATTGTTCTAAACTTCACCTTTTATGAATTTTTCCATTACAATCATTGAATGCCATAGACTACATTTCACAAATTTATTAATTTGACAATTATGTAACTATCATGTATTGATATCTACAAACAATATTTATACAATAAAAAATATGATAATAATTCATCTTGACCTTTTAATCCTTAAAGTATTTTGAAGAGCAATGGAGCACCATTTGAAAGCTTAGAAACATCAAAAACATATGAAATGGTTTTTATCATAATTCAATGCAACCTATGAATATTTTTGTCTTGGTTTGTATAACGTAAAGATGCAAATTGTCTAATCTATTGAAAAAACAAAAGAAGATTTATGCATATATTATAGGCCATTACGTTGTTATATAATGGAAATTTTGGAATCTTTTATTAGTATTATATTGGACAAACTAATATAATTGAAATGTTGAAAAAAATATGATATAAAGAGACATAATTGCTTAATCTATTCATTGTGTCCTTATTAAAAGGTCACTCTTAGTATTATTGGGGAGAACAAATGTCACTTCAAAGGAAATGAATGTCATGTATCAAAAATATATAATATTTCACACAACAAAAGTTGCTATTCACATATGCAATCACCACAATCGCGCAATTGTGTATCATAGGATCTTTCTTCCAATGCAAAACAAATTTACTTTATTTTCTACTTGTTGTCTTCAACAATTTTACAAAATGGATGGTACAAAATTCTTATTGCAACAATGTTTTTGACTTATGTGCTTGCTTGGGTGTCAATGTGTACAAAAAATTAACATTGGATTAGAAACTTTTCTCTAGTATTACTTGGCACCTTATCTAAGTCAGTGTAAAAAACAAATAGCACCATTTTTGTATTCTAAGAGTACAATATTTTTTGAATAGTGCTTTTGACTATGACATAATATTTAAGTTGTAAATTGCACAAATGCCAATACTTTCTAAGTTTACAAAAAAAACTCAAACCATTTTAAACTTCTTTCCCCCATTTTAATATAATTTTCTATTCAAAACTCCACCTTCTATACTATAGTGTTAAATGTATTCATAACCCCAAGGGGTTAAAGAATGAGCATCCATAATTATCATTGTCCAAAATAAGACATCTACATTTGAACTAAAAACATCATTAAACCTTAGATATTGATGAAGTAAAAGTACACAATGAAAATATTAAAACCTAGGCTTGCCTAGTGGTCATTTGGACATAGCTATATACAGTACTTTGAAATTTCATATCTTATTTATATGGTATTTAAATAAAGCATACTTAAATATATAAATTTGTTTTTTCACTTGCCAATAATATCCAATTAAACTAATTTGTATTTTATGATCTATTATACCAAATTATACTCAATGTCATGACCCTTGTCAAAACTTTTGTTACAAAATCCATCACCACTTTCACAACTAAGAGAAGTATCATCCAATTATTTCATCCAATATAATTTGCAATAAAAATCTATAATGTGATGAACATTCCTATAATTTGTTACAGGAACACATTTCTCCTATTTCTTGCTATGTCCTTGCATATAGATTTGGCTAATAATATGTATGCTAAGTTGCAATTAGTACTGATTATGACTGTAGAGATTTGAACCCTTCATTGCATGAATAACCATGTAAGGTCAATAAATTTTTTTAACTTATTTGTATGCAGATAGTTAATTTGATTGCTAATTTTAACCTTTCAAAAACACTAAAAGCCCTATGGGCATTTTAAAAGTCAAAACTTGAAGTTTCACATAGTTCTTAATTTTAAATGTTTTAAAATCCAACTAAGAAAATATAACTCTAATGGTCTTCTTCTTTTCTATAGTATTTTTTTTTCCAAATTTTTTGTAACTATAATTTTTGTGAAACTTTGAAGATAACATCTTGAAAGTTTAAAATACACCACTTTTGAATTTTTTTTCTATGGAATTTCTCTTGGTGTGAGTCCAAGAAATACATTGATTATATATGATATTTGTAGCTATTATTTTAATTTATCTTTAAAATTTCATACAATTAAAAGCTTTCATGTAATTTAAAATATTTGTACAAGCAAATTTTTCATGAAAATTGTATATTAAAATTCAATTTGTTGTTTTGAATTATGAGAAAATGAGATTACATCTTAGACTTATATTAATACATTTGAAAAATATCAAAATTATAAAAATGTGTGTTTTGGTATAAACCCCTAATGAAGTTTGACTAAGCCTAGACATAAAATGTCCTTTAACTAAAGCTTTTAGAATTTTATAAGCAACATACTACCTCTATATCAAAATGATCTTCATGTTCAATAAAATGTTTTAGGTGAAATCTAAAAATAATATTATTGAATCCCCTTTGGCATTGTAAGCTAAATTTTGTGCACTCTTAGCATCCTAAGAACTTTTGCAATTCTAGAATATTGAAAAGTGGAATTCTGGAAGCATTTTCAAGGAGCACTATTAGGCACTTAAATTTTGAGTTTGAGGTTTTCATTTTGTGGGCAATTGGTATAGGCCTAAAACTATATGTAGACCTCTATTCCACCTCCCAAGTCTTCATGTCCTTTGATTGGGCAACGATCAAAGAGATGAAAAAAATGAAATAAAAAAGTGTTGATTGATCCTTTAGTCATTTCATTTGTCTTTTGATAGATAATTGTATGAACAAAGGAGGGATTATTGCTTATAGTTGTTTTGCTAGTCCTAGACAACAATTAAAATAAAATTTTACAAATTTACATGTCACAAAATGCAATAGAAAGATTATTTTGAGACAAGAAATTAAGGCCAATAAGAAGATAATTTGGAGATAGAAGGGATAGTTTTGAAGGTTAATTATTTGAAGATTTTATCTTGAATCAAAAAATATATAAATATTTGATTTTTGAGAGGTTTTCAATGGCACATATATACAATTAGTAGAAGAATGAAGTTTTCTAATTTTATTTTATTTTGAATTTAAAAAAACTATACATATCTATTTGCTTGAAAATAGTGTCATTGGAAACAACAATGCTAGTATGTGAACATGTGAGCCTTTAGCATATATATAAATAGATATCCTACATCCACTGAAGGTGTTTATAATATAAACTTCTATATTGTAAGTATCCATAATATAGTTGTACTATAATTATAGAAAGTTTTTATAATATAGACATGTGTATCATAGGTATATGGTCTTTTAAGTAGGCTTAGATTATAGCATCACTCCCAATGAAAACAATAAGTATTTTCAAGATTTTCATTGTTGAAACACTACTAGACAATCCTTCAAAATTAAGAGAAAATCAACACAAGTTTGTTGAAACTAAGAAAAAAGTTGTTTCTAGCATGAAAACAAAGTTTTTAGCAAATTGTCAAGAGTTTTCTCTTGGAAAGAGATCAAATAAGTTTTGTATTGGTCTTTAGTTATTGAGTTTCACCACATATTTAGGTGGGACATATTATATATAGGAAGAAGCTCGAAAATAGTTCAGGCACTATGAACCACCCCTACAAATTACCATGAACAATGTAGAGGTTCTAAAATGAAGCAGACTATGAAATTTGGCTAATTGCCCTTGTAAGTGTACACTTACAATTAGAGTAAGTGAAAGAACCTATATAAATGGCTGATAATTGATTGTGTCATAGTTATTAAAGAGGAAAAGCTAAAAGTGAGTTGCAATTACTGAACTCTATATGGGTTTAGAAGCTCATTGAAAGAGAATGTGGTTTGTATAATTATCAATGCACTAGAGAATTAAATTTCTTTTTACTTGTGCTGGATGCTTTGAAAGCTTAGTATGAACATTTTTCCCATCTTATTAGTTGTTTTTTGCAATCAATTGATCTTTTGGAGGACTTTGTCTCTTTTATTAAGTTACAAAACAAGAATAGTGGCCTACTAACTAAAATAAATTTGCTATAATTTCATTTTGATTCCAAAAATTCTAAAAGAATCACCAAATCATTGTCTTCTATTTTTCTTCTACTTAAGAAAAGGGCAAAAACAATTTGGATCCTCTAAGTTCCCCAAACAGGCTCGATTTCCCTTAAGTGAGTCCTTTATGAGCCTTCTACTTTAATTGTAGCTACTTATTTTATAGACTAAATTGTATATGATCATTCCATTTTCAGTTAGACAATACAACATTAGACATCTATAGAATCAATTGCCACAATATATTATGAAATTAAATAATATAATTGTAAAAATGGAATTTAGAGTAGTGTATATGAAATGTTTTGAATTCAATTAAGTTTTCACCCATTGATCTCTTCACTATTAATAATATTATCCAAACTTCTTCTTCTTTAAAAACTTTATTAACTCTACATTCAAGATTCCTACAAAGATGCCTATGGTTACTATCACCTAGGAATTGTCCATGTAGGTGATTGCAAGAAACACTTAAAGCCTTTTGTCACACATGAATTTTTGATTTTTTTTTGGCCATAACTTTTGTCTTTTAGCTTCAAATGATTCAAAATTTATAGAGAAGCTACTCATAACTATAATGTATCTATGATGAATTTTAGATATTTTTCAAAAATATTTTATTATTTTTAAATAGCCCCAAAAATTTCTCACAATACTTGATTTAGGAGTTTGAAGCACCGTTTATCTCTAAAAAAAAAATTTTGACCTAATATTTGGAGAAGATGGTCTCTTAGTAGATTCGTAGCTACTATTTAAAGTAGTTTTGAAAATACTAATTTTTATGTGTTGTAGAAGTCCACAAAGAGAGCTTCAGTATGCATTTTTCTCCAAAAGTATAAAACATTATTTTAGTTAGTTTTTTGGTCAAATCTCATCACCATTTTTTTTTCAAATGCTGCATTTTTATTTATTTTTTCTAAGGAAAATCCTATTTTTTACAAATAAATATCACAAGTTGTATTTTCTTCATTGGAATTCTATGAGAATTCTATGTCCAAAGTTTCGGTGAAGAAAATAGAACTTGAGAACTTTTAATTTGTAAAAAATAGGTTTTTTCTTAAAAAAAATACATAAAAATAAAAAATTTGAAAAAACTTTTTGGTGATGAGATTTGACCAAAAAACTCACCAAAATAATGTTTTATACTTTTGGAAAAAAATGCAAAATGAAGCTCTCTTTGTGAACTTCTACAGCATATAAAAATGAATATTTTTAGAATTACTTTGTACAATAGCTATACGTCAACTAAAAGACTATCCTCTCCAAATTTAAGGTCAAAATTCATTTTTTTGGAGATAAACGGTGCTACAAATCCCTAAATCAAGTACTGTGAGAAATTTTTGGGGCTATTTAAAAATAATAAAATAACTTTGAAAATCTCCAAAATTCATTATAGATACATTATAGCTATGAGTAGCTTCCCTATAAATTTTGAGTCATTTGGAGCTAAAACACAAAAGTTATGGCTAAAAAAAGAAATAAAAAATTAGGGTGTGACGAAATGCAACAAATAGTACAAAGTGTTTCTTGCAATCACCCATGCACTTATTTGTATAGCCTACTATTCCACAACTTCTACATTCCTATGTAGCTTGATATAGTTGTTAATTACAGTAGAGGTGTGATAAACTAGTCTCCTTCATCAGCTTCTCCAAGTCATTCTAAAGGTGCAAGTAAAAACAAAGTCCCTATATTTTGTAGTTCATTAATGTACACTTGTATAAGCTAATTTGGAGCCTCTAATTGCAAGTATGATTTTCTAATTGCAAGTATGATTTAAAAATTTGTAGATTTGATCATGCATTGAAAATTAAAAAATTTCACTGCTTATCAAAGGGATCAAGCAAAGAGTTGACATCAATGCGGCCTACAGTACCACATTTGAGATGCCCTTCTTCATTTTCTGCGAATGACAACTCCAACCACTTTGCAATGCACCTAATTTCAACACTCATGTCAAGAAATGTCTTCTACTAGCCTCCAAAAGAGAAGTAATTTGCAACCCACCTAGTACATGTTCTTTAGCATCTATAAATTCTCTATACATTGTTTAGCTACCTACAAGTGCTACGGTGAGGGTTGCTAGTAAGTGAACTTAAAAGTATAAGCCAATGAGCCTAGAAGACTATACACCTATAATATAAGAGTCTACATTATAATAACCTTTTGTGTTAATAATGCATATATGCTATAAATACCTATTATATAGGTGTTTATGTTATAAACACCTTCAATGGTTGCATTGTATTTACTTTTATATATATATATTCAAGGCTCACAAGCTCACAATTTCATACTCACATACTAGCATCGTTGCATTGCAATACTATCCTCTTAAAAAATGGCAATCAATTGTGACCATCCTTAAAAAATCTAGAGCCATTGATATTTTATTTAAACCCCCCCTCCCTTCTTGATCATTGTTGATCTAATTTAATATAGAATACAAATATAAATACGAATTTGAATGCAAATACAAAATATATGTATCAATACAAGAATCAAAAGTTGGATATGGATATGGGTACAAATACAAAATATCAATACAAATACAAATATGAAATATAATAGATGAATAAGGCTACATACACGGATACGGATTCAGTAATATATCCCTTATTGTTTGCATCTAAGGACTCTTGTGAAAATTACAAATAGGGGTGGGGGTAGTTTTTTAAATCAAACAATGTTGTTAATATCAAAATCAAACAAATTAATGTAAATGCACAATCCTTTCACTATTCATCCATAAATTTATTTAAAATGATGACATCAAAGTAATTTGAAGCTTTAAAAATTTAGAAAAAAACTCTAGACCGATTCCTATACAAGTAATGGTATTGATAGTCAGGTTGATAGTTTGAGTGTGGTTTGATGACTTTGATCCATTTATAAGTAGGCACTTAAATTCCTTTGACCTTTCCAAAAGAAATTGTTTTGAAGGTTAATTATTTGAAGCTTTTATTTTTATTGTAACAAATAAATATTTTTGAAAAATAATCAAAGGCAAATATTTACCATTAGTGGAAGAGTAAAGCTTTCCAATATTTTTGAATTTTGAAAGCTAAAACATTGTACTTATCTATTTGCTTTGAAAAGGGTTCCAATAGAAAGAGTAAAGTATTTTATAATTTTCATTGTTGAAAATTTAAATATGCAAGTATTGATTTCTACTCATCTAGTGTGAAAGCAAAGAAAAAAAGAATTGCATTTCAACAATTGCAAGATGGATTGTGTAATGAGTTTGATAGCTCTTTATATAAAGTGGAGGTTTTTTAAAGTATATTTTAGTATGTTAACACAATTTTTAGTTTTTAATATCACCTTCAATTTCTCTAAACTCTTAATATATGCAAATTTCTCAAAACACTATTGGAAGGAATAGCAAACTAAAAATAGGATTCATACATTTTTCTTTACTACAGTTTTACAATTTCTATGCAATTTCACACTCAAAAGTAGGATGCATACTAAATTAATGAGCAAGCTCTTTAAACATCTATATGGTTAAATTTTGGAAAAAAAAATTCCTTCATAAATTGAAGATTTAATGACAACTCCATACTGTTTTTCCATGGACTAAAGAATAAAGCCCAGTCTTTCAATTTGTGGAAAATGTTTATATGAAAAATGAATTACAACACATCTTATCCATCGACTGAACTTTTCATTCTTAGCTAGAAACCCAACTCGTGGCTTTGAAAATGTACTTGCTAGAAATTGTCAGGAATTGGCAATTCCAAATAGAAACTTACAATGAGGTTGAGTGATAAGGTGGGTACCCCCAAACCAACATTTTTTGCTTTGGTGCCTATTTACTATTATTAGTGTAGTTCAAATTTCAAATTTCCTTGTTGGCACTTGAAAAGAGGTTCTAATGCACCAAAGAACATGGCATTTTGATACAATATGCTAAAGTTGTAAAGGAACAAAGCATTAGATGTTTTTTCAGGGATAAGAAGATTGTTTCAAGCCCATTCCCAATGTTGGGAACAATCTGAATTAAAATATTATTATTATTATTATTAATTTCAAAATTTCAAAATTTCAAAATTTATTATTATTATTATAAATCTGACTTGGCAATCTCCTGGCCACGTTAGATTGTAGATACGGCAAAGTTCCTCAACGTTTCTATAGTTGGGAACTTGTAGTCTTCTAACTAGCAGAAAAAACATCTAATGTTTGGTTTTAAATAGTTTCTTCCACATAAGAATATGATAATTGATTTTGGAGATCTACAACATGCGAATTAAAGATTGCAGTTTATGGTTTGGGGTGCATTTGGGGTGCCTACCTTTATGCAAAGGGACAAACTTGCTTTGTTTCTATGGTATTATGAAAAGTAGTAAAATAACAAAGTAATGCATTTCAAGTTCATTGAAGTTAGGCTATAATTGTTTTGGCTATGCAATCTTCTTTAACTTCTATATTGGCATAATGAGTAAAATCATCTCAAAAAGACCCTTCATTTGTATGTAAAACAATTGCTATTGTTATGCATCTTTCCATGCACTTTTTATAGAGTTGCTTGGATACAACTTTTGGCTCATGCTATGTCCAAGTGTACACATTGTTGTGTACTCTTCACACCACATAGATTTGTTGGGAACATAACCTTTGGCTTCGACCAATATCTTTTCTCCTTTAGTTATTCAACACATCGTTTGGATGTTCATAGGATGTGTCGTTTAGCATTCACACCTCTTCTTTCACCTCAAAATTTGGAGTATAAATGCACTTCCTTGGCAAATCAATTCATCAAGTCTTGCTTTCATACTTGAATAGGGATGCACTTCTTTTGGCTTACATCAAAGGGTGTGCATCGAGCATCACATTTGTAGAACACATTTATTTGAAGAGCAATTGGACTCTAGATGGGAGTTAAGAATGTCAAGAAAATTCCACAGAGGAAGTAGCATTGACCAATTTGGAGTTGGAGGCATGGCCATCTCAAGTGCAAATGAGAACTTGTATCCTCAATCATGTGTAAGGCTTCATGGGTTTCATGAGAGCTCAACATCAATCCTCTAATCCGTCATACAAATTTCATTTGGAAATGAAATTGCATTGCGAATTAGGGGTTGGATGTTGATCTTTTATAAGATAGCATCCATGTTGCACTACTGAGAATTTTGATCCTCTTACTAGTTAAATACAATTTTACACAACATTCAAAAATTCAAAAATTGTCCATCACAAAGCATCATAATTTTGATATGAGATTTGTTTTGTAAATAGCTTACCATTGTGGATTCATTGTGAACCGTCTGAGAGTCTGTTTCACTTAAGCTCACAGTTACATTCAACTTTTGTGATTGAATTTGCGCATTCAGTATAACTTTGATCGTTTTTGTCATTTTGGATCTACTCGGATTAAGCTTAGTCACACTGCAGACTCCAGAAACCAACAACACTGAATTTCTTGTTCAAGAAACATCAAGCCAAGCCGGGTATGTAGAAATTACGAAGAGACTCACGTCCAGATGATTTCATTGCTCGAACCCACATGACTCAGACATGGCAAGGTCGGCTGAAAGGGCGGGAACCACTAAATAAATGATGTGGCTACCAAGGTGAAAATTTCTAAAAATTTTCAGCTAGGAATGCATTTTGATATAAATGTTAAGTAGCCTAATATTCACAATTTAATCAAACACCCTGTCGTACTTAACAATTCCACGAAGCAAAAAACGCCATCAATCTGATATAATTACAAATTGTCTCGCAGATTTATTTCACATTTGGTACCACTTTGAATACTAGATTTGAGGTTTCACAGACAGCATTGAACTGCATTGTACAAATCGATCTACCTTGAAAACGCTGCCCCTCTTCACCAAATAAGTGTCGGACTTCCTGCATGTGTGGGTTGATAGATTTGAGGAGAGCAAATGAAAGGAAGATAACCAGCGGCTAATGTAAGACGAGTTCACACGCTCATTCTCCTTCAGTATTTTTAAGTTAATGTACACGATTCAACACCTCAAGCATATCAATTGAAAACTAATTAATACTGATTAATTACAGATAGATATTCCAAGGCTGGTGCGGTATTCTCGATCAACGTTTCCATCGACAATGACTGCGTCACTCCTTGGACCACATGACTGAGTCTTTCTCCAACGTCTTTTGGAATGCTGGTCGATTGATAAGACTTTCAGCCCATTTCTTGACATGCATGCGTTTTCCAAAGAGTTCACTCCTGAACTCCTTGAGTTTGTAGAGGTACGGGGTGTGAAACTCATCAGCGAGGGTGTATTCGTCACCAGCGATGTACTTGAACTTGGACTTCACAAAGTGCGCTTCATAAACGTCCAAAACTTTCGCCACTTTGGGCACACAGGAGTTTATGAGCTCTTCATTCAGTTTTCGATTCTCTGAGGCAGCCAAATACTTTTCCCGGAATATCGGCGCAACGGCGGGCATGAAGGTTTGGCCCTCGACTTCACACCACTGGTTGATTGCGGCCCTCTCTTTCCGGGTGTTGCCCAAGAGTGGAAACCCCCGGTGCTGGTGCTGGTACTTCTCTGCTAGGTACCTCGCAATGGCCCGAGACTCTGCCATCCCATCCACCCAATGATCGATTACACTGAAATTTTAGTTGGATGGGCTTGCTGTAACGGTTTTAAGGGTAGCAAAAACCGCCATAAAAACTGCCATTGTATGCGGCAGCCTAAAACTGGCCCTACTCTTTGAAAGCATTCACTAACTTAATTAGCACAAGGGTACATTAGGAGTTTTCAATGAACCAACATTAAGCATTTCAGAGTGAAGACGCTTGAAAATTAAGCTAGCACCTGCCATGCATGTCCAACTTCTAAGAAATCATAGAGCCCTAGTCTAGTTCAAGACTAGACTGAAAATTTATAAATCGTTGTTGACTAGATGTAGCTGAGCCCTATTCATCTTCCAATGAAATTTGAATTGAGAACTATTTTGAGCCTGTGTGCAACCCCTCTGATCGAATATCCAGAGAATATCCTGAATGTTTTTTTGTGCATTCTCCATTTTAAGTGTTGCAGAATTTATGAATTCATGATACACACATCTTGATCCCTTTATTTTGCATAAGTTATACACTCACAGCCCGACTCACAGGAGTCACAACTGCATTGGATAGATGCAAGATTCTAGGACAACACTGGGAGGAGCAGAGAGCTGGGGCTCTATAGCAGATCTTACCAAAGACGATGAGGTCACCATCTTCAAGACATGGCACCCGGCCAAGAGGCTGCAATAAGAGCGTACAAGAGAAACAAGTTGGATCAATTAACTCAGAAAATGAGCTCATTGTTTTAGCCTTCAATACAGCACAATATATTAATAGCCATTGGGTGTCAACAAATTCAAGGAAGAGACAACAAAGCTACTTAGTTTGAACAAACATCTAGCTTACATTCTTGGCCAGATAATCCGGCGTCGTTTGATCATTCTTGTCTAAGTCCACAAGCACCAGCTTCGCCTCCTTATCGACATCCACCTTTAAATTGATCAAGGTTTAGGCACATCAGAAAAAACCAATACCGTAACATACAACAGCAGTTTCTTGAATGAGCACCAAAAAAATTTCCTCCAGCACATGCTAGCGCAAGTTCACGATTCCATAACCCTCCTTATTCAATAACCCTCAAGTGTCACAGGCTCTCAAAGTACGCTTGAAAATCTACCTGAGTGGTCTTGAGTGACATTGAACTTATCAATTAACTTCAAAACATGAAAGTTTCAGTGATAACCAGTGGTAACCACTGCTGTAATCGTGTCAAAACATATATTTTGCAGCTATATCGGGTGCTAAATAGACTGAGAAATTAAAGATCAGGGGTAGTCAAAACGTACTGCCTCAGAATGTAAGTTGTGATTCATGCAGCTATTCATGTCGCTTTTTATGCATTTATGTGAAAGTTGGTAATTAACCTCGTACAATTTCTGATGATTACTTGTGCTCTCATTGACAATCTAAGCTCTTAGAATGAAATCATTGAAGTTTCCAACAGAAGCGTGCATGCCGTGTGGACCTCAGCGTCAAAGAGAGCCAAAACGGCGCGCATGCAATTCCCGGCATCAGGTGCGCCATAAACCTTCATCACCGTGGCTTCCCGTTGACTACACACAGCATACATGCATGCACGGACTGTAAGCTTTCACTTGGTGATATAAATATCACTGAGTGTGCAGTATTTGAACAGACCGCTGCTTATGCACAGATCAAAATTGCAATTATAGTTCGAGTGTCTGCACGTCGATCTGCAGTTGAATCACATCTTGTATAATTATGCAATAGAAAATAGAAGTTTGGTTTGTTATAAATTTATTATAACTAGTAGAATTGAACGGAGGCCTTTCAAACCAAAAACTACAACGTTAGAGCTTGGTACGTGTGCAAGGCCTCTTAAAGTTCCACTGAATGATGTATAAACCACTGCGAGTTAAGACTTTCATAAAACACTACCCTGTAGTAGTTTGTTTGCACTAGCTTGCTGTTAGAACTTGGTTAGAATCATCTAGACTGTGAAGAGTGATGCTATAGTGAATTTTAAGAACAAATTCAGGAACACCTTTCGACAAGATCTAAATGAAACAGAAGCATTCTTAGTTTATTCCAACCATAATTAATCTCGATCTCAAACGAATCGCTGGCGCGTACCCGCTCAACACGAAGGACTCAATTGAAACTCACAACCCCTCCAACTGGCCACTTAGTCCACTTCTTCCTTTCCTATTAGACCAAGATCATAGATTTTCCATTGAGGGAAACTGGAAGAAAGAGCCCATTACGTTCTCGGGAATTTATAATACAAAATATCCTTTCAATCGTATGTTAGCTAGTATTCATAACTAGTAAGGACCTTCATTCAAAAGCAACGCAACACATAATATATTCGGCAGATTTCACTGACAAATTAAAGGATCGAACTGGTGAAGGCGATCGATCAAGTCACCGCGCGGAATTAAAAGCAACTGATCGAGCTAGCTCTAGGACTTCAATTCGACTGAGCTTAATTCAATGCCAGGACGCTTAATTTGTATGGAACTAGAGGGCTAGCGAGCTCGTACCAGATTCCAAGGCACCGCGACATGTAAGCGATGCAGTTCAATACTAGCTCGGCAAACCTGGCCATCGATCATAAACAGCTCTAACTCGGCCCCAACGATCGGTCGATCCTCAGAAAGTTAATGAAGCTAAGTTACTGCAACTTCATGCACCAAATTTTACAAATTCTCAAGGTCCGCGAATATATTGAAATGCCTGAATAGAACTCCCGGCAAGGCGCGGCAATACGTACAAATGATCTGATCGATCTGACGGATGACTGCCACGAGCACTCGATCATTTATGTGCTCGTTCTCCGAGAGAACTGGAGATCGATAACGTTCAGTTCAAGTTTCCCAAGAATGAGGACCGTATTGGCGCAGACACTGTATTGCAGGTTCTCCTGCGTGGATAAGGTAGAGATTCTGGTAACCATATAGTGCATTATTGAGAGGCTCCATTTACGGACCCTGCATTTGAGAGCTCTCTGATTTGATATAACTTCGATTTAGTTTAGCGCAATTGATTGATTTTCACCTTGAAACAAAAGAAAGTCCTTTCTTTTAATGAGACTGAGGGGTTTGTAACGTATATTAGCAAGGTTTTGGAACATGAATTTGCAACGTCTCTGTGTATATGTAGCTAGACTGTGAGTCCATGAACACAACCGAAACGTTGATGGCAAATTTTATTAAGATGGTGGCATTCCTTATGCCACTTTTCACACCAGGTGGTCAAAACTGAAACTGACATCTAGGACTGGTATAGATTTTCACACATGTAGGACCCATATAGGTTTCAAAAATCTATGACAGTTTTAGATTTCAGACTGCACAGTCTGAACTCAAAAAAGGGTCGAAGTAACGGACTGTCACCATTGTGATGAAATTATTCGCCATGTTGCAAATTCAACGTTGCTAAAAAGGTTAAAATTAAAACGTTGCACCCACCCACCCCTTTTCTAGTAGTGAGAGATGTTGCAATTTAATTGAAAGATGGTGAATATTAATGTAATTTTCTAGATTGTTTCTAAAGGAAATATATTCAGCCCGGTTCAAGATTCACATGACTGGTGAAGGGAGACTACATATAGACTATATATATATCTACCGACGTACAGTTGCCCAAAGGAATCTCTGTTGAATTGATCCTTATCTTGAAGTAGTTGTTTTGGCGTCAAACATTTCCATTCAATTTTTAGAATCAGGAAGAGTGTACGCAATCCATTTCAGAATCATGTTGACGTTGCTTATCAGGATAAAGAAACGCGCGCGTATTATTTGCAGGGGAATATTCATTCCCCCACAGCACTTGGATTGCCTTCTACAGCTGAATCTTCATTTCGGATCTAAGCTTACGACACTGATTGCACTCGGAGGAGCTCAATTCCGAAGAGTTGAAGGGCACGTTGGAAATGTGTACAGACATCTTCGTCTTCTCATGATTGTGTCGGGATTATTATCGTCAGTTGAAAATGTACGTCACCCTTTTTGAGGACTGTTGTAGAATACTGTTACGAATTCTAAGTTATTCAGATCATCAATATATGTATGTGTGCTACTTGTATGTACGTATGCAAGGATTTTCCAATTTTTCATTACTTCACCAGAGCTATCGATCATTTGACAAGCTAAACTTGGAAGTGTAGAATTATAGGAAAATTGAAGTCTCCGGGGAAGGAAGTGCGGCGGGGGGATCGATGAACCTCGGCCTCAAAGAAGGGCAGTGTTGGCACCCAAGGAACTCCCAGTGAGCTCACCGCTTGGGTTTCGGCTTCGTAGCCATCCAGTACTTTCTCTTGCCTACACACAACTTAAGGTGGGTACACCTAAAATTGCACCTCACCTAAAAGTGCCATCTATAGTTGTTGTACATTTCTGAATTCTATTATGTACCTATTTGACTGTCCAAGCGCTTTTAGAAACAGACTTTGAACCTTAATAACTTTTGCATATTGTATCCAAATGCTGCATTTTTTTGGTGCATTGGAACATGCTTTCACTTGCCAAGAAGACTCTATATGAAAATTTGATCAGACCAATAATAGTTACTAGGCACGGTACCAAAAAGTGGCACTTTTAGGTGTACCCACCTTACATGGACTCTAAACTTTCATTTGGGAATATGGTGAGTCTTATTAAAATGCCGGTACTCCATATGCCAATTTTCAAACCTCGTAGTCTGAACTGAAGTCTGATACGGGGATAGATTTGCAGGCATGTAGGACTCATATAGATTTCAAATATCTATGATGATGGTAGATTTCAGATTGCACAGTTTGAAACATCTTGAATTGGTTCAAATTGCAGACATGTAGGACTCATACAGATTTCAAATATCTATGACGATGTTAGATTTCAGGCTGCGCAGGCTAAACTGTAAAAAGCGTCAAAGTAATGGAATTTTGCCACTATAATGAATTAAGCTAAGAGTATGAATATTGCTATTGATAGTACGTATAAGGTTGGTACCCCCCAAATTGTGACTTTTTGCTACTATACATAGCTACTAATATTGTATTGGTCAAAATTCTTATATTTTCTTATTGGCGAGTGAAAGGAGAAGACACTAAATCCATCTCCTAGAATGGATTGGGGGTAAAGCTTATGTTTTTTAGGAATTTTAATCTAAAAAAAACACTTATTTTGTGTCGTGTATGTTCTTAGGTATCTTGACCTCTCTTAGCTATTATAGGATCTTTGATTGCAAATATGTATTTAGAATTTGCAAAATTTTATCATATGTAAAAAATAAAAAATTTAGGCTTTTTTCCTTTGAGTAAATTTAGCTTGCTAATTCACTTCGAGGAATGGGTTGCTTCCAATGAAAGGAGGTTTGAATGGATTAGAGAAAGTGACATTTGGTTATTGCATGTAAAAGTCATGAGGAGTCAAGTTTTTTAGATAGATGTTCTAAAATCATTTTGTCAACATCCAAATATTGATTTTGGAGATGTATACATTGTGAAGATTGCATATGTTGTGTTGAAAATGGTTGAATTTATATTCAACCCTCTCTAATGCCACACTCTATAATTGCACAATTCTACAAAATTTGTTGGTATAGATTTGATTGAGAACATGATGCAAAAAATGAATTTAATTTTTTTTCTTGAAGGAGTGTCATACTGTCATTTGAGAGGATTGAATCATAAGAGGTTTTTTGGTCATGTTGGGGGACTGCAAGTTCCCAAACTACATGAACACGCTGAAACTTGTCCTAGCAAGTGATCTGATGTAGCAGAGAGATTGCCACATCAGATAATAATATTTAATTAGATATTTAATTACTATTTTTTGAAAAAAATATTTTTTTAATATTTTATTATTTTTTCAATATTTTAGTCAATATTTTAGTCAATATTTTTTTAATTATTTTTTAATCTGACCAATAGTAACTAGTTTATAGATTGGAGAGCAGGACTGAAACAGTCTCTCAATACCCTAAAAAAACCTCGTATAGTTCTTTGAAAGTAGGAGGTCTTGAAATGCAACAAGCTCTAGAAGTACATTTTGTACTCTCAAGTGTACAAATAGTCTACATTGATAAGGTGGCCCATTTTAGAGCCCACTGAAATGAACTTTTTGCAAGTTGAAAAATTTGTGATTAATTCCTTGAAGGTCAAAAAAATATGAAACAAATTGGATTAGATGTCAATTCCATTTTTCTTCCAATAAATATTTATTGAAAAATACTTCAAGGAGTTTTAGCTTCCCAAAAATGAAAATGAGGTTTTTAGGGGTCCATTTTAGGACCTCCTACGTTATGTTAGATTGGAGATAACCCTTCATGAATTTCTTGCTATGGAATGCCACGTATTGCCTTCTTTTCTTATGATATGAAAAACATGAAAAATGCAAATATTGTTTCTAATTTCTAAATGCCCAAGGCACCAAAAATTCTAATGTTTATTAAGTTTGAAGTTAAATAAAACCTAACCAAGTTTCTATTTTTAGTAGTTTCTATTTTTGAAAAGTTCTTTGTGAAGTCTAGTTTCAATGTCAAAAATACAATTTGGAAAATGAATGATAGTGATTTTTCTATTCGAGATTTTGTACAAGGGTACCCATTGAAATCTTGACTTTCCATAGTGTTGAGAGCTCTTGAAAATGAGCCTCAAATACACTAGATCTTGGAGAAAAAATCACATTCAAAATTCATTCACAAAAATTGTAGAGTAGCTTTTGAAAAGCCATAAATTGATTGGGTTAGGCCCTTTAACTTCATATTTTTTTGGTCACCAACTTTTTAGATTTGACTTGCAAAAAGAGGATAGAAAGACTTCACATCACTTTTGTTGTTTTAACACCCTCATGATCAAATATTATAATCTTTCACTCCGTAAGTGATATTGTTGTGTTTTCTTTTCCTATGCGATCTCTAACATGTCTAGTTTGAATTTGTATAGTTACATTTCAAAAAAAATTGATACAACTTATCAAAATGTTGGCATTTTGTTCAATTTAGAACAAATTCCAAGAAGCTCAAAGCAAGCTTGGGGCATTTAGAGGTTAAACAAATACATAAATTAATCAAAGAGTTTGAAAGTTATACCCCACCTTCAAGTTAAATTTTTTTGAAACATTAGAGTTATCCCAATAGTCGGCTTTAGTTTTACTTTTAGGTCCTCATAATTCAGTGAACTATCTTTACCCTTGAAATCATGAGAACCAACTTCAATCTTCAATCCAATTAATCGTGAACCCCTAAAGGACTGGTTTAAGTTTTGGGTAGCAACTATCAATAAGAGACACTATTTTAATAAATTGAACAAATATGAAATGAAAGAGTTTGATTTTTGAAATTCAACCAAAAAAAACCCTACGAAGTTGTAAAAAAATATACTGGACTCCCATATGAATGCGTTGATTTTATTAGAGAAATCTTGCCTGTGTATATTGAAAGATTATAACATTTGACATTAGTCAGATCTTATTTCAAAGATTCGTCTTACCCAAATTTCAGAAGTATTAATATCATGTTGCCTGAAGTTACCTGCCCCACCAAAGTCACAGATCATGCACATAGCTACAGAATCAGGTTTGGATGAGAACAGATTTGGATCGGATTTGAGCACATCCACCATCAACGTAACAGACGTGTCATTGCACAGTTTCAAAAGGCAAGCACAAAATCAGACAACCGGGTTGAAAAAGCATCTCTGCAAGCGAACAGAAGCACAGATTCAGGTACAAGACCGTGCTGTTTAAAAAAAGAATAGAAATAAGAAAGAATACATCAGTCGGTTATCAGCTCTTTGAACATGTTACATTTTGCTCGAGAATACAAGACCCTGTGCCGTTTTCTCCTTGAGCAACCATCTTCGGAACGTGCTAGCAGTGGCCTCCAACTCCTGCCCTTCCTTCACTAACGCAAATGGAGCTTTCAAACTATTCAAATGGGCCGAGACGCCATCCCGTGCACCCCAGTTCTCACCTGCAGTGGAAATAAATTGCATGAAATTCAGCCAAAACGGCTAGAGGAGAAAATTCCTGGCTAAGTTCATCAAAGGGAGCTTTGGAGGGCAATGAGCCCACTACTACAGAAATTGCTGCAAAGAAACGTCAAAATGAACACCAAATGTAGTTAAATTGCTACAACTTTATTGAGGAATCTGAAATATTCTGCCAAAAAAGGCTACGCAAAGTTTCAGCAGTTTTGATAGTTTAGAAAAAGCATCACGGAAAATCATGTCTCACCTGTTCTGAGCTGCCACTCCCATGCCAGCAATATCCTGATTTTCGGTGGCGGTTTCTGGCCTGATTTCACAGCTTGCCGAATTCCTGACAACCATGTCAGGAGGAGGATCTGTGCAGCTCCAGTGCCAGCAAACCGGACATCTAACGTCCAGCAATCGTCATTCCATTGACAGACGTTGCTACCAAACACTCCAAAGGTGACACTGAGCTCGGTCACTTTGAGAGCTCTCAATTTGTAATCAAATCTCCACAAAGCGTCAATCAGTGCATTATGGTAATTCCGCTCAGCTTCCATGTTGATACCCTCTCGTTCCATGGATTCGAACAGTGTTGATATCCTCTTCCACCAATCCACTCCAGCAGCAAGACTACTCTCACTTTCCTTGAACAAGTTGCACACGTCTGTCGAACAGCCAAGCCTTTGGAGCACTTCTACCAGCCGTTCTGAGTCCTGGCATTGTCCACACCGCCCAAGAGCTGAAAGTAAAGCCCCATGAATAGAGTAATGCGCATCAAACCCGGCAGTCTCCAGGTCTTGAGTAACGCCCCATAACCGCCCATCCACAGTTCCTTCTTTTGTTAGTGCTTCAATCATGGGCACATACGAGCTAATATTCGGTTTGGGACCTCGAGATTCACAGATCTCATACGTTTGCACTAATGAACCTATATCACCAGCCCGCATATAAAATCGAAGCAAGGCATTGTGCCCAGCTGTTCCGCAAATCAGATTCTCCTTTTTCATTTTGGCAATGACCTTCTCGCCTTTGGGGATCTGTCCACTTAAGCTGTATGCTTCAAGTAAAAAGGAGAAGGTTTGAGGACCCGGACGGACGTTGTTTGCCTTCATCCTCACAAACATGTTTTCAGCTTCTTGCCATTGCCCTTTCTTACCATGACCTGTACACAACATTCTTTGATAAGATAAGATTCCTCAGTTTTACAATTGAAAACATATAATTAGATTTCGGCACAGATCAATGAACAGTGAGTCAAGAAAAAGAAATCGGATTCTTATTGTTGATATCAAGTTATGTTTACAAAGGTGCCTCGCGTTAGGGTTACTTATTTCCTTCATCCAGACTTTGGTCAGCATGTTTGGATTCGGTTTCATTTGACAATGATAGCAAGCCTAGAAATGAAATGAATTGCCTGAAAGGTGAACAACAAGACTTTTCAAGATTTAATTCCTTCAGATTCATTCTTTATACTACAGTGGAAAGGGTGAAAACTGTAGAATATCATGTGGAGGAGAAGAGGAACTTGAAATGCGGCTAGAGTGTAATTGTACCAAGGACAAGCCAATTGTAGCAAGCTAATGGAGTGACAACGCCCTCAGCCTCTGCAGCCGTGACCAGCCTCTCCGCCTTCTCAATACATCGCATGTTGCAGCACGCTCTCAAGGCCGCGCTCATCAGCGATTCGTCAAACTTGCAGTTAGGATATTTCTCCGACTCGTTGTAAATTTTAAGGCATTCATCCACCAACCCCTTCTTTGCGTGGATGTCCATAAGAAGCCTAAAGGTGACCACGTTTGGCTGCATGCAATGGACATTACATCAAAGTATATCAATTCGTAAATAGAACACAGGGTACAACTAGCAGAAAAAAAATTGCTGGTAAAAGAACACCTCCATTTCGGAAGTGCAATCAGAAAATTACTCAAGTGAACTATGCGGATTATGGAAATCTTACATCCACGTTAGATGCTATCATGTCCGCAAACACTTGAAGGCCCTGCTGAACACTACCTCGACCAAACACAAGAATAAGAGAGTTGTAAGTTTCTAGAGTTGGCGCAAATCCTGCTTCCTTCATGTCCTCAACAATCTTCCACGCATCAGCGTAGTGCCCGCCCCTTCCAAACATGAAGAGCAGAGTGTTGTAGAATACCAAGTCAGATTTGTAATTATACTGTCTAAATAGCTCAAGGACTTCTTTCACCTGAAACGATGACAAGCAACGGTGTTAGGACTAGGTGAGGACACAAAATTTTACTCCATATAAAATGTTATATAGCACAATAGAGGAGACAAGATTTTGAGGGACAGGCAGGACAAACCCCATCATAATGGCTGGCTTTGCCGTATGCATTTACAAGTGAGTTGAACGTCAGCACATCGGGTTGCACTCCCGCCTTCTTCATTTCAGCAAACCAGTAGATGACGTCGTTAAGCCGGCCACCCTTTCCATAGACATCCAACAATGTGTTGTATGTAACTAAGTCCATTGCTAAGGAATTGTTCCCAAGTTCTTCAAAGCGGGCAATTTCGGCTCTAAGAGACTTAACGACAAGGTCAACTTCATAAAAGAGCCCTGCTTTGCCGTAGACACTCATAAGTGAGTTATAAACCATGAGATCTGCTTTGATTCCATATGTTTCCATATCGGCTAGAACCAAATCGATTTTCTCCCACTCTCGGGCTTTTCCAAAGGCATTGATTAGGATGGAGCACGTCGTCAGATCTGGTATCACTCGGCTCTGCAAGACAAGGAATGTGAGTACGGACATGGAAACAAAAAATACTGGACATAAAAATTCGTCTTCAATTCAAAAGACGGCGATAGTACTGCCGATGTGCAACCGTCCTCCAACCGCACTAGTTATCGTTGCTAAGAATAAAAGACTTCGATTACCGATGTAGACTATTTCAAGAAGACAATACACATTGCAAAGTTCTCAAACCTTTCGCATGAGTGTCCAATAGCGGTCAACGTCTCGAATGCGGCCCACACGGTTGAGTGTATTCATAATTATATTGAATGTCACTGAAACTTGTTGCAGCCCCAGGTCCATCAGAAGCCTATGTGCGTCCAGCATCCCCCTTACATCACCTGCTCATGGAGATTACATGTCAGTAAAATAATTAACAGACTCAAGAAATTCAAGCTATAGTCAGACTTTATCATTATGCCTTGAATCACAGACAAAACCAAGAAAAGTTCAGAAGGATGCACCTAATTTGCCGTGAGCCGTCAAGATTAAATGACAAACGTTCCTGTCTGGGACACAGCTGCTAGAAAGCATTTGTTCGTACGTGTCAATAATTTCTTTATGCATTCCCTTACGACTGTACATGTTGATCATAAAGGTGTAAGTAGTAGTATCAGGGTCCACATTCTCGACTCTCATCTGCTCTCTAAGCTGAGCTGCCGTCTCCAGGCCTGTATATCATCACAACATAAATGCACATTGTAATAAGAAATCACAATTCGAGTTTGACCCAGACTAATATTAGCGCCAGCACGGTCACTAAAACAGGAAGAGAAGAAGTACAGTGAGTGACCTCTGATTGACCTGTTGCATCCATCAAGTAATACATTGTAAGCTGACACTGCAGGGCGAATGCCAGCGTCTCGCATTTTTTGTAGTACGTTGACACCTCTTTGTAAGCTTCCGCACTTCGTATAGCCAGACATTAGGATAACGTAATCATCGTGGCTTGGTGCCAAGTCACTTTTTAAAAATTCCTCAAAAACTGTTTCTGCAACGTTCATCCTTCGAGCATTCACCAAAACGTTGATTATAGTTCGATATACCAACTCGTCGGGATTATAATGCGGTATTGATTGCATCCATTGAAACACCTGAATACAGAAGCTGCATCAAATCTCGATGAAGATGCATAACCCAACGGTGAAGCGAACCAAAAACTTCTAGCAGAAACTCTAGCATAGTCAAGGTACAACTTGAAAGGGAAACATGCAAACCAACCTCATGTGACACTTCTCGTTCCAATTACTGGCAAAGACTTCTCAAGCTTCACAAGAATCATGAACGCCGTTAAGGGTAATGCAAAAATTTGCAAGGTGAAGTGTAGACCTGCAATGCAGTGAGCCACTCCTTCATGACTCCAAGCATATATACTACTTGATGAAGGTCTGACACAGTCACTTGCCCCACGAAACCGTTCATGGTGCTGATAACACTGACGTGGCTACGCAATCCTGATAATGCTTCCACGACCTGAACCCAGAATTCATCGGTAATGGAAGTCTGCAATTAGAGTGATAGAGCGCAAACGGTGCTACTCGAACGACAAATCCAGCAGTCGACCACTAAAGAACTAAGAACCACTTACATTCTTTTAGCAGTATTTGAATATATCAAGCCTGTATAGGGAATATTGTAGATTTGACTATGTTAAACATAAACATGCCGATATCTCGTTCGTCACAGCTTTTCGCGCAGAGATGTATATATATACTAATCTTCCATAGAATCTAGAATCTAGTCTTACTCTATAGCTACTAATCTTCTCTGCATCCAATCTTATCCTAAAGACTTCTCCTTCGTTGTCGTTAGTAATAGTTTTGCACAGATAGTGTTTCCCTGCTGTCTCATGCTAGAATGAGTCTAGGTAGAGTTCGGCATAATATGACGATATCAATAGACTTTCCCTCCCAGTATCATTTTTTTTCCTACTCATGCAATGTTCTTCAATGATTCTGGTCATACAAAATTTGGTTACATCAGTATTGTATCTTTGACAGTAAAACCAATCGAATCGATCGTTTTCAATACATGAATCCTTGTTCCTCCAGACATGAAGAAATCACACTAAGTCGTAAAGCATTCGAAAAAGGGTACGAACCTTCCGCACACTATCAGGTTGATCAGTCAAGCCGTGCAAATCATGAACAGTCCCAAGGTCTCGTCTCCACAGACTCCCTTTCGCAGTCAATGGTTTCGGAGGGCCACTGCGTATCAGGCTTGCTCCCCAAACTTGTACGCCATTCCCATTATCCGCTGTGTTCTCTTCTGATACTCCTCGCCCATTCTCGACTGATCCTTTCCTATACCCTGCCAAGACCTCCCGTGCCATATTAATTGTATTCTTTGTATTAAGGTCCTCTTGAGCCGTCTCTAAAGTGGTTGAAGAGATGGTTTCCTTTCGGTCATTCTCCAGTTTGCTTGCCATAAGAGCACGAGCTTCAAGTACTCTTTGAAGCGTGAGCTTGACATTTTCTCCCGTACGATTCTCGGGAAAATTATCCTCATTCGAATCTCCTAATCAGACACAATCCAAACATGAACATGATCAGATAAGACAGAGGATCCTATAGCTCACAAAGTGATCTCTCCAGTGAGCTCTACACTGATTTTTCAGTGAAAGCACATTCCTAAAATTGGTTGAAATGCTAGAAGTGACGCAAATTGTATCCACTGCTTACTTTAAAAAATAATAAACATACCAGAGAAAGGAGGAAAAATCTTGCTCTGTATAATAGAGAGGAATAAGGAAAGAAGACAAGATCACTTACTGGATGCATCTGGACTAGCAGAGGTGTCGACCTCTCTGGACCTCATGAGCTCTTCTTCTATGGCCTTGCCTTCACCCATTTTTTGTACATTCCGCGACACTGCTTTCCCGTTTAGATTCTTTGGACTGATTCTATCATCCTTGGGTGTTACTGCAGGCAGTGTATCATCCCAACTTGAATCTGTCAACACATCACATGTGAGTGTTCCAATTCAAAATCTAAGGTAGATGCCTCAATTCCAGCTAGATCCTGAAACCATACATCTATAATTATACTCAATGCTTATTCAAGTAGCGGACAATGAAAACTGTCACCAATGCTAAGATTCCATTCATAGAAAATGAGTACGTTTTAACCTTCCCATGCAAGGCTACTACGGAGCTTAGAACAAGCAGAGAATATAGTCTTTAAAAACACACCATAGTGTACTTTGAAAATTCATAACTAATTCAACACACCTCCAAAATGTACAAGACGACTTGCATAGACTTCCATTTCCTCTTACCAACACACAAAAAATTCAAAACCAATTCTCATTATGGGTCAGATTCTTCCGAGCACAGTTTATAGGAAGCAGGCAACTAGGGTTTCCGATAAACAGCAGCAACCATACCTGATGAAGTCGTTTCCAAAGACTCCACGGCGCGCGCCCTCGCAACCCTAACATTGGTTGCACCATCAGATTCACTAAAACACGTAAACCCCACTGCCTCCCGATTCTTCCCAATCCTCAAACGCGACCTGTAGCTTCCATTACTCGCACCCCTAAACCCTGCCAACTCTGTTCCCCAAAACCCTGATGGCGAGAATCGGCAATCCCCTTGCACAAGTGAGCTGGAATGGAAACAAGTGGACCCTGCCATGGTAACCTCTCCAGCTCTTTCAATTCACGCAAATCCCCATAACCCAATGCAAGTCTCCACAATCCATGTCCACAAACACGAAACCCGAGCTCAAGATGCACGCATTGCAGCTTCCGAATTCAACCCTAATTGAACCACAAATTCGTATTGCTACCGTTCGAATTCTCCTCTCATACCCGAAAACACAACCATTCCACTTCAAACGTTCGAAATTTCACCGTTATAAACTACACCACCATTACTTCAATCCAAGCTGCAGATTACGCTTCCTATCCACCGAATGTGGTGGCAAAAACCCCTAACACGACCATACCCACAAATTTGAAAGAGCAAAAACCCCTAACATGACCATACCCAAATTTGAAATAGCAAAACCCCCTACTAAGACCATACCCACTAAATTGAAGTGTGATATCAACAGAAGAGTCGCCCACTGCTGCACATTAGCGATGAGAAACAAGTGGCAATTGGAGTGGAGAGAATGCGAAAGTCAGATTTGGGATGCACACTTGCTCACTTGCTCGATCATCACTCTCACCCTGTTTGAATCTGGTCCACAGAATAAATTAGGAATTGTGACAGCGATTGTAACTATTGTCGAAGAAATGAAAGAAGGTCTAACTTAGTGCAACTGCGGAATTGCTTGTGAAATCTTTTCTTCACCACGAAGTTGTTTATGTTACATCAAATAAAACGGCGACGCAGCCTCGCAAATGCGCTTGAGGAACGAAACGCTATGATGTAGAGTATGAATCTCAGCCTGAATCTGTAATGAGTTAGCGGGTGTCGATGGCAGTGATGTCCCTGAACCGTGGCTAAATTTAGCAGAGGCTCTACTGCCCTGAATTAGGCCCATGAATTATTGTGTGGGGTTGCCAGATAATTGCTTAGGATAAATGATAAATGTGTCTAGAACTTAGAAATATTTCACCAGAAATGCCTAATTTTGGTGGAATAATTGTTAGGCATTATTGAAATTTCCAAGGATTGTTTGGTGTTTGGACAAAGGAAAGATCATCGTTGTCTCTTTGCAAGTAAAAAAAAGACTTCTTGAAATGGAAATAGTGCTCTTTGGCCACAAAATAGATACATATTCATTTTTGAAGTTCAATTAACCCCTAAAGGACCAAACAGCGTTTTTTGGAAACATAGCTTTTTTGGTCAGGCCAGTACTAGTAGAATATTGAGAATTTGGGTATGAAATTTTAATAGGAAGAGTGGTCGAGGAGTAGCTTTCAGACGCAACAATTCTCAATCCTTTCTAATTCATACCAAAAAAGTTATTTAAGGATAAGTACTTTTGTCTACTCAGAGGGCAGCACGGGCACCACAATTTACACTAAGGCTAAATTTCTGTAAGCTTGCCCTAAGGGCCAGGGGCAGAGTTCAAGGCAGGGGGTTTGAGTTCACTCAAGAATGGGTTCCCGTTGCTCTTTTTTCTGTGTCAGTCTTGAGCTTGTCCTCATTTATAACACTCTCAAATTTCGTCAGGGTAGCTACAGAGCATGGCCAAGTAGAACATAGGAAGTGCCAGTCTTCACCATGGGTTGAAGCAATAACGGCCAACTGAAAATGGGGCCCTACTGTCTTGTTTACAAACTCAATCTTGCCTACACCCTGGACTTATGAATGATAAATTACAAATGCAATATTTTGGGCTAAATTTTTGACAACAAAAATATGACAATTTCATATTCACTATACAACATTTTATTCCTCTTGATGTACTGCTTCAAAGCTGAAATCATGGCATAATTGTAACCAAGACTTGCTCATGGGAATTCAAGAAATTAGAAGTAGCAACATTCAATGAGATATGACCTAAACTAAATATAGCTTACACCTACAATTTTAGACATCAATTCTTCACCATGATCTCAGATTCACAGTGATCTCACAAATATCAATTTGGGACCATGATCTCAGATGCACAGTGATCTCACAATATTTTTTGACAGAACAAAATTCAATTTTGGCGACTCATTTCTAGCCTAACTAAACAAGATCAATTATATGGAAGAACTAAATCTGAAATTCAGCACATCATCCCACAAGCAAGAGCACAACTTCCAAAATATTTGGAATCAGAAAAACCTGTCTCACTCTCCTTGCCGCTTAGTCATTACTCCTACACAATGAAGACTCAATTCCACAAACACTTCCCCAGCATTCCACACAATTCACAATCCAATAGGCATTGTAACATGTCTCTAGATGCAAACATACCCGTGCAGATAACAATTCCTCAAGAACCAGTCGAGGTGGAGAGGCAATCTGTGTGTTCATCTAGAGGTGCAACAACAGTGGGGACAAAGATTCGGGAAGAGAGGCGGTCTGTGTCTGCATGGGCAGGTGCCATCGGAGTTGGGACGAAGGATCCAGATTCGGATCTCCAAAGTAGCGAGGGAGGAGCAAGAAAGCGAAAGCTCTCATGTCCAAGCTTCATCGATGGAGCAGGAGCAGTTGAAGAAGACCAGCGGCAGCAACACTTCGACAGCAGGGACGGGGAGTTAGGCAGGAGGGACGGCGGCTTCAGCAGGGACGGGGAGCGCGGCAGCAGGGACGGCGGGTTCAGTACCAGCGGCACCGACTTGAACTGCGGCGCTGGTGGAGGTCCGAGTCAAGCTCCCAACAGTGGCGCCGTAGGTGGATCGCACTTCTCTCAACGGCTGCAACTTCAGATCGATACAAGAGTTTCAACCTGCCAGTTAGGAAGAGAGTTCAGACTTATCGATTCTACCTTACAAGGTGCAATACAGGAGGACCGTGAATATGCAAGTTCGGTTGTAGATCAGCTTTTTGAACTTCTCGTTCAGTACGAAGGAGCATCATCTGCACAAGCATCTAAGGTGGTGGCTTTGGTAAATCCAAAGCACTTGCGTTCTCTACCAGTTCCACGAGGTACAACAAGGTGGCCTGCAAATCCTCTACCCGCAAACTATCGTCACCACTTCTATAGACAAGCAACGAGGTGCTTAGGGTGGTGTCAACGGTGCCAGTTTCACCCACTCATTCCTGCACTCGTCAAGGAACAAGTGTGGCCTGATTTCCCTACTACAAGCAATCAAACTTGCCACGAAGAAAATGCCGAGGAGAGCACGCTTCGAGAAAGGGAAATGGGTAAGACCATCAGACCATTGTGCTTATACTGTGTTTGCTTCAGTAATGAATCCAGAGCTTTCAAAAACAAATGAAGAAGATGACTGACCTCACCTTGCTTTTGTTGGCAGCTAGCAAAGGAGGACCTTCCTCCACGGCGGAGTGACCGACTCCAGCCAACATGTCCGGAAATTGGGCAAACTGTAGGCGACGTCTCACCTGTCGATACAAACTCCTCCAGTAGTAGTGATGCACCACAAGATCCTTGTCCTACGGAAGTCCCCACAGACATGCCTATTGGTGAACTAGATCTTGACTTGGTGGAAAGCCAAGAACAACAAGATGGGTGGGCGCAACCACGACCATCATCTTGCGAGGGTGATTCTTCCGAATCAGAAGAAGATGAACGTGATTACTATATGGGAGCAGCAAGTTGGCCTCCAGAGCTTCTGCACAGCCAAGCTTCCTTCACTCAGAGACACCGAGAGGCGAGGAAGTTGCGGCCGAAGAGGAACAGTGGTGCTCAGGTTACAAGCCAGGGAG
Source organism: Thuidium tamariscinum (assembly GCA_947034885.2). Taxonomy (NCBI): domain Eukaryota; kingdom Viridiplantae; phylum Streptophyta; class Bryopsida; order Hypnales; family Thuidiaceae; genus Thuidium; species Thuidium tamariscinum. Next base: position 16,266,130 of record OX344757.2, read on the forward strand.
CTCCTTCCGAAAATCCGATCAGCGCTCCTTCCGAAAATCCGATCGACGCTGGACTTTCTGACCGTTGCGGGAGACGGCAGCCCGCGTCTGCATGGGGTGGAGGCAACGTGGGGAATCCAATGGTCCAGCCGTTCCCGCGTGGCAGGCCGTTCCCGCGTGGCATGGAGGGAGGACCGGTTGACTTCCCAGATTTGAATGTGGAGCGCTTCAGTGGGCAGAACCAACAGCAGGCGGAAGATAACTTTCAACAAGGCCAGGAAGGGGTTGTTGCCGGGGACGGCAGTTTAGGATTATCCAATAGGTTAGTGAACTAGAACCCACCCTGTATTGTTGGGCATTTTTTGAGTAGTTAGCTAGCATTTCGAAGTTAGCTAGCATTTCGAAGTTAGCTAGCATTTCGAAGTTAGCTAGCATTTTGAATTTTTTACCTTTTTTTGGAAAGCCTTTTGGAAGGATATAATAAAGACTACCATTTTCAACAAGTATGTGGAGAATTTGAAAACATTTAGAAAAAAAATTTCATAGATCAATATGTATAGATGTTCTTCACCTATTTATATTTTTGATGTAAAAATGAATTTTCTACCTTTTTTTGGAAAGCCTTTTGGAAGGATATAATAAAGACTACCATTTTCAACAAGTATGTGGAGAATTTGAAAACATTTAGAAAAAAAATTTCATAGATCAATATGTATAGATGTTCTTCACCTATTTATATTTTTGATGTAAAAATGAATTTTCTACCTTTTTTTGGAAAGCCTTTTGGAAGGATATAATAAAGACTACCATTTTCAACAAGTATGTGGAGAATTTGAAAACATTTAGAAAAAAAAATTCATAGATCAATATGTATAGATGTTCTTCACCTATTTATATTTTTGATGTAAAAATGAATTTTCTACCTTTTTTTGGAAAGCCTTTTGGAAGGATATAATAAAGACTACCATTTTCAACAAGTATGTGGAGAATTTGAAAACATTTAGAAAAAAAATTCATAGATCAGTATGTATAGATGTTCTTCATATATTTATATTTTTTTGGAAAGCCTATTGAGATCAAATGAAGAATATATTGAAGAGGTCAAATTATAATGAATAGAACTTCAATCAATCAAAAATCTAATAAATTATAAGACGTGGAAAACATAAGATTGTCAATTCATCCAACCCCTAAAGTTCATGAAGCTTCTAAGTGTTGATCCTAGTGAACATGTACTTTTTGGTAACAAAAGAAATGAGACACTACAACGTCCTAGGAAGAAGTTATTTTGACATACAAACTTCATTGTCCTCGGATCAAAATAGGTCCAAATCCATGTTCTTTATACATTTATATTTAGTTGGTGTGATTATGAATCTTTCATTTTATTTTTTAGAACTATTAGAGTGAAAAAATAAATCTTTATGTAAAATTCCAATGAATGATATCTCAATCAATGAACAATTGCAATTCATGGAGTTTTTATAAAGATGTAAATCCTTCCTATAGATAGGAATTTTACACTACAAATTTTTATTTGCAACCTTGCAATTTCAATGTTTACATAATGATAGCTCTACATTGAGTCAAATCCTAGTGAAAAAGCATATATAATTACAACACCTACTTTATTTCTCACTGTGAAAATGTCATCTTGTCATTCTAATGTCTCAATTTACCAATTGAGTTTTTTTTGTCGTCCACCATGTTATCAAAATGAAGTGAAATGTTATGAACTTGTTTTCTCAAAATTTGAAGATTTTTTGGTTGGATATGTCAAGAAACTTATGATGGTGGTTTTAGGCAGGACCACGTATTTGGTGTCCCCCCTTTTCAACCGGAGTGGAGAAATGAAGAGAGCTACAATTTTGATGAAGAAGGTCCTAGTTCCATACCTCATCATGCCAACTCTTCAAGGTTGCAATTCAGAGGGAGGGTTCCAGCAAGGAGTGCGCATGAAGGTGCTTCAATGTTGAATGATTTGCCTGACATTGACGATGCATATGATGGGGATGAAAGTGATGATGGAGGAGATCCGAATAATCCAGAGGGTGTGAAGCATAGGTTCCGTAATTCAACATAGTCACAATCCAATTTCACCTATGATCCAGAGCCGAGAACATTTGAAGGTGCACGGGGTCCTACAACATTTTTTCGCATGATGCCTACATTTATGCAATTGTTTACATTGTTTTGGCCAAACACTGTATTGCGGAAAATAGTAATAGAGACTAATCGTTATGCGACTACACCGGATGAGCATGGGAAAACAAGGGGGGGAGAAGGATGGTTGCCTATTACAATTCAAACTTTGAAGGCCTATTTGGCGGCTCGTATCTATATGGGATTGAAGAAGCAACCAAACATGAAGACATATTGGAGCAAAGAAGGCTCTTTTTTCCATTGTCCTCGGATTTCCAAAATTTTATCTAGGTTGAGGTTCACAGAGATCACAAGATGCCTTCATGTCACGAATCCTTCAAACTATGTTGGGCAAAGAGATATGCCCGGTTATGACAAGATGGGGCAAGTGCGGTGGCTTGCAAATGGAATTAGGGATAGTTTCAAGCACGAGTGGTCTTTGGGGAAGTACCTTACAGTGGATGAGATGATGATACGGTACAAGGGTTCCTATTGCCCTGCTAGGCAATATATGCCTAAGAAGCCATTGAAATGGGGCATAAAGGTTTGGTGCTTGGCAGATTCAGTATCAAAATATGTGTACAATTTTGAAATCTATTGTGGGGCCAACCATGAAGGAGTACAGGAAATACCAGGTGTGGTTCATGGAGAAGCTAATGTGGCACACCACGTGGTGATGAGATTGTTGCACGGCGAAGGGGGAAAGGGACATGTTGTTGTCACAGACAACTATTTCTCTAGCATTGGATTATTTACGGAGTTGGCTACACAAGAAATTTATGCCACGGGGACAATGAGGTCTAATCGTGTAGGCCTACCAACCGAATTGAAAGTAGTTCAAAACTGGAGGAATTCACCTCAAGGCACATTACAATGGAGAATGCATGAATCTCGTGGCATTGCATGCGTTATGTGGAAGGACAAACGCCCAGTGCTCCTCTTATCCACGAATGCATTGCCTATTGGCTTTCCATGTGTGCCTGTACCGACGGTTCCACGTAGAAATGGGGCAACAAGGGACCCAATCCAGACTTCTCCTATGCACCTTGAGTATACCACACACATGAGAGGGGTGGATGTGGCAGATCAACTTAGAGCCTCATACTCTTGCCAGACTAGGTCACACAAGTGGTGGCACCGAGTTTTCTACTTCCTTTTGGACACGACGGTGGTCAATATGTATGTCATCTATTTGGAGACCTTGCGTCAACGTCGTCATCCGAAGAAACCGATTACTCACTTGCAGTTCAAGGCCGACTTGTGTGATGCTCTCACACAAAATTGGCGTGGCCGAGGAACTGATGTGGATGAAGAAGAAGACCTACTCCCGCACATGCCAACTTCTAGTCGTTTGAGGCGTCCATGCCTACTGTGTGGGGACACAAAGTGTAGCTTCTACTGCCGTAGATGCAACCGCGTGTTCTTATGCTTGAACCGTGGATGTTTTGAAGAGTATCACTATGGGCCCCGGAATGCAATACGGAACTACCGCCCACGAAGACCATAAGGTGATTTGCTATGTTGTAGACTTAGTTCCTCACCTTCTCTATTTTTTCCCCTACCCTTCTCTAAGTTTGTTTTGGGCCCTAAGAAATCTATTGCCTTCCCATTTTTTTTTGTTATGTTGTAGAGTCATTTCCTCACCTTCTCTATAATTTCCCTACCCCTCTCTAAGTTGTTTTGATACTTTTTCTAAATCTATTGCATTCCCATTTTTTTTGGCTATGTTGGAGAGTCATTTCCTCACCCTCTATGGATTTTTTTCCTATCCCTTCTACAAGTTTACTATAGAACTTTATATATGTGTTTTATGACATTTAAAATTAAAAAAAATCTTTTGTACTAGTAATGTTAATTTTTGGTGAAAGATTGTATGTCAAAATATTCCGTAAGACTTACTCAAATTTTATTCTGTAGGGATTCCAATCTAAGGACTGTAGGTGCTAAAATGAGTTCCTGGAGCATGATAGTCCCTGGAGCATGAGAGTCCCTGGAGCATGAAGAAGTTGGGCTGGCCTAAAGGAGTATGGCATGACCAGTGGGCAAGTGTTCCGCCCACTGGAACGGCATCCCCCCACACTCAGCCCTAAACCTACCCCCACTGGGCAAAAAGGTTGGTAAAAGGGCTGGCCAGCCCAGCTCCCCAGCCGGGGCCAGCTGTTGGCTGGTCAACCCTGGCAGGGCCAGCCGCTGGCAGGTTGGCGAGGCAGCTCCCCTGCCGAGCCAGCCAGCCCAACTCTCCTGGCCGGGGAAGCTCCCCTGCCGGGCCAGCCAGCCCAGCTCTCCTGGCTGGGGCAGCTCCCCTGCCGGGCCAGCCAACCCAGCTTTCCTGGCTGGGCCAGCTCCCCAGCCGGGCCAGCTTCCCTGCCGGGGGCCAGCCGCTGGCAGGTTGGCGACCCTGGCGGGGCAGCTGCTGCCTGCGGGAGTCCAACAGTAGGGCCAGGTTGGGGAGATAATAATTTTGAGTAGAAATATTTTTGTTGTCAGAATTAGTAAGAGTGGACTCACGATGTGCACTCTGAAGTCCAGCATTTGAGGGGTGCCCAAAGACCTGAAACAGACATAGAAGGCTGTGGCTAAATTTGTGATGCCAAATTTTGAGATTTTCAAATTGTGCATAGATAACAATCCCTAATGATGAAGTATGCATACATCATTGCCTCCACCGTTCAAATTTTTGATCCAAACTCTTTAGAAGTTCCAATTTGACAATGGAAAAAATGCTAGTGTATACTACTTTTTTGAAACCTATGCCTACAATCATGTTGTTTTTCTAATGTTCTAAGAATGTAATGACTTTCAAATTTTTTGAGCATGCTCCTAACTTGTATGGGCAATGCAATCTAAAGAGTTACAATGAAAATGGAATAGTATAGATGAGGAATTTGGCATTCTAAGTGCAGCTGCCCGGGATTTTTACAGTGAGAAAAAAATAAATTCCAACTTTGAACTATTAGATCTCACTCAATTCAAAGAATTAGCGGTTGAAAATTGGTAGGTGTCTTCACAATGAAGTCAAGTTCAAGATCTTACGGTTGGTGGTCCAAAAAAAATTGTTGATTCTTGTCCACTCTTCACATTCCACAAACACCCCTATTTTGACTACTTTTGCCAAAACCGCTCCCAAAACCTTTAGGGGTTAAGGAAAGCATCAAGAAATGGTAGTAAGACGTCAATACCTATATAATCCAAAGTAGATTACTCCATTTCCATTTGAAACCCAATTTCATCAATAGACAAATCCCATATAGCCATCTTTTTTTAGCCCCAATTCCATTAATTGTATAAGAATTGGGACTAAATTAAAGAATTTTATAATAAAATCACAATAGAAGGTTATTCAACCCTCTAAAAAACTGTTTCGAGGCTATTCCCCAAAACTATTCTTTGCACACTAAATGAACTTCTATTGGTTTGATTTTCTAAATTTTAAGAAAAAAAATCAGTTTTTTTTTCATAAATTTCAGAATGTATTAAACAACTGAAAATTGAATTAACAAAATAAATAAATAATTCATTCATTTAATAATTCATTCATTTGAAGGCTTATAATCTTTATACTATTCAAAAGTTACACCCAAAAACATCCTAAGGAAGTTTTTTATTTTCAAGTGTAGGCATATTGAGTATTTAATTATGGTACAATTTCTAGCTTAGTTAGCTTCTACTAGGCATGACTTTGATCATGGTGGAGTGTGTGTGTAGATTGAGATTTTGCTGAATGCAAGCTGCATTTGTGTTAGCGTTTCTATCAGGTATGTTTCATCATTACATTATGCAATCGTTGATTCCAAAACTTACAAACAAACAAACAAACATCCAAACAAACAGCGTATCTTCATAGGGGGATACAATTGTTAATTTAGATATAACTTGTAGTAGCAGTTGTGAGTTATGATCTAAGTAGTTTATTGTGGCTATAATTGGAGGTATTGTTTGTAAGTATTGTTTAGTAAGCAATCATGGAATCTCTTCTCAAAAGAAAATTTGAGATTCATTTTCATTTCCATTTTTAATATTTTTGGGCACTTTCTTGGAAAACATAGATGAAACTATTAGACATGAATCATTTCAAATAAAATATGGGAATTACAAGAAATTTTCAAAATTGAATTTCCATGTCAGATATTGGAAAGTCCACCTCACCCTAAACCAATCAGAAGATGACATGTCCCACTTTTTTACCACCACCATAGAAAAACCACCCTCCAAATCTAACCCTCCCCTTTGGCTCATTTCTGAGCCCTACGATCAAACGAGTAGCGCCACATCTGCAAAGCACACCAATTTGTGGAGGAGACCCCACCACCGTGGACGTGGAGAACGCGACCAACAGCACCTCCCATTCCCGTGTGGATAAGGAGTCGTCCCTATCACCGTCCCCTACCCACTCCCATCCCCGCGTCCGCCATAGCCAGGAACGAAGCTCCGCAACAAACTTGGCGACCACCAGCATTGCCGAATCCCTCACAGACTCCCATATTGCTGAATTGGGTTACAACCGTTCCCAATTTTTCTCATTACTGCTTGGAATTTATTAGCACCGATGGCGGTCCTGGGGACGCAGGGCTTGTCGCTCCTGAGCTCGCATCCGCAAACGCTGCGGGCGCCATCTTCATCTTCTTCACGCGTATCGTCCATTTCGAGCTTCTGTGGACTGCAAGTGAAGAAGGTCAAGCCGGAAGGATTTTGCCAATTGACGAAATGTGCGGGGACGAGAACGCCCGTGGTGGCGGAGACGACGGAGAATTTCGACGAGGAAGATGAAGTCGTGGTGAGCAGACGGGGTGTGTTGGCTGCGACGACGGCGTTGCCGTTTGCGGGATTGTTGGCGAACGAGAATGTGGCGCTGGCGGAAGAGACGATCTCCAGTTGGGAGCAAGTGACGCTTCCCGTGAATGCGGGGGTTGTGCTTCTGGATATGGCGTTTGTGCCGGAGCAGCCGAACAGAGGTTTGTTCCCCTTTCGCCGCTGAATTCTTGGTGCAATTGTGCTTCTGTTCGGGACCATTTTTGGTTCAATCTGGCTCAATTCTATGAAATTTACACCTAATGGGAGTTTACTTCATTTGGAGTATGGAATGTTTTCACTTGTTGCGTGACATGATGAGAAATTTCACATTATAAAGTTGTGAATTCATGATATTGTCGTTTCGATATTTATTCTTGGGAAGAGTCTCTCGTAGGTTTGATAGAGACAAGGAAAATACGATGAAATGCAGAAAAGGCTCCTCCGAGATTTCATGCATTGTTTCCGTTACGTAATGCGGCCTTACTTTCTTGTTCATAGAGTTGGATTTTCAGCTAGGGATTAAGGTTGGAGACCCTATTTGCGCCACTGTGTGTCATCAGGAGCACTAGGGTACATTTGGAAGCTAAAAATGTGCGGTTGGCTTTTGAATTGTGGCTCATGTAGGGTCTCCTAGCTTATATCACGAAGTGGTGTGAGGTTATTGTTTGTGCATTCATGAATAGGGCTGTTTGCAGCGACTCTGTTTGCGGGTTCGGATTTATTTGAATTCATGGCAGTGTCACCCTGAATCGCCCTTGAGCATAGTTTGGGTTATTAGAATGGTAAACTTTTGTATATCTTCTTGTTGGCGAATGCGAGAGGCTCAACTACATTAGCGGATGTGATTAGTGCATTTTCTGGTCGATTTTCTGATCGATTTAACCTAGAAAATTTGTTTCCTTCTTTCGGCAGGGTTCTTGTTAGGGACACGGCAGACGTTATTGGAAACCAAGGATGGAGGTCGTTCATGGGATGCACGCAGCATCCCATCTGCTGAAGATGAAGATTTTAATTACAGGTACAGAATAGAGTATTTTCATAGCATTTTATACGTTCCAGGGTTTGAGAATTTTTCCATTGAGTATTGAAGAGATTGAATGTGCTGGTGGACGAAGGCACATTTTGACGTTGTCTGAGGACTGTTGCAGGTTCAACAGCATCAGCTTTCAAGGTCAGGAGGGATGGATCATTGGTAAGCCAGCCATTCTTCTCCACACCAGTGATGGCGGCGAGAACTGGCAGCGCATTCCCTTGAGTATTCGTCTCCCTGGAAATCCTGTAATTCCTCACCCTACCTGTACTGTGACTATTTCAAGTTACTGTCGGTTCTCGATTTCCAATTTGTAGGTTCCAGTAGTAGTATACAAAATTGCTGTTGAATTACTGTCATTTCTAGACTCTAATATGTATATTCCAGTAAGAGTACCGGTATTCAGAATGTTGGCTCTGATGATTCAAAAGGTTGTTTACTTTTTTACTACAGGTCTGCCGTGCAGACATTTCTCCCTGGAAAAGCTGTGCAGTTTCAAGTCCATGGTTGGATGTGTTTCTCTGACTAAGGGTATGTGCAATGCAGGTTGTGATTAGGGGCACAGGGCCGCAGAGTGCAGAAATGGTGACCGACGAGGGTGCCATTTACGTCACCTCTAACAGAGGGTACAATTGGAAGGCTGCTGTGGAAGAAACTGTTTCAGCCACATTGAATAGGTAAGATACCGATAGATGGAGTGAGAGTTTCTCGACATGAGATTCATGATGTGCTTGCACTGTAGCATTGATTAGCCAGTGTGATATGAGATATGGATTTTTTCCATCAGTGGACAATGTTATATGGTATAGAAAGATTTTGAGAGTAGGGATAGAGTTGTAGTATTTTTGAGCCTTTACCCAAGAATGTTTGTTAAGAGTCCCTGTTCTGTCTGCAGAACTGTGTCAAGTGGAATCAGTGGAGCTAGTTACTACACCGGCACTCTTAACACGGTAAACCGATCACCAGCTGGTGATTACGTGGCTGTTGTGAGTCGTGGAAACTTTTTCCTGACTTGGGAGCCTGGACAGGTACCAACTCTGCATTGTATTCTATTTTGATTTTTATATATTTTAAAAACTCAATATGTATTACATTTGACCATTGGTACGTGGCATACTTAGTAGTTTACCTTTCCGTTGCCTTCACCTCTAGAGGACCACGAAGTACAAATTGGGTCTCATGTTTATTCGCAGTTTTTATTATGTCTTACGGAGGCTTGATTTTGTCCAATTTCTTGTTACCAACACATGCAATGTTCTTCCCTGATTCTGGTGACAGAAAATTCGTCTCCTGAGTTCCTTCTTTCCACAATAGGATCAGCCGAACTGATCATTTTTAAAACCTTGAATCTTTGGTCTTTTACGAATGTAGCACAAGGTAATTTGGAAAGGGTATGGCACCTCCGACATGCATTTAATTGTGAGTTTTATTGTCACTGTTGCAGCCTTACTGGCAACCACACAATCGTGCGGCTGCTCGCCGTATTCAGAATATGGGATGGAGAGCAGATGGTGGCTTGTGGTTGCTCGTTCGTGGTGGTGGACTCTTCCTCGGTCGAGGCATTGGTGTAAGCACATCTCACCTGATGCTATGAAGTTCGGGTTGATATGTAGGTCATTTAATGAAAGCAATTGAGCGTCATGCAATTGAGCAATGTCACTTCAAATAGATCAAGTTGGTGCTTCCTCATTTAATTTCTACCAGAAAACGAATCATCCTATTGTGTTTATACTTTCATCCGCACTAAACAAGGTTTATAACGGTAGACATGGAGAAATTATCTAGCCAAGAAGATCATTTGCGCTTCAGTGTTACATGCTCCTTCATGGTGGATACTTGTCTTCTATACCCCTTGACTGCACGAAGCTGGTGTATTTTCTTCAATTTACCTAAGTGTCAAATTTTTTTGAGTCTGACCATCGTAGAATATATTGCCTCCAGCTTAAGAGGATCCTTCATCCTTGTTGAATAATATTGCATTGGCAATCTATAATTCCAGATGTGTGTCAAGCGTCCTTCTAAGTCGTTGATGCTTTTACAGGTAACGGAGAATTTTGAAGAGCAGAAAATTCCCAGCAGAGGGTTTGGCATTTTGGACGTTGGTTATCGGTCAAAGGTAAATATCGTGGCCTTGTGTATCATTATATGTTGACTCTTAATTAGCAATTGCACACATCATGTTTCCCAATGTTGACCTGAATTCTTTCTTTTTTAAGACACCTTCAAAGAAGAAATCTCAGCATCCTTGACCTGCTACCTTTATCTCACTTGTACAATGGCTTCCTCTGCAGGATGAGGCCTGGGCTGCAGGAGGCAGTGGCATCCTCTTGAGGACCACAGATGGAGGAAAGTCATGGGCGCGGGACAGAGTTGCTGACCAAATCGCTGCCAACTTATACGCTGTAAAGTATGTCCTCTCCGTCTCCTACCCATTGTTTATTAGTATAGCCATAGATGTGAAGCAAGTTTCTTCAATTATTTTCTTAGTAATGTGGGTGGGAACAAGTTTAATACCGGTAGAGATGATGTGAGTTAATAAGTAATGATTGAGTTACGACACCACCTAATTTTTTTCTCATGTTAACTCATTTTAACCGAGTAGTTTTCAATTCGTAACCTCATTCTTAAACTTAGAAATTCCATTTGGAAGCTAACTGTTGATTATAGTGATTATAGTAACATTCGAAACATTGATTTTTATCGTTCAAAATGTAGAGTATGATTTCTATTGATTACCTTTCTTGAAGCTTCGTGCATGATTTATTCCAACTCTAGGTAAGGTAAGGATTTAGCCATTTCTGTGGGCAGTCAGAGGTTTATGTTGAAGTTTCATACTGAAAGAGCAAACTTTGGTGGTGTAGGTTCATTGACAACAAAGGTTTCGTGCTGGGCAATGACGGCGTACTTCTGCGGTATCTCGGCTGATCAATACGTGTATCTATTTAGAATTTTTGCCGGAACGAGCGAACTAAGTTAAGTGAAATTTAGCATTGAGCGCCGTTACTTCTTTTTTCCATTCTTTGTATCATGGTTGAATTTTGTTAATGCACTCAGGATACCAATTTATCACCGTAGTGGAGAGAAGTCTTTTAACCCTTAAAAGAGGTTGGTTTTTTTCCTACCAGTGTATTCTAAGATGTATTTGAGAGGTGCCACAGTGAACAATGCATTTTCTATAGGAAGGAAGTGGCTTTTGGAGCCATGGTTTTTGCAAGTGGGAGCTGATTGATTGTGCAACACATTTGTATTGAAAAAACTTTGTTTTGCATTGCCATTCATTTCTGAAAAATTCTCAACTAGAAAAAGCTTCATATATAAGAAGTTTGCATATAAGACAATGATGAGGATGGAAGGACAACTTTGGAGGACAATCTGCCAGCACTATTGCAAGTCACACAGGTCATATGGCAACCAATTTAGCTTGCAAATAACCTAGGGAACTAGAAGTGTCCTCACATAGTCTGAAGTGCAATTCAAAGTGCTATAACTTTTGCATTTGACGTTTGAATTCAATGAAACTTGTTTTAAAAGTTGTGCATACTAGTTTAGTTTGTGTTATAAAATTTTCATATCAATCCAAGATGTAAAATTTTTTTGGGAGCCAATCGAAGTTCACAGGTTCAATTTGACTCCACCAAACTGCAGTTGATGGCTGCAACTTTAGGAGCTTGTATCTCCTTCATCCAATGTTTTTTTTTTAAAAATTTGTTGGGTTTTGTCCCTTTAGAAGTCAGGTATTGAAGTCAAATTTCCATGGCAATCGAAGTTGTTTTGAATGTTTGGTAGCACTTCAAAGTTGCAAATCTTGACATTTTTGGATTACATTGACTTTGGTGGCTTGTTTCTTCTTCATATAGTGTCCGTTTGCAATAATTTTTTTGGGAAAGTTGCACGTACTAGTCTAGTTTGTGTGGCTAAAATTTCATATTAATCCAAGAAGTTAAGAGTGACTAAGAAGCATTCTAATAGAAGGGTTTCAGCCTTACATGTGTTTTTTGCAACTTTTCCTACAAAACCCAAAATTAATCTTTCAAGTCTAAAACTAGGGCACAATTGAAGCATTCAAGTGATGCAAATCAAACATACAAAACCCAAATGTTATCTTCAAAGTCTCAAATTGGAGTGCAATGAAAGCATTGAAGTGATGCAAAAGCCAAACTTCACCTTACAAGTCTCATACAACAATGCAAATGAAGCCTGCAAGTATTGCAAAAAATCAAATTTCATCTTCAAAGTCTCAATCTACAACACAATCAAAGTATTCAAGTGATGCAAATTTGATATTTCACCTCCAATTTCACCTTCAATTCACCTTCATGGTAACCGGCTAGGCCTCAATTCCTTGCACCGGCCTAGCCAGTCACCATGACTACATTGGAACTTCATAAAGTACTAGTACCTTGCTGACTTTTTTTGAAATACACATAGAAATACAAAGAAACAACCTTTTGTATAAGCTTAGAATTTTCATATTGAGTCAGATTAGTTCTTGAAAAATTTCTAAATTTTATTCATAATTGTACCCAGAAGACAACCGTTCCAAATTTGCCAAATACAGTCTTATTCATGCAGAAATCTCCTGTATCTAAAGTTGTAGGCCATTGTGGGCCACAACCTCTTTTAAGGGTTAATGTGTCACAACAATAGCTCTTCTTGGTAAAAGGACTACAATGCTAGATATGTTTCCTTGAGGCAGCTAGGCAATCTTGAAAGGATGATTGTCATATAGCAACACGTAAAGGCAAAACACCCATTCCCGCACCTGTTCTCTGCAGTGGACAATAGATTCACCTAAATGTGTCAGTAGAGTTCCCTTAATGTATTCGCCACATGTGATTGTAATTTGCTGATACAATTGAAGGACACATAGGAAAATCTGGTTGGCTGAGTGCTGATTTTCGCAGGGTTCAATTTTGGGGGCACCTATAGGACGGTTCCACAGGTTTAGGGAACCAACACTTTGAAAATTTGTGGGAATTACATACTATATCCAAAAAATCTAATTTTTTTTAATATTCATGATTTTCACTTGCTAATACTAGAAAAATATCATTATAAGAAAACGTTGCCTCCAACTATGCTGAATTCCTTATTTGGACGGTTTTGGGTGTTTCCACTGTATAGACTGATTTTTTTCAACTCAATGAATCTTCCAAGTCCAAAAAGTACCTCGAAGCTGGTGTGCTTACATCACCATGATCTTCTGAAGAAAAAGTGAAAATGTATTCATATCAAATATCAAATCAGTGGCATTGTGTTTGACATAACTAATTCTGGAAATTTCACCATCGTGTGTATTTTACTGATAACTTTCAAGCGCTTGAACCAATTGACAGCAAGATTACCTTTGAGATTTTATAAAAAATGACTGAAATTCTTTCAACACACCTCAAGGATTAGGTGTTCAAATTTTAAACAATGGGTAAATGCAAACGCACTCTGAGCATATAAAATGTTTTTTTCATCCACTGATTTTTTTTTAAAATTCTTGTGTTAGTTCTTTGACATTTGTAAAATATAGATTTTAAAGACTTTAGTACACAAATATTTTATAATTCAAACTATATGAGAAGGTTTAACCTATGAGTGTTAACCCCTAAATGCCCACGTCTGTTTTGAGTTTCTTGGAATTTGCTCTAAATTGAACAAAAATCCAACATTTTGATAAGTTGAGTCGATTTTATTTTAATTGTAACCATGTTAGGGATGACATAGGAAAAAAAAACACAACAATATCACTTATGGATTGAAAGATTATAATGTTTGATCATGAAGGTGTAAAAACTATGAAAATCTTTGAACTCTCTTTTTGCATGTCAAATCTTAAAAGTTGGTCACCAAAAAAATATGAGGTTGAAGGACCTAACAAGCATAACCGCAATCAATTTATGGCTTCTCAAAATCTACTCTACAATTTTTTTAAATGAATTTTTGGTATGATTTTTCTCTAAGATTTAGTGTATTTGAGGCTCATTTCCAAGAGTCCTTAACACTACAGAATGTCAAGATTGCAATGGGTACCCTTGCACTAAATCTTGAATAGAAAAATTAGAATCATTCATTTTGAAAATCGGATTATTGATGCTAAAACTAAACTTCAAAAAGAATTTTTCAAAAATATAAACTACTAAAAATAGAAATTATAAAGGTTTTATATGACTTCAAAGTTTCTTCGACACCACTTTTATATCAACTGTTAATCTCGCATGCGGTTTTGACAAAATGTACATATGGGGTAATCAATTAATTCACAGAAATTACACAATCATGTCAATTATCAATTAATTCATTTACTTATCCAGTGAAGTGAGACTCCACATCACACCATCACGTCAAACGAGCAAGACAACTCATCACTGCCACCCACACTCCCAACAGTCCTTCACTAGGTACCCCAATTGATATTTGCCATTGAAATCAGATCATCATCTAACTTACTTTATAATTTACTCTGTGTGAAGATTGAGAAGTGCAGGAGAGGAGCCCCGGGCTGTCACTTCGCTTAAGCTTTTGCTAGCCTGTTTTGGATCACCTGTAGCTTAATTATGGTACATCCTGTAGCTTACTTAGCTCCCACTGGGCGTGACTTCGATCATGGCGGAGTGTGTGTGGCAAGATCGAGATCTTGCCGAACGCAAGCTGCATTTGTGTCCCGATTTGTGTCGTCAGTGTTGCTATCACTTAGGTACGTTTCATGGTCATATTTCCAATTCCAGAACTTCATTTTGCAATCGTTCATTTACTGATTAGATATAACTTGTGGCAGCACTGTGCAGCATTTGCGAGTTATGGTTTGGGTCGTTTGTTTGTGGCTGTAAGTTGGTTTCGGAGGTATTGTTTGTAAGTAAATCCATCCGTGGCCTGTTGATCGAGTTCTTGTCAATGAGCTTAGAATGCTGGTTGGTGTGCTTTGGGTCATGAATGCGCTATCAGTGCTATTTCAATTCCGTCGTGCAAGCGTGCACTAATTCGCTCCCATCCAGTCCTGAGAAATTTGTAGGTTCTCTCAAGATTTGCGAAGTAGGCCATTACAAATCGGGGCAGACCGAGCTTAGAGATCTTTGGGCTTAGTATAGTGTAAGCTGCACTCTCTGCTTTGTCCCGCTCAACTTCGCTAAGAGAGAATCTGCAAATTTCTCAGGACTGCTGGATGGGAGCGAAGGAATGTTAGCAGAAGTTTATGGGAAATGTACGCTTGTTTAATGGGTGATACAGAACATTTGGTGTCTTTCTTAGCCTCGCCAATGCGTACATGTAAATGCAGTGTTTTCAAGGATGATAATCAGTTGGTTCTTACTCGAAGCTAACAAGATCGCAAGACGGAATCGAATCTGTCGACGAAATTAGAGTAATGGTCTAACACAGTCTATGCGATGTTGTCGCAGGAGAAGATGTAAAAGTTAGCATAAAGAGTTAACGTAATTGGCTGTGGAACGAGGAATTCAAGGTCACGTACTCTCTTGTGACTGTTTGGTGGCTCTCGTCTTTGGAGAATCGTGGGAATGCTCCGATTGTTGCTGGCAATAAGGCCTACACCACTGGTGAGTGATTTTCAACATGATATATCTGTTGTCTTTGATTTTCAGTCAAGCTTGAAACGTTATCAGCCCTGATTTAAAGAGGAAGTGAATGTGTTAGACCATAGCCAAGAGGTTTAACTTTTCGGAGTCGATCGAGTTACATCCATTAAACCACAGATATGATAAGCATCTTTGAAGCTGGAAATAAAAGAGAACCAATGAATTCAAACAATCACAAGTACAGGATACAGATAGATAGAAGTGTCAGAGAGGTGTTTGTAAATGTCGATGGAGAGAGTTGTCCTCCAGGTTTAGTTTTTTGTTGAGAGTCTAAAAGTACGGAAAGATTGTTGTAATTTAGTATTTGTTTCAGTCATTTTTGTGCCTACTAGCTTGTCATGGAAGAAAGAAAAACTGGGCAATAGCTGCTGTAATGAGCCTCTTTGAATTCTCGAATAACCCAGAAGATGTGCCGAACTGAATGGGTTTCAAATGTTAATCGCAGATACAGTTCGGCTGCAGTCGTCGAGTGATACACAAACCCACCCAACCAACCAACTTCTCGATCCGATCCACCATGAAACGAGCAAAGGAGCCATCTCGGAGACCTCCAAAGCGACGAGAGGTTCCCAGATTCAATGACGTTCTTGCACAGATACAGCACTCGGGAAGCATCTACTTCGTGGAGTCGCTCCCAAAAGCAGCAATCCAGACTCTGAAGACCCGAAAAACAGCTACGTTGGTACGTCAATGTAAATTGCTTTTTGGGTCTTTAGAGTCTGGATTGCTGCACTTGATTTTAATGTTCTCGTCAAACCTTACGACCACTAAGAAAATCCAGTCGAACTCATGAAGAAGTTCTTGGTGCTCATGTTTTGGTTGTTAATTTCTTGTAGGCGCTGCCATCACAGTTTGTGCAAGAACACGGTGACAAAACTAAACAATGGGTCATCCTTCGAGCTCACTCATCTTGTGGAAGACCTGCACGCCCCCAAGTTGTGCAGCTTCATGTTAGTGCGAGCTCCTGTAGAACAGGCAAAATTCGAATTGGTGGTGGGTTGTACGCTGCTATTGCCAGCAACCGACTCCAGGAGGGCGATTCATTGGTCTTTGTTCCCCAAGCGGATGCTCCAAGGAGGTTGGAGTTTGAGGTTTACACGTTTCGTGGTCTCCAGGAGTTTCCCCTTTTTCCAGACGAAGGTGATAGTGCCTCTTCAACTGATGAAGAAAACAACAACAATCAGTCCAATCCTCTCACCTCTCCTTCACATCATCAGGACGAGCACAAGGAGGAGTTCACCAGTGATGTTACGGAGGGCAATTGCAAGGCCTCAGCATTACAGTCTACCAACCAATTGGGACCTCACCTTGGCTTCTACAAACAAGTGCCAGCCTCCCACATTGGACCTGAGTACCCTGGATTCTACAAACTACTCGCAGCCTCCCACATCGGACGATCGGATCGTAATCATTTGACTAATACTGGACAATTTGTAAGTTTTGGCACTCCGAAACTCAAATTTGATCATATTCGAATATGCAAATCGCCAATCATTTTATACAGGAGATTCTTGCAAATCGTAAGATTGAAGAGTAGTGATGTACGTGCTTATGATTGAAATTTGCCTTTTCTTCAATTTCGGCTACAAATGAATGCTCCAGTTCCTTTCCATTTCCATCCATTTTAAACTTTCCAACATTGTATTGATTTGAATTTCTCTTTTTTTGACTTAATCATGCAGGAATTTCCAAAGGACTTCATGAGAACCCATGGCAAGCGCGTTCAAGCTTCGGTCAAACTCCAAGGAGTACACGAAGACTCTCCAGTTCACAGCATACCTTGTCGGAGGAGGTCGGAAAATAGATTCAGGATGCACTTACTTGTTTCTGGATGGTGCAAATTTGTGGCAGACAATGGCTTAAAGAAAGGGCATAAACTCCAGTTTTCACTTGTTGCTGATTCCTACTTTGTGGTTAGAAAAGTGTAGCTAGATGTAGACTGTGGAAAACCCTACCTAGGACTCATTGTACATAAGCGAAGTTGAAACATTCCTGACTCGCTCTTGTTGCCGGAAGTTACAAGACATTTCTTTCACTTTGGGGGTTTAGTGTTTAACAGTCAATGTTCAATATTTTACAATATATCCAGTATCTATTGTATATGATTGTGCAAGCATTGGTTGAACAAGAGCTCTGATGATACTGGATTCTAACGTAGACTTGTGCTGCTCAAGTAGGGTTGCTTTCCAACAACAGCAACGATTCCAAATCTGAGGAAAATAGTGTAAACAATTGCTTGTTGCACCGTTGAAATGCCAACTTCTGCTCCTTGTTGGGAGAGATTCCATGTTCTTGCTAGTGTTTGCTGCACTGAATTTCTTAAATTTCTGGACCTCGATCCTCTATCCCGATCATTTGTGTCTGCATTTCGTGGCCATTAAGAGCTTGAGCAAGTACTCAGTTCTGGATCCTTTTCTTGAGCAACGTTGAATGTGTTACCAGGGCCCTTGATGCATTCTTTTGATACACCACAAAACAATGTCCAGGTATTCTTGGCAGGAAAATCTGAGGTATTTGGGTTTTTTAGGGTTTTAGGGTTTGGGTTCTTTTTTAGGGTTTAGGGTTTGGGTTTAGGGTTTGGGTTTTCTTCATTATTGCGGATTTGGGATCTACATTATCGTGTATTTTCTGATTCAAGTAGAAGGAAAGCTGAATCATGAAGTGTTAGTCTCACTAATGTTGTGAAGGTTAGACCATGAAAAGACCAGGGTGGAGAATCTAATCAATTCTTAACATTGCTAGTTTCTTAAGTAGGAGTGCATCAGTTTACAATTTTACATAACCGGTTGTTGACTTTTCAATACTAATGTGGCACCATCCCATTGGCAACCTGTCAGTATTGTCATTGCAAGTTGTAATTCATAACCTTTTTTCCTTCCAACTTGCTTCCTACACCCTTGAATCATAAGCTATTAAGATCAAAGGTTGTGATTGAAAAATTTGGAGCTTGTTATGTACAATATCCTATTCATTTCTAGTGTGGTTCATTAATTATCTAATATATAATTGATATTTTATTGTTGATAGTCGGTGAGTACAAGGTAGTAGCATCTTGTTACTTGTAAAATCTCTCAATGGAACCATTCTTCTTGTGGAGTGAAAAATTCAAGGACAATGCTTTTAAAGCTAATGCAGTGGGTCATTGGACAAGGTGGTGAATTCTTATTACAAGCCTTAGCTTGAAACTACAAAATTTGCACTCATGCTTGCTAATGGCTTGGAGTTCATGTAATTTATGCAAAGGTTGCATTGTTTGTAAACATCTCACTTCATGGCATTCTTCCATGGTATTTGAAATATAGAATATTGTAAAGGATGTTGTTTAGACAAGGATGCTTAAATGCTCCAACTAGCTATTTATAGTGGCAACTTCCACATCCATAAGAGTAAGACTAGTAGAATTAGTACATACTAAGAGTACCTACAACAAAGATAACTTGAATGAACAAATAAGAAATATTCTTTATAGGTATCCAAAAATCTCACTTTAAACACTTGATGAGTCAACAATGCTAATGTGTAAGCATGAACATGTGAGCATGTGAACTTCTAATATGTATGTAAGTAGATATACTACCACCTTTGAAGGTATTTATACTAAAAATACCTATAATATAGGTACTTAGAATATAAATATACTCTCATTATAAAAGATTTCTATAATATAAGCACTTATACAATAAGTGTATCATCTTTGAAGCTCATAAGCTCATACTTCTATGCTCACATACTAGCAACCGTGCTTGATGAATTGATGCTAATTGCGTAAACCTAGATAAATGAAAACCATGATCAATTGCATTCACAATAGAGCATTTGAATGAAGTGACTTACTAATCTTATATTGCCACTAAATTTTTTTTTAAATACAACTATAAATAAAATATTAACAATTAATTAGTAGAAAAATTAAGATTTTAGAGCTACACAATTCTAGCAGATCCAAAACTAACAATTAAAAACATTTTAGATTGAGTTCTAATTTGCAATCACATGCAATTTTGAATTTTTGGTAGGAACACAACAAAAAAAAACCTTGAAAAATTGAGGCGGTAGAAATATATCAAAAATTGACTTAATTAAAAATGTGAAATGGTTTTTGAAACATCTATGAGTTCTAAGTGGCAATCTAACAAGAAAATGCAAAATGTTCATCAATGTAAGGTTTGAAGAATCCTTGAATAGATTGAGTCAATAGAGATGGAGGATGACATTGACTTTCAAATCATAACATTCATCTATGTTTTGAAGATCCCAAAAACAATATTAATGACATTTAGTTTTGTAACATTAATTGTAAACTCAATCTAACACTAAATGGCAACAACACTTCTAATGCTACCAATACTACATGGCAAGTAAGTTTAGGATTGACATAGTTTACCTTCTTCTAAATCCAACATGAATACTAATTGTCAATTAAATGAAAAAGAGAGTGAGTTACATGATAAGGAAAATAACATTAAAGATAATATAATACTAAATTTCATTATTAATGTAGTGATTACCTTGTTCTAAGAATTGTAAAAATTTGTTGAATTAACTTAAAGTCAAGAAATCAACACCTTTTTGGACAAACATACAAAACTCCAATCTAACTTTGTAGAGCTTTCTACACTTGAATGTCATAACTCATTATTTGAGTACCAATTGAAAGAATTTGACTATTTAGGTGATTAATAAGAGGATTGCCAAAGGTTCTTGACATTGCAAGACAAAGCCAACAACAATCCAATTAGGTAGGTACCACACATCTATAGAAATTCTTGTGAAAACTTGGGCTCTAAAATTGAACCCTCAAAATGAATAGAAAGCACTCAATTGTCAAAGCTTTTTCAACTACTTGAAATCCCTATCATTAGCCTTGATTGTGAAAATTGTGGAAGATATGTTGCATTATGAGCTTTTTAGTGTAGAATTGGGTTGAATAGTCAAGGTTTTATAACTTCAAAAAACACCACCATGCATTTTAAACACATAATGAAAGGTTCATTCATTATTCCACAATTTGAGAGGATGCTTTTGGATTACTATTGCAATCATGTAGAAAGTATAAAAAATCACTTTATTATCCAATTGAACAACAATGGTCCCCGCTAGGACCCATAATGGAAAGCTACATTTTTTTGCTTTAACCACCTACAATGTGTCTTTTTTTCCTAAAAATTGAGTTGAATAAAATACATATAAAATACTTTTATTTATATTCTCTTTCAAAATAATTTTGTGAATCCGATGGTAGGTGCAAGGGATGAAATGACTAAAGGAATAACAACAAGTCATCTGCTTGCTCCACTTCCACCTCCAACATTGATTCAAACCCAATGACAATAGGAATGACAAATTTAAATCTAAAAGTTAGTGAAAACATGTCAATGCTTTGAAAGTCTACTATAGATCTTGTTGTACCAATTTGGTATATAGCAAAAAAATCTACAATCAATGACAATGATTTCACAAAGCCAATAAACTAACATTTCGGACTATTTATTCAAAAATATGATAATCTTTACATTGAATATATATCATTAATGACAATCACCTCTAGATTATAACACAATCACATTTTCTTGTGATTTTTTTAATATCTTAGTATTGAATTTTGTTACAATTCGTTGAAACTTGTTAAAATGTGTTGTATCTAACAAGTTTGAACAATAATTTGCCAAAATATAATAAAAAATTAGTAATATATTTTTCACAATTTTATTTTTATTATTATTTTTAAATAATGAATTTTTTTTTAATAATTGCTGATAGTTTTCAAAAAATCTTACACAAAAATATTTTAAAAACAACTATAAAGCATAGTTATGTTATAATCTAGAGGTGATGCTTGTTAGAGTTATTCTAAAACATAATTTTGACCTTAGGGATGAATGTTTTTGTTGAGCTAAAAAAAGCATATTATTTTTTAGCTCAATTGATAAATTACTCTTAAGATTCAAAGAAAAGGAAAGACTATTCTATCCTAGTCAATTTTAGATTCTTTAACAAATAGACTTCTATTGGAGAAATTGAATAGTTGAATACATGACGACTAAATACATGAAAGACAATTTTTGTAAGTTCTAAAATTTTTAATTATTTTCATAAAGACAATATTAAAAATATGAAATAATAGATTACATAATAGAAAAAATATCACCAAATTTTGTTATTGGTTTATTATAATGTACTAAAGAATAAAGGTTAACAAAGAATATTTCTATAAAGACATGCCAAATTTTTTTTTCATTTTTCAAAAGAAGATTGTATGAAAAATAAACAAATGTTGTGGAATATTGGTATTTCTATTTCTATCTATTTTGTAGTTCACTTATTCCAAATTTTTAAGTTTCAAAATGTTCAAATTTCATCATCCATTTACAAAACTAGACAAGCTTCTCTCGCAAGCTTTTGCATATAATATCCAAAAATATTGTCTAAACTACTATATTAGTCCTTTATATTATGTCAAAGAACTTTATTTTTTAAATATAATAAAGTATAATTTCACAAAACATAGTTTTAATTGCCTATCCTTATAATGTATCAAGAAAAAAAAATTCATCACAATCAAAGAATTTTAAGAATTAAAAAAAAAAATTAGTTGTATAAATAAGTTTTGTCCCATGTATCTAGAATCTTCAAAAATGATCATTTGGAATATCAAATAATTTTATTTTAATACCATTTTTGGATATGATTTACTTTTAATATACCAATACCAAAAATATTCCATTGAGATGCAAGAATTTCCTTTTTTCCTTTTAAAGTCTTTTAACTTGATCAAATTGAACAAATTAAACAAACTTTGGAGGTTTTAAGTTTCATTAGATGTTTTTTGACCCCTGCAGAAGACTGTTCCAGTGCTGTTCCCCCGCAGCTGTTCCCCCGCAGCGAGGGGAGCGGCCTGCTGTCAGATTTTTTTTTTTCAAAAATTAAAAAAAAAAAAAAAAATTTTAGTCTTCAAATACAAAAAAAAAAAAAAAAAAAATTTTTTTTTTTTTTGGTCGATGACGTGGCAGTCTCTCGGCCACGTCAGACCGCCTTGCCGAACCTCGCCGAACCTGTTCCCTGCTGTGATAACTCGCAGTCTTCTTGACCCCTCAAAAAACATCTAATGAAATCACCTAATTAGTGTATCCAAAAAGTAATACTCCAAGCAGGCTATTGCCTTAGAATTCTCATTTAATCAATAATCAGTGTTCATATTAGAATGTTTGATGTAGATTTAGCATGATGAAAATTCAATTGTTTTTTGTAGAAATTTATTTGATAAAATTAGTCTTTAGTATGTTCTTGTTAAAAGTTGATAACATTAATGGCATTGTTTTCATTTAATGTTAGAGTTTATATTTAGTGCTACTAACACTACATTTAATTTTTAAGGTACCTAACCTCTTTCTAATGACACTCATCCATTTTTCAAGTCTAAATGTACTATTTTATTTCCAAGTATACAAGGTGGGAGTTATTGGCCCATTATGATGTATTGTAAGCTATTGATTTCCTTTGCATTTCATGACCACCCTATAGTTGGATTTAGATTTTGAAATCTAGATGTCAAGAATAGATTTCACAAAATCTTAATGAAAAAAGTTTCCAATAATTTTATTTTTGGGTGGAAAAATATGAAAAAATTTCAAATCTATCTTAAGTATAGATTTTTCTACATAGAAAAAAAATGTATCCCCACCAAACTCAACTTCCTTAAGTTCCTTAATCCCTAAATGCCCAAGGCTTGTTTTGAGCTTCTTGGAGTTTGTTCTAAATTTAACAAAATGCCAAAATTTTGATAATTTGTATTGAATTTTTTTAAATTGTAACTATACAAATTCAAACTACACATGTTAGAGATTGCATAGGAAAAGAAAACACAACAATATCACTTATGGAGTGAAAGATTATAATGTTTGAATATGAGAGTGTTAAAACTGCAAAAGTGATGTGAAGTCTTTCTATCCTCTTTTCACAAGTCAAATCTCAAAAAATGGTGACCAAAAAAATATGAAGTTATAGGGTCTAATATGCATAATTCCAATCAATTTATGGCTTCTCAAAATCTATTCTACAATTTTTGTAAATGAATTTTGAATGTGATTTTTTCTCCAAGACCTAGTGTATTTGAGGCTCATTTACAAGAGCTCTCAACACTGTGGAAAATCAAAATTGCAATGGGTACCCTTGCACAAAATCTTAAAAAGAAAAATCACTATCATTTATTTTCCAAATCAGATTTTTGACACTGAAACTAGACTTCAAAAATAAATTTCTAAAATTATAAACTATTCAAAATAACAAATTTTTTAGGTTTTATATTGCTTCAAAGTTTTGCAAACACCAAATTTGGGTGCCTTGGGCATTTAGGGGTTAAGTGGTTGGAAATGGGTTGTAAGCTTCTCGTGTAGAGAAAAGAAGCCTCGAGTATTTTACCAGAATCCACGAAGACGAACGAACGAACGAAGCAGCCGTCCTCGTCGAAGTGGACGAACGAGAGCAACCAACGAACGAAGCATCCTTCGTCGTCGTCGTCTTCCTCATCGGCATCCCAGATACTACACTCATGGGCTGCCCATGTGTTGGTTTTGCACTGATCCCCGACCGACTTCTCGGACCCATGGTGCCCCAAACCCTAGTGTAGCCATCTCCTGACTCTCGTCACGCACATCCCCGAGACACCCCTGACCAATAATAGTCGCTTCCATCTCCTCTTTCCTAAAGCCACAGCACGCTTCCGAGGGCGGATTGTACGGGATGATGGAGTGATCCGGGAGGAGGTTGAAGAAGCGCAAACTTGACGCCCTTGACTTAGTTTACACATCTTCTTCGGGATTGTTGATTTCGTTTTGGAGGTCACGATTATGGAGGAGATTGGTGCGGTGGAGCCGCCGCGGACGGATGCGCAAGGTTTAGTGGAGGAGGAAGGCGAGAGGGCGAGTGGAGGGGAGGAAGAGGAGGAAGCGGGCTACGATCGGAATCATCTGCATCCTCGACAGGAACTGAAACAACTACACGAACAGCAGAAACAACAGCAGCATGAACTGGAACAGCAGCAGCAGCAACAACAACAACAACAACGACTGCCGGATGGAGATCCCGATGACGAAGAAGATGTTTGTCGAATCTGTCGGACGCCGGGAGAGGCGGATTCGTCGTTGTATCATCCCTGTGCTTGTAGTGGCAGTATCAAGTATGTCCACCAGGAATGCCTTCTGCAGTGGCTCAACCATAGCAATGCTCGACAGTGCGAGGTACGGACGGCTATTTGAGGTTTGGACGTGGAGTTGGTGGAAAGAAGAAATGGTCTCTTTCTGGTTGCAGGGGGGAAATTCTGAGGCTAGGTTTGAAGTATTGTAGATCCGGATTCTGAATGGGTAACATTTGCTGCTGCTGTATGAATGTGATAGAGGACGGCGATATATGTCGTCATTTTGGTTTCAGTTTGTTGCTGATCGATAGATTCAGAGTGTTATCAAGTATGTGAAAAGTAGATTGGAATCTTGAATATTTTGCATAGGAGCTGAAATTTGCCGGGAGTTCGGTTTTCTCTTATTTCGATTTGTAGCATGCTTTGGTTGGAGTTTTCGTTATTCTGATATTAGGGCTTGGTAGGACGACAATTTTCGTGATTGGATTTATTTTAGGTTTAGATAATGATGCTTTGTTTGGTTGATGATGTAGGTGTGCAAGCACATGTTCTCATTCTCGCCTGTATACGCTGAGAACGCACCTGCCAGGCTTCCCGTGCAGGAGCTTTTCTTAGGCATGACGTTGAAGGCTCTGAAAGGAACTCGCTTCTTTGTCCGCCTGCTATTTGTAATCTGTGTGTGGCTTTTGCTGATACCCTTCGTGACACTTTGGATTTGGAGGTTTACGTTCGTTCGGAGTTTGATTGAAGCCAAGAGTCTCTTTTTCAGCCGGTGGACTTTTGGTCTGCTACTCACGGACTGCTTGCACGGATTTCTACTGTCAGCTGGAATTGTTTTTATCTTTCTCGGTGTTACGTCGTTACGGGAGTATTTTCGACATCTGCGTGAAATTGCTGGAGGACAGGATGGCGACAGGGATGACGAAGGGGTGGACAGGGGGTTGGGAGGGCGTGCAGGCAGGCGCATAGGTCAGGTTGTTGCTGGAGTTAGGGGTTTTGGTGGTGACGGGGGCCAGGCAATGGGAGGCCCTCATTTCAATCATGAAGTAGCTGTTGTGCCTGTTCCTGCTCAGGGTCTTGCAGCTGGAGCTGGTCAGTTACTGCGCCGAAACGCTGAGCATGTAGCTCTTCGCTTGGAAATGCAAGCCGCACGACTTGAGGCTCATGTTGAACAAATGTTTGATGCAGTTGAGGATGCTGACGGTGCTGAAGATGTACCGTTTGATGAACTTGTGGGGATGCAAGGACCTGTTTTCCACTTACTCGAGAATGCAGTTACAGTAAGTTTCACTATTTATGTGGCAATCAATCTTAAGGAAGACGGAATTTGCAGATGAAGTTTGACACGTATGCTCCTGTGTTTTAATTGTTTGGTGCTTCTTTACCTAACTTTGGGTTAGGTTATGTAGGTGTCTTTGCTCCCTAATCATTTCTGAGAGTTTGTGTTTCTGACTCAATTAAAAATTTACGACTTTGTTTTTTTGTATCCAGGTGTTGCTGAGCAATGCAATCTTTCTTGGAATTGTTGCTCTTATACCGTTTACTCTAGGTCGGATTATTATATCTCTTTTCTCGAAGATAATAGTTGCCACAGGAAGCGTCAGAACCATGACGCGTAGGTCAGAGGCATCTATCGGCGTCTTTGGTGTGAACGGCAACTCCACTGTCGGAGGTTTGGACGTGAGTCGTGATTCTCTGTTGATACAGAAAGAAAATAATACTAGCTTTTTGAATATGTTGGCTGGAGTCATTCCAGATGACAATGCAACAGTTACAGTTGATGCAGTCACAGAAGATATGATGTCAGCGTTCAAGTTTTCAGATGCATCAACAGTGGCTGTAGGTTATATGGCAATCTTTTCAGCTGTATTGTTCTACCTAGGACTTATTGCTCTCATAAGATACAGCCGAGGGGAACCTATGACCGTTGGAAGGATTCGTGGAGTTGCCTCTATGGCTGAGGCTGCGCCATCTGTAGCTCGACAGATCATAGCCGGAGTGAGCTACATGGCCACGGGGACGAAGGTGGCATTTTTGCTCTTTATCGAGCTTGGAGTGTTTCCGCTACTGTGTGGGTGGTGGTTGGATATTTGCACTTTGGGAATTCGTGACGTAACACTCGCTCAAGCGGTATCATTTTTTATGTCATCTCCTTCAATGAGCTCCTTTCTTCATTGGCTAGTTGGGATCGTCTATATGCTGCAGATCAGCATATTTGTGAGCCTGTTGCGAGAGGTATAATTTGTCTTCCTTCATAGTTCATCTCGTCATATACTTTTTGCAAATTTGCAAGTATCCTTGTAATCTTGTTAGTGGTGCTGGTATGGTAGATACTGATAATTCTAGGTTTCGTGACTTTCGTCTGCTGCACCGGACTTATTTAACCTTCATTAATTTCATTTGCTGTAACTAGAACAGGTAAATGCTTTGGATGTAACGAATGAGGTGCAGGTATTCCCTCTACTTCACCCTTCTTCATCAGCTGGTCGTGTTTTGCATTTCAGGTACTCAAACCAGGGGTTTTGTATTTCCTACGGGACCCGGCTGATCCAAACTACAATCCATTTCGAGATCTAATCGACGATCCTCTACACAAACATGCACGTCGGGTTCTCCTTTCTGTGGTGGTCTATGGCAGTCTTATTGTTATGCTGGTGTTCTTGCCTGTTCGACTGGCAATTTCAATTGCCCCTCATATGTTTCCTCTGGATATAAGGTGAGACTCAACTTCTTCAGCGATTGAGCAATTTATTACTGTGCAGCAGTTCTGAATATGGTCGTTGATTCGTTTCAGTAGTACTCATTTGACAGATTCACCTGGCTTTCAGCTCGTTCGATTCAGCTTGATGCTTCTGCAGTTCAGTGGGAGTGGCTGCACTTTCTAGCCTTCAAAATTGATAGGGGCTCTGAATATAATGAGCCACTCTGGTCTTGCAGGGTATCTGATCCATTCACTGAGATCCCAGCAGATATGCTGCTATTTCATATCTGTATTCCCTTTGCTGTGGAGCATTTCAGACCTCGTGCAACAATAAAAAATGTCCTCTCCCACTGGTTTTCAATTGTGGGCCGGCTGCTGGGCTTATCTGACTTTCTTCTTCCTGGAGCTGAGGAAGCGAATGGAGTTGCTGCCAATAATAATGAAGAGAGAAGACAAGAGAGAGTCAACAATATCTTTGATGAGAATCAAGGTGAAGCTGGGCATGGTGATGCCGCAGGAAATCGTCACCAGATTGAAACTCCGTCTGGCACTGCTGGGCGCAATGACGTATCAGACTCCGATGACGAGCATGAAACTGAAGAGTATGTATCGTAAATATGATTTCTGCCTACTGCGCTGCTTTTGGACCAAGTTTATGTGTTTTGGCCCATTTATTTGGGGTGTGCGGGGTATTTCATTGTATCTTCTGGTTCTTGTTAGTCATATTTTATGCTTTGCATATTTAACATTTGTGGTTATCTGACATACTACTCAGGATTGATGTCGTCAGGCAAGGCATTTCGTTTTGATACAACCATGCATTCGAGTTTATAGATTTTACTTCTTTCATTTCACGTACCAACCATTGTACTGCATTGGTCCCCAGGTATCAGTTTGCGTCTCGAATTGTGCTTCTTTTACTGGGGGCATGGTTAACTCTGCTTGCGTTTAACTCGACCATGGTGCTCCTCCCCATTTCCATTGGGCGATTCATATTCACTTCCTTTTCGCGTCTTCCTATTACCCGTGGTGCAAAGTGCAACGGTGAGAATTTTGCTTTCGTTGTGCCATAACCATGTATCCCTGTAGTCACTTTAGTGCGTATTTGTTACTAATTTTCCAAGATTGAAATGTATGGATCTCTGTAAAGCATTTGCACAGTTGCACAGATTGAAGCACTGTATTTTTCATTTTGAGTCTTCGTGAAATTTTGGTTCTGAGCTTTGACATTCTTGCCTCTATCCTTGCAGATCTTTATGCATTCAACATTGGGTGCTATGTGCTTTGGGCCACTGCTGCAGCAATACAATATGTAGTAGACTACCTCCGGACCCACGACATACGGGTCTTTTTGCGACAAGTTGTTAAGTGGTCATCCATCGTAGCCAAGAGCTTTGTGCTTCTATCGCTCTGGGTATGAGCAGCTCTTTCTGTCTTCAATTTTCGGCATTATTTTATATTACTGTTACTGGTATTACATATTGATAAACCATACGCAGGTGCAGTTAGTACTCATTTTAATTTTTATGAAGATTTCTATCGGGCTTTTTTTTATGATTGAATTTGATATCACATGAGTAGTATTAGGTAGATTGCTATATCTAATACTGGGTCAGATTTGGCTGTGCAGATTGTGATTATTCCAGTACTTATCGGCCTTCTTTTTGAGCTACTGATTGTTGTTCCCTTGCGAGTACCTATTGACGAGAGCCCGGTGTTTCTCCTTTATCAAGATTGGGCCTTGGGACTCGTGTTCCTGAAGATCTGGACAAGGCTGGTGAGTTGCCCATACGGTGGAGTTGTTTCTCACTTCCCTTTTTGAGAATTACAGTTGGTGCATCGTTGGCACAGCTTTATGGATTCTTGCATTGTTGCTTGCACGATTATATGGCAGGCTTCTTTGAATGATTAACGCATTGTCATATTTCTTGGAAAGCAGAACTTGTTAATTTTTAAACCAATGCTCTTATCTTAACAGGTGATGCTTGGACAGATCGTGCCTCTGTTTGACGATAGCTGGAGACTGAAGTTTGAGCAAGTTCGGAACGACGGGTTTTCACAACTAAAGGGCTGGTGGGTATTTACAAATATCATTGCGCCAGTACTCATCCACCTCTTGACAGCTCTCTGTGTGCCATACGTCGTTGCACGAGGGTTATTTCCTCTGCTCGGTTATTCATTGATGATAAACTCGGCAGTATATCGGTATGCCTGGCTTGGATGTCTTTTCTTCGGAATTTTCTGGTACGGTGGACATCGGCTTCATCAATGGCTGCTGGATCTTCACGATTCTATTCGTGACGATCGTTATCTTGTGGGAAGGCGGCTGCACAATTATGGAGATCAGAAGAAAGCTCCTCCTAGTTCAGAGTTGTTGAGGTTACCGTCATCAGGTACACAACCTCATCTTTGGTACTCCTGCAAATTTGTCTTTATATGTTGACTCTTGCCTAGAGGATGTGTGGTCGGAAGGCGTGTTCCTCATTTTAACCAGCGCCTGGATTGGCTACATCATATCTGAGTGATGAAAACTTATTTATCAAAACTAGCTTTAATTGCTGTCAAGGCTATTTGGGTAATTGACATTCGATGAATGAATTTCCTAAGTTCAACGTTATACTGTATCTAACGATGTGTACTTTCTTCAGGGTTGGAAGAATCTGAGGATGGTGCTGATGTGCAAGTAGATGAAGCACCCCAAACACAGTTGAATTCAGGAGAGCAGAGAAGGAGTGGAGATGAAGTTGTAGCAGCAACAGTCGATGCTAGCAGCATTGGGACAAATTCAGAGAGAATGACGGACTCTGCAACGACGGGGGCCCACAGGATGGGGGCGACAGCTAGCACTCTGAAATTTCGGGGTGCTGTTAGCCACGAAGGCATCAGTAGCTAAGGCATTCCTCCCTCAGCCAATCAATGTGATCAATGATTTGCATCATGTTGATTCCGAGTTTAGAGTTTTGTATAAATGTAGGTACACAGGTTTGTCGAGCAATGTATGTGCCTTAGGGTGGCTGTGCTATTCGTTGGTCTGAGTCCCCTTCGGCAACTTGGATTATCAGAGACCAGTTACAACTATTTGAGTCTCCCCACAGTCTGCAGCTCTATCTGTGGTCTAGTGTTGGATCCTTTCATGACATAGAGATTTCCAACAGAATGGGAGGTCTCGTGGAAACCTGTAGGTATTTTTAGCTTTTCGTTAAATTCAACCTCATTTTTTTGTACTATCAAACACTCTCTTCACATTCTGCTGTGACATAAAGATGTCTATATTTTACCAGAACGGTCCAGGGTTGTGTTTTTTGTCTTCTGTTTTAGACAGCCACTTTTTAGACTGCTTTGGTCAGACCCCCATAAGCTGAAGTGGGATATTACTCGGACTATCCTAATTGTTTAAGCTTGCACAAGGGTTGTTGTAATGTGCGCCCAGCGTTGGAAGTGACTTCGCCGTGTAGTATGCAAATGGTTCCGATATGGCTTCTCTCACTGTATTTGATATTTTTGTACCTTACGTTCCTGCTGAAACTGACAAATGTGCTTTCACGGTGCGTATTTGTGTGGTATGCGATAGTATCCTTATGGATGAGACCTATCACCAAGGTATTTTGTCAAAAATCTCTTGCACTCTACAGTTATCTTGAAATTCATCCATCAGTTCCTTTTGGGCCTCAGCGTCTTTACAGTTTTTACAGGATTAAGAGCATCCTCAATGCTCAAGTATGAATGCACTAAAATGGCAAGTTCTGCGCAGCTTGACAAAACCTTGCCCCAATGCACTTGGCACTTCCCACGTCAGTTTCAAGGCTGCGGTATTCCTTGGCTCCCACTCTATAAAAATTGGCCATTTGCTTTGCCTTCCAAACTCCTCTACATTTCTCTGACAACACCAAGAATAGTGATGATTCCAGATCCTCTTCACTTCACACACCTTTCCATTCTATTTATTGTTGCCATATCAGCAATAAGGAACTGTAGCAAAGTGTTTGGAGTTCCAAGTACCGTCGTAGCATTGAGGTGCCTGCGATGGCAAGAGACACAAAAGGAAAAGGGAATGCGATCTCGTTTGTTGCAGCGCCGTTTTGACATGTGGAGCACTGAGGATGCTCTAAGTGTCAATGTTGTGTGGTTGGAAACTAACAGTTTATACAGGATTAAATGTCAACGTTGTGAGGTTGGAAGCTAAGGACAAATGAGTACTCATAAATCATGTAGACTTTTGCACCTATCTACTAGGAGGCTCTGAAATGGATAGTTGAATATGAAAAAATGAATTGTGGATTACATTGAAGCATGCTAAGATTTGGTTTTTACTAATTGAATGGATGGTTTCAGAGTCTCAATGGGATTCATTCCTAACGAAATGGATAGGTGTCTACTCATTATATTCAAAATAAGAATTGGTCATTGAACTACATTCTTTAAGTGTTAAAAAATCTGAAATAATGATTTATGCAAACATTCATTTCAGTTTTAGAAAAGGACACATTTAGAAACAAATTCTATTACTTTTTACATGTTGCAATGCTAATTTTTGAACTGAGCCAGATTTTTTTTCGAATTGTGCATGTATGGGTTTGCGAAGCCTACTGATCACAAATAGGGCTCTATGCCAGATTATATTTGAAAATTCATAACTAATAACTAATTCAATAATGCTTCAAAAAATATGAAATGACTTGTGTTAGATTCCTCATCTATTTCTCCTTGACTGAAAAATACGCTAAAAATATTCCCATCTCAGGAAATACATGGGAAAGGCAGACCAGCTCTTAAATGAGCGGTTTCTGAGCCTCCTCCCTTAATGAACAAATGAACTCATAAATTGCTGCTGAAGTCAAAAAAATCT
The DNA here is from genome assembly GCA_947034885.2 of Thuidium tamariscinum. Taxonomy (NCBI): domain Eukaryota; kingdom Viridiplantae; phylum Streptophyta; class Bryopsida; order Hypnales; family Thuidiaceae; genus Thuidium; species Thuidium tamariscinum. Next base: position 16,298,332 of record OX344757.2, read on the forward strand.
GAAACACAATCATATTTGTCTCGTCCCCTGGAAATCATGGTGGCAAGAGCCGGGGCAACACACCAGTTCAAATTTTAAAATGGAAATGAGCAACAACAGAGCTTCAATGTTGTCCATAAATATTGAAAAAATCTTTGCAAGGAAACTGAAACCAAGAGAGCTGAATTTGAACTCTCATCCATATCACCATTTAGAAGTGTCCTGATAGTGAACACTCATCTCGAATATTAAGAAATAACAACAATCATCTCTAGATTCAAAGATCAACGGTAAGTTTCTTGCAAACCAAGTCCAACTCAGTGTTTGGCAGACGGTTTCAACTCCTTCAAACATTTCTGCACAGCTGCGAGCACCGCAGGCTGCAGCTTCTTGTTCGTTGCAACGATTCCATGGTCCAAATCAAGCCACCTGCCTCTAGAAAAGTCTAGCGGCTTTCCTGCTCCATCGAACACTTCGCCTCCAGCCTCTGCGATTGTGCCAACAAACCACATCAGAGGAAAGCTGATACCATAATACGAACAAGTAGTGTGAATGCGCCATAAACTCCTTCGCAAGCGACCACAAGGCGATTCTCAAGTCCCAAGTCTCACATTTTTCCTCAAAACCTAATTGGATGAGAGCACTGAAAGTGGAACTAAAGACTTTACACCAAGTTTCAAGTCCCACGTTCCAGGTTCCTGAAAAATGCCCACATGAGAGCACTTTCGGAAGTTTGAAAGCCAAGGGAAGTGCGACTTGGAGGCTGAATTGGGTTTCCATTCTTGCTAAACCCAACTGTAGCTCCAATTCCCATTTCTTGTGTCATTTACTGAACAAAGGAAAGTGGGACTTGGAGGAGAAGTGGAACTCTGGACTTATGTAAAACGAGGCCCCAACTTACCTGTAATGACGATGGCTCCAGCAGCATGATCCCAAATTTTCTCACGGTATCCAGCATGAGGAAATCGAAGATATATGACAGCGTCTCCTCTAGCCATAGCTCCGTACTTCGCCTGGCTGTCTATCCGAACCGGAGGTGCTTTGACACCCAACACCTAAATCAACACATAAGTAATGAATACTATGTAAGGCACAAGCACGTGCATGAATCAATTACACAAAGTGGTAAGAAAATTGACGATCCACTTGTAAAGCACGTACCCCTGCAATGTTAGCGGTTAGATCTTGCATGGAGTGTGCAGATTCGTAAGATTCACAGAATGTTGCTAATGTCTTATCTTCGACATTGCTCACGTGCACCTGCACTACAACATGATGTCAAGAAACAATGCATAAAAACTAGTAGGAAAAAACCCCTTATAGAGAACCTAGTCACGTTAAACCTCGCCATTTGTAACGCCATGTAAAACAGTATCTAATGAAGCTCTGTTAATTGTAAAGCGGACAGACTAGATTTTGCAGAAAACCTTTGAAGGGTGGGTTTTTCCAATACTAAAATATTAAAGCCTTAAGAAACATACAATAAGCAGAAAAAATGAATTATGACAACTGGAAGACTAATGATACCTAACGCACCGGTTTAGGCTCGACGCTCTCGTCTAATGATTCCACAGTTGTGCCAGCACCTAGGCTTGCGGAGAATAAACAACCCACAGGCTCGCTTGAATTTGCGGGAACACCATTGGCAATGGATTGCATCGGCAGGTTAGGGCAGCCCAGAACTCCAGCCACAACCTTCCCATTATCTAGCAGCCCAAGGGCAATTGCATACTGATCTCCTCTTACAAACCTAAAAAAAGGACCATGCGTACAGATTAGAATTCAAATAATATTAAAGTAGAGAATGAAGAAAAAAAGAAACAAAAGTATTTCCATAGTCATCAGTAGTGAACCCAACCCATCCTGTGACTTCAGATTACTGTAGAAACGAAGAACACACCTACTGGTCCAAAAATCGGATCAATTTTGGCAAAAGTACCTTGGTGATAGGTCTCATCCTTTTAGGGTTAAATGTTATTACAATTAGCAGGGTTTAACGCAGCCGGATTTTCTAGGAGGGCGGATTTTTTGCTTTTGAGTATCCGTGAACAGGTTGTCAATGAAAGGAGAGAATGAATCATCATGAATTACCCTCGAGTACCATCGATTGGATCCAAAACCCAATGGCGGCCATTGCTGCCTCCTTCGGAATTTCCCCGGTCAATGGCTTCCAACACTTCTTCTTTGCTTAAACGAGACACGTCCAGGCTCGCATCAGAGGCAATCGTCTCATTCACTAACTGCGTAATCCGATCCAGCATTGGTGCCCCTGCCTCCGTTCGCAGCTCCTCTGAATCCTATGACCGGCGGGTTTAACTTGTTAATTCAAAATTTTAGGAAAATCGCAAGAGTGCAGGAAACTACAGAGGAGCCCAAAAGGAGAAAATTAACTACATTACTATCACTTGAAAGTTTCCTTAGTACCTCTTCAGCAACCATCGAGAAAGAACCAGATGGAAGATCCCGTGCCAATGACCAGCTTACAAGCGCTTGCGAACCTGGAATACACAATCCCAGCAAGCATCACGGTCATTCCACGTAGTCACACATGCAACACGATAATCAGATGTAGGGCGCGACATCCTAAACAACTGAAGCGCACTGAGGATGTCAAAGTAAGCACCATAATCAGCAACCGTGACTGGCGACTTGTCGGATTTAGTTTGAGTTTCTTGTGCAAGCAAACCCCTCTGCACAGTCTGCACCCAATCACACAGCACCACAAATTTCAATCCAAAGGGATTCAATCAGAGCAGGCTCTTTCGACAACATACATCTCCAATCGAATACACTGACGAACGATGATCACAAGTGAATGAATAAGGAGAAAATCCACAACAATAAAAAACGCCAGAAACATGAAATTTTTGAAATAGTCAACATCAAAACAAAGGCGAGGATTCGGAATCACGAGTCACCCGGGTCAATTCCGTGTAAAAGCTCACAAAAAATAAGAAAATGCGCAAAATTAGCGCTTCAACCCAGAAGTACGATCAAGCACCCACTCCCAAAAGTCCGGAACATCCAATCAAAATTGAAGAGGAAAGCATCTGACAAAGGCACGAAGCAAAGCGCCAGATCCAATTTCGGCACACTCGGAAGAAAATGTAAGATAATTCATGAAATTTCTAAGTGCGCAGAATTAGGGGTCGGATCAAAACATGATCCGGGCTCCCACTCAAAAATGACCACAACACCCAATCAATTGCCAATGAGGATTTTCAAAATTGAAGAGGAAAGCACCTGACAAAGTCGCGACGCAAGGCGTCAGAGCCCATTCCATCAAACTCGAAAATAAATGTAAGAAATTCACGAAAATGCGCAGAACTAGAGTTTCAGATCAAAAACACAACCCGAGCTCATGGTCAGAGCGTCCAATCAAATACCAACGAGGATTACGAATTTGAAGAGAAGCACACCTGTCAAAGACGCAACGCCAGCCACCAGAGCCAATTTCATCACACTCGAAAACACATGTATAAAAACTCACTCAAATTTCAAAAATGCCAGAAATTAGGGTTTCAGACCAAAAACATGATCCGGGCTCCCACTCCAAAATGGCCATAAAGTCTACATCAAATGCGAAAGAGGATTTACGAAATTGAAACCTGACAAAGACGCGACGCAAGGCGCCAGAGCCAAGTCCGTCATGAAAACATTCAAAATGCGCAGAATTACGATTTCAGATCAAAAACACAATCCGATCTCCCACTCAAGAAAAAGCTGAAATTCCAATCAATCAAATGCCAATGAGGATTCCGAACTTGAAAGAGTAGCGCACCTGACAAAGACGCGACGCAAGGCACCAGAGCCAAGTCCGTCATGAAAACATTCAAAATGCGCAGAATTACGATTTCAGATCAAAAACACAATCCGATCTCCCACTCAAGAAAAAGCTGAAATTCCAATCACTCGAATGCCAATGACGATTCCGAACCTGAAAGAGTAGCGCACCTGACAAAGACGCGACGCCAGGCGAACTGCCTTTGTGGCCAACGCCACATCCGCCCGATAATTCGAAGCCATGGTGACGACGGGTCTCCAGCTGCAGGTCCTGGTCCTGGAAAGGGCGTGGGAGCTCCAGTCGTGCAGGCAATGGTGCCACAAATGGTGAGGGTGGTGATGCACCACGCCTTTCAACATCGAGAGCAAGTGGCTTTGGCTATGGCGTCTGCAAACCTAGATGCGAGAGGAATACTGCAACACGGGGCGGGGACCGAAATCAGCTGAAAGACTGAAGAAGAGTTGTCAGTGGGTTTGAAAGAATTTGTGGATAGACAAACTCGAAGCCACAAGGAATGTGGGTGATTGCAAGCCATTCTTTGGGGGTCATTCCTTTTTAACCCTTTATCAGTGGAACCCTTTCTTAAATTTTAGCATCATTCGCTTATTTCTTTATAAATGTATATATATTGCTTGTCTTGAAAATTGTTACATTTAGCATACCAAAAGTGTTTTTTTTGAAAAGTCAAGTATTGGTTTAGATTAATGAGAAGTTATGTGGTCAAAAAAACCTTTGGTACCTCTCTATTCATCGAATCTGATAGGAACATTAAAGTGTTACAAGGATAAGGAAGGATGAAAATTTAATTATTAAGGCAAGTTTTATAACAATTTTGATGGAGATTGTTTATAAAATGACCATGAACATTTCAATCACTATGATCTTTTTGGATGGAGTTTGGAATCTTCTAGAAGAAAACAAGGGGTTTTGCAACTACACTTTGCAACTAGTTTTATAGTTGCATCGGGCGTTTGCAACTAGGTGATAATTTAGAGACTGTAGTTGCAGTGGACAAGTTGCAAGCCAGTTGCAAAAAGTTGCAAAATCATTTCTCATCCAATAGTCTCTGTAGAACTTCATTGATGAATTCTTCTGATGTGGTTGCTAATGTGGAACTTGATTGCCTCGACTTGTTGCAACTAGTTTGCAATTGATCTACAACGAGCTTGCAACTAACTTGCAACTGACTTACAACTAGTTTGCAATTGACTTTCAACTGGTGTGCAACTAGTTGGCAACTAGATTATTTGTAGATTTTAAAATTTTAATCTCAATGATTTGTAGATTTCAAAATTTTTAATCTATCTTTGTTTAGATTAGCAATCCAAATATTTATATTGATAGATTTTACTACTTTAGAAAATTTTACAATTTTATAGATTTTACAATTGGTAGATTTTTGTAGACTATAGAAATCTAAAAATTGTGAAAATTTATAAGTTGTAGAAATCTAAAAAGTATATAAATATTATAGATTTTCACCATTAAAATTCATTATACAAGAATGCTATAACTTATGATTCTTATACATTTAATCAAATGGTATTCCTAACAATTGATATGGGATAATTGATATGAGACTTAATCTAGTTGTTTCCTAATTGTATACTAATTGTTTCTTAGTTGTAACTTAGTTGCTTAAGTATTAGTTGAATTCTAGTTGCATGATAGTTGAAAATTAGTTGTAAAGTAGTTGACAACTAGTGGTATAGTCGCATTGTGGTTGTACGATAGTCACATAGTTGCATAAGAGTTGCACAAATACATAGTAGTTGCACAATAGTTGCACAATCACACAAAAGTCACACAAATGCATAGTAGTTGCATAGATACTAGTCAACAATTGTAATAAACATTGAATGTAGAATACCTCATGATTCTTATTTTTCTCATTCCTGTAAGCTCTAAACTTCATTTTGCAACTACTTTGCAACTACAACAATGTAAACATCGATTTGGTGCAAATATAGTGGGTTGTAGTTGCACAACAGTTGCATAGGACATGTAGTTGCAGAGCAATTGGTTGTAGCAGACACGTTTTTCTTCTAGTGATCCTTAACCCTAGAGCATCCTAGGAGACCAAAAGTGTCCCCACATAGTTTGGAAGTCTAACTCCAAGTACTATAACTTTTGCATTCAACGGTCTAAATTTAATAAAATTTAGTAAAGAACTTCCATTCTCTCTTCAAATGTGTGGGATAAAAATTTTAATCCAATCTAAGATGTAGTGATTTTTTGAAGGTCATTCAAAGTTCATGGGTTTGATTTCAATTCACTACATTACATGTTGATGGTTGCAACTTCAAGGGCTTGTATCTCCTTCATCTAATGTTTATTTTCAAGAAAAAATTGTTGAGTCGTGTTCCTCTTTAAGTCTACTTGTTGTAGTGTAGTTTTCATGTCAATCCCAATCATTTTGAATGTTTGGGAACAATTCAAATTTCAAAATCCAAAGAATTTTAGATTACAATTAACTTTGACAACTTGTTTCTTCTTCACATAGTGTCCATTTCTTATTGTTTTTGTTAGGAAAAATTGTACATATTAGTTAAATTTCCATGGTTAAAATTTTATGTTAATCCAAAAAATTGTCAGTGACTAAGAAGCATTTTAGTTGAGGGAAGTTTAGCCATAGATGTGCCTTTTTTGCAACTTTTTTTTGCTATTTTTGACATTTCAAATCCATTTTGCAAATATAATGAGTCATTATAATGATACTTTTTTTCACCAATGTGTTTGTATGATAATTATAAAGCACTTTGTAGCTTAAAGTTTCTTATGTGAGTAGTTTTAGAAATCAAATTTCACCTACAAATTTTTGTCTAGAAAAATTTCAGTATCGTTTTTTAATACTATAATATTATAATCTTGCAATTTATGTGACCAAACTCTTATGCACTATAAGAAACCCGTGTTTTTTTTGGTGTCATGCCCAAAACATAACATGTTTAAAAAAACATTATATGTTTTATAGAACATTGGGATGTCTAGTGAATGAAGGCTAAAAAAAGGGAAGATTTAATTAAATGTTATAAAAAGCATGCTGAATTATTGTCACAACAAATTGGTGTTATCCAAAACAATTATGTAGTTTAAAACATGGTTGTCATTATAAAAATGTTTTTAAAATCATCCAAGAAAACATTCATAGCCACGTCATCATTGTTGGTCAAACTTAATTAAAGTAATTAACAAAATATTAGTTCGGTCAGAGGTAATTAGGTAAAATGACTAACCGCAATAAAAAAAGATGAAAACGGACAGATGGTGTGGAAAAATAGGTGACATGGCATCTGACATGGACCAATAACATGGAAATTACGTGACGTGAACATAGTATGCTAATGTGGCATGCCACGTCAGCAATCATGACAGACCTATGTTACAACTTTGGATGTTTCGTTAAACATCATACTAGACATAAAGATGTTTTTAAGGACATCACTTTTAACAAAAAATTTATTTACTGTTTGCAATCGTAACATCAAAGCAAATGTTAATCACTGTGCAATTCATAACATCAAAAAGGATAAGCAAACCTTATGCAAGCTACTGGAGATGTCTTCTTTGATGTAAGCAAGACTATAAAATGACCATCAACAAAGGCTTTCATGTATTGTGAACATCCATATTTTTTATTTTTCCTTTTGTTGAGCATATTCTTTACTTGATAAAAACATTTTTTTCCTTAGAATTCCAATTCCAATAGTTTTTGGTAAAATAAGAAATTTTTTTAATTTATTCATGACATTATTTCAATTGAATATTGTCATTAGGAAATCTAGGACACTTATATTCTTTATATTATTGTAGTTGACTATTTCTCTTATTACAAGATTAGAAAATCCCATTTTCTCATTTTTTTTTTTACTACAATTGCATACAAGGGCTCTAAAGAAGAATAACAACACAATTTGTATTTTTTGCACTATTTGTTACAATTGCATATATTTCTTGCAATAATAAGAACACCCATGTTTTTTTAAATCAAAGGTAAGTATTTTTTTCAATATAAGATTGGAGAATTTCAATTTCTTTGTTTGTTACAATAGAAAATTCTCTTCAAATGAATAAGCACACAATTCATATTATTCTCACTATTTGAAGTTCAATATTGTCTCTTTACAAATCTAAACATCCATGTTTTTATTATTATTAATTATGTATGAATATTAGTAACACCTACATTTTTTTATATGCAATAACTTTAGTTTATAAGATTAAAATCATGTATGCCTTTTTCAAAATTTCAATACATAAAGTAATTAATTTCTTCAAGTGAATACAATAACACCTATATTTTTTTATTTTTTAAATCAATTTCTAGGACAATTGACATTTTTTGTTAGAAAAATGAGGGGATCCAAATAATCTTTTCATTATTGGAGTTTGGCTTTTCCTTTAGAAAATACCAACATTCATTTCTGTCTCATTGTTACAATTGGATATATCTTTACAAGACTAATACACAATTTCTTTGTAATGAGGGTGGAATAGATTTTTTCTACAAAAAATTAAGACTTGCAATATTTTTTAGTCTCACAATTGATGAAATTTACCTTACTAAAATTATAACATTTTATATTTCTTCTTTCTCTTAGATTTGACAATTGACTACAACTTGGAGAGTTGGGGGGAAGCATTGTTGAAAAACATACGAACAATGTGTAATAAAATATAGTGTTTAATATATTCATTGCATATAAAATTTGTAAAAAATTATATTTATTATAGGGTGATTTAAAATTGTGAAACATGCATGATTATATAAACTATAGAGTTAGACATAATACAATAAATTATATAAAGAGTACATATAAAATAGTATATACAAATGTGAGTAACTAAAAAAAGGGTTATAGATTACCATATGAAGCTTTAAATGTATTCATAAATGGGGTGATTTGTCATAAAATTTTGCCCATATTCTAAATAGAGTACTTCATTGCAAGGTACATATGGTATATGCAAAAAATACTTTAAAATTTAGTATCTAAGGGAAAAAAATGGGATGTAATCTTGAGAAGATTGGGGTCTATAGGAAAATAATGAGGTATAATCCCTAGAGAACCAAGGCTTTATTTTTTTGTTAAAAAATTAAATAAGAATTCTATTTCTATAGGAAAGAGTAAAAAAATTTGAACACTTTTTTTTCTACAAATCTAACCATAGTATTTTTAGTATGAGAGCATGTGGAATAAATTTCAAAATTTTGAACAACATAGATTGCAAGATTCTTTTGTTAAAGTGAAAAAAACAAGTTTTTTAGCACATTGTGAGGTTTAATTTTTTTTTACTTTCAGCCTTAAGCTTCTTAACTTTATTTTTTTGCATTATAGAGTTTTGAACTTTAAATCTTTGAAATGTATAATTGAGTTGAGACTCTAGGGGAAAAAAAAGTACAAAAAAGCTTAATTTTTATTCTTTAAAAAAGTGTTATATAGAAGTAGGTATGAAATGAAAGAAAAAGTTAAATAATTAATATCTTGAAGGTGGAATTAGAATGCACTAATCCCGATGGTGGGATTATTCTAGAAAAAAAAATAAACCATCTGGCAATTTTTTTTTAAATAGTAAAAATTGCATTTGAAATTGAATCCTACAAGTTATTTTTCTTTAAACTCAAATTTTCAAAATTTGTTTTGTTGCCTGATCACCCTTATTTTGAGCAATTTTGAATATAACTTTTATTCCTAGGCATCAATTGAAAAAATTATATTTCCATGAAGACAATGAACATTTCTATCTTCAAATTTAAAAAAAAGAAATCAAGATAAATTCAGGTACCTGCCCAAAATTCCATTTGTCCCTCAAAGGGAAATGGTTTTTTAGGGGATAAGTAACATATTATATTTTAAAATGCCCACCAAAAAAATTATAATTACCAATACGATGCAATTAATTAATCACCAACATTTATCTTTAATTTAGAAAATACTATGTCTTTTTTTGAATTTTGCAAGGTAAATAGTCCCCTTTTAAATAAGTCATTATTGTTAGTGTATGCAAAATATAAGAGAGAGTGCCACTTCTTAGGACTACATAAGTCTTCAATAAGAATAGGAAAGTTCACATTGTTCTCTTTTTTCATAATTATTTGGCAATTGATTTTTAATAGAGAGTAATTTTTTGCAATTTTTCATTCTTGTTTATGACAATTTTTTTATCTAACATAGTAATGTATGAGTGTGATAGTTATTTTTAATTCTATAGTATATTCCTTTATTCCAAAATTTTGTAACTAATTACATTGAACAAATAAAAATATTGATAATTCTAAACATAAACTTTCAAAGTTGTAAGATCTATTCATATATAGATACTTATTTACTTATATATACTTATATATAAGGAGTACATTTAAATGCTTGAAAAAAATATAAAGAGAATGTAATACTTTGAAAGTTTATGTTTAAAATTATTGACATTTATTTTTGTTTACAATAATTAATTACAAATTTTTCAAGTGAAAAAGATACTTATAAAGCTAAAAATAACTTCTTCATCCCTATATTATATAAGACAAAAAAGTTAAAAAATTCAACAAAACATTCTAAAAAATAACTTCATATTGAAAGTTTATTTTCCTTAATTGTTGATGCAATAGTCATCTAAATGTGATCTCTGTAACTATTTGAGTTAAAAAACATGCCATTTCAATTCATTTTTCAATCTTTTCTAAAATACATACCACTTGTTATTTGAAATGAAAGTTTTTGGCACTAGAAACTTATAATTATTATTAAATGAAGCTCAAAATTATAGGGTGAAATTCATATTTATTAAAAAGATATGTCTTTTAGAATGTAGAGATAAGATTCTAACACAAATGCCTTTGTTTGAATGTTGTGAACAACGTCCATTGAGACATCATGTACAACATTGTAACAAGGAATGCCATGTCTTCTACAACATCACTAGTTTTGAAAGGATGTTAAATTTTATGTCAATGAAAATGTAAAAAAAAAAGCCAAAGAAACTGCCCCTTCTAATCAGCCTCTTAAATTTGCCCATAACTTTTAGTTAAAGACTTGAAATTTGAAACAAATTTTTGGAGATGAAACTTAGCTTAAATCATCAACTTTTCTTAGTTGAAAGTATTTTGAAAAAAATTGCTCTACTATGCCTAAATCTCGTCTAAAAATGCACTTGTAACCCCAATTTCTGCATTTTAACACAATGTCCCATATGGTTTGTCTTACCTTCCACCCTCAAACATGTATAAAGAGCTTCAGTTTTCTTCTTTACATATTCGAAGGCAAATGCCTTTTGAGGTGAAATATGGTGTAAATTGTAATGTGTAAATTGTATGGAATATGGTGTGTGTATGATGTATTGTATATGATATATGGAATATTGTAAGTGATGTATGGAATTTTGTATGCAGTGTATAGTGTATTATATGATGCTTTAGTCGACATGACATGCTTTAGTGGACATTATACTTGCATTGCATATGTACTTGGTGATTATTTTAAAATTCATGTGTGCATTAAGGTGGAGAGATGGGACTATACATATTGACACCATGTTCCACATTGCATTCAATGACTAGGATGTCAAATGTGACATCATTTTTTTCACCTAAATCAAATAAGACGATCCAATATGCATTTATAAAGAAATGTCAACATTTAAGTTAACATTGCAAAACATCTCGATGTTCAAGTTGATGTCTCAAAAATCATCTCATAAAATGTGTGGATGTCTAAGCTAATATCCCCAAAATCATTGAAATGTCTAAATTTATATCTCTAAATACAGTTTGAAATTTTTAAGTGGCACAAAATTGTGCTGACGTGGCCTACCACCTCAACATATTTGGGTGCCACATCATCCAATTTTTCATTGCCACATGGCATGCCATGTCACTGCCATAAATCCAAAGAGTGCTAGGAAACTAAAAAAGTCCTCACAAAGTTTAGAATTCCAACTCCAAGTGCTATAACTTTTGCATTCAATGTCTGAATTTAATAAAACTTCGTAGAAAATCTGCATTTTGTCTCTTAGTATGTGGGATAAAAATTTAGTCCAATCCAAGATGTAGTGATTTTCTAAGGGTCACTATATTACATGTTGATAGTAGCAATTTCATGGGGTTGTATCTCCTTCATCCAATGTTTGTTTTCAAGAAATAATTGTTTGGGACCAATTTCAAAATTCAAAGAATTTTCAATTACAATTAACTTTGGCAACCTGTTTCTTCTTCATATGGTGCCATTCTTTATTACTTTTGTAAGAAAAGTTTTGCACATTGGTTAAGTTTGCATGGCTAAAATTTTATGTCAATAAAAAAATAATGAATGTCCAAAATGCATTTTAGTCAAAGGATGTTGTATTAGCCATAGATGCGCCTTTTTGCAACTTCTTTTGCTATTTTCTTTCACCACTGTGTTCATATGATGGTTATAATGCACTTTGTAGCTTAAAGTCTTTTCATGTAAGTAGCGTTAAAAATCAAATTTCACCTCCGAATGTCTCTCTAGGAAATTTTTAGCACCCTATTTTAACACTATGATATTATAATCTTGCAATTTATGAGGCCAACTAACTCAAACTTTGATTCATATCACCTATAATGTATACACCACAAGATTTTATAATTGAGATTTCTATGCATTAGTGACGTTTAGAACTTTAACACTTCAAATGCAATGACATTTTAAAACCGTAATAGGCATCAAGACTTTGGGGCTTAATGGTTGAAGAAAGGGAAGAAGTTCTTTGAAAGAATCACAAGAATCATCAAATTTGTTGTTTATCTTAAATCCTTGAATTTGGCCCTTCTTTTTGGTGGCGATAATTTTTGTAGTTGGCAAATAAAAAGGGGGATGAAGGTGGGGGTGGGTTGGCAACTATGAGAGTTTGGTCACTCAAGATTCCATGATTGATTTTTGAAAGTTAGTAGAAATTTTTAGTCCACAATGAAATTAAATAATAAACCACAAGCTTTGACTACTTACTATAAAAATCCCATAAGCCATTTTATACTTCCATCCATTAGACATTTTAGAAAAAAATGCTTTAGCTCCACAATAAGCTGGCAATTAGGAATCCCATACCAAACTAGACCAACAGTAATGCCATGTAGGAGTCTTACACCTATAAGTTGGATGTAGTCATCTAGTAGGTCTTTGTTAGTATTTGTTCTTTAAAAGCAAAGATTCTACTATTTCTATTATTTGAAAACTAATAGAGTACAATAATATTTCAACAAAGGCAAATTCAAAATACCATATCCAATCATCAAGTTAGCAAAAATAAAAATAAAAATAAAAATAATTTTTTAAATACTTTGAAAGATAACAAAAAACAAAAAATCAATGCTACAAATGTCAAATTATCAGAAAATGGGCCACATGCAAATCTTAGAATGGCTCACATATGAAACTTATATTTGACCAAATGGTCTACATGCACATCTAAAAATATTATAAAAATCACTTTTTTATTAATATTTTTATATTTATAGCACATAGTTCTTAAAAAAATTGAAATTGTATTTTACAATACTCTTAAAATCATTTGTTGAACTATTTTTTTAAACTTTAATTAATTATTTAATATGAAATGTTGATTCTAATAGCTAGGTATGGTCTACTGACTTTAGCAAATTAGCACTACCATAAACCTAAGATAAATTAGTTTTCCACATGTCACAACTATTTATAAATTGTAAATTAACTAAATCAATTTGAAAATAAGCAAAACACAATGGTATTTCAACATGTACAAATTTTAAATAGTATGTTTTCTAGAAAATCAACCAAACTTACAAATTAAAAATAGTGCAAGTTAAATGTAATTTTATATTCTAATAGAAGGTAGGTTAAATTTTGACAACCAAATAAATCCTACAAATTGAAATGATATGGTATATATATATCATACATGCAAATGTTCAAACAACGTATATGAAACACACCTCCCTTGATATATGTGGCAAAGTATGAATGTACAATCTACAAGTAGTAAGCAACAAATATTTTAAGTTATTTTCTAAGTCGTGCGATATGCTCCTCTAGCGTCTTCTAAGTCGCTTCCTTCGTTACTTCAACTTAAATCTGACCCTCCTAGATAGCTTTTTCACATTGTCAATAATCATGAATTAGGCGATAAACTTTTTTGTATGGCTTCAAAAATGATCAACTATTGGTAAGGCTCAAAACTTCTTTTGCTATATTTTGGCGAAGCTTAAATTTACAGAGTGACTTATTTGGCAACTACAACTCAAATCTTGTGCTCATAGACACATGGCAATAGATGAAAAATAAGAAGAAGGCCAACATAACATTAAACATGAAATTGAAAACACAAAAAAAAACACAAATTGTTCAATGAACCCAATAAACTATTGCTCAAGGGAGTTAAACCCTAGTCATAAGACCTTGCCTACATGCAATGAACAATCCCACCCCCACCCCCCCAACCTAGTTAGTAAAACTATTGAAAAACTTAGAACTTCAAACTTGCTGGTTTAATGGAAGCAAACCTTACATGTCTACTTCCCGTCATGATCTTTCTTCCCGCCATGTAGAAATTGCTTTGGTGAAGGAAAAAGTCTCCTATTAAAGAACTCTTGTGACTAGAACTTCACATAAGTATGTTTATGGCCTACAAGCATGTATTTCAATTCCAACTTTATAATGTTCAAAGTCGAAAAAAGTACATTTATCCTCCATGGTGCCTAGCATTGTAGAAATGGCAATTTTAGCCACTTTGATGAACTCAAATAGGTGGTTCATCACCCAAGCATTTCACTATAAGAAACTCATGTTTTAAGTGACAAATTTTAGGTGACATCCAATGTAGCAACACATGTTTTTATGTCACCAATGATGTCCGCCATAAAATCTTGATGTTATGGCAAACATCATTCTTGACATAAAAACATGAGTTTCTTATAGTATTTTGTCCAATGCATATCCATACCTCATTAGATGTTTTTTCTAATAGTAACAAGATTGCGAGTTCCCGACTGTGGAAATGCTCAGGAATGCTGCCACGTCTACAATCTGATGTAGTCGAGAGACTGCTATGTTAGATAATAATTAAAAAATAATTAAATAATTAAAAATATTATTTTTGGGAAAAAAATATTATTTTATTATTTTATTATTTTTTATTCTGACTATTCCCAACATTGGGAACGAGCCTGAAACAATCTTCTAATCTCTGAAAAAACATCTAATGATAGCCAGATTTTAGTTACGAGGTTTGTCTATAGTTCCCTGTGCATGGGATTTTATAGTGAGCTTGAACAAGGATATCTCTATAATGAAAGTAGTTGACCTCCAATAATAGGCTTCACTTATTGCACATCAAGTACTCCTTTTGTCCTAAAATTCACCAAGCGTGAAATTGCAAAGTAAGAACACAATGCCCTCACATACAAAATGAATAAGTCACCACAATTGGGCTACAACTAGTATTGACGGAATACTATGCCTAGAACGTTTATGAACTCCACTTCGAGGAACTGGAAGTCAAGCTCAAGGGTGAGCATCTCTACCACATCCTTATACTAGGCCTTCACCGAACTAATCACAATAGCTACATCGTCCTTGTAGACCAACAATTTTTTGCCACTCACAAGACAAATTGAATGAGCTAGGTATGTGTGCCCTCCAATTTGGAATGATAAAGTTTCAACCCCAGTGTTGAGATCTATCACTAATTCTTCGTTGATATAGTAGGAGTGATCAAAAATAATATCATGAAACGTTTTTAAGTGTTATTGCTACTACAAAATGGCCTTATTGTTGTACATCATATACAACTCACATTGCATATTTTAACCGTAGCTATATAATCAATCACAAAGACATTGTTGGACTAAACAAACTTCATCAAATCTTGAGGGGGGCATTTCCTTATATATTTTGCATACACTTACAATAACGACCTATTTAATGGGGGGGGGGCTATCTATAAAATATAATCCTATTTTACATATAATCTTATTTCTCATTTTTTAAGTACCCTATAATAGATGTTTTTCTTTGCAATTTTACGTGGAATGAATATATTGGACCCTATTTTTTATCACATGTGGTCTCAAAAATTTTCGCTAGTGACCTCTTTGAGCATCAAACAATTGAATGAATCAAGTAATGGCATCAAGAAAGGCAAAGCTAGCAATGTATTGACATCATAGAGCAACTTGTAGTTGCAATGGGCACCTTCCCTAGCAGCAACTTGCTTTAGAACGAGCTTAGGCTCGTTCACTGCAGCATCTTTACAAGTCTTGGCAATTAGAGTCCCATCACCTTCTTCAAGGGTTCAAGCAAAGACATTTACTGTGTTTTGACATTGCAAAGCATGCAATGTCCTTATGTTTCTACTAAATCAACAAGCTTTTAGAATTCTAAATGATACTTAGGACTATGGCTATATATATATAGCTTGATATAAGGTTTCAACTTTTGCCACAACTGGAAAATTTGACAATGGCTCCACGGCCAAGTTGGTTCAGAGTACCATACAATGTACCCCAAATAAGCATGAAGCCATGTGCTCCTTCATCCAATTTGTAGCTTTGTTCTTGTATCCACCCTAAAACATACAAGATGTTGTGCCACTTCACTTTCAACAAGACCAAAGTGAGTTGCAAGCATTGCTTGCACAATTCCTTTCATAGCAAAGGCATTTGGACTATCCTAAAGTTGACTTAACGATAATAATATTGAAACTCTCTTGAATCCTAGACATACATACAAGTGCAGTGAAAGCTAAAATTGGGAATCAATGGTGGTGACCTCATCTGCACTCAATTAGAAGAAACAAGATTTAGAAATGACCTTTTCGGTATGGTTAGACAAGGCCTTCAAAAGGTAATCAACCATCTCCCACCCCACTGTAATGCTCCAATGCTTTTGGGGGAAATCAAGAACTTTGAGAAGTTCTAGCAATGTTCTCATTGTTTCATACCATGTCAATTGTTGCCCTTGAATTAGCAACCACATGATTGCTTAAAATTGTACAACCTTCCTCTTTTGTTCTCCAATCACACCCCACGCCACCTACTATACAATAGAGTCTCTAGCCTTCCCTAAATGTATATTTATAAAATTTTCTCATTTATCAAATGTGCATTGTTACTTAAGATGTAATACTCTCTTGCCTTTACTTTTTCAAATTATATTGTAGCCTTCCTTCTCCATGAATGCTTCCAAAATGAATCCAATTTGGGAATAAGCAATTTGTCCCTCCCATCCATTTCTAAGCAAATTTTGTAGTGTACCTGCTAAACTTTGTTATCCTCCCCAAGAATGCTTTTTGCCCAGGGCAATCATACAACCCACGAATCCTACTACTATTGATTATGCTCATAGCCTAGACGCTTGGCATGTACCAATTCATGCGCTAGAGATGTAGACTCCAAATCTAGAATGACCACGTCGGGAGTTGCTGCCACGACTTGACTTCCCTCAACGACATCAAAGGTGCCTACAAGCATCATATCGGAATTGCAAACTCCATGGTTGGACTTCTCCTTTGTGATACAATGCGATGCATGAGAGTCTTCAAAACCCTCATATTTTATACTCCCCTCATACATAAACTTTGTTGTGATTGAACCTTATCCAACCATAATCAAGAATACATTGCATGAAAATCCAAAATTATGAAGGAAGAAAGACAAAAATTCATTTGTGCAAGACAACGAAGACCTTGAAAATTTATATAGGGACATCACCTGCCAACTTGCCTACATTGAATTCAAGAGAGACAAACACATACACACTAGATGTTTTTAGAAGGATTAGAAGACTATTTCAAGCCTATTTCCAATATTGTAAATAGTTAGAATTAAAAATTAATTATATATATATTTTTTAAATTAAAAAAATTAATTAAAAAAATATTATTATTTGACATGGCAATCTTTGTGCCACGTCAGATTGCATATGTAGCAAAGTTCCCTAGTGTTTCTACAATCATGAACTCCCAGTCTTTTAATCAACAAAAAAAACATCGAATGTTACTAAATTCTAGACAAGTTAGAATTATAAACTCACTATTTGCTATGTACAATTTATGGCTTGAATCACAAAAGCCAAAAACTTCTGAAATCAACATGCATTGTCAAAATATGCACCTTCCACATGAAATCCTTCACAATTGGGAGTCAAGGCACTACTAACTACAACCTTTTTCACCTAATTAAATCAACATTATAATCAACATTTTTGGGCAAAGCGCTAATCCTAAATTCTCGATCGAAATATCCCCCACACAAAAGCCTATACACCCAAAAACAAACCCTAATGCACGGGAAAGCCTAATTGGCTTCTCATTGCAAGATAATTGCAGGAGAGAATTGTTGTTCTCGCGAATTGAAACACATAAATCAAATCAAGCACAATGAATCCTTTGGCAAAGTATAAGCTGAAATGGGGGAGATGGCCTCCAAAATCCTAGTGTTATACCCAATTTGGCAATGGTGACTCACCAAATTGAGAGTCTCGGGGACAAGGTGGCAATTGAGCTACCCTCATCTATTAGCATCAAGCGAATTTTTATTTTATTTTTAAAATTTTCAACCTATTATATATTCACCTACTCAAAAATTGGAGGGTTTTTTTGGCAAAAATTTGCCAATAAAAAAAACATTGGTAGTAAGGCAACCATCTTTGGCATTGAGGCTCTAAATCCTCTCACCTTACATGTGTATGAGCAATGGAAAAAATTGCATCTCAAATGATAATATCCTCCAAGAAACAATTTGAGTGCTATAAATCATGTCTAATCAATTAAAATAATATTCAAGGAGAGCAAATAGAAAAATCAACTTCATAAAACAAATGAGATGGGCTCCTTTAAACTACACCTTGTCTAAAACTACCATCATTACTTTATACACATTTCTATAATCAAAATGTATCTACATGGAATAATAGTTTTAAATCATTTGTCCAAAAACTTTTGACTCTTTATAGCTTTTGCATATAGTATCCAAATGTGTGGGCTTTGGTGCATTGGAACCATGGAGAGTTTCATTAGAATGGCGGTATTCCAAATGCCATTTTTTAGACTGCATAGTCTAAATTGAAAACTAACATCAAAGACAAGTATAAATTATCAGATATTTAGAACACATATAGATTTCCAAAATCTATAACAAATTTAGTTTTTAGGCTGCATAGTCAAAAACATCTTGAATAGGTATAGATTTTGGACATCTACAACATGTATAGAATTCAAAAATCTATAGTCGATTTAGATTTTAGACTGTGCGGTTTGAACTGTAAAAAGTACTAAACCAATGGAATACCACCATTTTAACAAAATTCGCCTTAACTTCTTTTATCTACCAACAAGAAAATATTAGGGCTTCATATTGTTGCTCACAATTTTTGATGATTTTATTGCAAAGAGGGGATATTAGTTTTTAGTTTTAGTTGAAGGAAAAAACAACTATTAGAACCAATAAGAAAAGACAAAGATATATCAAATCCACAAATCCACCAATTTGTTTACATATCTTTGGATGATGCCATTGCTGCCACCAAAGTTTCTATATTTCAATTTAGATAATCCCTCATTAGTATAAATATCATCCACACAATTAGTTCTTGATGAATTTAATAATAGTAGTAATTATGTACAATAGCAAAAAGTGGTGTTTTGGGAGGTGATCACCTAAGGGGTAAAAGACAAAAATGATAAATAGATTGACAAAAGTGAAAATTTTATTGATGTGATATATTATAATTGTTATATGGCTTCAAAAAAAATTAGAAATGCTAGAAGATAAAAATGGCAAAATAGGATAATAAAAATTCTAGATATTTTTCAACAGATATAATATAAATATGTGACTTGTTTTGAAAGTATTCAACTCATCAAAAGTTGGATACTTCTAAATCTTGTCCATTGAAAGATATTAACTCATTCTTATAAGGATTACCTTTAATCAATCAAGGACCAAAAAGAACTCCATATTTTCAATATTGTGAAAATGTAATACAAAATGCCATTAGGAGGGATTTGAGGGCTCTGGGTTCCCACAGCCCGAAATCCGTAATCAGTCGCGGGAACGCAGATCTGCAGAAATCCGACGTGATCGAGACCGTGCCACGTCATTGACTTTTTTTTCTTAAATTTTTTTTTTGACTTTTTTTCATATTTCAGGACCCAAAAAAAAACTTTTTTTTTTAAAAATTTTAAAAATGCTGACCTGACAGCGGCCAACCGTTCCCAGGCTAGTTTCAGGAACAGTCCCGAAACGGCCCTTCGGAGGCCTCAAATCCCTCCTAATGAATGTATAATAATAATTTAATGATTATCACTAAACAATGGTTGTAAAATGTAATCTATACATTGCATTTTTATGGCTAGATCATCTCATTTCAAAAACCAATATTTTTCAATAAACTTTAAAAGTTGAAAATTAGAAATTTCTTCTAAAATTGATTGTAAGTTGTATATTTGTAGTTTTTTCAAGAATTAGTTTTTCTTAAGTTCAAAATGTTCATTTTTAATCATAGTGTTTATTTTGAGATTTTTATTTCAATAGTATTCAAGTTTTTTCTAAAGAGCTAATTTTTGAATTGAAAAAATTGCATTTTGAGTCCAAAATTACTATTACCATTTCAAATATAGAATATTTGCAAAGCATAGTCTTTATAAATTATACTATACAAATGTTAAAGAACTAATACAAGAGCCTTAAAGAAAGTCGATGGATGGAAAAATGCATTTTTGTGTATTTAACCCCTAAAGGACCAAACTATGTTGTTTGCCAATATAGCAATTTTGGATAGCTCACTACAAATGGAGTTTTTTTGTTTTTTTGTTGAAATTTCCGCAAGATATGCGCTCAAGGATTAACTTTAAGGCCCAACAATTTTCATAATTTTTGACTACATGGGTAAAAATTCATTGTATGATATATGATGTTTGATGTTTGATAGGCAACTTAGCTTGGATAGCTCAAAAAACTTCTTTAAAAAACACATTCTTAAGAAATAAAAATTTGAAACTAGTTCTCTAGATTTATATAGAGATGGGAAGCTTTGAATCATGCCATTTGGATTAATGAGATAAAATTTATGAGGAGTTTTACTTTGTAGGTAGTTTGTAGGAAGTTATGGAATATCTATTCTAAAATAAACTTTGAAGTCCTTTATTTAATTCAATTTTTAATATTTTTGAAAAACAACAACAACATTAGGTGTTTATTGTTTATTACAATATTCATTGCAATCATTAGATTGGAATTTTTCAATTCAATAAATAAATTGCTAGCAATAATTTAGTATTTTAAATCATTCTTATTTCTTTCTACTTACTATTTTTTTTGTAAATTCAATTTCATAATTCCAAATGATTTGAAATTTTCAAGCATGTAGACAACTTGAATTGAAGAATTAATCCAAAGAGTTACAACCATATTAAACATTTTTTCATACAAATTTGACCTTCTATAATGTAGCTGCCTGGATTTCCTTAGTGGTAAGAAAAAGGATTTTTGTAACTTCAAACACTAATATCTTGCAATCTACAAAGTGAAAATTTGTGAAATTTTTTCTACATGTTTTTAAACTAGTGCACTAAAAGACCCTATGGTTATACTATTCCAGAAATATTTTTTTCTAATATTTGGTAGTTGTCCTAGAAATGATAGTTTTGGAGTAGTTTTGGTATAAATATAGCCAAAAACCTTAAGGGGTTAATTAGGGTGTATTTCCACTTAGTACTTCTTTAAATTTTGAATACTTGGTCTTGAACCCTTAAGAGATCAAGGCCACTTTTCTATCAAACACTCATAATTATCACTTTCATTGTGTTCACCCAAGAAAGCTAAAGATATATATATATATATATATATATATATATATATATATATATATATATATATATATTAGAATCTACATGTAGGATCTTGAACTTTACTTTTTTGAAATTAAGTAGTAAAATTTTCATGAATTTTGACCACATTGATTAGAAGATATTAACATTCAAAGTTGGAGGAAAAAAATTCTAAATGCTAGTTGATGATATCATATGACTTTGACCAACATTTACAGAAATTTTCTTGTACCAACTACTTTGAAATTTTTTTTAAAAAATTATTGAAGAATTGAATAGAAACTCTAAGTAAAAAAAATTTAATCATACTTGATTATCATTTTTTTTAAATTAATCAAAAGTAGATTCAAGATTGAAAGAAAAAATAAGTTACATATAGTTCAAGAATGGGATTGAAATACAATAATCTCAATAGTGAGATTGTTCTAGCAAAGCAAACTAAATCTTGTGAATTTTTGTTTCTAAGAATACATTGTAAAATTTTCATTTAGAAATCAAACTTGTAAGTTATTTTTCTAAGAAGTTGTTTAGATTGCCCCCAAAACAAGATTGTTCATGTTTCTCACATCACTAATCTACATGGAATGAATCAAAGCTCCACTTGTATAAAATAAAAATATTAATAAGGAAAAATAATAATTTATGAGCTTAAAAAATTATACACCTATGTTATAGGCATTTATATTGTAGAAAACTTTTATGACTATAGTGCAACTACGTTATAGATATCTATATTATAGGCACCTTCAATGGTTGTAGGATGTCTACTTTTATATATGCTTGCAACTTACATGCTCATACACTAGCACCATTGAATCTAAAAGTTTATTATTCAAAATAATCAAGATTAGCATTGTGGTTGCTTGAGATGACTTGAGCTTAACCCCTAAGCGCGCAAACGACCATATTTTGGTCGCTGCCCGACTTCGGGCAGAATTTTCGGACAAAATTTTTTTTTTTCAAACTTTTTTTTTTTCGGTTTTGAAAAAATTGGGTTTTCTTTCAACATTTATATTCAAAACTAAGATCAGTACAGTCAAACAAAAATTATATGAGATATAGCACAAAAGATTTAGAATTGCCTAGTGTTGAAAAACTTACTATTTTGGAAAAGTGTTGATGGTCTCATTACTAGATCTTTTGCATTTTTTCACAAATCAATAGAAACCACAATTTTGACGAATCAAAAAAAAATTCATATACTAAACAAAGAAATTGTATTTTTGGTGAATTTTTGAAGTTATATCTTTGAAATTCATTTGAAGAGAATCTAAAAATAATTTTATAATTTTGATTGTATAGATGCTTTCTACATTTTGTGCTTCACATTATCTTCTTTGGTACTAACTTCAAAAAAGTTACATAACTTACATTTTATAATACATTTGTATTTTGTCTCAATTCCTTGGGCTTTTAGGGGTTAAACTATGGCTAAAAGTTTGGTCAAAGGTAGGAGATTCACAATGCCTTTGAAACTTAAGAACATCCACCTCCTCAAATATACACTATTTATATATTATTTATTTTCATTGCACTAATAATGTAAGAATAGAGTACTACACTTAGGAAGTGTATAGTTTCAGTGATCCCTAAATTTCAACTTCAAAAATTTGGAAATAATTCCACAAAGCTCAAAAAAATATGAAATGACTTGAGTTAGATGCCAATTCCGAGTGTCTTTCAAGTAAAATTTGCTGAAAAATGTTTGAAGAAGTTCAACCCGCCCAAATTAATTTTCCAGCTTCATGACCCTTCTATCTTACCAAGCCTGCGATTGTATTAGTGGGGGTAATTGTCCAGTATTAATGGCTGCTACACTAGGTTGGGATCTAGTATCTACCCGAGTACCAACCAGGGCTTTTTGTTTTTTGTTTTTTGGTGCCAGATTGCACAAGGAAAAATAATCTGGCTAAAAAATGCCCCCTAAAATGTCGGAAAACTTGGATGAAATCGCCAGAAAACTTTGAAATAAAAGAAGATGAAATCACCTAATTGTGGATGAAAATCATACTATACATCCAATAAGTGGATGAATGTTGCAATTTGGACCACCACCATAACATTTTATATCGCCACTGTGGCACTTCTTCAAAAATGAAAAAAAAAAGTCCTGGTACCAACTTACAGTCCAACAACTGATGCTGTATTCTTTTCTTTTCTTTGAATACAGCATCAGTTGTTGGACTGTAAGTTGGTACCAGGACTTTTTTTTTTTGGACACAAATGAGTGATGCTGTATTCTTAATTTGGGAAATCATGGTTCTGGGTCAGGACTTCCCAAAATCCGATCCTAATTTTTAGCGATCACAGCCCATAATGAGTAATAAGGCTTTGCTACTGAAAATTGATTACTACTTATTGCAAATTTATTTAATTATAACAGTACATTAATTGCAAATCGTAACGAACATTGATTATAACACTTTGCAGAATTTTCTGTAGTACTTCTACATGTTTTAAGCTTGTAGAACTGTGATTCGTAGAGCAATTGCATTGCAAGTTGTAAATGCAGTGATTAAAACTAATTGCATATTTTGAATTACAGATTACTTGTGCGGTGCACATTAATCACCATTAAGACTTCGAACTAGACATGAAGTTGAGGATACGCATCCAATGCAACGTTGAGGCATAAAACTACTACCCAGCTTAAGGTGGTGAAAATCAAAATGTCTGACCCAAGTACGATATCTGTAGGCACGTACTAAAAGTTCATTCAACGTCATGATCTTTTGCTCCATAATCAAATCCTTGTACAGTACAAATCCAGCTTTTGTTACAAGAGGAACCTGCGCCCCAACCAGCTCTACACATACACTATCCTCGTCACTTTCCTTTCCTCCGATTCCTAAACCTAAGACAAAGTTTGACAGCTGTCACAGATACTCAACTACGCTAAACTCTGTTATGTCTTTTATCGCAATACAACGAGACTGGGAAGCTCAACGGTAAGGGGAGAGTGGATTCTAAGAAAACAAAAGAAAGAACTTCCGTTGGGAACAGTCGATGTTAGGGAGAGAACGACTAACTGATACTAAAGCCTGAAAGTTAAACAGCCCGCTCAGCCCGCTCAGCTGGGGATGTGATGCCCGAGTTACTCCTTGATGTCATGTTGGATCTTGCGTCCTGGAAATCCGCATCCTCAAACTTGTCGCTATCAAGCAAACAGGTGGGAGTGTACGCCTCGACAATAGAGACCGTCGACGGCGTCTCTTTGACTGGTTGACTTGCAACGAAAAGAGAGACAACTGCAAACGATGGGTAGAAGTTCCTCTTGCAATACAAGTAAAATGCGAAAGTTGCGATCAGCAGGAAGATCAGGAAGACTGTGTAAGGGAACTTTTTCACAGCGAAGTATCCCAGAGCTGTGATTTGAGAAACCAGCAGAGCTCCCAGGAAACGGTTGTGAATGTGTGGCCACATCCTTCCATTGCTTTCCCACTCGGGGACTTGAACGTTCAGAGCCTGCGATTCATAAACATAAACAGGGTTCAGACACTGCGGCATGGCTAAGGAAACTCAGATGAATAGCTGCATTGGGCATACAATGGACAGACTTTACTCATTTCTGTTCGATTCATTCTTACATTAGGCAGGAGTGTAAGATGTGCTTACCGCATTCCGCGTCACCAACCATCCGATGAAGAAATAGAGAAAGGCGAAGACTAGAATTATGGGAGCAATCACGGAATAGCATAGCGTCACTGTCAGGATCAGCAGGTCTCCTGGCACAGCGGTGTGATACGAAAAAGGTCCCGGTGCCCAGGCCGCTTGCAATTCCCGTTCAGTCTTGCAGAGGTACTTGCGCTTAAGGTGATAGATAATGAGTGGTACAATACGTGAAATCGTTAATCCGTAACCAACAAAGAACCTGCACAATAAGATAAACACAGCCAGTCAGAAGCTGAACATTCTACACAGAGCTGACCCTCAATCATGAAGATGAAGATGAATTCAAAGGAACCATGAAGAGAAATGGGATGGATGATATGGTTAGCACTTACTTCAATGCAACGTAAGTGATGAAGTAGGTTGCAACCGGAGGCAGCTTGGAACCGAACAAAGTGACGACCGTACTCACTGAGAGGTTTTTCTGTTTGATCAAAACCTTGAAGCCATCGATACTGGAGAAAACAGCGCCAAAGATCGTGACTCCAAGAAACACGTTGAACACCATAAAGTAATAATATTTGCCAGCAGCAGCTCGTGAAATGTGACTCTCACTGGGGATTCCTTCTGCCTTTGACAAGGCCAAGAGCAGCTTCGGCAGCAGCGCCAGGAAGATAATGAGGGCAAGCTGTGGCAAATAAGCCTGAAGACCGTAGTAGGAGAGTTAAATAACGCTCTTCGCAAGACGAAATAACTGTCTTTTAAATGGCGTAACAACCGGATCACTCTGAGCATCAGTTTTCAAAAGAAAAAAACACAAAACTTGAATTAAAGAATCAAAGCACATCACCCATGAGGTCGACTACGCTTACTTGCAAGATGGCGTTCAGAACTTTAATATCAGTAATGGTCTTGATGAATGGAATAAACTTTGCCAGGTTCTCCAGAGTTGTGAGTCCTGATATAAAAGCAATGGGAATCATGTAGAAAACGATTGTCAAGAATGTGATAACGTAGACGACGGGTCTCCGAATCGAACGTTGCCACGCAGGTAGGTGAAGATTGCTCCAGATACACTCTCTAGGCTCAGGAGCAGGTTCCACTTGCCATTGAAGGGCATGGGGAGCATGAACCGACTGCAAAATGACACTCAAGCCGTCAGCTGTCGTGTCTTTCGTGTCGCAAGATTTTAGGCTTTAAAAATACTACATTTCCGTACTATATCATCATTATCCAGGAACAAGAGTTCTACCTGAGCGGCCTCGGCAGCAGCGAGTCTGTCGTTAAAAAAGACAAGGGCAGCGTCTTCTTTAGCATCAGCTAGAACTAGTTTTTTCTTGTCCTCCAGATCCTTCGTGAGAGTACGGATTTTGTCGGTCCAATAGGTGATTGAGTCGACCTTTGGGCCAACAAGGCCCAAGGTACCAGTCTTGTGCATTGGACGAACGCCATCACTACCAGGGGTTTTCTTTGACAGCTCGAACACAGCTTCAGCGTGTTCTAGCTTACGTTGGGCAGTCTCGCGCTCGTTAAAGATCTTCTCAGCCTGTAAAGTACAACGTCAGATAGGACTTTAAATGTAGACTAATCAGCGTGTAGCACATTCTGGATTAAAAATTAGGGAGATGAGTAGTTCTGACGTGAGAAAACAGACTACGAAATAGAAACTCAATTGTCAAATCACTGCGCATGTAATTGCTGAGTGCGCCAGCACATAGTCCGTTAACAGAACAGACGTCATTGAAAATTAGTTTAGAAAGTCAGTGGTCAAACTCAAGTAAGTGATTAAGAACACAACAAGGTCATCAGGACTCACCTTGTCAAAGTTGTGCATGACCATGCAGCTCTCATACGAACTCGGATGCACTCGCCTGAAGAACGCATCTACTTGCTCACTGCGTGTCTCATTTTTCTCTAAGGGCGGAATATCTCGTACCAGCACTGTATACTGTTGTGGGCGAGCAACTAAGGAAGAGTGGAGTGTATTTCGCAATTCAAATATTCTCTTGTACGCTTTCCACAGCGAGAAATAGGTCACAAAAGACACCCAATATACTCCAATGAGGAATGCCCATATTCTAGGACTTTTAGCCTGTTCATCACCAGAACATCATGTGTTAGAAGGACCGTGCCAGTTAGAAGCAGCATTGAATCGTTCTCAAAATCTTCTCCTACATTACGTAAAGTCCTCTACAACAACAATATAGCTTGTACAGGATGCTCTGACGTCTTACCGGAATATTGCCCATACCCAAGTTATCGATAGCTGAGTATGTGAACTTCGGGTCACCTCTCTTGAGATCAGCATTGTTGCTACTCGTTACGGCAATAGGAATCAGTACAGGTACACAAAATGCTGCAGAGTATATTATTATCTCCAATGCTGCAAGGAAGTTCCACGGAAAACAATTAGAATGAGTCGAGAGAAAGTGATTTACAAAAAGCTCCTCCAATATAGGGGAAGCACAACAGGTAGCGAAGTTCGACGTCCGCACTTCATGAAAAATCCACTCTCCGTATAGACAGAACTGGCCCTAGTAACTCAGAATAACTCTCGTGTACGTGGAAGTAGAGTCTCGATATGAGGAATATCACAGGACTGGCGGAGGATGGCATTTCCATTAAGAGGTACTCCGTAGTACTTTCTCGCTACCGAAGATAACCTCGATAGTTGGATCTTTTCAATCAACGGTCAAATATGCGGGACTCTCACGTGAAGGACACGACGTTGACTTCCCATTTCCAATGAGTGACGGTCATCTGAGTAGAAATGGGCTCCATTGAGGTTTTGGTGAAATATGCTACATAAACACATTCCATTGCTGTGGGCCCCATCGAAAAGACCTTCCAAACAGCAGTCCTTCTACGGCAAGTTTTAGCGGTCCGCAGTATAGCCTATGATGAGATGATACAAAGTAGCATAGACTATTCATTCAGTTTTTTTAAGACTCAACACCACTCAGAAACTGCAGATTTATATATTAAATCGTATTCTTCAGCACGTGCAACTCGCTGATCAGGTAAACCGCCCCTGAACCTACCCGCCCTATTACGAGCCGAAATCAAAGTTTCAGAAATCCAAAGAGCGCATGACTCGATAATCTAACTCCTCCCAAATACGATATACGAAACGGCCATCATCCTACTACACGAAATACACCACTGACTGAAAGAGAAGTGTTTCCGAGCGAGTGACAAACTTTCACGTCGCCAATGAAAAAAAATACTTAAGACTGTGAAAAAAACGCCTTCCGTTTACTGCATACCTGTGGTGAAAAGGTGAATGTAGACAACGGCATCGAGCCCGGCCACTGCCACCAGCTCTTCATCCGTAGCTCGATAAGCATCCACGGCCCATTGAAACGGTCCACGCTTACTCCCAAACGGACCTTCCCCTCGCAACGCACGCAGGGGGTAATAAATGTTGAAGTTCCCCGGCCGACGAGACAGAATCAGAAACACGACCAAAAGCACCAAAAAAATCACAAAGGAAATAGCCAAGGACGTAACAAAGGACGACGTTTCCGTCATCTTGAAACCTCACTCCAACTCCAACTCTTCACAATGCCGCCAATATCCCCCACACCACTCTCTACTCACACATTCCGCTACAATATCTCTCCCTCCTCCCCAAACAAACTCCGCTAACCACCCCACCCTCGCACGAAAGACGAAATCCTGCAGTCAAGCGACCGAAAACGAATAATCCAAAATGCGACGAACTCCTGCAACTCAGGAAGCTCCAACACTATCCTTCGTTTCAGATAGAAGTGGCCTTCATCACAGTACTTCGAGCATGAGATCCAGAGCTGCACCAGAGCTGCAAAAGTACTCCCGACAACCGGAGAGCGTCGCAGTTCAGCCAGGAGCTCGAACGGGGGACAACGAAGCTCGGAAGATGGAGGCGTTCGTCCTATTTAAGAAGGCTGGATGAAAAGCCGACGGAAAAGACGGCAATGACGTTGGGATACAGAGTGGTCAGGGCTATGATGGCAAAGCCCATTTATGCCCGCGAGGCTGGCATGTTTCATCCGTACGAACAGCACACATTCATCGCGTATTCATCGTGCATTCATCTCGTATTCATCCATCATTCATCCATCATTCATCCTCGGTGTGCCGGACGGGATGATTTGTGGACGGAATGGATGGAAGCGGTGGACGGCAGGGATGAGAAGCGGGGGAAGGAATCGGCGGCGGCTGACACGTGGCAGGACCAGGGGGAAGGCGGGGGTCGGTGATAGCGGGAGTGGCAGGGGCGCTAAGTTTAGCAGAGATACGGAGCTGCTTTGGGGGAGTGCGCGTGACATGAGGGGCCGTGTTTGGCGGTGGGGACACGGCGGGGATTGGGTCCCCCGCCAAATCTGATCGGGTTCCATTGGGAGTTCGCGCCCCCTATGGCCCTAGCCAATCGGCTATTTTACACATGATTCACTTAAGAGCGAGCCAGGGACGCAAGTTGCAAGTGGCTTCTCCAGCGAGTCAGCGACACGTCTGTGATTTTATTGTTCTCATTAAAAAAATGTTTGCTGAATAATGATTGCCGTATTTCAGGGTTTTTTTAATTCCGGAAAGGTTAAATACTTTCTTTTCTCGTGGGTGGAAATCATCATCATTTTTGGCATGTGGAAAATAAAACTCTATGGGGGCCAAGGCACTTGTAAAGTAAATAAACCCAATTGCACCATTTTTTTAATTCCATTGGATGCATTTTGAATGGTCACTGATCTTGATTCACATTCACCACTAGTTTTCAAGAGTAATCAAAGACTTCTTTTGACTCAATTCAATGGGAGTTGGAGAATTTTATACTTTGCACTGGCCATTTAAGAATGATTTAAAAGCCCACAATAAGTGCAAATGTTGTGTGAGTATTTGGATATATGAAATTGCTAAGAATATTGTAAAAGTTCCAAGTTGTCTTTGGGACAGATGTGAACTTTTGTCCTCTATTTTATAATTAGTGTATACACTTCCACAACACTGCATCAATCTCCACTTTCAAAAATACATCCTAACAAATTTTCAAACAAACACTATTACATATGACAACCCACTTGACTACCTCTACAATATCCACCTCCTTCAATCCAAATACTTTTTTGAATATGATAAATTCCAACCATTAATTAGGAAAGCATACATTCATAACACATCAACCATATTACAAGTACAAACACCTTCCCTTCACAAAAACTCCTACACAATCACACCAATGTCCCAATTAAATTAGGTGATACTTGCAATATAAACTTATCTCCTCTACAATTCATTTAAACAACATTCTAAACTCCGCCCCAAGTTCCCTCCTTTATTCTCTTTGTATTTAAATGGCTCTTTCATATTCCTACAAGAAAATTGACATCGATGTGAAATTTGAATAGTTGAAGCAATAATTTATGATATATATATAACATTCTTAAAAAAGTGAAACAATGTTCTAGGATTTTAGGACTTCAAAGCATATTTAGGATAGAACTTTTAGCAGTACACAAACTATTCCAAATACTCACTGAAGAAAAAACTCACAAAGCTACACACATCTTCACAAATGGTTTCAGTTCCATCTATCTAATTCTAAACTACATAAATATTTGACATCATAAGACAACCACCTTCATAAAGTTATACTTATATCCATTGTTAACCTTGAAAGAACATTGAAAACCCTCTATATGACTCTTTAACTGTGGTTTGATATATAAATTGCAATACAATGTTATTTATGAACTACCATGATCACTAAATTATTTTGTATTGAAAAGTATTTGGTCAATGCTAGTTTGATCAAATACCACCAAATTCACAATATACTATGTAGTTGCAAAGGGCTTTTGGGCCCTTCTAGGTTTAAAACACGCACGCCTATTTTTTCCATTCCAAAAGTAACAATACATGCCAACATCAATAAAAAACAAAATGGTTGACTCGCTAGCAATGGATGGAAACCAAAAGTAACATCACCTACCTATACAAGATCATGAATATATACACCATGCCTTTCCATCTACTTGGATACAATTTTTTTTCTGAAACAAACACCTTAAAAAGTCTTCATGCAATTCTTCTAATTCATAATCCTAAACTAAAGAAGATGATGACAATACAAATCTTGCATGTCAATTCCATAGTATAAACAAGTAGACAAAGAAATTCAAATATTGACTTTAATTTGTCAAATAAATTGGTTATCCCATGACTTCTTGTAGCTAAACCAAAATATCCTCTTCCAAATATGAATTCAAATCAATAATAGGAAGTCTTTTTAAATAGACCAATATAAGCCACAAGATCCACAACTAGTTTAACTATTGAGTTAACCCCTTAAGTAGGGACCACAGAATAGTCCAAATTTTCAAAATTGTGAAGATGTATTATAAAATGAAAATTAAAAAGTATAATTTATAGCTAGATCAACTAGTACTCAAACCAATATTTTTCAATAAAATTTGGAATCAAAATTTAGAAATTCCATCTTAAATGAATTGTAAACACAATATTTGTGATTTACAAAAGATTTTCTCCTCTTTTTTTAAAGTTCTAGTTATAGATTTTTTGTAGACTTTTTCTTTATTTATATTTATTGAAGGTTCCATACTTAAAGAATAATTTTTGAATTGAAAAAGTTATTTTTTGACATCATTTATACAAATACCTTCTAAATTATAGACTATTTACAAAGTAAATTCTTCAAAATTTATTCCATACAAATGATAAAGAACTAACAAAAGAATCTTTCAAAAAATGATGTATGAAAAAAAATTATTATGTGCTTGGAATGTGTTTCTTTCAATTGTTGTTCAAATTTTGAATGTCTGATCTTTAAAAGATTAAATAAACATTGTGATAAGCTAGACAATGACAATGAAGATTAGATTATTCAAGTACATCTTCTACTCACAAGTTTCTCACATTTTATCATTGGTGATACATAATACATCTATCTATACCAAGAGTTAGTTAATTTGTTTGTTTTGTTTATTTGTTGTAGTAAGATCTTTAGAATCATACACCTTCTAGTTGTGTTCTTGGTATTGTTGGAAAATTCTCCAAGGTCGAAGGCTCATAAAGTGACGATGTAAGAGTTGATTGCCTTTCGGGGGAAGCTAAGCTCTTTGAAACAATTTTTTAAAGATTTTCATAGGAAGAAAAATGTGATTGGAATCTAACCCAAGTCATTTTATATTTTTTGGACCTTTGTGAAATTCATTACAAACTTTTAAAGTTGAAATGTAGTAGTCATTAGTGGTCAAAAGTGACCACTTCTTAAAATGTGTAGGGTTAGTACATTGAAGAAGATAAAATATATTTTTTAAGTCATGTTCTCTTTTAATGCCTAGTTAGAAATCTAGCCTCCTTCCTTATAAGGAGGGGTGCAAGGATTTTGATTTGTGGTGTTTAGACATATAGTGTGAAACTTATGGTTTTCTGAGTTATTTTTGAATCTTAAAGTACCAAATCTAAACCAAAGAGAATTGATCGACCCAATTGCCAATTTTTAAAAAATTTCTTTGTGTAAAACATTGGAACTTCACTTGTTGTTAAGGTAGGTGAACCCAATACCAATCATTGACCTAATACCACTCAAATATAAGACCCTTGTTGATTTTAGAATGAGAAACTATGAAAGTAGTAAATGCCTTAATTTCATAATAAGTGAAGTGAACTACTATAAGGTAGGGTGCTCTAAAAGGGACCCCACACTAAAAGGGACCTTTAATAGAGAGCTACATTTTAATTTCTTCAATGTACCAATAGTGTACATTTTAGGAAGGGGGCACTTTTCAAAACCAATTCATTATTCTTCCTACAAAAATTACTAAAAATTGTTTCATTGAGTTTAGTTCCCCCCAAAATGCAATTAGCTCTCAAAAAGTCGCTTCAAGAGTATACTACCTTAGTAGATTCTTACTCTAGAATCAATGAGGGTCTTACATTTGGGTGGTATTAGGTCAATAGTTGGTATTGGGTTCACCTATATTAGTAGAGCCATGTGCCATTGGCCCATTTTTGTCTAGCTAAGGTTGTGCATTGGGTGCTAAAGTAGAACCACATGTAACCGATCATTTAAGATATTCTCAACATGATATGGTGTAGTGCAAGCCAAAGCAAGTATTTTCAGAGTTGCAATGATAGAAATGATGGAGATTGCAAAAACTTTGGTAATTTTATTACATGAATTGAAATTATTGTGAATTTTGAAAGGTAAAAAGTGCGCCAGACCCATTACCAATCTTTAAACTCTTCCAATTCCAATCATTCAAAAACTACTTTTCCAATTAGTGCTTCCAACTTTTTTGTGCATTACTTTGGGACATGTGTCATGAACCTTTAATCCCAACTTTAAAAAGGAGAAAAAACAACAACATTCTAAGGTTAATTGAAAATACATCAATCAATAGATTGGCTATGGGGTGTTGGTTGGTTATCGGTGACTCTCCCTTAGAGCATCCCCATGCCTGCTCTTCAAAGGGTTGCAAATTGATAATATGGAGTATTTGCCTTGTGAAACTGCCCCATGCCAGGCACTTCAAAGTAACAATCACACTCAATTGTTGTGTTTCTTCAACGTGGCTCACTAAATCTTGATTTCCTCAATCTGGCATACTTTTAGAGAATTTTCAGCCATTGGGAGCTTGGAGGCCCAACACTTGGCCTGACACCTTGCACTGGCTTGATAAAGGTAGTTTTTTTACTTGGGAGATGTGTTTAGTGAGTCTGTTTGGAGTGTTAGCATGGGGCATGAAGCACTTTCACCAACCATGAACCCATGTCAAAACTCATTTGACACCCCTGTTTGAAGGCTTTGGCATGGGGATGCTCTTAGTCTTGTTTAGAAATTGACAACTTCTTTCATCTGATCTTGTCAAAGAGCAGCTGAATGCTATTGCCATGTCCAAGTTGACCATGTGTACCAACCACGTCTAACGAAACTTAGGTTGAGTGAGTGTCTGTTGCTGTTCAATTCCAAGACCTTTCCATAACAAAAGGCCATTTGGAATCTTAAACTCTGAAACACGGAGCTGGGCAAATCCTCCATTGGACCATGGGAATCATTTGCTTGGAAAAACACACTAAGAAAGGCACTCATTGGAAGTCAAACTAGTGTGTAAAACTTCACCTTTCAACAGATGAATAAATGCACTTCTATCTTTCATAGTAGGGTTAATCTTTACTTCTCCTACAAAAAATTTCAAACATGTTGTCTAAATTGCACTATAAAATGTTGTTTTAATAGAACTTGAAAAAATTATTTCAATTTTTTGTGATTTGTGTTTTGTAATTTGTAATAAGTGATTTGTGTTTTGGATTGAGAAGACAACTCCTAATACACACATAGGGGCTTAGGATGTGAAACAAACAATGTAGGAAATGTATATTGGTAGTAGATTATACCTTAAAAAACAAATAAAAACCTAATCTGCTACCCTAAACCTTACAAACACTGCCCAGCACAAGATAGTGGCAATGGTTGTCTTACACAATTTTGTCAAGGTTGATGTCCTCAAGCATTGCGGTCTTATACCAATTTGATGCCCTACACAGTCGTGGTTATGCAAGCTACACGATTGCCCAAGTCCCGTGATCTAGAGTTTGGAATCTTGTCAAGCTACATGGATGGGGTCTATGCAAGCTACACGATTGCCCAAGTCTCGTGATCTAGAGTTTGGAATCTTGTCAAGCCACATGGATGGGGTCTATTTCGGAATGCACGATTAGTCACCATCATTTTTTTTTGTTGAATGGATGATAGAGAATCCTTCTGATAGGATAGAAGTGCAACTATTTATCTTCAAAATTTTGTTGTAAAAAAAAGAGGTTTTCTACAATGTTATTGATTTTGAGTTGTATACAAGGTATAAATAACATGTGATTGTGATTTTGATTCTATCTATACACACTAATTTATATTTTTACCTTGAACACAGTAGCAACCAAAAATGGTTGATGGTTGATTTTAATGATAATTGTAGAAATGATGACCACACCAATTGATATATACATTGGCATCATTTTGGGCAATTTAACTTAGATCTCATCTTTTCAAGACTAAAATCAATGAGAAATTAAATGTCTTTGAATTTTTTTGGAAAATAATTGCTCTCAACTTTGTTGTAGAATTTTTCATTTTGGAGAAGTTGTGCACATTAGGAGGAATTTGAGGGCTCTGGGAGCTTGTGAGTTCCCACAGCCCGAAATCGCGAAAACAGCCGCGGGAACGCAGTTCTGCAGGAATCTGACGTGGTCGAGCGACTGCCACGTCATCGACCCTTTTTTTTAGAATTTTTTTTTGGACTTTTTTTCATATTTGAGGACACCCCCCCCCCCCCAATTTTTTTTATTTTTTAAATGTTGACCAGACCGTTCCTAGACCCTGTTTCGGGAACAATCCCGAAACGGCCCTTTGCAGCCCTCAAATCCCTCCTAATGTTTTTCCTTCAATACTCATGTGACACTTAGGTAATACTTAATGACATCTATATCAAAACTAGGTGATACCCAAGTAAAATTTGATTGTTGGTTATAAAATATAGATACATTAGTAATCATGGTTGTTTTGAATAGAAAAAAAAATGAAATTTTCCTATACAAAAACAATCAACATTCAATTTTGGATGTAGCCAATTGGCAAAAAATTGTGCATGAAAAGATACAGTAGAATTAGAACTAGCAGGCCCCTAAATCCATGATATGAAATAGGTCTTACACAATGAATATATCCTTGGGAAAAATGTAGGAATTTTTTATTTTACATGGATGATGAGTTTTGCAAATTTTGAATTCATGTTTGCAATCAAAGGCCCCAAAGTCATTTGGAGAGGGGAAGATTATAGAATTAATATAGCACAAAATAGTTTTTTATTTGTTTTTCACAAATTATATCCTCCTCAACTCAAAATTCACCTTGCAAGGCCCACTTTGTAGGCTTAGGGAGAATTGCCTCCCTCACTTGCCTCTCCTAGTAAAAAAAACAAAATTATATCATAGGTGAGTAATTTATCTTCTACACCCTTGATATATACCTAATTTGAGGCCTCGTACTGTAAATATGAATTAAAAATTTGCAAATTTTATCATGTATGGAAAATAAAAAAATTCAGCATTTTCAAGAGTAATTGGAGCCTTTGCAGGGACGGGGTGAATTACCCCCCTTGCTATGCCATTCAAGGCCTTTTGTAGGGCCAAGGTGAATTGACCCCCTCCTTGTGCCACTTTGAAAAATGCTTAAATTTATATTTTTCACACATGATAAAATTTGCAAATTTTGAATTCATATTTGCAACCAGAGGCACCAAATTATCTAATAAAGGTGAACTAGGTAAATTACTCGGGCACAAAATCGGGTACTTTTACTTTCACTTGCACCCCTGGAATGACTTGGTGTGGCCAAGTTCACCCCGACCCGGTAGGGCACGCACGTTTACCGTCCTGCCTAGGACTGTAGCCACTGTACAAGTAATTTCACCGGTCCTCCCAGTTGCCGTGTGTCGGTGATGATTCGGAGGTTTTTACTTGCACCCCTGGAATGGGCCAAGTTCACCCCCACCCGGTACTGTAGGACACGCTTTTTTAGCGTCCTGCCTCGGACTGGACTGTACAAGTCATTTTACCGGTCCTCCCAGTTGCCGTGTGTCGGTGATGATTCGGAGGTTTTCTAATAATGAATGTAGGCCCGTTGCATTCATGGTGGCAGGCTTCCCAAGAGCCCTTTTGAAGGTCCGGACTCCAGAAATGCGAATTGAAGTAGACTCCGTATGCAACTTAACTTCGTTGTAACGGTCCAGAGCTGCAGATCAGGTGCACCCGCCTGTGCCCAGCCCAGCCTAGCAATTGCAGGGCCGGGTTTGGGGCCGACCCAGCCTGGCGCGTGACCTGGAAGGGCGGGACGGCGACGGCACTTTCTGCTGGAGCGGGAGCAGGAGCCTGCTGCAGTTCTGCTGCAGACCGGGTCACGAGCCATAGCTGATGTCAGAGTGCTGACGGACGGACGGGGTTCTCGTTGGTGTCCAGAAGCACATTCATCCATGATATCATTGGAAACCAGCAGCGTTCATCCGAAGATGGACGAATCCAAATTTTTTAACAAGGTAGACCGGCCTATTAGCACCCGGAATAGGAATCTGAGAATCTTGGGGCCGATTCCAAGAAGGGCAAGGAAGGACCATAAAGCACCCATCCAAGGTGGGTACACCTAAAAGTGCCACTTTTTGGTACTATGCCTAGTAACTATTACCGGTCTAATCAAATTTTCATATAGTCTTTTTGGCAAGTGAAAGCACGTTCCAATGCACCAAAAATTGCAGCATTTGGATACAATATGCAAAAGTTATTAAGGTTCCAAGTCTGTTTCTAAAAGCACTCCAGTCAAATAGGTACATAATGAAATTTAGAAATGTACAACAACTATAGATGGCATTTTTAGGTGAGGTGCAATTTTAGGTGTACCCACCTTAAGAGCTAAATTTGAATTTTGGAAGGGTAAAACTTCGATTATTTTTTAGGAATTTTTTCTTGAAAGACAAGAGGAATTGGCATCTATTCTAAGTTGTTTCATATTTTTTGAAGCTCTACAGAATTAGTTATGAAAATTTGAAGTCAAAATAGCATAGGGCTCTAAAACCACCCACCTTCTCAAATATACACTATTTGTACATTCTTGTAAAGATGAAGAAGTAGCATGTACAAACAATGTACATTTTAGAAGGTAGGCAGTTTTCAGGCTTGTAAGGGTTTCTAAGTCTTGTCCCTTACATATTTTTTAGAGGTATATGCTAATTTCACAAGTCAAATCCAAGTGAAATTTGATTTTCTCTATAAAAATTGTAATTTTTGTAAATTTTAAAGTAGTATGCCCTGAAATTACAAATCTAAGTATAGTAGGGGGACAAAAAACATCCTTCAAACAACCTTTGACCACTCTCCTGTGTATGCATTGTTCACCTGAAAAAGATTGACATATATTCTCCCTTCTAAAATTAACCTCTAAATGGTTTTGACTATGTTTTCATCAAAAATGCTCAAAAATTTCTATTTCTAATACATGCTAGTAAAAATAAATAATTATTTTTTTGACACATGTAACCTTAGCATCTTATAATAAGCTAGTTTGAAAATATGTAGAATTTTTTTCTAAATTATACACCATGTAGGTTGCAACATATTAGTATTTGCATTGACAAAAATCATTTTTTTGGCCTTACAAAAAACTAGGCAGCTATACTTCAAAAGGTTGCATTTATATGAAAAAAAGTTCAAATTGGTGGTTACTCTTTGGATTTATTCTTCAAGGGAAGTTGGCTACATGCTTGAAATATTTCAAATCATTTGGAATTGTACAATATATAGGAAAAAAATAGTAAGTAGAAAAAAAGTAGGAAATGAATGAAAATACTAAATTGTAAACAATTTATTAATAAAATTGAAAAA
Source organism: Thuidium tamariscinum (assembly GCA_947034885.2). Lineage (NCBI taxonomy): Eukaryota > Viridiplantae > Streptophyta > Bryopsida > Hypnales > Thuidiaceae > Thuidium > Thuidium tamariscinum. Next base: position 16,336,949 of record OX344757.2, read on the forward strand.
TGACAATTCCAATGGTCAAAATGTTTAAATAAAAAATCTACACCTATTGCTTTTAATTTTCCAAAGATATTAAAAATTGAATTAAATCAAGGATTTCAAACTTTTTTGAAGAGTAGAGATTCTTTAACTACTGACGAACTAACTCAAACTAAACTCCTCTTAACTTTTGACTCATTGATCAAAATAGAATGATTCAAAGCTTTCCATTTGAATATAAATCTAAAAAATATTGGAAAAAATTTATTTCTTAATTAAGAAAATAATTTTAAAGAAGTCTTTTTTGCTTTTTGGGTTGTGCACCAATCAATGAAAACTACATATCTTACAAGAACTCTTTAAATATGCAATCAAAAGTTATGAAAATTGTTGGGCCTTAAAGGTACTCCTTGAAAAAATGTTGTGTGAAAATTGTAAAGACCATATACTTCAACGTTTTAATTTGTAGAAAATAGAAAAAACAAATTTCAACAAAACTTAAAATTTTCTATTTGAGAAGACTTCTTGGTGATGAGATTTGACCAAAAAAAATGAGGTCAACCATTTTTAATGTTTAGAATTTTAGGTGCAAGGGAGGCCTATTTGCACAAAGGTGGAGGATATAAAATAATGTATTTTTAGATGCCCTTTGGTAGGAACATGTCTAATTACTAGGTAAATATGGAGTATATTATAGAAATTCCAGCTAAAAATCATTCACTTAAACTACCCAATAGTATTTAAAAAAAACCTCAATGTCAAAGTGTAACAAATTTAAAAAATTGATTTTTAAATATAAATTTATTTTTCATTTAAAAAAATTTATAGAATACAATTTCTGACAAGGTATTTGCAAATAGATTTTTTTGGTTTTGGCATCAGATTTATAATTCAAAAGTTATAGAGCTCCAAAATCAAACACCAAGTATTTCTTGTAGTCACCTACTCGTACAATGTTCAAATAACACATGCAAATCAAAGTGTACATGATAAAATCCCTTGTCATTTGCCATTAACCTTGTAACATTGTTGTGCATATTAAATGTTTGATGGATGAAACTAAGATTTTTTTCATATATAAAATGTGTAGGATCATCTATACACTAGTTGTATTTTTAGAATTGATGGAAAATGCTCAACAAAAAGGGGATATAAGATAAAAGTGCAGATGTTAATCCTTTGAATTTTGCATGGAAAATAGAGATCTTCCATGGTAGTTTGATTTCCAATGACTACTAGAGTTTTCTTAATCAAATCATTCACACAATGCTAAAAAGGTTGAATTCTACAATTATTAGCTTGATATTTCATAGTTAAAACCCATTAAATATTAGGTTGTTTGTTTTGTTCTTTACAAGAAGGGGTGCACAAACTTTATTTCATGGTATTCTAACTCGTCATAAGATATATTGAATCCAAATTTTTTATGAATTAAAGAAATTAGATTACTTTTATTTTGATTGTATCAACATAAGAAGGCACACTAGTCTCTATACCTCAAATGAGGGTGTTTCTTTTGTTTGATTGTTACAATGAGATTTATAGAACTGTGTGTCCTTAGATTGCATTCTAAGTATCATTGAAAAGCTCTTTGCAAAGAAGGGTGTACAAACTTTGTTTTGTAGTGTTTGGAACTACAATGTGAAAGTCATTACATTTCAAAGGTTTCTATGAACTATAAATTAGAAAATTACTTCTAACCTATACAAAAGTGTCCTATGATGTTGCTACAATATAAGAAAATAAAATAAAATAATATTTTTAAATCAAATAATATAACTCAAAAATTCATAATTTTTCAATTGTAGGTTCAAATGCCACAAAACAGAGCCCGCACATCCCTCCTTACTAAGAGTTTTCCAATAATATTAAGAATGTGTCCACATGACCGATGGTCTAGAATATTTTATTGTAACAAGTAAGATAAAACAAAACAAACAACCTAATTAAAGATATGGGTAAGTGTGCCCCTATGCCATTGCAATAGTCAAAAGAAAATAAATGTATTAACATTAATTTTTAATCAATAAAAGTTTTGAAACTTAATAACTTTTCTTCCACAAGTTGGAACACTACAAAACAAAGTTTGTAGAGCCCTCCTCATACAAGACTTTTGGATAGTAAAAGGATGTGATCAAGAGGTATACAAGCCAAGAGATCTTAGCATAACAAACAAGCAAACAAAACAAACAAACAATCTATACCTTCAAGATTGTTTTGTTTTGTTGTTTTTGTTTGTTTGCTTATTTGTTATGTTGAGATCTCTTAGACTATGCATTCTCTAGTTATGTTCTTAGTACCATTAGAAAGTCCATAGCAAGGAGGGGTGCATGGACTTTGTTATGTAGCATTCTAACTCATGGGTTAAAGTTTTTAATTTTGAAGTTTTCATGAAATAAAATATCAAAAATTCATTTGAGTTGTGCCAATGGCACAAAGTACTTTTGACCAAGGCAATAGCATAGAACACACCTGCCTAATTGAAAGGTATCGATGGATGAATGTGGATGATTTTTTGTTTGTAGCAATAGCAAAAGGCACACTACAATAGGATAAATGATGAATGCACTTATTGTACGTACATGTCAAATTTGGCAATTTGCTTCCAAAATATTTTAATTTTAGAATTTTAATAGTTTGGCAACTTTTTTTTATTTTTTTATTTCCACATTTTGTTTTTCCTACTTTTCCAACACTTCCAATTTTGGATAAATTTTTCCCATTCATGTGTGAATGTGCTAATTTTCCTAAATTTTCTAAAGAATGATTTTTTGATATTCAAAATTGGCAACACTGAAATTTTTTAGATTTTCAAAAAATAATTCCACAATTTTCAAAATTTTCAATATGTTCCAAATTTTCTCTAGTTATTTCCAAAACTGATTCCTATACATATAGTACCTCAGTTGCTACAGACCTCTACAAAGAAAGAAAAGCCAACTTTTATCAACCCAAACTTCCAAACCATCCTCCACCATGAGTTTTTTTTTTTTTTTTTTTTTCATTTTTTAAGAAGTACCATGGTGGAGATATGAAATGTTATTGAGGTACTTCCAATTGCAACAATCATCCACTTATTGCTTTTTTCTTCTTTTTTTTCCATTTTTTAAGAAGTACCATGGTGGAGATATAGAACGTGAATGTGGTGCTTCAAATTGCAACATTCATCCACTTATTACATGCATACTGCATAGTATGGTTTTCATCCACAATCAAGCAATTTCATCTAGTACATAGTACTTTTTTCAATTTCAAAGTTGTCTAGCAATTTCATCCAAGTTTTTTGATATTTTCTTTTTTTGACATTTTTTTGACGTTTTTTTTTGACATTTTTTTAAGAAAGCCACCCAAGAAGCCCTGGCCTCCACTTTCTGGCTCTTCAGCCGCAGCGCCGAACCAACCGACTCTGCGAAGTTCGATTCTGATCGACGATTCTGTTTTCCTTTCCGAAACTCCCACACGGAACACGTCGAACCCTCGATCGGTCCCACGATGGGAGCGCTCGACGCGGCGACCGACCGAGTGCCGTCGAGCTCCGTGTGCACTACGATTCTCCGCCCGCTCGCTTGGAGCTTGGAATTCCTCGCAATCTCTCATCAGACTGATCGAACTGAACTGAACTGGCTGCACCGGGATTGGCGTTCGCACCTCACGGGACGCTTCCTTCCTCAACTTCGGAGTACTGGCTGGTCCGTCGCTGCTCGGAGGCCGGCCAACTGAAGGCTTCGATCGCGGAGATTGGCGACCCCACACGGCATGGCGTTGTGGATGTCGAACTCATCACAAGTCACTCGCTGGAGGGAGTGAGTGGTTCATCAGAAACCTGGAAAGCAGCAATCTGTACATCTAGGAATCTTGGGATATTCTTTTTTTGTTCTGTTTTGTTTGTCACGTTGATATCTCCCATACTGTGAGCCCCTAGTGGCGTGCTTGGTAGCGTCGGAAAGCTCTTGGTGAGGAGGTGTGCACGGACTTTGTTTCGTGGCATTCTGACCTGTGGTGTGAAAGTTATAGATTTTTGAATTATTTTTTACTTAAAAAAATTATTTTCTTTTGGTTGTCATGTTGAAATCTCCTCGACCATGCATCCCTCGGTCACGTGCTTGGTACCGTTGGAAAGCCCTTAGCAAGGAGGGGTGCATGGGCTTTGTTGCGTGGTATTCCAACCTATGGTGTGATAGGTATGGATTTTTGAGTTATTTTTGGTTCTAAAAAACTAGAAAATTACTTCTGCTTTGATTTTGGTGGCAATCTTGGTACTGTCGCAAAAGACCTTGGCAAGGAGGGGTGCATGAACTTTGTTTCCTGACATTTGGACCTATGGTGTGAGAGTTATTGAATTTCAAAGTTTTTATTATGCATTCAAAAATTAGGAAATTACTTTCACTTTGATTTTGGTTGTGGCAACGACACAGGGCACAATAGTTTTATATGAAGGTATTGCCACTCCCACTTGTTGCTCTTAGTTACATAACATTCAATAGCATGTTATGACATTGTCTTTTCTATATATAGTGGAAGGTGTGGCATATTCCATACTCAAGAGTCTCTCTATCTTCCACCTATTCTAAAGCATTTTTGAATGTGGAATACTCCACACCTTCCATTGTAGAGCATAGGTAGTGCTAGCCAATGCTATTGAATGTTGTCTACGAGGATAATTACAGACAATTTTGGTTTCTTCATTTAATTTGGTGTTTACATATTTACATTTACACTAAGATAATGTGCTTTTAAAGTGACCTTGTAAGAGATGATTGCAGTTTTGCAAAAGCTAAACTCCTTGAAACAATTTTTAGTAAATTTCCGTAGGAAGGTAAAAGGACTTAGCATCCAACCCAAGTCGTTTTGTATTTTTTGGGACCTTTGTGGAATTAGTTGCAAATTTTTGAAGTTGAAATGAAATGGTTTCTTAAAGCGATCCCTTGCTAAAATGTACACTATTTGTACACTAAAGAAAGCAAAATGTACCTTTGTGTTAGACGTTGCTTTTAGAGTTGGATTGTTTTAGAACACCTACCTTAGAGTTCATCAAAAAGTGAATCCCAATTTCAAGAAGGGGTGTCAAAAGAAGGTTTTACAAAGAATAATTTAGTACAAAAGAAACACAACATTGAACTCTATTGAACTCCATCGAACCCAGTTTGGGTGCTTTGTCTTGATTCCTAAAGGTTTAAGGCTTTTCTTACCAAGAAACACTCAAAGTTGCCATTTTCATTGCAAAGATTAAAAAAAAATTGAAAATTATTATTTTTAGACATTTAACCATAGGATCTTACACTCAATTAGCTTGAAAATGTATCAAATTAATTTCAAAAATTTTGATTGCACAAGTTGTAAGATATCTACATTTAAAGTGAAAAGAAACAATTTTTTTAGCACATTGCAAGACTAGTTTTTTTTTACTTTGAACCTTCTTAATTAAAATTTTTTGTACTACACAATTTTGAGCTTTAACCCTTAAAGGTCCAAGCACCATTTTTTAGCAATATAGTGATTTGGGGCAGCTCACTACAACTGGGGTTTTTATTTTTTATTTTTTGAAATTTTTACACATGTATTCAAAGAGTAGCTTTAAGGTACAATAATTTTCATACCTTTTGACTACATGGTTAAAAAGTTAGTGAATTATATGTCATTTTCATCATTTGGCAAGTAGTGTGGACAACTCATAAACTTTTTTAAATCAATTTTTTAAGATTTAAAATTTTAAAATTGATTCTTTAGAATTATATATACTTGGAAAGCTTTGAATTAATCTATTTTGACCAATAAGTCAAAAGATATAAGGAGTTTAATTTGGAATAGTTTGCAGCAAATTATAGAATCTCTATTCTACACACGTTCAAAATTCTTTATTTAATTCAATTTTCAATGATTTTGGAAAAAAAAATAAAAAAAATAGGTGTAGGTTCTTTATTACAACATTTGAACCGTTAGGATTGACATTTTTCAATTCCATAAATAAATTGTTTACAATAATTTAGTATTTTCAATCATTTTCTACTTTCTACTTACTATTTTTTTCCTATATGTTATACAGATTCAAGTTATTTGAAAACTTTTTAGTATATATCCAACTTTTTTTTAAGAATGAATCCAAAGAATAACCACCAATTTGAACCTTTTTTTTTTAATACAAATGTGATCTTGTAAAGTGTAGCTTCCCATTTTTTTGTAAAGACAAAAAAATGATTTTAATTAATTCAAATGCTACTATCTTGCAATCAACATAATGAATATTTCTGAAAAATTTTCTACATCTTTTCAAACTAGTATACTATAAGATCCTATGGTTACATGTGTTGAAAAATGTTTTGTTTCTAAATTTTGGTTATTGTATTAGAAAATGGTAGTTTTAAAGTGTTAACACAATCAAAACCAAATTAGGGAATAAATCTTCATAGTGGAAAATTTAGGAAAAAAAATGAATTCAATAAAATTTAATTTTCATTCCTAAAAAAATTGTTAAGTAGAAGTAGATATGAGATAGAAGGAAAATTTAAATCATCAATATTTCTAAGATGGAATTAAAATACATTAATTCTAATATTAAGATTATTCTAGAAAGAAAACTAAATTATTTAGAAGTTTTTTTAAATTGTAAGAATTGCATTCAAAAATGAATCCTACAAGTTATTTTTTCAAAAAATTGCCTAGATTGCCCAAAAAATAAGATTGTCTGTAACTTTCATATGAGGGTTGCTATTGTGTAAGCCTAGAAGTGTAAGCCCATGAGCCTAAAAGACTATACACCTATAATATAAGTGTCTTTATTAAAGAAACCTTCTATGATTATAGTGTATTTATATTATAGGTACCTATTCAGTTTTCTATCTTCAAGAATAGTTTCAAAAAAACATAACACAAATTGAGACTATAGGTGCATGTCCAAAATCCCATTTTTCCATCAAATAGTCAACAAGCTTTTAGAGGTTAAACTCTAGCTCTTGGTCCTTCATTGCACACACTTTACAAATAATTAATGTTATTTTGATTAGTGTTTGTCAAACCTACATTAGAGTTTTTTGACCAAGGTATTAAGAAACTATTTGTAGACAACTTTAAAAGTCTTGACACAAATTTCAATATATTGAATTAGTCAAAATTGAAGATTTCAAATCCTTGATAGTGATAGTTGTGTTTCATATTGTTGTGGATTGAGGTTGATTACATAATTAATACTAGTTCTAAAACCATTTCTTTGTAAAGTATTTGACATTCTCACTATACGCACACAATTGCTATTTAAAATTGATAATGCAATATGTAGCAAATGAGAGCAAAAATTGGTGCACAATGTACAAAATTGTGTGTGTATGTGGTGCATTCTAATCCTATCAATATTGAAGATCTCATCATCCCTCAATTCAATAGAATACCATTTCAAATCAAAACCCTACACATGTTGATAATGATGGACATTTTTGTCATTAGCAATTATACTTGCATACTAGTTGCTAACAATTGAGAGTAGAAATTATGGTGTCATTTTTTTTAAAATTTTCATATTTTATTGGATTTCAAAAAGATAAAATGTCATAGCTCTCATTGTTTTAAAGATTGAAATTTTGTATCTCAACCCTAAACCCTGACCATCAAAACCTTTATAGCATAATCTAATTTCTCAATTGTTAGTCCCTTTGGTCAATGGAGGATTGAATTGGTTCCAAATCAATTGATCAACAAAGGCTTAAAACCAAGATCTAATTTAATTTGCAATTGTTGGCCCTCAAAACACTATTTCTATATGAATATAGGATAGTTTAGGGCCATTTAACACTATGTTCAAAGTCCAATTGAATTTTCAGAATTTGGTTGGTGGAGTTAAAATTGGAACTTGGTGCTTCACATTATGTCCCAAGCTCCAAGTTCTACATTACTCAAAAACATTTACATAGAAACATTCTTTGGAAGTTTTGGCACTAAAGAAGTGGGACTTGGAGGCAAAATTGTATCTATTTAAATTAAAAATACAACCATTAAATGATATTTAAGGCCTCGAAAACGTTGTTTTGGGTCTATTCTAAAATAGTTCTTGAATTGTTGGCCATTGTTAGACTAGCAATTACAAATAAAATAAAATAAAATAATTTAATTTAAAAAAAATTGGGGGTCCTGAAATGTGAAATTAAAAAAAAAATCAATGACATGGAACAGTCTTGGCTATGTCGGATTCCTATAATTTTAGGTTCCTACAACAGTTTACGTGTTCTTGTGGCAATTTCTGTATTCTTGCAAGGCCGCAATTTGGGAACCCATGGCCCTCTCGACGCCTTAAATTTCATCTAATGTCACTTTTCAAGTTTCAACAAATTTTTAAATATATAAAGGAGAAAATAATAACATATAAAGCATCCTAGGGGAATTTGAATTTTCCTTCAAATCCATACAATATTGCAAATTTGATTTTGAAAGTGCTTCTAAAATGGATTTTTAGAGCACTTATTTACCATACACTATTATACAAGACACAAATAGACATTTAGGCCTTCACATTATGATTTCCAAATCTTACATTTATTATTTTTTATTAACCTTCTATAATTTTTCATTAGAAAGTTGGAGCTTGGGACATAGTGCAATGGTGCTAGTATGTGAGCATATGAGCCTTGAGCATAAGTATATATACTACAACCATTAAAGGTGCTTATATTATATACACCTATATTATAGATATCTATAATAAAAGTACACTATAGTCTTAAAAGATTTCTTTATTAAACATACACAAATCATAGGTGTATAGGCTCCTAGGCTCCTAGGCTTACACTCCTAGGTTCACATAATAGCAAACCTTTGATATAGTAAAAACATCTCTTAGCTAAAAATTTAGCTTGCCAAACTAGAATGAAAAATGTGTTGTGGCAATTGAACTCAACCATTCTATATTTCATGAAGGTTTTATTTCTAATACCATAATTTAACTCCGAGTAGGAATATACCTTCACTCCTAAAAGACCATTTTTTTTTGTTTATAGAAAAATATCTTAAAAAATAACTTTCTAGTACATTGAGTATACTTCAAATATACTTCAAATATTTTTCAAATTTTCAACTATGCTAATTTGTACTAGACTTCCTTAGGAATGTGTGGAAATTTTTTTAGCCAATTTATCAAAGCAAATTGCAAGGTTACACCATCTAAAATTAAGAAAAAATAAATTTTGGATCTTGCCTAATACAATCATCATTATTTGACTCCTATTTGTAGAAAAATAAGCATTACTACATTTTTCAAAATTGGGACCATTGGATAGATATCTATATAATTTACTTGCATGCCAATTTTCAAAAACATTAGGAGAAATTTGACAATGGTCCTTTAGGGGTTAAGACAAAAGGTTAGTTTTGTATCTTGACATTTTTTATTTTATTTTGGAAGAATTTAACAATTATTGAAAACTCCAAAAATTATAGAATCTATAATGAAATGACCTCATGTGAACCAATCAATTACCACCATCCTTCTCAATTTTGCCCTCACATACTAATGGCATGCCTTTTAAAGGTAAAATGTACATCACATGTCGAAGAAGGTGGAATTGAAAAGAATCGTAATGGGTTGGTTTACCTTAATGACTTTGTAAAAGCTAAACCACTTGCATGTACAATTTCTTGTCAAGGTCTTAATAAAGCTCGACTATCCTATAACTCTTTAACCTTTAAAGGATGGAATGGTGGCCTTGGAAATCATGCATTTTGATATTGTGTGACATCACCTAGTTTGAATAAGCTATGTACACTCATTGGAAGTCGAAGTACAGAAGAAGATCTCCCCTTTCTATCCCTATTACCTCACGATGAATAGTTGCACTTTTGTCCAACAAATAAAGTTTCTTTCTCATTCATTAGACACAAAATGTCCTTGTCAACATTTAAGGGTTAAAGATGTAGTGCATAATTCATTATGTAGTGTCACTTCTCATCCATGCTAGTTTTCATTCTTTTATTCTTTCTAAATCCTAAAGACACCTTTGTAACTTACCGTTCCCTACTACTTATGGCAATTGCTTGATGATGCAATAGGTTGTTGTTGCAATGATTTAACTATTGGTTGTAAGTTGAAATCTTGCATTAGATGTTTTTTTGTCCATTAGAAGATTGCGAGTTCCCAATTGTGGGAACGCTATGGGGAACTGCCACATATGCCATCTGATGTGGCTGAGAGACTGCCATGTCAGATAATAATATTTTAAAAAATTATTAAAAATTATTATTTTATTAATTATTATTTTGACTATTTACAACATTGGGAATGAGCTTGAAACAGTCTTCTAATCCCTCAAAAAACATCTAACGGGTTTGTTGCTCTATTGGTTTATATAAGTTTGTTCTACGATAGAAACACCTAAAACTAATAGTTTTACTCCCCTTGCCAAGTGCATGGTCCAAATGATGAATTTTTTTTGGAAGAACATTACTTGGCTGCTTGGACAAGTAAAAACCAATCCAAATTGTTGCATAATTTTTTGATGTTCATACATTATTCTATAAATTTTCAAAGTTGAAAGCATAGGATACCTATTTATACCCTCAAAACTCCTTATAAACATACACCCTTGAAGTATAGAATGCTCAATTTGAGCATGAGCTACTCATCAAAGAACTCATCAATTGCCTTTGAAACCATGTGGCACTTTGGGTGAAGGTAGATCAATGAGCATTCAAGACCAAAATATAGATGGTAGAATTTTTTTTTTAAGATGGTTTGATTTTCAAGTCTCCTACCTTATTGAGTTCTATGAGATCCTATTGAATTCAACAAGCCAATTATAGCATCCAAAATGAACAAGCCCTTACTTTAATCCTAGAATGCTCTCACGTCCAATTTCTAGATGATGGACAAATTGAAATTTAGATTTTTTTTCTCATTACAACTTGGATGAAAGTCATCCTAATTTTCAGAGATACTCTATGAAGTTTTGGTCGTATCTAAGGTTGGCATTTGGTGTTATTAGAGCATATATTTTTCTAAAATTATATATGTGAAAGTATGCTAAGCGGTTGAGCCTAGGGTTGACTCTAGTTCAAACTTAGAATTGCAAAAATGAGGCCATAGAATCAAAGAGCACAAAATTTTTCAAGAAAACGACTTTATCAAGAGAACATCATTTCAAATCCTTTTGAACAAAATTAACTCAAAAAATGGCAATATTTTGTTTGTAATTGAATTTTGAAGGAATTTTGAATTTTTCCTTTTAAAATTTATAGAAAAATATTGGTCATAGCATTGGTGAATCTAAGTATATGGATAGAATCTAAAGCTCAAACTCTACAACTTTGCTTTGTATTTCAATTCAAAATTTCTCTTCTGAATAGTACATTTTGATGATTTTTCCAAAATTGTTCAGTTTTGGAGATGAGTCTCCACACTTAGGGCTTAAACTAGCCTAGCATAGGTTGAAGTTATTTATCTCTCTTCCATGAGTCCTTATTTGTTTTCGTTTTTTCCCAAAAATTTGGGCAAAAATTTGAAGGTTAAAGGAGAAACACCCAAAAGCATCCCTATACCTTGCAGTAGATCCTAGACTCATCCAAAACCGTCCCTAGACTACAGTTGATGTATTTGCCAAATGCTTGACTTGAATTCATTGATGTATATTAAGGACATGTACCAAAATGTGATTGGCTCACTCTTGATTTTAGTAGTGTTCAGATTTGGAGCATCTATTGAACACTTCTAGTGGTCTAGGGAGCCAACACTTTGGAAAATCATAGAAATTACATAAAGGATCCAAAAAAAAAAAAAAAAATTATTTTTTAATATTCATGACTTTCACTTGCTAATACTAGAAAAATATTTTTTTTACCAAAAGCTGCCTCCAACTATGCTGAATTCCTTGGTGTTTCCACCGTCTAATTATTTGAAGCTTTTGCCTTGCCGACTGATGTAATTGTCAAGCTGAAAATTCCAACCCAAGCCAGTGGTCGACGCGTGTGAACACGAATCGCCCTGTCCAAGCGTTCCATGACGTCCGGCGTCAATTCTACGTCGCGTCTGTTTCGGAGGTCGATCGCTGCAGTCTTCAGTCTCCATACTTAGCCTGGCTGCTTGTAACCTTCAGCTCAGAGTCTAGGGTTTGTACAGTACTTTCATTGAGGGTGTCGGTCGTCCTTGCAAATACATACACGAATTTTGAACCTCCGCACAAGATACATGACTTGCTGATCTCGATCGACCGAGCAGTGGGGTCAGTCAGTGAGTGTCAGAAAGATATGGTGGACCGCACATGGCAAGCGTGTGGAGGGTCGTACCTAAGCTTAGCTCCAGGCAGCCCTCCCCACCTGACTTTGAATTGGAGTTGGGATGGTGGTGAATTCATTTGGTGACGATACTGCCAGCGATGGCTTGGTGGGTCGGTGGCCATGACCGTCCTCTGATCAATCCTGGGAGCTTTGCATCGCTGGAGGTCACCTTTAGCCCTGGAATCACGCCCTCTAGCTAACGCGATGTACATCTCGGAAGTCTTTCTCTGATCTGTTTACTGTAGGTGATTCATTAAGATCTTAAATTGGGTCTTGAATTGGGTCTTGAATTGGGTCTTGAATCGGTTCTTACGGGAACTAATTTGTGTCGGATTTTCTCCGTTGCTATGAATAGTTGATTTGTTATGGATCTTGAATCGGTTCTAACGCGAATTAGTGCGTATCGGAAATCTAACTTGGCTCTGCCTATATTCGTTGATTTGTTATGGATCTTGAATCGGTTCCCTAATACGATTTAGTATGTACCGGAATTCTTTCTTTGCTTTGCTTAGTTGATTTGTTTTTGGATCGTAAACCGGTTCTAATGCGAAGTTATTCACTGGGTAAGCTTTCTTGATCTGCTTCGTTGATTTGTGCTTTGAAGTTCGTGATTCACGTTGGAAATACTGTATACCTTGAAATCGTATTACTCGTCGGGAATCTTGTGTTTGACGTGCTTAGTTGATTTGCTTCGAATCACGCTTCGCAAATCTGTAATGTCGTTGCTTAATTGATTCGTTTGGAGCTCATAATACGCAGTGAAAAATACACCTTCAAGCTCGTAATGCACCTCGGAAGTCGTTGATTTTCCTTTGCTTGGTTGATTCGTTTTGAAGCTCGGAAATCACCTTGGAGTTACTCCTTGAAGCTCAAAGTACACCTTAGTTGATTCGCTTTGGATCATGAACCGGTTGTTGAATTCCACTCACGAAGAGTTAGCCAGGCTGATGATGGCAACGACAACAAAAACCTTTAGGTAATGAAGCTTGTAATACACGTTGGAAGTTTTTCTTTACTTGCTTAGTTGATTTGTTTTGAAGCTCATAATATGCTTTGGAAATCTGTCCTTGCTTTCTTAATTCGATTTGTTGTGAATTGATTGAGGTTGATTCATGCATTTCTGGTTTGGATTCGTGAACACGGAATGCCTGCGGAATGGTGGGGGGAATTGAAAGTGAGTGATTTCCATGGCTTCCACTTAGCGGTGCAATTCTTAATTTAATCTGTGTCTGTTTCCGGTGAGATGTGTATTATGACATTGCTGTCGGTGATATCGTTTGTTCAATTAATTCGTATTTGTGCTTCGCGAGGAGAATTGAGAACGAGTTCCTAACACCCAGCTTCCATATCCGTTTCTCTAGGGTGGTGTCCAAGAGTTCGGCCATCATTATAGACAGCTTGGATCTCTTCAAAGTCTGATGCTGATTTTTTTTCCTCGTCACTTTCAGGACGGTCACCTAAATATTGAATCATACCAAGTGAGATCACATGGAGTTCCCGTGTTGTCGATCGAGTCCTTCTCATAAGTTGCTCCCTACCTGCCGACCTACCTACCTACCTGGAAAGCTCTATCCAGAGAAGTGAAGTCGATCTAGAAAGGGCATCGGTGAGAGTCTGTGACAAGAAGCCTACCGTCCATCAGGACCGCATCGTCACGTCCTTTCCGAGGTGCTTACTTGAAATCTCTGATCGAAGCGGTTGCCGACGCATATATGATTCCAATTCAATAGATAATTCCAACCCATCATACTTAACATCTTCTTGGACTACCGCATTTAAATTTTGTTCAGTACTGATATGCAGTTTTGGGTTAGCAGGGGGTCATTCACTGGCTGAAAGTCATCATCCAATGTTGCTCGTGAGGACGAAAGAGTAATGTTAAATGTCGATTCGAATGGAGTACATGCCCCAGCTCCATCCTTCAGGAAAAATCTACCTATTCAGGTAACGTCGTTTATTCCTACATTGATTGTCACAGTAACCTTCAATATCAACAAATTTTCAGCTCGACTTGGCGTTTTGCTTACGCAGGTAGTGATCACTCTTTCGATTTTTATCATCCAGGTTTATCACCATACGATTGAGAACAAAGAACAATAGTCAGGAATCTTGGATTTGGCGGCAAATTAATGACCTCGAATGCACTACTTTGCATCAACTTGTAAGAGCGATAGAATGGTGTGAATGTTCCTTTCGTGTCTATCCAAACATCTTTGCCACCTGAACCAACCTGAGATGTTTCAAATTTGGACCTCTCGATATTCATCCCTTGCGCAGAGAGCTCTCTAATTACACTGCGATGGACTTCAACGATTCCTCCAAGGAGGCAGAAGTATTGGTTAATCCATTCACTTCTTGAAGAAACGGACCGTTCAATTGTATGCGTAGGAAGGCGATGAGCTCATTTCTTTCACCTGATGAATCCCTTTTCTAAATCATGAAGTTCCACTTGCAGTATGTGTCATTGGAATCTTGCATTTGAGTGGTTAACTCTCATCTTTTTCGCAGCTATCTTCAAGTAAGAGCATCATCGTGACTCTTGAATTTGACGAGAAGGAATGCAGTGGAACGAAATGATCCTACAAAACAAAGTATATGAGGCAGGAAACTCAAGTCCTCCCTTGTAAGAAACATCAAGAAGGGGAGAAAGGTAAACTTCTTCTGTTAGCTGAAATGGACTAGGTAATGGTAATCAAGGACGTGGATATGCAAAATATTTCAAAGTTAGAACCTGCTTAGCTGTTGGGCGACGAGGCAGGTACAAATTGTGACTCCAGCTTCATTGCCAGTACCAAATATAATGCAATGCAAATAGCATCTTTAAATTCGGTTTAATGTTTATCTTCTTCTAATGCTTATTTTTACGGATTAAGAATTGCAAAATCCAACCACAAGATTTTGAAAATGATGTTCTATTTCTAAAGTTTTAAATTATTCAAGTTTTAAACTTTGAAATTCCGCTCTTTTTTTAACTTGTACAATTAAATTTCATTAGCATGGGTCGCAAGAGCAATTAAGAAGGCTTGCATCATGGGTTCTATTCCTCATCTTCTGAATCACTGATTGCCACATTACGGAGCTTCAAAATTCTGCAAGGTCATAAATTTTCTTTCCCAAAAGTCCTCTCTATGCACAATGTATGTGCAGTACTGTACAGTAAATGCACCCCGAAGCAATGTTTGACTCCACCAAGGCAAGACAGAGTCCAAGAAAACGTATTCACGCACGTCTCCACTACCGGTGCAGCACTTTCGATTTCAAAACATGTTTCTCATCTTTTTTCACCTGAAAACGACTTTTGATTTAAGGTAGGTACACCCAAAAGCGCCAATTATTCATACTGAGCCTAGTTCCTGCTATTAATTAGTTCAAATTTTTATGTAGTCTTGTTGGCAAGTGAAAGCATGTTCCAACGCACCAAAGAACGTAGGATTTGGATAGTGTATGCAAAAGTTATTAACAGTCAAAGTCTGTTTCTGAAAGCGCCATCTACAGTCTGTGAACATGACTGATTTCGGAAATGTATGTGCACTGTAGATGGCGCTTTTAGGAACAGGGCGCTTTTGGGTGTACCCACCTTAGACAAAAATTTCACCTTGGGTGATTTTTTGAAGGCAAATGTTGCAAGAAATGCTTTTTGTAGATTGTCTTGTAAGAGAAACTTAGTCAATCAAAGGCCATCCCAAGAAAGAATTTCATAGGTGTGCAAGTGGGCAAGGGCTTGAGTGGTTGGAGCATATAGTGAATTCTTTGTTTTCACACAATGTACCTTACTTGATTGTAAGGCTGTAAAAATAATCTTTCATTGCTTTAATCCATGTGAAAATTGGCATGCATGTCTTAACTATTAATTATTGCATTTGGTCCAAGCTCTTCTTTTGTGAAAATTTGAGGTATAGTTTCCCATAATCATTTGACTTAAAAAAAATCCCTATTGTTTTTTCAAGAACTAAACTTTGATTGAAGATATCTCAAAATCAATACGGCCAAAGTTTTTTAGAATTCAAAGGTACACTAATGTTTAAATGTTTTAGTGGTGAATAATGGTGCCACATTTGAGAGCTAGATTGGTAGTGGATGCATATCAATCACCCCATAATTCCAATGGAAACTCTTCATATATTGGAGATTTTCTTGTGTATACAAGTCAAGAATAGTTTGGCCTATTTTTCTTGCAAGAACCTTCCTAGTGTGCCAATGAATTTATATGGAGATTATCAAAATTTGTTGTTCATATGTTTGCTCAAGGTAGCTAAAGCATAATAGGACCAATGGACTAAACTTCTCATAAGTATACAAAAGCTTTAAAGTCTCTTCATATTTCTAATAATGAATTAATAACTTGTGTAAACAATTGAGTATTCATCTTCTATAGCTGGGTGTCAAATTACATTCAGTTCAATGCAATGATTTTGAACAAGACACTAGAAGAAAACTACGTTGGATTGTCCAAAATCTGCGTTAAGTTCCTCCAAAACTGCTTTAGATTCAACAAAAAACGTCATATGGTTTTTGTTGAAAACCATGTTGAGAATGCGAATAATTTTATTACAACGTAGGGAAACGCAAAATCTGTGTTGGATTCCACAATATCTATGTTTCTCTTGGTTTTCATTGTGTTTTCAACATGGTTTTCAACAAAAACCATATGATGTTTTTTGTTGAATCCAACGCAATTTTGGAGGAATTTAATACAAATTTTGGGCAGTCCAACGCAGTTTTCTTCTAGTGAGAAATCATGAGAATTTGGCCCACCTTCTTGAAATCTTAGTGATAATGAACATGCTACCAACACCACCATCAAGTTTTTATATCAAGGAACTGTTGCCTACAAAAGTTTCAAGTGTTTTGTTACCTCTTGAACTTTCACATACAATGTGTCTATTATCGTGGTCATTTGCCATGCAATTTTCTATGGATAAGATGAACACATCCATCCCTTCTCTCTAGAAAAAACATTGAAAGTCATTCATCATGCACTTTTTTGTCCTTTGCATTCCTATAGGTTTCTATTTGTTTCACAAAGATGCTTGCTCATCATACTCCACCTATCATACAACACCTACTTACATCAATGAGCAATTCTTTCTCAACGTTGATTAGATACCCAAAACTATGGAAGATGTCGGGATATGTAGTTGTCCTTCTACGATGTTTGCATTGAAAGACCTTTATCAATTTTATTGGTGACACCATCTGCATCACTTTAAAGTATTCTAGCCAATGATTAATAGAGTGATGAGGGGAAGTTTGTAAAGATGCAAAGTAGTCTTTAAGTATATAGCCAAATTTGTAAAATTGTACTTGTTTTTTCTTTCTATGAATTTTGTATGCAATTTCAAAGTGGGAGGTTGTAAATCACAAGAAGCAAAAGTAGAAAATTCCAATCTCATCAAAAGATCAATAACAATGAACTTCCTAACGTGGTTTACCAAGTGTAAGCTTATGAATTGCTGAGTTGCAGTTGAAAACCTGGTCAAGTGATTAAGGTAGGTACACCCAAAAGCGCCACTTATTCATACTGAGCCTAGTTCCTGCTATTAATTAGTTCAAATTTTTATGTAGTCTTGTTGGCAAGTGAAAGCATGTTCCAACGCACCAAAGAACGTAGGATTTGGATAGTGTATGCAAAAGTTATTAACAGTCAAAGTCTGTTTCTGAAAGCACCATCTATAGTCTGTGAACATGACTGATTTCGGAAATGTATGTGCATTGTAGATGGGGCTTTTAGGAACAGGGCGCTTTTGGGTGTACCCACCTTAGGTCAAGATCCTATTTGTTTTTAGTATCCTCTTCCTAGCCTCTGCATAAAGCCTATTCACTATTGTAATTTTTGTAGAGTCAAGAACTGAATCAAAGAGGTCGTTTTCTTACAAAATACTCCTTCTGTCCCATTAAAAGCTTCCCAACTAGGCTGATTCACAGCCTTTGCATGAAGAATTTGGGGATTTTGTAGTGGGACAGGGAGTAATAAACAGGATCTTATCAACATGCTGAATGTAGACAACCTTCACACCGATTCACCTCAAACTAGCCTGCTGTTCTACACACAGTACAAACCCTAAACCCTAATTATATGTAAAATTAGGGTTTAGGGTTTGCACTGATGTACTAATGCCCTGTGAAGAACGCAACAGTCATGCATTAACTTTGAGCAAGACACTCAAGGTCTTCTGAGGCAACAAATGGAGCCATTGAATGAAAATTTCCTGTTCGAAAACATGTTTCGAGCTTTGAAATCACTTTCAAAACTGATTCCTTTTGATAAAAAACTACAATTTTGATGAGAACTCTCTGTTTTTTGATTCATTATCGTCCAATGCAAACACTAGGTGAAGTTTCTGTTCAGCTTGAGACCTGCGGCTCCAAAGTTTCATTGTATTGATCTTTTCTCATTCTTGGGCAGAGTATGCTCTATTTCTTGTGTCCAATCTTCACTGGATGTTCAAGAATGTGGACAACAGGAATTTGGACTCTTTTGGAGTTCAAAGAAGTTGCCTGCTGATGCAGATTTTCAAGAATTTTACAAAGCATCAAGGTGAGAAGTGAAGACCATTTAATTCAAATATAGGAAGTCCAAACTTCCATGTGGAATCGGAAATGAGTTTCCAAGTTTTTTCAACGTCAAAATTGCTCTTGTTGAGTCTCTCACGATACTTTCACTTCTATGTGAGTTGGGAGAGATTACAATTTAGGAACAGCTTTATCTTATTATCCAAAAAGAAAGCAATGAAAGAGTTCATTTCCTATGTTAAGAAATAGTCCTCCAGAAGTCAGAAAGTTGGCATCACCTTTCTTATTTACAATCCTCCTCCAAAAAATTTGTTGGTCAACAATTTTGAGTCTAATCTTGACCTTTTAGTTTCGTACATTTCAGAGGTGGTTCTTATGTGGTTACAAAAGTAGACAATTGTATCAAAAACTCCTCTCCAAATAGAAGTCCTGATGCATAGATTTTCTTCGAGAGGACGTTGCAGCACCACCAGTTCTTCGATTACATGGAATCTAAGGTGGGTACACCCAAAAGCACTAGAAATTGGTATTGTGCCTAGGTACTATTATTAGGCTGTTTAGATTTTCATATAGTCTTGTTGGCAAGTGAAAGCACGTTTCAATGCACCAAAGAACACAGCATTTAGGTAGAATACACAAAAGTTATTCAAAGTTTGTTTTTGAAAGTGCCATCTACAGAGATTGATTTTGGAAATGTACATAGTTTGTAGATGGCGCTTTAAGGTCAGCTGTGCTTTTGGGTGTACCCATTGAAAGAAATTTTTGCAGATTTTGGTTTGGAACTTCCATTCACTTCCTTATTGATGAACCATCAAATTATTTATTCAGATTCAAAGTCTATGCTAACATGACATAACAATCACATGATAGGGAAAAATAAGACTCACTTGCTTGTAACCATGTGTTGCAAAACTGACCTGTACAATACAGAAGATGTTTGTTTGTAATTATCAGAGCCTGTGTTTGATTTTGGGCACAACCAAAACTTCTTTGGGGGCAATACAAAATCAGTATTGTAGCTAGGCAGCAGGGCAGCAGGTTTGACAGAGAATAATTTGTAAAAAGTAATGTCAATTTTTTCGGAACTCAATGGTTAGACCATCCCCACTGCAGCTCAGAATTTGGCTCAAACTGGGTATTTGGCCGGGTCAGCCAACTATCTGTACCCCACCCCACACAAAATAAGGCTCAAAATATGGCCAGGTGCGGCCAAATTTAGTAGGCAGACGGGAAAATATTGAGTTTTACTCAGTGGCCAGAAGGGAGTTTGACTGCACTGTTGACCTTCCAATTTCAATTTTTTTTTCAAAAATGAAAAGCTTACAAGCAATTTCATGTACAAAAATAAGACAATTCTTATCTCAAAAAAAGATGAGTTCATAGTCTCTTTTATCCCACATGGATTGGGATTCCTCCCTCCACCCCAAGAGGATGTAGGGAGTTCCACTTCTCATGGGAACTCATGCCTCCCTACATTCACTATGAAGTGTATGTAGGAGGAAGTGAGTATTCAATGGAGCAAGGCTCCTTATACCCCCATGGGGTGGAGGGAGGTGCTCCAATCCATGTGAGATATATGAATTGCAACTTGTTGGAACTAAAAATTTGAATTTTGAAAATTTTGAAAATTCAAAATTCAAATTTTTAGTTCCAACAAGTTGCAATTCATATATTCCACATGGGTTGGAGCACCTCCCTCCACCCCATGGGGGTATAAGGAGCCTTGCTTCATTGCAAACTCACTTCATTTTTACTTTCACATGAAGTGAAGTTCACTACATCCTCTTGAGATGGAGGGAGGAGTTCCAATCCATATGGGACTCCTCCCTCCACCCCAAGAGGATGTAGTGAGCTCTATTTCTCATTGAAAATTTAAGCCAAGATGGGTTTCATTTTTCATCTTTTTTGGGACAAGAAATGTCCCATTTTTTGTACATGAAATTTCTTGTAAGCATTACATTTAAAAAAAAAATTGGATGGTCAGCAGGGGTTTGTACCTCAATTTTGGGGTCAAAAATACAATCAAAATTCCTTCCGGGATCTGGCTTAAACTAAGCATTTTCCCGTCTACCCAATAAATTTGGCCGTGCCCGGCCATATTTTGAGTCCTAATTTGCGTGCAGTGGGGTACATACGGTTGACTAACCTGGCAAAATACCCAGTTTGAGCCATATTTTGAACTGCAGTGGGGATGGTCTTACATTATTGAAATCAAGTGAAATTCAAGTCACATATAAGAGAGGGCTCTAAAACCGAGCGGGCATTTTCAATCATCGAGTAGAGGCTCTGAAATGGACATGTGAACTTTGGAAAAATGAACTCTGGATTACAATGAAGCTTGATGAGATTTATTTATACTTCTTCAATGGATGGTTTAAGAATCAGACTTGGTTCATTTCTTACTAAGGTAAGCGGCTAGGTGTCTAATAATTTAATTCAAAATAAGAATTTGTTGTTCAACTACCTTCTTACTAGTATTGAAAAATCTGAAATAATGATTAAATCAAGCATTCATTTCAGTCTTAGAAAGGGACACTTTTAGAAACCATTTCAATTACTTTACACATGTTGCAATGCTAGTTTTTGAACAAGTCCTGATTTTTTTTCAAACTATGCATGGATGGGTTTCCAAGGGCCTATGATCACAAATAGGGACCTACACCAGATTGTGTTCAAAAATTCATAACTAACTCAATAATGCTTCAGAAAACTATTAATCAATTTGTGTTAGATTGTTCATCTATTTGTCTTTGACTAAAAAATAAACTAAAAATATTTCCATCTCAGGTAGTACATGAAAAAAGGACATCAACCCTTAAATGATTGCTTCTTGAGCCTCTTACTTGAATGTCAATGTTTTTGTAGTTTATAAATTTGATTAAAGCATCACATGTCATAACATTCAGTAGCAAGAATGGGCTTTGCTTTTTGGCTCTATAGTATTGGTATAGAATATTTCACACCCAACATCCTTTACATCCTCCACCTATCTAATTAGCTTATGATGAAGAGTATTGGATGTGGATTATTCTATACCATTACTATAGAGCCAAGGCATTGCCAAATCATACTATTAAATGTTATGGCACCATTTCATTTTTATCAAGATATTTATGCATAGTGGTATGAAAAGTTTTTTAAATTTTTTATAGGTCATATACAATAGTGGAGAGGTCCTACTTTTAGTGAAGTTCATTGTTCTTTGTCAATTTGCAAAGGTTATGGGATATTTGATGCACGGTGGGAGCTTGATTGCTCAAAGAAAAACATAGGAATTGTATACAATAGAACTTCAAAGTCAAGTTTGCAACTATCAGTACTAATTATCCATTTATTTAAAACTTTTTCATTCAAATAACCATTCTACAAGCAACTATACCTTAACATCAATGGATAAAGTCCAAAAATAGATATAAAAAAGTTATAATATGCAACATATAATACATTTCTATGGAATTTTGAAGAAAAAATTAATTGTGATTAGAAAGAAAATGAATCTTAAAGTTAGTCATATTAAAGCTAGATTTTTTGTACTATAATTTGGAATTATGTTACATTTTTCTTAGAATCTCAAAAATAATAATAATATAGTTAATAAATTAAAATAATATGCATTTATAGTTTATTTTAAAATTTTATCTATATTAAAAATTATTGAACTTTGTATATCTATTTTAAAACTCCTTTATTGAATTTTGAATATATTCATGAAATTTAGTTTTGAAGGTAATGATTTTAGATTATTTTGAAATCTAAAATCAAATGTGGATGATTCTTAGAATTGATGTTTGTGTAGAAATTGGCCAAACTAATATTAAAATGAGTGTTTTGAAATTCAAAATCAAGATTGTAGAAAATCAAAATTTTCAAACTAAAATTTAATTCTTCAGTTAATGTATAGTTTAACTTTATAAATGATTCATTCCATCATTAATAAAATAGTGGTACATAATCTTAAAATTTGTTTCAAAGCTAGTATTTTTACCAAATTGTACAATGTAACTCATGTTTATTAATTGTGAGGAATCTTTGTTGAAGAATTGGGTGATTGTACCATAAATTTGCTCAAAAACAACATGGGAATTTTAATTTGCAGACATCTATGTCTTTATTTAGCAAAAAAACATTGAATTTCATTTGCGGGACTCACATTTTTACAAAAATTATGGCTTTAATAGAAATTATACTTCAAAATTATGTAATAAACTTTGTACTAACTAGTTGGATTGAGATGTTTTGAAAATTAGAATACTCAAAAAATCACTTCAAAATAGTATACATCTAACTAATATTGTGCTTTTCACCTTGTTCTAATATTTTTTTTAAATGTGCTAGGCCCTTGAGCTTAATCAAAATTCAAATGCAATATAGAATGAAAATTAAAGTAAAGATTACAAGAAAAGTAGGATTTTATGGCTTCTAAAGAAATTTAGTCTCATACTAGTCTTGGTCAAGATTTTCACATTTGAAAGCATTAAACAAAACTTATATTTGTGTTTGCTTTTAATAATGCTCTATCAATTAAAATTTTATAGATGATTTTTTCTTAAACCTTGAGACAATATGTTATAGGTCTATATTAGAAAATGACTTCTAATTGAATTTCTAAAGCCCCATAGTCTCTTGGGAGGACAAATTAAAGTTTGGACATGCTATTATGATCTCAATTTGGAAGGCATGATTTTTGAATTTTTTTTATAAGATAGAAAAAAACATTAGTTTGTAAGAATACAATTTGTATAGTGGGGTACCAATTAAAATGGCATTTTTGAATATGTAGTGAACAAAATTTTAGTGCTGCCAACTTTAACAACCTCTTGAGAGCTGAAAAATTGGTATTTTACCACAAACTTTTTTACAAGATCATCTCTTAAATAATAACATGTGCACCAAATTTCAAGGCCAAAAGATTTACACACAAAAAGATACTCAAAATCTACCAACATGTGTACTTGTGAAAGAATTTCACTACTTTCAACTTTGACACCCTTACAAGGGTTGAATTTTACTTTCTTTTGCCATGAAATTTCGGGCATGAAATAAACTCTATGTGTGTAACATGTGCAAAAAATTTTAAGGCTAGAAGATTGACACAAAAAAATATATTTGAAATCTACCAAGATGTGTAGTTTTGAGAAAATTCTCACAATTGCCAACTTTGACACCCTTCCAAGGGCTGAAAATTTGGTTTCTTACCAAGAATTTTTTTGGTGAAATAATCTCTATGTTGATGATATGTATTCCAAATATCAAGTTCAAAAGACTTATCCAAAAAAATATATATTCAAAATCTCCCAACATGTGTAGTTGTAAGGATGAGTTTTTCAGCCTTTGGTATAGTGTCATGTTGGGAGATTATGAATATCTTTTTTGGGTAAGTCTTTTGAACTTGATATTTGGAATACATATCATCAACATAGAGATTATAAAAAAATTCTTGGTAAGAAACCAAATTTTCAGCCCTTGGAAGGGTGTCAAAGTTGGCAATTGTGAGAATTTTCTCAAAACTACACATCTTGGTAGATTTCAAATATATTTTTTTGTGTCAATCTTCTAGCCTTAAAATTTTTTGCACATGTTACAAACATAGATTTTATTTCATGCCCGAAATTTCATGGCAAAAGAAAATAAAATTCAACCCTTGTGAGGGTGTCAAAGTTGAAAGTAGTGAAATTCTTTCACAAGTACACATGTTGGTAGATTTTGAGTATCTTTTTGTGTGTAAATCTTTTGGCCTTGAAATTTGGTGCACATGTTATTATTTAAGAGATGATCTTGTAAAAAAAGTTTGTGGTAAAATACCAATTTTTCAGCTCTCAAGAAGTTGTCAAAGTTCGCAGCACTGAAATTTTGTTCACTATGAATTTGAAATTGCCATTTTCATTGGTATCTTACTATACATAATTATGTTTTTGTCCATATCAAACCATTTGTTTGATTCCTTTGAATTATAGACCATTTTACAATTTTGGGAATTCTTATTTGTTAGGGTTCAATTTTTTTTGCTAGAATAATCTTACTATTGGAGTTAGTATATACCAATTTCACCAATGATACAATTTTTCTTTCAATCTTGTACCTACTTCTACTTAACAATTTTTAAATAATGGAAATCCGGGGGTGGGGGTAGGGTGGGGTACTACCAACTAAATTCATCAACTTACAACAAATAAAAATTAAGAAAACTCTTTATTGCAAAAAAATTTAAAAATTTAAGATAAAAAAATTTAAAATTAAATCATTCAGATAGGAAAGGTGCAAAATGCCCTATTTTCTTTGCTATAAATACTTCTATCTTATAAAGTACGTGGTCAAAAGTTTCCAAAAGTTCTTGAACACATTCTTATATTAATAAAGTACAAGATCCTACACTTTGATGAGAAACAACAACAAATACTAATTAACTCCCAAATGACGATGCACCATATTTCAGTGTCAACTAAAATTTCAAGTTAGATAAACTCAAGTAAAAGTATTATGTTTGGTATTCTTAAATTGAAGATCCTCTCAAATTTATATTGAACATTAATAATTCAATTTTAAGAAAGACTGTTTTTTAAAGGCTCTAAAAAAGTCTCAAAAACATTGAATTAGGAGGGGATTGCATTGAAAATTCACAAAAATGAATTATAGAGTAGATTTTGACAAGCTTGAAATTGATTATCACTTGCATATTATCTTCTTTAACCTTGTATATTTTTCATGACCACCAATTTGGAATGAATAGAATGAACATATGAAATGAAGATTGAAAGACTTCAATTTACTTTTACAGTTTGAACACCATCTTAATCAAACATGATCACATTTCAATCCATGTATGATATTATTGGACTTTCTTTCCCAATGTTATCTATAAATTTCTAGCTTGAATTCATATGATTGCAATTTTTAAAAACTATAAGAATCATCAAAACTTTGTCTGCTTGTTTATTTTGGAGGAAACTCCAAAAGGCTTAAAAAAGGCCTTACGTATTTAGGAATTAATGATTGCTCTTTGCAATAGAAATGACAATTTTGAGTGATTTTTGATGAAAAAAAGTCCTTGGGACATTAGGGGTTAAAAAATTGACTATTGTTTAAAAGAATCCAATAATAGATGATCACAAAATTTTAGCTATCTTTACTAAATTCATTTATAGTAATTATTGTCATTCAATTTTGAACCCAAAGTACCTAAAATCCTTGTTTGGTGAAGTATTCAAACCTAGGAGTTGTCGACTTCTTTGATTTGCCAAGTCATTAATCAATGTAGTCAACTCAATATGTATGGTGGGGAAATTTTTGGGCTTGCCTACAATGTGTCCCTACAAACTTCTTCAATGGAGAAGCACTTTTGTTTTGTTGCAAGGATAAAGGCTATTATATTTAAATCATGAGGATTTTTTGGCCACAAGTCACCTTGTTGCCATTGTTGCATAAGCCAATTTTGGGAGTGACAACAATATAAAGTTCAACATCTACTTGGTTGACCAAATTTTCACTCAAAATAAAAATGCTAGTGTAAAGTCATATTTAATAAATTGGATTGTATACATGACAATGCGTTAAAAGCAATGACTATGATACTTGAAAAAAAAAGACAAAATAAACTTCGGAGGGTGGAGACTTGACCATTTCCTACACAAAGCAAATTAGCCCACACTGTGATTCATATTGCCAAAAAAAATCCTAGAGAAGTCACAACTTTAGGAACCAATTCCTTCCCCATTCTTTCTCCACTCATGAATTCTTTGCTTTGGAGCTTATTGTGTCCTTCTATTTTCTTCTCAAGTTATGCAGTTGTCAATTACATGGGCGATGACATTACTCTAAGTATGAGAATGGCGCACTGAAACCTTGAGCAGCAGTAGGGGGTGTTGTCCAAAGTTTGAAATTTGGCAAGCGTAGGCTCCCTTGTTCCATTGACAAGCTCATGGTGTGCTAAAAAAATAGACCGGCCGTAGCCAAAATGTCTTCCAACCAATTGTTCCATGTCATAGTGTAGATGCTCTAATGACATGGAAATAAAATAGTAGCACCCACATGTAATACGAGTTGTTCTCTGACAACTAAAAAATGACTTAAAGTAGACAAGTGGAGTTCTAAGAAGTGGTCAATCACCCACACGAGATCCAAGCTTAGAGTGTTTCACTTTTGGGTGCTTCCAAGTCCACTTTGGTGTTAGTCTAGTGTTCATAGTAGGTGCATCTACACAATTGTTTTCAAAAAATCATATTATATTCATACAAACTCGAAAAAATGCAAAACTAATTCTTTTTTGGTTTTCCAAACCGTTTCCTAACAAACCTACGTTATTCTCCTTACGCACCTTCAAGACCACAAGATCTAGGGTAAGTTTTGCATTTAGGTGCTTTTACCTTACATTGGGCATTGCGAGGATGGAAGCTAGCCGGGTGGGGTATCCCTATTCATGGTTCCTCCAATTGTTGGGCTGATCCTGGCCTAAGCTTAAGTGTAAAGTTCCCAATGCTCAAAGTCCTAGACCGGCTGGACATTACAGTACTGTCCAGAATTTAATATAGTTTAATTTCTTTATATTTTATTTTTGACACAAATGAAACAGAAATATAAGGTAAGAGGTCCTATAATGGACCATCTAAGGGCTGAAACTGAATTTCAGGGAGGTAAAACTTCTTGAAATATTTTTCAGTAAATTTTCCTTAAAAGACAAGTAGAATTGACATTTAATTCAAGTCGTTTCATATTTTTCTGAGCTTTTTCGAATTAGTTATCAAATTTTGAAGTTGAAAGGACATAGGGCTCTAAAATGGTGCCCTAGCTAAAATGTACACTGTAAATACACTGCTGAAAGCTATGAAAAAGCAACATATACAAGTACTGTACATTTAAGATAGGGCACCATTTTAGAACCTGCTCCATTTAACCCCTAAAGGACCAAGAGTCCCCTCGGGGGACTTTAAGAATTCGGGCAAGTACTTGTGACTTCAATTTTTAATGAATTTTCTTGAAAATTTCACATAAGATAGAAAAACTGATTAGCTCTATGGGAATATTATTATTTTTTCAATTGGTTACTGGGAGCAAAAGTTATGCCATCTTAAACATAATTTTCATGTCACCGGGCAGAAAAAAAAATTTACAAAAACTTCAAAATTAAAAAATTAATTAATTTTTCTTATAGATTTTATTTTTGTCTACAAGTAAAGCTTTGATTCATTCCATTTGGATTAGTAATGTGAAAGTTATGAACAATCTTGTTTTTCGGGCAATCTAAGCATCTTCTTGAAAAAATAACTTATAGGATTCATTTGTGAATGCAATTTTCACAATTTTTCAAAAAAAATTGTTGGACAAGGTTGATTTTGTTTGCTAGAACAATCTCACCATTGGGATTATTGTATTTCAATTCCATCTATGAGATATTTGCAATTTAGTTTTTCTTTCAATCTTGGACCTACATCTACTTGACAATTTTTTAAAGAATGAAAAAAAAGTCTTTATTTTGTGAATTTTTTTTCCTAAGCTCTTAGCTCAATTTCTCAATAGAAAAAAAATTTAAATTCAAGGTCTGTAGTGCAAAAAAATTACGTAAATGGAGGACAAAGTCATTTGAAGTTGCAAACTAGAGTTTAAGAAAACTTTGTTTTCCAACTTTGAATGCTCATATCTTTCTATCTAT
Source organism: Thuidium tamariscinum (assembly GCA_947034885.2). Lineage (NCBI taxonomy): Eukaryota > Viridiplantae > Streptophyta > Bryopsida > Hypnales > Thuidiaceae > Thuidium > Thuidium tamariscinum. The sequence goes on from OX344757.2 coordinate 16,365,330, forward strand.
ACGGTCAAACTTCATGAAATTTTCACCAGATGATCTTAGTTAACCCTAGACCGCCCAGCTACAGTTCGCTTCCCCTACACGCTGCTACTGTCGTGAGTAAAGAATTACATCGCACAACGCCGTCTGAGTGAAATTGCCAAAATTCGAAGTTGGGGGCCGTAATGAGGTCATAGGCGATGGGAAATCCGAGAGAAATGTGGACATTCAACTTCCGAATGAGTAGAAGTAAGCATCGAAAGTTGCCGAAAGTACTCAGGGACGACAATGTTTTTGGTGAATCTTGGAACAATTTAGGCCGATTGAAGACAGTAGGCGCCGAGATCTCCCGAATGTAAAAGTGGGTTAGATTGAAACAATGAAACGGACTCGTTTTACAAGAAATTGGCACGAGATTCTGTGAAATGATGCAACGAAGAGAATTTCGGGACGAAGTTCCAGCGATGGGTGACCGGGACTACCGGAATTGCCCTCGAGTCTAGAACTGGGTATTGCCGGTTTAGGAAGACTGTTGCAACAATGCACTTGAAACACACTCCAAACGAAAACAAGCACTTGCACCGTGAACATGTCAATGACACACTTTCTGTTTGCAGTACACGACAATTTCTTCGATTGCAACGTGAACAATTGCGATTTCATGTCAATGGGACTTGGGAAAGCCAACCACAGTTCAAAATTTCAAAAACAAAGATGCACAAACCATAGTGGTTTAGGATAACCACAACAATTCGACAATTGTTATCCCACATGTAATACCTAAATCCAGTACCGTGCTCTCACGCTGCAACGGATTTCTAAACCCTAGGAAACAAGGATTTCTGTCCTCCGGCGAAAACTCGATCCGAGGGCAACAGCCTCCTACCGGCTCGTCCCGGTTACAATTCGGATATTTGGGCCAACTGCCAAGTCCCGACTTTGACTACTATTGATTCAGCCCTCCATTCGCAGCACTGTGACGTTCGGATGGTAGCAGGAATTCGGCGATTCGCTTCAGAATTTTGTCGTCTCCCTCTGCGACACTTGTTTCCTCCAATTTCGGCACTCTCGTGGCACGCCTGGGCCTTCTTTTGATTCCCAGTGGACACATTCCGTCCCCTTGGGCGGTCTAGGGTTAAGTAAAGTACAAGATCCTATGGTTAGATTCTAAAAATTTAGTTTTTTTGTTTTTCATGGATGAATGGAGCAGAAATGGCAGTTTTGAGTGGTTTTGGGTTGAAAAACGGCCGTGGTCCTTTAGGGGTTAAGAGCCTTCTACCTTAGTTTAAATTCATTTCATTTTTTGAAATAAAATATAACATTCAGTAGCATTGGTTGGCACTACCTTTGGAGGGTGTGGAATATTCGACCCCCCAAGAGTGTTCCATCAATAACTATTGAAGGAAGAGGACAGGTGGAGAACGGAGAGGCTGTTGGGGTGTGGAATATGCCACACCCTTCCCTGGAGAAGGAAGGCAGTGCCACAATATGCTACTGAATGTTATGAAGTATGAAAAGAGATTTTTTTTTTTTTTTTAAATTTTAAACAAATGAAATGAAAATAAATGAAAGGAGATTTCATTCAGTTGTCCCAAATTTCTGAACCCAGAAGTTCTGCTCCTGCCCCACCAGTGACCAGTCAAAGAGCTGACCTCTGTTGAGTTGTAGGCTGAAGTTGTAGCCCCTCCGCCACTGCGAGTGACTTCCGGCCCTGAGCAGGGGCCATGGCCATGCCTCCACCTCCAAAAGGGCACTTGCAAGTGGGGCAAGCAGGCCAAGCAGCCACAAGAATCAAACTTCCTACTTTGTAAAGGAAGGGGGTAACTTCTTCTCCTTGGAAAGGCATGATCAACATCAAAATCTGAGATGCTTGCTTGCTCACTTGGAAAGGCATGGTGGCAGGGCTTTTTTTAAGGCAATTAAATGTTCAATTCCCTAAAAAAATGGGCAGCTTCAAGCCTATCATAACATTCAGGAGCATGTGATGACATTGCCTTTTCTGAAGGTGTGGCATATTCCACACCTTGCACGGTAGAAAAAGGGCAGCGACAACCAATGCTACTGAATGTTATGATAGAACAAAATGAGGGTGAATGTGTTAAGAAAATGGGAGACTGTAATCATGGCCTTGCACATCGTTGTCACAATTCTTCCCAAACCTCATTTCATCTATCGTACAAAGCTAATATATACAAAAATTGCATACTCAAAATAGGTTGTTCATCAATTAAAGCTCTATAAATGAAGGAACGAGACAACTTCAAACCTTCTTGATAGAAAGGTGACATGACCCTTTGTCCAAACCTACCAAAAAACCTAGCATAGTCAATACATTTGCCACTAGGGTCTTTTTTTGGCAAAAATTCACTAGATCTATCAGAATTTGACAAATGAGCAACCGTCCCTCCTAAAATTGATAGGTAGAGTAGGGCCAATAAGGTAGACATTGGTCCCCCAAAAGGCATATTTATGACACGACACCCACAAGAAAACTAGTGAGAAAATTGGAAGAAATTGGTCAAAATCTCGCTTGGTAAGGGAGGAGGCTTGAAAATTGCTTAGGCTCTAAAATTGGTCAAAATCTTGCTCAGTAAGGGTGGAGGCTTGAAAATTGCTTAGGCTCTAAAATTGGTCAAAATCTTGCTTGGTAAGGGAAGAAGCTTGAAAATTGCTCACGCTCTAAAATTGTCCACCTTCTCAAATGTACATTATTTGTACATACTACTTTTAAAAAATCTTTATAGGAATGTACAAACAATGTACATTTGAAGGGGTGGGTGGTTTCAGAGCCCTATGCCATTTTGACTTCAATATTTCATAACTAATTCTACATAGCTCCAAAAAATATGAGACAACTTGGAGTAGATGCCAATTCCATTTGTCTTCCAAGGAAAATTTACTAAAAATTCAAGAAGTTTCACTTCCTCAAATTTTAGTTTCAACTCTTGGATGAGTGCTTTATGGACCTCCTCCCTTATATTAGGGTAAAGTATTCCATTATGAATAAAATAGAGCAAGCTCGTTGTAGACAAAATTGTAATGGAGATTTACATTTCAAAACTTGATTGGACACCTCCATTACAAATTTTGCTTGCAATGGACTTGCTCCCATCTAGCTTGTAATGGAGTTGTTTACTTTATACTAAACTATAGCTTTGGAGAAATCCATGTCTTATGTCTTTTTGAAAATTCTTCTTGGTATATGGAACTAAAGCCTTGTCATGAAAGTAAGTAGATAAGTTGGAAGCACCCAAAACCAACAATTGAACATGGAGGCATTATTTTTCTTAAATAATATTTTTGTTGTATTAGCGAGTAGGACTCTATTTTTTGGCTTTCTAGCGCCAGATTCAACCAAAGAAAAAAAAAATTAACTAAAAATTGGAAACAAATTGTGAAGTTTTTTGCAAAAAAATTGTGAATTATAAAAAATTCTTGGATGAAATCACTAGATTGTGGATGAAAACAAAATTATAGAGAAGTGATCAGTATGAATGTGATATTTTCTATCTAATATATGATTGGATGAATGTTGAAATTTGGAGTGCCACTATAATATTTTATATAGCTACTTTGGCACTTCATAAAATTAGGAAAAAAAAACTTATTAGTGAGGAAAAATCATGAATATTAAAAAAATTAGATTTTTTTGGGATGTTGTGTGTAATTTCTATGATTTTCAAAGTACTAGCTCCCTAGACAATTAAAAATATGACATAGGTGAAACCAAATCTAAAATTTGCAAAAAATCAATAGTCAACAAAATAGAGTTAAGTTTGTATCTTTCAAATGTGTTAGCAAATCTTAGTTAAGCATTTGGAGGATACATTAACCAAAGTCTAGAAACACAATTAGGTGTAGTTTAGGACACAAAATAGAAACAACTGCACTAATGGGTGTTTCTACCTTAAGGTATAATTTTTTTGTTTGCAAGGATATTGGAATTGATTATGAAGGTTAATAGATTGAATATGGGCTTATCAACACACTGCATTGTTGGCTAATTTAAGGATACTCTATAGCACCAGTTTCTTTTTGCTAACGTAATTGTTTTTATTAGATAGGTCAAATTTTCTCAATGAAGTGGAAAGTTGATTGGCAAATAAAAGAAGGTTTCAAGACACCAAAGAATGTGACATTTAGTGGATAGTGGATGGGAGACCTATAACTTGTCTTTTAGATGGATAGTGAGGAGAGGGATATTATTTGATTTATTTACAAAATTGATTTAGTTAAATAATTAGCCCCTCCCACCTTTATTATGTAATTTCTAAATGTTTTTTATTTTTACATATATATATATATTTATATTTGTATTGTATTTCAATCAACAAGATGGAAGAGGATTCTTGTTTTTTCCAAAACTAATCAATGGTTGTCTTTTTTTTGTGCCAAGGGAAGAAAGGGGGGAGGGAAGAATAGGGGAGGGTTACATCTTTTCAAGGGATGGTAGAATTCTTCATAAAAATCTCCCTAATTTGAAAAAGGGATGTCAATGGAAGGTTTAACTAGGAATAGTGCAAAAGGAATAGAGGACCAAATTCAAATGGACCGAATTTGGGTGCTTCAAAGAGTTTTGATCTATGTGTTTTGAAGGGTGGTTTGTGTTTTTGAATGGTAGATGTTCTAAAATCATTTTGTAATGTAGTAATATATTATAGTTTGGAGATGTACATTGAATGATGATGGCAATTTTAGATAGAGTGCAATTTTGGGTGTATCGACCATATACAAGAATGGAACTATTATACAAGCATGGACCCTTTTGACAACTTGTTTGGCTGTAGATCCAACACCTTGCTAAAGGTAATGACTTCACAAAATCTAGAATTGTTTTTTGGCTTCCATGTTGTCTTTTTTATAAATGAAAAAATGGCAAGATATCATCTTTAGAAATTTTCTTGGTAAAGGCCTTTCAATGTGACATTAGTGATGAATTTACATTCACTTGGTATAGAAATTATGTTTTTTTAGCCATAGTCTCCACTCTCCACTCTATGCACTACAAAATTTTACCCTCCTAAGTTACTTTTCATCCTTGGAACCCAAACTAGATTTTCTTAGCTCTCATCCAACATACTTTGAACATTACATTCTTTAAAGGTAAGTAAAAATGACAAAGAAATAGGGGTGTTGAGGGTTGGTCCATATAGTCACAGGTAATAGTTGACCAGTGACCTTTTTGAAACAAGAGTGACTTCAACTTGTTTTATTTATCCTTTTATCTTTAAACTACAATTGATGGTAATTGAAGATGGAATTAAAGATGTCTTCAAAGCAAGGCACGGATCTTACTCCAATTGCCTAAAGCTTATGCAATCAAAACATGTAAATTTGATCAAAGAATAATGCTTCCAATATGCAACATGAATGCACTACTTAGAAAGCTCTAACTACCATATAAGTGGGTTTAATAGGTTGAAACATTCCTAAAAAAATCTAACCTCTAAATGCCCAAGGGCTTTGAGGGCTTCAAGAAATTTGCTTTGAATAAAATAAGATGCCAACATTTTAATAAATTGGATAATTAAAAATAATAATAATCATACAAATTCAAACTAGACTTGTTAGAGATTATATAGGAAACGAAAATACAACAATTTCACATGGATTGAAAGATTATAATATTTGATTATTAGAATGTGTGGTAACCTAGAAATCACCTAAGTAGGTTTTTAAACAAAATACGGGAAAAAGGGATCTATTCAATCCCCATTTTTTTAGTAGTCTAACATAAAACTAGGTCTAAGACCGAAAACCGGAAGACCGCAGACCAGAAATAGAAAAACTATGTTAAGGGACAGAGTAAGAATCCGAACCCAGGCAGCCTAGCGCCCGAGACCGGATAGGCAATGAGTGGTTACCGAGGCTAGAGATCGTCGGGAACTCTCCCACATGACCAGGAACGTTTAAACCTAACGGTTAGTAATTAATGTTGGGGGAAAAGTATAAGACCAGGGAGTAGGGCCAAGTCCTGCCACTTTCTTGCACACAAATCGAGAAAGGGTCTTCTGGCAGAAAGAGAGAGCGTTTCCGGTCTACCGAGGGAAGAGAGAGAGACAGTCTGTCAATCCGGTCTGGTGCAGACTTTAGTGATCATTCTTAGAATTGTGGTGAGATTATTGAACGCGGTTAGGTCAATCAAGTTGGACCTCATCTAGTTAGTGTAAGCGAGAGGCGAGCGATGGCAAGTGAGGTGCAGGAGGATATGATTCTAGCCTTCTGGAATGTCAATCCAGTCGTGCCCTCGAACGCGCAAGATAAGCTGGAGTTGGAGGAAGACCTCAAGTAGATGGGGTGCGAAGGATTTCTGGTTCGTCCATGGAACCTGAAGGACAAGTAGATGGTGGTCGAATTGCTGGATGACTAGACCAACGAGTGGAAGGGGACGGTTCGGGCACTACCCACAGATTGGACATTGGTGATGTGGCGCAAGGTGTACGCATTCGAGCAAGGCGGAGATGGAGCTACCTTCCGAACGGACAAATTCCACTTGGATAAGTTTCGGAGACCCACCAATTCGAAGGATGGCTTCACGATCATGGAGTGTATCTCGCTTAGGCACTGGAGATTACTCCAGTTTATGATGGCGATTCTTAACCCGGATAGGCTGAGTAGGATCACGGTCACCATAGCCAACACCGTCTTTGGTGCGCTATCGGGAGATCGGAAGATAGATTGGGGCTTAGTGATGTGGGATCAGATGTTCAAGATGGTGAATGGGATTGGAAAATCAAAACCCTCTCCCATTTCACCATTCCTGTTTCATTCGTTAGACCTCTTGAGGGAGCATGAGAGGGAGGCCTACGAGGTGGGGGCAGCCATGGTCGAATATAACATAGAGGACCCGGAGGTTGATAATGACTAGGATGATGAAGTCTCGGAGAGAGAGGGTCATGATGAGCAGCAAGGGGAACTCCAGGAGAGAAAGGAGGAACCAGAGGTAGGGGGAGATAGTCTACTACTAGAGAACCCCGCAATTACAGTGGGAACCCAAGGGGCAGATCCGGTCTGGGACCAAGACCCCTTGATGAGAATCATTCAGAACCTAGATGAGTTCAGGAAGCACCACTTGGAAGAGATGAAAGTGCTGCAAGGGTTGTGCAGAGCCCTAGGCAATATTATGCCCTCCAAAGTCATGGAAAACTTGGGGGAGTTGATTCGGGAAGTACATGATAGCCGGGACAAGGGAGAAGTAACCCGGCTAACCAATCAGGTCTCAGCCCTGAAGAAGGAGCTACACCAGAAGTAGGAAGAGCTGGACGAAGAGAAGCGGTTCTCCACTCAGGCCCGAAACACTCTCGGAGAAATCCAGGAGTTTATCACTCACCCGGGCGAGGTCGTCAACAAGGCCATGCTCTTCGACCGGAAGGTGTTGGAGGCAGGCAAGATGGTAGGCCCCCAGCTGCTCACAATGTTGGTGGGCTACAACAAGATAATGGAGGCAGCACTGGAGAAGTGGCGAGCGGTCGTCACCGACGTCTATGCGAGTTCTATTCCGGTCTTGAGACTGGAAGAGCCAAAGATGGTGGTGGAGCAGCCGAAGACACAGCCTCCACCAGCCACAGTCGCGGAAGAGGTCGTAGTAACCGAGCCTGCGAGGGAGGAAGCAAGGAGGTCCGAGACAACGACGGAGGAACCCGTTCAAAGGACCAGAAGCGAAGACCCGAAGGCATCGGAGCCCGAGAGGTCTAAGGGACCGGAACCGGAGCCGTGTGTGCTACGGGAGGTCGCCAGAGGGACTTCGCTACTATGGAGGGAGACCAAGTTCATAGACTTGGTCGACAAGTCTCCAAGCAAGTCGTCACCAACAGTGGTGGTGTAGCAAAGGACTAGGGAGCTGGTGAGGATAGCGGTTCAAGTTCGCCCGATACTGAAGACCGGATTTGGATCCGGGTCACCAAGTAAGGGCCTAGTCCGGATCGTCGAGAGGGTGGAGGAACTGACTCCACAGAGCAAGGTAATCCACCATCCGCCCATCATCGCATTGCCCAAGAGGAAGAACCTAGAGACCCAATCGGTGAAGCGGAAGGCCCGGATTGAAGAGGAGGACGATGAGTCAGAAGAGGAGGATGAGGACTCGGAGGAGGAGACCGACTCCGGTGATGAGTCGGACCAGTACTTTGACGCGGACCAGGCACTGGCTGAGATGAAGAGGAGTCGAGCCCAAGCGCGGGGTAAGGCCAAGCCAAAGCCCAAGGTAGTCAAGATGTTTCGGTCTCCGGCCGGAAAGAAACAGCCAGCCAGGAAGGGCGCCTCACCTATCAAGCGGCTAAAGAAGTAGAGGCATTAATTCTAGGTAGGTAGGAAAGGCGGCTAATCTTTAGCCAAAATAGGATATAATTAGAATAGAAGTTTTGAACTTAGACTGGATCCGGATTTGTAGGATCTAAGATCCTATTTTGATGGTATTTTTGGATTTTTGTGGAAGTCAACCTGCCCAAGTTGTGAAGGAATGTCACGTGGCATTCTCTGGGGTTGGTGTTGATTCCACCTGCACTTTTAGGTTATACTCGTAGTTTAGTATTTAAACCCGGTTTGTAATTGAATCCGGGCGCGCATTATGTTATCTTACTTTCACAAGTTTTTGTGTTGCAAATACAAGTCAGAACCTTTCTGATTCACTCTGAAGTGGATTGTGTATGTGGGACCTTGTCAAAGTCTTGTCACGACGGTTAAGATTGCAACCTTGTGTAGATGAGTGTGTGCCCGAATGTAGAGTTTATCCGGTCTCTGGAATTGAAGTGGATTCAGTTTTGATAGGGAATTTGCGTGGGATCTCTCAGTGTGTTCCGAAACAGGTCTGGGGAGTAATAAGTAGAGATAGACACTCGTAGAGTCTAGGTTTGAGATCGGGAGCGTCCGGCCAAATGCCAACTGAAAGGTGATCCGGTCTCTGTAGAGGAAAGAAGGACTAGTGAGGAATCCAGCTCTCTTACGCAAGCTACCGCCCTTATTCTGCCAGGACTTAGACTAATTCGATAATCTGTCATTGTAGTATTTGTTAGGAATAGGCAGGAGTACTTGCGTGACCTGCTGGACCGGATCAGTTCTGGTCTAGTTGTAAAGTATTTCGATCTGGCTAGGATTAGTTCATTTCTCTTTATAGTGGAACTTCTGACACTTTAAAACTTGAAGGATAGGAGTAAGTTTCCTTCCTAAACGCCCAAAAGAGCAGATCCCTCTTGTTACGGAGGTTAAACCTACATGTGGATACTTATTTAGGGACCAGACTAGAATCTTAGTTCCGTTTTCCGGTCTCATATTCGGAAAGAGTAGTAAGAAAACTCTAAACATGGTGGTATAATCAGAGAGGAAACTCCCTGCAGTCAAGTGGAGTGATTCCATTTCCGGTCCAAAGTAAATTCTAGGAAACTCTTAGACCGGGACCGGATCAGTCTTTGCTTGGGTTTTGTTGTGGTAACCACTAACGTATTCCGGTCTTTCGTAAAACTTCCAACCAAATCCTTTGGGAACGATACACGAGTCACTTTAAGGCTAACTTAGTGCATTCTAATACCTTAAAGAAGGAATTGTGCTTTCTTGTGCTACGACAAAATGTTAAAATTGCAAAAGTAATTTGAAGTCTTTCAATCTTTTTTCCACATGTCAAATTTAAAAAAGTTGGTCACCAAAAAAATTTGAGCTTAAAGTGCCTAGCATATATAACTCCAATTAATTTTAGACCTCTCAAAATCTAGTGTACAATTTTTTAAATGAATTTCTGATGTGATTTTTTCTCCAAGATCCAATGTATTTGAAGATCGTTTCTAAAAGCCCTCAATACTATAGAAAGTCAGATTGTAGTCAACTACCTTGCACAAAATCTAAAATTGAAAAATCATAATCAATCAATTTTAAGATTGGATTTTTGAGGCTAAAATTGGACTTCAAAAAGGATTTTTCAATATAGTATCTACTAAAAATAGACATTTGTTTAGGTTTTGTTTAACCTCAAACTATTGTCAATACCAAAATTTGGTATATTAGGCATTTAGGGGCTAAAGCCATATTTTGTTACAGATTCACTTTAAACCAAGCTTGAAGGACCAAACTTGTTATTTAAGGGATAATTTCTATAGTGATGGTGAGTTTTTATTAAATTGATGAAAATCCCACAACTTTGGCAGTTTTTATGGTTCAAACCACACCGTGTAAAGTCCATAATAGTCGTAGATATCTAAAATCTAATCTTCTTCTAGATGTTTGAAATCTTGAACAATTCTAGATGTTTTAGATTGCATGGCTTAAAATCTATAACTATCGTTGATTTCACTTCAACAATTGAGATTGCACAATCTAAAAATGGCATACTGAATATCACCATTCTAATGAAATTTGCCATAATGCCATAGCATTTGTAAAATTTAAGGGTTCAGATCTTTTATTATTTATAAATTGAGTCTACTTTCATTGTTGAAATTCTTGAATTAAGACTTGCCAATGGATTTTTGTGCATGAAATTATCTCAAACACAACTGGATTTCAAAATTTTACAATACTAATCCCTATTTGATTCCTATATATACACCTAATTTTGAAACTCAAACTTTGACAATTCCTACATGATTATATTCAAAGTGGGTCTCAATCAAGTACAACAAGTTTTAATTTCAGAGAACCAAAATCTTATTTTAAGAATTAAAATTTGATCATTATATTACAATACAATAGATTTAAAATTAGAAATTAAGTAATTTCAAAATTGATGTGCATACATATGTTGGAATCATCCATAAGCATAACATTTTTTAGCAAAAGGCTAAGAAAATCATTTTACACCATAATTACTCTTTATTATTTGACATTCTCATTAGAATATACCTTTGAATGTATTGGTACAATTAATTATAGTATAAAGATATCTATTTCACAAAATATAGACTTCAAAGTCTTTTATAATAAATAATCCTTTAAATAGTGCAAATTTTGGATTCTTTTTAAAGATTTTCCTAAAAAGAAAGGTGTATTTATAATCATTTTTGACTTATCTAGTATATAAGTTGATTTTGAAAATTTTCACAGATGGTTTTCAATATACTATTATATAGTACAATATTATAAGAGTTGAAATTGAATTTCAATATGATCTCTTATTCAAATTGCAAATGAATGAATTGGAGAAAGAATTGCATAAGATTTGTTTCAAAATAAGGAGTAAGAAAAAATCAATATGGATTCTTTTGACTTGAGTTTTGAATTTCATTCTCTATTTCTTTCAACTTCCCATAATTTTGACATATACAAATATCTTTTGTCTTTTTTAGAAAGTGATCTATAAACTCTTATTGGACTTCCATAGTTGAATGTTAGTAGGATCAAGTCATGTTGATTGCCTTGCTTATTGCTAGTCTTTGGTTGCCCATCACTCTAGTGAATAAAACCTGATGTTTATCCTCAAGAATAATCATGGACAATTGCAACTTCAATCTTATTTCTTTCACAACTATTTAAGAAAAGATTATTTGCATCTATCACAATTGTATATGGCAATCAAACTTAAAGGTATGAGCAATACTATGGATTCACAATATGAAGTGTCTTAGTCGACTCATTGACTCAACCATTGAAGAAAGTATACCACTTGACAAGTTGACATTCAAGGGTTGCCTTACACAAGTATTGTGGATGTTAGCATGCTAAATTTTATCAAAGAGATATTTCCAAGAATACAATATAGTCTCTTTTTTTACACATTTATTGAACATTGGGAAAGTAATTACATTTAAAGTTTGCTTTACATGTGTATTCAAAAGTGTATTGTGCATATTGACATGCTTTCATTCATCAAAGTGATATTTGCAAGAATACACTAGAAGAAAAACGCAGAAAAACAGGTTGATGCAAACAGAACACGTCAGGTATTTTGTGTTGAAACTGCGTTGCTGAAAACGCGGAAAAAACACAAAAAAAACACAAAAAAACGTGTTTTCTGTGTTTTTCTGCATTTTTTCTGCGTTTTTTCTGTTTTTTTCCAGCGTTTTCAGCTTTTTCAGTGTTTTCCTGCGTTGTCAGCAACGCAGTTTCAACACAAACTACCTGACGTGTTTTGTTTGCATCAACATGTTTTTCTGCGTTTTTCTTCTAGTGATACAATATGGTCATTATACTTTTACACTTATATTATTAAACAACATCAACTAGGATCACCCTTAAGAGGTATGATAGAGGTAAAAAAGTGAAGGAACATGGTTTGAGTTGTTAACATTCAAATTATTGACTCAAAGAATTCACTGTTTAAAGAACTACAATATGTGGTATTTTTAGTTTGCCTTATACATGCACATACTCCACATGCTAACATGTTGTTTCTCATCAAGTGACATTTACTAGCATATGGTTACTAAATTTACTAAGACTTAAAAAACATTGATTGAAGTCATAGTCATTTTCAAATGATACAATAGAAATAAGAAAGTGAGGAGACATAAGCCATTTGATGATGTACAATTTATCATCTAAAAACTTAACCCCTACAAATTTTTGACTATATTTTCACCAAAAACTCTTCAAAATTGCCATTTCTATTACAAATACCAACTTTTAGCAAAAAAACATTTTTGAACACATCTAACTATAGGATTTTGTATTGAACTAGTTTGAAAAGATGTTGAATTCTTTAAAAAAAAAATCTATCATATAGATTGCAAGATACGCACTTCAAATGGTCACATTTGTATGAAAGATGCCCCCAAATGGTGATTGTTCTTTGGATTTGTTCTTTAAAGCAAGTTGGCTACTCACTTAAAAAATTTCAAATCATTTGGAATTGTAGAATGTATAGAAAAATTATAATAAGTAGAAAAAAGTAGAGTATGATTCCAAAATACTAAATTATCAACAATGTATTTATGGAAGTGAATAATATCAATCCTAATTGTTTTAATGTTGTAATAAACTACACCTAATGTTTTTACTTTTTCCAAAAATATTGAAAATTCAATTAAACAAAGGATTTCAATCTTTTTTTGTAGAGTATAAATTCTATAACTACCTTTGAACTACCCCAAACTAAAACTCCTCATAATTTTTGACTTGTTTATCAAAATGGAATGATTCAAGTCTTTCCACTTAGAAATAAATCTAATAAACCAATTTCAAATTCATATTTCTTAAAAAATACAATGTTTAAATAAGTCTTTTTTGGTGCCTGGGCTACTTATTACTTAAAAAGAAACTACATATCATATAATAACTTTTTAACCATGGAGTCAAAAGTTATGAAAAATTGTTGGGCCTTATAGTTACTTCTTAGGAATAATTTGTATGGAAATTTCAAAGAAAAAACAAACAAACTCCATTTGTAGTGACTTGCCTAAAATGGCTATCTTGTCAAAAAAAATATAGCCGTTTAGTCCTTTAGGAATGAACCCCTAAAGTAAGCCTCAAGGCCTTTACTTCATCAAACTCCATTCAAAGTAGTTGCTTCAATTTGCACCAATTTGGAGTGCAAAATGCATTGGTAAGCATGATTTGAGTCACTTCCTCTATAATTTTTGTCTATTTATTGAGTGTGCTTTTGAAGTGGTTTATTTTCTTTGCCAATGTCTAAATTTGATTTTTCTTCTACCTCTCCAAAGTCCTTTCAAATGTGCTTCCAACAATCAAAATTTCAACTTCTTACAATGGAAACCCCCAAAAACGTGCAAATAAGGAATTCAACATAGTTGGAGGCAACATTCTCTAAAAATGATATTTTTCTAGTATTAGTGAGTGAAAATCATCCCCCTATGAAGATACGATGTTTGTTTGTTTGTTTGTTACGTTGAGATTTCCCGGACCGTGAGTCCCCCGGGTGCGTGTTTGGTACCGTCAAAAAGCCCTCGGCGAGGAGGGGTGCACGGGCTTTGATTCATGGTGTTCCAACCTATGGCATGAAAGTTATTGAATTTTGAAGTTTCTATACATTCCCCCTATGAAGATACGTTGTTTGTTTGTTTGTTTGTTACGTTGAGATCTCCCGGACTGTGAATCCTTTAGTCACGTGTTTGGTATCGTTGGAAAGCTCTTGGCAAGGAGGGGGCCTAGGCAAAGTAGGTATAATTTTTAAATTTCTTTTGTCCCATTGCTCTAAATCACATTTCTACTAATGCTAATTAGTAGCTATGAGTTTCATTTATTGAATGTTTACTCATACATGTTCACTGTGATTTTTATTAAACTAATGATAAAGTTTTACACAAAAATATGAAAATAAAAGCATGACAAAAATATGACAAAAATTGGGGAACAAACAGAAGGCACATGGTTTTTGTTTTGTGGCATTTCGACCAACAGTAAAAAATTCATTGAATTTCAAAGTTGTTCTGACTTTTAAAGAAATAAAAATATTATTTTCTTTTCTTTTAGACCGTGGCAACGGCACGCGCCACCCTATGAATATTAAAAAAAAAAAATTTTTTTTGATACAATATGTAATTTCTACAAATTTTCAAAGTGTTGGCTTCCTAGACCTGTGAAACCGTCCAATAGGTGCCCCCAAAATTGAACCATGCGAAAATCAGCACTCAGCTAACTAGATTTTCCTATGTGTCCTTCAACTGTGTGAGCTAATTATAATTACACATGTGGCGAACACATTAAGGAAAGTCTACTGACACAATTGAGTGAATCTATGGTCCATTCCAAGGAACAGGTGCGAGAATGAGTGTTTTGCCCTTATTCCCAAACGGTGAACATTTAGAAGTTCATTTGTATGGCCAAATTTGGGTCTGCAACTCTGCATGGGAGAACCTCTTCGAGGTTCCCACAGTGGCCCGGATGAACCCCGTGGGCCACCCGACATGGACTGAATTGTAGTTCACCAAATGAACCCTTTTCTGCAATTGTCGTTGGAAACCCCACCTCCCGCCCCCGGGATTGTCGGCTGCTCCTCGCTGTCCTGGGCGGACAGAGAGGCAGATAAGGGCAGGCGGGGACCCCGGCATCCCGCCCAGGTGCTCTGTCCCGGATGAAGGAACGTTGGACTGAACCTGAACCTGAACCAACAAAACGCATTGAAAGGTACAACAGTTCCATCATGGGATGTCTGTCTGACTGGACGCGGACACCACGATGCCATGGCCTGCAGTGGGTGGGTTTAGGTGCAATAAAACTTGAAGCTATCATTTTATTGGCTTGCCCCCACGCGGCCACCTGGACAAATTTCCCGTCCATGACCCTCACCAATGGTCATCAATTCTCGTGCCAATGAGTTTATTGTTAGTAAGGGCTGGGGTGAACTGACCCCGTTGCTCGACTCCTTGGGAAAACGCTGGAATTTCATATTTCCCATGTGTGATAAAATTTGCAAAATTTGAGTTCGTAATTGCAATTGGAGGCCCCAAATTAGTTGCGAGGGGTATACGGTGGAAACACCCAAAACCATGCAAATAAGAAATTCAACATAGTTGGAGGTAACTTTTTTCTAAGAAAAATATTTTTCTAGTATTAGCGAGTGAAAATCATGAATATTAAATTTTTAAAAATGGATTGTTTGGATGTTGTATGTAATTTCTATGATTTTCCAAAGTGTTGTCTCCCTAGACCACTAGAACTGTTCAATAGATGCCCCCAAATCTGAACATTGCTAAAATTAGTAGTGAACTAATCACATAATGGTATGCATCCTTAATATACGTCAGCAAATTAGAGTCAAGCATTTGGCCAACAGATTAATTGCAGTCTAGAGACGCTTTTGGATGAGTCTAAGGTCCACTACAAGATATAGGGATGGTTTTGGGTGTTTTTCCCTTACAAGATTAATTAATCAAGCACAAAATTGGGGCTTTTTCTCTTTTACTTGCACCCTTGGAATGACTTGGAGGGGCTGAGTGAGGGATCTAGTGTACCTTGATTGTTAGTAAGTTAATGGAATTGAGGGGGAAAAAACTGGTTGCAATTGGAAAAATACTAAATAAAAACTTGGTGAAAAAATTTCTACAAAATTATTTTTTGGAGTTAGAAATAGAGAAGAAAGAAACGGACTTGCTACTTGGAGGCACAACTCAATGTGAGAACTAAAGGAAAATTGAACTAAAAAAAGAGTCTGAATGCTAGCCTTGGGACACCTATATATGGTAGAAGTATCCATAATCAAAAAAATAAGTGCATTTAAATATGATCTAGGATAGTGCAAGGCAAAACAAAAAAATTCAGAGGTGCATCAACAAAAATAATGGGGATTGCAAAAAAATTGGTAATTTTATCTATTGAATTGAAATTACTATGAATTTTGAAAGGCAAAAGTTGGATTTAGTGACCTATGACCAACATCTACAGCCATCTAATTCCAATCATTCAAGAACTATTTTCTTGCTAATTGCTTCCTACTTTCGTGCTTAGTTATGTGTGATTAATTTATTAATTCAAACCTTGAAAAAAGTACAAAGACACACATTCCAAGGTGAAAACATACATTCAATCCAATTTTGGTTGGAAATAGGGTACCCTATTTATTGTTGATGGGACGTGTATCAATAATAAATACGTCTACTATAGTAATAACATTGCATTTGAAAAATTATTATTTCCATCTTTAAGTTTGTGATGAATAAGTTACCTCTCTAAGTGATTGGATTCAAGATAGTGATATTATTTTTGAAACTTCATAATAAATAATTGAAAGTCTAAAAACTTTATCTATCATTGATTCATTTTGAAGTGCCCTTTCTTCTCTCCATTGATACGATAGATGGTTTTTGGTGGAGTTTTTTTGTAAGAATATCCATATAATAAAGTACACATCATTTTCACAATATTTGCCATTCACCCAATAGATGATTGAGCATTTAGATTAAGATTATTGCACCTAAAATTGTCCACTTAACCCTTTAGAGCCTCAAGTACCTTTCCTAAACTTGAATTCCAATTCATAGTTGGCCTATAGTGTATATAATGAAATAAACTAGACTTTGACTTGATTTGGAAGCATGGAAGGAACATGAACTTATTATGTTAATCATCGAAGGTAGGGGCACATGAATTTGTAAGCAAATAGAATCTTTTGTAAGATTAAATTTCCTTCTAGTTTAGTTAGATCCACCTCCTATTGGATCAAGATTTGTTCAAAATCATAGTATACAGGCTTGATAAACATACAATTTCCATGCCCTCCTATTTCATTTAAACATTGCTTTTTAGGTAAACCATTAGCTTTGAACTATTTATGAAATTCAAATAAAATTGACAAAAATAGGCATGTTCAGCCTTTAAGAGTTGAGCAATTGAGTTTGGTTTCTAATAGAAAATTGTCCAATTTTTTGGTGCATTTTCATTGGAGTCAAAAAGAAAGTTTATAATCTTCTAATCTAGATTTTTCAAGGACTATATGAATAAACCATGAAAACTTAAATTGTAAAACACAGATGAATCCAAAATCAATCCTTAGTTCTACAAAATAGAGGCCCTTAAACTATCTTCACCCTCCCCAATGGTCGCACTTATTAAACTTGTTTAGCCCTTGAGGTCTACATTTTAATTCTTCATAGTATTCATAGCCTAAGATAAATCACCTCGTTTGACTTGTGGGAGAAACAAAAACCTTGACTCAAGAAAGAGTATCACCTCTAAGTAAATACCATATTATATTCAATTTGTTACTTCTTGTTGTGATAATGAGACTCTTAAAAAGACTTCCTATACTTCAAAATCTACTATAACTATTCCAAGAATGAAAATTGTACATATGAATTCAAAAGGTTGTACTCCAAAAAATATGAAATCAAATATGAAATCAAATGTGAAATTAAATTTAGACCAACTTTTAATTAGGGCACCCGATAATCATACAACAACTCCATTTCATTGTCATAGCCTTCTTCATTAACCCTAATTGCTTGAGTGACCATATATAGCCACTCCAAAATTTTAGGCTTCTTTTGGTGTGGGCAATTAAATTCCTTTGACCATTTAAAAAGAATTTCACAAACGATTCTTAAAGTTAACTATGGGAAGCTTTTATTCTTTACTAGAGAAATTATATATTTGATTCTTGAGAAGTTCCCAAAGGCATATATAGACCAATAGTGGAAGAGTGAATCTTGTGAAATTTACCTTATTTCCCAATTTTGAGCAAAACTTACAAATTTGACTTCATTTGAGATCTAAAAAATTGTACATATCCATTTGCTTTGAAAATGGTTACAATGGAAAGTGTAAAGGAGTGTTTTTATGATTTTTTTCATTGAAAATTTAAACATGCAAGTGTTGATTTGGAGATATTTGCAATTTTTACTTTGAAAAATGGCATTTGAAAAATTGTAAAGTGGATTGTGTAATAAATTTGATAGCTCTTCATATGAACTTAAGGAGTTTGAAAGTGCATTTTATTCCACTAACACAATTTCTAATTGTTCATGTCACCTCCCATCTCAAAAAACTATTGTTTGCAAATATATCAAATGTTGTTAGGATGGATAGCATGCTAAAATAGTTTGTATTTGTCTCTCTTTCTAATTATAGTTATAATTTCATAACCCCTAAGCAATTTCACGCTCCAAATTGGTATGCATACTAACAAGTACTAAACTCTTTAAGCATCTATACAAATATATTTTGAAGGAAAAAAAATTGCTTCACTCGGGATAATAAGAAGTCCGTTTTTCTTTTTATGGATAATAACACACTTGAAAAGGTTTAGGCACTTAGAGGTTGATTCCAAGTTGTTCTTCAAACTTTATAGGAGGCATCCATTGCAGTCTCAAAATTTATATAATTTAAGGCTTTGCCACATTGAAATATTAGAAGGGCTTTTGCTGCAACCCTCCATTTCTTTTGTAACCCTTTCTTGCCATTTTTGTAGATACCAAATTATATAAAAGACACCACTAGAGTATTATTAGTTCTTAGAAATTCAAAAATATGAAAAAATCAAGCTTAAATATGTAAACAAAAATAAAAATATAATATTAAAAAATGAAATACAAACACCATGCTTCTTAGAGAAATAAAATTTTGAAGTAATCCAAATAGTTGTACCCAAACTTATATGCAATTCCACAAAAATATGACATTTTTTTGAAGTTTGCTAAAACCTATAAAAGTAGACTAATATTGGAAAATCCTCCCCCAAAGTTTAAATCCACTAAAGACATACTATGAGAAAAACATTTATAAAATTTTAATTCACTACCATTCCAAAGATCAAAAACTACAAAATTCTAAATACTATGGGACAATGCCCGTGTTGAAAACTATAAATATTTCATTCTAGTCAAGTAAAATAGACCAACCGGAAGATACTATAGGAACAAATTGCACCAATTGAAAATAAATTTCTACTTTTTTCCTAGAAGTTTCTATTTCTAATTAAAATATGTAAATTTGGAATGTAAAAGTGAATGAATATAATTGAAATATATTTTTTGGTTCTAAAGGTGAATTAATATATAGAAATAAAATCCTTCACCAAATTTTAAGTGATCACCATCCTAACAAATTCTCAAAAAACAAATTGCTTAGTCTCTACATTTAAAAAGCCTCCAAAATTTAACCTCCTAGTGGTCCCTATATAGAAATTTAGATTACATTAAAAAATTAATTAATTATACTAAAGTCTTTCCATGAGGCTCAACAAAGTATAAAGTTCATGAAGATGGATGAAAAAGAGAAAGCACAATGTAAGACACAAGAAATTTTTTTAAAACAAATGAAAAGCCATGATTGTTCAATTTTCAATTAGTAGAAAGATGGTAATGAATGTTTCCTTTTCTATTGGTGAGGGACATTTTTAAAATTGTATGCTATAAAAATACAAAAAAATTGATTTTGCATACATCATAGTCCATTCACAAAACTATATTATGATTACAACACCATCTACAAACTAAAATAGCATCCTACTAGCTTTCACTTTCAAAAATTATAACCAAATGTCTACCATTCCAAAAATTATCCAACTTGTTGCATTCACTACAAATTTCATTTTCCTTTCACTAAAAATTTATTAAATATTCATCTACACCAACCAACTTGAATTTCAATTCACCTAGTATTGAAGTCTGCCTATTATAGACAAAAATATTCTAGTGGTACACATTTTAGATTTGGACATATACAGCATAGTACAATCTTACCTGTGATAAGGTGGGTGGCATTTTGCTTGTTACATACAGACTTACCTTACAGGATTGCTTCTTGAACAAGTTAACTTGGATGGAGACAACAAAATCCATAAGCCAAATTCATTGGAAAAAGTCTTGTTTCATAAGGGGGAAAACAATATAAACTTATTATTTACCACAAATGATCAAATTTTTGAATTCATACAAATGTTGCAAAGCTTGTTGCAATCAGACTACATTAACCAACCTTTTTGTTTTGAGTTTTTGAAAAAGTGCCAAGTTGACAATCCCTTAAAATTTAGTGAAGTATTGTATTTCTACATCCATCCATCTTTTGGACCACATGACATTTTACAATCGCAATCACGCACTTTTTCATCCAAAATTTATTGATTTCTTTGGAATAGAAAGGACAACAATCTGCTGAAAAAACATTACTAACTTTATCTGGCGGAAAATAGAAATTTATTTGAAAATGGTGCAATGGTGGACAGTAGCCTCAAAGCATTGAGGCCACTTTTTCCGTTGACAACTAATAAGTCAGCTTCTATTATTTTATCGAAGGAGATTGCTGTGTACTTTCCTATGCTCAATGTCAACGCTTGCTGTTACTTGGAATCTTCCTCTTGTAACCGAATTAACTACAGTATTACAACAGCTGGAGCCCACTGAGGGCAAATTTCTAACTTTTCTTAAGTGTGTTATATTTAGGGTTCCAATGTCCTATTATGTGACCAATTATTGGATTACAGGCTGACCGCATGTACCACTTTTACAAATCACAAACGCACTATTCTGCATATAGAAATTACATTTCTTTAGTTGAATTATGAAGACATGAGCCAACAAGTAAGGTAGAACCACCTATACCCGATCACTTAAGCAATTCTAGAACAGTTTATGAGGAGTATGGGGCTATGTAAATATTATCAGGTAGAAAGATAGGAAACATTGGGATTGCAAATTTTTTATAATTTTAATTCCAAAACTGAAATTATTATGATTTTTGGAAGCCAAAAAGTGCTTTGAACCTATAGCCAATGTTTAGAATTTTTCAATTCAGATCATAGCTAGGACTACTATTCTGCTTTGTACATATATTCCACATACTTTATGACACTTTGGGACATGTGTCACAACTTTATCAATCCCAACCTTGAAAATGGGAAAAAAGTACATTCCAAGCTTTGATTGGAAATCTCTTCTAACCTTGGTTGGTAATAGCCGCATTCTTCAAGTTGGATATGGGTCCTTGGTTGGAAATAGATGGTTCTACCTTATGCAAACATATTTGCAAAATTAATCAATGATTTTATCCCATCAAACTAATTAGATGATAAATGCATCACTTGGAGTAAGATTTTATATTGTTGGAAATTTGGAAGGGTGGAACCAAAGATCATGGCATATCACAAATGCCTAATAAAAGCTCCCTGTTAAGGCTTAAGAAAGTCCTAATTCCCAAGGACTCGATAATATTACAATGTTGCAATATTACAAGTAACAATATATGAAGTCAACATTGAGTATGTAAACAATGAGTATCTTGAGTATGTTAAAAAGTGAACATTACTTGGATTAATATTGAATAGCCAATGATAGAAATTTTCTCAATAATAAATTTGAAATGGATATCATAGCAAAATACAATATCATTTCTTGCAGGGCTTTAAAGAGTAATATGGAATCACCATCAAAATGAGATTGAATTTCACACTAGTAATGATCAATATTGTTTCAATATTATACTTTGATACTTGCATGATGTTCACTTTGATACACAATATTGTATACCAAATGTGTTTTGTCTTTTTGAAAGTGAAGTAGAAAACTTATTGGACTCCTATGATTGAATGTTAGTAAGATAGTGAGGGAGAGGTATCTATCCAAAAGACAAATTGTTAAATTTTTTAACGAAAATAATAAATTCTCCCTAGGGCCCCCATTGAGATTTAAAATAAATAAATAAAAATTAACTTCATCCCCTCCCTCCCTTCTTTCCCTCCTTGTAATTTTGAGAACTTAGTTTACTTGACAATGAATATGGGACAAATCAAAATCTTGTATTTGTATTTGTATCCATATTTACTATTCATACCATATCAAGTATCCATATCCATATTTGATACCATATTTGTATTTTATATTCATATAGAATCTTTATCTGTATTTTGAATTTATACATGGATGGCTTAAATTAAGTCTCACAAAGATCAATGGCTTGTGATTTTTTTGAGAAATTGATAGCATTTTAGAAGGGAAACATTTTTAAGAAAATCCACAGCCTATGATTGTCGAGAGAGGGAGGGAGCTAATGGCAAACTAGGAGGTGGTGTCATCTTTCATTCCATAGGCATAGTAAGACTAAGTTGCATTAAACTAGAACCACCTATAATCAACTAGCACCCCATAGCCAACCTGTTGATAGATGTATTCTCAACCAAGGCTAGAATGTTTTTTTCTCTAGTTTTTAGAGTTGGGACCAAAAGTTCATGGCACATGTTCTAAAGTAGTGTGTAAGAAAGTAGGAAGGATTGAGTAAAAAATTATTTTTTTGTGTAATGAAAATTAGAAGACTCCATAGATTTGCATTGGATCTAGCACGCTTTTTGCCTGTCAAAATTCTTAGTAATTTCAATTCATGTGATAAAATTACCAATTTTTTTGCAATCCCCATCATTTTTATCATTGCACCTTTGGAAATATTTGTTTTGCCTTGCACTACACTAGATCATGTCTAGAATACCTTAAATGATTGGTTACGGGTGGTTCTACTTTAGGGAGAATTTGAAGCCTCCAAAGAGCTGCTTTAGGGTTATTCCCAAAACCACTCTCTATTGTGAGGCCAACAATTATCAAGAAAGAAAATCCATCTTGAAATGCAAAAAAATTCCAAAAAAAATAAATTTAATAACGTGGCATAATCTCGACTATGTCATATTCTTACATTTTTGCGTTCTTGTAGTAGTTTTTGAGTTCCCATAGTGAGAACTGTCAATGTTTTGGATGCCTCAAATCCCCCCTAATGTGTTGATATATGGTCTTTTGTTGCTTGTCACTCTGATAAATAAGACTATGCCTACTTTCAAGAACAATCATGAACAATTGTAACTTCTATTTTCTTTCCTTCATAACCATTCATGAGAAGATTATTTGCATCTATTGCTACAATGAAGATTGTGAAAATGTATATAGCAATCGTATTCAAAGGCATGAGTATTGAGTTTGAATTGTCAAACATTATTGAAATCACTATATGAAAAGTTTTAGTAGACATTAACCATTGAAGTGAATATACCTCTGAGATTCAAGGTTGTATTACACATGTATTACAGTGGAAACACCCAAAACCGTCAGAATAAGGAATTCAGCATTGTTGGAGGCATATTTTTCTAAAACTGATATTTTCTAGTATTAGTGAGAGAAAATCATGAATATTCAAAAAAAAATTAAATTTTTCATAATCAGTATGTAATTTCTACAAATTTTCAAAGAGTTGGCTCCCTAGACCACTGGAACCGTCCTATAGGTGTACCCTAAACTGAACTCTGCTGAAATCAGTTGTCAGTGAATGAAAATTATACATGTGTCTTACAACTACGTCAGCAAATTAGAGTTAAACACTTGTCAGACACTTTAATGAACGCTCATGGATAGATTTAGTGACACTCTAGGGACCATGAATAGGTACAAGGACGGAAATGGGTGTTTCTCCCTTATGGCATGCTATCCTTTGTCAAAGAGATTCTTACAAGCATATGAAATAATTACTATATATATTTATTCACTTAAATAACATCAGTTAGGATGACTCTTTAAAAATATGGCATTTAAAGGTTGCCTTACATATATACTATGCATGCTCACACATTGTCATTCATCAAATTGATATTTAGAAGAATATGGTGTGTCATTATATTTACACAATTACATAACTTGAGTTGAGGTTAGTCTTGAAAGGTACCACATTCAAAGGTTGCCTTTACATATGTCCTGTACATGCTCACTTATTCACCTTTATCAAAGTGATATTTGCAAAAACATGGTATAATACTGTAATCACTACATTTATACACTTACATAATACTAGTTGAGTAGGAGTCATTTTTAAAAGGTACGATATTGAAGGATCACCTTACATATGTACCATGCATGTTGACATGTTATCCTGCCTTATTAAAGTGATTATTACATGAATGTAATATGGTTACTATATTTACATACTTGTCGAAGATTAGTTGAGGTTACTCTTGTAAGGTATAATAGAGGTAAGAAAGTAAAAGGACATTATTATATTTGATAATTTTTGAATTATCCGTATCTTATCTATCCCAACTAGGCTATCTATAGCTAGTTGGTTTGTAATTTGATTTTCTAGCAATGAAATCTTGTTTTCATTTGTTTCAAATATCATTAATAAAAATAATTTTTAAATTCTAAGCTGAACAAAGTATGTTAGAATGTTGTAAGAAAAAAATTATTACATATTTAATAATTGATGACCTTCACTTCACATATGAAAAGTCTTATGTGAGTGTAAAATGTCAAATTCTACATGATCTATGATATGAAGTGTCTTACTTGGCATTAAGTTAACCATTGGAAAAAATGTACCATTTGACATTTAAAGGTTGTCTTACACATGGATGTACTCCACATGCTAATATAATGACATGTAATCCTTCATCAAGTGACATTTACAAGTATAAATTACAATCACCAAATTTACAAAAACTTGAAGAACATCAATCAAAGTCATAATTAGTCTTGAATGGTGTGCAACTATTAGGGATTTTTTTTATTACTTACTTTGAATGGTCACATATTCACATGGTCCTTCAATAGTAACAACTCAAAGACATATAGAGCTTGTACAAAATTTTAGGCAACATCTTGAAGATTTGTTTCAAATTAAAGGATTTTCTTTTTCCTTATGCTAAGTTGACTTTCTATTTTATATCCCAAGCTAAATTGCAATGGAAATTAAAAATAATTAATACAAATATAATTAATTAAAATAATAATACTATTTGAACATTAGTTTATTATTAAAAATAATCAAATTCTTAAAATATTTTATACACTTTTGGTGCATTTTGGAAGTAAAACGCATTTAAATTGATTTGGTGGAGATACATAATTTTTTTTTAAGTTGTTGATATTGAAAATATCTGAACCTCATGCTAAAATCTAAATTTGTTTTTTGTGCAAATTTCATTAAAATTAAGAAGCAATACTTTGTATCATGTCAAAGTCTTACCCTAGCCCCTCAAGGACCAAATGACAATTTTTCGCAACATAACAATGCTGAGCCGGTATAAACAAAAAATTTCATATAAGAAAATTCACACAAATGCAATTAAGTAGTAACTTTAAGGTACAACATTTAAAAAAAGAATTGACTACATAATAAAAAAGATTATTGTAAGATATGCAATTTCTTTTAAGAACTAGGTAGTTTAGAAAAAAAATCTTTTTTAAGAATAATAAAAATTTGAACTTGGTTTTGTTGATTTATATGTATATAGAAAGATTTGAATCATTTCATTTTGATTTACAAAATATAGGTGATGAAAAGAGTTTTAGTTTTGGGGCAATTATAGAATTTCTACTCTAAAATAAGTTGTGAAGTCCTTTATGCAATTTGATTTTCAATATTTTTGAAAAAAATCAAATCATTGGATGTAGATTCTTTATTGCAATGTTACAACCATTGAAAGAGGAATTTTTAGAAAATAGATAGTTTTAGATATTTTTAGAAAATAGTGGCTAGGGGTTACAAAATATTAAATTAAAAAACTCAATGACAAAGCCTATGCAAGTTAGATTCATCACTAAAAAAAATCCAATGATGTTGGTGTGTATGTCTATGAGTATAGATAATATGCCTATTGACTAGGTCATGGAATATTTTTATCTTTTTTGAAAAAATTATTTCAAAACTAGACTTTGGTATTTGACTTGAATTTTAGTAATTAAAGATTTAATACATTGACTCACTAGCATTTGAAATACACCAAGAACATGAAAATTAATCTAAATTTCTAAATTTTTTGTATAACCTTTGTATATATACAATGGTAGGCTTATTTGTAGTCAATGAGAACTATTTGGATTAGATGAAAGACACAAGCAATCAAACTATGAGATGTTCTTTCTTTATAGCATTCTCTCACATTTTGAGTAATTTAGCTACTCAAACTTTGCGAGAGTAGCTTATGTCAATGCATTGGAAGCCTTTTCTTCTTTGGCCTAAAATCAATAAAGTATTAACTGTTAGCCACTTAATAATCAATGATTGTATAGGACAAATAATTAGTAACACGGTGACCATTCAATATTGTAAACTTGCAAAATGTTAGCAAAATGTGGCAAATTTTTGTAAAACAATGACCAATTATCAATGTATATTCACAATATGCAAATCATTGGCAACCACCATAGCCATTCAAGATTGAAAACAATATTCTAGTATTTTTTACTACTTGATGGTCTAAAAATGATCATAGTAAATTGTGTTAGTTTGAAACTTATTATTTTATTGCTAATTGTAGAGTAGATGGAATGCTAGACTAGGAGATGGAGTTTGGGAAAAACACAAGACCAAACCCCTTGGAGAACCAAAATTGAAATCCAAAAGAATTTAGTGCCGTATTTCTTTTCTATTTTTTTCAATTATACCTCCTTATGACACCCCTATTTCAAACTGAGGGTTCCTTTACGATTAGTTTTAATGACTAGGCTTGGAAATTTTAGATTATATGGAATCACATTCCATAATAAAGTATTGAGAGGTCATTAATTACAATTTTAACCCCTAAAGCCTTGAGGTGCATTTTTTGGCATTATAAATTTTTTGGGCAGCTCACTACGAATGGAGTTTTTATTTTTTTTCGCTGAAATTTTTACACAAGATATGCCCACAAAGTAGCTTTAAGGCCCAACAGTTTTCGTAACTTTTGACTTTGTGGTTAAAAAGTTATGGCATGATATGTTGTTTTCTTTACTCAGAGGGCAGCCCAGGCAACTGAAAAAACTTCTTTAAAAAAACTTTTTTTTCAAAAGTGAAATTTCAAATTGATTCTTAAGGTTTTTACAGACATAGGAAGCTTTGTTTCATTCCATTTGGATTAAGGAGTCAAAAGTTATGAGCAATTTTAGTTTATGGGTAGGTATGGTTTTCAAAAATTCCATACCTACCTGCAAACTAGAATTGCTCATAACTTTTGACTCCTTAATCCAAATGGAATGAAACAAAGCTTCCTATGTCTGTAAAAACCTAAAGAATCAATTTGAAATCTCACTTTTTGAAAAAAAATAAAATTTAGAGAAATTTTTTCATCTGTCCGGGCTGCCCTCCGAGTAAAGAAAACAACATATCATGCCATAACTTTTTAACCACAAAGTCAAAAGTTATGAAAATTGTTGGGCCTTAAAGCTACTCCTTGGGCACATCTTGCGTAAAAATTTCAGTGAAAAACAAAACAAAACTTCATTCATAGTGAGCTGTCCAAAAAATTTATAATGCCAAAAAACACACCTCAGGGCTTTAGGGGTTAACCAATCTTAGAAATAAAGGTAAATTTTTACCTTTCTTTTAAGAGTGAAAAGTACAAAAAACTCTTCAATTGTGACGAAATGGAATTGATTCTCCATAATTGATGTTTCCTAGAATATTGTTTTTGCTAAAATTTGAAAGTACATAATGGAAGCAATTGTGGCCTACAAATAATCCTACTATCACTATCACCCCAAAGTAGCCAATCCGTGTCCATATCTCATATGTACATGTATGAATATGACATATTGATACATTTATGAGCTACAAGTCTACACATACATATATGCATTTGGAAACATGAATTATCCCAAAATCAATTGAAAATGTAAACTTGAGCATGTATATGTATCAAATTCTATTATGGTTTCACACCCTAAGTGATCAAATTTCTCCAAGCATTTCATGACTATAGAAAAGAGCATTGGCTTGTAGTTATCCCAAATGGAGCATATTGCTTTTGTTTTAAAAAAATCTAACCATATAGATGTTTAAAGAGCTTGCTTATTAGAATGTATATCCATTTTAATGAAAAATTGCATAAGAGTTGTGAGATTATAACAAAATAAATGTATGTTTTCTATTTTAAATTTGTTGCATGTCCCCAAAAAAGTTTTAAAAATTTGCATGTAAATTCATTACCATCTTGCAATTGTTGAAGTGCAATTTTTTTATAAGTAAAAATTGCAAATAGATCCAAATCAATTCTTGCATGTTTAGATTTTCAATTGTAAAAATCATGAAAACACTTTATTCTTTCCATTGGAATTATTTTCAAAGCAAATGGATAAGTACACATTCTTAAATCTCAAATCAAGTGAAATTTGAAAAACTTTTCTCCATGCGAAGAAATGAAGTAAAATTAGCAAGCTTTACATTTCACTAATGGTACATATGTGCCTTTGAAGAGCTCTTGAAAATCAAATATTTACTTTTTCAGTGAAAAAAGAAAGTTTTCAATTGTTATCCTTAAAAAGTATCCTTAAAAAAATATTTAAATGGTCAAAAGAATATAACTACCGATATGGAAATGAACATGAGATTTGAGATTGACCATATATAGTTGATCAGACAGTTAGGGGTTAAGAAAGTAAGAGTTTAAACTCCCCTGAGCTTGTTTTTTTAATTTTTAAATGCTACAAGATTAAAAGAAATTAATGGGTCATATTGGGTCATGTCTCAAAATATGGAATGTGTTACTAACTTACTAATAGGACTTTTTTTTCTGGCTTTCTAATGCTAGATTGCACTAGAAAAAATAATTTGCCTAAAAAACACTTCAAAAAATGCCAAAAAAATTGGATGAAATTTTCAAACAACCTTGAAATTTTTAAAAAAAAAAAAAAAAAAAAAAAAAAAAAAAAAATATATATATATATATATATATATATATATATATATATATATATATATATATATATATTAGATGAAATCGCCTAATTGTGGATGAAAACCTTACTATACATCCAATAAGTAGATGAATGTTGCAATTTGGAGCACCACTATAACATTTTTTATCGCCACTGTGGCACTTCTTCAAATATGAAAAAAAACTCCTTCTCACTATCACCACAAATGCCCCCACCATGCAACAAAAATTTGTATAACTTGAAGACAATTACATCCATAAAGCTTCAAAAGCAATGATGTTTTTGAACCCCAGGAACTGAATGTCACTTTGGGGTTAAGAAAGCAAGAGTTTACCCCCATGGACTTTTAAAACTTGTTTCTTTTTTTAAAATGCTACAAGATTAAAAAAAATATTAATTGTGAACTAATTCAAAATGAATCATTTTGGATCATATCCCAAAGTGTGGAATGTGTTACTGTCATGCCCGCGTCTAGGGTTTTTTTTTCCATTTCTTGTGAAGTGTCAAAGTGACAATATTTCATTTTATTGTGGAGCTCCAAATCTCAACATTCATCCATATATTACATAGAAAGTATCATATTAGCACATAATACATATCTATCATTCTGTTGTCATCCATTATTTGGCGATTTCATCCAAAATTTCACTGTTTTTTTCCTATATGCTTGGTGCCAGGCCAAAAAATTTGGTACAATTTTGCACCAAATCACCAGAAAAAAAACCCTGCCCCCACAATGCTCGCATCTAACACACACCTGATTTCATTTGCTCTTGTCCCCCACTTCAGTTGTACCATTGTTCCTGTGGTGAGGATCTACTTAACCCCTAAACGACGGACCCATGAGCATTGGTTTGTTGCCTACCAGCCCGTCACTCAGTTTCTTACCATTTTGGACCCAGATTCGAGTAAAAAATTTTATTTTTATTTTTCAGAGATGAAAGTACATGTCTTCTATACTTCACAGAAATTTCAGATTTTTTTGAGGAAAATTGATTTTTCAGAGAATTTTTGAATGAAAAGTGAAGAAAAAATCATATCAAACTGAAAATTCTCTCAAAAAATCTGAAAATTTCACCATGTGTGTACATTATAGTGACAAACATCATGGTGTAAATTTTACTTCCGTGTATACCTATTTCTAGGCTGCAATGGACATTAAAAATGAAGATAAACTCCAAATTGCAATAAAGTATTCAATTTTACGAATTGTTCAAAAATTCCAATTAGAGTATGAATTAGAGTAGAGGACCTTCATTTTATTAGTTGAAACCAAACTCAAAAATGTCATTTTCAAGGAGAAATTTCAGATTTACTCAATTTCTCAAAATACACTAAAATGGCAAATTTTGCCATCTGTTTTCCATAATTATTTCTCAATTACATGAAAACAAACATTAGTTATATTAAAAACTCAATTAGAAACTCTTTATAACTCAATATGAAAGGTCTTTGAAAAAGAAGCGGTTGAAAAAACTACTGTTCACCTATTATTTTCCCCCTCCGAAGTCCGGCGAACGCCACAGAATGGCGTCGCCGGCGCTTAGGGGTTAAGGTACTCTCCATACAATTCTCTACAGTAGTACAACACCAAACCTTGGTACTTCTAAACCAACCACGGTTGATGTTCTCAAATGTTCAATGTCCAAACTGCTTTAAAAACCAATTAAGGTAGGTATACCCAAAAGTGACTTGTTCCTAAAAGCACCATCTATAGTGCACATACATTTCCAAAATCGGTCATGTTCAGAGGCTGTAGATGGCGCTTTCAGAAACAGACTTTGACCGTTAATAACTTTTGCATACGATATCCAAATCCTGCGTTCTTTGGTGCGTTAAAACATGCTTTCACTTGCCAACAAGACTGCATAAAAATCTGAACTAGCTAATAAGAGGAACTAGGCACAGTATGAAAAACTGGTGCTTTTGGGTGTACCTACCTTAGACAACTGAATGTCAAATTTCAATCATCTGTTTGACATTAAAATAATGAAAAATGACGTTGCAAATGGGCCCTTCATCCAATAAAACTAGTCGTACAGGTCCCTCACTATGGCTCCAACTGGTATATTTGTCTGGCTAAAATACACCTTCTCTCCGACCTCCAAATGCAAGGTGAATTGGGTGTCAATTAACCCCTAAAGGCATGTTGTCTCCCCAAGGAAAAAATGGATTTTAGACAGGTTTTTATGACCTCAATTTTTGATGACATTTTTTGAAACCTTCTCATGAAATAGAAAAAATGATTAGCTTTGTGGGAATATAATTTTTATTTTAATTGGTGCCTGGGAAAAAAAATTATACCACAAAAAGTCCAAAATCGAACTCACAAGGCAACATTTTTTTTAAAAAAAAAGACAAAATTTAATTAATTAATTAATTTGTTCCTAAAATAATATGTTTTTGTCCACATGTGAAGCTTTGATTCATTCTATTTGGACTAATAATGAGAAAATTATGGACAATATTGTTTTTCTGGCAATTTCAACATCTTCCCAAAAAAAACACTTGTAGGATTCATTTCAAAATGCAATTTGCAAAAGGTTTCATTTACTTGCTAGAATAATCTCATCATTGGATTTATTGCATTTCAATCCCATCTTTGAGCTATTAACCATTTAGTTTTTCTTTCAATCTTGGACCTACTTCTACTCAACAATTTTTTTGATAAAGAAATTATGTTTTTTTTTTGTAAATTGTTTTTCCTAAATCCTCAACTCAATTCTTCAAGACGGTTTTTTTAATTCAAGTTCCGTGGTGCAAAAAAATTTCAAAAATGGTGGTTGAAGTCATCTAAAATTGTAGACCACAATTCAAATAATCGGGTTTTTTCAACTTTGAATGCTCATATCTTCTAATCTATAAGGTCAAACTTTATAAAATTTTTACTACATGATCTCAAACAAATTAAATACAAGATGCTATCGTTAGATTCATAGAAAAATAGTTGTTTCCTTTTATGAATGCAATAAAAATGGCAATTTTGAGTGTTTTTTGACAAAAAAATGGTCTTAGTCCTTTAGAGGTTAAAGAGGTTAAAAAACAAAAAAATTTAAACTTTCAAAGTATAGTTGTTAAGTACACTACTATAATTATAAAATAAAATAAGTAAATTTTCATTGAAAGTCTCTTGACATTCTTGATTAATGGCGTTGGGTTCCCACATCTTTGGTGTCACTTATTTGTATTATAGTGGAAATTGTTCTTTCTCATTAGTGGTGGTTACACCTTCATTGCATGCTCATTCTCCAAAGAATAGGGACATTGGAGCTTCCCATTGGCTCTCTATGGCACAGTATCCTTTTTTAGCTAAATATTCTCAATGTCCATCATTTTCCTTTAAATGTAAATAGTGGGCATGAAGAAGATTTTTTTTTATAGAAGTACATTATCTTGAGCCAACGGGAAGCTAGAGGGGAGTTGCAACATTTGTAGGTGAATCTATTTATCATTCTCATCTTTCAATCACTAACACTAAAGAAATGTCATGCCTTCTTTATCCAAAACTGCTCTTCATTGGCTTCTATTAGTCTCACCAACTTCTCATTTGTCATAGAAATTTGCTTGATAAAGAAGATGTGACTATTCCTATTGGTTTGCATCAGTGACAACCTTCCCTTTAAGATTTTCCATAGTGAAACAAACCAACCCCCATTTTAGAGCTCAAGAATGGTACCATCAATAGGTTGATGGGTGGTTGAATTTCATAGAATATAAAATAACAAAACAATACTCAATCCTATAACATAGGTAGGATCAAACTGCATCCATTTTCCTAATGTAGTTACTTATGAATTATTTATGAACTAATCATGAAGTATTTATTAAAAAAACATCATGAAAATTTTATGGACCGTTGACAAATGTTGAATTTAATATGGTAATTTGTTTGCAATTTTGTGGATGGAAAATGCACACTTTTGACTTTAATTCCAAAGAAACTATTGATTCCATGACTTTAAAGGGGGGGGGGTATTATAATACTCTAGACAATGATATACATATGTGGTCAATTTTTTTAAAAATGAACCATATTTTTTATGTCATTTGAATTTTCTTCACTTTTTCTTCAAGAAAGTACAATAATTTCTAGTTAATACAAAAAAATGATTTGCAAAAGATAGGTGAATCATCTTTAAAAAATAATAAACAAATAACACACTCCTATTTAGTAGCAAAACAAAGAGTACAGAAAGAAAGGATTTTGAAGGTTAAATACATATTCAAAGGTCTATCTTTCCAAAATTGAATTGTGATTATGAAGAAACAATAAAAATAAATAAAGACTCTCTCCCTCTCTAAAATCTTTCTAGTACCTTATGCGTGCAAGAACCACTAACTAGTGTACATTTGCTACTATAGTCTTCTCAATGCAACAAAAAGTCATAAAAATTCTATTTCTTCTATAAAAATGATGTATAAGAACCTCTTAGTGACTCCACACTCATGTATACTTTTGTCATGGAAATTTATTATATGTTTCCTCAATGCAAGTAGTTGTTTGGAAGATGTCTTGAAATTTATATTTGATTTTGGAAAATATGATTTTTTATGTGATATCTTAATAATTAAATATAATCTCCAAAACTCTCTATAAACTTTCTTGTGTAGGATGTGCAAACTAATATATATAGAGAGCCATCACCATGATATATTAGTTGTAGAAATTTTAGATCTATTTCAATTTAGGAATTCAAAATTGAGATTATTGAATATTGTAGATTGATCCTTCACTTACATCTAGTGCAAATGTTATTCCAACAAACATGTATTGTGGATGTGGATACATCTTTCATTACAATGATATTTTAAGAATATAACATCGTCACTGATATTTGTCCACTTTTGTTACATTATTTTAAATCAATCTCAAAAGAAGTATCGCAATCAAGAGGTGCCTTACATGTATACCGTGCTTGTGGATACATCCTTCATCACAGTGACAGTGATATTTTAAGAATACAACACCGTCACTAATATTTGTCCACTTGTGTTACATTATTGCAAGTCACACTGAAGAGGAATCGCAATCAAGAGGTGCATTACATGTTATTGTCATAGTGATATTTTAAAAAGTACAATATGGTCACTAATATTTGTCCACTTCTATTACATTAATTCAAGTCACTTCAAAGAGGTATGGCAATCAAGTGGTGCCTTACATGTGTATTGTGCATGTGGATATTGTCACAGTGATTTTTAAAAGTACAACAAAGTCACTAATATTTGTCCACTTCTATTGCATTATTTCAAGTCACTTTGGAGAGGCATCGCAATCAAGATGAGCCTTCCATTTGTACTGTGCTTGCGGATACATCCTTCGTCGGAGTAATATTTTAAGAGTACAA
Source organism: Thuidium tamariscinum (assembly GCA_947034885.2). NCBI lineage: Eukaryota > Viridiplantae > Streptophyta > Bryopsida > Hypnales > Thuidiaceae > Thuidium > Thuidium tamariscinum. The sequence goes on from OX344757.2 coordinate 16,399,624, forward strand.
CATGGTCACTGATATTTGTCCACATCTATAGCATTATTTCAAGTCACTCTGGAGAACCATTGCAATGAAGAGGTGCCTTACATGTGTACTGTACTTGCGGATACATCGTTTGTTATAGTGATATTTAAGAGTACAACACGGTCACTCATGTTTGTCTACTTCTATTGCATTATTTCAAGTCATTCTGGGGAGGCATCACAATCAAAAGGTACCTTACATATGTATTATACATCCTTCATCAAAGTAATAAACAAAATACAACATGTTCGCTAATATTTTACATTTATGTAACAATAGTTGGATCACTCTCAAAAAATATGGCTATCAAGAGGAGCCTTACAGGTGTACATCACATGCCAATACATCTTTCTTCAAAGCAATATTTTTAAGAGTACAACATGGTCACTAATATTTGTCCACTTTTGTTACATTAGTTTAGATCACTATTGAAAGGTATCACAATCAAGGCGTGCCTTACATGCATATTGTGCATGTTGATACATCCTTTGTCAAAATGCTATTTTTGAGAGTACAACATGGTCATTGATATTTACTCACTTACATAACATTAATTTGGGTCACTCTCAAAATATGTAGCATTCAAATGTTGTCTTACACATGTATTATGCATGTTGTCTTGATGTCATTCATTGAAAAGATATCTACAGGAATACAAAATAGTCATTGTATTTGCACACTTAGGTATCAACGGTTGGGGTCACTTTCAAAATGCATGGCATTCAAGGGGTGCTTACATATGCATTCGGCATGCTAAGTTGTGTCCTTCATGAAAGTGATAATTGAAAGAATACAGTATAATCATTATATTACTAGTTTTGAATATACCATGACAAGCTCATATCCAATAATTGACAAGCTCAACTACAAACATGAATAGTCTTGGATGAATGCCAATTGTCAAATATTGGTGATTCATGATATGAAGTGTTTTAACTATTGGAAAGAGTGCACCATTTGGAATTTAAAGGTTTACATATGCATGTCTTCTACATGATAGCATGTTTGTCATCAAGTAACATTAAGAAGCATATGGTTATCTAATTTATCAAAACTTAGAAAATGTCAATTGAAAGTCACGACTACTATTGATTAGTATAATAGAAGCAAGAAATCAAGGGTATAGAAGTCATTTGATAATGCGCAATTCATCATCTTCAACTCTATTCCCTAAAGTCCCAAAGCCAATTTTCATCAAATTCCACTTGAAACTACCATTTCTATTACAAAGTGCAAAAATTTGAAGAAATTGTTTCTATCCATATATTTAACGATAGAATCTTGCACTTGACTAATATAAAAATGTTTGGAAAAAAATTCAAAAACTTTGACGTCATGAATTACAAGATGTTTGTATTTCAACCAATAAACAAGAGTTTTCTTTTACCTTGCTTGTGTAGTTTCAAAGCCTTTGAATATTCTTAGCTTTAGAATTTGCACAAGGAATATAGAATTAAAAAACTATGTTAATTGAAGAATTGAAATTATATTTTTGAAAAAGATACACTTCATTTTCATTTTGTAAAAACTGTTAAGTTTGAAACATGTACAAGGATGAAATAAAACTAAATTGTTTATAGGTCAAAAATGAAATTGAAATACCATGATTACAATAGTGAGTGTGTTTAAGCAAGTGAATTTGACCTTTTTGACCTTGTATTTTTGAGAATTGTAAAAATTTAATTCAAAATTTAATTTTTATAAGTCATTTTTTCAAGATGATGCTTAGATTGTCCAAAAATAAAATTCTATATTTATGATAAATAAAATTTTGAAATTTTTATTTGAACTTCTATCATTTTTTTGTTGCCTAGCCACCCTATTTTTGGCTTAGAATAGTATAGCTTTTGTTCCTATTCACTAATTGAAATAAGAGTTATATTCGCACAAAGCTAATGTATTTTCTACTTTCCTTATGTTGAAAAATTGTTTTAAAAATTCAAGATGAGAATTGAGACCTTAGGATTCAACACAAAATCTATTTTTTTCCTTAATAAGTCAATGGCTAATGGATGACTTTTTAGATTACTATAGGAATGAAAAGTGCACCTATTAGTCTATAATTTAGATCATTTTTTGGTGAAGTACCATTGAGATAGTTCTTGTCTTTATAAGGTTAAAAGTTCATGAAAATAAAAATTCCTTTGTACTCAATAATTGACAAGCTTTACTACATTTAAGAGAAGTCTTGTATATGTCATGGGATGTGTTTAATCTAGCTATAAAGTTCTTTCATGTTTGAAGGCTTGAAATGACTCCAAAATTTTGTCTCTAATGCAAGACTAAAATCTTCATCTATATATTTATTCTCTAACAAATCCAACCATAGGATCATCTAGTTTTTCAAGCACATCTTCCCAAAGTGTTAGAGTAAATATCTCAATGAGATTGGAAGTTCATGTGTTGAAACTTCAAAATGTTGTTATTCCTAGCCTTTCCAAAAGGTGAAGAAAAGAGCATGTATGTGATGCAGTTTATACATTTGAATCTATATGTTGAAAAATGAATTTAGAATGAATAAATAGAAATATAAACAAAAATCATATTTTTCTTTAGGAATATCATAGAGTGGAAGGTGGTACCAAATGAAAAATAAAACTAAACTACTATTCAATGAAAAGAGTACTATTTTTCTTAAGAAATTGAAAGTTGTTAATGCCAATGGTGAGAATGTTTTTGGAAACATTCTAAAATAAACTTTGTATTTATACAATGGTAGGCTTATTTGTAGTTGATGAGAATTTTTTGGATAAGAAGAAACACACAAGCAATTAAACTATAAGTTGCTTTCTCTTGGTAGCTATAAGCTTCTATTTCATCATTTGGGAGTTACTATGTCTTTTTTTGAATTTTTTGCAAAATATAGTGCATAAAATAGTACAAAAAGCCTAAAAAAGAGTGTAAAATCAAAATATTTATGTTACTTATAAATATATTATTTAGTCATATTTTGAGTGTTTTTATCCATTTAAGCCAAAATATTACTTGTAAATAGGTTTAAAATCGTTAAATCCCAAATAAAATTCATTTTTGGTAAAGTGCTACTATGCATGTGATGAAGTTGGCTAAAACAGGTTCAAGAGAATTTGCCGAGATTCCTCCTTGTATAAAAAATTTGTGAACCCCCGTACTTAAAGAATCGCACATCATTTTACTCTCTTTTGACAATTGTATGGAATCTAAATTTAGGTTTATACATATTTTGTGGGACTCTATGGGAGGTCCTTCAAAAAAAATTGAAATTTTTTGCTACTGAAAAGATGCCTCTCTAGACAATGAATTGCTTTAACCTCTAATGGGAATTTTTCATAAATTACTGAGGTTGCGGTAAAATCTTACTAAAAATTAGACTAAATTTTTTATATTAATAAAAAAATTCAAAAAATTTGAGGGCATTTCAATAACTAGAAGTACCTAAACTAACAGAATCTTCATCAAATTGACAAAATTAAAGATTACAATGAAATTTGACCAATGTTTCGAATGTTCAAAGAATTGGAATGAAGTTCAAATTAGGTCTTTTCTTACTCCTTACACTTATTAAAGACCCTTGGCTAGTTATTTTTCTCAGAAAAGTCCACCTCCAAAGTTGTGCTTTTATCCTTTTTATTTGTTCAATTAGTACTAAGATTCGTTGATTTTTTAGTATAAAAGAAAAGGATGGAGGGTTTCCTTAAGTTGAAAATGTCATTTTGTAGCCAATGGCGCAACCCATTTGTGATTTAGAGTTAATCTTCAAAAGTTAATAAATAGACCAACGTAAAATGTCCAAATTGATAAGATTAGGATAATAATCCTAAGTGATAAGATTATCATATGAAAATGAGAGGAGGTGGGTGCCTTGGAAGAGTATAAACAGGCACCTATTTCTCTCATATCACCCGTCATAGCCAATTTTTGGCAATTCGTCTACGTTTGTCTCTATACATGGATTTTTAGCCAAATTTGAGCCAAATTTGAGCCAAGTTATTAAAATGTGTGTATTTTTGAACATTTCAAGCTCTTATTTTGAGTCTTATTTTGAACAACTTTGGGGTTCCTTCAAGGTTGCTAATCATTTGTTGTGTTTTGTGGAAGTTTTTGGTACATTTGTTGGGATTTTTTTCTTGAGTTTTGTTGAGTTTACCAACCCATTGTACTAATCCTAGAGGATTTCTTCCCTTACAACTTGCAATGCCGCTTAGGGGAGGCCTTTAGTGCTTATTTTTTAGTAGTTCATGTACTAACCTTTGTACTAATGTGTTGTAGTATTTTCAAATTGTATAAACTTTTGTATAAACTTGTATTGTAGTTGGTGTTGTACTAGCCATTTTTGTGTTCATATTTTCCTTGTCCCATGTGGGACAGCAAAGCTTTGACTTTATAAAAGAGAATTTGTATTAGAATTTTTGTTTATTTTCAATAATATGGCAAAGCTTTAACTTCATGTGATTTGAATTTTGTTAGAATTGATTTCCTATCCAAATTTAGGGTGAAGCTTTGACCTTGAGAAAACCATAAGTGATAGCATTGTTTTGTATCTTTAAATTGAAAGGAAAGCTTTGACCTTACTTGTAGTAGAAAAAAACATAAAATTTGAGAGATTAGCAACTTTTTTTTCCCTCATATAGCTTTTAAAACTAAGTAGTTAGCATCCTATAAAAGCCCTAATATTTGTTTACCCCTTGTGGGCGCTTCATTCCCACCCTTGGAATTAAGCGATCACAACCAGGCTCTTGTTTACAAACTACTCCTACGGGTGTCTAAGCGTCAAACCCATTGTGCCTTCCAAACAATGGATCTTTTGCTATTCTAATTATCCTAATGCATGAGTTGGTTATTCCTAACTATCCTAGGTGTGTACATGTTTCGTTCTCTTGTCCTACTCCTAGTTGCTTTCTTACCTTAGGTGTTTCGTTCGCTTGTCCTACTTCTAATTGCTTCCTTCTACCCAATCTAGGGGGGTATTCTTCATATTTTACCCCCATGTGTTGCCTTTGGTTGACTCTACTCTATACATGGCATTTTCTACCCCATCTCTACGTATTTGCCCTTGTGTTGATCTATTCTACGTATTCGTCTTTGTTCTAATCTATTCTACGTACTTGTATTCTTCTACGTCCTAGTATTTGACCTACTCTACATCTTTGTCTTTGCTTTATTCTACTCTACGTATTTGTCTTGATTTCAATCTAATCTACATCTTGGTATTTGGCCTACTCTACGTCTTTGTCTTCGCTTTATTCTACTCTACGTCTTCTTCTACTCTATATATTTGTACTCTTCTACTCTATGTATTCTTCTACTCTACATATTTGTCTTCGCTTTATTCTACTCTATGTCTTCTTCTACTCTATGTATTTGTACTCTTCTACTTTATGTATTCTTCTACTCTACGTATTTGTACTCTTCTACTCTATGTAGTTGTATTTGTCTACTCTATGTATTTCATTCTATGGTTGTGTATTCATTATTTTACTTCTCTTCTAGTTATAGTTGTCTTTCTATTCGTGGTTGCTAATCGCCGGACCTTAATCTCACTTGAGATGTTAACCTTTTCCTACTAACTAATTCCCTATTGCATCAATTAATTTAAATCAAAGGAAGGTTTAGAGGCCCACCTCCGTTCCGTGTGTCCCCCGTGTCCGGTCCTTTTCACTCCACGCCACGTCCATCATTGCCATGTCTTGGCCCCGGCTCTTTTAATTATCCCCTTCCGGGTGTTTTTTACAAATAGGTCTTTTTCTCAAACTACCTCCCCACCCTACTAGTGTTTAAACTATTTCCTAGCTCAACTAATTTGGACTACTTCCTAAACCAACTAATCTCTAGACTATTCTTTTAACCCAACTAATTTCTAGACTATCCCCTAAACCAACTAATTTCTAGACTATTCTTTTAACCCAACTAACTTCTACTAATTTTTTGCCCAAGAACCCCCCGACCCCCAAGCCCCTGGACCCCCGAGCCCAACTCCCCAAGGCTCCCCGACTGCTGGCCCGGCTGCGGTACCCGACCGCAGGACCCAGCTGGCTGCGGGCGCTGGCTGGCTAGTTGGACTCCAACGTTGGAGTTTGGAAACAAACTTTGGGTTTTGGGTGTTCAAGTAAAACTAGGAGTTTCTTAAACAAAACAAGCTAATGTGGCCCAAAGGTTTTAACCCAATGGTTGTTGGATGCTAAACGTTGACTTAGTGCCAACCGTGTTGAACAATAAACGTTGATTCTAACTCAAGGAGAAGGTTATTTGACACCCCGCTAAGATTTAGGGGGTTCAAAGCTTCGCCATGAATGTGAGGCGTTTTGACACGTAGCTAAGACTTTTAGTTTCTAAAGATGGTGGGGGTTCATAGCTCCGCCGTCTCCTATGGGACTAGATTAACCCCATGACCAAGAGAAGAGGGAGAAGAGAGTGAACACACAATTTATCAAATGCTATAGTCAAAGCTTCGCCGTCCCCTATGGGACTAGATTAACCCCGTGACCAAGAGAAGAGGGAGAAGAGGGTGAACACAAGATGCAACATACTCTCGAAGTCACCTCCCTAGTAACCCCTCGGTTCCTCAATAGTGGCACAATACAAGAATGAACCAAGATTAAATTGCATAAAATTCCACCAACTTGGGGGGGGGGGGCTCAAGTCCCCAAGCACAAACCACACTTACCAAGGGTGTAAAAACCCCAAAAGATCATCAAAGGCTCCTTTGGCATCAAAAGCCAAAGGAATTCCGGCATAACCCGGGCCCAATAGTCCTCCTCCCTTAAATGGGTAGGAGTGAGAAAAGAGCGAGAATGAGAGGAGAGTGCCGCCCCTTTTATACTCAAAGGGAGCACCCCCCCCCCTAATCTACTAAGAATAACTAGATGAGGGAATTTAGGAGGTCCGTACATGTTTACCAATCCCAAATCTAACTATCTACCTAAAATCTACACAATTTGAATTGAGAAATTCAAATCTTACCTAACTTCACAAGAACTTGCAAAACCACCTAATTTGCCTTCCCCAAAATCTACAAGTTCTCACATGGAAGAAGTTCCCATGTGTTTCCACCTACTTAATTTGAAATTACTTACACCAAGCACTTAGAGCCACCTCCACTAACTTTTTGAGGTGGTACTTGCTCCCACATGTGCCCGGAGTTTCCCACGCATTCCCTACACATTCCCCACATCCATTGGGGCCCAAACTCCCCAAAAAAGCATTGGGGGGCCTTAAACCCCAATTCCTCCTCCATGTGCTGTCCCCAAAAGGCTAACTTTTGGAGTTTAGCTCCAAATGGCAAACGGATTGTGCCATTGGGTCCGGAAGGCCATAATTATTTTAGGAAGAATCCCTTACCCCTTAAACTATGTCCCAAGTCTCAAAGAATCTTAGTGTAAGCTGGGGTCAAAGTCGAGATAAATTCCCAACTTTTGGAGTTTGGCAATTTTGGACCCCAAACCTTCACCAATCTCCTAAGTAGATAGAGGGGGTAGGAATAGACCCAAAGTAGGCCTCGATCCGATGTCGTATGTCCGTTACGCCGGTCAACTGCAGCTTCCGTCATTTAAATTGTCAGTTGGGGAGAAATGTCGCTGATTCAGGATCTTCCAACTATCGATTTGTCTTGAAACTTGGGGAAGCGCTCTGTTGGTGTGAGACCGCCTCGCCGGATTTTTAGTGGGATTTTACCGCACTTTGGGATATTCTTTCGAATTCCCACCCAAAGTCCACCGCGATCGACCGTTTGGGAAAATATCCAGACAATGTCGAAAAATTCCCAAACTTTAGAGGGGAACACCTATGGGATCCCCCCACTTGGATGCAAATCTGCATCCCCACTGCGTGCTCCTAGAATTAGGAAATTGCCCGGTACCTGCATTTCAAGGTTAGTATTCCGCCCGTATTCTCTTCGATGCTATGGGGAGTGGGGAATTCCTCCTAGATTCCCCCATGAGGACTTCCTAGCCTAGACAGGGCCTCTTTAGGCTTCTTACTCGAATCCTGCACATCACTGTCAGTTTGGCGTCTATTTAGCTAAGACAAGGCCCGTTTTGGATGCAAACTATCATAAACCCCCTCTAATGACCAAATGGCACATTGGTATGTGTAATGCCGATACCGGTTTAATGCCCTTTTGTGGGTTTTATAAGCCTAATTATGCCTTAGATTATGTAGGAATTCGAAAAAAGAACCCGTGAGTCCCCGGTGACGAATCAGGGACTTACAGATACCGTATGCAAAAGTTACTAACAATCAAAGTGTGTTTCTGAAAGTGCCATCTACAGTCTTGGTACATGACTAATTTTGAAAATGTTTACACATTGTACAAGGCGCTTTAAGGTCAGGTGCCATTTTGGGTGTACCTACCTTAGAACCTATATGGGGAATTGATTTTCCCATACCTCACTAGTTAAATTTTGTTTTTGTTTTTTTGGTATTTGGTGACTTTAGAAATACTAGAGTAATATTGGAAAAGAGAAGGGAGAAAAGAGGTTGGAACACAAGAGGGAGAAAGTGTGAATGAAGGAAGAATTCAAATAATAGAAATTAGTTTGAAGCCCTAATTAGAAGATACCAAGTAGCTGTTAGTGTCCAAAAAAGTAGAAATTAGTGTCCTATCTCACTCATCTTTCCTCCAACTATTGAAAATGCATTGAAGTCCACATTATCAAATAGAATGATAAAGTGAAGTAGGAGTTAGGAGTTGGGATTGTTATACAAGTGGTGAAGGATTACGTAGAAATCTTGAAAAAACAACTTAAACCATTGGAAATTATTATAGAATAATAATTGATTTAGATAGGGAGAAACATTCAATTATTATTTTGAAGTTTGAAACATTATTGCACAATTTTCAAGTCAATCTTTGGAATACAATAATGGAGGTTTGAATAGTGAAAAAAGAAAAAAGAAAAAAATTAGAAAATAAATAACTAAGTTCAAAATACTGTAAGAAATCTTCTTTTAAATTAGTAAGCAAATTGTGCAAAAATTATAAAAGTAGTGAGCAAAATTTCTATAAGTATTTTAAGATGGAAAACGAGGAAGGATGAAAAAATGTCCACAACAATGTTCAATATGAGCCATACAATGAGGTAAGATCTTAAAAATTCCAAAGTTGGTCTTTCATAACATAGGAAGCGAACTAGAAATGCAAATCAAAGTAGTTAGATCAAACTTTTTCAAGTTTTGAATTCAAATTAGTTTAGATCTAGTTTATAGCTTTCTAAAAACATACTAAACATAAAATTTGAAGTTAAATTGAGAAAGTTAGAAGTAGATGAAGTTTAAATGGTAAATTGCATGAAAAATAGATAGAACCTAAAATTTTGGAACAAGTGGAGTGAATTTCAGGGAAGTTAAAATATAAAGTTAAGAAGTGGAGCAAAACCTTAATTTTGAATTATCAAGTGTTAGAAAACCATGGATGAAGTTTGATGAACTAATTAGTGGTCAAAATTCATCCACCTATAACTTTTAGTAAGAAAGTCCAATTAGAGAGTTCAATATCAATTTAGACAGCTAGAGTTGGCATCTAGGAGAAGAAAATCTAAAATCTTTAAAAATAGCAAACTGATAGAAGTTAGACCAAGGCATAAAAAGTAAGCAAAGTCAATTATCTCCCTCAAAGATAGATTAGAACAGAAAAATTAGGACCTTAAGTGTATAGAACTACCTCATTATACCTCAAAGTGTATTCTAATTGACAAACAACTTAAAATCATAGAAGATATAGATGGATGAAGTAATGAACTAGGGTAGGATGAAAAGATATGAAAATCATCCAATGCAATCAAAACTTAGAATTCAAGTAGAAGTTCTTACTTAAAAGATATCTTTAAAATCTCAACTCATGCCAAAAGCTAAAACTCCTTTAAATCATGGATGAAGTTTGATGAACTGATTAGTGATCAAACACTAGAAGAAAGTTTGAAGCCTTTAACGCGACTTCAACACAATCTAGATGATGTTTTGCGTTAAGTGCAACGCAAAACATCATCTAGATTGTGTTGAAGTCACATTAATGGCTTCAAACTTTCTTCTAGTGAAACTTCATCCTTCTATAACTTTTGCTAAAGAGTCGGATTGAAATAATCTCTACACATGTGGAAAGGGATAAAGATTTTGTACAAAGTCAAATCAATAGTTTTGGTTTGAACAATTGTTCATGAAAAACCACAATAACCTTAGTAATTGACCAAAACCCCTAGAAATTATGTTGTCAATCGACATTTCAATCCAATTCTTCAATTTTAGTGACTTCAGTACATAAGAAGATTCATTGCTTGCAAGGCACAATGGACCTAAGCTTAGGCACCTATTAGGAGAATCATACCTCAATAATCAAAAGAACTGGGTTGTATTAGGTTAGTTATTGCGGGTGGGTAATTAATTGCTCACAATAGTATATTCTCACATTTTGAGTAATTTAGCTTCTCAAACTTTGTTAGAGTATCTTATATCAATGCATTTGAAGCCTTCTCTTCTTTGGTCTAAAATCATTAAAGTATTCATTGTTAACTATCTAGTAATCATTGATCGTAAAAGATAAATTATTAGTAACACAGTAACCATTTAATGTTATAAACCTGCAAAATGTTGGCAAAATGGAGTAAGTTTTTAGTAAAACAATGACCAATTACCAATGTTTATTTGCAGTATGCAAATCATTGGCAATCACCATGACCATTTAGCATTGAAAACAATATTCTAGTATTTTTTGTACCATTTAATGGTCTAAAATTGACCATAGTTGTATTAGTTTGAGACTTATTATTTTATTGCTAACGCCAAGGCTTGGAAATTTTAGATCGTATAAAATTACATACCCCAAATAAATTACTGAGAGGTCATTAATTACAAATTCAACCAATCTTAGAAATAGAAGGTAGATTCTTACCTCTCCACAATGAGTGAAAAGTACAAAAAAATTCCTCAAGTGGGAAAAAAAAATTGATTCTCCCTAATTGTTGTTTCCTAGCATATTGTTTTTTGCTAAGTTCACAATGAAAGCAATTGTCCTAACAAAAATCCGACTATCACTATCACCCCTAAATAGCCTATCTATGTCCATATTTCATATTTATATATATGAATGACATATTTATACATTTTTAGACACATTTATATAAGTCTATATATAAATATACACATTTATATAAGTGTACATATACATATGATTATTTGGAAACATGAATTATCCTTAAATCATTTGAAAATGTAAACGTGAACATGTATATGTATCAAATTCTATCATGGTTTCAAACCCTAAATGCCTAAGCCTTTCCAAATGTCTTATGACTTTGAAAAAGAACATTGGCTTGTAGTTATCCCAAATGAAGTTTGTCCTTTTCAAAAATTTAACCATATAGATGTTTAAAGAGCTTATTGATTAGTATGTATATCAATTTTTAATGAAAAATTGCTTAGGAATTGTGAGATCATAACAAAATAAATGTATGTTTCCTATCTTTCATATGTTTCCTTTTCCCAAAATGTTTCAAAAATTTGCATGTAAATTCATTACACGATTCATCTTGCAATTGTTGAAATGCAATTTTTTTTATAAGTAGAAATTGCAAATAGATCCAAATCAATTCTTGCATGTTTAAATTTTCAATGGTGAAAATTATGAAAGTACTTCACTCTTTCCATTGAAATTATTATTATTATTATTTTGAACAAATGAAAAATACATTGAAATTATTTTCAAAGCAAACGGATAAGTACACTTTCTTAAATCTCAAATCAAGTGAAATTTGACAAAGTTTGCTCCAAGTCAAGAAATGAAGTAAAATTGGGGAGTTTTACACTCCACTAATGGCATATATGTGCTTTTAATGACCTCTCAAAAATCAAATATTTACCTTTTTTTAATGAAAAGCAAAAGTTTTCAATAGTTAACTTCAAAATTGCCCATGAAATTTTTAAAAATGGTCAGAAGAATATAACTGCAGAAATGAGCATGAAATTTGAGGTTGACCATATATGAGTGATCGGGCAGTTAGGGGTTAAGAAAGCAAGAGTTTACCCCCATGGACTTTTGGAACTTGTTTCTTTTTTTAAAATGCTACAAGATTTAAAAAAATATTAACTGTGAACTAAGGTACTCTCCATACAATTCTCTACAGTAGTACAACACCAAACCTTGGTACTTCTAAACCAACCACGGTTGATGTTCTCAAATGTTCAAAGTCCAATTTGTTTAATAAATAAATAAAAAATGTTGAATGTCCAATCTTCCGAGTGCCAACCATGGTTGAAAAACTATGTCAAAATTCAATAATCTGGTTGACATTTGAGTTATTTGTAAAGTCCCCCCCTTTGGGCATGACTTTTTTTAAGTTGAGAAGGCAATTATAGTTGAAGTGCCAAACTTTTTTGCAAGATACTTATGTCACACGACTTCAAAAGTGGGGACCAAACTTTTTTTAGGCACCATTTTGATGGAAAAATAAGTTTCATACCCACTTTTATTTCAACTTTTTAAACTCAACTGATTTTTTCACAAAACTCATGGATTAAAACCCCGGTTTAGTGTGTTGTACGAATAACTCAATTAAATTGATGAAAAATGGCATTGCAAATGGGCCCTTCATCCATTAAAACTAGTCATACAGGTCCCTATGGCTCTAACTGGTATATCTGGCTAAAATGCACCTTCTCTCCAACCTACAAATGCAAGGTGAATTGGGTGTCAATTAACCAAAACTTTTAAACTTTCAAAGTGCAGTTGTTGAGCAGGCTACTGGGATTAAAAAAATAAAGTAAAGTAAAATAAAATCAGTAAAATTTTCATTGAAAGTCTCTTGACATTCTTGACTAATGAGGTTGGGTCCCTGCATCTATAGTGTCACTTATTAGTATTACAATGAAAATCATTCTTTCTTGTTAGAAGTAGTCACACCTTCATTGCATGCTCATTCTTCAAAGAACAGGGACATTGTAGCTTTCTATGGCAAAATATACTTCTTTTTCTAAATCTTCTCGATGTTCATCACTCTCCTTTAAATGTAAATAGTGGGCATGAAGAAGATTTTTTACATAGAAGTATATTATCTCAAGTCAATGAGAAGCTAGAGTGGTGTTGCAACGTGTGTAAGGTAGGTACACCCAAAAGCGCCACTTATTCATATTGAGCTTAGTTCCTGCTATTAATTAGTTCAAATTTTTATGTAGTTTTGTTGGTAAGTGAAAGCATGTTCCAATGCACCAAAGAACGCAGGATTTGGATACCGTATGCAAAAGTTATTAACAGTCAAAGTCTATTTCTAAAAGCGCCATTTACAGTCTGTGAACATGACTGATTTTGGAAATGTATGTGCATTCTAGATGGCGCTCTTAGGAACATGGCGCTTTTGGGTGTACCTACCTTAGTTGAATTTATTTATCATTCTCATCCTTCAATCACTAAGGTAAGGGGCTCAGAAATGGACCATCTAAGAAGAAATGAAGGTCTGTACAGAAATGTAAGAACTAGAAAAATATGGGGATAATTTTCATTGGAAGGCAAATTACAAACTGTAGGAAGCCTTATTTTTCCAGAATTTTGTACCCTGATTTCAATTACTTATGATTTTATGAAGTGAAAGTGTAGTAGGGAGGCAAAGTTGATCAGAGGGTGCATCAATAATGGACCTGATGAAGCTATGAACCAACCAAGCCAATCCAAGACTTGCTCAACAAACATGCTGAAAATGGTGAAGTCATAATGAATAATCATGCATGTGAATTCAAAATCAGCGCATGCACATAGCCAACAAAGAGCACCATTTTCCTAAAAAGAAGTTGTACAGAATTGAACATTCATTGGCCAGTGCTAATAAAACTTTAATGCATTATTTTTCGTGCATTCATTCTGTCTTATAATAACTCAAAAATTACTTAAGGTATAACATGGAATGTCAAAGTCTCATATTTCACTGCCTTAGTATCCTTAAACCATGCACATGTAAGCCTCATTTACCACCATTTACAGATTGCTCTATATTAAGAACTGTGTGCACGGTTTTAAATGCCTTTGTAGGGGCGATTCTTAATGCCCGAACTGTTTTCGAGCCCTCTACTATAATACAATAGGAATGTCACACCTTCTATACCGAGAATTGCTCTTTATTAGCTCCTATTTTGTCTCAACAACTTCTCATTCATCATAGAGATTTGCTTAGTAAAGAAGGTGTAACTACCCTTGTTGGTTTGCATCCGTGATGACCTTCTTTTCAAGATTTTCCATGGTGAAATAAACGGACCTTCATTTTGGAGCTCAAGAATGTTATGGTCAATAGATTGATGCATACATGGTTGAATTTCATAGAATATGAACTACCAAGACAATCATAAGAGGATTTTTGGCCGTTTTAGAAGACTGAGTTCTTGGACTGTGAGATATTGTTGAAATCTACTACATAAGTGGGATAATGTGACCAAGAGACTGCCATGTCAGATAGTCATATTTAATTAATATTTTATTTTATTTTTGAAAAATATTTTATTTTTTTAAATTTAAATTTTTTTTAAAAGTCTGACTAGTAGTGGCTAGTTCACAAACTGGGGAACGAGACTGAAACAATCTTATAGCCCCCAAAAATCCCTTCTTATGACTTAACCCCATAATATAGGTAGGATCAAACGACATCCATTTCACTAATGAAGTTATTTATGAATTATTTGTGAACTAATCATAATATATTTATTAAAAACATCACAAAAAAAATTATGAACCATAGAAAAATATTGAATTTAATTCAGTAATTTTTTTGCAAATTTGTGGATGGAAAATGCACATTATTGAGTTAAATTCCAATGAAACTATTTATTCCATGACTTTTAGGTACCATAATACTCCAGACAATAATATACATATGTGGTCAAACTTTAAAAAAAGTTAACTATATTTTTCATTTCATTTGAATTTTCTTCACTTTTTCTTCAAGAAAGTACAACAATTTCTACTCAATACAAAAAATTTAATTTGCAAAATATAGATAATTTCATCTTTGAAAAATACAAAACAAATAACACACTCCTATCTAGTGGCAAAACAAAGAGTACAAAAGAAAGGATTTTGAAGGTAAAATACATGTTTGTAGGTCTATCCTTTCAAAGTTGAATTGTGATTTTGAAGAAACAATAAAAAAATAAAGACTCTCTCCCTCTCTCTCTCTCTCTAAAGTCTTTCTAGTGCTTAACCCCTAAAGGACCAACATGCCTTTTTTGGCAACATAGCGATTTTGGGCAGGTACGTGTGGCTAGAGATTTTCATATTTTGGAACCAAAATTTAATAGAAGGTGTGGACGAGGAGTATCTTCAAAGCCCAACAATTTTCGTGACTTTTGACTACATGGTTGAAAAGTTATTGCATAAAACGTTGTTTGTTTCTCAACTCGGGCAGTTTGGGCAGATCAGAAAAAATCACTTTTTTTTTAAATAAAAATTTGAAATTGATTTTATAGATTTATATATACATGTAAAGCTTTGAATCATTCCATTTGGATTAATGAGTCAAAAGTTATGAAGGATTTTAGTTTGCGGGTAGTTATGGATTCTCTTCTCTAAAATAAACTTTGAAGTCCTTTATTTTACTCAATTTTCAATATTTTTGAAAAAAAATAAAAAAAATAGGGTGTAAATTGTTTATTACAACATTTGAACCATTGGGATTGGCATTTTTCAATTCAATAAATAAATTATTACCATTTTTGTATTTTGAATCATTCTCTACTTCTTTCTTCTTACTATTTTTTTGTACATGTTGTACAATTCCAAATGATATGAAAATTTTCAAGCAGGTAGCCAACTTGAATTGGAGAATAAATTCAAAGAGTTGCAACCATTTTGGACATTTTTGCATACAAATGTGACCTTCTGAAGTGCAGCTGCCCGGATTTTCGCAGTGGAAAAAAAATGATTTTTGTAACTTCAAACACTAATATCTTGCAATCTACATGGCGGAAATTTCTGAAATTTTTTCTACATCTTTCCAAACTAGTGCACTAAGAGATCTTACGGTTACATGTGTCAAAAAATGTTTTTTTTCTGAAATTTGGTAGCTCTCCTAAAAATGACAGTTTTAGAGCAGTTTTGGTGGAAACATAGTTGCGGTCCTTTAGGGGTTAATATGTAAACAAGAACCACTAACTAGTTTACATTTGCTACTACAGTCTTTTCAATTCAACATAAAGTGATAGTAATTCTATTTCTTCTATAAAACTAATGTATAAGAACCTATTAGTGACTCCACATTGATGTGTACTTTTGCCATGAAAATTTAAGAGAACTACATATTTCCTCAATGTAACTAGTTGTTCGGAAGAATGTCTTGAAATTTATAGTTGATTTCGGAAAATATAATTTTTTACGTGGTACCTTAAGATTTAAATATAATCTCCAAAACTCTCCATAAATTTTCTTGTGGGAGGATGTGCAAACTAATATATAATGAGCCATCAACATGATGGGTTGTCTACAGAAATTTTAGATTTCAATTTGGAAATTCAAAAAATTGAGCCAATTGAATATTGCAGTTCCATCCTCCAGCTACTGCAAATGTTACTATTCCAACAAATATCAATCCAAAGTCCAAAGTCCTAAAATTATCCTAAACCCCCAATTCCTCGTTGGAGACATGTTCCAAACATTCTCAACCATGACAGAAGATGGGATTCCTTCCTTCCCTCCTTCAACTGGAGTTCAGTTGGACCCTCACTTTCCAGTCTAATAAGTCTGTGATCTAAAAACAGGACCGCTCTTCCCAAATGATGAGAATCTGCAGTAAATTTGGGCGGTCAAGATCTACCCACTACTTTCCTTCAATTCCCCAATTGAACCACTTTTTCAAGTACCAGGGGAGTCCAGTTACTTTCTCTAATTTTTACTCAGAATGGAAATTTCACATATTTTTTCATTGTTTCTTTGCCGACATTTTTTTTGAAACACATCGACAATTCCCATTGAAGGGAAAAAAAGAAAAAGGTACAAATGTCAATGAGTTTTCAAATTGCAACCACTTATTTCTTCACTTCCAGTGGCTAACTTTGAACAAGCCACGGGGTCAGACCCGGTTTTTGGCTGGGGTGAATTGGACCCCTTGCTCAGCCACTCCACTCGAGAAATTCTTTAATTTCCCACTCATGATAAAATTTGCAAATTCTAATTTTGACTTGCAATTAGAGGCCCCAAATTAGCTAGGCAAGGTGTACTAAGTAAATTAATTGAGCACAAAATAGGTGGCTTTTATTTTGACTTGCACCCTTGGAATGACTTGATGTGGTCAAGCGAGAGTGTTGAGGTGAATTGGCCTGGTCGCATCTATAATAGTGTGTCGAGCTAATTGCGGAGGTCATTTTGGCCCCTGTTTTTTATCTTGGGGAAAATGTTGGAACATTTTATTTGTTGTGCAACATAAAATTTGCAAATTTTGAGTTCATGTTTGCAATCAAAGACCCCATGTTAGTCTAGGGAGGTGTTAACATCTACATTAACACGGCACAAACTAGGGGGCTTTTTCTTTTACTTTCACCCTTGCCTAGGGCTCCGCAATTGTCTCATCGCACTACTTTAGACAAAACCAATTAGTCCCATTGCTCATCAACACCAAGTCATTCCAAAGGTGCAAATAAATTTTTTTTTAAACCCTGTTTCATGCCCAATTAATTTACCTCAAACACATCTCATATTTAATTTGGGGCCTTCGATTGCAAATATAAAATCCAAATTTGCAAATTCTATCATGAGTGGAAAATTAAAATTTCCAGCGTTTTCTCAAATAGCCAAGAGGCAAGGAGGTCAGTTCAGCCCAGCCGGCCAGCGAGGGTTCCAGTGTCCACTTTTCCCCCATCATTGATCCCATCAACTCCCCACCCTCAAATGGAAACGGACTCACGAGCAGCACAGCCCCCTGCACCCCCTGAATGCCATGAACGTAGCCCCCTTCCATTTGTGTCCCAAATCAAAGAACATCCCTCCCTCGCTCCCCCTGCTAGCTGGCTGTTCCTCGGGTGGTGGGCCCCATCCATCCAGCGGGTCCGTCATCCATGCGTCCGCCGGCCCGCACATCCTCCGTCCGCCTGTCATCAATGATAGCCACAAGCTCTCATGATGCATGTACAAGCTCCCCAGTCCCCACTGTCGCATCATGGCATCTCCGCCTCGTCATTCCCTGCCCCAGTGCCCCCCGCCCGGCCCATGATTTGGAACAGTGCTGGCTCTTTTGTCCGGACGCAGCAGCAGCCGCGGGGCGGGCCCGCCAGCCCCAGCGGCCCCAGCCCGCCAGCCCAGTGATGAGAGGTCCGTCCAGATGAGGAGGTCTCCAGGCAGGGTCAAAGCACCTGGTCCTTTCTGCATGGACTGCCTGCACAGCCTACTCGGAACTTACATGTGACTCGGAGACTTGCAACATCATTTCTCCGTCCCCCTCAGCAAAGTAAATTTTTTTTGACAGAGTGGTAATT
Source organism: Thuidium tamariscinum (assembly GCA_947034885.2). NCBI lineage: Eukaryota > Viridiplantae > Streptophyta > Bryopsida > Hypnales > Thuidiaceae > Thuidium > Thuidium tamariscinum. The sequence continues at coordinate 16,418,053 of OX344757.2, forward strand.
TTTTTTAATGTTTTTACTGGTCAGTCAGGGTGGTTTTCAGGCAGCCCATCTCTTGAGATGAGTGGGTTGTAACTTAGTAAAAAAATAAAATCCTGTCCGTTTACAGTAGTTTGTTCGAAATAAATAAAAATAAAATAAAAAAATGGAAGAAAAATCATGGACCTGGTGGGGTGAGTGCTGATGGGGAAGTGGAGTGGAGTGCTGGGTTGGACAACAGCAAGAGGATAGGCAGGAGCAGGAGGGGGGAGTGGGGGACTGGAGGGGAAGGGAGAATCATGTGGGCCGCTCCAGAATAGGAGTAAAGACATGCACACCCCACTTGCACATTCAATCCCTAGGAACCTCCCCCAGAAGGGAGGGAGGGGCAAGATGTTCCCCCAGAATTAGGGTTGTTCAAACCAGAAAGGTATTGCAATCAGCATAGTTTGAATTAAAAAAAGGCTAAAAACCCAGCATGTCGTAGATCAAATCTGGTGATTCGTAGATTCAAATCGGAAGACTTATTGATTCAAATATGAGGATCCGTAGATTCCAATCCAGTGATTCGTAGATTCCAATCGGAGTGATCCTGGGAGCTCATAGATCCGATGGTACGTAGATCCTAGTCCAAATCCAACTCCAAGCAAAAGGTCCCCACCCCCCCAAATCAGATGGATCTTGTGAAAAGGTGTTTTTTGGCTCTTTCTTCAGCATTTAGTACCCCAAATCATAGAATACTCCGAAGTACCTTTGTTTCCAGATTATTATGGAAAAATAAGTGGGGTATAAAATTGGAAGATCCTGGGGGTAAAGATTGAATTCCCCACCCGGCCATGTGGGCGTGTCGCACAGGAAAAAGGTACACTCCAAGGCAAGTGGCCTGGCCCTTCACTTGGTTCAAAAGGGGAAAAGGCTCAAAAAGGGACAAATCAACTTACTTGAAGAGGCAGTCAACTCTTCAGTTGGGCATTCATTGTTTTCCTGTACAGTATTGGGAATTGGATTTGGATGGGCAATTCAGTTGCTGGATCCCGGGCTCTCTGCCATTTCGCCCATTTCATGGCCTTGGGCGCCACGTGGAAAATCCAACTTAACCCCTCAAAGCCCTAAGCTTAGGGGTTTGGGGTTGGGACAAAACTCAAATGTGTTATAGTTATAGTAAAACCTCTCTAAGAGCCCATTTCCATTGCCCACTTGGACCTCCAGGAGCTACTCGGAAGAACCAACAACACGCACATCCTCCAGAGAACTTTTATGGAGTCCACATCTTCTGGTGCTTGCTTTGTCCCTTTCCCTGCATCTGCACAGTGGGAGTCCGTTTCCTCCGGCTCAACCAGGATTTGTACTAGGATTTAGGGGGGCCGGTTTGCTCTCCAGGCCCTCCAGGTTTGTAATTTTTTGAAACAACGCGTGGACGCTGACCCCCCGCCTAGACATCCAAGGCATGGACTTCCAAGCCCTCAATGGGAAATAGTCCTAACCCAATCAGTTTGACCCACTTTGACACATTGAATTACAAAGGTTTATTCACTTAGAAAGGATTAGATTTACTCACATCCTTTGTGCAATTTATCTTAAAATTTTTATTTAATTGTTGCAATTTTCATTTTGAATGTATAGATTGAAAGACAACCCAATCTTTTTATTTTCCTTCAATTGAAAACATCCCTTTTTTCACTTGAAGATTATGCCCAAAATTGAGCAATGGTTGCTTAATCATTTAAAGGTTAACTCCAGTAATTAGTTAACCTCCGGTCAGTGCCGTCTCACAACAAAGTTTAACTTAACCTCAGGAAGTTAGTGAGCACTTCATCCTGAACAGTACCATCTCCACATCATCTTGCCTCAACTTCATCGAACAGGAAACGGTCACACAAACGTGGCCCGGCCCTTATTGCCCCATGTAATGGTAAATGTAAAAATTGCCTCCTCATTTGTGCTGCTTAAATTTTGTATTTCATTCACCTCCCATCACAAATTTGTGGCCTCTAATTGCAAGTATGAATTCAGAATTTTCAAATTTGAGCATATGTGGCTAATTAAAAAAAATCTAGAGGTTTTTGCAAGGATAATAAATGGGGCAACAAGGGGGTCAATCTCTCTCATCCTTGCACCCACTTCATCCTTCATTTTACCCCTTGGGAGACACTAAATCTTTTTATTGGCCACTCATGATACATATTTGGAAATTTTAAAGTCTTATTTACAATCACAAGCTCTAAATTAGTCATGAGGTGTATAGAAGATAAATGAATCAAGTACAAAGTAGACAATTTATTTTTACAAGCATCCCTAGAATGATAGATACATCTGAGAAGGGATTTTTTTATTATCATTACTAGAATCTTTCATAATCAAGCACATAATAGAAGGTTTATTTTTAGCTATTTTCCTTCAATTTCCATAGTAAATGAATTTTAAGTTTTTTTCTAGTTATTTTTATTCTTGAATTTTTTACTCTAAATGAGAAATTTTATAAATTTTGCCATTGGGATTTTAGAGATGTCTTCAAATTGTGACTCAATTTTTTCTAATTTCACCAACTAACTTTAAACTAGTTGTTGTCCCTTCTTGAACATAGCTTTTGTTTTGCAAAATTCGACTAGAGCATAATTTGATTGTCATAGACTACAATGCAATCAATTTTAATGCTTAGGGGGGACTACTAGTTAGTTTAGTGGAAGCTAGTGGAATTGGGGAAAAAAATCGTTGCAATAAGAAAACATTTAAAAAGAATTGTTGCAAAAATGAACAAAAGTTCTATTTGAATAAAAGAATAGGAAAAAAAAGACTCTATATTTCAATGAAATTGGTTCAATATGGGAATTGAAGGAAAATAGTTGTTAAAAGTTTACAAAATTCCAAATGTTGGTCAATCCATTGCACTAGTTGTCTTGAAAATGTTTCAAAATAAATTAAGATTCTCTTGAATTAAGCATATTCACTAAATCACCCACACCAATTTGTCTTCTTTGTTTTATTTGCCAATTCTATGCATTTTATAAATTTTAATTGGGATTTGTTGGAAAAGTCCTAATTCCTACGATTCAATAATGTTGCAATATAGGGTGGCAAGATATTAAGTTAGCATTTAGTCTCTTGACAATCAATAGGAGATAAATATGTTACTATAATTTCACATTTATCATGGTCATTATTGTTTGAATTTTGAACTTTGATACTTGCATGGCATTCACTTTAATACACCATATTGTACACCAAATTCCTTAGGTATGTCTCTTGAAAGTGATGTAAATACTTATTGGAACCTTACAATTAAATGTTAGAAGCACCATGTTGTGTTCATTAATTTGCTTATTGCTAGTTTGATTTGGGTGCTTGTCATTCTAACAAATAAGACTACACTTATCCTTAAAAATAATCATAAGCAACTACAACTTCACTTTTATTTCCTTTGCAATTTTTTATGAGAAGATTATTTGTATCTATTGTTGATTCAAGAGACTATGAAACTAAGTTAAACATGGAAATTCTACTCAAAATGGCACAAATATCAAGTCTTAATTGTCAAACATTGTCCAATTCGCAATATGAAGTGTTTTAGTTGGCATGTACCTTTAAAGAGTGTACACCACTTGAAATTCAATTGTTGCCTTACATATATATTGTGCATGCTAACCTTGTGTCTTTCATTAAGAAGATGTCTACAAAAATAATGTGTGGTCATTGATATTTATACACTTATGCAATGTTATTTTAGATCATTTTCAAAAAGTATGGTATTCAAGGGTTGTTTTATATATGTATTCTACAATTGACATATTGGACTTTGTTAAAATTATATTTACAAAAATACAACATATTAGACATTGATATTAAATTAGTTCAGTTACTCTTGAAAAATATAGCATTCAAAGGGGTGCCTTCCATATGTATTTTGAATGTTGAAAAATCTTTCGTAAAAGTAATATTTTTAAGAGTATAACATGGTCACTCATATTTATCCACTTATTTTACATTAGATTAGGTGACTCTTAAAAAGGTATGGCAATTAATAATCCTTCATTGCAGTGATGTTTTTTAAGAACACAACATGGTCACTTATATTTATTCACTTATTTTATGTTAGTTTAAATCACTCTCAAAAGGTGTGGCAATTAAGAGGTGCCTTACATGTGTATCGTGCATGCGGATACATCCTTTGTTACAACGACAGTGATATTTTAAGAGTACAACAGGGTCATTGATATTTATCCACTTCGGTTATATAATTTCAAGTCACTTTGGACAGATATGGTAATTAAGAGGTGCCTTACATGTATACCGTCCACTTCTGTTACTTTAGTTTAAGTCACTCTAAAGAAATATAGCAATCAAGAGGTGCCACACAAGTGTACCGTGCATGTGGATACGTCCTTTGATACAACGAATATCTCTCTAGAGTGACTTGAAATTATATAACAAAAGTGGACAAATATCAACAACCATGTTGTACTTTTGAAATATGACAATCAAAACGTGCTACATGAGTGTACCGTGCACACGAGACATATCACAGTAAGAGTACAACACGGTCATTGATATTTGTCCAATTCTATGACATGATTTCAAGTCACTATAAACAGGTATGGCAATCAAACATGTGTGCCGTGCAAGTGGATACATCATTTGTCACAATAAGAGTACGACATGGTCACTGATATTTGTCCACTTCTGTTATATAATTTCAAGTCACTTTGAACAGGTATGGCAATCAAACATGTGTACCATGCATGTGGATACGTCCTTTGTCACAATAAGAGTTCAATATGGTCATTGATATTTGTCCACTTCTGTTACATAATTTCAAGTCACTATGAACAGGTATAGCAATCAAGAGTTGTCTTACATGTAGATTGTGCATCTGGATACATCCTTTGTCACAGTAAAAATACAACACGGTCACTAATATTTATCCACTTCTATTATATTATTTCAAGTCACTTTAGAGAGACATTGCAATTGAGAGGTGCCTTACATGTGTACTATACATCCTTAATCAAAGTGATACAAAAATACACTGTGGTCACTAGTATTTCACATTTATGTAACAATAGTTGGATTATTCTCAAAAGGTATGGAAATCAAGAGGTGTCTTACATGTGTACACCACATGCCAATACATCTTTCCTCAAAGTGATATTTTTAAGAGTACAATATAGTCACTAATATTTGTCCACTTTTGTTACATTCGTTTAGGTCATTGTTGAAAGTACTACAATCAAGACATGCCTTATTTTTGAGAGTACAAGATGGTCATTGATATTTATTCACTTATGTAACATTAGTTTAGGTCACTCTCAAAAGTTGCGGCATGCATGTTGTCTTGACGTCGTTCATCGAAAAGATATCTACATGAATACAAAATAGTCATTGTATTTGCACACTTAGGTATCAATAATTGGGGTCACTCTCAAAATGCATGGCATTCAAGGGTTGCTTACATATACACTAGGCATGCTAAATTGTGTCCTTCATGAAAATGGTACTTGCAAGAATACAATATAATCATTATATTTATACAATTATATAAATACAATGTAAATAATAAATTGAAGAGTCATGGTGTTGTTTGATACATTCAAATTACTAACTTTGAAAATTGTATCAATATACTATGATGAGAAAAATTTCTTCATATCCAATAATTGACAAGCTTGACTACAAATATGCCAATAGTCTTCGATGAACATCAATTGTCAAATACTTGTGATTCATGATATGAAGTGTTTTAACCATTGAAAAAGTGCACCATTTGACATTTAAAGGTTTGCATATGCATGTATTTTACATGACAACATGTTCCTCATCAAGTAACATTTACAAGCATATGGTTATCAAATTTATCAAAACTTAAAAAACGTCAATCAAAAGCCATGACTACTATTGATTAGTATAATAAAGGCAAGAAATCAAGGATTAGAGGCCAACTGATAATGTGAAATTCATCATCTTCAACTCTATTCCCTAAAGTCCCAAAGCCAATTTTCATCAAATTCCACTTGAAACTACCATTTCTTTTACAAATTGCAAAATATTAAAGAAATTATTTTTTATCTATATATACTAATTATAGGATCTTGCACTAGATTAATATTAAAATGTGTGGAAAAAATTCAAAAACTTTGACCACGTGAATTGCAAAATATTTGTGTTTAAATCAATAAAGAAGTTTTCTTTTACCTTGCTTGTGTAGTTTCAAAGCTTTTGGATATTCTTAGCTTTAGACACACTACGTTTTCATTTTGTAAAAGTTGCTAGCTTGAAACATGTATGAGGATGAAGTAAAATTAAATTGTTTATAGGTCAAAGATGAAATTGAAATACCATAGTTACAATGGCAAGTGTGTTTAAGCAAATGAATTTGACCTTTCTAGCCTTGTGTTTTTGAGAATTGTAAAAATAGAATTCAAAAATTAATTTTGTAAGTTATTTTTTCAAAGTGATCCTTAGATTGTCCAAAAGAAGATTGCATATAAATAAAATTTTGAAAATTTTATTTGAACTCCTATCTTTTTTTTTGTTGCCTATCCATCCTATTTTTGGCTTAGGATAGAATAGCTTTTGTTCCTAGTCACTAATTGAAATAAAATCTATATTTATACATAACTAATGTGTTTTCCTCTTTTCTTGTGTTGAAAAATATTTTCAAAAACTCACAATGAAAATTGAGACCTTAGGAATCAATGCAAAATCTATTTTGTTCCTAGAGAAGCCAATGGCAACTTAGTGTGGTAAATGTATGACGAGCTAAGCCTCCAAAGCTTGGTATTAAAAGAGTGGTTGAGAAAAAATGGCTTTAAATGTTTGAACCTAATAGACCTACTTCTAAAGTGAATCTCTCTTGCTAAACACCTCATTGAGGCTCCAAAATCAAAGTGTTTTCTACTACATTTTTGCATGTCATAACCAAATTGTGGAGCACTTTAAGGAGATTTTTATTCTTCTATAGGTTGCTTACCAAGCAAGAAGTGCTATTTAAGAATTAAGACCATGTAGCCCCAAAGTGGCTAATGGATGACTTTTTAGATTAATGTAGGAATAAAAAGTGCACCCATTAGGCTATAATTTAGATAATTTTTTTGGTGAAGTATCATTGAGATGGGTCTTATTATTATAAGGTTAAAATTCCATGAAGATAAAAATTCCTTTGTACTCAATAGTTGACAAGCTTAACTACACTTGAGAGAACTCTTGTATATGCCATGGGATGTGTTTAATCTAGCCAAAAAGTTCTTTCATGTTTGAAGGCCTAAAATTGCTCCAAAATTTTGTCTCCAATGCAAGACTAAAATCTTCATCTATATTTATTTTCTAACAAATCCAACCATAGGATCATCTAGTTTTTCAAACACATCTTTCCAAAATTTTAGTATAAATATCCCAATAGATTGCAAGTTCATGTGTTGAATCTTTGAAATGTTGGTATTCCTAGCCTTTTCAAAAGTTGAAGAAAAGAGCATGTATGTGATGCAGTTTGTACATTTGGATCTATATGTTGAAAAATAGATTGAGAATGAATAAATAGAAATATAAACAAAAAAATTCATATTTTTCTTTAATGTTCTTTAAGAAAATCATAGAGTGAAAGGTAATACTGTATGAAAGATAAAACTAAACTACTATTCAATGAAAAGAGTATTGTTTTTTTTAAGGAATTGAGAGTTGTTAATCCCAATGGTGAAAATATTTTTGTAAACAATTACTATCCTTTCTTTACATTTTCTTTAAAATTTTTTAAAATTTGAGTTTACAAAATGATTTATAGATGTTTGTTGTACTATCATTGTTTACAAAACAAACTCATCATAACTTTCACCTTATCATTTGAAATTGATTGGTTTTGAATAGCTATCAATCTATAAAATCAAATAAAACTAATTAAATGGTTATTTTATAACAGAGTACATATTTTTGTTGCATAGTTTGATATTGAAATTAAAAAAACCTTTTAAATTTTACAATATTTGTTGGAATGACATGAAACAAAGCTTCACATGTAGATTAGCATCTATCCTGAAAAAAATTCATGCAAGCATTCAAAATGATAAAGTCAACAAAGAGAAACCAAGTCTTTAAGAATCCAATAGAGGGTGTCTTGGTCCTTTGAATTTTTGAATTCTTTTTACTTGAATGAAAAATAATTCATTTTTGTAAAAGAAAACAAAATGAAATGCAAAGTTTATCTTAAAAAAAGTGAAGCAATGTGTCTAGATGCTATTTTCATTTTTTTTCTTTCAAAAAAAAAAAAAAATATATATATATATATATATACCAAATATTTCAAAGATTCTCTAGTCCAAGGGTTTTTTTGGGAGCAAATTTTTGCTTCATTTCAATGCAAAGTTTATTACAAGGAGTATTTGACAAGATCTTCTTTCTTTTCAAATGCTAAATTTCTATCAAATTTTGGACAATGATTGCTCTATGTTGATGAATGTACACTATTATTCTAGATGATTGATCACAATTTCATTTGTACATTGCAAAATTCATTCATTTCCATGAATCTAAATAGCTTCATCAAAGATTCCTCCCTACATTGCCCAAAATAAATGAAAAAGAACATCCTTGTTGTAATTTGGGCTAGTATAAATTGACCCCCTCATAGCAATGCAGTTACACTTATACTTACAAAAAACATTGAGATTTTATTATTTTCACTTTGCAACACATGATAAAATTTGAAAAATTTTGAAATCATGTTTGCAACCAAAGGACCCAAATTAGGTGCAGAAATTTTCAAAAAAACTCGAGAAAGCAAGTTTTTACATTTATCCTCGGCTCAACCACTGGCTATTGTAAGGTAAAAGGTCCTATAATGGACCATCTAAGGTCTGAAATAGAATTTAAGGGAGGTAGAACTTCTAGGAATATTTTTCAATAAATTTTCCTTGAAAGAGAAGTAGAATTGACATTTAATCCAAATTGTTTCATATTAATCTGAGCTTTGTGGAATTAGTTGTCAAATTTTGAAGTTGAAAGGGCATAAGGCTCTAAAATGGTGCCCTAGCTCAAATGTACATCCATTTTAAAACCTGCTCCACTTAAGCCTTCTCCCTTAGCCAATGCGGGGTCACTCATCCTCCCTACTAAATCCTGTAGCAAAAGTCTGATCCAATCCAATCTCCACATCATCCTCCCCTTAATTCCCTCCTCCACGCTGTCTCCCCTTCAGTCAGCCCAAAAGACGACAAAAAAATCACCCACACACGACAAAGAAGTTCCTCAAAAAAACACCCCCAAAAAGTCCGGGGCCAAATTCAAGCCAAAATTGGGCGGTTGAAGCCCCAACTCACCAAAGACAACCGAACTACTGTTTCCACTCACAAACGACAGAGCAGAGCAGAGCAGGACCCCAACTGAAATCCTTAACCGAACGGGGCCAAAAAAGAAATAGTCTAAAAAATGGGGATGCTCAAGGGGCTCGGGAACAGGGGCCTCAAGTAAAGGGAATACCGAGCTGGAGACCCCTCCCATCCAGCGCGGGTGCGAGCCCACCCCGGGTGAATTGAACCCCCCCATCCCCCCGACCCGTCCGCCGCTCGCCGCCCCCACAAGTCCCCTCAAGTCCCCTCAAGTCCCCTCAAGTCCACCGCTTGCCCAGTCGAGCTAATAATATCCCTGTTCTCACCACTCGTCCGTTCCAGCCACTTCATCTCTCCCAAATCCCCGGGTACAGGGTGCAGGAAGCGTCCAGCCCAGGAGCCCCACCGCATCGCATCGCAGCAAGCTGGATTTGATATCCGATCCGCCCCTCTATTCCCCGCACGCACCGACGGCCTTGGAGTGGTACTGATGACTTACACCCCCTCTCCCTCATAGTCTTGTACTCTTTACTTCACACGCGCACTCACAACTTCAACAAAACACTTCTGTTGGCATTCGTGCGCAATCAGATGTGCACGCAGCGCTTGAAGGTGGGGATCCCCTGATGATCCATCCATTGTGAGGATCCATGTGTTGCTGTACTGTACGTGTTTAGTTTCTGTGGGGATTTGCAAGGTGCGACGAAGCTCGTCGTCGTGTTTGCAGCATTGGGAGTGTGGCGTTGGGGAGGACGAGCGACTGTAGTTTTTTTTGTGGAAGAGTGAGCGCCGCAGTTTTTGGTGTGCGGGTGTGCGCGTGTGCGTGAATTTCTTGCCTAGGAGTGGTGTATGAACTTGCGCGGTAGTTGTGGGATTTGAGGAAGACTTGGTAGAGAGGATCGCAATTGGTCGGTGCGTTTGGGTAATATTTATTGTCCGGGAGAGGAAGTTTATTTGCGGAATGGTATTGCAAGTGTAAGTCAGTGCGTGTTAATTAAAATCAATTCAAAGTGGTTTGGGAGTTCTGAGTTTGGGTGGGAATTTGTAATGTAACAGTGGATTTGGTGTTGAGAGAGAGAGAGAGTTTGAATTGAGCGCGTGTCGTGGGATAGAAATTTCTGTTACTAGTGTAGTGGAGCTTTGGAATGGTTGTGAACTTGTGATACGGAGAGCTCTGGGAGGTTTGTTGAGCTTTTGCTAGAAGTCCGAGCGCCGTTGGAGTTGCGAGTAGAATTGTGATTGAGAAAATTTGGTTTTGGAAGTTTAGATTGCGGTAATGGCGGAGTTGGAGTGTTGTTTGGGTCATTTTTGAATCCAGTTCTTAGCCTTCTACTTGTGAGTATAGTTTTCGCAAATCGTGTCCAGAGTCGCCGAGGTAGCCAGATGTGTGTAGAGCACCACGGGTTCAGCCAGACGAGCAACCGAGAGGAATTTTAGGGCTTTGTGTAATGCCTCTTTCATTAACAACAGAAATGGAAATGTTCTGCAGGTGACGAGTCTATGGCTGTGTAGTGAGCAACACCGAAGGAAGTAATCGGACTAGTCTTGGTAGAGATATTTGCGAGCCGAATCAAAGAGCGTGGCAGCAGGACAAGAACGTGCGCTGAGGGTATGGCTATTATGGATGGAAGCCTGATGCAAAGCCACCGCGGAAACTCTCAACCGTCTTACTCAAACGGTGCGTTTCCTTTTCTGAAAGATCAGATCATCACTTTGAAGTCCGCACCATTTCAACCAAATGGCGTGCCTAGAACAACTAGAAGCCCAGGTGATGAGTGAACCCCAATCAATTGTCTCCACGAATGCTCTGGACACTCTATTCTGAAGTTGCGAGTCCCCCAAGGTTAAAATCTGGGTATTTTTTTATAATTTGGTGCAGGGCAGATGTCTTGACAGAAACGCAGAATTTCTGGGTATGGGTAGAGCCACGTGGGGCCATAGGTTCTTTTTCTCTACTCTCATATAACGTAGACAAGCGAGTAAGATCCAGCTACCAACTCTATCCTCTTGCTCACAAATCAGAAAATATCAAATGATCGAAAAACAAAAGAATTCCACCTGTTTGACTTCAGTTTCATGTGTTTTACCCTGGAGTTCTGCATGATTCCTCCAGCTTTCATGTCTTACTCTGAAACTTTGAGAGGATCAAAGGTGCTGATTCCGTGATTTTTTGGGATGCCAGGAACGGGAGCTGTGGACGAAGAAATGTCGGCAATACTGAATCCAAACCACGCGCAGGCGAGGCAAGCCGCGATCAACGGCTTAAGTGGAACAGCAGTCTCCGAGCACCTGAATTCGCCCTCCTTTCCTTACCATCTGTATCCCGCTGCATTTGCCGCTGGCTCTCGATCAAGCGTGCGCCCACCGCAGCAGCAGCAGCAGCCGCCGCCGCAGCACCGCGGATCGCCGCCCCAGCGCCGCCCCGCGTTCAACATGGAGGAGAAGTTCATGTTGGAGGCCAAGACGGAGATCCTCGATGCCAACACGACTTTGCGTAACGGAGCTTCGTACGGCGCTGTATATGAAACCCCTGGCTCTGGGGTGCCCTTGGGGCTGCATCGCTACCATTCTGCGCCCGCGAGCTCGTTTCTGTCGGAGTTGAACGAGGGAGGGCACCATGTGATGATGTGTGAGGGGGGGCTCACATCTATCACGGAGAATATGGATATGGAGCGCATGGGGAGTAATAGCTTCAATTCGGGACAGTATGAGGCTTATATGGCGCCGGAGAATGACTTCGGTAGAAGGGTGGCGTTTCCCGCGAGTCTTCGCAAAGACGAAGCTATGCCTGGTAAGTCTCCAATTTGAACCTTCATCCAATTCCATAGGTAACGTTCTGTCAAGGCCACCACGAACATTTCACGGAGTTCAACAAGAAGCTTGATGAACTCTGAACCCCATGATTGTGTCTGACTTGAGTCTGAAACGTTTCTTGTGTGACATTTTCGTGATGTGTTTAAGAACATGGTATTTGTGAGTTCTGTTTTGTTCCAATCGGTGAATGGTGGTTTGGGCTTTGCGATTGCCATTTTCCAATCGCTGCCTGGTGGCATATGCTTTGTTTGCAGATACGTTCGGGACGTCTCGGAATGGGACGTTACTACGCCAAGCAAGCTTACCCTCTGTGGGCTTATCCCACCTCACTACCTCCTTACACGACCGCATTCCCGAGAACACCTCCGAGAAGTCCAGCTCCCGCACCTCCGACGACACCAACCACCTCATCAACGGTTATAACGCCTCCATGTACTCCCAGGAAGAATTCCTATGGAAATCCCCCACCAGCCCTGCCAAGCGTCACCGCGGCATGGAGGGCGAGAGCGAAACCTCCAGCGGCTCCGCCGACAACTCCACTTACCGCAACGGCCTGGTCCGCCACCTGAGCTTGCCGAACTCAGGCGTGACTGAGGAGAATTCCTCCTTCGGTGGCACTGTACCCATGCGGACGCGGGCCAAGCGTGGCTGCGCCACCCACCCGAGAAGCATCGCCGAGCGCGTAAGGAGGACGAAGATCAGCGAGCGCATGAAGCGGCTCCAAGACTTGGTGCCCGATATGGACAAGCAGACGAATACGTCGGATATGCTGGACGAGACCGTGGAGTATGTGAAATCGTTGCAACAGCAAGTGCAGGAGCTGAATGAGACGGTGGCCAAGCTGAAAGCCGCCGCGGCGGCGCAACAACAACAGCAACAACAGCAGCAACAGAAGCAAAGCTCCCAGTAGAGCGGAATAGACAGATTTTTCTTGGACGAAGATCACCGATCGCACGAAAATACTCCAAGACTTGGTCCCTGATGTGGACAAGTAAAAAACGATTCGTCGGATATGCTGGATGTGACCGTGGAGTATGTGAAGTCGTTGCAGCAGCAAGTGCAGGAGTTGAAAGAGACGGTGGCGCAGCTGAAAGCCGCGGCGGCGGCGGCGTAACAGCAACAGCAAGAGCATCAACAACTGCAACTACACCAGCAACTCCACGAGCACCTGCACCAGCAACACAAGCAAAGCTGCAGTAGAGCAGAATAGCTAAGTTAGATTTCTTTTCTAAATTGGAATGAATTTCGATCAAAACTTCGAGTGTAACATATTGCGATGATCTCTATGCCGGCAAATCTTATACTGTAGTTCTAGGACTGTATTCGATCGATCTTTGATGAATCTAATGAAAATTTCAACTGGATTCTGAATGGTGCTTCTTCTTGCAAGGCTTTGTACTGTACAGATGCTCTTGGGTTCTTGCTGGTGAGGATTCCTTCTTCCCGTTGGGGAAAGGGGATCCTCTTTGCTGTGAATGCAATGAAAGATCTTTACGTTGTTACTATAACCAGGTTAGTGTACTTCTGTGGGATTTGTGCTGGTGATAGGGTGTCGAGGTTTGCGACCTTTGCTCAGTGATTTGCAGGTTTGTTACCAAGTTAGACAGACAGTATTCAATTCTTCTGTCGTCAAAGTACTATTGTAGAGGTTCGGACTCATTCTAAAATGACCATCTTAGTCTACAAGGCAAAAGTAATGTGCCACCCATGAAATTTCATAATGGCCCTTACTGTAGGAGTACATCCTTTGGCTTTAATTCATGTCAAAAGCTCATAAAGAGATCAGAGTTTTGAGTATTGAGATCTATCACTAATGTAGTCAACCAGAAATTGTACGAATTGGTGCATTGTCCATTTCTACAATAAATTGTACGAATGGGTGCATTGTTCATTTCTACAATAACTTGGAAGTCAACTACTTTTGAGCCTCAATGTCCTTACTGAGTTAATGAAAGATGTTGTCCACCATTTGCAAGTTGAAAATGTAGTTGACACTTTTTGTTCTCCCCCACGTAAAAAATTCACCTCAATGGACAACTTCATAATTCAAAATCACCAAAATTTTCAAAGCAACTAATGAGAGGCAAGAAGTTCTTTGAAACCACCAATGAAAGTTGAGACATTTATGTTTCCGAGAGTGTCTAACTTATATGAGGTGAGCCAATGTTTTGGGTCATTTGGTGACTGTGAGTGACCAGAACCAGTGTTGCTGCTTTGTAGGTGCACACCCCGTACACTCCCACCGGCCCTGCGGACTTCAATCCTCCAAAATTAAATGGATTCTCAAATTCCCACCAAACCCAAAAGGGACGGACACGGGAATGCATCTTCTTCTTCAGGCAATTCCTGTACCCTGATTTCCAGAGCGAACCGGCGGAGACTTGGTTTCTGTTCCGGTAAAAGCAGAATGCTTTTGAAATTACCCTTGTTCTGGTTTTGGGTTTTGTCAGGATAGGAACTGATGAATGTCAAGAGAAGAGGACAGCCAGGCACGGGAATTCACCTTCTTCCGCCTTCTTCAATTCCTTCCCCCTGATTTCCAGAGCGAACCGTTTTCTGTTCCGGAAATGCTGAATGCTAGCTTTTACAATTACACTTGTTCTGGTTTTGGGTTTTGTCAGAAACTCAGGATAGGAACCGATCGATGACCGCGAAGTGACGGAAGAAGAAGACGGAGCCTGTGAGCCAGTGCTTGATGAGAGTCGGATTTTTCCACCGAATTCCAGTTAATTCATGATCACCTCATCACATGGAAGTAATGGAGGCTCTTGAATGAGGCTCCCCTGCCTGCCTGCTGCAGTCTGACTTATTATCCTCAGAGTCTCTGACGCCGCACAGGAAACGGAACGCTCCCCTTGGAACGCCCCCGGTGAATCCAGTCAGGTACTCAGGTTCATGCACGGTTGCGGAAGCGGAGGCAGATTCGGAGACGCGCAGGCTCTCTCACGTGCTGCTGCCCGGCCTTCTTCACTCGGCAGCTGGAGGAGTCTACTAGTCTACTCTAGGTGGAGAGCACGATTGCCGATTCATGGCACCGACTATTTGGGGAACTTACAGTAGAGGTCTTCTGTGCTTTGAATGATGAGGAAAACCTAACTTACTGTAGGCTCAGGGATTTTTTCCCCATATGATTTTGTACTAGAGAGCAGGCACATTCTGCCGGCCAGGGTGAATTGACCCCCTTATTGCCCCGCCGGGGTAAACCTTGGAATTTTTTATTTTTTGCAAATTCTGAATTCATATATGGAATCAGAGGCCCTCAATTAGCTAGGAGGCAAGAAGAAAATCCAAAATATACGGCACAGAATAGGGACAATTTAGTCAACCTGCTGTTGACTGGGGCAATAAGGGGGTCAGTTCTCTCTGCCCCATTTGGCCAAGCAAACGGTTGCAAGTTGAACCTTGCTTGTAGAGTATTTCACCCACGTGACGTTAAATCAGTCCTACAAAGTCCCTGAGTTTACCACAGGATAAACACTGAATCCAAAATATACGGCATAGAATAGGGGACAATTTAGTCAACCTGCTGTTGACTGGGGCAATAAGGGGGTCAGTTCTCCCTGCCCCATTCGGCCAAGCAAACGGTTGCAAGTTGAACCTTGCCTGTAGAGTATTTCACCTGTGTGACGTTAAATCAGTCCTACAAAGTCCTTGAGTTTACCACAGGATAAACATTGAAATTTATTTTTTTCATAATTTTTTTTTTCAAATTCTGAGTTCATATTTGGCATCAGAGACCCCGAATTAGTCTAGGGATACCCAAACACAACAAAAAAACCAACCCCAAACCTCAATCAACCCCTAGTAAAATGAGTTTTACCCTACTGGAGCCGCATTCTACCCCTTTGTCACGCCTTTGTGGGATTGATTTAACGTCTTGCATTTCACCCATTTCCAACCACTTAACCCCTTAGTGCCAACAGTGCTATTCCATGGCGTTTGGATGAAGAGAGAAGGTCGGAACAGTAGTTTTTTCATTCACTTTTTTTTAATGACTTTTCATGTTGAGTTACAAAGAGTGTCCAATTGAGTTTTTAGTGTAACTAATGTTTGTTTTCATGTAGTTGAGAAGTAATTACAAAAAACGGATGGCAAAATTTGACAATTTAGTGTATTTTCACAAATTGAGTAAATCTGAAATTTCTCCTTGAAAACAACATTTTTTGAGTTTGAGCCCAACTAACCAAATGAAGGTTCTCTACTCTAGTTTCTACTCCAATTGGAATTTGGGAAAAATTCGTAAAATTGAATATTTTATTGCAGTTTGAACTTTAGCTATATTTTTAATGTCCATTGCATTTTAATTATAGAAGTACACCGAAATTGAGTTTACACCATGATGTTTGTCACTATGATGTACACACATGGTGAAATTTTTAGATTTTTTGAGATAATTTTCAATTTAATATGATTTTTTCTTCAATTTTTCTTCAAAAATTTAAAATTTTTGTGGAGTAGAGAAGACATGTAACTTCATCTCTAAAAAATAAAATAAAATATTTTCATACACATCTAGTATCATGTTGGCAACAAAATGAGTGTTGGACAAGGAAGATTGAAACTAGTAGTTATAGGCCTGGCATTTCAAGGTTAAGCAATTACACATATGTAGAGTGCAACTTTTTTGAATGCAATTTTTTTTCATGTACAGAAATAGAATTTAGAAGGATGCTATATTTTTTCACAATTTTGTTACACAAAATGTAATTAATATGATTTTTTTAGTAGAAGATTCTCTATGACCTATAGTGGTGATATAGGTTGATTGCAAAACCAACCAAGGACTAGTTGTATTTATGAGAGCCTTGCAACTAATCATATTGTGCCACAATTGCTTTAGAAACTACACCATAACTTCATGGAAAGAAAACAACCTATCCCGCAACCTACTGATTGGAAATGGAGGCTAATTAGAAATGAGTTGGTATCTTCTAGTTGTGTACGTAGCATAATGTGCAACAATTTCCCGCTCTCAAGAATTAAATGTAAAAAGAGGATTATTTTGAAATTTACAATCCAATGGCAAAATCGGCACTTCAATGCCAAAATCGGCACCCTACATCCCATTGCAAATTTTGTACCCTAGTGACAATGTGAAAAAGGCAGAATAAACTTTTCTTGCTTTTAATGGGCAAGAGAAAAAGTGATCTTCTTTGTTGGAGTGATGCAATTGTTCACATATATATTAATAGATGAAATGTGCAAAATGTGGATGGAACTTCAATTATTCATCCCAAAAAAGTGTACATTCATTCAAAGATGAGTGATATTGTGTTTAAAGTATGTAGCAAATCAACATTTTCATTCTTTGACGGATGTCACTTCAATTATTCATCCAAAAAGAGTACACATTCATTCAAAGATGAGTGATATTGTGTTTAACCCCTAGAAGCCCATTGTCCCCTCAAGAGACAATTTGGAGTTCAAGCACGTTCCAATGACCTCAATTATTAGTGAAACTTTTTGAAACTTTCTCATAAGATAGGAAAACTGATTTGCTTTGTGATAATATAATTTTTATTTCAATCGGTGTCTAAGAGTAAAAGTTATACCATAGAAAGCCCAAATTTCAACTCAGTGGGTAGAAAAATAAATCCACAAAAACTTGAAATTAATTAATTTCTAGATATTTTTATCTTATAGATTATATTTTTGTATATGTGTAAAGCTTTGATTCATTCCATTTGGATTAGTTATGTGAAAGTTATGAACAATCTTGTTTTTTGGGCAATTTGAGCATCTTCTCGAAAAAATAACTTGTAGGATTCATTTCTAATTGCAATTTTCACAATTTAAAAAAAAATTGCTTGACAAGGTAAAATTTGTTTGCTTAAACAATCTCACCATTGGGATCATTGTGTTTTGATTCCATTTTAGAGCTATTAACAATATAAATTTTCTTTCAATCTTAAATGTACCTTTTAGTTAATAATTTTCTAAATAATGAAAATCAAGCATTTTTTCTTTGAAATTTGTTTCCTATACTACTTTCAACTCAATTCTTAAAGACAAATTTTTTTTAAGTCAAAGTCCATAGTGCAAAAAATTTCAACAGATGGCAATCAAAGTCATCTAAAATTGTAGGACAATGTTAAAAGAAACTCTTTTTCCCAACTTTGTTTGATCATAACTTTTGAGTGTTTTTTGACATAAAAATGGCCTTCGGCCTTTAGGGATTAAAGTATGTAGCAAATCAACAATTTCATTCTATGAAAGATGATACTTCAATTATTTATCCAAAAAAAATTTACAATCATTCAAAGATGAGTGATATTGTGTTTAAAGTATGTAACAAATCAACAATTTCATTCTATAAAGGATGACACTAAAGAGTGCATATCCATCCAAAAAAGTGCATATTCATCCAAAAACAAGCAATATTTTCCTTAGAATATTGAATAGAATATATGTGGCAAATCAATGATTTCATGTATTGAAAATAGGAGAGTATATTATCTAATATTTTCTATCAAATACAGTTTCATTTTTTAGCAAATCATTTCTAAAAAAACATTGCATAGATTGCAAGAAAACATTGATTTAAAGAGTGTTATTCTTTGCAATTTTTACACCTATTATAAGTGATTTGAAATTTTGGATGGTGAAGAGAGTGTCCTAAGGAAAATGTCTTGTCCAAAGAACCTCTCATTCATCCAAAGTAATATTTGAATCATTGAAGGACAACCTTTATTTCTAAATAGTTTGATGAAATTGTAATAAATAACATATTTGCATTATGGTGTAAGCAAAAAATCTTTAAAAAATTGAAGCACAAAAAAATTATAGAATTCTAGTGTGAGTAACTTGATAAAGTCAATTATTTTAATATTTTTTCTTACCTAAATATAAACAAAGGTATAGAAGAATTTGAAAATGGATTCAAGCATTAAAGTGCTAATATTTCTCAAAGAAGCACCTATTGTAAAATTTAGCCCCCTCCAACCACTGAATATTTTAAAGATTTAGGATAGTCAAACGACATGTTGCTGTAGAGTTTGTACGTAGAGGCGCCTTGCTAGCAACTTCAGAGCAAATTTTCACCTACCTCCCTCACTACAATACTTTCATCTTCATGATGAATTTGGCGACTTACTTTTGGCATCAATTTTGCACTATTACATATGTTTTGGCAACGTACCTTGTTTTTTTGATGCTCTTGTGGTGAGTTCATTAAAAAAAATGTGCAGTTCGAACATTCTCTTCTAAATCTGTAAAGGCACCAGAGATTCTAAATTGTATTCTATGCAAGAAAACAACAAAAGTCTAAGCCATTACAAGAAAATGGACACATTGCAAAGGAATGAAAGCCTAAACTTGCTAAGCGCAATGACTGGCTACAACATAGACCTAAAACCTCTTGAGCAAAGGTAAATTTTAGCTTTCTCTTGATTCACAAATCTGACCAATCTACACTAATATAAAGAACTACATATGGACAAAATCCCTCATAAGCATCAATTGGCTACCATTGCTTGCAAAAGGTTAAGTGGATGACAAATGATTTGAAAAAATGGACTCTAGACACTAATGGTGCATTGGTGTGGAAGCTAAAAATGTAAGTATTTTGGTAAAAAAGAGAGTGACAAGAGGGAGAGGCTAGAAGATGGAAAAGACAATAAAAAAACGCAATGTGAATAGGGTCAAGGCACTTGCAACTACCTTGCACATTATTGGTAGGCAAACTCCAAACTCCAAACTTCAATTTTTTATCATAGGAAATTCCCTAGTGGAAAATTCAAATAGTTTTTAGCAATAGTTTGCTACTAAAATATTCATTGCTTCTAATGCCAAGGTCTTTAGAATGAGGAAGTATAAAGTACATATATATTCACATTATTTTATTTTATTTAAAAATATTTATGAAAAATATTCTAAGAATATATTATGAAAAATTCACCAATTGTACAAATTGCATGACATATGTGTTCTTTTCTTCACCTTTTGAAAAGACTAGGAATGCCAACACTTTGAAGTTTCAACACATGAACTTGCAATCTATGGGAATATATACTTAAAAATTTTACAAAGATGTACTTGAAAGACTAGATGATCCTATAGTTGGATTTGTTAGAGAATAAATATAGATGAATATTTTAGTCTTGCATTGGAGACAAAATTTTGAAGAAATTTTGGGTGTTAAAACATAAAAGAACTTTATAGCCAGATTAAAAAATAAAACATGACCTATCTTAATGGTACTTCACCAAAAATTTATCTAAATTATAGTCCTATAAGTGCACTTTTCACCTGGAGGGCGCAATCCCCTTTTCTTTATGGGTAATGTGCAATCGAATGAAGGGTTATTATAATTACCATGTACTTAAATTTTTTTAAATGATTTTGAAATAAAATAGCATCACCAATATGGAAAAAAATTATAAAGAATGAAGGGTAGAAAAAATACTAAAATCTGAATTAATTGTTTTTCTACAATAGCATTGTCAAAAAAAAAACAATAACGGAAAGAAGTGGGCTCCTTTGCTAAAATAACTTAGCACTGGCCAAAAAAATGGGGATGAAACTGCACATAAGAGGATTTCTAGTTGGTTTACAAGACTGCGAGTTCCCAAACGCTGAGAATGCATTGGAAACACTAGGAACGCAATGCTGATGTGGTTGAGCAACTGCTACATCAGAGAATATTAATTAATTATTACAAGATTTTGAATTTTGAATTTTTTTAAAAATCATTTTTTTGCTTTTTAATACATTCTGAAGCTTTTTGGAAAAAAATTAATTTTTTTTTCAAAATTAAAAAATTTAGACCAACAAAGGGCTGATCTGCAACAGTGGGAACAAATTCAGGGAACACCCCAGAAACGGTCTTTTGGGGGCCCAGAAATCCTCTTATGACAACTACAACAACTGGATTTGGCAGAATGTTTAAAGGCATCATTAGTATTTACCTTGTATTCTTTTGTACAACTATTTCATGACTGTTTATACTAATGTACTATATAAGTCTTCATACTGTAGCTTGCTAGTTACTTACAGCTAATTCCTGGGTACCTTCGTTTGCAGGTCACCTTTCCTTCTACAGGTCAATCACCTAAGGTTTGCAATGTGGTGTGCACTTTAGCAATGTTGGGATTCTGTTTGAAATTGTTGGCTTTACAACGTAACAGAACTACACTGTCCAATTTAGTAGTAGTTCAATTAGGCAATATAGTTTTGTTTCAAAGTCAACGTAATTGTATAATGAAATCTCTTTAATAAAGTTATTGATTTGAAATGGTGTCTAAGGCAGGCTGAAGTCGTCACTAGCAAGAGCATCATGAGCCTACAAGAAAGCAACACAAAGCTTATGCATCATAGCCTCTTCGTCTAATGCAGTCGGTAGCCACTTAGACAAAATTCTATCGATAGAAGCAGACTTTGATGTGCTTCCAATTGGAGAAACAATCACAATTTGACCTAACTTCCCTACTGCCGCCATCACCTTAATTAAAAACAAAGAAAAATCCAATTAGATCCGAGCACCAGATTATAATGTAGGGGATGTAGATCGTTGAGAATAACTCGTAAATAAATACTCAACAATCTACTCTACAATGACCCGCTACTAGTATAAAGTTATGTAGAAAAAGCATAAACAACCTTTTGGAAATCAAAACCATAGTGCACTCATTTTTTATTTAGTAAGTACTACATAATGAGAATCATAATGAGCATGGTGAAGAAAAGAATCGTAGCAAAGAAGTAGGAACACACCTGTAGATGACTAGAATCGATCTTGCAGACTAAAGGATTGAGCAAGACTTCTGAAAATCATTGACATAGTGCATTCCTCCATTCGTCAATATACAAAAGAACACCCATGAGATTCAATCCTTCGTCACCTCTTTGAGGTACATGGGACTAGGTAACTCATTCTCTCCCTTTTGGGGTGGGATGATTCTTCTCTGGGAGAGAGATATACGCAAAGTTCAAACTAGTGTACCTCTAGGGGTGCTCAAAGAAATGGGTGTATGCACAAGGCTTGCTAGTGCATTGGTAGCAACCCTACAAATGGTGGGGGCTGGAGTTATGAAGCTTTACTAGCTAAGGTAGTCTTTCTAGCAGCTTCATTAATATTAGTGTCCATGTCTAACAAAAATCTTTTCAATTTCTCCTAACTTTGCACATCATCTTTCAGGTTGAAGTTCCTTTGTCGGGACCAAGGAATTGCACGATGCTCAATAGGGCTCCCAATTGAATACGAGGGTGTAGAAAACGGTGTACCCTATGCAATGTTCTAACATTAGAAAAAATGGCTTGCACTGAATCAATAAACAATGAGCTGCAAACAATATTAGGAAAATGACAACCTAAAATTCATTACTCCACAACCTTCTGAATCCCTCTAAACTAAATCATTCGTTTGTTGTGATGCCTATTTTGGAGTCTTCCAAAGAGTTATTATCTGAGAAGTATAGGAAGATTTAGGATTGACCAAAAAACTAGATGGAGACATAGATGATACAAAGCCAGCCAACAGTGAAAGGAACCCCGAATCAGAAGCCGACGTCCCCCGATTTCCTTTACTCTACACTGTATGCAAGGGGACCATTAAAGCATGGGGTGGTGAGGATGAAGGTTGGGATGGTCGTAAATGTATTTCACTTAAGCCCTTGATCTCACTTGCTATTTCACTCCCGTTACTGAGCGTACTTTTCTTATATCTCAATCCTAAGACTCAAGCAAGGCTTGTAGATGTTGCATAAGAGCCGTATTCAATGATGCATCCACTGCATTTTTAAAAGTTGCCATCGCCATACTTGCATATGCAACTGCTTGAAGAGAAATTGCTTTGTAAAGAGCACTCAAGGTTACTACAAAGAACACTGTTACAATTGCTTTTGTTCCTCACATCGCAATAATTGCACCCACAACGGAACTAGGTTGGAACTTTCGTGCTAAAAAGACCAAAGATTCAGGGTTTCAAAATGAACAATTAATTTGATCATTTTTGTGTGGAAATGTAATTCAGATGGTACAAATTTCAAATCTCCAGCATTAGTGAAGAACATTGTAGTTGTCAATTAGAAAATAGGTAAAATTGAATAAAACAAAGTTTCCATGTGACCTACTCAAAACTGCTAAATAATGTGAGACCCAAATTTGCTTCTAGATCCTTCAAGGAGTAAAAGACACGAGGAGATACTATGACAAGTACGAAGTTGATACTAGCCCTTTTTTTTACTTTTTGAAAAAGTGCCAAGATGGAAAATACTTCAAATTTAGCAATTGCTTCAAATTTGGTGAAGCATTGTATTTCTACATTCATCTACCTTTTGGACTGAAAAACACTTTTCCATCATATCATGTATACACTTTTTCATCCAAATTTGGTGACTTCATCTATATATTAAAAATAATTGGAAAATTTCTAGCAAAATAATATTACTTTTACCTTGTGAAAAAAAGACATTTACTTTGAAATGGTTCAATCTAGCCCCATAGTGATGAAAAAAAGGGCTAGTTGATATAGTACGACATGATATTTGAAGTGTCACAACTCACAGGACACAAGTTCAATATGATAATCCTAAATTGATGAACTGAAAGCAATAAAATGGTCCAAAGATCGCAAATGGTGTAGTTGTGACCTCATTCTTGCAATTAAACAATTATGTGGAATTCTATTTGCTTTTTTTGCTAGTCATTGACAACCAAGCAATCGATAGAGCCGCATTAAATCCCTGCTCAAGATTTTAGGAACAAAAACCAAAGATGTCCAACCAATTTTACAAAGGTTGGTAAAAAAATTCTGTAGCAACCTATTTATCACAATTTCATAGCAAAACTCTCATGATCACCAAAATCAAAGAAAATCTGCATTTAACCGTGAGGACAATAACAAGAGAAGTAATTTAATCTCTACAATGAGATTCAACTTTCTTTAATATGTCATTTTTTAGGTTATTCTTTTGGGGCCTACACGTGTTTTTTTAGAGGTCCCTCTAGGGGACGCAAACACTCTTAATGAATGGAACCCGATGACAGAGGGGAACTGGGAGCGTCAAGGAACGTTGTAGCAAGTGTGTCGTCTTTAGCAAGGGTGCTATGAGGACACAGCCGGCACGTCGTGTGCGGCTCTGGATTTCATACATGGATTTTTGAAGCACATCTCATTGAGGGTGTTTTTGTGGTGGAATTGGGCGAATTGGTTCTTTTTTTGATCTGTGAGATCCAAAACCTGGTATTGAGTTTAGGATATTTTGCAAAGATGGAGTTGCGGACGGCAATGACGAGAGTGGTCCCACTGGCCTAAGTTTCGGTAAGTAAGAAGGGACAACAAATCCTAAATCTGAGACTGTTGAGATTGTTTCATTGTTACCTTTCATGATGTCATAGTTCCATGACCAGATTTCTCTTTTGCAATTGCTTGTGGTAGTCGCATTGGCAAGTGTTATTTATATGAACATTCTTGTTTTTATTATAAGGCTCTCAGATTTAGCTAGCATTGTGAGCTTAATTATGAGGACCATCTTGACAATAAGATGTTTTAGACAATTTAGTGCTCAGAGTGACCATTGTAGTATGAATTGTCATGGTGTGTAAGAATGTGAGAATGCGTGAAGTAATATGACTAGTGTGTTGGTTTGAGCTCTTGATTTGATTGGCTTTGTTTGAAGATTTAGTCACAGGTTCTTTGCTTGAAATTAGGATTTATGTTTTGTCTGCTCTTAGTCATAGCAAGAGATCTTCACCCAATTCTAAATTTGAAGTTAGTGATTCATTAGTTGGAGAAATTGTTCGAAGACTTAGTAGTCTCTTGAAAATTTTGTTAAGATTTGAGGTTTATGGTTTAGAGTTTTAGAACAATTTTTTTATCATGGAAGCACAAATGATCACCAAAACGTCAATTTAGGGTTCTACAGTCAAAATTTTGTTTTGAGATTGCTCTTTCTTGGTAAGTTGTATACAATCTTGCATTTTTTGGTTGTGATGTTTTGGTCGCTCTATTTTTGTTATTTTGTTTGTGGGGTATTTTTGGAGTTTCTTTTTGTAGGTGATCGGGATTTTGGGAGTGATTGATTGTATGAAACAACTTTCAAACATAATTAAATTAAAAGAGCTTTTATGTTGTAGCATGTAGCATTTGTTGTTGTAAATAGCTATTTTTGCTATGGTAATACAATCCCTATATATTTTTTGGAGTTTAAATCTTCAGGTTTGGTTGTAGGGAGATTGTCTGCGTGGGACGCTTTAAGGTGCTATTACGTTGTTTTCCTAGAGTGGTTGTTGCTTATTGTAGTCTTTGACCGGCTAGTGGAGATGATTCCTTCCAACATCTATGTCACCAAGAACAATTCCACGAATCAATGGGTAAGTCCGGGTGCAATAAAATGTTGCCCCTTTAGGATAAGAAAGAATTTGAGTTTTTGCAAGTGGAAATTAGGTTTCAGGTTCTTACTTTGTTTGAATTTTGGTTGATGTTTGTGATAGTTTTGTTGAACTCAAATTGGTCGTGGATTAGGTACATGGCTTGAGCAAGAAAACATAGGTTGAATCCAAAAGAAAGATGAAATTGAATTTAAAGAAAGCCAAATAAGCTCGAGTAAGTGTAAATTCTCTCTAGTCATGCCGATGAGATATCTTACATCTTACTAGTGTTGACTTTTGTGTCAATTGAATGTTTCGAGGGAGACTTTTTAAGGCTAGTGCAAGTTCTATAATCAACGTTGAAAGTAGTCTGCATTGTTTTGTATGTGCAATGTAATAGGATACACTAATGAAGTTATAATTTTACCGTATGCTTAATGGAACCCGTTTGTGCATCAATCCTTGGTAGAGCTTGAAATGTGACCTGTTGTGGCAAGTGTTGAAGCAGAGAAGCCAATGACAGTAATATACAAAGAGTTGCGAGACAAATTGCACAAGAGAATCAAAATACGTCATGCCAAGTGACACATTGATCAAGTTGCCAGCACTGCCAAAGTTGCCAAAGAGTGTAGGTCCTAGATAATCACTCACAAAACCATATACTCTATTGAAGAAAGTCAAATTTATTATAAAGATTCATTTTTTAAATTTATAGTCTTCATCTCTTAAACATATATAGATGACTTGTTGCATACAATTTAATGTACAGTGGGGTACCAATCAAAATGTCGTTTTCGAATCCGCAGTGAGGAAAATTTCAGCACTGCCAACTTTGAAAGCCTCCCGAGAGCTCAAAAATTGGTATTTTATCACGAAATTTTTACCACAGAATTATCTTTAAGTTAATTATATTTATGCCAAATTTCAAGGCCAAAATATTCAAAGAAAAAAAGTTATTCAAAATCTACCAACATGGGTAGTGGTGAGAAACATTTCACTACTTATAACTTTGACACCTTCCTAAGGATTGAGTTTCTTTTTTTTGTCCATGAAAATTTTGTCATGAAACAATATCCATGTTTTTAATATGTTTAAAAAATTTCTAGGTAAAAAAAGTTTTTGTTAAGGAGATATTTGAAATCTCCCAAAAGGTGTAGTTTTGAGAAAATTTTCACAATTGCCAACTTTGACACCCTCCCAAGGGCTGAAAAATTTGTTTCTTACCATGAATTTTTTATTGTGAAGTCATCTCTATGTTGATAATATGTGCTCCAAATTTCAAGTTCAAATGAATTACCAAAAAAAAGATATACAAAATCTCCCAACATGTGTAGTTGTGAGGAGGAGTTTTTGAGCCCTTAGTATAGTGTTATTTTGTGGAGCAAAGTTTGACACAAATGTAAAAACTCAACCTCACAACTACACATGTTGAGAGATTTTGAATATCTTTTTTTTGGTGAGTGTTTTGAACTTGAAATTTGGAACATATATTATCAAGATAAATTTGATTTTATTCAAAAAAATTCATGTTAAATAGACAAATTTTGAGCCCTTGGGAGGGTGTCAAAGTTGGCAATAGTGAAAATTTTCTCACAACTATACATGTTGGGAGATTTTGTATATCTTTTTCTTGGTAATTCATTTGAACTTGAATTTTGGAGCACATATTATCAACATAGAGATGACTTCACAAAATAAATTTATGGTAAGAAACAAATTTTTCAGCCCTTGGGAGGGTGTCAAAGTTGGCAATTGTGAAATTTTCTCAAAACTACACCTTTTGGGAGATTTCAAATATCTTCTTAAAAAATATTTTTTTTACCTTGAAATTTTTTAAACATATTAAAAACATGGATATTGTTTCATGACAAAATTTTCATGGAAAAAAAAAAGAAACTCAATCCTTAGGAAGGTGTCAAAGTTATAAGTAGTGAAATGTTTCTCACCACTACCCATGTTGGTAGATTTTGAATAACTTTTTTTCTTTGAATCTTTTGGCCTTGAAATTTGTCGTACATATAATTAACTTAAAGATGATGCTGTGGTAAAAATTTCGTGATAAAATACCAATTTTTGAGCTCTCGGGAGGCTTTCAAAGTTGGCAGTGCTGAAATTTTCCTCACTGCGGATTCGAAAACGACATTTTGATTGGTACCCCACTGTACAAACAACCATTTAGTGTAGATATGCACTTGAATATCTTCAACAAGTTTTTTTTGTGGATGAGAGATTTCTCCATCTCTACGACAACAACTTTAGACTTTTTCAGTTTCAACCAAATAAGCCATGTAAGTATTCCAATGTGCTGAGAAGGGTGAAGCCAAGAAGGAAAACTTTACAATATCCATGTCCTATTTGCCAAGACATGTAGCTGGTGAAAGCAATGCATAGTTGAAAACTCTTTCATTAGAAAGATTGGCAAAAATCCACCATAAAGGTAAAGCATTTGAGAATGCGAAAACAAATAGACTATGAAGGACTAGTATGGTTGAATACACTTGATGTTGCCAATGTGTTTGGTCGTTATAATAAATAATTAAGTGGAAACAAATTCAAATAAAGATGTGTTTACAACTACCACTGACAAAACCAACGATGCTAGAGTATGAGCGAGGAGCAATGAGCGTTGAGCGTTGAGCAATGAGCAGTGAAACTTGAATGCTCATTGCAAGAATATTTTCTCAAAATAGACATGTTAGAGAAATAAATAGTATTATAAAATCCAAAAATAACAATGACAAAAAAAATTTAATTTTAAATTTTTAAAAAATCTACAAAAAAATTATATAAAATAGTTGATAGTATAATAAAAAGTTGCATGAATGAACACCCATTCATTCATGTGTGAATGAACTTCATCCATGTCATCCATTCATCATTCAATTTCCAAATTGTTAAAAATTTTGCAACTCATTATAAGCTTCTTTGAAACCAAAGAGGCTTTGAACCATTTGTGCTCTTTAATATTGTCTCCCTAAAAGCCTCTTTGGAGCCAAAGGGCTCTCCTAGTATAGGCTTTTTTAGAACCTAAAGAATGCTCCTCGGATTCGAAGAGCTTTTCCTTAGTGCCAAAAGGCTTTTTTTAATAAGGCTTTTTGAATTCATAAAAGGCTCCTTGAATCCAAAGAACATTTTTTGGTGCCAAAAAGGTCTTTCATTTAAACCACTTTGGAACTAAAATAAGGATACTTCAAATCAATGAGCCCTTCATTTGTGCCAAAAAGATCATTTAGAGCATCTTTGAATCGAAGAAGCCTTTTTTGATATCCAAAACTTCTTGCAATGAAGGCTCCTCGGATCCAAGGAGCCCTTTTTGGTGCCCAAAACTTCTTGCAACAAAGGCTCTTTTAAACCCAAGGAAGAGTCTTTGGATCCAAGGAGCCTTTTGTTGATGCCAAAAAGTTCTTTCAATGAAGGCTCTTTACAACCCAAAGAATAATCTACATCTACAGTTCTTAATTTTTTCATCTAAATTTTTCATCTACATTCATTTGGTATTATTTTCATCCATCTAAAGTAATGAATGAAATAAGGCATTCACATTTAAAGATTTATTTTTTATAAAATTAATTTTTAAGTGTTCATTCTTAAATTTTTTTCTTAAAATTCTTAACGCTCAAATCTTCCCACTCAATGCTCATTGCTCAACGCTCAACGCTCATTGCTCATACTTTAGCAACCCTGTTGACAAAACTAAACTTGTTGTAAGAAGGAAAATTTCAAGTACTGTATTTGGCAGTCAAAAAAGAGACACAAATAACAGTGCATGTTATCAAAAATTGCCAATTGTAGCAAGACCATAAACATAATTGATAAATCTCAAAATCATCATGGATCACTTAGCTTCCCATTCTATGGAGGCTCTTACCAATTTGTGAGAAAGAAACAAAGTCTTACAAAAAAACCAATTGCAATTTTTTCCACTACAAGTTTGTGCTTCAAGTAAAAGTTCATGTTTAAAAGCACCTGCTCTATTAATCCATAATTAGGGCAAACACGAGAACTTAGTTTCTACAATGATGTTAATGCATCTACAAAATTACAATCATCAATATGAGAACCGTGCTAAAAATTGGCGATATTGGTTTAATGATCAACTGCTGGGTTGGGCTCCTATCAGTTTCAATTTCATAAAACCAACAAGGCAATGAGAAGGATTTTTAAGTCGGCATAGCACCAGATTTTTGAGAGCTCCAATAATCATAGCACTTCATACATATTACAGTAATGGGCAAAATAATTTACAAATGATCACAATATCCAAAGTAAATAACACCAAGTGAAGCAAACAATATTGTCTTCCACTTTTGCATCCCAAAATTGGACACAAGGGATGAGTAGCTTACAAGCAATAACTGACATGAAAGCAACTTTCTTTCAAACATATCTACAACCCTCCTTTATATGCAAGAAATGTTGGCTCAAAGATAGCCAACTCTAAAAGAAGATTGCTTTCATTGGTAGAAGAAGAAAAACAAAAAAAGTGAGAAGTAAGAAGTATAGACATCTCATTTACATCTTGAGCACGAGTTAAATTACAACTATTGCTCAAGGTAGCTGTCATCAGAACTCTGGCCTTTAGAACGTGGGGAAGATGGCTTGCCCCCAAGAAGGTTGCCAAGCCTACTTGCTTGGACCTTGCCCAACTAGTTGTTCACCAAAAAGCCCCCTCCCCAAGCTAGTAACCACCCCTTGCTATCTGAATTGGATTGAAATGCACAACCAAAGCTTGAGCTTTTGGTAAAATTCTTCTCCTCTTCACGTTTTAAACTCTTGCTCCAAAGCTTAGCCATGTACTCCATTAAGGCCTCCTGACAGAGTTCCACAACCTCTATTGAAGACTTAATCAGTGGATTCTCATCCACCTTCAAATTCTTGAAGTTGGTCTATTAGCCCAAGGAGATTAGTAGGCCTAGTTTGTGAATTTGATTGAAACTGAGGTCCAACTCTGTAAGAGAAACCAAACCACCAATAGAATCTAATAATGCTGCAAAGTCTTTGAAGTCAATGTTGGAGTTGAGAACGGCGAGGTTTGTTAGATTGCTGATGGTCGTAGGTTAGCTTGTTAAAATCAACATCAAAGAAGCGCAAAGCTTGGAGCTCACCTTGTGATGGACTAGACAGTTTGTTAAGATGAAGGCTAAATATCTGCAGGTTGCTTGATAGAAAACCAAAATCGGCAGGCCAAATTTCCAACTCGATGAAATTCACTATGAACTCCACGAAAGCACTGCAGACCATGGTGATACTTCTATTAGTCTTGCAAGCAAGGAAAGATACATTTCTAATGGATAGTTGTTTTTCACATTTAAAAATGATCAATTAGTTTTCAAGGGACACTGAGTTATATATTTTGTGAATGCTTTTGTTGAAAGACAAATGGAATTAAGCATCCAACTAAGCATCTAATTGTTTCATCTATTTTGAACCTCCATAGGATTACTAATGAATTTTGATGCTAAAATGATAGGAAAAAAACTATTCAATTTTAGAACAATTGAGTGAAGACTATGAAAATCAGCCTTTTTGTTACAATGAATACTAAATTGGCTTAAAGCACTCAAAGTACTCATTGGAAGTGAAACTATTATTTAAAGACCTTCCCCTTTTCACAACAAAACTTTTAGGATAAATAATTACATTTTTTTCCTACAAAGAACACCCTTTGTCATCCATCAGACAAAAATACTTGCTTTGATCTTCAAGGGTTAAAAGCATTATGTGCACCATTGATAGATTGAAAACTTTAATTTGATTGAATCTCTTATTAGAGGACATTTTAAAACCTTAGCACTTAATAGACCTCCTATTTTACTTTAAATGTACCATTGAATGATTGAAAGACCACCCTATAGCATCTTTGCATTACAACATAAGACCAAGACACAACACTTTCCAATAACATATACTACACAAGAAGCCAATACACTAAACAAACTTGCTTCTATTGGTTGTAGAATTGCAATTCCTAATTTGACATTTTTTCCCTACAAATTTTGTTTTATTCTTTCTAAATGAATTGCAAGTGTTGTCTCAAATAACTAATATAAAGGCTATGAGACTAATATATAGGCTATATATTGAAGGTCGGAGACGATATCCTGTGTACAAAATTTTCGTTTATTTTACCAATTTTTTTAATATTCTATAAACATAGGAACTTTGCTTGTTCAAAGAGCCTTGCTTTAAGATATTTTAAATATTTTTACTAAGTCTTAGAAGTTTGACTTTTCATTTTGAAAGTGTATTTTAATTTTGGCTTCAATGACATTGTACTTATATTAACTCCCTCAAAAATTCTTATATTTGCTTGCATCCAATTCTATAGAATATTCAATTTACACAATGCGATTAGAAAGATCCATCCTTCAAATATGCACAAATTTTAATTCAAAAGATGCAGAATTTTTTAATTATAATTTTTTTAGAAATAAAAAATACTTCAATTCCTTCCTATGTATAAGAAGATAAAGAGATTCCACCTCACCCAAAAAGATTTAGACATTAAGCATTCATTACAAATAGTCTAAAGAGAGTCTACATTATTCTATCTACATAGTTTTTTTTCAATTTTTTTCAAGTAAAGACTATTAATAAAAAATTGATCTTTTTGAAAGATCCAACTTTCTTTCATATAAGTTTTAGAAGGTGATTATTAGGGGTCCACATGTCTTCTTTATAGATTAAAAAATTTGAAAATGACTTTTACTTTGATTTTGACTTTGGTAACAATACGAGTCGTACTAGCCTATACCTTAAGTTAGGTTCTTTGTTTCTATTATTTTGTTTGTTTTATTTATTGTGTTGAGATATTCTAAACCATATATTCCTTATTCTATTCTTGGTTCCAATAGAAAGCTCTTGGCAAGGAGGGTTGTATGAGCTTTCTTTGAGAAACTTTTAGATTTTTGAGTTATTTTTACTTTTTAAAAAATTTAAAAAACTACTTTTACTTTTGTTTTGGTTGTGGCAACTACATAGGGCACACTAGTCAACTACAAAGCCAAAACCAAAAAAAATCTTCTATACAATTTGATCATTTATTGTTATCATTTATTATTTTTGTACAACTCTACCAATGAGTGTTCTGTCAATGGATCCAGCCCATTTGTTTGTATTGTTTCCCCTTGCAATAGAAATTGTCCTTTGTTCATGTTGAGAATAGGAGATGAAAAACAAAACCAAAAATATGTAAGAAGGAAAGAGTATCTTAGAAGGAAGGATCCAATATATATAGAGAGGAGATAAGAAGAGTAGTTCTTCTCTCCTATTGGTTTAGAAGATTCTAATCTTATTCCTACTTGTCTTTATGATTATAGTTAATTGAAGAAAATTATAGTGGAGAGCATATTATTAGAATACTATTCTTAACAATTCAAAAAAAAAAAAAAAGAGTGTACAGTATTTGAATTCATCTTCAAGTGTTTATGATTCATGGACTATTTATTTAGCTTTTCCACATGAATATCTTGGTTTTAGCATTTTTGCATGGTCCAATTATAAAGTACAATGCATAAAGTTGGAGTTTTTAGTTTTTTAAGTTATGGTTCACTTGTAAGTTTAGTTTTAGTTTGATGGAGTTTGTTGTCTTGTCCCTCCGTCTTCAAGGGTAGGCCATATTCTGACTGATGAACAAGAGAGCGCACGGTCGTCTGCGGCGTGCGCGCTCTCCAGCTTGTCTCCTGCGCCGCTCCCCTCCCTTCCATTTTGCATTTAACTTCCTTTTTCAAGTAGGATTGCAAGCAATGTTGTAACATCCCTCCGAATTCGCCCATTTCTGTCTTCGGCGATGGCCTCACCAACTTCGCAGCAGCAGTTCCGAGTGGAGACTCGCGCGCCGGGCAAAGTCATTCTCAGTGGGGAGCACGCCGTCGTCCATGGCACCTCCGCTGTTGCAGCCGCGCTCGGCCTCTACACCACGACGTCCATCCGGCCTAGTGAGTACTTCCAATCCCTAATTTCGCTCGTAGGGTTTATCATTCTCCTTTTCTCTTACGAGCTACATTACATGGTTTGATCGGACGTGCAATTGCGAGAGATTTGGCTCGGGGTGGTGTTGAGCAATGGCTGGGGGGCTGATACATTTCGGGGTTCTCTATTTTGTTTACGTGCCATTGATTCAGGGATAGATGACTACTGTTATTTTGACTTGCCACAGCTCTTTTTCTCTCTTTCTTGGCTTCCAGGGTTTTAGTATCTGTGCATTCTTTTTGGCTTCGATGGAGATTCAAAGTGTATTGTTAGATCGTTTGTACGATTGTTAAGGATGTAGCTCAGATTGGTGATTTTGAGGTACAACTTGGGCCTTCCTTTCTGTTCTAGTATGTACTTGTTGATTGGATCGCACTTGCATTGTTACCATGCGCATAGCGAATGTGCGTGTTCAATATTCATCTTCTTGGTACTGCATCGTTGATAATAAAAGAAATGTCAATCAAGTACGAGCTATTGCCCATTCGTTTTCTCATTGAGCTCTTGCTACTTCGAGTGAGCGCTGCGCTATGTGATTAACGTGCAATATCATCTTGAAACAGGGATAGATGACTGCTGTTTGCTTGACTTGCCACAGCTTGGAGTGTACATGATATGGCCTCTAAAGAAAATAGAGGAAATTATTGCTCAACCTCAGGTTTTGGAGCCGAAGCCCGCACATGTCACTTCGTATTCAGAGTCAGAATGGCCGCAACTAGCTGCATTTGTTGAGCACCAGCTCGATGAAAATGCTACAAAAGGAGCTGATGCGGCCATCACAGCTTTCTTGTTCCTGTACACGTCAATCCTTGGGTGAGCAGCTGTGCAAGCGACTACTGCAAATTATCTGGAATGATCATGAAAGTGGTTCAGGGTTTAGTCTACCCTTCGTTGGAGAATTTTACTTAGTAAAAACAAGATAGTTTGTGACTTGCAAGAAATTTTCTATTTCTGATTTTTGTCTAAATCGGGGGTGGTTTGATCCTCAGTTTGCAGCCAGTAACCGTGAGAGTGACGTCTGAGCTGCCAGTGGGTGCTGGCCTGGGCTCCTCTGCTGCCTATTGTGTCGCTTTGTCAGCTGCGCTTTTGGCATACTGTCGAGAGATTGCTTTGCCTCAAATGAGGGAAGAAGAAGAAGAAAATGTTGTAGATGCGAAAGTGTGGCTTGATGTTGACGAAAAGAAGTTAGACTTGGTTAACAAATGGGCGTTCGAAGGGGAGCGGATCATTCACGGCCGTCCTTCTGGCATCGACAATACCGTCAGTAGCTTTGGTAAGATCTCTACTGTCTGCCCTATACCCCTGCATCTGCTCTCTGGAGTTTTCATTTTCCGTAAGTTAGAAACCTGATCCTGTCTCCTGTACCGACCACTGTACCGATACTAACCTATTCCGAGTGCAACTCGTCTATTCATACACTTGGTTGAACTTATTAGCATGACTTGGCTAAAGGTCTATGGCCGCTGATCTTTGAATGGAAATGGGTTTATCTACTTTCCCTTCTAGTGGTCTTCAACTTACCACTTTGACTTCGCATGAAAGATTCATACATAGTGGTAAGCATTTGAATTCAATAAATTTTGTTCTTGTACCCAAAGACTTCTCCTCAGTTCTGCAGTGATTTCCCAAAATTCAGCCTACTCTTGTTGTATGAATTGACGCCAATTGTATTCCCTACCTTCGTTTTTTTTTTCTTCTTGTTTTTTTAACTGACAATGCTGCAAATTTAGGTTATGTGGTGAAGTTCAAGCAAGGTCAGATTGAGCACTTGCACACTCAAATGCCACTACGGATGCTCCTGACCAATACACGAGTCAGTAGGAACACCAAAGCCTTGGTGGCAGGAGTAGGAGAGCGCGCCCTGCGTCATCCAGCAGCCATGGGTGCAATTTTCAAAGCCATCGATGCGATTGCGGAAGAAGTTGTGACCATCCTGCAAACGCAACCTGAGAGAAGACTAGACAGGAACAAAAGTGATGAGGAGCTTGCGTCACCTGAAGAGTGTGGGCCTCATCCTGTCACCAAAACAGATCTGGAAGTCAGGCTTGAGGAGCTAGTGGAGATGAATCAGGGACTCCTGCAAGGCATTGGTGTGAGTCATCTATCTATTGAGTCGATCTGTCATATTACGTCAGCTTACAGACTACAGTCGAAACTCACAGGAGCCGGTGGCGGTGGCTGCGTCTTGACCCTTTTACCACACAGTATCCTCACCCAAGTAAATTGCTCCTTTCAGTGCTGCGTGTTTTTTGTCCATTTTTTCTTCAGTATTTTAACATTGAATATTGCGGATCCTTTCGGCCTGCTTCGATCCTTGACAAGCTCTGCAGGATTGCCCGCGACATCGGTCGAACTGGTGAAAGTAGACTTGGAAGGCAAAGGCTTTTCCTGCTTTGAAGCTGTAATTGGTGGCAACGGAGTACAAGTAAGTTGGGAAGCAGTTGCGGAAAAAGCAATTGAAGTAAAGCGATCATCCCCAGTTTAAGCTGTTTGGACAAACCACAAGGAGCGAGCTGAAGCCCTCTTTCGCCAACTCACTTGTCATAGTTGCCTCGGAAGAAACTCGCAAGCCTCGGCATGTTTTTTCTGTGACAAAGCCATTTCAAGAGGTTTCTGTGGGTTCCAGCAAGCTGTGCCCGATTATTTCACTATCGCATCGACGTCCTCAAGAAGCAGCTCAGGTTCGAGAGAGACGATGGGTGCACTCTACTCCTGCCACCCATTCATAGTTTATATAAACATTCTCCGTCACCGCAGAAATATTGATTCATGTGATTGCAGTATTCTCAGTCGCACCATTGGATAGATTCTCTCTAGTGCATTTTTTTATTCATGCCTCAACATGTCAGGTTTGCGCATGGAGTAGGACAAAGCCGCATGTTATAAACTTATAATAGAGCTTCCTTCCTTATTGTCTTTGTACATCTATTTATCAACTATTGTTGCCTCGTTTGCAAGACCTTTACAATCCAGGAATTATGACATCCTTATTAATTAAGGCAAAGGTTTAAACAACCTTGTTGAATGAAAAAAAAAACACGAAAGACACTTCAAAAAGTCGAAATAGAAGTATGTCAATAATCGTCTTTCATTAACGACACTGGGAATCTTCCAGAATTATATGTAGGAATTTACATCGATAGGTTTGTCATCTGAGGTCGTGGGTAACGGAGTTTGACGTTTTCCTTGAGTGCCTGCCATTGCAGATAGTTGTTGCAGAGCAGTGATAGTTATTCCTGCTCAACACCCTTGTGGCACAGCTGGTCTATGCTTTCCTGAGGTGAACTTCCAGCTGGAATAGCTCAGTTGGTTAGAGCGTGCGGCTGTTAACCGCAAGGTCGGAGGTTCGACCCCTCCTTCTAGCGAACCTTTTGCTATTGTCTGCATAGTACTCCGCATTTCTCAACTGATAGTTCAACAGTTTAACATATATACCTTTCTCATTTGTTTGAATACTATTTCCTCAACTAATAGTTCAACATACATACCCTTTGAATACATACCCTTTTCATTTGTTTGAATAGTATTTTCACAATTAATCCAGTTCAACTCATATTTTCTCAACTAACAGTTCAACAATTCAATAGTTCAACTAATAGTTCAACAATACAATATATATATCCTTTTGCATTTGTTTGAATAGTATTTTTTCAACTAATATAGTTAAATTTAGTTTTTTTTCCATTTGTTTGAATAGTATTTTTACAACTAATATAGTTCAACTTAAGTATCCCTTTTCATTTGTTTGAATAGTATTTTCACAACTAATATAGTTCAACTTAAGTATCCCTTTTCATTTGTTTGAATAGTATTTTCGCAACTAATATAGTTCAACTTAAGTATCCCTTTTCATTTGTTTGAATAGTATTTTCGCAACTAATATAGTTCAACTTAAGTATCCCTTTTCATTTGTTTGAATAGTATTTTCACAACTAATAGTTCAACTTAAGTATCCCTTTTCATTTGTTTGAATAGAATTTTCACAACTAATAGTTCAATGTTTGTATCCTTTTTCATTTGTTTAAATAGTATTTATTCAACTAACAATTCAATAGTGCAATAATTCAATACTTCAAAATGGTGGTGGAAGTTTTGTTTTTTTAATTGCATTTCTTCAATTTTTAGGCATTTTAAGGGTTCTTAGTTATTGTGGTTAATTCTAAAAAAATTCTCTTGTAATGAGGTAAGTAGAATGTTTTTTTAAAAACTCTTATTGTTGAGAGTGGGTTTTTTTGGTCAAAACTATGGTGTGGGGTTCCTATAGTACAGAAGGTGTAGATATTGTGATGTCAAGATCACATTTAGTAGGATTTTTTGTTGCACAAAAATCAATTGTGGAAAGATAATTATCATAAACATTAGTAGATAGGTTAATGTGAATTACCTCTACAATAACTTAGCTTCCAATTAGTCCTAGTTGAATGACAACACATCCTATTAGAAAGACAAATGTTCTTTCTAATAACACTACAAAGTTGTTTTGTGAGAGTGTTTCTTTATTCCTTTACTTCTTTTTAGAAGAGTTTAATTTTGCTTGATGTTCATTGCAAGAAGGCAACAAACTTTTCAATTCTAAAGTTATTTTCTATAAAAAAATCCTAGACAATATCTTCTATGTGAATGGCGGGATGAACTAAAGCTACACATATCATTAAAATCTTGCTTGTTAGTGGGTAATAGCTTCTTCAAAGTTATCTTTATAGAAGAAGAGGTGCAACAAACTCTCTGAAAAGGGATTCACATATAGACTTGAAATTTTTTTTGATGCTTTGAGTCCTTTATTCTCCACATATGATGTCACCACAATCAAGCATCTTGAGCATTCAATTTGGATTCAATCTTTCAAACTTAAACAATGCCATTGCAATGAAGTGTCTTGGGATCCTAGTTGGAAAGTTAGGAAGGACTTTTCATATGGAGGATTTTTCTTCATATGCCAATAAAAGATTGCAAGTCCAAGGGTCAAGGTTCTAGTAAAAGATTACTCTATTCACCTTGAAAAAGTAAAGATGCTTTGATTAGCAACAATAAAGAGAGCATTTATGGAGCATAAATCATTGATCACTAGGCATTTAAGTCAATGTGGTCTTTGTAAGCATTTGGGGCACTTGAGTGATAGTTGTTGAATCAAGAACAAAGCCTAAAGTTAGGATATTTGTAGAGGTTCTTTGGTTCACTGGGAGGCAACTCTAGAGTTAGCAAATGAGAAGGGGCTTAGGACAAGTTCTAGAAGTCATGGGGTGGTAGAGGATTTGCAGTTTATCCCTTTGAGGACCGGCGACCACTTTTGAGTTGATTTTTGCACTTTTTGTCTATTATCAATTATAGAACATCTCATTTCTCATTATACAATTTGATTTAGAATTACATTCATAGAATGGTCACAAAATGGGATTTTTCAAGAATTGTGTAAAGAAACTGCACCCGCCCCCAAATCAACCACGGTCCTTAAAGGGTTAATTTCAGTAGAAGGCAAGAATGTTGTTGATTCTGAGACACATGAAGGAGAGGCCAACAATTCAGTTTATTGCAGGGGTACTAAACTTAGTAGCACAGGAACCCGCAAGTTTAATTTTTGCTTCTGTTTCTAAGGAATTGGGGAGTACATTTGAGATTTAAAAAAGGACATTATGAAAGATCCTTTTGATCACATAATCAGATCATTGGTGTTACAGTTTGATTGAGGAGGTAGCTTCATATGTGAGGAATTTAACATGAGCTCTGGAGAAGAAGGATTTCAAATTTCTTTGGAAAACAAAGAAAGAGTCTAGACAGGAGTTGACGATGGAAATGTCACTGTACGAGTGAACCTCATTGTTTTTCATTTTAGAGATTTGAACTCGTGTCGCTTACTATCTTTCGTTAGTCCTCACATTTTGTCATTTGTGACTTTTTTTTCCCTCCCTAATCTCACGTTTTATCATTATTTCAAGGAGTGAAAAGTGATGGCAATTGCAATAGTAGGGGTAGTCACGACTCTTCTGAGAACCGGTTTTTTGTGAAGTCCGAGAAATCAGCGAGGCAAAAGTGCAGCCAATCATGAGCCATTCTGCGTGAAGGAGCCGTGACACCCCTTTCTACTGTTCGCAACGATTCCGCAAGAATTTCTAGCTCACACAGCTAGGTTGGGAGCTCCGATACTTGCGCCAAGTCGAGGGCTTCAAGGAATTGTGTGAGAAATTTTTCAAAAACGCCGTTTCTTCACCCGTGGAGGAGAAGAAACGACACTCCAATTTCTCTGAGAATTTTACGTCCACCTTTCACTCCCAGTGCACCACATACTCTTTCTCACGGAATTCTGAGGACTTCAGAAGTGCTGCGACAACCCCTAGTGTCAAAAGAATCGAAAGAAGTGAAGTCAGGTTACAGTAAGCTTGTCAGTTCGTTGGGAAGAAGGTTATAGAACGCTCTTTACTTCAGAGTCTTTCCAGGAGGCAACAACCTTAGGTCTGGCTCTGAAAAACAAATCAAGAAAAGAAGAAATTTTCCAACCCTTGTGACTGTGTTGAATGAAAGGAGCGATTCATGTTAAGTTTCATTATTTGACTCAGTTGGAGCTAAAGCAATGGAAGAAGGCTTGTTACATTTCTTCAAGTTTTGACGGTGAAAGACCATCAAGAGTGGATGAAGGAGAATACATAGCAAAATCTGGTGAAGGAAGCATTGGTGTCCTTCAAGAAAGTCATAATTCTTTAACCCTTGAGCATCCTATAGCTTCGAATTTAGCCTCCCAAAATTAAAAGATTGATTGCCTTGTTTGTCAATTTCAATCTTTTCAATAGTACAGTCAAATTGTTTCCCTATAGCTTCACCTCTATCTCTACTACCAATCAGTAGGATCTATTTCTATGGATCTCGTTTAGGGTGATGGCTTTATTGGAATGAATTTACAAGGGTTTGGATTTCAATAAACATGTATTAAGTGCTCTACAATTAAGGAGTGAGAGGATGTTCATTAAATATTGTGCATTGTTAGTATCTGTCTTGTAATGATTCCGATTGTAGAAAAAGAATTTCTAATTCACAAACTAGAAATATATATTTGGTTGATATTGAGCAACAATCACTTTTGTGACATGCTCATAAGCGTACACTTAAGATATTTTCAAACTTGGTGTTAGGGGTGATGTTTGCAATATGAATCAGGTCTAGAAATAAGTCTAAATTTATTCCTAAGACCTTTACTAACAACATTCTTTAACACTAAGTGTGAATATATAGTTAGTAGACTTTGCAAAAAAATTGTAATGCCCTAAGGATATAGAAGAATTTTTTACTCAAATCTCAAATAAAAAGTTTTATGAGATATGTTCGTTTTTAATGATACCACAATCAAAGAAACAAAAGAGTCTATGTATTCTTGATTAGGGCTATGAATTAGGATCACATAATAATGATCTTATGGATGCAAACCAAGTAAGAGAATCCTTCTTGACTAACAACATTGTAATTGCATTGAAATGATTGTATCTCAAAATATCAAAACCAATATTTAGTTTTTTTCAAGGGCTTCTCCTTAGAAACAAACACTATGGTGCTATGGTGAACTATATTGTTATTCATTCTTCTTACTAAAAACAATCTAATATCACTAGTTAAGTTGGCCCCAAGTTTTGTCATTTATGACTTTTTTCTCTCACCCCATGTTTTGTCACTATTTCAAGGATTGAAAAGTGGATGGATTTTGTAATATTGAAAACTGACTTGATTCTTGCAATGGCATGACATCCCATTCTACTTTATCTATTAAGGTAACTACACCTAAAATTGACCAAATAAACAATTTTGCATGGTTTCCATTATCATATTGATAAATTCCTTGTAAGGTCTTGTTGGGAGTGAAAAGGAGATTCTAGATTCTATTTGAATACAATTTTTGGACAAAATATGAATAAACTATGAATATTCAAAGTGTTGAAAATAGGTGTTTCTAAAATCAATCGATATCCTAGACTCTCATGAATAGTGAGAATACATTTTAGACAAGAATTTGTAGAAGTTGATTTTAGACATGAAATCAAAATTAGGTGTAGTTACTTTAGTTCGTACAATGCAAAGGATACAATCCAAATGTTACGTCATTTGTTGTTGAGGTTCCTAATAGTAAATCTTTAGAATTCTAAGCAAAAGTTGTCATAAAATAAAATTTAGGTTTGATCCTTAAGTGTCAAGGCTCATCTTTAGAGTTGACAATTTTGGAAAAATCATTATAAAGTACTATTTGGAAGAATATTTTGGAATTGAGCTGCAAATAAAAACTGTAGAGTTTGAATTTCAAATTCTATCTATATAATTAAATTCACCAATGCTATCACCAATATTTTTATATGAATTTTAAAAGAAAAAACTCAAAATTCCTTTTAGATTCAATTACAAGCAAAATATTGTCATTTTTGAATAAATTGTGTTGGAATGGATTTGAAATGAAGTTTTCTTGACATGCTAATCTTTTGGAATTTTTGAGTTCTTTAATTCTATGACCTCATTTTTGCAATTCCAGAATTGAATTAGAGTCAATGCAATTTTGGCTTGGTCAACTACTTTACATACTTCCACACTTGAAATTTTAGAAAATATGTGTTCTAGTAACACCAAATCCAAACTTTGGATAGGACAACAACTTGATAAAGTATCTCTACAAATTAGGATGACTTTCATTCAAGCTATAATGAAAAAGACAAAAATTGTGATTTTCAATCTTTACATTGTCCAAAAAATGGACATCAAAGTGCTTTAGGGTTAAAGTTCTCCGATTGTAACACTTTTAGAGCATACAAATAGAATTTAAAATCTCAACATGATCCTCCCAGATACAAGTTCAATTAATTTGAACCAAAAATCACAAACCACTACACTGATAGTGGTATTCAGTAATGGCAACACTAATTACAAAATACAACATTAAATGTCAACAATACTATTAATATTACCAACACTAAATGTCAACATAGACAATATTTGTCAATTCATAGGAGGATTTGGGGGCCTTCAAGAGACTGTTTCAAGGCCATTCCTTGAAATTGTTCCCACTGTTGGAGATTAGCCCCTACTAGCCTAAATTCTTGGATTAAAAAAAAAATGTTCCCCAAAAAATTCCAAAATATTCAAGGTATATTTTTAAAAAAATTTAAATGATTTACAAAAATTCAAATTATTTTATAAAATAATTTAATAAAAAAAAAATCTAACATGGTAGTTGCCCCACCATATTAGCTTGCTGATGTGGCACTGTTCCTAGTATTCCCAATGTTTCTAACGTTTGGGAACTTGTAGTCTTCTAAAACGGTCTTATGATTGAATATAACTTTTTTACAAAATTATGTTTAGTGTTACATATTATTTCATCAAGTTGCTAAGAAAAAATATAAATATAAATATATGAATTAAAGGGTGGTGAACTCAATACTAAATGCAAACCACATGAAATTTAGAAAGGGTGCAATAAAAGCTCAAATAATACTATTAATAATACAATATTAAATACCATTATTAGTATTGTAGATTAGATACTATATAAACATGAGGATTAGGATTTTATGTGAAAAAATCCATTCCAACAAGTTCATGATTCACAAGCCTTGTTGAGGCAGTTACTCCCTCTTTTGAGTTCATTGTCATTGTCATTGTGACAACATTGTCACAATGACAATGAGCTCTAAAATTTTAAAATTTTAATTATTTCCACCCCCACCCCAACTCCAATTTGGTTTAAAAAAATTAATTTTAATATTTAAATTTTATTAATTTTGTGTCCCCTGTTACCCCTACACCCTCTTATAATTTTGAGAAGGTGGGCCTCCATACAAAGGATATGGGAAAAGAGAATGGGGGGACTTATATTACTGTATTATCGTACTTGCATTTGTATTTAATATTCATATTCAATTTTAGTATTCAATATCCATATTCAGTATCACATATCCATGTTTTGTAACCGTATCTCGTATTCGTATCCATATCCATACACCATACTCAATACCTAGTTGTTGACTTGTCGTATCCAGTATTTGTATCCATATTCAATATATGTATTCGATGGTTGTTGATTTTTCTTAGAGAGGGGTGGGATTTTTTTGATTTCAAATCCAACGACTCTTGATTTCCCAATGGGGGGGGCAATCAAGGAAATTGAAAACAAGCTATGTTGCCTCTTTTTGCTACATTGCATTGTAGGAAGAGCCTTATTACTTACAATTCAATGCAGGGTTTATCGAATTGCTTGCTTAAAAAAATAATAATAATTACATTGGTACTTTCCAAGCAACAAAGGAACACCATATATAGTTATTTGACACAAAGCTCGTGCAAAAGACTCAATTGTAATGTAGATTGAACAATGGATTGAACAAGTATAAGGCAATAGGTCCCAAAGTTCTATGTGCATCCCCTTATCTACAAATGAGTGACATATTCATTAAAAAATTTATTATTGTCATTGATGAGGGAAGTAGGCTTGAAGGGTCATATTCAATAGGGGATATTTGAGACCTCTGGAAGCCTATTTCAAGCCTGTTCCCAAAATAGATCTCGA
The DNA here is from genome assembly GCA_947034885.2 of Thuidium tamariscinum. Classification (NCBI taxonomy): domain Eukaryota; kingdom Viridiplantae; phylum Streptophyta; class Bryopsida; order Hypnales; family Thuidiaceae; genus Thuidium; species Thuidium tamariscinum. The sequence goes on from OX344757.2 coordinate 16,461,964, forward strand.
AACTATTGGTTGTTGTGAAGCCAACAGTTATTAGACAATTATAAAAAAAATTAAAAAACAAAAAAAATTAAAAAATTAGGGTCTTGGAATGAAAAAAAAAAGTTCAATTTTTTTTAAATTAAAAAAATAATGATGTGGCACTCTCTTGACCACATCAACTCATTGCATGAATGTTTTTTTTGCCAAATAAAAATAATCTTTTTTTGCTAGAAATTTTCTAGGTTTCCTTAAAATATGGATGAAGTCGCCAAATTTGGATGAAAAAGTGTATGAATATGATGGAAAAGTGTTTTTAAGTCCAAAAGATAGATGAATGAAGAAATACAATGCTTCTTGGTACTTTCTCAAAAATTTAAAAAGAAAAATTGATCATATTGTGGACATCCACTAGTTGTACCACTAGTTGTTTGGCATGATTCTTTTTGTTTTAAAGAGTTTTCATATCACAAAAATAAAGAAGCGTGTCTATAATAATATGCTATGTTTGATATGAGAGTTGGTGTATATTGTGTGCTGCATGAGCGAGTGCATGACCTATATGTGATTAAGTGACTCCCTAATGATTATAGAGAGTGAAATTCAATAATTTAGTCAATAAATTTTGTTGTGTAATGGAATAGAAAGTGATAAGCAAAATTCTACAAAATAGAAGTTAGATCATAAAATAGCTTTTTAAATTGGAGCTCACTTGATAGTTGATACATAGTATTTGGAAGGTGATTATTACATACTCCCTCTATTTCCAATTAAATTTATGGTTTCTAGTGAAAAACTATAGGAGTACAACAAATTTATTTTGAGATAAAGGAAATATCCTCCTAATATGAAGCATCAAATAAAAATCTTTATAAATCTATAGCCTAGTTGCAAAGGTTTATTGGAATCATTTGGCCCTCTTTTAATTTTTATCTATTATTCTCTACTTAACCCCTAAAGGACCAATGTGCAAAATTTGATAACATAGCAATTTTGGGCAGGTACATGTGAGTGGAGATTTTCATATTTTAGGCCCAAATTTAATTGAAGGTGGGGATGAAGAATATCTTCAATGTGTACTAGAAATCACGGCATTTGGAAATATGAGTCAAAAGTTATGGCCTAATATGTTATTTTTTTTCATAACTAGGCAGTTTGGGTAGATTGGAGAAAATTACTTTTTTCAAAAACAAAAATTTGAAATTGGTTTTCATCTCTTATGTATGTATAGAAAGCTTTGAATCATTACATTTTGATCAATGAGTCAAAAGTTATGAGTTTTTTTTGTTTGCAAGCAATTTTGGATTCTCTACTCTAAAATAAACTTTGAAGTTATTTACTTTACTCAATTTTCAATGCTTTTCAGAAAAGAAAATCATAGGACATGGATTGTGGATTGGCAGTTACTACCACTTTTTGGTACATTGTTCATACAATGTACCAAAAAGTGGCAATAACTGCCAATTCTAAAGAGCTTAAAATTTTAATTTTAATTTAGTACACTTGGCATGTTCTTACAGGCCAAAGAATTTAAAATTTAAAAATTTTAATTTTTTTTGGGTGCACAATCACTGTGCACCCAAATTTTTTTTTAACTCTTAAACTTTTAAACTTTTAAATCTTTATTTCCCTCCCCCCCCTCTCCTCTTATAATTTCTTGAAACCAACTTGATTGACAAACATTATGGGACATGTGTTTCTATATATGTATTCATATCTATATTAGTATTTGTACCTATACATGTATTCATATCTGTGTCGTATCTGGTCCGTATCCATATAATCCATATAATATGTGTACAATATCCGTATCCATATCTGAATGGTTCAGATTAAATCTTACATGATCAATGGTTTGGGAATTTTCGAGAAATCACCAGTGACTACAAAGGTAAGTTTTTTGTTTTTTTAAAATCAATGGCTTGTAAATTTTTTGAGAGAGGAGGGGGGGCTAATTAATTGACCTAGGTGGTACACCACTTTTCGTCACATTGTCACATTTCAACCATTGGGATTGGCATTTTTGAATTTCATAAACAAATTCTTAACAATTTTGTATATTGAATCATTTGCTATTTCTTTTTACTTGCTATTTTTTTCCTATATATTGTACAATTTGAAATAATTTGAAATGTTTTAGACAAATACCTTACTTGGACTCAAGAATGAATACAAAGAGGCACAAACATTTTGCACCATTTTTCTTATAATTTTTGCCTCCTGAAGTGCAGCTGCCCTATTTTCAACAGGGTAAAAAAAAATATTTTTGAGCATTAAAACTCAAATATCTTGCAATGTACACGGTGAAAAACTCTAAAATTTCTTGCACATGTTTAAAAACCAATTTTTTACAAGATCCTATGGTTACAAATCTCAAAAAATGTTTTTAAGAAAAAAATTGATATTGGTACTAAAAATGGCAATTTTTGACCAATTTTGGAGTAAACATAGTCAAAGAACTTAAAGGGTTAACCAATCATTGATGTTTACCAAAAAAGAAACTCATTAGAGCTCTTGGACAGTTGTAGCGCTAATTATAAAATGTAGAGAGAAGTGTACTTGCAAATCTTAATTCCCTACTTGATCTATAGGCATCACAACCCAACATTACAACCAAATACCACCACTTTGACAAAGCCTAACACTACAAATCATGTAATATCTTTGTAAGTGTTTCAATGGATAACAAAAATAAACTACAAAAAATTCTCACCTTCTTTGATAGGCAGAAAAATTGCTTAAAGAATTGCATACTATAATGGATGAAAGGGAGTATAGACTAACTAACAATACATTGATTATGTCTTCATCTAGAGGAGGTGAATGGGGACTTACATTACATGCAATATACTTTTGCATTGTCTAAAATTTGTTGTTGCAAACACTCACTTTTTTTGGTAGCAATAGCTACAAAGTCATTGACACCATAAATAGAAGAACTCCTTGCCACAAAATTGCCATGCATTACTATGTGCCTACCCAACAAACTTCACCCCCTCTTGAAAGAAGTACCTAAAATGACATTCCACTCAAAAAAGAAATAGTCACCAAAGTGCCCTGGGAGATTACTCGCGATTTTTAGAAAACTACGTGAGTTAAAAAATAGGGTCTATTTAATTCAAAGGGGATAAATTTTATATATATGTAGGACTACTATAGGGTTCTTGAAATGTCACATATCCTATTATATATAAATTAGGCTATGGATAAACATTATTTAGTAGGAAATTTTATTAATAAATTAGCCTTTACAAATAGGGTTCATATAAAAAGTTTGTAGTACAATGAGTATGAATGTAAACAAACTTTTTTAATTCAATGATAAAACTTACACAATTTAGTAAATCTAAGGATGTTTTTCAAGAGATTTGTTGTTATCATCAAATAATTCTAGCCTGTATATACAAATCTTTCCTTAAATATACCAATTATGTAACAACATGTAAGAATCTACTATTCCAAGACAAAAGAATTGAGCTGTAAATTTACAATGAGGTTGTACTATGGAGATTTGTGTTCACGCAAAGTACCCATTAAGAAATTGGTGTAGAGTGTGCAACATTTGTATGAAATATTTCCTATACTTTGACACTACAAACTCTAGATTTGCCACAACTACTTGAACATATACTTGTAAATGTTTTGAATCATCTTCTTTTTACTAGTGTTTAATAAACACTCTTTTATTTTTTGATTCTAAATTCAAAACCATTGTAAATGCATATGTAAAAATAATAGTCTCTATATTACAGTAGAAGTCATATTTTGGGTTAATTTACAATGTTTTTAGAGTGTCAATTTCTCATGTTGTTCATGTTATATTGCTAGTATTGGTGTTTTTCTTAGTTTTAGTATCATAACTATATTTAATGTTTCTATAATGTTTATTATTCACCATATTTCGTTGTTTAGAATACATGGCATAGAATTTAGAATATTTAAAACTATTGTTGCATTTTTCATTTTTATTTTTCATTTGAAATTGTACTACAATACAAGTAATGCATATATTAAAAAAATAGTGTATATGTAAGACACTACTTTTATAGTGTGTTGTAAATAGATATGAAAAAATTAAACATATAAATTTTGTATATAAGATAGCCTAACTATAAAGACCAAATGATTGAATTTATATGTAAAAATACGGTCATTTTAATTACTAAAATGAAGGTAAATAGCCCTATGTTAAATATCCTCTTAACTCAGGTGTATGCCCCGGTGTATGCTTAAAATTACAAGGAGTGATCTCCCCGGGCTAGAGTGACAACCATGGCAATTCTTTTCAAGTGTTTGATGCAAATCCATACCTTTTCAAATGTTTGTTTGTTTTGTTTTATTTTGTTTGTTTGTTCTATTTGTTACATTGAAATCTCCTGGACTTTGCATCTCCTAGTTGCATTCTTGATATTGTTGGAAATCCCTTAGTAAAGAAGGGTGCATGGGCTTTGTTTTGAGGTGTTCCGGCGACGTAGGATAAAAAAGTTTTTTAATTTTTAATTTTTTGTGGATTGAATTTTTTTAAATTATTCTTACTTCTATTTTGATTGTGGCAACAACAAAAGACACATTATTATGGATGCATCATCATTGATGGTAGTACAAACATGTTTTTGGAAAATTTAATAATTTACAAACATTGACCATGAATGAGTTGATATAAATGTGGTGCATATATTTTTTTGACAAACATATGATATAGGTAAAGTAAAACATCACATTGTAGTTAGAACTAGGAATTTGCCATCATGCCATTACTGGATTTTTGCCCTCATAAAGACAAATATGAGAAATGGTGAAAACAATTGAAATTATATCTTTTTTGGCAAAGTATAATTTTTTTCTGAATTTATAAAGTGTCTTGTTCAAAAGAGTCTCTAGAGTCTAGACTATTCCAAAATCAACAAAAAGATATCCATAATGCTCATAAATTAGTCATAGTATTTTCTAATGTGAAAGGCCTTAAGAAATCACTTCTTACAATGAATTTACATTGAAAAGTTAGAAGTTTCTAATGTAGTCACTAATCAAGTGCTCCATTATTGTCATCTCAAACAATGATTGTGGCTGAAAGCTCATTTTTTGAATAATCCTTGTAATGAAATCAATCATTTGACCTCAATGGGTTGCTCTACCTAATATGATATGAATGTGTTGCCATTAAAATGGCACTTATACTTTTTTGTCAAATATATGATACAACACAACATATCTATTAATGAATGTGTTGTCATAGATGTAGAACATATTTATTTACGTCAAGTATATGATTAAGATGTATAATGAAGATGTATTGTCAATGACATGGCACAAATAAATGTAAGATACAAATTTTGAGGCATCAATATATTGTGTGAGTGGATTTGAAGGGTGTTTTGAACCTATAAATATTCTAATGGTTTGCGTTTTTGAATTGCATTTTTAGTAAGCATATATTGAGCAATAATGAGCATATAAAGCATTTTTATTTTATTTGACCATTTTGAAAGTAGTTTTGTAATGAAGTCTTATAAATTAAATTTACATAAATTTACTTATATATAACATTATGTATACATAAGCTATAACTTTAAAGAAATTGAGAAAAAAACAATATTTCAAAGTTTCTTAGATTTAAGGTTCTTCTTTCAAAATTGCCTCATAATAGATTTTGGCAAGTAGTTGAATGTGTATTCAATCAAAAATTAAATTAAATATTGTATATGAGATGTATTTATTTGCATTTAGACCTTATATATCTAAATGAAGTCTAAATTCAATAGTTTTAAAAATCAAAATCTAGATTTGAATTATCAAAATTATTGTTTGAAAAAAAATGTTTAAATTGAATTTTAAGAGACAAAAAGAAATTTCAATTTCAATTTGAAAAAATTCTTTATTCAATTATAGATGAATGAATTATAAAAATAAAAATGTTTTCATAATACATTTATACTTTTTAAAACAACGTGACATGCCTTAATAGGAATTTAATTAGTATATTGCCTAATTGCAAAATCTATTGAGAGATTTGGGTGCCAATAAAAATCATTTTCTAAATATAGAATGCAAAAGGAATTAGCATTTTATAGAGATAATTCTTTAGAACAAAGTCTTAATGTTTCAAAATTACAAAATTATAAATTTATGATTGCATTCATTGATTGGAATACTTGTAGATTGAAAACACCTAATGAAGATATTTATTCTTAGTCTTATATTTAAGTTTGTATAATTTAACCCCTTAAAGACCAAAGGATAGTCCAAATTTCCAAAATTATAATTATGTGTTAAAAATTGCAACTTAGAAGAATATTTTAATAGTTGTCTTTAAACAATGGTTGTAAAATATAATTTATAGATCATATCCATATGGTTAAATCAATTAGTATACACACAAATAGTTTTAATAAAATTTGAAGACAAATATTGAGAATTCTTCATATAGTTGATTGTAAATTGAATATTTGTGGTCTTCTTTGAGGAACTCTTTTAATTTCAAATTTAAAAGATCTATTTAAATGATTTCTGAAGTTTTTAATTTTTAATTCTTATTCTAGTTGTTTTTAGGAATCATGTTTTGAATTGAATTTTTTTTGAGGTTAAATCAACTAGCACTCTTTGAATTATAGAATATATGGGAAGCAAAGTCTTTGCAATCTATATCAGAAAAATGCTAAAGAACTAACATAAAAATGCTCTAAAAAAAGTTGACCGATAAAGAAATGCATATGTATTCATTAGTTGTTTGAAATTTGAAAATCTATTGCTTAAAAGATTAAAAAACAATGATTGAACATAAAGAAACCATCATATCTTGAAATCCTTCCAACATGATTATTTGAATTTTCAAGAATTCTTGAAATAAAAAAAATGATAGAAAAAATCAAATTCAAAACCCCAAAGAACCTAGCCTCAAAAAAAGGAAAAGAACTTGTGTTAGTAGAAAGGATGGTCTTTGAATTGGGCACCAAAGGATAGTGTCCAAGTCCTACATTAACTTAGTGCTAATAAAGGCCTCCAACATTATGCTCTAATAATATTCATTGGTGCCTAAAGCCTATATTTCTTCTAGTGATGATAATAAAAAAACACAACCTTAGAAAAAAAAATTTGATCTCATATAAAGAGAAAAATCCTAACTTCAAATAAAAATCTAAACTTGGAAAAAGAACAAAAATTTGTTTTGAAATAGAAAAGGAAAAACTTGACTATAAAAAAGAAAGAAATTTGGTTCTAAAGAAGAAAAAATTTGACCTTTAGAAAAGGATCTACCCTTAGAAAAAAAAGATTTATCTTTTAGAAAATAAAAGAACCTAGATGATTAAAAAAATTGTACCCCTAAAGAAAAAAACTTCATTTTGGAGGAAAATTCCAACTTCCAAAAAAGGGAATTGGACCCAAGACAATGGCATTGGGATAAGGCTAGGCCTTTCCACTCATATACTCCCAAATTAGGGCGGAAGCTCTTGACGAATTGTTCAACTTTCGCTCGATCAATATCTAAGAAGTGGCATAACATTGTAGGCAATAATTTTCAACCAAAATGGGGAGAGGTGTGGAACAAAGCTAGACCTAAGAAAGATTCAAGATTCTTGTAGATAGTATATCAAAGCCCAATTGTGGTTCACTCTTAGAGGAAGATCAGAACTCCAAACATTTCCACTACATACAATTGGTGCTTCGATGACTTAGAATAGACAATGTTACATTTTTTTTACCAATGTGCTAGAGCTAGGCACGCATGGAAGTTTGCTTTATTGGTACTCTACTTAGCTTTGGAAATCTCTCTGATTGTTGGTTCTTGACTAGACCTAGCAATGCACCCTTGGCTCTAGCAAGCTACCAAGGTGCTTGAAGAAAGGAGTACACATGTGGTCCTTGTTTAGAAGCTCGGTTATATAGCTCACATGGTTGGATGGTAACTCAATATGCTTCAACAACTCTCCTTGGTCAAATTCAAAACTTGAACAAGCGCCATGGAAAGCTTTCACTGACTATGCCAAAGTGGCTTGGTTAAAACCTTCTAACTTTTACAAACTCTACTTCAACAAGGCTAGGCTCTTCCTCAAGCGGTTTGATTGCATATGGTTATAAACTAGTTTTTTTAGAGTTAGGACCCACGAAAAGATGGAGTGGAATTTGGCTCGCCCAAAGATGGGAAACTTCATGTGATCTTAGGCCTTCCCCTTGGTTTTGTGCCTTTTATTTCTTCTCGTTGTGACGGCCCTTTCTTCAATTTGATTAAGTAAAAACAAAAAGTACTTTGCTAGAGTTCTTCCTTTGGTTCAATGTACTGTTTCCTTTATCAATGGAAATCATCCATTTGTTTAAAAAATAAAAAAATAAAAACAAAAACAAAAACAAACTCAAAAAAAGAAACTAGTATATAAAGAAAATAATCCTAAACCCACAATAGAAATGAACTTAACCTAAAAAAAAGAATTTGACCTTTGAAAAATAAGCAACTATGCTACAAGAGGCTCTATCCCCATAACACTAAATTGTCATTGTAACTATAATTATAACTATAACCATAGAATTAGGATGATCATAAAGAATAGTGTTTCTCTTCTCATTATTTTATAATCTTTGTAGCTCAATTTTCTAGTAAAATAACTACTCAAACTTCCTCACAACAGCTTTTTTTGGAAAGCCTCCCAATGACTATGATCAAAGGCAATTACAACAAGCCCATCCTCAAAATGGAAAAAGAACCTGACCATATTAAGATAAGCATGCCTGGCAGGAACAAAAGAAAAGGAAAAGAAAAGAAAGAAAAGGAAAGGAAATGGAAAAGAAATGGAAGGAAAGAAGAAGGGACGGGAAGAGAATGATGCAGGAACTCAAGGCTGAGGCAGTGAATCTTGAAGTGGCTCAAGCCGTCGGCATCGCCATCATATCGCGGTCCTTTCGCAACAAAGCGTCCGTTTCCTCCCGCCTTGTCTCGTCTCTCCCCAGAACGTCAATCACCACAATCTCTCTCTCTCCAATTGATGGAGCAACCCCCCCACACATATTTCTTCTTGCGCCATCTCCAAGTCCCTCCGTCTCCAGCCATGGCCCCCTCTTGAGCTTCTCCTAACATTGCTTCATCCCAACACTAACTAACATTCCCACACCACTCGCGTTCTCTTGGAGACGATTTCAACATGATTTGCTGATCGTGAGGGAGCTTGGGCGCATCTTCTTGCAGAGGTGAGCATTTTTTTTGAGCTGATTTGGGGTGGGGATTTTGCATTTGGTGGTGGAATTTTGGGACACTCGCTCTTGGTTCTTGGGTTACCGCGATCGTGGGGGAGGGAGCTTGGGTTTGGTTTCGCTCTTGGGATTTTAATTTCTATTTTGAAGTTTTGTGGTGGTGGTGGAGTAATGCAGGTGATCAATGTTGGAAATTTTCTTTTTTTGATGGAGTTTGGAAGAATGAGGTCGTTCGTGTTGTGTTTACTGTGAGGTTTTTGCTGAATTAATTGGTTGGGTGATTGTTTTAGAGCTTGGTGAGGTGGTGTGTCAGAACGCATGGAAATGATTTTCAGGGTTTTTCGTTCTGGGGACTCGCCTTTTGATTTTTTTTTGGAGTTGTAGTACCTATTTGCCGTAATTGTTCGATGTCTGTTTTTTGGTATGTTTTAGACCTATCTTGCTTTGCATTCAAGATAGATATTGTGCATTGCAAGTGTAGAAGTTACTATGAACCTGTGGAAACCCCCTTTCCATTTTGCTCTACATTCTGTCACAATAGTGTGTTGTAGTATCCTTGTAGCTTCCCCTCAGGCTTCACCTATTGAAGATCGCAATTGATGAGTTTTTTTCTGTTTTATGGCAGACACGAAATGGAAGATTTCGACGGTTTAGAGGATGAGTTGCTGCGTGCCAGACCCCCCCTGGAGGATTTCGAAGTGATCGAGGGTGATCTCGGTCGTCCTTTATCCCCCATGGAAGATTTCGAAGTTTTAGAGCATGAGCTCCCACGTCCAATGACCCCTCTGCCTGAAACGATGGAGGATGACATACCTGCACCCACGGCCGTCGATGATGCGGATCCCATGGCCATAGACAAGTCCTACTTTCCACCAGAGCAGACAGTCCCAAACGAGGAGCAGATCAACCGAAACGAGGAACAGACAGCCCTAAACGAGGAGCAGACCAACCGAAAGAAGAAAATGAGCGCGAAGGAAGAAGATGAGGCCCGCTGGGCTGTGGCGAAGATGTTCTTTGAGCACCGAAGCCTTGTGGAGAATCAGCTGCACAGCTTCAACGAGTTTCTGGACACGGGAATCCATCAAATGTTTAAAGAATCCACACCGACTGAGGTCGCTCCGGATCATAGTCCGGCTTCGTTGCGAATCTCTGGGTTTCCTAGACAAGCTCGGTTTTGGTTCGGTGCGGTGAGCTTTAAAGAACCGTTCGTATACACAGATGATTCTAAAACGGACACTCGAAAACTGTATCCAAGAGAAGCACGTCTTCGAAACATGACATACTCAGCGCCAATATATCTTGACATAAACTTGGAGGTAAACGAATGCTACCACCTCCTCTTCTTGTATTGCACACTCAAACCTCTTTAATCTTATCACCCAAGGTGTCAACTTACTCTCTATGAATGTGCAACAAGTGTGCTATACAGTCTACGGTAGAGTGGCAGGTGTGCAGAGTTAGAGGTATCTCATGTGCTGTCTTTTCCTCGATTTTGATGTCGGGGTGGTTTGAAATGGCTGAGAACTAAGGTGTGATATATGTGCGTGGCAGGTTTTCACAAACAAATTATCCGAGAAGGGGAAGGTAGCGGAGAAAATGGTGTTGCAGGAAATGCGGGAGACTGTCTGCATTGGTAAAGTTCCAGTCATGGTCAAGAGCAAGCTATGCAACCTTTCAGGGTTAACCGATACGGCAGTAAGAAGTCAGAGAGGAGACTGCGATTTTGATATTGGGGGCTACTTCATCGTGAAAGGCTCCGAGAAGGTACGGATTACACAACCCAGATGAGTTTACTCTGAAAAGACCATGATTTCAAAGTGCCCAATTCGATTGATCATGTTGTAATTAATCATTAATTCAGACGGAACAAATTGCGAATTACCAGAATCAGATAAAAGAACATCGTTTTTTGTTGGTGAATAACCTAATTCAATTGGATAAACAGAAGTCTCCGAATGACCTACTCAAAACTGCGTAATTAATGAATGCGAGTCCCAATATGGACTCTTCGTCATTTAGGGTTTAACAGTAGGTGGCATTGGAGTTTTATTGTGCTGGAACGAGCATGATCCTAAGGATGTCACGAATCTGAGTTCCAATATGGAGTCTTTGTCATTTAGGGTTTAACGGTAGGTGACATTGGAGTTTTATTGTGCTGGAACGAGCATGATCCTAAGGATGTCACGAATTTGAGTCCCAATATGGACTCTTTGTCATTTTAGAGTTTAGCAGTAGGTGGCATTAGAGTTTTATTGTGCTGGAACGAGCATGATCCTAAGGATGTCACGAATTTGAGTCCCAATATGGACTCTTCGTCATTTAGGCTTTAACAGTAGGTGGCATTAGAGTTTTATTGTACTGGAACGAGAATGATCCTAAGAATGTCACGAATCTGTGCAGGTACTGATTGCCCAGGAGGAGAAATGTGACCAGCGAGTGTATGTGCAATTTGTCAAGAAGTCCAGCACGTGGCTAGCCACATGTGCTCCCTTGCACAAGGGCTTCTACGACTACCGCAGCAAATTTCCCGTGAGGCTGGCCAGTGACAAGAACCTGCCGACGCTCAACATGAGCCTCCCTCGCGTGACCGATCCAGTGCCCGTGGTGATTGTCATGCGGGCCTTGGGTTTCTCGACAGACAGGGACTTCATGGAGATAGTCTGCTATGACTTGAACGACTTGCACTTCATTGAGCTCCTTCGACCCTCTGTCTTGGCTGCGGACGAGTGCATGGTGAAGTTCCTGCGTGCCAAGAACAAAGCCTCCATGACTGCGATGCAGGCTGCGCGGTCAGAGCAGAATTCCCTGGCTTACATTGGGGCCAAGACGAGGAACAACGTGAAGACAGAGGAGGAAGCTGGTAGGGACGTGCTTACCCTTACGTTCCAGCACCTTGGGGAGGGGCGAAGGCAGAAGGCCTACTTTCTGGGGTACATGATCCGGCAGGTGTGTTTGGCACGGCTGGGGAGGCGTGCTCCGACTGACAGGGAGCAATACCAGAACAAGCGTCTGGATCTGGCTGGGCAGCTCTTGCGGCACCAGTTTCGAGCGGCAATGTCACACCTCCAGCGGGACATCGCGAAGCAGATCCACAAGCATCTTGGGAAAGATGAAGAACTCGGGATGATTAAGAGCTTTGTGCAGGAGTCGATAGTCACCAAGAACCTGCAGGCTGCCTTCACTCTGGGGAACTGGAATACGAATGAAGGACAGCGCAGCTCTGGTGTTGTTGGCGATCTCAAGAGGGGAAACACCATTGCGATGATATCGCACATTCGGCAGCTGCGGTTGAATCTGCCCCCCAAGACCAGACCCACTGAGTCTGCACGACATCCGTAAGTGTTTGCCTCTTAATTGCTGCGATTTTGTTAACATGTGATACGGTTTTTGTTTTATCATTGGTTTAGGGTGATTCAATCTGGCATGCCGTTGGGATATATTATAAAAGCTGAAATGAGTGAACCGTGGGTGTATGCAGGAACTACTCTTACTGGGCTAGAGTGTGCCCCGTGCAGACAGCTGATGGAGATGACTGTGGACTGGTGAAGAATATCTCACTCACAGGGATCATTAGTTCAAGCACGGATGAGGAACCAGTGATGAGCATTCTTCTTGATCATGGAATGTGTTTTTTGGAGGAGGTCCTTCCATCTACTTTGGAGTTGGTTGACAAGGTTTTTGTGAATGGGAAATGGGTTGGCACTTTGGATCAGTCCCAGGAAGTGGTGGATGTCCTTAGAGCACTTCGACGGAAGGGAGCCATCTTCGAGGAGGTAAAAGACTCTTTGCAACCGAATCAGCTCGTATCTCAAGGATTTTTCCTCCTGTTTTTTCCAATATTGTTTGTTTAACTCTTGAAGGACCAAGGATTGAAACATCTTTGGTTTAAATCTCATGATTTGAAACTGATCACTTTAATTTATCGTATTGTGCAAAGTCAGTAGCTCTGATGGGGCAATTTTTATTGTCACCTGCATCAATTTAGAAGTTTGCATGTGTTGGTGAAAAAATTAACACAATTGGACGATAGAAAGTTCCTGTATGACCTACAGAAAACTGCTAAGTGATAATGAGATTCAATTTGGTTCAGATGAGCAGACTCTACAGATTGCTGCAGCACGTATGTTTCTGAAACATGCTAACAAGAGGTTGTTTTCATGCAGACGGAAGTTGTGAAAGATGATAAGCAACAAGAGGTTCGTATCTACACGGATGCGGGTCGGATCTTGCGACCACTACTCGTGGTGCAAAACCAACATCTGGTGCTGTCCAAGCGACATCTTAAGAGGATGAACACACTTTTGAGATCGACGACGTCGGCGAAGGAGTGCTGGCAGACGTTACTTGCAGACGGTGTTGTAGAGTATCTTGGAGTCGAGGAGGAGGGAGGGACCATGGTTGCATTAAGTTCTGACGAGTTGGCTAAGGCCCGAGATTGTGAAGGTGCTTCAGTTTACTCGCACTGTGAGATTGATCAGTCGTACTTGATGGGACTGGGTGCCTCTACAATTCCGTTCTTGGAACACAACCAGGCCTCGAGAAATCTGTTTCAATCCGACAAGCACTGCAAACAGGCTATTGGCTTGTATACTACAAACTTCCTTTCCAGGTTTGATGCATCTGCGAGTCATTTGTTTTACCCGCAGAAGCCATTGGTGACCACTCGCGCTACGAGCATTTTGGGAAAGCCGGAGCTTTATAGCGGCCAGTCGGCCATTGTCGCTATTTTAAGCTATGGTTTCAATCAGGAAGACTCCATCGTCATGAACCAGGCCTCTGTTGATCGAGGTCTTTTCAGGTTGGTAATTCTCAACGTTAAAATGCTGCATCTCATCTTCTAAAGATTGATAGTCTGCATTCACATATCGTCCGTTTTTTTCTCTACTGAAACTTTCCGCTCATTGTTGGATGCATTACAATCAGACTATCAGAGTGCGACAAAATTGGTAGATATCTTACTTTTGAGGCAATTTTTGGTGGCAGATCTGCGCATTTCAAAATGGTCCGAGGCGAAGAGAGGAAAAACATTCAGGAGAAATTTTCCAAGCCAAGCACTTTGGATGTACGAGGGTGGTACAACAAGAGCCTGGACAAAGTAGAAGACGATGGGTTTCCTTATGTAGGGGAGAAGCTTGTTAAAGGCGACATTGTAATTGGAAAGGTAACAGCAGAAGCAGGCAATCCCAGGCAGGTGGATAATAGTACTCACCTCAAGATCCATCAGAAGGGGCACGTTGATCAAGTAATGCTCACCACTGAGGAGGATGGGCATCGGATAGCGAAAGTTCGGCTTCGAGTGACCCGAGCTCCACAGGCAGGGGACAAATTTTCAAGCATGCACGGGCAGAAGGGAGTCATTGGGAAAATTTTCCCACAGGAGGACTTGCCTTTCACACAGCAGGGGATCGTGCCAGATATCATTATGAATCCTCATGCTCTTCCAAGCAGACAAACTGTGGGTCAGATGCTGGAGTGCTTGATGGGCAAGGCCATAGCTGCCAGTGGGACTCGCCGCTATGCAACGCCTTTCTCTGGAGTTGACAACGCCGATGCCGTCATTAACTACCTTCACGAGTAAGTTTTCATTTCTCACAATTGAACTTCTCCATTAGATTGTCAGAAGTTCTCAATGTTAGCATTAGATTCATGTAGTCTTCATGTTGAGTAAATATCAGCACAGTGCAAATGGTACAAACTTAGTGCTAGTGTCGTTGGCATTAACTTGATATGACATTTGCAACTTTTAAGTTAACATCAAGTCACCATTAACTTGACATTGAATTAGGGTCATCCTAATATTGAATTACGGTATTCAGATGAATTCATTCGTGATTCTACAGCTAATTATGGTTTTTATGCACTTACTCATTTGAAGTATTTTGCTGGTGGATATCATGCAGGATTGTCGTTCTTTTGATCGACCTCTTCTATTAGAAATTCTAATGTGATTTGCTTTCTCTGAGCCCGTTTTTTTCGCTGTCTGTGTCAGAGCAAAGCTCTCCAGAAGTGGCTGCGAATTGATGTGCAATGGGACAACAGGCCTGAAACTGAAAGTTCTAGTGACTATCGGCCCCACCTTTTACCAAAGACTGGAGCACATGGCGGAGGACAAAATCAAGTACCGAGGCAACACAGGGCCCGTGAACCTGCTCACAAGACAACCTGTGAAAGACCGAAACTGCCTTGGTGGGTTGAAGTTCGGAGAGATGGAGCGGGACTGCATGCTCGGACACGGAGCCTCGGCTACTTTACGGGAGAGGTACTTCCTGCTGAGCGATCCTTACAAGATGAACATTTGTAAAGCCTGCCGTAGACCAGCAAGCATGGACACCTCGCGCATTCCCAAGTGCCAGTTTTGCAAGACGGGCAAGCACGTCGTCCAGGTTCAGATCCCATACGCGTGTAAGTTGCTGTGGCAGGAACTCCTCAGCATGGGGATTGTTGTCTACATGGACACCAAGGAATGTTAGCAGCTGTGTATCATTGTTGTGTATAGAAACTCACACATTTTAGCCTTCTTCTCAAGATGAAGATACAATTTGCGTTTTGAAGAACAAAACTGCAAGACACTTAAACTTTTCTGCATTTTCTTCAGCAGTACTTTGGGCGTGTCCTCCTCATCACGAAACTCTCGTGAGTTGTGACTTGAAATGATGTGATTGTAAGGTGGTAGAGGATACTATCGGCGTCACTTGAAGCATTTTTACAGGTGTAGGAGTGTGAATTTTGTGAGATGAACAGAGCAATGGAGAGATTTTTGGATACACGAGTATAAATCTGCTGAGGTCTTAGTTGTCTTATGCAACTTCAATGTGGGAGGCTGTAGACTCTTACTCCCTTCAGAGATGAGGTGCTATTGGCATTGAAGGTATGTTCGCACGAGGAATTTAAGATTGGTGTAAGCGATGATCTTAAGGAATGGATTCGTGAATGAATTCACTTTTGTAACATTAATGCCAACAACTCCAACGCAGTTAATGAGAAGATGAGGTGCTGTTACAGGGGCTTATTAAAGGATTAGGAGATGGGTTCTGGTCAAATAGTATGAAGTCCTGAAGACTAATACCCTAACTAGATACCTTAACTAGAAAATCTAGTTTAGGTGTGCCCTCTACCTTAACAAATGAGAAGCAGCCTTCACTCTAATGAAATGTCATTACAAGGGGCCTCTCCGTCTCGGTATCTCTACCTTGACACAATTAACCCTGAAACGCCGGGCGTATAACCACTGGTTTCAGGGCTCACTGTCCGTCACTCAGTTTGTTGCCATTTCGTAACCAGATGTGTAACAACAATTTTAATTTTATTTTTGAGAGATGAAACTACATATCCTCTGTACTCTCAAAATTTTCAGATTTTTTTGAGGAAAATTGTATTTTATGAAATTTTTGAAGAAATACTGAAGAAAAAATCATATCAAATAGAAAATAATCTCGAAAAATCTGAAAATTTCACCATGTGTGAACATTACAGTGACAAATATCATGGTGTAAATTGATTTGATGTGTATGTCTATAATTAGATTGCAGTGGACATTAACCCCTAAAGGACCAACATGCCTTTTTTGGCAACATAGCGATTTTGGGCAGGTACGTGTGGCTAGAGATTTCCATATTTTGGAACCAAACTTTAATAGAAGGTGTGGACGAGGAGTATCTTCAAAGCCCAACAATTTTCATGACTTTTGACTACGTGGTTCAAAAGTTATTGCATAAAATGTTGTTTGTTTCTCAACTTGGGCAGTTTGGGCAGATCAGAAAAAATCACTTTTTTTGGAAATAAAAATTTGAAATTGGTTTTATAGATTTACATATACATGGGAAGCTTTGAATCATTCCATTTGGATTAATGAGTCAAAAGTTATGAAGAATTTTAGTTTGCGGGTAGTTATGGATTCTCTTCTCTAAAATAAACTTTGAAGTCCTTTATTTTACTCAATTTTCAATATTTTTGAAAAAAATTAAAAACACTGGATGTAGGTTGTTTATTACAACATTTGAACCATTGGGATTGGAATTTTTCAAGTCAATAAATAAATTGTTACCATTTTTGTATTTTGAATCATTCACTACTTCTTTCTACCTACTATTTTTTTTGTATATGTTGTACAATTCCAAATGATATGAAAACTTTCAAGCATGTAGCCAACTTGAATTGGAAAATGAATCCAAAGAGTTGCAACCATTTTGGACATTTTTTCATATTAATGTGGCCTTCTAAAGTGAAGCTGCCCGGATTTTCGCAGTGGAAAAAAAATGATTTTTGTAACTTCAAACACTAATATCTTGCAATCTACATGGTGGAAATTTCTGAAATTTTTTCTACATCTTCCCAAACTAGTTCACTAAAATATCCTACGGTTACATATGTCAAAAAATGTTTTTTTTCTGAAATTTGGTAGCCGTCCTAGAAATGACAGTTTTGGAGCAGTTTTGGTGGAAACATTGTTGTGGTCCTTTAGGGGTTAAAAATACAGCCAAAGTTCAAATTACAATAAAATATTCAATTTTTCAAATTTTTTCAAAATTCAAATTGGAGAAGAAATTGAGTAGAGGACCTCTATTTCATTAGTTGGCCTCAAATTCAAAAAATGTTGTTTTCAAGGAGAAATTTCAGATTTATACAATTTCTCATAATACTGAAATGGAAAATTTTGTCATCCATTTTCTCTAATTACCTCTCAACTACATGAAAACAAACATAAGTTAGACTAAAAACTCAGTTGGATACTCTTTGCAACTCGATATGAAAGGTCATTTTAAAAAAAGTGGATGAAAAAACTATTGTTTATCTCTTTTTATGACCCTGGACGCCACAAAATGGTATTGGCAGCAGCGATCCCAGAAACATTTTTGCAAAATTCGCGTGGGAGCTATGACCGTGGTCTGACTTGGAGATACTCTGGCCACAGATAATTCGGTTGGTGGAACTGTGAAGATAATGTTAATTTGAAAGTGTGGTTTTTTGCCTTTTTTTTTCAGTAGAAAAAACTTTGCTACATGTATAAATTCCTCTTGCAAGGGTGAATTCTAATTCTGGATTTTGATTTTCGTTAAGTTGCTCTCAAAAATAAATTGAGTAAAAGGCAAGAACTAATCCACCATATTCTTTTGGGCCAAGTTGCTCTTAAAATAAAGTTAAGTGAAAAGTATGCACTACTATTCCATTTTTTTTTGGCTATGTTGCTATAAATGGAGTCTATATTTTGTGATGCAACTTCAGAATAAGACATCCCAATTGCAATACGAATACAAAATGAATCAATACCAATACAAAACGAATCAATTGCAATACAAAATGAATTAGTTGCAATACAAAATGAATTAATAAGACATCCCAATTGTAATACCATACAAAATGAATCAATTGCTTGAACTGATTGAAGTATAGTTTTATAAGAGTCCAATAACATTGTTAAATGTCTTCAAAATCTACTTCACTAAGCACACTAAAACAACTGCAAAATCTTAACATCTACTAACAAGGGAATTGAACCCTGTGAACTGCCCATTTTGCAGTGTTAGTGAGCTACACATCACAAAACAAACAACACACATTAGAGGGTTAGTATAAACATAAGAACACCAAACTCCAGCTTTGGATCCAGCTCTTCCCGTAGCACTATCTTCATGCAGCCCTAGCCTCGAACATCACCCGCCATTCCGCAGTAGTAGACTCCAACAGCAGCACACTTCGTCAGTCTGCCCCCGAATACCAAGCTCCACGAGTCCACGACCCCAAACAGCACAAATATGACCCAAATCGGAGAGCCCAGACAGCCCCGAACACCAAGCTCCACGACCCCAACAGCACAAAGCAGACCCAAATCGGAGAAGCCCAAACAGCAAGGTCCACTATCTCTAGAGTAAAAGTAAACTTGAGTTGCAAGTCGGGCCTAATCTCATGAAAACTAAGGGATCAAATTTCCAACATAGAAATTGAGGATACTATTTAACCCTCGTTGCTCTACTTCACACATCCCCTTGTCTGCCAGCCTTCACTAAACTTTTCCAAGATTGAATAGCTTCCATATAAGGAAAATTGTCAAAAGAGAAGTAGTTTTGACCAAACATTTGCACAACAAGGGGTAAGTGTTTCCCTAATTGGTTTCTTTGACATGATTTGAAAAATTTGAGATTAGAAAAACATCTCTCATCCTCCACAGAGCCAAGAACCATACAACATCCTATATCAGCCACTTTGAAATACTCTGAAATCAACTTCCGCAAATGCAATGACTGATCTAGTTTTTTAAACAACTTAATGACAGGATTTATGTGAAAAGGAGGTCCACAAGCAGCTTCCGCATTGGACCTCATGGTGATCTTGAACAAGTGCTGCTGGTTGTCCAAGTTGGACGCAGAGAGCATTTTGGGAGTTGTGTAAGGATTCCTAGTGCCAGAAACGGGTTGCCCCTTACTTACAACCTTTGGAAGTGCAAAAAATTCCTTTAGGATTGCCAAGTGATGGCTGAAACTCTCCTCAGCACCATCTTGGTGCCAATATTGGGGATATATAATCCCAAAAGCGTCCAACAGAGATTGCTGTAGAAACCTGTGGTCAAGCTCAGCAATCAAAGATTGGGCGATCTCTGCACAGTAAAGACCAACATGTTAGTAACAATGTCATTAAAGATTAACATGTTGATAGAAAGCACATGACATTCAAGCAAAGGGAGTTCTTGGCTACATCATTCCCGCCCTCCAGTTTACAAAGCACTTGTTATGATTGAAACAGACTAAAGGCCCCCCAAAAATTTCTAAAGAAAAAAAAATGGGAGTTATTGCATCAGTCCCGCCTTCGCAAAGAACCTGCCGCACTACAAATGGACTAAGCCGGCCAAAACGAATTCGCAGAACAAAAAAAATGGGTTTAGGTGCATCGATCCCACCTCCAGCGTACAAAAAACCAACATGAACTAAAACAACAAACACATGCCCAAAATAACTCCGACAATATAAAGAAAATGGGTTTTTGTAATCGTCTCCGCCTCTAGTTCACTTAACCTATAGCTGAAACAAACAAAACACAAAAGCAAAAAAAAATTCCACAAACAAAGCGTTTAGATTTAAAAATTGGTAGATCCTGCATCGTTCTTGAACCCGATCAGGCCAACATAATTCCGAAACTCAACTTACAAGCAAAGGCAATACAAGAAATGCCATGTACAAAACAAGGACATTAAACACAAAACAAGAAAGGGAATGGAACAATTACCTGAAAATTGCGGCTCAACATTCTCTTGCACCCTGTTGTACTGCTCATGGGTGACAAACAGATGTGCCCCTGTCTGCTTGTCATGGCACCTTGCAAACATTTGGGCATGCTGAAAGTTGAAAAACAAATGGCAGATGCCACTGTCACTAGCCAAAGGCCACCATAGCAAAGGAATGTCTGAACTGGACAGAGAAACTAAGTCACAATAACAAGGAAAATCTACTTTGTCAAAAGCAGTGGATGCCTCCACAAACATCCAAGACAATTCAACTTGGCAAAGCTTCAAGGCTTGCATAAAATCGCCAATGAAGATATCACATGCTTGTGACAACTTTATCAATGAGTGCACAACATTTACCAATGGGATAAAGCATGCTAGAGATAGAAGCAGTTCAATATCAGAGAGGAGATCGAGATTATCAGCTGCCCCCGATATAGGCTTCGATCCAGGGCCAGAGGTCATATCAGCCCCCATTTTTACCAATAGGGTGCGGTACTCAGACAAGATTCGAGCGGTAGGACTCCGCATTGAAATCCACCTGGTTTCTACGTTTTAGAGCATTTTATTGCCCTTAGTTTCCATGAGATCAGCTAGTCTATGCAGATCAGCGTGGCATTTGTTACTCCGACAAAAGTAACTGTAGATCGACCGAAAGAGGCCCTCAAGCCGTGAGACCATAGGAAATTTAGAGATAGTCTCCACAATAAGATTCAAACAGTGACTGACACAACTTGTACCTATGAGAAATGGTGCCCATTTCTCTCTGATCTGGGTTGTCACTCTCGTTTTTGGCCCCTTAAATGTGCTCACACCGTCCGCTCCAAAACAAATCAACTTCCTAGAAATTTCCTCGCGCGTTAATCCTCCCTCATTCAACAGTCCATGCATGATAAGATCAGTCAAATGATCTGTTGTTCCATTCTCAGAGACGCAAGACAACAACAAAAGATGCGGGATACACTCCCATGAAGACATTGCATACACATGAACCCCTAGCCAGGAGGTCCCATTGACGGCAATTACCTCATCGACACTCAACGAAATGAAACTAGCAGACTATACAATCGATTTCAAGGTGGACAACACAGACAAGTGAACATGCTCGTTCATTTTCCACCCTGTTGTCTCGCTCCAGTGCTTACGGGGAAGATTTTTTAATCTTAAGTTGTTTCAGCAAGTTCTCTTACCGTTCATAATCGCACATGGGGCGACCGTGGGTCAAAATGTGGAGTAAGGTATAGAATTGGACCTGTTTTTTCTTGTACTCATCCTCCAGGCCTCTTTAGAGTTGATCGGCCACCGTCGCTCTCTTCTGTCCCGCCCAGAGCTTCACGAACTGGAGGTGTTGGCAGTCGATTTTGACAAAAACATCACCTTTCTTGAGATGTGCAAATGGAACACCGTCCTCCCGGCAAACCTGCTTCCCCTTGTGCTTTTCCAAATTATCAACCTTTGGAACCAGCAACTTCCGCCTCCCCAAAATGGAAATGTAGCTGCGACAGATGACGCTCGTAATATCGCCATCCGCTTTGAACTCGCCCTCAGCCCAGGCAAATTTGCATGCCCAAATTTCTTGCCACCTTCACGTGATAGTGCCGGATGCCGTTTTGGTGCGTTTCCACCCACTCATAGCAGCCTCTGCCGGTCTTTTGGCCAATTGTTGTCCATTTCCATCACTCCCAAGATCGATGATCGGAGAGACAACGATCACATCAAAACCTGCAAGCTTAAGAGCCGCAGGATCAGAAACGAGCTGCAAGAAGCGCATCTCCGCAACATGGGTGATCTCCACCTCCGTACCAGGGCCTCCGTCTTTGCCCAACGTAGCGTTTGCGTTCGGGACCAAGTATTTGCCCACCCCGTTCACGTTTCAGCTCGATCCAAACGTCTTTACTCGAAAATTTTCAGACAATCTCAAGCGCGGTGCCATTGTCACAAGGCTACAATCCTGCACCCAAACCACCCGAAGCCCACAACACCCAAAACAGCGTGCATAGGAAAAAAATTGACAACTAAGATGAAAAGCATGAACAATACAAAAACCAACGATCTCGAAACAATGGCTGCAATCCTGCACCGAAACCCCAACACCCCAAGCCCACAAAGACCCTCGTCAGCCAAGGAAGCACAGACAAAAAAAAATTGCAAACAAAAACAAATGCAAGAGTTAAGGAATTACAAACCAGAGGAATCAACCACGATCACCCAAGAACGCGACTGAATTGCAGAACTCCAGCATTGATTGCACAACAACAACTCTCAATTGCACAACAATGGAAGACAAACAGGGAGAAGAATACAAACATCGCAAAATCAAGCGTGGCAAAGACGAAGCGAAGACCCATTTTATGTCGGATCATGGCACCGTTTGATCGCCTCGATGCGCCTCCAATTCCAGATTGTTGTAAATGCAAGAGTCAAGGACCCAAAGCAATTGATCCCCAAACTGTCCAAGAATTTGACAGTAGGAAGGAAGTGGCATTATGGCGCGATGGCGCTTGAAGATTCAGAAAAACTCATTCCCAGTTTCAAATTCAGGAGCGAGTGAGCGACATGGCGGCTTTCCCAACCAAAGAGGGAAAACAATTTTGAAGCATAATGTTATCATGGGAAGCATCCAAGGATTGCAATCAATGCAACAGATAAATGCGCACAAGATGCCAGAGCTCTGAGAAGATTGCAGTAAATGCTACTGGGGGGATGCTCAGGGAGGGAGATAAGCTATCCCCCCTCCAAAACCTAAAACCCTCAAGTTTCACCCCGGGCTAATCTGGGCCCTCCGATGTAAAAGCGCCTGCGATTTCCAACCATGCGATCTCGCAGGCCTGGGCTAATCCTAGCCATGAGATCAAGCCGCCCGGCTTCCAGATCAACAGCCCGGATCGCATGATCGCAACTACTTGAGTTTTGGGTAGCAAATCTATCCTACAGCTAGATTTTGAAATCTGCGTATTTGCGAGTTTCTCTGACCGCCTTTCGAGATTTTGGCTGAAAATGTTTCTAAGGCCTTCATTTTCTGAATGTACTTGTAGCAATAAGATTTTCTTAGTAAAAATCTTGCGAAAATTAGCCAGTTTGGTGATCACTGGTTGGCAGTAGTCTAGGATTAAAAAACAACCTTCATACGAATAGAATGCTTGATTGAAAAGCCCAGTGCTTAATCCTTAAAGGACAGACCTATAACCACTACCATTTCAAGCCTCCTTGCTCATCATCCAATTTTATTTGTTGCCACCATTTTGGAAATGGATATGTATGAAAATTTTTATTTTTATTTTTCAAAGATGAAATTACATGTCTTCTTTACTTTACAAAAAATATAGATTATTTTTTGAACAAAATTGAATGTTATGAGAATTTTTGAAGAAAAATGTGAACAAATGTCACATCAAATAGAAAACTATTTCAAGAAATCTGAAAATTTTACCATGTGGGTACTAAACATTATGGTGTACACTCAATTTTTGTGTCATTGTTATTATATAACTAGAATACGTAATGGACATTGAAAATACATTCAAAGTTCAAATTGCAATAAAATTTTCAATATTATTAATTTTCTAAAAGTTCCATTGGAGTATAAACTACAATACATGACCTCATTTCATTAGTTGGGCTCAAACTCAAAAAATATCATTTGTGAGGAGAAATTTCACATTTAGAGTAGAGAGCAACAACTTCTCAAAATACACTAAAATAGCAAACTTTGCCATTTGTTATTTTTACTTACTTCTCAATTACATGAAAACAAATACTATTTAGATTAAAAACTCAATTGAATAGTCTTTGCAACTCAACATGAAAGATAAACAAACAAAAACAAATGAAAAAAATGCTTCTTATCTCTTTGGGGATTCTAGGTTGTCATCCAAATACCATAGAATGGCGCTAGTAGTAGTCCAAGGTTAACTTTGAAATGATGATTAGGTATCCGTACTAAAGATCCTACAACTATGGATTTGTAAAGAAGATTATAGAGTGGTTGGACTTCAATCTAAGAAACAGAGTTGGCAAGATTCTAGGGACTCTTTCATGTTCTCAATGTTGTAATCCAAAGGTGATTGTTGAAATACAATGTTCTATATATTACCACTCTATTGCATTTAGCCTATAGGTCTAATCTAATAATTAAAGGAGAAATGTTGGTAACTTCATTGTCATTGTTAGGTAATGGAATTGGAAAACATAAAAAAGTAATTAACAAAAAAATTTGTAAAACTTCTATTTAGGATAAAAATGAAAAAACAATGGACTTGGTACTTACAAAGGTGGTTCAATATCAGAATCAAAGATAAAAAGATAATAAGACTCAAAAAAAATCCTAAATGTTAAAGTAAATGGCAATTTCTTTCTTAATCTTTGGTCGCCCTACTAGAATTGCCTTGACTAAAATCAATCATTGATCTCAATTACTTTGCTTGAAATCTTTGGGGCATGCTAGTAACTTTCATATCAAATTATTTCTACTTATTGTTTGAAATACTCTAAGGATACTCTAATTTCTTATAGATGTTTTTTTGAATAATAAAAAAACTTAGATTTTCTTCTATTAAGAACTTTTGGAACGACAAATCACCTATTGTAAAAAAACAAAGTGAATCATATTTGGCTTAATCATGTAGGATTCAAGCTCAATTTAATTGTCATCTATATAACATTTAGAAAGCTTCTCAAATATTATTCTAAATTCAATCAAATTTCTTTCTAAACTTTGGCTTTTCTTAAATTATTGCCTTTGAGGCTTTGACCACTTATCAAGTATACTTTAATATCTAAGATGGATACTCTAAAATTGCCACTTTTTGCTTCCATGCTTTTATACTATTATTAAATTGGTCAAATTTCATATTTTCTTGCTAGCACTTACTAGCACTTGAAGGTAGTTTTCAATGCTTTGAAGGATGTGATACATCCAAATGTTATGAAGGAATTTGGTTCTAAAATACTTTCTTCTACCTAGCTACATGATCAATTTGGGAGATGCATATATAGTGAAGATGACATTTAGGATTGGTGGTGCATTTGGAGATGCCCTGTTAGGTCTTGATATAACTCAAGGACATTATCAATTCAATAAGTCTAAGAAATCCTTTAATCTTGGTCACTTGGAGTTGATATAAATAATACTAACTTATTCATCCATATGTGCTTATATAAGTTTGGATTCACATTTATTGTTGTAAATTAAACCTTTCTTCTTAAGATAAGGAAGATTACATGAAAATTCATCAAATTTACACTTTAAAATTAGTTTTAATATGTGACAATCTTCATTCAGATTTACATTTAGGTCTTTTAAGCATCTAAGGTCACTTGCATGATCATTTGTTTGATCTATATGAGCATGGTTTCTTTTAGTGCTATGACTATCTATACCCATTAATTTAGATCATCTTAATATCTTATTATCCAAATCTTTTGTGGATTTTTTCAAAATACCCAAAGATTTCATAGTATAGAAAATGCCCTAATTTTTTTGGTTGAGTAGGGATCCCTATTTTCCAAGGCCCAACCACAATGGCTGCAAGCCTAGGCACAAGTAGAAAAGACTAATTCCCCTCTCAAATTAAAAACTTTATTATTATCCCCCAAAGAAAATGTACAGTAAAACAATCCCAAGCAACAGACCAGAAATCCTACGTGGCAATCAGAGAGCGCCTGTCATGGGCAGACACACCTAACAATGTTCACAAACGACTCCAGTTGGGCAACGCCACGTCACCCCAGAATATTCTGACGTAGCCCTAATCGCCGGCCAGGTCGAACTTTCAAATCCCCAGCGTTACTTCCGCTCCGTCCCATCCACTTCTGCTCTTTCCCTCGAAGCCTCTGGCATCCCCAGATCCCCGATCAAACTTGCCGACTACGTCTCCATGGAGCCGCGATGAGTCCTCACCCTCGCTGAGTTCCACTAAACTGAATAAGAAACTGAAACAAACGCTCTTATTTGAAGTAAAAACCGTTACACTTTGAGTTTCTAACAATCGAAACCGCTTCCTGCTGCACGTTTTATGACGCTCTCGATTTTGACGCTCTTGGGTTTTGACGGTATGCTAATTTTGACGTTGTGAGTACGAGTGGTGAGAGTACGACGAGGAGTTGCAACCAGAAGTAGTGAGATGGCATTGAGTGTTAATTAGGTGCCGCTGTTGCCGATTTTGGAGTTGAGCCTTGAGCATTAATAAGTCTTTGACGTTGAGACTGGAATCTGGTGTTACATGCTGTAGTGATCCGATTGTTGATGATCCTGTAGTTTCGTTTTGGGTGATTATTAGTTTAGAGGAGGTTTGATTTTGCTGCTTAAGGTCCTGTGCAAGGTTGCGGTGGTTTTGTAGCAATTGAAGGAAATTTCTGGCGGTTGTTGCTTTGAAGAGAGTGTTAACGGTTTGCGAGTGATTAGAAGACGATTGAGGAGTAACTTCGTGTTGGAACCGAAATTAGTGAGATGGCATTGAGTGTTAATTAGTGTGGAGTTCAGCCTTGCGCATTGATTTTTGGCATGGAGATTGGGATCTGATTGTGAAGTGATCCGAGCTTTTTGATGGTTTCGTGGTTGCAGTTACATGCGGAGGTTCTTAGGTTACTATTGATTTTCAGTTCAAGGTCTTATTCAAGGTTGTGGGTCCGAGGGTTTTGTAGCAATGAAAGGAAATTCCAGGCGGTAGTTGCGTTGAGAGGAGTTTTATGGGTTGTGGGAGAAGTGGTCGAAATTGTTTTTATCGTTTTCCCTGGAAACTGCAATCGGAATAGTGAAGTTTAGGGCATGGAGTTCAAGCAAGAGCTGGCGGAGGTTCCGTCCCGATGGACGTCGTCGCAGTGGGGGCAGAACATGCGTGCTATGCAGGTGCGTATCAAGAACCGGTTCCGAGTTGCCATGAGATTGAGACCAAAATCAAGAAGGCCAGGAATGGTGTCGGGAAGCCCCGCATTACGAGCAACAGCTACAGGTTTTGTCGTCGCGCGCGTTTTCCAAGGCAATGTTATTTTCGCGAGGATGGCTCGCAACCTGGCGAAGGAAGAGTGGCAGAGACGGGTGGGATGGATGTCGTCTCTTCGACCTGCTGCAATAATGCCGTCTTCAATCTCTTCGAAATTTTGGTCGTTACTGGGATACTCTGCAGTCGGGGGTGCGTTTGTTACTGCGGAGCAACAGCCGCCTGCACAGGCCGAGGCACTTGCTTTGGCACCTCCTGTGGGATCAGCTTACGGGTCTGGGTCTGAGGATGTCGTGGCTGCTAAGAAAAAGGCGAAGAAAGCGAAGAATACGTATTATGAAGGTAAATATTTCTTAAAGGACCAAGAGGTAAAATTGAACCTATGATAAATGTTTATTTTAATTTCCTTCTTTTTTTCTATTTGACCAATACATGCAATTCTCTTCAGTAATTCTGGTGATATAAAATTTTGCTCTGTCTGTTATTTATTTTTTTCCTCAACATAATCTTGAATCTAGGTCCTTGAGGGGTATACAACGCAATTTTGGAGGTCAGGATATTTCTCTAAATTGTATCAGCGTCTGATGGTGAAGGTCACTTAGTATTCTGTCAGATGGATATTGAATTTCATTATTGTCTCATCAAATTGGAATGTCTTGTTTTTAACCGTATTGACATTCCTTGTTTTTTCGTCGAGGACTCGACATCCTTTTTTTCCCGTTGAGCTTGTTAGATGACAACCATCGCAATTTGGGACACGACATAGTGATCTTATGGTGGACATGGCAATAATGCAATAAGTGCACCTGTTTGTGTGTTACAGAACTGGCTATTGCACAGGCAAACGACGAGTCATTATCATCTCAACTTGCCCAGGCAGTGGTGTTGCCGACGGTGGCTGGTGCTTGCCATGTCTTCATGCACGGCCTGAATGTTACTGAGGTACGTATCATTTATTTTACTTTTCTTAAAGCATGGGCCTATTGCTCTTTTCGCTCTGAAGGCTAGTGCTGAATGCTCAAATCCTGAATCAGAGTATTTTTAAATTCTAAATGCCTACTTTTCTATTCAATAGTTTAAAACTTGCGGTATACCCGTAACCTGCAGGTATATGGGGCTGAGAAATTGCACGAGGCCATTAAAAATAGGCCTGATGGGAAATCGCTCATTACGGTATGGCTTTTGACTTGGTTGAGCGTGTATCACTCTTTGCTGAAAATTGATATGCTACAGTTTACCTTCCTTGTTACCTTATAGTCATATTTCTTGTGCTCTAGACTGGGTTCCTTTAAGGTGTTTGTCAAGGCATGGTCTCAGATGGTGAGCTTCACCTCATGTGGCAATATGATATGTGTCATCAGGTTTGCAATCATGTGGCCTCTATGGACGATCCTCTTGTGATGGCTGCGCTACTTCCACCCGGCTTTCTTCTCCATCCAAAAAGTTTGCGATGGACCCTTTGTGCCACTGACCGCTGCTTTACCAATGCTGCGTTTTCAACCTTCTTCCGCAGCGTCAAGGTGTTACCCTTGAAGCGTGGGGCTGGTCTTCAGCAGGAGGTATGATCACATTTCTTTTGTTTGACTGCTCTCTTTCGAGTATTGTCTTTCCTTTCCTGACAGAATGTTCTCTGCATTTACGCACAATCAAGGCATTCAATTGGATAAGCAGTGAAGTAGGTGTTACAGAAGTATATTGCAGAACAGTAAAGTTCGACTTGTTTATTCTGTGACTCTCTATCTCTTTCCTTCTGTGAGGATGGAGCCAACAGTTACTATGCTGATTGCAGGGTATTGATATTGCGCTGTCTAAGCTCAGGCGTGGCGATTGGGTTCATATATTTCCAGAAGGTAGCCGTTCTCGGGATGGTGGTAAAACCATCGGAACAGTGAGGCGGGGCATTGGCAGGTAATTTCTTTGCTGCATTTGTGCTGGTTTGTGTCATGATCTCATTCTCAGTAGAAGAAATCTCTATTTTAATTTCACGACGCAATGGTAATTACTGTGACTACAGTGCTAAATTCTTGGTTCATTTTTTTCTCCTTTGTGTTGCAGGCTAATCTCAGATGTTGAAGAGACTCCTTTAGTGGTACCTTTCGTGCACACAGGCATGCAAGATCTGATGCCTATTGGCAGCAAGTTCCCTCTGGTTTCCAAGAAGGTTAGTTTACTGATCAGATTTACCTCCTCCAGTTGTTGTGACTGCATGCATCTATTACTTCAAACTTTGGATGGGATGTTCGATCAATTGAGTTTCGCATTGTTGTCGTGGTGGTATTGTAATTACGTTGTTTGTCACTATCCCAATACACATACTTAAGTTTGAAGATCTTCAGTTGTTAAATTCCTTTATCGTTTGGGTGATGTTAGCATGCAAATATTTAAGATTTGCCCTTGAAATGCACAATTGTTGCTAATAATGAAAATTTCCCAGGTATCTGTCTTGGTTGGGGATCCTATTGAGCTGGATGACCTAGTCAAAGAGAATACCTTGAATTTTGCTTCAAAGGCAGAGCTGTATGATGCGATAGCTGTACGGGTTGGACAGCGCATGCAAATGATGAAAGAGGAATTGGAACAACTAATTGCTGTTCGAGAACTTCAATTGGCTGCTGAAGAAGCACAACGGCATCCTGTGATTGAGAAAGCCCAAAATCTCCTGCAATACGTTGACTGGGAAGCCCAAGGGCAGTTGCCCGAGTGTGATTCCATTGTGAAAGAGCACTTCTTAGATCTCAGTTTGATAAGAAAGAGTGATGCGTATGCACAGGTTTTTGGAGCTCGGGAACAGCTATCCAGAGGTAAACTACAGTTGTAGTCGACTATTTATCACTCGTGATTCTTGGTCTATGTTGTATTCTTGACTATTTGATATGTGCCTCTTTGAGTACTGTAATACTTCTCTGCAGTTTATTACGTTTGATTGTTTATCTGTTCTTTGCTTGGTTTGCTTGTGCAGAGGAGCTTTCAAACAAGAGAGAGGAGCCGACTGTACCAGAGCAGAAAATTTCAGAGTTTGAGATGGAGGAGTTCTTTGAATTGGAGGATGAGTGGGATCCCTTATCGAGACCATCTATTTTATCAAGGGTTCAAGGCTTTGTTGATACTCCCACGTTTTTGGGCCTAGGATTTGCTGCCCGTGGTCTTCTGAGTAGCAGGAAAGACTATGAAGGATCTGAGTTTAATGGCTGGCGGTATTGGGGACGGTTGTCAACAGAGCCCTTGAACCAAATGGGTTGAGATGCACTGTGTGGCAACGACACGATTCTTCCTTGCTTATGAACAGGAAATGAAACCCTGGGGTACGGCAAATCAACTCCAGAATCCAAGCCTCCTGTTGATGTCGTCGGGTGGTGGATTTGGGGACTTTTGCACTGGAGTATTACGCAACAGTATGTGCGTACTACGAGCTTTTTAGCGAAGAACGAGCTGAAGGTGTCTGTCTACTTGATAGTGATTTTCATCACTATACTATCTCTGGCAGGACAAAGTTTCATCTGCAGGGAATTCCTGAAGCAATTCAGTTGACATTTCAAGTGCTGCATTTATCAGGATATCTGTTTCACGAGCTTCAACCCTGACAACTCTTGAATTTCAACCTGGATGTTTCTGGCATTTCCATGAAAACAAGTCGGTATACAGTTTTTGAAGTGCAGGTACCCATGATTCAAGCACTAGGCTTGAAGAAGACTTATCTTGAGAGTGAATTTTCGGGAGTAAGGCAGGTTAATTCGGACTTGAAGCGAAAGCATACGGTTAGGGTGCGTGCAACCCAGGTTCAACTTGTTTCACTCTAGCTCGTAGGTGTCAGAGGATGTATTGGTATGCTGAGTAGAAAATACAGGACTGATTTCTGGTGCTGCTTAGAACTTACATAAGCTTATTGCTCAGCAGGAGATGACTGACCAAATGGCGAGGCGCGAGACTTCGTTCTTCTGTAGTCTGCGGTAAAGCTTTTACATGATTTTGAACGATCGTGTAGTCCTATTTTGAGATTTACCCTTGGAGTACTGTATTTGCATTTCTGCTTTCACTGGCTTGGATTGGGAACAGCCTCTAAGTTGTTATCCCCTCGGCCTAGCGCTTTCAATGTTTCATTAGTTCTAAAGTGGCACTGACTGAGAGCATCTCCTGCAGCCCTTCAATTACCCCAAAGCCTCTGATTTTTGGATGATAAGTAATCAATTATAGTACATGTCACCCTCTACCTTCAAATGATACACCAAATAATTCATATTTGAAGGGGTTACTAACCCTTCCATGGGAGTAGTACCCATAACCAATAAAATAAGCAAATTTGGATATGATCTGGGGTAGTGCATGGCAAAGCAAATATTTTCAAAGATGCATTGACAAAAATAATGGAGATTGAAAAAAATTGGTAATTTTATCTCTTGAATTGAAATTACTATGAATTTTAGAAGGTAAAAGTTGGACTTGACTCATAACCAACATCTAGAGTCATTCAATTTCAATCATTTAAGAATACTTTCCTACTAATTACTTCCTACATTTATATTCACTTATGTGTCATTAATTTATTGGTCCAAACCTTAGAAAAGTACAAAGACACACATTCCAAGGAAAAAATGAAAATTCATTCCAATCTTCTTTGGAATAGGGTACCCTATTTGTTTTTAACCCTTAAGTGATGTTGGTGACATTTTTTAGCGTTCGGATGACTTTGCAGGGGCAGTTTTTCATCCACTTCCGTCTCTGTACCTATTCCTGGTCCCTAGAGAGTCACTAAATCTGTCCACAAGCGTTTATTAAAGTGTTTGACAAATGTTTAACTCTAATTTGCTAACACAGTTGTAAGACACATGTATAATTTTCATTCACTGACAATTGATTTCAGCAGAGTTCAGTTTTGGGTACACCTATAGGACGGTTCCAGTGGTCTAGGGAGCCAATTCTTTGAAAATTTGTAGAAATTACATATTGATTCCGAAAATTTGAATTTTTTTTGAATTTTCATTATTTTCTCTCGCTAATACTAGAAAAATATCAGCTTTAGAAAAAGATGCCTCCAACTACGCTGAATTCTTTATTTGGACGGTTTTGGGTGTTTCCACTGTACTATTTGTTTTCATGTAGTTGAGAAGTAATTAGAGAAAACGGATGGCAAAATTTGCCATTTTAGTGTATTTTAAAAAATTGACTGAATCTGAAATTTCTCCTTAAAAATGACATTTTTTGAGTTTGAGCCCAACTAATGAAATGAAGGTCTTTTCTTCTAGTTTCTACTCCAATTTGAATTTTGGAAAAATATATAAAATTGAATATTTGATTACAATTTGAATTTTGGCTTCATTTTTAAAGTCCACTGCAACCTATAAATAGATGTACACGGAAGTTGAGTTTACACCATGATTTTTGTCACTATAATTTACACACATCCTGAAATTTTCAAATTTTTTGAGATAATTTTCTATTTTCTATGATTTTTTCTTCATTTTCTCTTCAAAAAATCTCATAAAAATGAATTTTCCTCAAATAAATCTGAAATTTCTGTGAAGTGCAGAAGACATGTACTTCCATCTCTAAAAAATAAAATAAAAAAATTTCATACTTGATTGGTTCTTGAACGGTATCAAATTGAGTGACCAGCAAAGGGCTTCCAACTATTAGTCATAGGCTCATCCTTTAAGGGTTAATAGAGGGGGGGCAACAATAGGTACCTCTACTATACATGCTACATATTCTCTTGGGATTAGCAAGTCACCATAAGTAAAGATAGGGTACTTATTGCTTTTGCAAGTTCTTTGACTTGTAATTGGTTGAAGGTTTATTTTTGAGAGTTGTGTAACTTGTGATTGGTTGGAAGTATATTTTAGTGAGTTGTCCTGTTGGGAATACAAGTGGCCATCCCCTCTAAATTGGACAAATTTCAATTGAAGAGGTTGAGAAAATTGGAGGGATGCAAGAGATGCTCTCAATTAGTCAAAGGGATGTAGTGAGTTTGAATAGGGTATGTCCTAATATGGATTTGGGGTTTGCTTAGGAAATAAAGTATGTAATATTAGATGATGCAATTTAATAGAAGAATGAAAATAATTGAAAATTAATCTACAACTATAATCATTATTTTGGAGGCTAAAAATTTTCAACTAAAATTTGGATTTATCTATAAATCAACTTAAATTTTTATAGAATAGAATACAATTATTATATTTTTTATTATATATTATTGAAATTTTGTTATAAATTGCCATAAATTTCACTCTTACTACCAAAATATTTATTATATATTGAAGAAAGTGTTTAGGACAAAAGATGGATCCTAAGAAAATTCTTTATTGAATTTTATTCCAAAGTTCACTTCAAAAATAGATTATTTGATTAAAAAAAAAGAAATAGATAGAAGCATAAGATTGATTTAGCATTCAACCAAATGGACAAGTTTGATGATGTCACTTTCTTTTTGCTTCTATTTACTTTAGGATGCCATATAGAGCAATTAAGGCTCTTAGGCTTTCTATCCTAGCTTTTTTAATGATGGACTCCAAAAGTTGAACTGATTGTAAGCTTAACCCTTAAAGAACTTTCCTAGTCATTCAAGCATTGTTCTTTGGGAATCTTTAAAACTTCTACCTACTTGCTAAATAAAACTATCAATGTTGGGCAAGTGTGCTTGCTTTCCCTTTGTATAGAGAATTTAATGCTTATAGTTGATTGGAAAGTTGACATATATGAGAGTAGAAAGCTTGATTCAAATACTCCATTATTATTTCTTCAACATCATGTTTATAAAGACTATGCTTTATACCCTTCTTCCATAAAATCTTCTAAGTTGTTTGTTGCAATGTTTTGTTGAAATAGAAATAATACATTTTTTGGCATTTTTTTAAAGGTTTTATCTATCATAGGAATCTCACTTTTAGAGACACCAACATTGGAAATCTTCCTTGTTTATAAGCCCTATCCCTAGTTTGTTGTTTTGTTTGCAATACCTAACCTATTACTTTTTGTTGTTAAACTTCCTAAAGTCTTGCTATCTTTGCTCCAAAATGTTTAGTTTTATTCTACAAATTTTCTTGTAGGGATCTACACTGTCTCTTAAAAGCAACTTGGATTATTAATAGTGCCTAATTATTATTGATACTACAATCAAATTTTCATTTTTTTATATTGACAAGTGAATGGAGGTTCCAACACATGAAAGAATACAACATTTAGATACACTAGAAGAAAATCATGTTTCAATCTATATTGAAGTTAAGTTTGTGTGTGTTTAAAGACCACTTGTACATGGTTGCAAGGGTGAAGCACTGCTTTCTTGTTCACATGCACGTTGAAAAACGCATTCTGTGTTAGTTGGCATTGAACATATGACATAACGTTCTCCATGCTTCCTACTCGTGTTCAGTGAAACATGGACTATGTTAATTTGAACATGAATGGACAATTGTGGCACGTGTTATGAGAGTGCATAGTGCCAGCTTACATGGTTTAGGATGTAATGACTGTTCTTCCACATTTGTAAAGGATGAAGGTGCTTGACATTGTCTTCCACATTCAATCTTCATGACTTGCAGTCAGTGGATGGCAGTAGGCATCATTGCAAGCCACCTTTCTGAACACTTGTCTTTGCCTTCATCTGAAATGTTTTCAATTGAATTACTGTTTTGCAGCGATAGATTCTTGGGTGGTACACTTAATTTGCAAACGTTTTGAAACTAAAAAGTATGACATTTTCCTTTCGTTTACCTTCTCCAATTGATGTTAATATATAGAAATATGTAATGTTTGCTGCATGTTCAACATTTCAATATTTCAACCACGTAGTCCGAATTTCTGTTACACCTACTATGAGAGCAATGAGTAATTTGAAATTCATAAGAAGCTCTTAGAATAAATGCATTGACCAACCTTGTATTCCAAATACTTGATCTTCACATACAAGAAGTGAAATATTACTTCGTCATTACACGTTGGGAATGTATACACTAGTCAACTTCTACGCACAATGGAATCACAATTAAGTGACTTCCCTGAACTTCAGAACAGAATTCAGAGTTTGGCCTTTTGGAAATCCCATTTGAAAACTTCATTGGAAAAATGAGCCATTCAGTATATATACTAATGAATGCTTGTAGGACCCGCTTTCATCTTCCCCAACAATACTGAAGCACGTCATATACATACAATCCTGGAATGCTGCTATTCTGCTAACAATATATGATTCTAGTATGCTTGTACCGGTTCAGTACAGACGGCTTAGTTCTCCTAAATTAAGAAGGCTTCATACAACAATGTTGTCATGAAGCCTTAGTTTCATCAACATCAACAAAGAAATTCCGAGACGAATTCGTGTAGGAATTCATGAGCACTATCAAAATGAGAAAACAAAATTCAGCATTTCCTCATGCATGTACTTTGGAACTAAATTGGTCTTCTATTAAATATTCATGCACTATATGATGATAATATATAGAAGTCAATGATTTCTATGTTGCACGTCACAACACGTACCGTGTTTAATTTTAGAAACATATACTCACTTGTACCTTGTCATGCAACAGAACCTATCTTCATGAAAATGCTTTCACTTATGCTCCAACGACGTTGTCCAACGGCACTTATGTCCAAATCCCTGCATGGTTGCACGTTCCTTAGTTGCTCAATACCTTTCAAAATACAAAGCTCTTTGGTTTTTTACTGAAACAAGTGACTCCAGTATAGTACTTTTAAACCAACATCACTTTCACAAATTACATACTCATTTCATACTTGTTCAAATTCATATACAGTAGTTTTTGTTTGCATTATCAGTACTTGCTGATTTCTGTTGTCAATGAAGGCTACATTCAAAGACCCTGGAAGTCTTCATTTCTTCCTCCTGCAAGAAAGCTTATAACAGGTCTCTAGATTTGCATATCCCCATGTCGACCCCTCACTTCTGTTTTGCAAACAACTTTCCAATCTCCTCCATTACTCTTCCTTCTTTCAACATCATCCGAATAGAACACTAGTCTTACTGGCATTGTGTTGGAAATGCAAATGATTGATAACCCAACGGCAATGGAATTGAGAAGTTGGCAATAGTGAAACCATACTTATCACGGACTACCTTGGCATTCTGTGCACCTATTTTAGCTTCCACCCATGAGCAAACTAGAACCACACAACAGTGGCTATGATAATTAAGCTCCAGAATTTTATGAATGGACCCTACATACTCAGCACTTTCCCACCGGCTTTCTTCATTTACTGACCTCCTTGTCTTCTCAAGCATAATGGATGCTGCAATGCCACTATCACAAGTGACTTTATCTTCTTCTGCACTAAGAACCCGTAGATGCATTCCATGAGCGTACATCGCTCTACAGGATGTTGCCACTTTCTCTGGGAGCTTAGATGCCTCTATAACATCATCACTGGGCTTGTTCGGTCCAATGGCAGCCTTCTGCACTTCAGAACGTAACCAATCTGCAAATTTTGGTAAATACATTAACTCCTCAGGCCATGTCACTTGTGGCAAATGCAACAGATAAATAGACAATCTCCAGTAAAGCACATTTGCATTCAAACTGGTATTGATTTCTCCGAAAGGATTTTGTTGACCATAGAATGCAGTGCTATACAGGAATTACGTGACGACTGACGAGTGAGACACGTACCTTTGTAACCCCGAGCTACATACGATACACTTGAAACCAAAGGGGGTGCCAAAAAATAAACACTACAAGAGATTGGGGTATATTTAAGTAGGTATTTTAGTATGAAAGTACTGAAAATCCAATTTTCTTGCTAAAAGGTCAAGCTGAAATTTTTTTATATGTACATTTAAGCATGTTTTGCTAAATGGTCATGGGAATGCATTTTAAGTTGCATTTTAAGTCGCATTTTAAAGTTGTGTTTTAAGTTGCATTTTAAGTCGCATTTTAAGTCACATTTTAAGTCACATTTTAAGTCACATTTTAAGTCAAATTTTTAAGTTTCATTGTAAGTTGTGTTTTAAGTCACAATTTAAGTCACCAAAAAAATCAACATGTTTTTGTTCACTTTAGTACAAAAGTGTCAAATAAATTTTCTATGTACAATGGAACTTTCATTTTTGGAATCAGCAGACTTCAGATGCCAGTTAGGCATGGTAAAATACATTTTTTCAAAAACATTTGGACTAACAAAAGTTGTAAAATCAATCTAACTTTCACCTCCAAAAATCCGTTTGCAATTTTGAGTGTCCAATCAAAAGTTATGGACGAAATTCAGAAAGGGGTTGGAATGAACAATTTTTTAAGCACTTTTAAACATCCCCTCTGTATTTTGTTCATAACTTTTGATCAGAGACTTGAAATTGAAAATGGATTTTTGGAGGTGAAATTCAGCTTGATTATTCAACTTTTCTTAGTTCAAAGTTTTTCAAAAAAAGTTATTTTAATATGCCTAAATGGCATCTGAAGTCTGCTGAATTCACCAAGGAAATGTTAAACGTAGAAAACAACTAAATAAATGACATTATAATCATTTTGTCATCATGTATGTGTATGCATGGTGTTATGGCAAAGGGCCTTG
Organism: Thuidium tamariscinum; assembly: GCA_947034885.2. NCBI lineage: Eukaryota > Viridiplantae > Streptophyta > Bryopsida > Hypnales > Thuidiaceae > Thuidium > Thuidium tamariscinum. The sequence goes on from OX344757.2 coordinate 16,499,794, forward strand.
TTCTACTAGCCAAGGGGTGCAAGGTTCAAACCCCCTTGGAACCACTTGGCTATTGGATTGCCTTGATGGGCAAGTAGGTAGGTGACATGTGGACCTTGTTTTGAAATTGACATTGTCTTTTAAGTATGACTTAAAAATTGAAATTGTCTTTTAAACATGACTTAAAGTCGCGCACAATTTGCCTAAAAAGACATAAAAAAAACATTTAGGAAGAGATAATAATGCATGTCCTAGACACAAGATATTTAGCAAAAATTACTTAATGTTCTTGACTTTTAATTATGCATTTTCTTACTTAAAAATGCACTTAAGATACCCCAATCTCTTGTAGTGTAAACAAGTAGCAAGGCGCCAGCTCCAGTGGCCAACACCAGAGGATCCGAACCCAGTACACTATCGAACGTGCTAAGAGCATACGACTGAGCAACTTCAATGTACTTCTCAACTTGACCGACAGCCTCCCCAGCTACAGAAACAACTGTCTGGAAGCACCACAAAAATGAGAGTAAATACGTTGGAAAGGCAATCTGAAACATCAACCATGAGAACGCTAGGCTACATAAGTAACAAGTGACTAAAAGAAAGTATCTCTACCCCCAAAATAGAAATGCATGTTTTTCTATATAATCCTCAATACAATCACATAATCGTCACTGATAGAAAATTTGAAAAATACTATTCAAAAATCTTGTTGTGCCTGTAATCAAATGTTACAATTCCACTGGACATAAGAAATTCATTCTTTGGAATGATGAACCCCAACATTCTACACACGACTCATTTTCATAGAGCAATAGAATTCTTTCAAGCCATTGCTTGGTCTCTATAATTAATAAATACACACCACAGGTGAATTTAGAAAGTCAAAGTCAATTGCAGGGAACGAAAATCCCAAAGATAAGGTAGGTACGCGCATGGATCACTTGATCATATGTCAAGATAGTGAACATATTGTTGGTGCACCTATTGTCGAAGAAGTAAAGAGCAAAACATCTACCCATAAAACTTTGACCCTTGATAACTTTTGCATGCAATATCCAAAGCAGGCATTCTTCGGTGAATACTGTTCGAGTTGCCAATACGAGCTTGTAAATTTGACCAATCAAGTCTCATAGTCATAGTATAATCTATGCTCAACAGCAAATCTAGTCTCTCTACATTAAATGTAACTGACTCAGCTTTTGAAATGCAATGTGCAAAATGGGCATGTTAATATAGACAATACCTTTACAGCATCCACAATCGGTTTTGGATCAACGCCCACACCTTAAAGCGCTTTCTCAGCTTATTGCTCCAAGTCCATTGCTACAAGTAGCACAGCCCTGTACGCTAAGTCTGCAGATTTCTGGATATAAGGAGTAGCAACGTTCACCCCAGGCTTCACAATGGTGAACAGTTGCTGCAGCGCATCCCTCACCACGCCAATTGCATTCCCTACTGTCTGAGTCATTTGGAAAGTGACAGATTGTACCTGAGCAACACGTTAGAGTACCGCTATAGTAGAACCTTGCAAAATCAGTGTTCTGTTATTCAACGCAAAATTTCAACAGTAGCATGTACAGTCACCGCTTGAACATACCCTTGCATCCCTGTTGGCCCTAGTTGTGCACCAAAGAAATTCAGGTCAAAGACGTAATTCTTATCATTAATGGTAGTTGTTAAATTTTGGTAACCAAATGTTTATTTTCTAGTAGAAATATAATCTGGCTTTGAAAAAAAATTAGGGTTTCAAGAGTGCTTCGAGAGGTTAAGGGATAGTCTAGAACCTTCACCTATATTCTAGAACCCCACCTACATTCCACAACACGAATAAAGCAAAGTTGAAGACCAGTTGGACACTATAATTGACTCCCAGATTATGTATTACTCATAAGGGATTATCAAACCTTTTTAGGCATAATATTTCCTATGGGTGATTAAAGAATCAAATTTTGGAAAGGAAGCAATTGTTCTTTAGTACTATCTTAGCATTAGACTACCCTATTAGCTAATGTGGAAGAGCATTCTAGAAGTGAAGTGTAGTAGCCAACCACATGATCCTCCCATAGCCACAATGAAGGCACAAACAAGTAATCAACATCAGCACAACCACCAATCACAACTTTGCTTTTCATCAATTTAATGTCAAATTAGGATTTCACACATAGAATTTCCAAATGCAATTTCTTACATTATATAAAGTCTCCATTCACCATTCAGCAAATGGGAGGTTCCATTGACCATGCAGGTGAGCTTTAAGCCTTTCCTTGTGACAATCTAGAAACTTGTTTCATCTAAAATTTTGCATATTTAGTCTGTATTAAGCTAAAAATCAAATTGCAAAAAGTTACATGTCTGTAGTTTAAACGTTTACATTCTTACCACAAATCAAAGCTCACCTGTGTGGTCAATGAAGACTTATGGCAACAAAATTGAATTATACAATTAACATATTAAATATGATCATATATATTAATGATACATGTATATAATATGCCTGATAATATATGATACATATTATAGTCATAAATATACATAATACATATAAACTATATGATATTATAAATAACATATATGTTAATGTATTACTATATTATATTATTGATAATATAATATATGCGTTACATTTTAATAATTGTTAAATGTTTAATTCTTTGGAAATTGTTGATAGAGAAATCACTTTTGTCAACATGAAATCCAAACAAAGATTACAATGAAAATCGTGTCCTATTCCTTATCATCATGAGAGATGATAATTTCCCCTCCCTTACATTTCATATATGAGATCAAGCATGAGATCAAAACTAACAATACAGAGCCCAATGCACAACTTTGTTTTGAACCCACGGTGAGAATCATACGGTCTTTCACGTGAAATGGTCATTTAAGTACAGTACAACAGTTATCTAAGCACAACGGCCAGGGAGGACTGACCCCCTTATTGCCTCTTTTTTTACCCTCTCAGAAAACGCTGAAACTTTATATTTTTCACACAATTTATTTTTTCACCTGATCCCATCTCCAATACCAACCTCTATTACCAAAAGCAACTCACATGTTCACACACTTGGTTGGTCTTCAATTCGAAAGTCGCCCGTAATCATTGCTTGGCCAAATGTCTATGGACACCCACCTTTGAGTAGAAATGGAGTTATCAACTTTCACTTAGAGTAGCCTACATTCTCGAGCTATTGTGATTGTTCTAAACAACTGAATTGCACCTGAGTTCTGTTTGCATGAAGATTGACAGATGTTGTGGAATTTTGCATTTCAATGTAATTGCATTTTTGTTATGGAATGATTTCTTGTGAATAGTAAAAATGATCAGTTTAAGGTCAAGTTATGGGTGGTGGCAAGGGTAGTCTATACTGCACTTTATTGTGCCCAGTCACTTTAAGGTCTCTCTACCTTAGCTTGGTACAAAAGAGCTAAACAAAACGGAAATGAGTCCCACTTCTACACCCTAGAAAAGGACAGTCTCGATATTAGTCTTATACAAAAGATCTAAACAAAATTGAAAGAGTTCACTGGTTCACTTGAAGCAGTCAGGCAGTAGTATCTTGAACATGCTATACTATGAAATGATCTTGACTTGTGCCGGGTACTTGAATTGAAGTTCTGGCCACTTCTTGATGGCAAGTGTGCACCCATGCACCATCATCTCCAAGGCCTCCAGGCTCCCATAATGTGCTGTAGCATTCCGTGCCTGGATGACTACTTGGAATAGGTCCTTGAACCAATTCAAATCATCTATTCTTGGATTGGATCCAAACTCCCCGAAAGCACGGCAACCAAGTTGTACCAAAAATGTAATTAAAACAAAATAACTCCACATAAAAAATAGCTCATCAAAACAAACACTATAAGAAACTCATGTTTTAGATGATGGATTTTAGGTGACATCTAATGTAGAAACTTGTGTTTTTATGTCAACAATGATGTTCGCCATAACATCAAGATGTTATGGCGGACATCATTGTTGACATAAAAACACAAGTTTCTACATTAGATGTCACCTAAAATCCGTCATCTAAAACATGAGTTTCTTATAGTGAAAGATGATTTCAACAATCCAATGTTTCAAATATGAACCATTCTTGCATCACTCACCACTGTAGGTATCATAGACTGCACAAATGTAGCTATTAATGAAATATCAATTTAAAACAAAGGAAGAAACTTACAACTACCCTGCGCTTGACAATGGGGTTAGAGTCAAAGAGCTGATGTCCATTGCCATCAATCTCCCCACGCTTCATGACTGACCACTTCAAAATCTCTCCAGTGAAGATTAGAATGTCTCTTTCACAAAACCCGAAAAGGAGCTCTTTCTAAGTCTTCACTTCATCCTTTTGGGCGTCAGTTTCCTTCTTTGGGGCGTCAAGTTCCTTCTGCATGTCAGCGAAGTGCTTCTCCATATGTTCCTGCCATGATGCTAAGGGAACAAGTGGCGGGTACTCTTCACCAGCCATGTCCATTCACCTACACAATAAGGTCTACAAGAAAACGTGTACAATTCAATCATAGTTAGCATTTCATACACTATTTCAAAAATCCATAACAAGTATAGATAGACAATGCAAAACCTCAAAAACTTAAATCAATCAATTCACAACTATTCCCAACCAAGAAAAAAAAAACATCAAAAAAATGTAAAGACCACTGTTCACCTAATCAAGAGCAACAAAAATAAGTACTAGTGGAGATGGTGCAGAAATAAGTACTAGTAAGTGTAGATGGTGATGGCAATTCGCAGTGGTGGTGCCAGTGGATGTCAAGCGATAAGCACCGATCACCTGATCAAGCACAGAGATCAGAACACCACAAATCTCCAAGCGTAAATTCAAAATACAAGATGGTTCACAATAAAATTCAGTTCAAGAACATGAAAATGAGGAGCAGGAGAGAGAGAGAGAGAGGCGTACCTTAATGCGGTGGAGGTCAAGGTCGAGATGGCGCCTGGATGTGCATCGGGACCTTGGCTTGAAATGCACCGATCACTTGATCAAGCATAGAGATCAGAACACCACAAATCTCCAAGCGTAAATTCAAAATACAAGATGGTTCACAATAAAATTCAGTTTAAGAATATTAAAATGAGGAGCAGGAGAGAGAGGCGTACCTTAATGCGGCGAAGGTCGAGGTCGAGATGGCGCCTCGATGTGCGTCGGGACCTTGGCTTGAGGAGCCCCAGGTCTCTGATCTCACTGACATCTAATCTTCTCTCCTCCAGTTCCGCCCTCCCTCACGACTCTTGGCTTTGTGACTTCAAGCTCTCTCAGAGATTGGTAGTGAGTTAGGGATTCCGCCAGGGAGAAAATTAGGGTTCTGAGTTTCGTCCCTCATAGTCTTAGGATGGCTCCAATGACGGTGCTCAAAGGCCTGGATACCAAATTAGCAAACAAATCAGTAAAAAGCAAAAAACAATCAGAACCAGTATTCAGGATACTAAATAAAAAGTAGGTAGACACTCTCTGTCACAAAATCTAGTAAGCTTCTTCAACAAACAACAACAAAAGCTCTGTAGAACGTCGTGAAATAGAAAACAATCTTTTCAAACAATTTCTACTAATTCAACTATATCGACACGTAAAACTCAACAACGACACTCAACTCTCAACTCTCGCACCGCAATCCTGCGCTTAAACCAATAATTGCACTAAACCTACTTGCGCAATTCATGTGATTTAGTACTCAATCTGTGATCCCCAGACTCCTAAACCCTGAACCCACGGAAGAGCAGCTCTTTCGAGAGTGAAAGCGAAAGTGAGAGTGAAAGTCTGGTTGGGCTGTTATTAGAAAAACTACTAGATAGAGCGTTCACTTAGTAGACGGTTATTGGGTCGGTCACCCCAGGGTATACTGGTCGTCGTCTTCCCGAGTATTGCAAACCTGGTATTGGATAGTTAGGGTTTGACAAGGAGAGACAAAGCCCTATTCCGCGAGGGATGAAGCTCTTTCTCGGCGCTGCTATCGGTCCTTCGTTGCCTTGCGACTTCTTTTTGTTTTAGAATGGGCCTAGATCTGAACTTCCGATGTGGTCTGGGTACGATGGTCTCGAAACCGTTTGTCACCGCATGTTATAAGTAGCTGAGTGGCTCTTGGTGTGGGATTGCAGACAAAGGGAATGGGAAGTTTCGGCAAGCGCCGGAACAAGTCGCACACACTGTGTAGGCGTTGTTGACGCAGAAGTTTCCACATTCAGAAGAGCCGTTGCTCGGCCTGTGCTTATCCTACCGCAAGAGTCCGCAGTTGTACATGATTCTCGAACCGTATTTCTTACCTATTGTTTTGGTTTCACCCCAGTTTTGCATATCCTGAACCGAATAGTATCGTTGTTTTGATCTGAATTTCTTGTAATGAAAGTATGAACCACTCATCATGCTCATAATGAATTTAATTTATTTCTTGTCATCTACGAATGGCATGTATATGCACCGGTATATCTTTTATTCCGATATGTTGGCTAACAAAATTGTTGCTCCAAACAACTGGAGCGTGAAGGCAATTAGGAGGAAGACCACCAGAACTAGACGCATGCGTCATCTGCATCATCTTCCTTGCCGGTTCTCCAACAATTTCAGAGAGGGTAAGTCGTTCATTCGCTATGCTGTATTGTTGGATTTGTATATAGAATTCTTTTGATGATGTTTTTTTTGTTGCAAGGGAGTAATGCTTCACGTGTTTCGCAATATGGGAGGGCATAAGCATTGAGTTGTACATAACAGGAAAAAATTCTGCTTATGAGAAAGCATCGCGGATATGACTGAACGTGTGGATTCATTCTCATTTTTTACTTCTGTCTTTTAGGAACCCAAGCAGCTCCCCGGAAAGCCGTTGCTGCAGCTTAGATGGAAGCACCTGTAGCGACATAATGGGGTAGTTTAGTCAGGCTACTTTTCCTAAGCATATTCAAGGGCTTGTGATTCATGCAAGCATGATTTGAGTAAAGGAATGAATGCTAATCAAGCAAGTCCTGGTTGAGATTGGTGTTTTTTTATATTAATATTGTCGAGCTATTGTGATCGTTCTGGACAATTGAATTGCACCTAAGTTCTGTTTGCATGAAGGTTGACGGTTCACTACAAGAGATTGGGGTATCTTAAGTGCATTTTTAAGTAAGAAAATGCATAATTAAAAGTCAAGAACATTAAGTAATTTTTGCTAAATATCTTGTGTCTAGGACATGCATTATTATCTCTTCCTAAATGTTTTTTTTATGTCTTTTTAGGCAAATTGTGCGCGACTTTAAGTCATGTTTAAAAGACAATTTCAATTTTTAAGTCATACTTAAAAGACAATGTCAATTTCAAAACAAGGTCCACATGTCACCTACCTACTTGCCCATCAAGGCAATCCAATAGCCAAGTGGTTCCAAGGGGGTTTGAACCTTGCACCCCTTGGCTAGTAGAACAAGGCCCTTTGCCATAACACCATGCATACACATACATGATGACAAAATGATTATAATGTCATTTATTTAGTTGTTTTCTACGTTTAACATTTCCTTGGTGAATTCAGCAGACTTCAGATGCCATTTAGGCATATTAAAATAACTTTTTTTGAAAAACTTTGAACTAAGAAAAGTTGAATAATCAAGCTGAATTTCACCTCCAAAAATCCATTTTCAATTTCAAGTCTCTGATCAAAAGTTATGAACAAAATACAGAGGGGATGTTTAAAAGTGCTTAAAAAATTGTTCATTCCAACCCCTTTCTGAATTTCGTCCATAACTTTTGATTGGACACTCAAAATTGCAAACGGATTTTTGGAGGTGAAAGTTAGATTGATTTTACAACTTTTGTTAGTCCAAATGTTTTTGAAAAAATGTATTTTACCATGCCTAACTGGCATCTGAAGTCTGCTGATTCCAAAAATGAAAGTTCCATTGTACATAGAAAATTTATTTGACACTTTTGTACTAAAGTGAACAAAAACATGTTGATTTTTTTGGTGACTTAAATTGTGACTTAAAACACAACTTACAATGAAACTTAAAAATTTGACTTAAAATGTGACTTAAAATGTGACTTAAAATGTGACTTAAAATGCGACTTAAAATGCAACTTAAAACACAACTTTAAAATGCGACTTAAAATGCAACTTAAAATGCATTCCCATGACCATTTAGCAAAACATGCTTAAATGTACATATAAAAAAATTTCAGCTTGACCTTTTAGCAAGAAAATTGGATTTTCAGTACTTTCATACTAAAATACCTACTTAAATATACCCCAATCTCTTGTAGTGGTTGTTCAATTGAGTACTAAGTTCTAGGAAACTTGGTATGGAATTTCGCATTTGAATGTAAATGGTATATTTGTTATGGAAGGTTCCGTCGCTAATTTACTGCAATCCGCTTTTGAAATATTAAAAACTTATATTATATTATTTTCAACGATCGGCAGCATTCAATCCTGAAGGTGTGTGATAACATCTGGGGGGGAGTATCTCAATTGGTAGAGCACATGTTTCATATACGAGAGGTAACGGGATCAATGCCCGTCTTCTCCACTACGAACTCTCACTGCTTTTTTCTTTTCATAAGTTTTCTACCATCTAAACTTTTTGACTCCTTGATACTTGCTAGGTTTAAAAATACTGTACGTTAGGGTCGGATTCATTGGACTCCAGTAGAAATTATTTCTTTTTGTGCTGAATTATCTTTCATCAAAAAGATTTAGAACTTTTAAGAATTTCATTTCAAGTGATTTGGAAAATTTCATGAACTTTAGTAGAAGGTCTTTTGCCTTCACTATATATAGTATGGCATACCGCAATATAGTATAGACTCAAGCCTTTACCAAATTTTGCATGACCTTTAGGAGTATAGTCTTTTAGAGTTTAATCAGGTATTATTGCAATAATCAAGGCCTTAGTGATAGTTACATGGACTTGTAGCATAGTATTCAATTTTTCACAGCTTTAGCACTACTTCATTTTTCATTGGGCTTTTTTGAGGATTCAAATTATTTTCATTAATATTTTCTATACTATTCAAATATGTCACATCATAATTTCTAAAAATTTCATTACGTACCATACTTCTTTATATTTTGAATTATTTTTTAACAATTATTTTTTCTTGAAAAATGTACCTCATAGATATATGTATGCTTTTGAGAGCCTCATCTGTTTTAGTCCCTCACTACCTCCTAACCTATGATTATGTAAGGTAACTGACCCCATCACGGTCAAAATTTGAGTAGGGCCTAATGGGGTCAAAAAAATTCTAGTGGTGTACATCTGAAAACTCAAATGTACACTACCAGAATTTTTTTGACTCCATTAGGCCCTACTCAAATTCTGACCATGATGGGGTTAGTTACCTTAATTGAGCTTCCATTGCCATGGAATGGACTTCTGTTCTTTTTCCTTCCTCACAGCCCAGAGGACGTACCACTACTGTACTGTATTGTACAGTAAGCTCCCTGCACCACAGGGAGCAATTAAAATACAAAACACACCCAGTCCTAAGTTCATGAGTCCAACCAAGAGCTAGGCGGTAGACGGAGGCAGTAGTGACGGAAGTGCACTCAGGGGCTCACTGGTCTCGGGAGAAGTTCAACGGTCCATAGGTGGAGGCGACCATGCAATTGGATTATAGGGCCGCATCAATTACGGTGGCAGGCCCCGCAATAGAATGTTGGCTGGCCTGTTCTTCCTTCCGTTGTTGCCGCTCCTGCCGTTGATGGCTGAATGGTTGATGCGATGGAAAGGCCAACAGTTGAGGATGACGCAACAGTAAGGATCCCGCCATAGCCGCGCCCGCCTAGACCGCGTCCGTCCGGGGCATATTCCGTCATCGCGCCATCGATCGCACGGCCGGCACGCCTTAGCCAACCAGCACGAACAGGCCAGGCGGGGGCAACACCTCCAGCACCCAAACAGGCGCAACAACAACAACAATAGTCCCCATACAACAACCGAGCAGATACTACTTCCTAGCTTGCAACCTAGAAATTAGTGGTGCCGCCTGTGTTTGCGGCGGAGGCATGGGCTCTTCGTTGTCACTCATGGCTTGAAAAATTCTTGTCGCCGGAAGCGGGCAAGCAAGTAGCAAGCAAGCGCGAGAGCCAACAGCTGGATAATTACGATCACTTGAGGTTGGGTGGTGGACATGTCTGTAGTAGTTGGTGTTCATGGAAATAGAACTGGGATTTTTTTATTGAGGCCTGCAAAGTCGATGAGTTCTATGACATCATCAATGAAGCTGAGGCATATATGTAATTCTCTCCACTTATGCCGATGTACTGTTCAGAGACTGAGGTGCTTGAATAATTGGAGAATTTTGTTCTTTACTATTTTTATCAGAATGTTTCTTCATTTGCTTCAAGAGCACCACTTAAGGCATGTGGTAGGCACTACTGTATTGAATGTATGAGTTCAATCCATTTGTTCTGTAGTAGGAATTGTGATGCTAGACAGCTTCACTTTCCATTGACCTATTGGTCACTATATACTTAATTTCAATGCCTATTTTGTATGGAATGCTGCCGATGTCAATTGAGCCATATTGCAAATAATCATGTTTAATGAAACACAGTATTGTTCATGTACACAAGCATGACTTCGTTTGACCCTCTATTTCTCATTGAAAGAATACGTTCATTGGAGCACCCATATGAGGATTTCACATTTACTAGAACGCCATATGAAACACATCTGTTTCTACAGACGTTCCTTCAAGCACAAAGTTCCGAAATCAAACACGTTATTATACATTCAACTGTAGAAATGCGCATTCCCAAAAGTGTTACGACAGCACAACACTAGGACACATGTCTATAGCAACGCGTTTTCTTAATACTGTCAGAACTTATAGAAGACATGATACGTATTCCGCCCTGAGAACAAAATCCAGATACTTTAAACAATCTATCTAAGGTACAGGTGGCAAAGAATTTGGCAAACGTCATATGTTCCCATAAACACGGTGAACAGTGTTATGAACATGCAAAGACTTACAGAGAAGATGCTGCATTCTACATGTTGAGAACGTGACTCTCAACAAAATCTACTTGACGTATTCCGTTTTCACAAGGCATTTTTGGCAACGTGGATTTTCTATTACAGAAGTGTTGGTATCAACAAATTTTTCTTCTAGTGATATCATATGCCAAACTCAATTATAAAAGGTCAAAGTATTTTTTGGTAGATGTCCTCAAATCTATGTACATATTGATTTTGGAGATGTTGACATAGTGATGATGGCAATCATTAGATGTTTTTTAGCCCTATAAGAGACTGTTTCAAGATTGTTCCCTATAAAGTGAACCAGAGATTGCTAGTTTGAATTTTTGAAAAAGAAGAAGAAAGAAATTAAATTAAAATTTTCTTTTTCAAAATTAAAAAAAAAGTATATAAAAACTGAAAACTGATCTGAATTTTTAATTATTTTCAAAAAATATTTAAAAAATATTTAGTAATAAATTGTAAAAACCAATTAATTAGTATTATTTGATGTGGTAGTCTCTCAACCACATCAAACTGCCTACGTGACAATGTTCCCAAAATTTCCACAGCTTATGAACCCATAGTCTTCTAAATGCCCAAAAAACATTTAATATTTAGGTGAGGTGCAATTTTGGGTGCACGCACTTTAACCCCTAAAGCCCTGAACATCATTTTTTGAGATTATAAATTTTTTGGACAGCTCACTACGGATGGAGTTTTTATTTTTTTTCTTTGAAATTTTGATGCAATGTATGCCCGAGGAGTAGCTTTAAGGCCCAACAATTTTCATAACTTTTGACTTCACGGTTAAAAAGTTCTGGTAGGATATGTTGTTTTCTTTACTCAGCGGGCAGCCCGGGCTGATAAAAAGAATTCTTCAAAAAAACTTTTTTTTGAAAAGTGGAATTTCAAATTGGTTCTTTAGGTTTATATAGACATGGGAAGATTTGAATCAATTCATTCCGATCAATGAGTCAAAAGTTATGAAGATTTTGAGTTTGGGGTAGTTTGCGGCCAATTACAGAATCTCTACAGTACAAAAAAAGTTTGAAATTCTTCATTTAATTCAATTTTTCATATTTTTGGAAAAAAATAAAAATAGAAGGTGTAGATTGTTTATTACAACATTTTAACCATTGGGATTGAAAATTTTCAATTCCATGAATAAAATGTTCACAATTTAGTATTTTGACTCTTTTTTTACTTCTTTCTACTTACTTATTTTTTCCTATATGTTGTACGATTCCAAATGGTTTTAAATTTTTTGAGAATGTAGCCAACTTGCATTGAAGTATGAATTCAAAGAGTAACCACCATTTTGAAATTTTTTTCACACAAATGTGACTTTGTGAAGTGCAGCTGCCCAGATTTTCGCAAGGATAAAAAAACAATTTTTGTCAATTGAAATGCTTATATCTTGCAATCTACACGGTGAAAATTTCTGAAAATTTTTCCACATGTTTACAAACCACCTTACTACAAGATCCTATGGTTACATGAGTCAAAAATGTGTTCTAAGAAAAAAAATTGCACTTGTATTAGAAATGGCAGTTTTGGAGCATTTTTGGTGAAAACATAGTCAAAAACCTTTAGGGGTTAAGTTAAAGTATCATACTTTTTATTCTCATGTTAAATACACAATGAATGCCAAAATTTATCAAATTTCTGAATGATGAATGAGTGACGTGGCTCCATTTTTTTACTTGGGAATAGGTTGTTTGGATTCTAATTAGGGTTGCACCTTCATGCAATATCCATAATGATTAGAATACTAAGGCTTGTCTATGTTAGAGGGCAAAAAAGGATGGAATCAACCATGTGTATGTTTGTCATTGATAAAATATCATTTCATCTAAGGGTGATTGCAAAAAATACATGTATGACATGTTATAGGCTAACCTTCTTTTTTGGTCATAACTTTTGCATTCTTGTTCTAAGTGACATAAAATTTATAAATAAGTTATTCATGACTATTATACACCAAATCTATTTTTTGGGATTTAAAAGAATGTTTTACTATCCAAAAATAGCCTCAAATATAAATGGTAGTACTTAATTTGGATTTTTTTGAACAAAATAGTGCCCAAAGAAATGAATTTGGACTAAAATCTGGAGAAGATGGTCTTCTAATAAACTTGTAGCTATTGTTTGAAGGAGTTCTAAAAATAATTCATTTCATATGGTGTGGAAGTCTACAAAATGAGCTTTACTTAGCTAGCATTTCAAAACATATAAAATATTATTTTGGTGAATCTTTTGGTGGATAACCATCTCTGTATAGTTGTTACAAACAAAAAAAATTATTTTATATGTTAAACTTTTTCAATTTCTTACCAATTATTCATCAAAGTGACTTTTTTTCTTGAGATTTGGCATTTTTGTGGTTCTCTTACTTAGAGAATTTTCCTATGTTTTTTCTTGGTGGTGGCCTTAAATGTGTATACAATATCCATATTTAAAATTAATTTTTTTTTCTAATTTGAAAGTAATCTAGAAAAAATTATAAATATTGTTTAAAAAATGCAACAAATAGTATAGGTGTTTCTTGTTGTACAATTTGAAAAAGTGTGTACTGAATTTTTTTGTACTTTGAATCATAATGAAAACTTTAACAACATTGTCAACAATTGATAAATTTATTTATATTTTATAATAGCCTATAGGGGCCCGGGATAGGGGCTTTGAAGTCTATATTGTGGATGAAGATTAGAATACTTCTCCCGTTAATTCTTAAAAAAGAATTAGTCATTTGTCCTAAGTTTTGATTGGTGTAGAAGTACAAGACATGCTTTTTTTTTAAAAATTACATGAGATGATGAATTTAATGTATGTAATATGCTACTACATGTATAATAGCAAAAATATTCATTAATTTACAAAAATTTAACAATACAAAGGAATAACTTTTGTCAAGTGCCATACATACAAAAATATGAATTTGTGAGTTCTACGTGGTAGTGTTTGGCTAGCTAGTCAAAAATACTCTTCACAATTTTCTAGAATTTGTAGCCTCAACAAAAAATTAAGAAGAGCATACACCACAAATGAAAAAATAAAACAAAACAAAATAGAGTAATTAATCCTTGAAAGATGTTAAGGAAGCTTCCAATTGACAACTTTATTCTTAACTACAAGAAGATAGAATGCACCCATTCGTGCAATAGAGTTAATTGTAAAGTTGGTCTTGTGCATGTTAGAGGAAGGTACAATTAAGCACCAATCTCCATCAAACCTCAATTTTAGTACTCTAATAAATTTTGGTACTTTAAGGCATTACTACTAACTAATTTACTATTAATCCTAATACGAGTAATTCAAAAAAAAATTTGTAACTGAGTTACCTTGGTCATAAATTAAGGTAGCCAACCCATTTCCGATCATGCTCCCATTTCCAATCTATAAGCTGCTTCATTTTAGTGAAGTTGTGGTATAGCTCCCAAAGCAATCGTGGCACATTAGGATAGGTTGGAAGGCTCTCATAAATGCAATCAACCCTTGGTCGATTTTGCAATCAACCTAGGGTCAGAAATAGTAAGGTCTATATTACCATTATAAGTCAAGAAAAATATTCTACTAAAAAATTCATAGTAATTATACTTTGTCTAATAAAATTCTAAAAAAAATATACTATCCTTTCAAACTCTATTTCTATACATAGGAAAAATTTTGCAATAAAGAAAACTGCACTTTAACTATGCGTAATTGCTTAAGTGATTGGAAATAGGTCGGCTACCTTATGGGGCCGCTTCAGTTCCTTCAATAGTTCTCGCCACGTCATACTACTCCAATTGGCCAATAAGGTGACACCAACACGTAGGCGCGCTGTCCTGCAATCCTATTGCGCAGCCGCTATGGCGGGAAGGACGTCACAGAAACACGTGGAGGAACGATGGGAACATTCTGGATTTTGCAAATGGAACTCGTTCTATACATTGGGAACTTCATCTCTCTGCAGCATTGCAGTGTACCGACGAACTCCAGAGTTATGTTGGGATTCGGAGCTCGTTCTGTCGCCGTTGTTCACAAAGTTCGACTGTTTTTTTCTCGTTGACATCACCTGTATCGCTGTGCAGTTCAAAGCGCGACTTCTGGATCTCTTGAAAACACTCGTTTTCGAGGATTTCTGAATCAATTTTCGCGGTTTAGGGTGTTTGGTGGAGAATCAGGGTTTTCGTGAATTGCATTATCTTATCAACCATGTCGTCGCCGGGAGAGTGAGTGAATTACGATCAATTTCGTTCAATCCTGTTTTATTTTGTGAAGAAACCGATCTTAATAGGTTTGCGTTTTGAATTAGGGTTTGAATTAGAATGGATACTTTTTGACAATTGAATCAAATTTTTAAATAGGGGACTGGGGAGTATTAAGGATTTTATACTTCAGGAATGATATGATGCGTGTTGATATTGAAGCGGAGCAATGAATAGGTGAAACTAAGAATGTTACTGTCTTTTGCTCCGACTGTGCTAATTAGAATTCAGCATTGCCGATCCCAGAGACTGAATTTTTCTGTTCCTTCGGTTCAGAACTTGAAGATTCCAGGCATTCTGTGTTTTGTTCTTCCATCATCAGCTGATCTTAGCTAGAGAAGTGGTAGATTGAAATCTCAATCGCTGGAGAGTCTACGTTCGTTTTACAATGTAGATGCTTACCAGTGGGGTATACGTCTTAGGGTTACGCAGTCGGAGTCAGTAGTTTTTTTCTAATACACTATTACTGTTGCAAAACACTTATACTCGCTCTGTCTTTACACCTTTATATTGCAAGGTGAATGTTAGTATTGAGTAGGTATGTGCGTAGTCGAGGTTAAAGACAGCCATTTACGAAAGGAAAATGTGCCAAATTTACGTTAGCAAGCGACGTGATCTATAACGTGGCGGTTTTTTCATTTCAGTATTTGTGAAGCTCTTTGTACTTGATTCGTGCTCTCTCCAGCTGGAACATCTGGTGAACGATTGAGATTCTGTGTTCGTGAGATGCTTATTCTAGTACGTTAGTTATGAAACATGGTATTAGTCAAGTAGCAATTTTAGTTCTTCAGCAATTTTTTCTTGAGTGGTTGATTTTTATTGCAGGTATTATCGTTCGCTCCCTCCAGTGAGCAAGACGTATGGAACTCTCTGTTTTCTCACAACAGTTGCCTATCACTTGAATCTCGTCAATCCTTTGTGGCTGTATTTGGACTTTGCCTTGGTGACAAAGAAATTTCAGGTAAGTTAAAAATTGCGATACCAATGATGTGGTTAACTTCAAGTTTTCAAATCACGTCTTTGTTTGCTCACAGAAATTACGGGAAATGCTGCCTAGTGAAGCAAGCAGCTGGATTAGAAGAAACATCCCTATGAATGCTCAGAATTCTTCGATTGCATTGACTATCTGAATAATTGATGTGGTTTTCGCTTGCAGATATGGAGACTCTTGACCAACTTTTTTTTCCTTGGAGGGTTTTCCATACCGTTTGGCGTCCGAATTTTGATGTTGTGAGTATTAAATTTTGCTTCGCTTCAACATATCTCCGTTCAGAGAGTTTTTCTCGGAATAACATAGATATGATTAGATTCTGGGTTCTATTTATAAATTTGTTAAGAAATATTGTTGTTAATGTAGACCGTGATCACAATATTTCATAGTATGCTCTTGAAAAGGTTATTGTGTTTCCGTAGGTGGTCCATGCATATTCTTGTTATGGTTTTTATATTGTGCTACTTTGGGTTGTGGCTTTTCGGTGATATGTTGACAGAGCAAGATACGGAGTTCAACTAGAACAGGGTCCGTTTGCTAAGCGTACAGCTGATTTTCTTTGGATGATGATTGTGTCCATGATATCATGTCTGGTATGTTCTTTTCATTCCTCATGTAACTTCTCTCCTTACTGCACACAAAACCCAGATTAGGTTCGTAGGGATCCGTGACTTTGTTTTTGTTTTTCAAAATTAGGAAAATTGCTACACCCTTTTATTTTCGATAGTCATTTTTAATAGAATACTCTAGGCTCTCTGTTAAACTTGTAGCATCTTGCTATATTTGGTACATTTCTGGCTAATTTTTACAACATCGCTACAAGTATAGGAGCAAAGTGGTGAGTTGCCTGCAAGAACTCGTTTAATGAATTAGTCTCTCTTCGCCACTTGACTAAAATTCTTGCAAAAAAATCAACTGGTAGGGATATTTTTAATCCTTAGATTGATGGCGTTACACCAGGTCTACCATACGTGTACTGTTCTTTCATATTATAAATTGGCATAACTTATATGTTCAATTTCACAGAGATATCTTTCCCTTCGTCCGCACAGCTTTTGATTTAGTTTTTGGATTGATATTAGTCAGTAAATATGATTTCATGTTACGGACTCAGTAGTTAAATTACGATGCTGACATGAAATTCAATTATTCGAGTCAGGGCTTACCTTTTTTTTGTGTACTCAAATTAGTATGGACCATATCATCCCTAATCAATACACCTGTAGGGAATTGGACTTGCCTCCCACCTTCTTTCAAGAAAATATTGGGTGAGAATCCATAGGAAACTGCTGTGCACCTCCTTTAGAGTCCATTCTACTTCGCTTCTTTCAGATTTCCCATCCATACTAAATGGAGAAATTTCTTTAGTTAGAATTCATGAAAAAATCTTGTTCATGAGCAAATGAAGACAGACTAATATGGTGGACAATCTCTGATGGTTTCTTGCAATGATTTTAGGTTATTTCACTCGCCATCCCATTTTTCAATTCATCTTTTATGGGAGGCTCACTAGTCTTCATGCTCCTCTATGTATGGAGTCGTGAGTTTCCTACTGCCAATGTTTCCTTAATGGGGTTAGTGACCTTACAGGTCAGTCTCTTGATTCCTTTTGAAGTTTTATTTCATGCATAATTTTCATCATAATTTTCTAGTATTAGGTCAAACTTCTGCAAGTTATAGTAGAAGCTAAATTATCTTACATATTGACTTGTACAAATTCCTCAGCAAAATCGTCCTAACAGATGGTGAGGTCTTAGTCCAATGAAGTCATACTTTGGTTAGCTACTTCGTTTTAATTTGAACTATGAGACTTTTACTTCCTAAATCTCACGGTGCAAGTTTTAATTGCAGGGTTTCTGGCTGCCATGGGCTCTATTACTGGTCAACACCATATTTGGGGCACCCCTTATGTCAGACTTGCTTGGAATAATCGTAGGTCATGCCTACTATTTCCTTACTGTTTTGCATCCTCGAGCCAGCGGACAGGACTATCTGAAGACTCCTGCTTGGGTGTATCCTTTGAACTATTTTCTATTTTCTTTTGCTTGGGATTATAGTGTTTTAGTGCTGTGAAACCAGTTTTTTAGATATTTTTCTACTTGTGGGTGGTATCTCATATGCAATCATGTACGTAAGATATTTGGAGCTTCAGAGAATTGGAACAGGCATAAGCTTATGGCATCACTTTGACATGACCACTTTTGTAAATGATTGAAATACCAGCTGTTGCTTGAAATATCAGTTGTGCTTGGGGATGGTCGTTTCCCTTGACAAGGATGCTTCTGCAGACATAAGCTTGTTGGCAAATGGAGCGCAGCTGGGCCTCAGGGGTTTTCACCTCGACCTGAGTCACCGGCTGCTGCTGCTGTTCGAGGAGTTAGGTCAGCATTTACTGGCCGGAGTTACCGCTTGAACCAGTGAGGAGTTGGTGAATTTGCCTGTGTTGCAGTCAATCGAGGCTCTTGTACAGTACAGGTGCTTTCTTTAGGGCAGATGTCAAACCAAAGCAAAAGTAGCATTCGTTGGACGGAGTGTAGGTCGTTGGGCAATGTTGATGCGTTCACGGCTTGACATGTTAAGATACGAAGGAAGTGGGTTTCACTTCATTCAAAAAAGAAGTGCGTGCTTACTTTTGCAACTCTTTAGTTTTAATTGCATGTTTTTTTAATGTATAGCTATTCTCTCTGCATTTTGGCAATCTAATCAGGGGGATGCAGGGGAATGCAGATAACTCAATCCCCACATTCATCCAATTAGTATGAAGGCATCTCAAAATTCTCGACCCTTTAGTGCCTGAATTATTTTTGTGTATTTTCTGCTTATATCTTTATAAATATATATTATTTACCTCAATTTCATCAAAGCCATCATACAAAAAGTGTAAGTGGTTTTATGAAGGTCAAACATTGGTTTGGATGAATGAGAAGTTCTGTGGTCAAAATAGTCCCACAAAATTTGTTCCTCATCCAAAATTGGGACAGCAAAGGTTTAAGGGGTTAAAGTTGAATGGGGGGAAATTTTGTATGGCTTTCATATGATCCATGCAAAACAACAAGTCTTGTCCTTTTGGATGCCAATGTAGCTCTCTTAATTCTCAATATGGTTGCATCAGTAATTCAAAGTATCCCTTAAGATAGTGAAATAATAATCGTTATGTACTCAATGCATTTTGGTATGAAGTTTGATGTAAAATTTTCCACCAATTGCACACACCAAGCATAATTTGGTTCAAGAGTTTGGTGTAGAATTTTGAGTCTCATAAAATTGGCTGTAACGTACACTGTTAACTGAATTTTCAGCATGGAGACAGTGACTTAAATATTGTCACTGTAAATCGATCATGAAGATTTCACACACTAACATCTCAAGGCTCTTAGAAAACCTAATAATTGTGTCTAAAAAGCAGGGGAGAAACCAAGTGTTTATATGATTGAGGATCTTCAATTCAAAGACTCCATGCCTGAGGATACTTGGCATCCCATGCAATCCAGTGTTTGAGATCCAATTCGATTGGTCACATTTATGAATGCAAGCAGGAAGTTGAAACCCACTGCACTGCGAATCTGCGATGTTGACGGCAGATTTGAAACGGGTAGGAAACACGACTAAGAGAAACTTGTCATGAAGAAGGGCAACTTGTGTAGGCAGATTTCTCATACTGTTTTCCACCACGAGAATTTTAGGGTTTAGGGTATACGCTTACCAAATGTGTCTTCACCGGGTGTTTGAGTTACCGATCAACAGCTCTGAAACTGTGTATGGCCGATGTGGGACGGTGAATTCCCGGAGGGTACGTTGTAGTCATGCAGGGTCGCATGACGGGGAGGATTTCCCCCCGTAGTTGACGCCGGGCAACGGCTCTCGTCGTCGGGCGTTGCCTTATTCAAAATTGTCTCAGTTCTAACCTCAATACGTTTCTTCACCGCGGTGAGAAGTAACAGAGCGGAATTGAGAGCAGTTCCAGAGGTCGCATTTAGGTTAGACAACCCCAATCAAGCCTGAATCAACAGCCTGATCAAGCCTTGAAGCCCTAATTAGGTCGAGCGAAATTCAGACAGACGTTAAGTAACGTCTTTAGCTTCAGAATTTCTTCAAGCTCTCCACAGCTTGACCTTATGTATGGGTCCATGACTCCATACTCCATAGCTTTGATGCCGTTAAGTGATGAAGGTCTTATAATCATCACTGTACATTTTTTTCGTGTTTGGCTGTAGATGCAAACTTTCCCATTCGTTGTGTAATGTAATGGGGAGTTTACGAGCGATTTAGCGTTTTAGGGTTTTAGGGTTTAAGGCATCGGAGAACAACATGCAGAGCCCTGGTAGCGCAGGAGGTGGAGGAGCTGCCAGACTATGGCGACCAGCGGCGCAGAGGCATGTGCGCAATTCCTGGGCTGCAATGCTCGCGGAGCGTGCAGCCTGGGCGACTGCTTCGTCTACTTCATTTCACTCTGCTTCGGCTCTTGTTAATCTCGCTCTCTCTAGCCGGTTCGTGCAGAGTTCACTCTATGGTTTTTGATCGTTGATTGTTTTGGGGGTTCAGGAGAAGGTTCAGTATACATGATTGATTTTGTTGAGAATTTCTAGTTCCTTTTTTATTCACGATCATAGTGAGGTTAGTGTGGGGTGCGCAACCATTTGAAGTGGCATCTTGTACAGGGTTTAGGGTTTAGAGTTTTGCCCAAGGTCATATGGTCAATTGTTACTGCGACTTAACTCTTTGCATTGCTCTGCTTGTTTGAGATGGGTTACTGGTCAGAAATTCGTGAGCAGGATTGACGCTGCAGATGGCATTTTCATTGTGGAAAACCTGCAATTTCAATTTCAATTTTCTTAGTTTTTAGATAGAGAAAGGGATTCTCGCATGTGGCAGACCTTGGTTGGGTTGTAGTGATTTGAGGCTGGAGTTGTCGTCTTTACGGTAGCTTGTTTGCAGGTTTATTGCGACGATAGACCTAGGCATACTGAAAAATATGGATGCTATCTGTCAGAAGGCGCGGGCCAAGATGGAGCGTCAACAGGTGCTTTATCTTGTCTACTTTGAAACGTTTGTTTGAGAGTATTTTCATCAGAATTTATGGTTGTGAATGTGGTGTGTCTTTTAGAACCCATTTTCTCCTTTATCTTGGTGTATTTTTAATGGCTGTTTACAGGGTAACTTAATAATTGGGATGTTGCCAATTGCTGGTAGGAGGGGCATGTGGCACAGCTGCTAGCAAGATTTGATGACCAGGTACATATTTCTGCATTTTTCTAAATCTAGTTTCATATGTTGTTAACTTCAACGGAAATCGTATACTTTGCCGTAACTTTTATAATTTCGCTCTTGGTTAGCTTTGTTCTTGTTGAGTGCTGCAGATCGTACTGAGCTATAGAGCCTCCTGGAAGTTCATATTGTCTTTCAGCTTCCTAGCGGCTCTATAACTCACAGAAGCCTACCGATAATACGCTGATGGCCTTCACCCCTTGGTGCTTGTACTAGAAATAGAAATTCATTTTAGGAATATCATGACCGATTTAGTGACTTTCAAAAAACATATCTATTATTAGAAAATGTATAACAAGGTTTCTTCTCTTAACTTCCTAAATGATTCATTTCAAATCCTACGAATATGGTAGTGGCCCTGGGCACTATTAGTCACTTTGGCACTCATGAATTGAGTTTTAAACTTGCGCTGCAGGTCAGAGCTTTGAGCAATATGCTGCAAGCAAGCAAGTCCATGAGGGCTTATCGTATAGAGGATGGTCCTCTAATTATGTATTCTAATGAACCTTCTGTTGAGGGTGACCTCGGTGACGGAGCTGGGGCACCTGTGTTTGCTACTCTTCCTATTGATATCTTTGGTGGGTGATCAGGTCATTGGAAATCTCAAAACTTTTGAACTTGTCAAAGCCTTCAAGGAACTATTTAAAGGCATCTGACACCTGTTGTTGAGCTGCAAGTTGTTGGTTCTTTTTCCTTCTTTTTCGCTGCTCTCAGTGAATCAGCTGAATTTTCTGTTGTTGCATTAGTGTATTAGTGTGATGAGGTATTTATTGGCATCTAAGTTTGAACTTGATTGAATTGCAAGCAGAAAAACTGGCCGAGGAAATCGTAGCTATGTATGAGACTGAGCTGAAACTGAAGGTAGCAATCAATCTCTGTGCTCTATTTTATTCTGTTGTCTATATTTTATCTTCCCCTGACACAAGTCCTGTTGAGCACGTCTGTTAATTCGGCAAAGGATATGGGTGGGTTGTGAGAAATTATTATCATTGTGCATCTCTTTATTTGATTCATGTATTTTGCAGTGTCTTTTAGTATCGGAGCTTAGAGCACTTATTTATCCCAGTGATCAGCCGGTCGTGAATTTTGAAGATTTTGAAGGCTACGAGCAGTTTAAAAGTTTCAGTGGACTAGCAAGTCGTTCGGGCCTACCAGAACTTTTAGCTAAGTCTGAATTTGTGAATCTTGACTGGAATCAAGTGGGGGACATTTTGAAGGTTCGATCCAAGGAAGAAGTACAACGAGAGACATATCAGGCAAGTTCTAGAGCTCGGTGCATCACATCTTTCAAGTCCCCCGTCCCTCACTTCCATCCCTCATTTTGTTGGCATTTAAGGAATGTTAACTCTGGGCCATCAATCCCCATGATGTGATGTTCTTTAATATTTGTTTGTTTAAATTGTATGCACAAGACACTAGAATAACACTAATCTAACAATGACTTAAAACTGCTTGCTTTCTCAAACTAATAAGCATTGTATAAACATTAATCTGATACCTAGTAATATTAAGACTAAGTTAATGACACTACGTGCACCAAAAGATTCCTATATATTATTTATTTACCGCTTTAACAATCACCTATACATATACCGGTAGTGTGTGCAAAGTACGTACAACTTGATTGCTTGATAGATTGATAGATTGTGGGTGGGGTTGGGATCACAGGTGTATTTGACAGCTCTCCTGATCGAAGTCAATATTGACAAGCAACGGTACGTTCCTGCAGTTGGATGAATTCATATTTTGGGGGGGTTGTTGGTACTGTTTAGAAGCAGTATTTGATGGTTTCCTAACTCAGTAGATGTTTTGTTGTTGCAGTATCGAGGAGATTGTTGCCATGGTTAATGACGAGATGACTGGGCGTCCCGCTGTTGGTCCAACTTGAGGGATTGCCGATGATGAGGAGATCAACTCCAAGTTTTCATGCTCGAGGTGATGTGAAACTTCCTGCAGAAACATACGAATACTCTTGCCTGAAAATTCTCCAGTGAAACTGAGTTTCAGATGCTGCAACACAGGTCTAGACTTAAAAGCCTCGTAATTTTTCAACTCATCAGTGACTAGCTTCTCAGTTTCATAATTCTTTGGGTTTAGTTTTTCAATAGTTACATTTCTAATTCCCTTGACATTGTAAATAGCAGTGTTCACAAGGTATTAGTTGACAGATGGTTTTTGTTATCTTTCACAAGATTTTTTAACGGGGTAACAATGGTAAAATAATTATTGAGATCCTCAGCTTTGGCTAGTCACACTTAATTCAATTCTAGATTTTGGTAGTTGACCAGGTCTATCATTTCCACCTGCCATGATTTCAGAAATCAAAAGCATCTTGTATTATTGGCTTGGTATGAGGGATGATCACGAATGTGGAAAAGTTAACGTAGAACTACCCACACCCGATCACTTTAGTGATTTCAGGACAGATGAGGAGCAGTGTGAGGAAGTCGAAATTTCACATGTATAGAGATAAGAAATATTGGAATTTTGAATTTTTGGCAATTTTATTGCCAAAATTCAAAGTAGTATAAATTTTGGGAGCCAAAAAGCCAGTACTCAAGTCATAGCCGAACTATCTTGCACTCAATACTTCCTACTATCTTGTTCACTATTTTTTGTGCACTTTGGGACATGTGTTGTGACTTCATTCATTCCATTCTTCAAAACAAGAAAAATGTGTGTTCTAAAGAGGAAAAAAATGCATTCCGAATTTGAGTGCCCTTCTCGGTTTGAATAGGTAGTTCTATCTTATGCCTTCTTAAGCACAAAATGAGCATATTGGCTTGGGATGAGGGATGATCATGGAGGTGGAAAAGTTATGTCTTCATAGGTATAAAATAGGCAAGTTGAGGCAATCAAAAAGTGAGGTAACAAAAAATTTGAAATATATTTATAAAACAAAAAAGATTTAATCTTCATTGAAAGTTATTATTCATTCCACTTAGATTGGTGATGCTTAAGTTATGAAGGGTCTTTTTTTGTAGGCAATCTAAGGAGTCTTCAAAAAAAATACATGTTGGATTCATTTTTGAATTCAAGATGTACTATTTTTCAGAATAGAAGGTTCTAGAGGATATAGAGGATATACTAAGCCAATCTCATTGTTCAAATTGAAATGTTTCAATAACATTTGAACCAATCTTCTTGTTAAGATTTAGGCCTCGAAACTCTATAATGCAAAATCTTTAAATTAAAAAGGTTCAATGAATGAAAATGTAGTAATGCAAGATACCAAAAAAAAAAAAAAAAAAAAAAAAAATCTTTTTATTTTCAATATAATTATCTTAGAATCTACTAGATCAAAGTTTTTCAAATTTTTTTCACCCATCCTAGAACAAGTTTATTGGAAGGTCCTACAAGTTGATCAAGTGAAAGAATTAGCTTTGTTCTTTGTTCTTTGCACTAGAAATGGTTGTTTTGAAGTGATTTTTGGTGAAATACAGTCATAACCTTTAGTGGTTAAGTCTTAGAGATTGAAGTACAAAACTTATTACTACAAACTAGAGGGCAAATTTTTGAAGTTATTGTCTTCTTTGAATTAGGTCCAAGCTTCAAATTTAATCCTTTGCAAGCAACACAACCACTTTTGGTTGCAAAAGTGGCAAGTAGGATAATATTGTCAGATAGGTGATGGATTTGGTTTGAAGCCATAAAGAATGCTATCTAATGGAACAAATTTGATATGATTTGGATATGCATAGGAAGTTTTATACATGAACTAGGGAATTTTATATTGCTTAAATAGAAAAATATATACACCATTATGGAAAAAGATATGGTGACTAGGTTATAAGAATGTCAATAAGTATCTACATAAAAACATCCTTTAGTGTAATTTGTCAATATTTCTATCATTGCATGATTTTTTGGAAAAAATGCTAGATGGAATCAAACCTCCTGAACAAAAGAAAATCATGAGTATGTAGTAATATATTTTTTTATGTATTGAAGACTTCAAAAATAGATATTTGATCATCTAAATAAATGCATGTAGACTTTTCGTAGTTTGGGTGAACCTTGGACAATTTCACTTTTTGCAAGCATGATGAAGTAGACAAATTTTCCACTATTGTTTAGCTAATTATATTCACAATAATATTACATAATATATATTTGTGTATATGTGTATGCGCATGCACGCCCAAATCTATTACACTTCCACCACTTTACAAAAATCTATGGACTTCAAATCTTGACCAATGCTTTTGACACCATGTTCATTGGAAGCCCCTTTTGATATTTAAGCCTCCCATACAAAATATATTCAAATATGTCCAAGTAGTGTCAATAATGTGGAGGTATCTTGACAATGACAATAAAAACCTTGTATAAATTATGTCCAAATATACATTATAATCTTCTAATCATCACCATGAATGTTCTTTATATTTTCTTTATATACAAAAAAACAATGTTTTTTGTCCTTTTATACAATTGGATTTCTAAGAAATTAAAAAACATTATTTAACTTTCTACTTGCCAACCATTTTCTTACCTTGTTATTTTATACATTTATTTTGAACTTTCATCAATATCAAATCCCTCCATGACATGGATTTTGACCCTACAATAGCCAATCCATCCCTAATCACACCTCCATTTTGGCTCTCTTTTTATGTAGGTTGAGATGAATTGTAATTAATTATGGTGTTGTTCTTAGAGTAATGGTGGCACATCATGATTGGCTAGAAGTCTCTTAATATTACAACCAACCTTCAATCAATTTTTCCATTATAGGAGATTTGGCTCCAAATAAAACTGTGAGTTCCCGCACACTGAAGAATTTTGGGAACTACACTACTACAAAATATAATGTCATCAAGCTATAGCCACATTATACTTTCAATTTTTTTTCTGAATTTAAAAAAAAAAATCAAAACAATTTATTTTTGAAATTTTTATAGTATTTATGATGGCTGACAACAATCAATTGCTCCTTCATTGTCATTGTGGCGGAAACAACATAGGGAATTGGTTTAAAATGCCATGTTGGCTCCCTTAGTGTGTTCTTGAAGATTCCATGTTCATACCATAAGGTAACTATACCTAAAATCAACTAAATAAGCAATTCTACATGGTTCTTATTATTATATTGAAATTTTTTTTGTAGGATATTGTTGGTAGTCAAAAGAGGATACTAGATTCTCTTAGAATGCGATTTTTGAATATAGTATGAATAAACTATGAATATTCAAAGTAGTGATAAACCAATGTTTCTAAAAACAATACTAGACTCTCATGAATAGTGGGAATATATTTTAGACAAGAATTTATAGGGATCAGTTTTAGACATATGGTCCAAATTAGGTGTACAGTGGAGGTACCTATTACTAACACACACACTATCAACAATAAATAGGGTACCCTATTTTCAACCAAGATTGGATTGGATTTCTATTTTCTCTTTGAAATGTGTGTCCTCGTATTTTTTCAAGGTTTGGGCCAATAAGTAAATGACACATAAGTAAGCACGGAAGTAAGAAGTAATTAACATGAAAGTGGTTCTTGGATGATTGGAATTGGATGATTGTAGATGTTGGTCATGGGTCAAGCCCAACTTTTGCCTTTCTAAGTTCATAGTAATTTCAATTCAAGAGATAAAATTACCAAATTTTTTGCAATCCCCATTATTTCTATCAATGCACCTCTCAATATATTTGTTTTGCCTTGCACTACCCTAAATCATGTCCAAATGTGCTTATTTTATTGGTTATGGTTACTTCTACCATAGTTACCTCATAACAAAATTGGTTGAGAATCCATTGAATTGAATCCTTATTGTACCAATCTTGACATTTGTCAAAAGGATGTAGCCGTACCAACACAGTGAGTCCAACAAGTAAGGTAGGAGGCTTGAACTCTGATAGGGCATTTAGAACCAAACATGTCTTAGAAGTGCATTTTGCTTCCTACAATATTACAAAATGTACAAATTGTGTACATTCTAGGTGGTGGTCGCTTTTAAAGCCCTATGGCTTTCAACTTCAAAATTTCATATCTAATTCCACAAAGATCCAAAAAATATGAAACAACTTAGGTTGGATGTCATTTCCTCGTCTTTCAAAGAAAATTTATTGAAAAATATTTCAAGATGTTTTCCCTCCCCAAAATTCAGCTTCAGCGCTTAGACTGTCGCTTTATGGACCTCCTACCTTAAGTTAGGCCTTTCCAAAAAGTCATGAAGGACACAGACACAGTTTGATGTTTGCTATTGTACAATTATACTGTACTGTACTTACTGGCAATGACTAAGCACTCAATTGAAAGAATCCACTTTAAAATCATGTACTTGTAAAAGAAATCCAGGAATTTCATTAAGAAGAAATATCAATTTTTGAGGTTTTAGTTTTAAAAATTTATTCAAATTCAACCAAATTTATTCAAGGAATCACTCTAAGGAATTCTATCACTAGAACTTGTAATTCACAATTTATTTGGTTCACAATTCTAAAGAGCAATTTTTCTATTCTATACAACTAAGTGTTTATTTGGCTCACAATTCTAAAGAGCAATTTTTCTATTCTATACAACTAAGTGCTTAATCATTGTTATTAACCATATAACACTTCTGCATGGTAGAGAATTTTTGTATGTAACACAAAAGTGTAATTGTTCATCCTTGAAGTTTTGTACAAAAAGAGGAGATCATGAATATTAGTTTGGTGTTCAATAAATTATTTTGAATTTTTTAAAGTAGATTTGCACTATTTAAAGAAAAATGATTTCCAATGAGAGTGCATCATGGCCTTTTAGGGTTAAGGAAAGGACATGTATCTTTCTTTGAAAAATGACTTAGATAATTGCAATTTCAAAAAACCTAAATGCAATCAAATTGATTATTTATTTATAGCATTAAGATAAAGTGTGCGTATTTTCTTATGTAATATAAGAAATTCAAATTTTGCCAACGAGTTCTAAATTTCCAAATAATTGCAAACAAACCTCAGTGGCACTTTTCTACATACAAGTGAAAATTTGGGTGGGTTCCTATGATCTTTAAGTTTCATATGATTTTTTAATACTTTTTTGGAAGATAGAAAAGCAAATTGTCCAATTAAGAATACAATTTTTATTTCAGGCAATGCCTAGGAGCAAAAGATATGCTACCCTAAGTACCAAATGGAGTTTGTCATGCAACAAAAAATATCTATAAAAACTTAAAATAATTTTTATCTTTGCACATAGGTTTTGATTCCATTTCATTCCATAAGTGGTGTACAGATGCATGCACCAAAAACTCAATGAATGATAATAGCAATATTTTTAGAGAAGTGTTGATAGTCCAAAAATATAAATCACTATGTAGAGTATTTTGGCAATTTCTATTCCTTTCTCCGAATTGAAATTCAAGACTTTAAAATGACCTTTAATGAATTTGAGAGCAACTATTGAAATGAATCTAATTAAGTTTAGTTTCTACTTCAATTTGAAATTTCAAAAAATTCTTAAATTTGAATATATATATATATATATATATATATATATATAATATTGCAATTTGAACTTTGGACCTATTACCATGGACTACTAGTTTTTTAATTTTAGAATGTGATAGTAAGATAATTTGCACCATGGTATTTTCTATTGTAATATACATCTATGGAGAAATTTTTGGAGTCCTTGAACAATTATCACATTTGATTTGTATTCTTTTCACATATTATTCAATAATTCTCAGTAATTCCAAATTTTCACAAAAAAATCTGGAATTTTTACTACTCACAGAAGACATGTAATATTAAATAAATACAAGAAAATTAATTCATTGACAGTTGCAAAAAGGAGGCATACAGAGAGGAAAAACCTTGAAGGTTGAAAAAGCGGTCATGGCGGGCCGTCCTTTCAGGGTTGAAGGCTCAAAACTCACATGGTGTACGGCCAACATTCAGAAAATATAAGCAGAGAACAATTGGACTATTTCAAAGTCAGCGTCTGGAACCAACACCCTGAAAAACTATCGAAAAGTATTTAAATAGAAACTTACTCAGGAAATGTGAGACACAGAATGCTTGTTTAAAAAACCCAACCAACCATTAAATACTATACTCAGAAACTTGATTTGCGCCCTTGGCATCGATCAACAAAATGGGCCGATACCCAATGAGTTCAACTTCGTACCGAGCACGACGATCCACTCTGTCGATCTGATTCGCCACTTGCGCTTGAGGCGGTGTCTGATCAAGCAACGTGGCCTCTAGGAAGGATTCGAGCAACGAAGGAAATTATACATGGCGGCCGAAGGCTCCACACTGTTCCACACTGCCTTAACTTCACTCAACGAAGAGCCTGGGCTTACTAAGTAAACAAATACTTAGACAAGCCTCGTTCAATTCCCGCATCGCTTGACCGTTTGAAGGTCAAAAAAATGCAACTGTAAGCCAGTTCTACGAATAGCAGAGTCTCCAGAGGACAAATGGAATAGAAGAATACGAACTGTCCTCTTGGCTGGAGTGCTGGACATCATGTACCTTAAAAATCAGAATGTCGTCAAAAGAATGTCGGGAAGTTTCATGATATAAATCCGGGTAAGGGCGTAGGCTCCCACACCGAGACTCCTTGTACGATTTGGTTGTTAATGCCCATGAGAAACCAGCCTTCATCTTTCCCGATCCCGTAGTTTTTGTGGAACGTAGCCATCATGGCTTTGGCTTTGTCGAAGACGATCGGATTGGGTTGCCGTAGAGTGAAGCCTGCTCGTTGCAGTCGGTTGTGCCATTGACGGTAGGGCTCAGCACGTTCCACTCTAGCTTGTCCTTCGCAAGCAACAATGTTCAAAATCTCTCGTCCGTATATCTCTCTTTCAAGGATGACTCTATGTGGGTCATCACAAGGCATAGATAATTCCATCCCTTCAAACAATTTGCTGTAATGCTTGACAGCCTCCCGAAAGCGGGTCATGAAAAGTGGAGCGTTAAACGCTGCGCTAGTATCTTCGAAGATAAAAGCCTGCGCAACACGACCCCGCAGCATTAGCAGTAGAAATAATTTAAAAAATAATTTGAGAAAATTAGAGACTGGCTCGATAGAGTTTTGATGCACAATCAGACGCTGAAATATGAAAATTAAAGATAGATTACAGAGTTGTCCTTCCAATAATCCTGCAAGATATTGTGAATGCTCAAGAGGTCATAATCTCGCGTGTTTATAGAGACCACTACAGAGCATCACAAACCAAATACTCCGTAAGACATAAACAGCTGCTGGTTCTTTGGCATGGTTCCAAATTATACCTTGGGATTCAAGCTCCGAATCCTCTTCAATGAAAGTTCACGCGGACTTCCAGACAGCACACACTCATCATGAATTTTGCGCATGTAACAAGCTTTCACTACAAGAACTTCATCGTCCCTCAAATCGAAATCCCTCGCCTTGAACGATTCCCACTTTCCAGCAAAGGCTTGGAATTCAAATGGTACTCCCCATTTCTTCGCAAACTCTGCAAGCCTATTTCCAGTTTCGTTTATTTTCTTGCAAGGATCGACTCCTGGATACGGATTATCGACACCTGCCTCGGCAAAAGAGAAGATTCAGAAAGAATCGAGCTATGAAAATAAAAAGATAAAGTTCGGTTCGAATCTGTTTACGGTACATAACTTCCGGGTCTACACACCAAACTCCTGATACAAGCACCACTGTAAAATCAAATTCATAGTTGTGTTGGAAGGAAAGATAGAGTTCACGTACCTGTCATACGAACATGGGGCGGTCCTTCTGGCCGCAGTGAGAGATGTTGGAGGAAGGTAGGCCACTGAACTCCATACTCGATTCCGTATTGAATCACGTGAATGCGAGAAGCACCTTCGAAGGCATCCAGTGCCATTTTCATTGTAAAAAAATGGCTGAGTTTGATGTAAGGGCAGTAGTCGACATACACCCGAAAAGCTTTCATCATTGTCGCAGCAGACGGGTATTTGCTCGTGATTACTGTATAAAGCTCTTCACCGGTGCCCGACATTTTCGCGATCTACTGACCAGAAGAGGGTATCAAGTTAGAGGAATATCCTGAGACCGACAAATCAAAAAGGAAAAAGCATGCTTTGCAATAGACGCGACCTCAAATTGCAAAATCCTATTATTTACTTCAAATTTTCAAGGCATATATCTAACTGACCAGAGCTTCCATGAAATAATGCCCCATGCGCTGAATAGAGCTGCCGTGGGGTGACGATTGACTCTGCAGTTCTGCTAAAAGGTCGGTGGCAGTGCCTGTATTTCGTTGACTCACTGCAAGAGCGCACCTACACCATGCACAACCGATATGAATAAATAAAGGATTGATAGCGATCTCGTTAATTTTCGGGATATCAAAGCCAAACGAAAAAGCAAAAATTCGTATTGTCAATTCTCTGATATAGATCTGTCAAAACATTCTAGTGACATTCTACTGGCATTCTGTTGGAGTTTCAAGTCGAGCTATCTGCTTCGATAATTGCTAGGGCAGAGTAAACGTAAACCAAGATTAGGAATCACTACACTAAAGGTTAGGGTATGGCCATACCTGTAGAGCAGTTCCGTCATACTCGTGCCACTAGACAAAGCACGCTCTGGAGACAAATTCGACTGCCCTGCGCCACGGAGAAGCAGATTGAAATCGAAGCTCGACGTAGTCGCGGTAGGCTCCAAATGAGGAGCCTCAAAATAGGACCTGTAAGATTCATCGATCTGAATCTCATCTTTCTCAGTAATCCATGATCTGTAGTCCACATTACTGCAGGCCGTTACATCCTTAATGTGTTTGCTGAGCATGGAAGTGTATCTGTCCATCATCATTAACGCCAACTCGTCCTCTGAGGGTGCAAATTCGGCACTAACATTAGACTTGTCGTCAACACTCACCGATCCTCCATCATCGCAAATTACTGACTCTGGAGAAAGAAGATCAGCAATTTCCTTGGCCATGACCTTGTACTCACTACTTTCTTCGGTTGGATGAAAATCTACGTTAGTCCAAAATGTGTCATACTCGTCTTCACCATCTACTGGAGCAAGAAGATCAGAAATCTCCTTCTCCATGGCTTGGTAAGCATCCGTTTCCTGCACAAGACACTTTTCTTCTTCGAGCTCCTCATTCGTAAGGATGTCGTCAAGAAAGAGCGCCAAGGGCTCCGTCTGCCCTGCCAAATCGGCGAAGCCACTGCCGTGACCTTCAGAGTCCACAGAATCGAAAACTCCACCTCCCATTTGGTACTGCGAATCAATCGAAAGTTCATCCGAAGAACTAAACTGCGTCATGCCTGAATTACTGCTGCTGGTGGGAGGGGAGATTCTGCTGTCAACCAAGGGGGCAGAATTTGATCGCGGTACAGGCACGTCCGTCTTCTCGGAGATCGTCTCTAGCTGTGGAGTTGCAAACCTTCGCAAAAATTCTGCCGAAGGTACAGTTTCCTGCCTGCTCTTGTGAAAATAGGTTTTCTCGGCATCACTCGCACCACCAGAGACCGCGTTCAAAGGCAGCTCGGCGGAAGACTGCGAGCTCGCTCGCTTTTCTCCGGACACATCGAAAGCCGAGGCACCGGTAGTCACGGTCCGTCTCTGCACCTTCGGTATCTGCGACTGAAGCCATGCCTGCTGAAGCTGACTCTCCAAGGCAGAAATTCTGGCACCCCCTCCTTCGTCTGGCTTCTTGCTTCCTTGCATCTCTGCAACTGTACCCCTGACCACTCTCTTTCTAAACCTCATATACTCATTCTCCCGTGCTTACTAAAACAAAAGCATTCAAACGGTCTCTTTCTAAACCTCATACACTCATCCTCCCGTGCTTATAACCAAAAAACATTAAAACATTCACTTTCTAAATCTCATACACCCATCCTCCCTAGCTATTCAACAGAATATCACACCCGCACCCTCTCTAAACCTCATATATACATCTTCCCTTCCTAATTACCACCTC
Source organism: Thuidium tamariscinum (assembly GCA_947034885.2). Taxonomy (NCBI): domain Eukaryota; kingdom Viridiplantae; phylum Streptophyta; class Bryopsida; order Hypnales; family Thuidiaceae; genus Thuidium; species Thuidium tamariscinum. The sequence goes on from OX344757.2 coordinate 16,533,129, forward strand.
CCGCACCAAAGAATCACTCAACCTACTATACAATTTCGCTCTTCCCCGTTCAAAATGGCCAAAAATTCACACAGAAATCCTCAATCTACAGTACTCTTCCCAAAATTCCTTGTCACAAATTCGCTCGAACCACGCATCCCTTCATGAACTCCGCAGCAGAGCATAAATCTTCCAATTCCAAAACTACAGAAATTCCGGTGCGAGTGAAAACTCGCGAAGTTTTTTTTCGCGATCCTCTGTAAAAGCATGCCTCTTCCGGAAAAAGAAACATTCATGAAGCCAACTGACGAAAGAAGTCTTCTAAGTCACACTGACTAACCGCGATCGACCTGGACAACGAAGAAGTAAGTTAATTTAGTCCTCAAGCGAGACGTAAGGAGCACGCGAGACTCGCGACGAAATTGCCGACACAAGCGGGTTTCTGTTTCACTGTTCGAAGCTGAGCTTCTGGTGTGCTGCCTGCTTGACTTGCCGAGGTCGAGGTGGAGGTGGGTGGGGTGGGGGGGGGGGGGAGCTACGCGTCCGCGTAGGGCAGGAGCGGAACTCTCCCCGAAGGAAAGGATTTGAAAGCTTGGCTGCTGAGCTCCTGTTGCAAATCGAGACTCGGGATGAGAGACGCCTCGAAGGAGGCGAAGGGTCTGCCGTGTCTCTCCCAACCCCACCGCACCAGCTTCCTTCTTTACTTTTACTTTTTTGGGAAAAAAACCCTCCTCGTGGCCATCAATTAACCGTTGAAGGGTGGATTCATTTGGTGGCATGGAAATCACCTATTTTGATATTGTGGGAATCATTGGTTTAAAAAAATCGGAAAACATTCATTGGAAGTGAAACTAGTGTAGAAGCTCTTTCCTTTCCATACAAAATTTTTGAGATGGATTGGTGGTCGTGGAAATCATCCAATTTGATACTGTGGAATTCATTGGCCTAAAATAATCGAAAAAGCACTCATTGAAAGTGAAACTACTATAGAAGCTCTTTCCTTTCCATACAAAATTTTGGGAACAGATTGGTGGCCGTGGAAATCCTCCAATTTGATACTATGGGAATCATTGGCCTAAAAGAATCGAAAAGCACTCATTGAAAGTGAAACTACTATAGAAGCTCTTTCCTTTTCATACAAAATTTTGGGAATAGATTGGTACCCATAGAAATCCTCCATTTTAATACTATGGGACGCATTGGTTTAAAATAAATCAAAAACCATTTATTGACAGTGAAACTATCATATGGAAGATCTCTCCTTTTCACACAAAATTGTAGGGATGAATACTTGCATTTATATCCCACAACAAAAGATTTTGTGTGATTCATCAAACATTGAACATCCTTGTGACCTTGTCAACATTTAAGGATTAAACACTTGGCTAGTGACCATGCAAATCATCCATTTTGGAATTATGTGACATCATCTACTTTAAAATAACCAAAAGTACTCATTAGAGGTGAAACTACTATACATGATGTCCCCTTTTCGCACAAAAAATCAAAGATGAATAATTGCACTTCTATCCTATACAAGAAAATTCTTTGTCATTCATTGCAACTTTACTATGTTATATCTACATTATTGAAGGAAGATCAAAATATTTTAGTTTTATTTTATATTTTGTATGGAACAACTCATTACAAAAAAAAAGTCACATTTCTTTTAGTGTATTTAAATTATGATGTAAGATTTTTTCCTTCAAAACTTGATTTTGACATTTAAAACGATTTCTTTTGCTTTGAACAAAAACTAACAAAATAAAGATTATGAAGTGTAGTCTCCAACCCTTTTTTTTTACTTTTTGAGAAAGTGCCAAGATGGTGATCACTTAAAATTTGGTGAAGCACTGTATTTCTACATATATCTATCTTTTGGACTTAAAAACACTTTTTTATCATATTCATATACTTTTCCATCCAAATTTGGCGACTTCATCCATATTTTAAAGAAAATTGGAAAATTTGTGGCGAAAAAAGATTACTTTTACCTGACGAAAAAAAAGACATCTATTTTGAAATGGTGCAATCTGGCCCCATGATGTTGGAAAAAAAAGGCTAGTAGTCTCTATTCCCGTCTCTATTCCATTTGAAAATCTAAAAAACATTTAAAAATTCCTCAAGAGAAGTATTTTAATTAGTGAAGTTTGAAGTTGAAGATCTATAACCATGTTTTCAAACATGAGTGAAACAAAAGTTAATCCCTTTATATCACAAGAATCTACACTATCCATTCTCAAAATCATTAGGGGTTATAACAAGAATGGTGTGAGCATAAGGCTCTATCTTAGGTGAATAACAATATTAGTTTTATTGCTAGAAAGTACTATAGAGAGAAGAAATTAAACAAAATTATTTAAGCATAATAAATAGTGGACTTGACCAGGTTTGCCTAGGCAACCCTCCTTAGCCAGCCAGGGCTTTGCTTACATGGCCCACCCCGTAGAACAAGGGATTTGCCTAAGTAGCCTCCCCCCTCGACCAAACAGGGGTTAACTCAAGCGCCCTCTAGCAAGCAAGTGTCAGTCAACACCATTGTAGTGTAGTGTGAATAGGGTTATAGATAAGATTTGGAAATAGAGATCCAAAATCCAGAGTACATGTCATGGTCTTTGTCGAAAAGGACAGAGACAATTAAAAAATCAAAAGTGGAGACTGGAGAAGAGACGGCGCGCGTTAAATTGTGTAATCCAAACTAATGTGGCGCAGCTGAAGTTACCCCAGGGTAAACACTGAAATTTTTTATTTTTTTCAAAATTTATTTTATTCAAATTCTGAATTCATATTTGGATTTGGAGACCCCAAATTAGCTAGGGAGGGCCTTGACACAACCAAAAAACCCAACAAAACATAAACCCCAAAACCCTCATCAACCCTTGGTAAAACCTGTTTTACCTGCGGGGGGCTGGATTTACCTGCGCCACGTCAGGTTCGATTGCACGATTTAACGTCTTGCAGAAGAGACGCCCCTGGAATTTCTGCACATGCTTGGGTTGTATTTTGTTTTTCTGGCAATGGGAGTCTGGTTTCATTTGTTGAAAAGATAAAAAATAAAAAAATTCTGCACATCTGGAAGTGTGTGCAATAGTAAGTTAAGTACAGTTGACTCCAAAGTCACATTCATGAGTCGTTGGCCTGTAAGTGACGGCTTTGGAATTGCGGCCTGAATGGGGTCTTTGAGCATCCCCACCTGTGATCCCAAAACTGGCTAAATTTCGCTCATTTTTTACTTAATTTTTTCATGGTCTTTGTATAAATTTCTAAAAATCTTCCAAAAATGAACATTTGGCTAAAAATCCTGAATTTGTTTTGAGATCGCTGAATTCCCCACGGCCATAGCGCCAAGGGGGGCGCCAAAGAAGAGTTTGGTGTGAGAATTGACGAGACCGGGTTTCAGAGCATGGGAGGTGCCTCATGGTGGAAGCACCATTTGGACGTGCTACTTGTGTAAGCACGTGACCCCAAGAGATTTAAAGCCACCTTCTAGAAATCATATGCCTTGTCAGGGCCAGGTGGAGGTATCCTACAATGCGAACCCCATGTCAGAGATTCGTTCAATGTGGACAAAGTGTAAGGGAGGGAGAAACACCCATTTCCGTCCTTGCACTTATTCCAGGACCCTAGAGTACCACTAAATCAGTCCATAAGCATTCATTAAAGCCTCCGACAAATGTTTAATTTTAATTTGCTGATGTAGTTGTAAGACACATGTATAGTTTTCATTCACTGACAACTGATTTCAGCAAGTGTTCACTTAAAGGTACACCTATAGGACGATTCCAGTGGTCTAGGGAGCCAACACTTTGGAAATTTATAGAAATTACATATTGATTTCAAAAAATTTGATTTTTTTTTAATATTCATGATTTTCACTCGCTAATACTAGAAAAATATCAGTTTTAGAAAACGCTGCCTCCAACTATGCTGAATTCCTTATTTGGACGTTTTTGGATATTTCCACTGTATTCAAATTGCCACTCAACTCATGGCGGGCACGCTCAAGGTGCCACCATTTCAGTGTGCCATCCTCAAATTCTGGCGTGGCCGCTCTGATTTTCTTGCTTGGTGTGTGTGCCATGGGGTGGTATTTCTGCCCAGGCCCACCCAAATAGCTAGTTTGAGCCTTTTGGCATGGAGCCGTGGGGATGCTCTTTGAGGCTTTCAACATTTGGATTCTGAGAGGAAGATTAGTGGTCTAGAATGTTTAAAGTGTTGTTTTTAAGTGTAGGTATGGGATGTTGTTATCATAACTTTAAAGTTAAAATAAAATCTTACCAAGTTTTATCAAGTTTTTGAAAAGTTTTTAATTTTGAAAAAAAAACTAAAAAACTTACCAAGTTTTACCAAGTTTTTGAAAAAAATTACCAAGTTTTATTAAGTTTTTTGAAAAGTTTTTAATTTTGAAAAAATCTTTTCAAAGTCTAGTTTTAGTATCAAGAATCAGATTTTGAAAATGAGTGATGATGGTTTTTCTATTCAAGATTTTGTGTTAAGGGTGTTCATCTCACTGTAAATCTTGATATCCAATGTTGAGAGCTTCTGGAAATGTGCCTCAAATACACTAGATGTTGGAGAAAAAATCATATTAAAATTTTTTTTTTGTTTAATTTATTGAAAAGATATTGGAAAACCATAAATTGATTGGAGTTATGTATGTCAAGTCTTTTTTTGGTGACCAACATGTGAAAAGACAATTGAAAGACTTCAAATAAGTTTAACAATTTTAACTCATGATCAAACAAAATAATCTCTTAATCCATAAGTGGTATTGTTGAATGTTATTTCTCATGTGATTTCTAATATGTCTAGTTTGAACAATTACAATTCAAAAAAATTGATAAAAATGATAAAATCTTGACTATTTGTTCAATATAGAGCAAATTCTAAGAAGCTAAAAAATAGACTTAGTCATTTTAGGGTTAATTCATGGGACTATAAAAATCAATCCAGCCAACTTGTTCATAACCTCCTTCCATTTCTGCAATGTAAGGTCTATTTCCAATCAATTATGAGAGGTGTAAGTGATCATGAATGGTATATTATAATTAGGCTAAGTTATAAGATTCTTGATTTTGCACCCAATTTTTGGTTAGAAATAGGATGACCAATATAGAATGAACACAATCTTTACATAGAAAATTTATGGTATTTTTATTTTGGGCAATAGAATTGTAAAGATTATAGAATCATCTTGAAATCTATTTCTACATATGGGGTATCTTTCTAGTCAATATACTTGCGTTCCAAATATGCTCAATTGCTGAAGTGGTTTGGAAATTGATTCCTTTCCTTGTTTTTACTCACTTTTGCTTGGTCGTATATCAACTAAATTAGTAAATATGTAAAAAACCAACACTATCTAAAGACAATATTGTATGGAATGATTCTTGAATACAATGAAGATGTTAATAATGAAGATGAACATTTGTAAAACCATAATATAGTGACAATTAATGTTACACATGCATTTTTGAACTTTGAAAATTCATAACTTATTTATATATTGTTCAAGCAATGCACTTCTCAACTCACTGATAAAAAATAAATAAAGATAAATTTTGTCATCTAATAGTAACTATGTTTATTGGCAATTAGTAGTAACTATAGGAATACATTCTTTCCATTACATCCTGGAAACAAATGGTGAAATTATTTGGAAGTGTACCAAGAAATTATCCAAACTATTTGTTTACGGCACTGAAATCAGCCCCACAGTGGAGATTATTCAACAAAACTTCAGAGAAGTTCAAATTCTTTGCGCGCAACTTAAGAGTCAGAAGATCTCTTAAGAAAATACCTATCAAGTCAAAGTCCTGCTTTGACCAGTTTCATGGGATCTATCAGCTGAATAGGTGAGAATCATGCGCAGACGCCTGCCACAGGAAGACGGGGTTAGGGTATTATATTTTGAATATGTAAAGCTTGGGGAGGTGGTGAGAAACATATTTGAAAAGTCAAAAGGAGGTACATAAATATATGTATTACTCACAACGAGAAACTTGCCCAGAAATGGGCGAGATTTGGAGCTCATGGGAACTACACACTGACAATGACCACGCCGTGTAAGGCAGTGACACGAGTACTCGTGAAAACCACCGTATGTTTCGATCTAGTCCAGGGGAAAGAGTTCCAGTAGGAGTCTATTTCTTGAGTAAACTTCCAACAATTTTCACTGAAAAGAGCAGCTGGCTAGCACATTATATAAACCCAACTGGCTTAAAAGAGAATCGTGCATAAGGCTCTCCAGATGGTAGTAGCGATGCAGGAATGCAAGCTGATATGCCACTTTTAAGGACATTCGTCTCACCTTCATCCTTCGTAACGCAAGCACTATCTTATCCCCGGAAATGCTGAGCAGTCTTCGTAATATTCACCAAGCTGTCAGGATCTGAGGCATAAGACGACGTCAATTCAGAAGACTGTTAAGTGTGACCCCCCATTGCAATCAGTTAAAGCTCAAATTACCAGTCATATAGAATAAGGGCTCTATCATCTAAGTTGGCTAGTAAACCAACTGCATCTTCTCAAAGCCTATGAATGCATTACGAGCGGGGTAAAGCACAGACGATAACCTATGTCCACCCAGACAGTACAGTTCTGAAATCAAAATTCCTTGAAGGAGAGTGCATACCAAGTTGGTTGATCAGCCTGGCAGGAGGTCCTCCAATTGAGCAGCATCACATATCCAAACCGAAGGATCTGATTCAGGAGAACTCCCCAGGCTTGAGTCAAGATATCATGGAAAGAAGTCAGTCATGCTTCGCACGTGACACTCGTAGGCTCAAGGAGGAGACTCGGCACTGTTGGTATCAGGTGATCCACTGATTCTCGAACGAGATACTGTGTGGGCACAGGTCTGAAGCTCACAGACAATCTGCAAATAGTTCTCATTTGGACTCAACGTGCAACAAATGACAACGGAAAATCAAGAAAAATGGCGTAGACTTGAAGAGATTTTAGGTTCCCACACTGAACAGGCATGCACAATTTCGTTGTTGATGCCCATGAGAAACCAGCCTTCATCGTTACCGACCCCATAGTCCTTGTGAAACGTAGACATCATGTCTGTAATTTTAGAGAAAACGTTCGGGTTGAGCGGTCTTAGAGAAAAGCCTGCTCGTTGCAGACGGTTCTGCCATTGCCGGTATGGTTCAGCACGTTCGATTCTAGCTTGCCCTTCACATGCAATGATGTTCAAAATCTGTAGACCAAAAAACTCCTTTTCGATGATTAATCTATCTGGATCATCAGGAGGCATAGATATCTCCATCCCGTCAAATACTGCTGAATAATGCTTCACGCACTCTCGAAACCGGGTCATGAAAAAAGGAGCATTATGCCCTCCATTTAACCCCACAAAAACGAATACCTGCACACGTGAATCACAATTGAGCCAATGCTGCAATAGATACATCATTTAGCCAATATTCCCAGCCTAAGATGCAGTAGAAGGGATATTTGAGACCAAACACACAAGGCCACTAGCAGACTAAGCAGGATGCCATAGATACTAATGCTTTCAACAGATAGGATGTTAGAATAGATAATTAGATATAAACGTTGCTGATGCTAATCGGGGTTATATGAGTACCTTGGGGTTCATGCTTCGGATCCTTCTTAGTACAAGTTCACGAGGGCTTGTGGCCATTACAGACTCGTCAAGAAGGGTATGCAATCTATCGCTGCACACTGCAAGGACTTCATCGTCTCTCAAGTTCATGTCCCTAGCTGTGAATGATTCCCAGCTTCCAGCCAGTGGGACAAATTCAAACGGCACGTTGTAGGTCTTCGCAAACTCCGTCAATCTACGTCCCGTTTCCTTTACTTTTAAGGCGGGGTCATTTCCTGGATGTGGGTAATCAATACCTGTCAATGCCAAAAAGAAGCTATGTAAGAGGTTTAACGATGAATTCAACATGATGCTTGTCTTGTACACAATGAGACATTACAATGCAAACTAAACAAACAGAAGCCAATGTCGTACTATACCATAAAGGTCAGGCAGAGGTTCTAAGTACCTGTTATACGAAGATGGGGAGGACCTCCTGGCCTGTGCGATAGATGGTGCATAAGTCCCGGGAATTCGACTCCATATTGAATTCCGTAGAACACCACATGAACACGAGTAGCACCTTCGAAGGCATCTAGTACCGTTCCCATGGAAAAAAAGTGGGTAAGTTTGATATAGGGGCAATTCTCGAAGTACAGGCGAGTAGCTTTGAATGTAGCCACAGCGGACGGGCAGTTGTTCGACATTACTGTAAAGAGCTGTTCTCCGGTCCCTGACAGTCGTGCCACCTGCAGGACATAAGAACAGCACTGAAGGTTATCATCCTTTCCGAGGCTGGACCAAAAAGGAGGTCGTATACAAGCAAAGCAAGAAGGATGTACAGCTCAGTGAATAAGTCATTCTACAATCATTTCAGCAGTAGCACATGGTGACTAATAACCAAAAGAATGATTGATGTATCTCACACACAGACTTGCATATAGAGCACAATTATAAATCATCTGAGACCATTCGGAGTCCGGGTCCCTCTTCTCCAACCATCGGAAGCCTGAAACTCACGACATTCCAGAAGGCGATCACCAGCATACTTCCACGCCACTCGAACAAACTCAATCGCATTGCCTCTTGCGTAAACAAATTCGATGTTCTACGCTAAATGAGGGGCATATGCAACACAACTGGGTTTCCAATTCAGTGACTCTTGAAGCTTTGGTTAAAAACTATTAATGTGATTTGTTCTAGCCCATGTACGGTTTGAGCAAAGCGCTAACTGACCAGAGCTTCCATAAAATAATGAGCCATGCGTTCTGTTGGAGTCTGGTAGGGTGATGAGTTCTGCCGCAGTTGAGCTAACAAATCCGTCGCAAGTCGATCATTGCCCTGACTCACCGCAAGCGCGCACCTGCGACATAGCATTAACGTTTAAGAGGTCAAAAATGAATCTAAAGCAACTACCTAGAAACCCTCAGACCTTACAAGCTCACGAGGATCTCTACTACATTATTCGTGAACTTGAAAATGGAAATAATGCACGAAATGATGCCTCGCCAAGACAGCAACTGCCAGTCCATGACCCTCGAGACTGGCCATGCTCACAGATATATTCATTGCTCCAGCAATAAAATTTCGAACAAAAGCTAGGCCATAAGAATACCTGTAGAGCAATTCGGTCAGACTCCCGCAAGAGGAGGACGCGACAGCATTGTCAGCCGCAGTACTTGACGCTCCCGCCCCACACAGAAGCCTGTTGAAGTCGAAATTGGAGGGCGGCGTGAAGTTCTGATTAAGGCTTCGCAAGTATAATTTCCAATCCTCCTCTAAGTATTTTAGAATCGTATCTGTCTCGGTCGAAGAGCTGGGGTCTCTACTGCCAACATTGATGGAAAAATTCGCTATGATGCTGCTAAGTACGCACGCATACGCCCCCATAATCTTCTGAAGCGTGTTTTCCTCGGATGGTCTGAAGTCGGCTCTGACGCAGATCTCGCTATTTGAACATTCGGTGGCACTAGAATCAAACGATGTAGAGCTCGGGGAAATAAGTTCGGCAATCTCCTTGGCCATAGCTTGATAAGCGCTACTATTCTCAATGATGCGTATTTCGGACTCGGCATTGTAAGACTCGGCATCCTCCCAGCCACTCTCGCAATCTATGACATCGGATTCCTCACACTCAGCTCCAGCCTCTAGGCCAATAAGTCCAGAAATCTCCTTCGCCATAGCCTGGTATGCACTACTCTCGTGTTCCAGATTCTCTTCATTCAGGATGGCATCGAAATAGCTAGCCAAGGGCTTTGTCTGTGCTTCGAAGTCGACTGAGCCACTGCTGCTATCTCCAGATTCTGTCAAGCCAGATAACTGCCCGGATGTACATGTCCGACTTTCACTCGACAGAGTAGGGGAACCTCCGGGCGACTTCAACGCCTGTGAATGGCCATTGACAGTGCCTGGCACTGAAAGTGACCATTGCAACAAAGAAACTGATCGCGGGATATATGTCTTCTGGGAATAGCACTGTAGTTTGGGGAGGGCAAACCTGGGAATAAACACTGTTGATGCATTTAGCCTCGGCTTGTGAAAAAACAACTTTTCTGGCCCTTCCTGACAAACTGGCGAATCGGGAGCAGAATTCGCTTCTGAAATTACAGGCGAAGAGGATAATAAACCACTTCGCCTTGCTGCCGGCACATCTGAAAGAGGAGCAGACGAAATACGCCTTTGCAGTTTCGGCCTGTGAGACTGAAGCCATGCCTGCTGCAGCAAACTCTCTAGCGGCGAGATTTCGGCACAATTTTCTCGAGAAGATCCCTCGCCTCTCCTGCTTCCTAGCATACCTGCAACAATCACGATGGCCACTTGCTGTACTTCGAATCGTCTCGACGACCTCTTCTTTTCTCCGAAACCTGCACGGCGCCTTTCTCAAATTCCACTCCGTACCCTACACTGCTACCGACGCCTCACCATCTCTACTAAATCTTTCCGATACCAGTTCCATAAGAACAACGGACTGAAGTCCTAGTGCGAGGATCTCAAAGTTACTCAGTCGGCACAAGAAATCGAAGGCCGAATCCAGAACTTGCTCCAACGGGCATTCCAGTTTCCGAAAACTAAGTTCGGGTTGCATCGTGGACAGCGCAGGTCGAAGATGAGCGCCAACGGTGCGTTGTCGAAAACTACTGACAAGATCCGCGGATGAACCACTTTCATAACACCGAACTAAGTAAAGGGAGCCTACGCAGCACCTGGCTCGCTAATCTCCGTCTCTCCGAGACTGCTGACCTCATTCGTGGAGCGAAAGACCCGAGGAAAGAAACAAACAACCTCACGACGACTCCAGGAACGGAATGAAAGGACTCCGTTACTTCGACTACCACGGCGCGCCTGCCTGCCTCTTGCCAAACCAGAAAAAGCAACTGCGCCACTTTCTGAAACCGGGAAAAACAACAGACCCTAGGGCCACTTCGGCCACACGCAAGCCGAGCCCAACGGCGTGGAGGAGCGCCCGGGAAAAACGGCGGCTAGGGTAATGGCGGACTACAGTAATGAGACCGGTGGCGGTATCACCAATCATACGAAACGAACACGGCCGCGTGCTCCTTGTGAGCGATGAGAGAACGAAACATCCGTCCCCAATACAGTAGTTGACCACATTCAGCTACGACAAGGACAAGGCATGGCGGGAGTGGGCGGGAGAATGTAGACGAGTAAAAAACTCCAGACTTCCCGAAAAACGGGATGAATAAAATAGGCGTTCGGACGTTGAAGCTCCGAAAGCTCTTGAGCCCCATTCCCAGGTTGACTCAGCTGCGGGAGCCGGTTGGACTGATCGTTTGTACTTTCTTCGTGTGTTTTTTTGGTGTTTTTTTTTAACAACTGGCAAGAGCCATTGCATTAAAAGAACAGAACGCAACACGTTATTTCTTCGTTTTTAGTCACATTTCAAACGAGGAAAAAAATAATCAATTTAAAGAGCATCCCCACCCATCTTGTATTTTGGATGACTTCTAAATTGGGACCTGCAAATGTGTGCCACTTGTCTTGCATTTTGGACGACTGGCTCATTTAATAGGCCTGCAAACGGGTATCAGCTAGCAAATTGGGGCCATTTTGCCAATCACCTTCTAGCATATTCATCGACATGTAGAACAATGTAGGACAAACATGAAGTGACTTTTTGCAACTACAAGAAGTTGAACCACTTTGCAACCTTGAATTCTAGTACTTTTTTTCATTTTTAACTTCCCAGTTCATTCAAACTTGGCCTCCTAAGAGCCCATGGGCGGGGCATTTCCACTTGGCTTGCAAATTGGATGACTTGGTATATTGCCAGCCACATCACCACTATGTTTTGCTAGATGGGTGGTGATGTTCTAACCCTTAAACAGAACATTACATTTGAGGTTCAAGGATGGTTGTCCAAACTTGATCTTTCTCAAAATGGGCATCATGTTGCTTATTGAAATGATCAATTAGGGATGACTAATGAGCATCTTTCTTCCTCGTGGTGATAGGCTTACCTTAAAGTCACCATTCAAATTTTTTTATCAAACTCTCTAAAGCAAAAAAAATATAAGTTCAAATTGTCATTCAAAACTCCAAGAATTGGATTGAAAGATGCATCTTGTAAAGACAAAGAGAAATGATACCAAGTTCACATATACCAAAGTAATGAAAAAGTGTTTCTTTAGATTTTCTAAGAATTCAACCCCTCAAGGCTTGGTCTATAGACACTAAGTATTTGATGGATGACAAAGAATTTTTTCATATAAGACAGAATTACAATTGTTCATCTTTGGAATTTTGTGCAAAAAGGGAGAGGTCATGAATAGTAGTTTGGTCTCCAATGAATACTTTTGAATTTTTTTTAGTAGATGATTCGCATAGTTTCAAAAAGCATGACTTCCATGGAGACCAACCTTTCCTTATAGAGTTAATTCACAGAAACAATAAATCTTGTCAACAAGGTTTTGTTGTTCTATATGCCCTGACCGATTGTTTCTATATTAGTTAACCTTCGAGCTACGATAGTATCGAAAAGGTTATCGGACATAACCAATTGTTCACTTTCAATCACAACCTTTGATCTTCATGATTCAAGGGTGTAGGAATCAAGCTGAAAGGAAAGAAGGTTATGAGTTACAACTTGTAATGGTGATGGGTAGCCCATGGTATAGAGCCACTATAGCGTTGAAAAGTCAACAAGCGGTTATGTGAGCTGTACATAAACCCCGACGGAAGGCAGATCAACTGAAGTCAGATTGCAAATCTTCGAGGAAAAGACGGCGAAGCTTAACAGAATGCTGATCCTCGCGCACCAGATGTTGCGCGAAACTTGCAAAGTATCATAGAACTGCATGAGTGGGCTACTCACTGTGCTCAGTGACAAATTCAAGAAACAACATAGCTCTACGCAATGCGACAATGTCTGGACACTTTGTAAGAGCACAGGAGTATTCCGTAACCATGCCAATGCCATCAGATGTAAGACTTCGGAGCAACTTTCTTTCTGTTAATTTCAAAAGAGAAAAATGACGGAGACATGATTCCACATGGTGGACTCAAGTGCTTATTAAGATTTACAAATAGTCACGGCAATTAACTAGCAGGCAATCGAACCACCGGCACTCTGTTTCCTTTATTTGAAGAACCCAAAAAAAAACACGAAAGCCATAAATTCAATGAAACACCGAGCAACCGATGAGCTAATAATAGACTACGGCGCATGTGAGAGAATCCAGGGCGCAACGGAGCATCTCCCGAATATAACAGTTTATTAATCTATCTTCGTTTCATTATGCTATGGGGAGTATGGGCTCCGCCATTCCGCGACAAGTATTACTGGAATAGAAAAAACTAAAAACAGGGGTTGGAAACGCAGGTTTCACATTGAGAGAACAGTGCTCACTTCTAGTTTTTTCTTAAAAATAAAGACTTCAGAAAATGAAAAGAGGAGAGAAGCATTCACCTGCAATTCTCCGAACAAACAAAGTGCGTGCATCTTGTGCACAATCCTTTCCGAACGCTCCCTCTGCGACTCCCGCAGAATTTCTACGAACTCCAAAACCATTGACCAGGGAGTACTCACTCAACCTCCTCGAAAGACCGAAAGAGTTACTGTACTCCCAGTAATCCCGTGCTTGTGAATCTTCGCGGAGCAGTGAGTGGAGCACCGCACAATCCCCAGAATGCTTACCGCCAGACCTGGCTAACCTCCGTGTTTTCTGAGCTGGCAGCTTGCTTGCTCCGCAAGCTATGCTCTTCATCGCCAATCGCGGCGAATTGGTATCTTCGACCTTGCTCACCAAGCGAATGACGCCTCGTGATTCGGAAGTGTTTCACAATATCTCAGGATGCTTGAGTTTCTGCGCAATGGCATGAAAAACCTACAGCTTCTGCAGCGTCGATGGAGATTTCTTCCTCGTCGTTTCTTTCACTGCATCTCTGGAATTGGGGGAATCTGGATTTGTGACAAAGCAAGCTTGCTTGCTTCTCCTTGGAAACTAGGTTTTGCATCCTCTATCGTCCCGTTTGGACATCTTCTTAGGAAGGAAGGAGGTGCATAAATCTTCTAGGTTCTAAATGCATTTCCTATTTAACCCTAAAATGTCCAGACAAGAACGTTTTGTCCTACAAAGAATCTTTTCTTGAAGAACATAAGTGCAACTATTCATCTTCGGTATTAGGGATGGAAAAGGGAGATCTTCTACAATACATTGATTTCCAATGAGTATATTTGGCTTATTTAACATAGATGATGTCACGTAGTATCAAAATGCATAATTTTCACAACCATCAATCCATCCTTGACAAGTTTAGAATGATTGACATGTATCTATAACAATCATTGATGAATTAAAAGGATGGTATATAGACCTCCTACCTTGTTCAACGTACTTTCATGCCATATCATTTTGGCAAGTGAGTTAGATTACAATGAGTTTGTAGCAATGATTTACCAAAGGCACACTATTTTGAGTTAGTATAAATTGACATATCTTTCTATTATATTGACTCTACTATTCAATAGAAAGAATGTGAGGCCTTGTAGAAACTTTGGATTTTCATGATATTCAATACATGATCAATAAGCTGCGCAACTAACGACTATGAGTATTGGCTTAATTGACTCAATATTGATACCAAAAAATTTGAATGAATATTGCAAGAGGAAATTTTCTTCGATGCTAGTTTGCAATGTATTGTTAAAAAGGTCTTCAAACCATGCTTTTGTGTATATGCATATAATATGCCTAGTAATTTTAGACATTGAACTAACTCAATGTATCCAAAATTTGCATTCATAGGTTTGAAAATTATAAAAATATTGTAGAAAATGTAAAAAAAATTAAGAGAACAAAACAAAACATTTCATCAATAGAAAGGCATTGTTTGAAGTTGAACTGCTATTTTTCAATTCAATATCAAAGATTTTAGCATGTAGCATTATTTAGCATCAAATGATCATTTTGCTCTGTTTGATTCTTTTTACTCTTTTTTGACACATTGATTTGTGTCTTCCAATAAAGGATTGATTTCATCAATAATATACTTTAAAGTATATTTCTACATATTGATGGATTTAGATATAAGCACAAATGTATGAATATTCTCACATATCAAGAGACATTTGGTGAAACAGTTGTCCACTATATATATAAATGTTATAAACTATGAAAACATCAAATTCATTGCAAAGTCACTTAGGAAAGTGCACTACACTAATTGACACTAAAGGAAACAAGACTATTAATCCCTAAAGTCCTAAATTGTATTTTATAACAAGATTGCAATATATTTGGGCAGCTCATTATGAATGGAGTTTTTATTTGGTTGAAAAATTATGGCATGATATGTAGTTTTCATTGCTTAGCAAACAAATCGAGCAACTAAAAAAATTGCTTCACAAACTATTTTTTTAAGAAATAAAAATTTGAAATTGGTTTATTAAATTTATATCTATATGAAAAATTTTGAATCATTCCATTTTGATTAATGAGATGAATGTTACGAGGAGTTTTAGTTTGGGATAGTTTGCAAGTAGTTATAGAATCTCTACTTTACAAAAAGTTTGAGATCCTTTATTTAATTCAATTTTTAAAACTTTTAGAAAAAAATTAAAACATTGGGTGAAGATTGTTTATTAAAATATTACAACCATTGGGATTGGAATTTTTCATTTCCATAAATAAAATGTTTACAATTTAGTATTCTGAATCATTTTCTATTTTTTTCTACTTACTATTTTTTCCTATATATTGTAGAATTCCAAATGATTTGAAACTTTTTTGAGCATGTAGCCAACTTGCATTGAAGAATGAATTCAAAGGGTAACCACCATTGTGAACATTTTGAACATTTTTTCATACAAATGTGACCTTTTGAAGTGTAGTTGCCCAATTTTTGTAATGATAAAAAAAAGATTTTTGTCAATTCAAATGCTAATATCTTGCAATCTATACAGTTGAAATTTCTGAAATTTTTTCCACATCTTTTCAAATTGTCTTACTACAAGAACCTATAGTTACATCTATCAAAAATGTTTTTTTTTCTAAAGTTTTGCACTTGTATTAGAAATTGTAGTTTTGGAATGTTTGGGTTAAAACATAGTCAAAAACCTTTAGGGCTTAAGGTAGGCACATATATATCCATTCCAGCATTTCCATCTCTTTAAGAAATTTTCCCTCATATACCAATGGTATATATTTTTCTTTCTAGAATGCTCTTCATTTGTACATGATGATGGAATTGGGTGTAGTTGTTGAATAAGAAATCTCAAGGCCTCTAAATGGATACAATTCTTCCTAATGATCTTTTGCAAACCAAGACAATGAGAAATTATGTATGTAGTTAATCCTACTAGTACAGTTATTGCAATGTTTACTCCAAAAAACTTACTATTTAAAAAATTATCATTGTATTTTCTTTGTTTATCAAAAGTGGATTTTAAATTCAAAAGTGTTTTCAAGTATTTGTCGGAAATTATCCAAATGGATGGAATTTCAACAATAAGACATGACATTGTGTACTTAATAGTACACATGAACTACAAGTGAACTACAAGTTTGAAATATCTAGAATACTAAATAAATTATTACAATTAGTCTCAAAGATTGATTGGTACAATTATCACTTGATATTGAAGTTGTCTATATAGTTATTGGCTTTGTCATTCAAGGGTTAAAGTATGAGAATGAGCAACAAATGTTGACACTTGAATTTGCATTAGAAAAAATGGAGGATCTTGAAAAGGGAGGAATTAAAGACACAACAATTCTTACATAACATTCTTCAATTTCAAAATAAAGTATCCTCTTTTTTTCGGTAATACCGTTTGCAATGGGAAATTGCTACCAAAGTTGGTTGTCCACTACGCGCAACGCGCAAAGAAAGACACGCACAAAAACATGGCAAAAAATCCCACTTTAGAAGTTCCTGCGCACATTTTTTTACCATGTTTTGTTATAGTGTTGGACTTAAAGCAAATAACATTATTCATCAAACTCATCCAAAATCCTCCCCTTCTAATGACTCCTCTAGTGATAGAAAGATACCCAACTTCCCTATTTGAGAATGATATCATGTACCGACATACCTATGAAAGTGTATTTTCATTATAGTCTTGGAAGAAAGAATTTTACTCCCGATTCATGATTGAGGGTTCTTTTCTAAGATTCCAGATCATGCTCTTACTTGAAGTCTCAAATTTTTATGCTTTGTCCACACTATTTGAAACCTTCACTAAGGTACACTAGCCTAATTTAGTTTGCAACCCATTTCCGTCACCCTATATTTGGCCCCATTTCCACCTATGCCACTATCCAAATCTGTCAAGAAATGAGCCAATTCTGTCTAGAAATTTCACAGAATTAGTGTATTTATATCATTTAGGGTAATATGGCAATAGCTAATTGGTAAAAACCTAGATGCTTATAGGGACATAAGAAGGTGGTTATGGGTTGGTATTAGGGTGTTTATGACCCTAGTCTTGGGCACTTTTGTAATTTAGGACTGCACACTTCAAAAATTCACAAAAATTACAATTTTGATCAAAAAATTATAATTCCACTTGGATTTGATTTGTGAAACATGTGCACACCTCTGAAAAATATGTGTCCCTCTTAGAATTGTCCCCAAGATACTCAGATTGCAAATCAAGGTTGGTCTACCTTATAAGTTACATGCACCTACACTTCCTATAAGTTGGATGTTCTAATGAAGCAACCCTATAAGTTATTAGAGCATCCTTACTCCTCACTCAGGAAAGTGGCCCGGCCAAGGACCACTTGGCGTGGCCAAAAGCTTGGCCAGGCCTTGGAAAAAAAATTTCCCCCACCCCAAACACGGGAACAAGCTCACCAACAGGATTTTCTCTGGAAATCGAGGCACTTTCTTGGGATCCATGTGTTTTTTTTAATTGTAAAGCACCTCGAAACAAGGAAACAATACAAAAAGAAAGCCATCTTGAGTTGACTTGAGCCAAGCCGGGTGCACTGCATTTCGTCGTGTACACAAAAAATTCCACTGTGGCTGGTCGTTTCCCGAGTCTTATTTTGTGTGAGGTGGGGAATTTCTTGTGACCTGGCCCGGCCATATGCCCAGTTTGCGTCCTATCTTGCCCTGGAGTGGGGATGCTCTTACATGTCTATTCTGCAGGAAATGCAATAAGCTGAGTGCTTACTTCTGCCAGAATTTGAAACTCTGGAGTCTGGAAATCAGTACAGACTGGCTAGTTATTTGAAACAGATAAATTCCTGCCACACTAATTCTATCAGAAAAAGTATCTAAGCTTAGTATCCGACAGATCCTACAAACCTCAGCCAAAAATCAGTCTGGTGATAAAAATCTGAAGCTTTAACTGAAGCTTCATAACATTCAGTACCTTAGCCTTCATGCATGCTGCCTTTTCTTTTGGCATGCAGTCATGCACCCTCCTTTTCACATTGAGCCTCCACTTGTCTAAGAAGCTATTGATGAAGTGCTGTTGGGTGTAAAATATTCCACACCATCTATTGTAGAGTCAGCAATGCAACGTCATGTTGCAGTGTCATGTTGCTTTGTCATTATTTTGTACATTGTTGTACGGGTACACAAAAAAGTTTCAATTTTTGTACATCAAGGTCAACTCTAGAAAACATGTGCATGTCAATCTTACAAAATGGAATCTCCACATTTAGATTTGAAAAGTCCGGTCCAAGATGTTTTTTTTCATTTTTGAAAAAGTGCCGTACTGGCGATATAAAATGTTATAGTAGTGCTCCAAATTGCACCATTCATCCACTTATTGGATGTATAGTATGGTTTTCATCCACAATTAGGCGATTTTATCTAATATTTTTTTAATTTCAAAGTTATCTGGCAATTTCATCCAATTTTTTTGGCATTTTTTATAACTTTTTTTGGCTAGATGTTTTTCTAGTGCAATCTGGCACCGAAAAGCAAAAAAAAATGATCCAGTCATGAAATTATATAAAAAATGAATGGATGAAAATGAAATGTACATGAAATCATGTAGAAATTGGATGAATGAAGATGAGATTTGGATGTGAATCATACTTATGGGGATAGCATGAAAATAGAATAGACAAAAGTATCTTGATTATATCAGAAATACTTTTAGCCATTACTATCATTTTGTACACTTTCAAAATATTCATAATTTTATTATTAGTGTAAAACTCTACTAGCATTAGTGTGTGGTGTAGCGGTGTACTAATTGAATTAACTTCTAGAATGCCCAAACTACATTTCTTGGCAAAGTAGGATTTAAGCTTGCTCACTATAAATGGACTTCTTCTTTTTTCCTTAAAATTTGCACACAATATGTGCTTAAGGAGTATCATTGAGGGACAACAATTTTCATAACTTTTGACTACATGGTTAAAAAGTTATTGTACAATATGTAATTTTTATAGTTCAATAGGTAGTTAGGCAAATTAAAAAAATCTTTAAAGATTATTTTTTTAAGAAACAAAAATTTGAAATAAAAATTCTAGAAGTTTTGTAGATTTATGTATATGTCGAAAGCTTTGAATCATTCCATTTTGATTAATAAGATGAAAGTTATAAGGAGTTTCAATTTGCAAGTAGATAAAGATTTTATATTCTATAATGAACTTAAAGTCCTTCATGTAACTCAATTTTCAATACTTTTGAAAAATAAATAAATACTTTGGATGTAGATTGTTTATTACAACATTACAACCATTTGGATTAGCATTTTTCAATTCCATAAGTAAATTCTTAAAAATGTAGTATTTTGAGTCTTTATTTCTTTCTATTCACTATTTTTTGTATTATAAGTTGTACAATTCCAAATGTTGGGACATTTTTTTCCATACAAATGTGACTTTGTGAACTAGAATTGCTTAGATTTTTGTTAGGTTGAAAAAAAACAATTTTTGTTGATTTGAATGCTAATATCTTTCAATCTACATGGTAAAAAATTCTAAAAAAAAATTCTACATCTTTTCAAACCAACATAATATAAGATACTATGGTCATGTGTGTCCAAAATGTTTTTTTTCAAAAATTTGGTTCACACTCTAGAAATGGTGAATTTCAAAGTAGTTTTGGCTAAAACATAGTCAAAAACATTTACTAAAGGGGTTCATTTGTATGGAATTTTTGACACAACACTCTTGAATATCCTACAATGCAAATATAATTGCCAATAAGAAACAATGTAAACTTTTTTTGGGAGTGGGGTGGGGTGGGGTGATTTAGTACTAAAAGATGATTTGGCCTACTCATCAACAACAAGGTATTAGGATTGGAATGAGTCCCCCTTGTATAGTTACCATCATGGATCCAAGAAGCTCAATTATAAATACTTTCTTTGCCATTTATTTAGAGTATATCCTATCTCCAACCACTTCATCACAATGTTTAGTTGAATAATACTATACTCATATAAGATAACAATTCTTTTTTTGTACAATGCATAAGCTCATACCTTGAGATGATAATTTTGATTTTGAAAGGCTCTTGGCGTGATCATAGTAATTCTAAGAGATATAAGAATTTTTAGTTTGATTTTCTTTGACAATATTTAATCAATTCCATCAAAATTAAAGCTCAGAGCTAGAGTCAAGGATTTGCTAAAAATCTTTCTCATTACAATAACCTCATAATGCAAATCAACATATACATGTTATATTCAATGCACAATGCCATCACCCACGTACTCTTAGAATTCAATCCTATGTACATGGCCAAATGTTAGATGTTTTACATTTTTATTCCAAATTTTAAAGCACTCTTAAATTCAAAATTTACTTTACCAAAATAATTTTGAAACTACTAAGTTTCTTACACAAAATGTTTTGTTGTTGTAAATGTTCCATTGTTGAGACTATCAATAGAGTTTGACCTTATATAAACATTGATGCCCCCATGTGCTGGATGGATGACTATCTAAATCCTTATGGAAATGAAGAATTGGTCCAAATTTAATATCATTGTTGACAAATACCTTGGTCATAAATCTTAACCTTTAACCTTGTACTATTGTTGCAAATACTAAATGTCCAATCTCATGTCCAATCACATGTCCAATCTCATATTCAATGGATGACTTATTTGAGATTGGAAGATGATTTTTTTTTCATTCAATTTATTTATTTGGAATGTGATTGACTACATTTTCAATGAACATTATTGCAAAGTTTTTCAATCATAATGATCTTATTAACTATTCTGTAGAAGCAAATGCTTATCCACAAATCATTCTTGTAGTGTATTTGGGCCATATGTTGATGTATATTTTAGCTATAAAAGTAGTGTCTTTTGAACTTAAGTCTAACTAATGACATTAAGATTATCCACTACAATTTTTTATCAAATAAGAAATTTTGGAAAATAAATTATATTTCAATATTTTACAAGAGCATGAACTTTAAGTCTATAACTACGGTTTGCTGATTTTCTAACTACAAGATGATATTGTAACTTTGGACTATACCATGATGTTATATACTATATTATATTACAATATTAGTAAAAATTTCAAAAAAAATTGAGTATATTTTGTATTTGATATGAATTTTCTTCATTTTTTTCAATCATATCTAGTTGGGAAATGGTGCCAAACAAAGTAATAGATAGGGAAGCTAGAATTTAGTAATCATGGGCTCATTCTTATAAAATACCCCCATCCACTTGATGAAATAGATGACTTCTTCAAGTTGGTTTGCAAAATTGCCCCACTAGGCCTTCAAAATGAATGAACTTGTCAATGCTATAATAATGTTACAAACCATAATAGTCCAATAGGAAAATTTTGCTTTTGAGACAAAAGTGCAAATGTTCATCCTTAGAATTTTGTTCACAAAAGGGAAAGTCATGAATTAATAGTTTGGTCTCCAACATATAATTTTTGAATTTTTAAAAGTAGATGATTCTTACTATTGCAAAAGGATGATTTCCACGGAGACCAATCCATCCTTACAAGATTAAAAGGATAGCCCCAAAACCTCAGGCAACTTGCAAAATGGGTCTATTTTGCATACTACTACCTCTGTCCCACTAAAAAGCTCCAAATCAAGTAGAATTTTTGTCCCACTAGAAAGCTCTGTTTTTTGATTTCAACCATTTAGTAAGTGTTTGTTGTATTGAACAACTTTGTAGAGGCAAGTAAAACAATCTTGGAACATTCCTTTAGCCTTGCAAGCTTGGTCTTGCCCATATAAGGCACTTTGTACTAATTGCTTGTACACACAGTAACGTTGACAATGCATTTAGTAATCACTTCATTGATATGAGAATTTGATCATAAAATGAGTTAGGTTTCTTTTTTTTGGATATTTTGGCTAGGAAACATGTTTCTAAGATCCCATTGTTGCCAAATCATCTAAAATGATGGAGTTAGCGGCAATTACAGAATGTGATCAAATACCAAACTTTCCACATGAATTTTGGATGCCTTAACAACAACACTTAAATTAAAGATTTTGCGCAAATTTAAGAGATGGTTTACTTGTTCTTAAATGCATGTATTTGTGGCACTATGATTGAAATTATAGTTAATCCTTCAAGAGGAATATTTTTGGAGCTTTTTGGTGGGGCGGAGGTAGTAAGTGCGTACAAAATTTTTTAATTCCTTTCCAAGAAAAGCAAGGACTTATCACGGTGAAAGTTTTTCGGCAGAAGGGAGTTGCCAGAAGTATTCTTAAACGGAGACCAAACAAATCTTATGTTTTTGAAAGCAGACGTTCATTGAGTGCAGATTGATTGAAGGTAATGTTCTAATTTATTTTTTACAAAAATATGGTGGCCTCTGAACAGGCCATAGGTGGGGTTATCTATTTTCCTATAGCCTAGACAATAGAGGAGGATGTTAAATCCTACCATCGAAGGTGGGCCAACATGCTGGATTTAACTCAGGGGTAAATACTGAATTTTTTAATTTTTTGCATAAATTTTTTTTTGTAAATTGTGAATTCATATTTGCAATCAAAGACCCTAAATTAGCTTGGAGAGGTCTACAACATACCCAAATTCACAGTACAAAATAGGGGAATTTTTTACTTTTATCCCTAGATAACTCGAGTTTTACCCTATTGGGCCAACCTTCAATGGTAGGATTTAACGTCCTGTGACAATGGATGCCCTACCATTTTGCAAGCCACTCATTGGGAAGTCCCCCCTAACTGCCTCACTTACTATTGTTGTAGTACTACTTCAATATTTACACAGTATAGTGTTAAAAATACACTACTAAAATACATTTATTTCAATGAAAATGTAGTGTTTTTGGTTAACCGTGGAGCACTCCAACATTTAGATTTCTTCTTCCTTACAGATTAGATGAAAGTCATCCTTATTTTTAGAGATACTTTTTGAAGTTGTGGTCCTATCCAAGGGTTGAATTTGGTATTATTAGAGCACCTATTTTTCTAAAATTACAAATGTGGAAGTATGTGAAGAGGTTGATTTGGGTTGACTCTAGTTCAAACTTAGAACTGCAAAAATGAAGTCATAAAATGAGGTAAAAAATGAGGTTCATCTTTGTTGAAATTTGGTAAAAATACAAATGATGTTACTAGCTTTCTAAGAAGCTATAGCACTCTTGATTTAGAGTTGTGATGTGTCTGTAGCGTTCATTTTAGTGTTGTCTCTATCTACAAGGGTTTCAAAGACTTGCGCTTTTGAATTTCTACTACAATTTGGACTACAAAATCTCCATATAAGATATATATGACTTTATACAGTTTGACATATATGTATTATACATTCATACATACATGATATATATACATATTTTATACGTGTATTATATGAATATTCATATATGATTTATATATGTATTTTGTATATGATATATATACATATTTACACTTAAATATAAGTATTTTTATCCACGTTTATATACATATATATATCTCTCTCTATATATATTTTGACTCAAGATTTATCTTATATTGTACGTGATGGCTCATCCATCTTGTGTATGAACAAGTATTCGGACATTCAAAGTATTAGACATTTCATATAATATACCTTATCTTTTCTTGTATTTGATGACTCCTATGCATTGAGTCAAACCTGTAAACAATTAGAATCCCACAGATATCCATATTTCACTTGATATATATCGAGGCCTATGAGATTATTTCATTTACCCTTGCTAGAATTAATCACAGCCAGAAGTTTTGCACTTTTCCAAGGCAATTCTCTCTAACACGACACCGTCAAGGACCAAACAATGACAAACTTTGGATACCAGATGCCCCGTATGTTTTATCAAGTTAAGAGAAAAGAGAATTTCTATAGACTTTGAAGTCCATCAAGACTCCTTCTAG
Organism: Thuidium tamariscinum; assembly: GCA_947034885.2. Classification (NCBI taxonomy): domain Eukaryota; kingdom Viridiplantae; phylum Streptophyta; class Bryopsida; order Hypnales; family Thuidiaceae; genus Thuidium; species Thuidium tamariscinum. Next base: position 16,557,420 of record OX344757.2, read on the forward strand.
GTATGTTTCAACACTACATAGCCGTATCACTAATTGTAAGTTAAGGGGTTTGAAGTCCCATGATCACCACATATTGTTGCAGTAAATCCTCCCGGTGTGTCTAAGGAACATTGGAAACAATGGAGTTGTGGGCACAATCATGCACTTGAGTAGAGTGTTTTAGAGACTATCTTCGAAAGTAGTAAATCCTAAAACTATGACACAATAAATGGAAGATGTGGCAAAGACATTAGCTTTAATGGAAAAGGAACTACCACCATCCTTTTTTGACATCACAATGCATTTGACACTTCATCTAGTGGAGGAGCTTTTCATATGCGGCCCTATCTACACAAGGTGGATGTACCCCTGTGAGAAGTACTTTAAAGGCCTCAAAGGATTTGTAAAGAACTTGGTTAAACCAGAGGGTAGTATAGCACAAGGATATCAAATGGAGGAGGACATTGGATTTGTTATAGAGTATATGTCCGAGTACAATCCCACTTCAAGGAGAATTTGGGACAACAAAGAAGATCCTACTATGACTGACGAGATCGTCGAAGAAAAAGGGAAGCTTTAAAAGCTTTCTAATCAGATTTATGAGTGGATTCATGACTTTGTAATTGACAATGCAACCCAATTGGAGTCCTATTGTGAGTAAGTCCTCTTCAAATCCTTGTAGTCATTTTGGAACAAGTAAATATGTATCGCTTATGTAGCATAGCACTAACTGACGGTGGTAGTTTTCAATGAATATTTGTATGCGTTGAAGAAAATCTAGAAAGTCCTTTATCAAGTAGTGCCACTGGGTGAATGCCATTTTATTTAGGATTTGATGTTGGTTCGCATGTGATAGGATGAATTCAGGTGTGAAGAATAATATGTGATTGGATTAATTTTTTGTTTTGTCAACAGCTACGTAGATATTGTTGGAATCATTGTGAAGATTTTGTTTTTAGCTGCTTTGTCATTTCGAGAGGTTGACTAATGCTGTCCTTTTTGCCTTTTTTTTCCATGCAGTTGCTACATAGATTTTGTTATTAAGGTTGTAAAGAATTAAACAATTAGTTGAATCAAAGCTTGAAGTGTTATGAAAAAAATATGCGACTGATGCAACATTTTTTTTCTGTTGTTGTTTTTATGCAATATGTATCAGAACTATCATGAGCATGTAATTTCTGAATGTTTGGATTTCAGGAGGAATCACCTACGTAGAAGGGGTCGTAGAGCTCTTTCGTATCCAAAGAGCATGCCAAAGCCAATGATGTTTGCTAAGTGGTTTGAAAAGCATGTATCAGAACAACTACAGTCCAATGTGGGGGAGGTTGAGGCAGATGTTGCTTGGCTATCAAAACCTCTAGCAATAATGGCTACAAAGTATCGAAGCATGTAGGCATTTAGAAACCATCTCCGTGTTGCTAGTGTTGAGGCACACCCAAAGACATATGACTTCATAGTAGCAACGACATTCTCACAACCTTGTTGTGTTGATTTGCGAGACATGAATGTTGTGATGTCAAATTTGAAGTATGTCGAAGAGCTCCAAGAGATTGTTGAGGTAAATTATGGTGGTCTTTGTGTAATTGTACTTCTATATAAGTGGGTCAAGGCCAATTACCGAGGAAATACGACAATAGTTAAAAATGATAAGTAGAGGTTCATGTTGGCAAACTTTAATTCAGTTTTTCCATTTGGTCCAGAATCATTTGTTTTTCCAACGCACATAGATTAGGGTTTTTTTGCAAATAATAGGGAACAATTGGACTGGAAGGTAGTTTTGCAGAAGGAGGTTAGGGGCTGTCGAGTGCATGGCAGCGTAGGCAACTTTGAAAATGGACCTTTGTTTGCAATTGAATCAGATGAGGACTACAAGGGACTTTGCACATCTGAACATGTGCTAGAGGACAATCCACGGAGGTCGGCAACACAAAAGACAGTTCGTCAAGAAGAGGCAATGGTGCTAGGCAATTGGGAAGTTGAAGATCGTGATTTGAGGGAGTCGGAATCCTCATCTGAAGTTGAACAGTGAAGACTCCGACAATTTGTTTTTATTAGCACATGTAGGAATTCGTCCTTAAATAATTACAAGTATATGTGGTGTTGTATGTCTTTATTATTTTGAGTGAATTACTTGGTTTAGATAGCCATATATGGCTAGTGTCCAAGCCTACGTTTATATAGATTGTATGTAAAGTAGTTAGCATACCAATTCCCCGCCTAAGAGTTTAGTTCCATAGGACTATAGGAGTGACAATATGCTTTCTATTGATTTGGAATCTCATAGATGTATACAAGATATAGAGGCCATGAGTTGTAGTAATAGAGTCTTAGGATTGTAAGTGTTTTCTTCATATTGAAGTGTGTGTGATTAGTATTTCATTCTCCTAGGTGACAGGGAACAGTGTGGAATAATATTCATAATATTACAGAATTGTGAAGAATTTGTTCTTGTGAGTCAAAAGGTGCAGCGACATATATACTAAAATTTTGATATACACAAGGAGTAATTAAGTTACTTGAAGGTGAAAGAAGGCCTTTGGAAAATCGTTCGGAATCCAATATGTTTGTGGATGCTACAAATAATGAGGTCGACTGTGCTAAATGAAGACCATTAGCGATTTTCATCCAAATATGGTTTCAAATGTGCATGACTATAAAATAAACCTGGAAAATGTTTTTCCTGCTATACTTGATGGTGGTGTAAAAATAGTGAAGCAAGAAAATTCAGTAACTACTATATCAGTGAATGTCATATGCTTAATAAATTTGCAGTAATAAAACATGTGGCTGTAGTTTGAAAAGAAGGTGTTTTTTTGAGAGAAGTAAAACAAACATGAGAATTTGTTTCAATGTCACGTAGTTCTGATTCGGACTCTACTAATCCATCATTAATTGAAGTCTACAATGTCTGTTGGCTTGAGATGTTGTCTTGGCAATTCTTGCCCTTTTAGCAATTTGCATCGTCAGAATTAACACATTTGTTGTCAACATCTGCTAAATAGGGCCTGACATTCTAGTAGTGAGCTCTTGGTTGCCTAATGTTTGTCCAATGTTCACTGCCCGAATATTCCAAATGGGCCCCCTCCAACTTTTGGACATCCAGGGGCTCAATGGAAACCAACCCTAATTTTGCATAGATTAGCTATGCAGATTCGGCCCAACGTAGGCCTAACAAGAGATCCAAAGAGCTCAATAGTAAATATCTATATACTATACAAACAGACCAACGATTGTTGATTGTAAAATATAATTGTGAGTTATGAATTAGTCTAAGAACCTACAAATTCCTTCTCCTTTAATCCTTGAAGGACCGATTGGTCGTCATGGAAATCATGTATTTTGATATTGTGAAACATGTCTACTTTGAATAAGCCAAATATATTTTTTGGAAGTCAAAGTACTGTAGAAGATCTTTCCTAACCACTCCTAATATTGACGATGCACTTCTGTCCTACAAGGAAAGATTCTTTGTCATTCATTTGACACAAAACGTTATTGTCAATAGAGTTAATCATAAAGGAAGTGTGGGTTTGAAATAGGAATGTCAAAGGGAGGTATAACTGAGGATAATAGAAAAGAAACACAACACTAAACTCTTTTGGACCTCAATTTTGGTGCTCCAAGGAGTTTGATCTAAGGTGTATTTTTTCCGAACTTTGGCTCTTCATCCACCATTCCATCCACTTTTTGATAAACTCTAATGAGTGAAGGGCTAAGGTAGCAAACCCCTTTTCTATCAACCCTCCTTTCTAGAGTCTAGGTTGTTCTATTTTGAAACATTGGAAGTCAAGAAAACCGGTTCATTGCGATGCATTATAAGTTGTTGATTTCCTTTGGATTTTCTAACTAACCTATGGTTGGAATCAGACATACCTATAATTATATCAAGAATAGGTTTCGCAAAATCTTGACAAAAATTTCACAATAGTTTTTTTTTCGGTAGAAAAATTTCAAATCCACTTTAAATCTATTCCTCTACTCAAGAGATTCTCCCCCCCCCCGAATCTATCCAAGAGCCATATTGAGTTCCTTAAATGGTCAAAAATGGGTTGTAAGCTTTTAGATCTGCGACTATAGTTCTCCAAATCTTTAGACTGACTTGTAGCTGCTATGTCAACATTATCTCAAGATGTGTTGCTTCAATTGGCAATTATATTAACCCCTAAATGTTTTTTGACTATGTTTTCACCAAAAACACCCCAAAACTACCATCTCTAATTCAAATACCAAAATTTGGAAAATAAATAAATTTGAATGCATTTAAATGAAGAGTCTTGTAGTATATTGCTTTGAAAAGATGTGAAACTTTTTTTTTAAACTTCACTATACAAAATAGGAAGATATTGACATTTGAAATGACATATGTCTTTTGGGGGGCCTTGCAAAAAATTGGATAGTTGGACTTCATTTGTATGAAAAAATGTTCAAAATGGTGAGGCTTCTTTGGATTCATTTTTCATTTTTCAAGGCAAGTTAACTACATGCTTGAAAAGTTTTAGATTTGTACAACATAGAAGAAAAAAGTAGTAAGTTGAAAGAAGTAGAAAATGACTCAAAATACTAGATTGTTAAGAATTTATTTGAGGAATTGAAAAATGTCAATCCCAATGGTTGTAATGTTGTAATGAACAATCTACATCCAATGTTTCTATTGATTATTTTTATATATTGAAAATTGAATTAAATTAAGGACTTCAAATCTGTTTGCAAACCAAAATTCACAATACTTTCAGTTCATTAATCAAAATGAATTTGTGATTGTCTTGTTTTTCCACATGTGATTACCAATGCTTGTGCTCATGAAATTTGAAAAATTCAAGGTATTTAGTCAAAGAAGATTTTTTGTGAAAGAAGCATTGCAAATTGCATTGTTGAGGCATAGTAGAATCTTGATTTTGAGGAGGTTATGGGATTGCAATTTAATCAGTTTATGTATTTGTATCATCACATTGCCTAGTAATTAATTGCAAGAGTTTGTAGGAGATTTCTTCTTGGAGATTTTGCCATTAATATTTTGCAACAATTTGTAAATGCAAGCTCCAAATATATTTGAAAGTGTTTTTGACAAGTTTGTCTTGCCTTCTTGATTTATAATGCATGAAAGCATTTTTTGTCCTTTTGACTTGAACTCTGGTACTTTCAATTTTGTAGTTGATTAGGAAAGCAATTCATTGTCATAATTAAGTCACTTGATACTTCATAATTTTAAAATTACTTGACACTTAAGGTTGCAAAATGAATATTATGAAAACTAATTGTATCCTTGGTCACTATAAAAAGATGCTAAACAAGTTAGTTTTAGTGGACCAATGACAAGGGTGAAGAACAATTCACAAGTTTCTTGCACAATTACCTTCACAAGGCTACTAAATTGGAAGAAAAATAGTTGTAAACTAAAATGATTGGAGATTATGGTGAAACCAAAGGCTTTCACGATAAGTTAGCTAGAATACAATTAGATACATGATTAGAAACTCTTCTAGATAGGCGATCATGAAATAAATGGTTGTGCTTCCTCTAGACTAAGGTACATAATATTGGTGAAATTCTTGTAGTTTTTTATTGTCATAAGATGGACCTACTATGAATGGATCCTTAATCCGCTGTAAAAGACTACTTTACCCTTTTGGATGACAATTTGGATTTTGGACATGTACCTCCATTTTTGTCATAATTTTTTGAAACTTTTTTTCACGGTATAAATAATGATTATCTTCATAAGAATATAATTTTTTCTTCAATTGATGTCCATGAACAAAAATTATGGCTAAAACAAAAAATTTGATCAAAATTGGGGAGATTGGTTAACAAAAAAAATTCAAAAATTTGAATTATTATTTTTTTCCAACAAATAATTTTTTTTTATATGGAAAAATTTCATTCATTTTATTTGGATAAGTGACATGAAAGGTAAGGTAGATGTACCCATAATTGAAAGGTAAGGTACTATGCCTTGCACTATTCTAGATCATGTCCAAATGCAAAGATTTAGTACATAATTTGGATTTTTTAGAGGTGCATTGATAGATAAGATGGGGATTGCAAAAAAGTTCATAATTTGATTTCTTGAATTGAAATTACTATGAATTTTCAAAGGCAAAAGTTGGGCAAAAGTTGACCTATGGCCAACATCTAGAGTCAACCAATTCTAATCATTTAAGAACTACAATCTTGTTCATTGCTTCCTACTTTTGTGCTCACTTATGTGTCATTTACTTATTGGTCAAAATCTTGAAAAAGTACTAAGACATGCATTTTAAGGAAAAAATGGAAATCCATTCGAATCTTGGTTGGAAATAGGATACCGTGTACATTGTTGATGGGGTGCCAGTTAGTAGTGAGTGCATCTACCATATCAACAATTTTTTTTCCAGACAATCTAAGCATATTTTTGAAAAAATAACTTGTAGGATTCATTTTTGAATGCAATTCCAACAATTTTATAGAAAAAAAAGTTTTAAATGGTTAAGATTTTTGCTAGAACAATCTCACCATTGGAATTAGTTCATTTGAATTCCATCTTAGAAATATTAATCATTTAGATTTTCTTTCTATCTAATACCTACTTCTACTTAACAGTTTTTTAAAGAAAGAAAATTAAGTTTTTTTGACTTCATTTTAGACCTACAATTCAATTTCCCACTATAAATTTTAATGCTCAAAACTCTATAGTGCAAAAAATTTAAGTTAACCCCTAAAGGTTTTTGACTATGTTTTCACCAAAACCGCTTCAAAATTACCAAATTTTAAGAAAAAAACATTTTTGGACAAAAGTAACCGTAGGATCTTTTAGAGAACAAGTTTAAAAAGACGTGGAAAAAATTGCAGCAATTTTCGCCATGTAGATTGCAAGATATTAGTGTTTGAAGTGACAAAAATCCTTTTTTTACCACTGTGGAAATCCGGGCAGCTGCACTTCACAAGGTTACATTTGTATGAAAAAAATTTCAAATTGGTGGTTACTCTTTGGATTCATTCTTAAAGGCAAGTTGGCTATATGCATAAAAAATTTCAAATCATTTGGAGTTGTAAAATATAGAGGAAAAAAATAACAAGTACAAAGAAGTAGAAAATGAGCCAAAACACTAAATTGTAAACAATTTATTTATGGAATTGAAAAATTCTGATCCCAATGGTTAAAATGTTGCAATAAACAATCTTCACCTATTGCATTTATTTTTATCCAAAAATATTAAAAATTGAATTAAATAAAGGATTTCAAACTTTTTTTGAAGTGTAGGAATTTTGTACCTAGCCACAAACTACCTCAAACTAAACCTCATCATAACTTTTGACTCACTAATCCAAATGGAATGATTCAAAGATTCCTACATACATAAAATTCTAAATAAAAAATTTCAATTTTTCATTTTTTCAAAAAGATATTTTTAAAGAAGTTTTTTATCTGCCCAGGCTGCCCAGAGATAAAAAGAAATCACATATCATGCAATAACTTTTTGACTATGTAGTCAAATGTTATGAAACTTGTTGGACCTGAAAGCTACTCCTTGGGCGCATGTTGTGTGAAAATTTCAAAGAAAAAGAATAAAAACTCCATTCGTAGTAAACTACCTAAAATTGCTATGTTGCCAAAAAACGTAGTTTGGTCCTTTAGGGGTTAAGAAAGTTCAAAGTCAAATAATCTAGTCCTACAATGTCCAAAAATACTAGTGTTTTTCATTTTAAATGCAAATATCTTACAATCTCTACTATGAAAATTTATGAAAATTATTCCACACATTGTCATACTAGTTAGGTCATTTAGGTGTAAGATCCTACAATTAGATGTGCAAAAAAAATAATTCTTAATCTTTTTTACTCTTTAAAGCATAAATGGCAATTTCAAGTATTTTTTTGGATAAAAAAGGCCTTGGTCCTTCTGGGATTAATTTGCAATATTTAACAAAGGATTGGAGTTATTTCTTTAAATCCCCAAAAGCCAAATCAACCATTTAATAGTTGCCTCCAATTTAAAGCAATATTTTGGAGTAGTAAATAGATAAAATTCAAAATTTTAATTTTTTTCTACAAGTGAGATTGAAGTATTTGATTAGTATTGTAAAGTTTACTATTTGAAAAAAATGTTGATGCCTAAATTTTCAAATTTTCAAATTTGAGTTGAAACTACATTTCTTTAAATTTACATCATTAGTTGTTCCAAAGTTGAAGATAAAGATTGTCATTTGGGTGAATTTTCAAAGTTATATCATGAAATTCATTTGAAATAAATCTATGAATAGTTTTAAAATTTTGATTGTAAACATACTTTCCAATATTTATATTTTACATTGTATACTTCAAAATAAACTTTAAAAATGTAATTGACTTCACATTTGTATTCTATCTAGAATCTTTGAGGTCTTTGAAGGTAATAGCTTTGTCTTCCTTTTATCATCAGAAAGAAATTGGTGTAGAAATAGTACTATATAGTAGGGCCACATTTAACCAATAAATATAGAAGAAAATACTTGCTATACAATAATAAATTACTACTCCATATAAAGTAAGAAACCTTATTTCTGCCATGCAATTATTTGTGCCAATTTGTACCCACTATGTATTATTAATGCACATTTGCATAAAACATATTTGCATGCTGGAGAGTATCATTTAGTACCATTTAATAAGATTGGTTCAATAAATTGGAATTTGGATTCCATGAACCAAATGTCCATACATTGTATTTCAAAAACTCTATAAGACCATATGCATTCTCTTTGCCAAATGGAAAAGACAAAATACAGATACTCTCATGATCAATGAATGGGGAGTACTAGCATTTAGTTACAAGTTAGCTGGTTGAAATCTAGAATGTCCGAATGAAGTTCAAAATCTCAGGAAAAAATCGATCATTTTAGAGGATAAAAAAAAGAATATTCTTTATTTTCTTAAGGCCTAGCCAAGAGTATTCTCCAAGCAACCGGTTGGTGGAAGAAAATGGAGGATTTTAGCCGGTTAAGCTAAAATTTCTTCCCGGACTGTGCTCATGATTGCAGTGACTCTCCCTCTCCCACTCCATCATAGCCTTCAACAGCTGCCCTGCAAAGGGATACCTCAAATGCCAGTCAATTTGGGGACCCTTTTTTCGACATTTTTTGACAGTTTGGAAGGCCAAATGAGATGCTTCCAAGTGGAATTCATTTTTATTAAATAAATTCATCTTCTAACTACAAAGATTTCCTCCACATGAAAGAAAATTCTGATTCCACTCTTCGTAGGAATTGAGGTCGACTTATCAGGTGTATACCGGTACCGGTGCTGACTGCTGAGTACAGACAATTCCTACCAAATTTTAAAACTGTTTCCATAAGTAAAAAGGTTCAGTACTCCAGTTCGAAAGTAGGATAAAAGAGTCGGACAATTATAACAAATCAATAAGCTATTTATAACTGAAATAACAGCAGCATAACACCCACAAGACCTATCAGGCCCTCTTTTAATCTCGTCTTGTATGAAAGATGCAGTCATGAAAAGTAGCCATCGGTGTTAGAGTGAAAGCAATCACATAAAGTAGAAAGCAAAATACCTTGACTGGTAAGACAACTAGTAAACTGTAGTTGTCAGCAGGATAGACACAGATGGGCAAGACAACAGAATAAATCTCCAAATGTTCAAAAGCTGTGGCCACATAATCAACGCCGGAAGAGGCGCTATTCCTTGCAAACGATTCTTTACTCAACTGTACAAAATCAAAATAAGAGACAAGCTGAGAAGTTTGTCAAGGATCAACAGATCGCAGAGGACAAACACGTGGAACAACATCCACACCAATTTTTGCACAAACAAATACGAAATTTGCTTAGGCAGTTTTAGCTTCCTCCTTAGAAGCATCCTCGAAGTTCTCTCCTTCAACGAGTTCAGGGACGTCTTCATCCTCCTCCTCGATAGGCCCAGCAGATTCTTGCCTCTGGTACTGCTGGGCGAGCTTCTTCAGGTTCACCAAGTTGTCAGGGCCTGAAAAGAGAAGTACATGATTAATTTTAGTAAGAGACCCATAACAATGAACCCATATCTTCATTAATGCCAAGAATAGAAGAGTATCAAGAAAGTCGAGTGACTGTAAACAGAAATAGGCCACAAAAAGAAAGACGTACCAAGTTGGTTGATGATGCTTGGCAAGAGTTCCTCAAGCTCTGTAAAAATTTGAGCAGATAGGTCATGAAGTCAGTACCCAAAGTCTTTCAACACATATGATTTCGAATTAACTTCATGCCAGGGAAACTAGCAAATGTTTAATGCTGAAAGTTCTTACTTTTGGTCTGCGAAGGTCCACTAACAACCCATGTGTTGGCAGCAATAGACGCTTGCACTGCAATAGCGAAGTGCCAACTGTGAGCATTCACATAAGTAGACCAAAATTGTTGATGTACGCCAACTACATTTACCAAAGTTGAGAATCTAGAATGAACTTAGTCACAAATTGAAAGTAAGACAGAAACTCGTTCTAAAATATCACAAGGCAAATACTAATCTACGTGTAAAAACCAAGAGTTAGACAAGTAAATCAGGAACAGAAAAAAACAAATGTGGCTACAATTCTAACACGCTAAAACGTCACTCATCTTAATAAGATTCTATTTAGGTCTCGGAAGTACCCTTAGGATTGACGAAATGGATGACAGTCTCATCCTTAAAGATGTTGACCTCTTCAATGCCAGGAATGGTGTTGACTCCGAGCCTCTTCAAGGTGTTTTGCAACCTCTTGTCATCAGTGGTAGTGGTCTTGTGTACCGCTTTTTTCTTTCTGTCGAAATTTAAAGTGACAGTATACATTACAACTTGACATGAGAACTGGCAAAAACACGCAGAAGAATGAAACCCTAAAATGCAAGGAAACCTACCCCGGACGTGACCACATTGAAGTTGTTGAGATAAAACCTAACATTCAGCTCAACTCTAAAACAGTAGTAAAGCACAACATACTTATGAAAAATTGAAAAACGTTAGGCATTCATGAAGCACCTGAACCCCCCAAACCCTAAACCACTCTAATCACAAACATAAGTGAAGCCATTCCCTCCGAACATCTCACTAACCTAAAGAGCAAACCGCAGCATACGACCAAAGAGACGACAAAACTCCAAAAAACGCAAACAAGATGCAAATGCACCTTCTAATAATACTAAAACCCTATAAACCCCAAAATTCAAAATACTCCACGGCAGTCCCTCCAAACAGGCGACACTCTCAAACCACTTCACCACAGGGACCTAACACTCGAAATGAGGAGCACTGAAGAGAGAACCCTAGTTTACGGCCCCCCAAAATTTGAAAAAGTATGAAAAAGTTTGCCAAAGGAGGCAAGAAAACGGCGAAATGCGAGTACCTTCTGACGCTGCCCTTTCCGCCAGTGCGCACGGCACTAGCCATCTTCATGAGCTTCTCCCGATTCATGGTGGCGGACAGGCAAAACAGCCGCTTCGCGGAGAATCAACGCGCGGGCAGGGGGTCGGAGAGGGTCGCAGTTGAGGGCGAGGGCTTTGCCAAAAGGAAACAGCTCTGCGAGAGAGCCCCGTAAGACCCAGCTAGGGTTTGCAGGCGGCGCGGGTCGCCCGTTCGGATAGAACTGACAGACCCGGCCCCGGCCTGAACTGACGGTAGAGCACCTCCACCGGGGCAAGCCAAACTGGCACGGTGAGTAAGTTAATTTGGAGGGCCCGGGTCGTCCTGATTTTGAAGACACGGGAACTTCACTATGCATCATGATTTCGAAGGCATATTTTGGAAATATAGTCTAGAATTAATCACATTGTATTTTTAGAAGGATCTAGGAGATTGAAGAAACTAGTGATTGGATTAACCTTTTGATTGCATGGCTCATGATGCCAAAAAAATTTAGGGAAAGAACATATTCAATGATTTATTAAGGTTCAAAGGTAGGATTCATAAGCACCTGTAATTGCCAAAAGGCCATTCTGTAGGTGCATAATGTTGTTCACAAAACATATAGTTTTGTCACACTTACCTAAGTACTTTTCAATGTAAAACCTACCTTCGTTGGACCCTATTCCAATCCCTACCAATTGTTGATACTGAGACAATTGTCACTTTGAAATGGCTATACTATACTATCAAAAGCATCCATCAATCTATGGATTTGTGAACAATTATCATCATGAATTTGTTTTATTTGCAAAACCGCCCTTCCAATATATGAACCTATTAACTACCACCTTCAAATTAGCATCTAGCTAATCTCAAAGGATTTTGATACATTACCTACTTAATTTGCAACATAAACTACATGATTCAAAGATTTGCATTAAACGGTGGAGACTCCTTTTATAGGGTGCAACATTAAAGAGTGGCTAAAATTAGATTTGCCTATCTTAGTCCTAATCCCAAGGTGTCTTTGGGATACATGGTTTAACACAGTATAGAGCCAATCAATCTACCATTGCAACTTCTAGTGTGAGACATGCTTTTGGAAGTGACTTTTGCTAAAAAAACAAAAAAGTTCATAACTATTAGGGCATTCTAAGTGATCCAAGCACACCAAATTGTTGTTGGGGCAAAAGGACATACCCTAGTGGAAATACTCTCAAATAGTTGTGAGTATACTTTTTGGCCCAAGTGCCTGACCAAATGTCCAATGGATAAATTATAGCCACGTAATAGTCTTTATAAGCAATAGATGAAATTTGAAGGCAAGAAGAGACTATTTTGGGTCTATTTCCTTGGCAATTCCCTATATTGTCTAAGAATTGTAAATCAACCTTCACAATTTGAATTTCTGAATTTTTGAAAAAACTAAATTAAAAAAAATTCCAAATTTTTTTAAAAGTATAAAGAAACTGAAAACTAAATTTAAAAAAATTTAAAATATATGTATTTAAAATTAATTAAATTAATAACTGAAGTGGCACAATCTCAATTACATTAGACTCCTAATGTGGCACTATTTCTAGGGTCCAGGAACTTGAAGTCTCTTCTTGCCTTCAAATTTCATATAATGTGCATGCCTTAGTGACTATGAAGTGCTACACTTGTACACCATCTCTATGGGGGGTACAAAAAACAAGCCTAACTAGTTTAATCATTGGTATACGATACATGTGCATTAGCCTGCACATTTTGAAATTCACCATTAACCCCTAAAGGACCAAAGTGCTTTTTTGGCAACATAGCAATTTTGGACAGGTACGTGTGACTAGAGATTTCTATATTTTGGAACCAAAATTTAATAGAAAGTGTGGACGAGGAGTATCTTTCAAGCCCAACAATTTTCATGACTTTTGACTACATGCTTGAAAAGTTATTGCATAATATGTTGTTTGTTTCTCAACTTGGGCAGTTCGGGCAGATCAGAAAAAATCACTTTTTTTGGAAACCAAAATTTGAAATTGGTTTTATAGATTTATATATATGTGGAAATCTTTGAATCATTCCATTTGGATTAATGATTCAAAAGTTATGAAGAATTTTAGTTTGCGGGTAGTTATAGATTCTATACTCTAAAATAAACTTTGAAGTCCTTTATTTTACTCAATTTTCAATATTTTTGAAAAAAACAAAAAACATTGGGTGTAGAATGTTTATTACAACATTTGAACCATTGAGATTGGAATTTTTCAATTCAATAAATAAATTGTTAAACATTTAGTGTTTTGAATAATTCTCTACTTCTCTCTGCTTACTATTCTTTTTGTACATGTTGTACAATTCGAAATGATTTGAAATTTTTTGTGCATGTAGCCAACTTGAATTGAAGAATGAATCCAAAGAGTAACAACCATTTTGAATATTTTTTCATACAAATGTGGCCTTCTGAAGTGCAGCTGCCCGGATTTCCGCAGTGATAAAAAAGGGATTTTTGTAACTTCAAACACTATTATCTTACAATCTACATGGCGGAATTTTCTGAAATTTTTTGTACATGCTCTCAAACTAGTGTACTCTAAGATCCTACGGTTACATTATTCTAAAAATGTTTTTTTTCTAAAATTTGATAGTTATCCTAAAAATGACAATTTTGGAGCAATTTTGGTGAAAACATAGTCAAAAACCTTTAGGGGTTAAAGATTATCTTAGTGATATCAATGAAAGACTACAAACCTACAATTGGAGATAAATATATATTTCAAAGAAGCTTGATAAATAATATTTTTTTCACCTCCATCATTTTTAAAAGATGGAGTTATTTGAGCTCATTTTCTACAAAAGGTATTGAATTTGTCCTCTATGTGACACATTTTGACTTTCCTTATGAAAGGTTGACAAATTTATATGACACCTAAAATTGACCCCTTTCTAAAACCAATTCCTAGAGACTTCCACTCAACTGACAACAATATTGTAGATATAACATGCCAAAGGCATTTATAATATGGTGAGTAGGAAAGTGAACATTCAACTCTTCCACCAATATTTTGGTTATACTCCATGTGACATATTTTGACTTTCTTTACAAGAGATTGACAAATTTGTATAACACCTAAAATTGACTCCTTTCTAAAATTGATTCCAAGAGACTCCCACTCAACTAACAACAATAACATGCCAAAGGCATTCATGATGTGGGGAGCATAGATGTGAGCATCCAACTTGTCTACCAATATTTTGGTTGCACTTGTAATTATCCATATCCATACTTAGCTTCACTTTAGAACATACTAAGACATAACATTACTATAGAAAGGTACGTATGAAGGTAGAAAAACTCTAACAATATAACAATGCTTATTAAAAAAAAAGATTCCACTTACTTGTACATCCACCCTTAACTTTAGCAAGCAATAAAGTTGCATACACTTTGTAGTCATCTGACCCTACTTGCATTTAGTATAAATCTACTTGCAATAACAAAAAAGGAAAAAATTGCAAAATTGTCATTCAAATTTTATATCCATCGTATAACACTACAAGAAAACAAACAATTGAATTGATAGAAAATATTGAAATTAACAAAAAATTGATAGAGAATGTCTAAAATCAATGTGTCTCAATTGACAGAAAATGTCTAAATTAACATGGTTCTCTTGAAGTGTAATGAGTCCATGCATACTTTGATAGCAACTATAAAGTTACAAATGTAGACATCCTACTTTTGGACAAAGTTTACTAGTTGACATGTCAATTGCCTCAAAGCAATGACAATAGAATGCACATCATCAACATAGTGCGTAGATCAAGCAACAATATTAAACAAGGTTGGACACACAAAACATCTTACAATTGATGCAAAAGAAGAATATTCAAGTTATATATCAAAAACAAAACATGAAGTTGAAAAATCTCACCACAACCTTTACAATGTTATGTAGAGTTTGATATCATTTTGTATATAAGAATCTCATACTTGGACAACAATCAATGCAATAACATTGTACCATATCTTCAATCCATCTTAGTAATTGTGAATTTTGCCAACTAATTGAATTCAAAGTATTTCTTTAGACTCTTGTAGAAGCAAGTATGGATGACAGCCAAGCCAATTTTTCTATACCTCCAAAATTTGTAAAATTGGACAAAGTCTTGAAGGCCAAATTCCATCAATGTAGCACACAATGCTCTCTAATGATAAATGAAGTATGTTTCTTTTATGTTTGTTGTAGCACATTTGATTTCATCCTTTGCAACATGGAAGAACTATTGGCACTAAAGCTCAAGACATAAGAGGATTTTCAGTTGATGTACAAGACTACGAGTTCTCAAATGCTGGGAACGCATTTGGAACTTTGGGAACGCGATGCTGATGTGGTCGAGTGACTGCCACGTCAGAAAATAATATTTTTTTATTAATTTTAATTAAATATTAAATAGTTTTAAAATAGTTTTTTGGAAAAAAAATATTTTTTTAAATCATTTTTTTCTCTTTTAATACATTCAGAAGTTTTGTGAAAAAAAAATTTTAATTTTTTTTTTCAAAATTCAAAAATTCAGACCAGCAGGGGGCTGGTCTGCAGCAGTGGGAACAATTTCGGGGAACACCCTTGAAACGGTCTCCTGGGGGCCCAAAAATCCTCTTATGACTTCTTTGCTATACCTTCCAAATTCAACCCACCTTTATTACCAATTCCGTTGACAATCAATTTGGTTAGATTCTATGCATTTTGGGATACATTCAATTTGCTACAAAAGATACCAACAATAGAACTTTGATGTAATCTTAGACAATGTAAGTATACAAAAACAAGAATTAAACTATTATTGTCAATGATTATTCTTCACTTTTTCTTCAAAAAATTCTTTAAAACAAAATTTTTCACAAAATTTTTTTTGTGAAGTGAAGAAATGTAATTTATTCTTTTAAAAATGAATACAAAAAATTTTCAATCATACCTAGTTGCAAAATGGAAGCAAAATGAATGATAGGTAGTGAGGCATGAACTAGGTCTCTCCTTCCACAAATCAATCATTTTGCCTTGCTGCTTCATTTCCTTAGCCACCCTCACTTCCTCTTTAGAGCATCCCCATGCTAGACCCCTCAAGCAAGGGTGCCAAGTGGGGTTTGACATGGGCTAATGGCTAATGAAGGTGCTTCATGCCCCATGCCTACACTGTGAATTCACTCACTAAATATGTCTCTCAAGCCAAAAGACTACTTTTATGAAGCCAGGTGAAAGATGTCAAGCTAAATGTTGGACCTCCAAACTCCAAATGGCTGAACGTTCTTTGAAAGTGTACCAAAATTGAGCAAATCAAGGTATAGTGAGTCATTGATAACACACAATAGTTCAGTGTCATTGTTACTTAGTTCAATGTCATTGTTACTTTGAAGTGTTTGCTGGCTAAATTTTTTCTTTGAAGTGCCTACACAACAATTCAGTGTCATTGTTACTTAGTTCAGTACCATTGTTACTTTGAAGTGTTTGCTGGCTAAATTTTTTCTTTGAAGTGCCTACACAACAGTTCAGTGTCATTGTTACTTAGTTCAGTGCCATTGTTACTTTGAAGTGTTTGCTGGCTAAATTTTTTCTTTGGAGTGCCTAGCATGGGGCAATTTCACAAGGCAAACACGCTACATCATCATTTTTCAGCCCTTTGGCGTGGAGGCATGGGGATGCTCTTAGCTGGCTTTGTTTTGCAGATCAATAAAAAACAGCACAGAATGGAGATAAAGTAAAAAATCATGGCGCAGTTCAGAAAATTTTGTTAAATGGATAACTCATAACAAAGAACGATTTCAAAATGTGATGAGGAAAATGGCAGACATAGAGCATGACGCAAATGAAAGAGTACAATTTTAGCGAAGAAAATTAATTCTTAAGAGCATATATTTACACTCATATCTCGGCTTGATTCTTCAAGCGTGAGGATCGAAAAAGCTACAGTAGAGTACTCCACACCAACCCAAAAATCCTAATCCTAGGAGCTACAAAATTACACCGTAGCTGCGAACGGCTTCGCATGCTGTAACTCGTATTTTCTCACTATACAGTAGAACGATTCAAACCAAGAGATACTTGGTTTCATCAAATGGTAACACTTCTCCAAATCCTCGACAACCTCATAGAGATTGAATTAGTGACCGGCCTCTCCCAATTTGGGTACCTTTTTTGAGATTTTCCACAAATTGTTGGAGACATTTTCCAAGTTTATCAGTCCTTTACACTGATAAATCAAATGGAGTGCCATTAGCATGAATCAATTGATAAATTCTAAATGGGCTTGAAAAAAGATCTGCGATTAGATGTTCGCCATCAGCAATGCTTCAATCTCCCCCTGTGACCGGCCTTTTGTTTCGAACATATACCTTCTCACAAAGAGGGCAGCTGCAAGACAAATGCATGCAAAACCGGAATAGAGATTGCCAGTACCCAATTTCTTCAACAAGGACAGGAACGTCAATCCCACAGTGAAATTGCAGACCTGCAGCACACAAATTCCAAGAATCCTTGTCAATATAGATTCCGACATACTTTGTCGTTCCTTGGAACGTGAAAAAATAATATAATTAAACGGTTTCAAGAAGAGCACTCCAACTCCCATCCCTGTCATCAGAGTGCTACAATGCTCACATAACAGGAAAGATTCTTTAAAAAGATGTTTAGAAGTTCCTAGGCATATTTAAGTTATTAAGAACAGATGTTGCCAAATTCTAAGAAAAGGAGAGCAGCAATTTTAGAACAAGTTCAGGGTCTTTAGCCCAATGTTCATTTTTGGAAGATTTTTTTTGAATTTACACTGAGAGCACATAAAAATTAAGTAGAAACCAAGCGAAATTTAGCCAGTTTCGGGATCACTAAAGGAGAGTAGTATGAAGTCAAAATCTTACCCAATGAACACACATTGCAACAGAGAAGGCTTTTGCACGAATTTGATCGGCGTAGAGTTCAGGCAATATCACTCCTGGTACTGGTCCGGCTCCAAGGGCAAACATGAATACATATCTGCATCCAAGTAATATGAAAAAAATTCAGAAAATCAATCAAAATTAATTTACTCTATCCAGGTGGACTGTAACACAATGCAATCCATCAAAAGGAAAATGGAATCAAATAATTTTAAAAATACCCCAAACAAATATTACTTACACTAAAGTGCCCACAAGAGCCACAACGCCTTTGGCTGCACTTAAGGCAGGTATAGATGCTGTAGCTGCTTGAATTGCCATAGCCAAACCCTGCAGTACGTGAATGTCCCAACGTAATAAGTATCAAAGATTACAACAGACGTTAAGACGGCCAACAGCTATTCCAAGAGTATCTACCAAATCGACATAATCGACCAGCTCCATTGACATATAAATGCTCTCAACAGTTGCGACTATTCCATCAAAGAACTAAATATGAAATCGACCATTTAAACCCTGCAAAGAGCCATGACTTTACCATTCCAGTGAAACTATAGATCATAAGAGTTCGTCGACCAACTTTGTCCATCAAGTAGCATGCCAAGCAAGAAGCTGCATAGTCCAAAAATAGTTATTAGAGGACCGCACGTCCATGAGCAACTCCGGATTCATCAACACATAATATTCGTATCAAGATGCTGCAAAACAGTCAACATCATGCATGTGTAGAAAAATGAAAGGCACTGAAATCAAAAAATAGGTACATACCAATAAGGTTAACCACTCCCACAGCAACACTTGCTCCTACTTCTGAAGTGACACCGGCACTCTTGAAGACAGAGGATGAGAAGTAGAAGATTGCATTTATGCCAGCAAATTGTTGAAACGCAAAAAGTATTCCACCGATTATCACAACTGCGAATGTAACAACACAAGAGTTTGTCAGCCCACATTATTGAAAACGCAAATATCAGAATTCCTCGGGAATAAATCCTCAAAAATGTCACATCATAAATATCAACAAGAGATGAAACACAAAAATACCTCTGATGTAACGTGGGTCGATTAAAGCCTTCCATGAGCCACCATCACCCTTCTTATCTTGATCACCGAGAGAAAGGTCCATCATAGCCGACTTCACATGCTCAGGACCCCATAATCTTGAAAATTCTTTCTTCGCTTTAAAAAGTTTCCTTTGCTGCAACGGAGACAACATATTGTCAAGTCAATACCAATACTGAAGCTCAACACATGGACGTTCCATAAAGAAGCCTCTTTCACAAAGGCAGAGTCATAAATCCAGTCTACAGTTTCTAATTCTATGTGATCATTGAGTGTCGGAAAATCTTCTCCTGCAATAAGGACAAAACTTACTTGCAATGTTCAATAAAAAATCAGAAATAGTCTAATACCTCTACACCAACATTACAAATGATAAGCATCCAATACAAGATTAGAGACATATTCTCACCTTAAAAAGCCACTGGGGGCTTTCAGCACATGATTGCATCGCGACAGCCAGCAAAACGGCTGGAACAGTTGACAGCGCAAAACAAACCCTCCACCTGCAGAGTAACATTTTTGAAGTGTTCAGCAATCGTCTCATATAATATTTTACTTACTAATAGAAATTGTAAATTCCCAAAGGAAACAATATATGACAATTATGTTTTTGGGAAAACAATGCAAGTCAAAAATGTTCTTACTGATTATCATGTTACAACACATAATAATTCCAAGCACGTATGTCAAATGAAGTATTTAATTACCATCCGGAAACGTTCGCAGCAGGAAGGCCAGCGACTAGAGCACCCAGAATTCCAATGCAACCCGCAATCTGAATGAGACTGCCATTGGTTCCTCTCACATGACTCGGAGAAACCTGCTCAGACGCCAAAAAGAACACAATTTAAGAGACAAGAACAGAGATTGAAGCATGTTCCATCTCTAAACAACCAGTGCTGCTCTCGTAAATCATAATGCACACCGATAAGGGAATCAGATCCAAGAATGACAAGGGACATACCTCAGAAATATAAAGAGATGTAATCGGGCCAGAAAGACCCAATCCCACACCCACAAGAAATCGTCCCAGGAGCATGCAGGGTACATTAAGAGCAAGGGCGCTGCAAAAAGAAAGCAAACTAATCAGATGTCTTTCAAGAAAACAAGGCTTCTGAAGCAGCTCAAATAACGCAAGGACCAACTCAAGAATTAACAATGAAATTATTACCTGAATACAGCACCAGAGATCATAGGGACAGAACTGAGTTGAAAGGCTCGTCTTCTGCCATACTTGTCAGCAACAACACCGCTGGCAGCACACCCCATAAATGCACCAACGAGGCATATGCTAACCACGAACCCTGCAATTCACATAACAAGCTCAGATCATATTCGCCAACAACTTAGGCGTTACAAAGTTGCACCTGGAGTCTCAAAATTACAGTAAAAAAGATTGCTAGTATACCTTGAATGAGGGCATTTCCAGCAAATCCAAGGTCCTTCGCTATGTACTGGAGAGGAACATTCACAACCCTGCCATAAAAAATGCACCAATACTTAGAAACATATCCACTTCAAAACTGAAATCAATCACCAACAAACGAAAATCAAAATTTGTTTTTAAGTACTACGGACACTCACCCAACATGATAGCCAAACAGAAGAGACGTCAAAGTAGCAACAGCAACGTGTGGGAACGACAGCTGCCACGCAGGAACAGGTAACACAGGCGCCTTGTGTTTCAAACCACCTAAAAGCAAACCAAAGGAACACATAAGCTAATAATCCCAATCCCAACTAATTCCATGACCCACCAATCTACAAATCTCAGACCATATATCTTGATGATGCTCCACAAAATCAAACAACCCCTGCTCCAAACATTACATTACCAATGCGGAGAACATTCACAACAAATAATTGTATCCAAAAACATTAGCCCTACCAGGAACTTGCAGTCTTTCTCCAGTCAACGATCTCTGCAGTTTCTTCTCAATCACAGTTGCACGAGGACGCGGTCTCTTCGTACTCCAATGAATAGCATCTTTCGTCCTCTCCACAAACAAACCCAAAGAAGGGTGTCTAATGGTGTTCCTGTTAGACAACCCACCCCGTCCACTGCTAGATGGCAGCGGCTGCTCCAGGCTCCTGCCTCTCCTTCGTCCATAGCTATCTTGCCGTGAAAATTCCGCAGCAGAGGCAGCACGAGGCTGCTGTCCAAAAGAAAGCCGTGTAGAGGGAAGATTTCTCTTGCTCACAGGCAAACGCAAAGGATTGAACAGAATCCCATTGGATGCGAACCTCAGGCTGGGAAGCTTTACCGGGCTCCCAACCCTGGGGACGGTCCTCAGGGTAGAAGAGGCACGACAGCCATCTGCTTTTAAGGAAGAGAAGGTGGGTGACAAAGAGAGCGAGGAGGCTCCCTTGACGAAACTCGGACTGTACAAAGCACTTGACATATAGAATCTCAGGTCGCGAAAACGAAACGAAAGCTTTCGACTCAAAGAGACTCAAGCTCTTGGGAGAAAGAGTTTCCAAGAAATCTCAAAGACTACTCCGCGCTCACAGTCACAGTCCTTGCACGTCCAATAATTCACAACCCGGCGCTGATTGTCACCCCCGACTGCTCTCTCCCCGGTTCGAGAATTCTGGGTCAGGGAGTGCACATTGTCGAGGAGCACCCGAGACTTGCTATTGTCATAACGCAAATGAATTCACAAGGAAGCTACCAACTTAGCCACCAGAGCTAGACACAGCAATTACACTCTACCCAAACTCCACCCAAACTCCGGCACAACCAGCTCTCCGCGAAGTTTTCCAAGCCCTGCGCGCACCCAGAGAGCTTTCAAAGCAAGGGTTGGCTTAGATTAAAGGGTTACTTGCTTGCTGCGAACTCGGGTACCCACCGGGTGAAATTTGTTCGAGAAGGTTGTAGTGCTGGCTGTTTAGATGTGGGCGAGGTTGAGGAAGCCCTTAGTAGAGAAGCGGCGGGGAAGAGGAAGCGGCCGAGGAGGGGAGAAGGGCGTCTGGATGGGAAAGGTGGTATACCTTGTGTCAGTCCCAGATGCGTTGCTGGAGCTTTTGGTTTCACGGTGGTTGTGCGTCCACACAACTGTTCATCAGTGAGCGGGCCTGGGACCACTGTCACTCATGCCCTCACAATCACAAAAATCTCCCTCCCACCACCAAGACCTCTCTAAAGAAAAATCCCCAAAAAATCTACCGAAAACTCCTCAAATGACCCAAAATTTCTTCCAAGAAATTTTGAAAACTCTCTAGAATCTCTCCAAAACCTTCAAATCCTCCTCACTAAATTCTCCAAATAACTCTTAAAATTCTCTCCAAATGGTATATAGGATAGTTTAAATTTGAATAAAATTCTTTAGGTGCAGCATTGCATATATATATATGAAGTCTAGGGTTTTTTTGGGCATGAATAAATGAAATGACGCTAAACTTTGGTGAAGTTCAAATATGACTTCTTGAATGTTGTTTGTAAGAGTTACGGTGAATGTCAAAATTACCAAAATTTGAAATCAAATAGGTAGATTTTTTTGAATGTGAACTCTAATTTTATTGTTACTAGTTTAGCCCTAAGTCATCGACCCAATTTTCATCAAGAAGTAACTCAGAATCCATAATTTTTCCTCTATTACATGTCCAAATACCATGAAATGAAGTCTCTATATCCTTCTCTATAGAAAGCTTTCCAACGATTTTTAGAATACAATTAGGATCACATAGGTTTGGAGATATCTAACAAACACTATAATGGCATATTTTAGTTCATGAACAATAAAATGGTGATAATAAATTGACTTTTGAATATTGTATGAAAAAATAATAAAATAATAATTTAAAAGTGTTGATTCAGTAGCATTTTAGATTTTGGTCTTACTTTCAATGTTTTGAACATAGTATAAATAACATCTATTTGATTGGTATTTATTTTCAAGTTATGTTTAAAAAGTCCTACATTTGCAAGAAAATGCTCTTAACACCTCTCTTTTATCTTTTATTGAATTTGAACATTGGATGAAAAAATTAAAACACTTTGAATAGGACTGTTAGACTATGTGAAGACACTTTTGAGAAAATGCTTCAAACAAAAAGGGATGGAAATTGCCTTAATTCCTTAATAGAATTAAACCCCATTACATTGAGAAGACTTTAAAATGTAACCTATGTAAGGACATATATTCCTTCAAAGATTGAAAGTTAGTATTCACAAAGGATAAAATACAACTTTCAAGTGTGAGCAAAGAACAACAACAAGATTATATGACCTTGCAATAGGATTTGAATACCTTCAATTATTTGTTAAGCATTTGATTATTTTAAAGGTTATAATCCACCCTAGCAAAATATAAGCATTAACCTTCTAAGGTCATTGCACATACGTCAATTGTCTACTAGATGATAGACAATCCTCCTTTTGAAAACATCCTTAGAAGTTTGTGTTAAAAGGCAAGGTCTTATATAACAATTTGACCTTGAATAGGTGCTCTTGAGTTTCCTTTAAGCAAATCATTCACATAGTATTAAAAATGATGATTTCTAAATTAACTAACCCAACATTCTAACGTTAAGAGTTCAATCCTAGATCAATGTTGGAAACTGAAAGTATCCGATAGATGATTTCAATGTTTGCTATAGAAACAAATAATGCACCTATTCATTTTAAATTTTAAAGCATTTTGGTGACTACCTTTAGCTAGTCATTGTAGGTTGTGTCTTTTTAGGGTTAATCTTTGAAGGATGTTTTGGTCACCAAGGTAATCATCTTTTTGGAGTACCATAGGAGTCATTGGTTTAAAAAACAACCCAAGAACATTCATTGGAGGTTAAACTATTGTGCAGGAATTCCCCTATTTTAACAAAATTCCAAGGATGCATTAGAAGAGATTTGAGGCTTCTAAAAGACTATGAGTTCCCAGATTGTAGGAATGCATAAATTCCTACAAGAACGTAGAAATGCACAAATTTGACATATTTGTGATTGTGCCATGTCATTAAATTTACATTTTATTTTATATTTCCATTTTAAGACCTAATTTTTAAAATTGCTAGCCTAACAACAACCAACAATATTGGCAATAATTTTACAAACAAACCTGAAATAACCCTTTGGAGGCCTCAAATTTTATCTAATAGAATATCTACCCCTCTTTCTTATATCGAAGAATTCTCTTTCATCCATTGAATAGTAAACATCTATAGGCATCATTCAAGACAAGGTTTACCTACAAGGCTACAACCTCCCACCATGTCATGTGTATCCCATTAATTTTCACAATGAGTTAGTTGTAGCAATCCCAAAATTTGCTAAAATTAGTTGAGTTTCTTCTAAAAAAATATTTGTGCTTCTAGTCCATTATTTATAAAAAAGGTATTTGATGGAGACATTTTAGTCATAATTGCATCTAACAATGAAATTTTATAGCAAATTTGCAACTTCCTCAAGATTAGAATTAGCATCTATTTAGTCAACTTTGTGTTCTACTACTCTTTGTAATCCTTCACAATTTGCAAAATCCTTTTTTTTTCTAATTTTTTGAGATACTTCTCACCAAAGTTGATGCATATTTGTCTTGAAGGTAGCATGTTACATTAAATTCCATAAACTAACTTATGATTGGTCTCTAGTGATTTCGGTAACCCTAGTTGGTCTACTAGCAACGGTACTAGTATGTGAGCATGAAAGTGTGAGAATGTGAGCCTTGAGTGTATGTATCAATATGTATCATGCAACCATTGAAGGTGTTTATAACATAAACACCTATAATATAGGTACCTACATCATATATATACTATTAACATAGAAGGTTACTATAATATAGATACTTATATCATAGGTGTAGCGTGACGTTAAATCAGTTCCACGAAGTCCCTGAGTTTACCACAAGGTAAACGTTGAAATTTTTTATTTTTTGCATTATTTTTTTTTTCAAATTCTAAGTTCATATTTGGCATCAGAGACTTCAAATTAGATTGGAGAGACCAAAATACAACCAAAAAAACAAACAAAAACATAAACCCCAAACTTCAATCAATGCCTAGTAAAATGAATTTTACCCTACTGGAGCCGCGTTCCAATGATCGGGGAGTACCATCATTTAGTTACAAGTTAGCGAGTTGAAATCTAGAATTTCCGAATGAAGTTCAAAATTTTAGAAAAAAACCCCGATCATTTTAGAGGAATAAAAAAGAATATTCTTAATTTTCTTAAGGCCCAGTGGAGAGTATTCTCCAAGCAACCGATTGGTGCAAGAAAATGTAGGATTTTAGCCGGTTAAGCTAAAATTTCTTTCCGGACTGTCGCGCCTTCGTGGGATTCATTTAATGTCTTGCATAGGTGTATAGTCTTCTAAGCTCATAGGCTCACATTTTTATGCTCACATACTAGCAACCCTCGGTCTGCTGGTACCGACGGAAATGTACTGCAGGTGAACAGACTGACGGACAGACCACAGCAATTCTGAAATAGTGTGGCCGGGCTTCGCAGCCTCCAGACTTGCCGTGTGCATGCCATCCATCTGCTCGCAGTCCCAGTTCGTCTCAGTCCTCGATGGATGGTGTTCCGGGGTCCTCTCCTCAGCTTGCGTAAGGGAGTGGCCTCAGTTCCAGTTTGACCAGCCGTCAATTGGCACCGCTTGGCAGTTGGGTGGTACAGTACAGTAGTGGTGCAGTTTGCAACAACATTCTTATTAAAAAAAAATCCTGGGGCCAGGGCCACACAATGACAATGAAACTGAACTGAGTGGCAGCCCATCCTGCATGGGAAATGGGAAGTTGTATTATAACATACCCTTCGTGAAAGTCAGCCAGATTCAGCAGAAATTAAGTCAATTTTGGAAAAAGAAAAAGTGACATGGTTCATTTTATTAATATATAGTGGGTATGAAGTGATGTGGACCCTTGAAAATTTGACATGGAAATTCTATTTCAGTAGTAAGCTTCCAATTTAGACCTTCACATTAAAGTGGAAACACCCAAAATCGTCAAAATAAAGAATTCAGCATAGTTGGAGGTAGCGTTTTCTAAAAATGATATTTTTCTAGTATTAGCGAGTGAAAATCATGAATATTAAAAAAATTAGATTTTTCGGATACAATATGTAATTTCTACAATTTTTCAAAGTGTTGGCTCCCTAGACTTGTGAAACTGTCCTGTAGGTGCCCCCCAAATTGAACCCTGCAAAAATCAACACTCAGCCAACCAGATTTTCCTATATATCCTTCAATGGTATCAGCAAATTACAATTACACATGTGGTAAATACATTAAGGGAACTCTACTGACACATTTAGGTGAATCTACTGTCCATTGCAAGGAACATGTGCGGGAATGGGTAATTTGCCCTTAGAAGAACAATAAGATGTGAAATCCATCTCACGAAGGTGGCAAGAGTGCAAGTGGCTACACCTCGCCCTTGGCAAAATTGAGAATGATGACAACAACCCGTGTCCTTTGGATTGTAGTGGTTTTAGGTTTTAAGGTGGCAGGTTAGGGTTTCAGATTTTTTTTACTATGAACTAATTTACATATCCCTCATTGTCATTAGATGAAATTTAAGGCCTTTGGAGGGCTGTTTCGAGTCTATTCTTGAAACTGTTTCCGATATCGCTTAGCTATTGTCAAAGAAGCATTTACCAAAATAAAGTAAAATAAAATAAAATTGTGGGGGAGGGCTTGAAATGTGGAAAAAAAATCTCCAAAAAAGTCCAAAATTAATGTGGCAATCTCTTGATCACGTAAGATTCTTGTGATTCTACAATCTTGCGGTAGTTTCTATGTTCCCATGGTCCAGGAACTCGTAGTCTTCCAAAGGCCTCAAATTACATCTAATGTTGTTTTAGCTCCTACCTAATTATATTCTTAATTCAAAATACAAATTGTAAAATCAATGGCTTTTTGAAGCAAATGGCATAGATGTGATGCCATGCTACATTAGTATGGACCCATTTTCAAGTGGATGATTTGATATCCTACAAAAAAAAGACATCGAACAACTTTTTAAAATTCTAATAAAACAATATTTTTGTAGCATAGTTCAAATAATGTATTTTGAAGTTTAATTTAAACCTTCATGGGATGGATTTTACATCTTGCATAAGAACAATGGAAATGCTAGCTAGGGTAGACCTTGGCACAATTTGAAAGTTTTACCTCAAGGTAGAAGCTCCAATAGTTATTCACTTGAGCAATTTTGGAGTAGATTGTGAGTAGTGTGAGGTCATGGAAATTTTTCGCATTTAAGAAGATAGGAAATATGTAGATAGTAAAATTTTCAGAATTTTATTCCAAAAATTGAAATTATTGTGAATTTTGGGAGCTTTAAAGTGCATTTCAAGTATTGCTAATAAATGCCTAGAGTCTTGAAATTTTGATTGTTCTAGATTTACGTTCCGATTCACTTCTTCCTACTTTCTTGCTCACTATTGTAGGACATGTGTCATAACCTTAGTAGTTCCAACCTCAAAAGCGACAAAAAATCACAATCCAAACTTTAGTTGGAATTACTACATTTTCACAAATTGAGTATTGGGCATCATCGACAATTGGTGCTTCTATCTTGGTTGGTATTTAGTTGGTTGGATTCTCCAATTTATTGGCATTGAGATATTCTACTACAATCAATGGTGTGCAATATTAATTTATGAAAGTCATGTTATTTAAAATTAGTATACGTTTAGTATTTGAATTCCGCAAATTTTAGAAAAAAAATATGCACTAAAAGAGAAAGGGGTGTTTTAAGTATAGTTCTAGTAGTATAGTCTAGATCTGTGACCCTTGAACCACAAGTTGGTAGCTGTGGAAATCATGCATTTCAATACCGTAAAACATCATCTGCTTTGAATATGTCAAATATACTCATTGGAAGCCAAAATATTGTAGAACACCTCTCCTTTCCACCTCTCATACTGAGAATGAATAGTTGCAGTTCTATCCTACAAGGGAAGATTTTTTGTTGTTGGTTGGACGCAAAACGTCCTTCGTGGCATTTAAGGGTTAAATTGAACACTTGAAGAGTATAAAATCAATTATGGGGCTTGGAGTCTAGGATTAGATATCCCATGGCTGTGAAGATCAATACAGTTTCCCATTGGCTGCAATGATTTTCATCCATTACGGCCCCATCCGTTGTTGGACCGCGCACCAAGGCAACTAAGGCCCAAGAAATATACCAAGCATCCCTCCGAATGTGCTGTGCCCTCCTTCAGTCGTCAGTTTCCCCCCAAAATAACTTACTACCGTGAGTGGGCCCCCCGGGTGCCTGAAAAGAAGCCAGCCGGGGAGAAAAAATATTTGCGGCAGGTGTTTTTTTTCATTTCTTGTGAAATGTCAAAGTGGCAATATTTCACTTTATTATGGAGCTCCAAATCTCAATATTCATCCATATATTGGACAGAAAATATCATATTAATACATAATATCTATTTTCATCCATTATTAGACAATTTCATTCATTATTTAAAAAAAAATTGAAGTTTATTGATGATTTCATCCAAAATTTTACTGTTTTTTTCCTATAGGCTTGGTGCTAGGCCAAAAAATTTGGTGCAATTTTGCACCAAATCGCCAGAAAAAAAAACCCTGATTTGCGGATAGTCAGGGACTGAAAAGAAAATACAGCCCGACCAGTGAGGATCCGCCACCTCCCCACCTGCCTGATTGGTAAGAAAACTGGACTTTCCCCATGGCTGCCCCAGAGCCTGCCCACATGGCGAAGATATTGAGCCCTCCGCCGTCGCCACTTGGCCACCCCCCACCTGCTGCAGGCCCCGCCAGCTGTGAATAAAGCAGGGGTGCACAAACGCTTTCCAATAGACGGACGGGACGGACGGACGGACGGGAGGCCCTCCGTCGAGATTATTTCAGATTCCCCTTCCATGCAACTCACCTCCACTGGAAGCCAGACTCCAGCCAGAGGCTCCCTTCAGTTCCGTCCGCTGCCGTGACTTTCTGTTCGAATTGGAATCTTATTTAGTGTGGGTCCGAATTTAGGTCGAATTTAGGTCGCTTCGTTTTTAAATTCTTTTTTTCGAATGCTGACTTGTGGAGGTTTGGTAGGGACACGGTCCTCGGCCGCCGCATATTGGAGTGCATGGGTGGGGGGTGGGAACTGGGGAAGGGCTGGCTGGCTGAAGGGCCCAATTTCATGACTGAATGACGGAGAGGGAATTCAGTATTTGTTCAGTGGGCTCCAACAGTTGAGTGGTGGGACGGAGGCAATGGGACTCCATGTTTTGGTTTTGGGGAGAAGAAGAGGGACTGGGTTGCTGGCTGGAAGGTGTTTGGGGATGGGAGCTATTGAGCCTCACTACTGTGCATCAGGTTTTTTTTCATTTCTGAAGAAGTGCCTTAAGGTAAGAGGTCCTATAATGGACCATCTAAGGGCTAGAAAATTTTCAGTAAATTTTCCTAGAAAAATAAGTAGAATTGACATCTAACCCAAGTTGTTTCATATTTTTCTGAGCTTTTTTGAATTAGTTATCAAATTTTGAAGTTGAAAGGGCATAGGGCTATAAAATGGTGCCCTAGCTACAATGTACACTATCAATACACTGCTGAAGGCTATGAAAAAGAAACATGTACAACTATTGTACATTTAAGATAGAGCACCATTTTAGAACCCGCTCCATTTAAGAGCCTTCTACATTAGTGGCAATAGAAAATGTTGTAGTGGTGCTCCAAATTGTCACATTCATCCACTTATTGGATGTATAGTATGGTTTTCATCCAAAATCATGCGATTTCATGCAACATTTTTTAAATTTCAAAGTTGTTTGGTGATTTCAACCAAGTTTTTTGTCATTTTTTTGTCATTTTTTAGCCAAACTATATTTTTAGGTGCAATCTAGCACCAAAAAGCCTAAAAAAATGAGCCTTGATGTGCATTTGACTCTTGGGTGCACACATCAACCAAGGAATGAACCTCATGTTTAAAATCCTTTTTCAATGGAATTCATTTCATTTGGTTTTAAGAAAAAAAAACATTAAAAAACCATGCTTAAAGACGGAGGAAAACACTGCCCCAAATCTCCACTTTTGCTACAATGTCATTGGTACTGTTTTATAGTTATCATTGTTAGATTGGTCAAATTTTCATATTTTCTTGTTAGCAAAGAAAAGGAGTGGGTTTCAATGCACCACGCAACATGACACTAGTTCAAAGTACAAAATTTGACATATTTTATAATTATTACCAACTTTGTCATTTTAGATGATTTAAAAGGTGGTGGATACAATAGGATTCTAATAACATGTTCCCCAATCTAAGTATCCAAAAATTAAAAAATAGCTCACTTTATGATCAAATTTTAATAGTGCCAAAGCAGTCACTAAACAAGTTGTAACCGCTACTATTTGAGAAAGCAATTAGTACAAGGTGCCTCATGTTGCCATTTCAGGACAAGCTTGCAAGGCCAATGATATTTTCTTAGATTGTTTTACTTGCTCCCACAAGATTATTTAGTGCAACATTCACTAAATGGTGAAAATCACAAAAATGAACTTTTTAGTAGGACAAATTTTTTGCTTGATTTGGAAGCTTATAGTGGGACAAAGGGAGTAATATTGATATCTATGCAATTAGTATAAAATTTAAAACAATATAAAATCAATTAGTGTAGTTAATACTAAATTTCATTATAAGTAAAGTATATCAAGTTGCACACATACTTAGCTGTTGAATTCATTTTCTTAGGCAATGAAAGGCAAAAAACCTCCTTAATGACCTCTACAAATCTAAAATTTAGACAAAATTTGTAATTCAAAACTTGTTGAAACTATATACAAATTGATAAAAAAAAATCTTGAAGCTTTCAAATATAAAAAATCTTCACAAAACTTCAAATCAAGGAATCAATCAAGACATTTTAACTAATGAAAAAATTCTTAAAATGATACCTTTTTTCTTATTTCTATATCTACAATTCATTTTTAGACAACTATCTACTACTTTATTCCAAATTTAGGGATCCTTTGAATCATTATAGAAAACATGGGTCCTCTAAAGGCATATTTGACTTTTGGTGGATGTGCATGTCTAGTGAACTTTTTTTAATATTAAATTTTTTTTTTAATATTTGTAATCAATTAACTAAAATAAATAAAAAATTTAATAAAAAATTTGATAGGGTTTACAAGTTGACTTTCATTAGTAGGATTCTATATGAGCTAGCTTAGGCTAATCTTTTTTTTCCAAGCAATTGCACATTTATGTGCATGAAAGTGGCCTTTGAAGGCCTAGAATTTTTTTCGAATGCCATCTTTGATGTGGATGAGAACCGAAACTCATGAAGATTGAAAAAATTGATAAAAACAATGCAAAAAACCCACCAAATTTTAGAAATTTATATTATCTATTCTAAAATTTTAATAAATTAAAAGAAATACAAGATTTACAAACGAATATTTGCAAAACTCCAATCCTTTATCAATTATTTTATAGTAAATGTTTTTCAAAGACATTATTTCTCCTTGAAAGTTTAGATATAGGTGAAGTTTGAGCAAGTGGCTAAAAAGGCCAATCTTGTCGTGAATTGTTTTCAACATTTTATTTCATTAAAAAAAAGATTTAAATAAGATCTCTCAATATTTAATTTTCCATTTCTCAAAGAATTCTATAGTTTTTAATCATTTTTCAAATTGATTTAAAAACAAAACAAATAAAAGGTGGAAATTTAAGTAGAAACTTATTGGAGTTTTTTTTTATAGATCTCAAAGAATCATCCTACTCATAAATAAATTGTCATATTGGATAAAAAGGAAAAAACAAATGGTCAGTGGTGATTTAAGTAGCAAAAGTTCCCCTTAAAATTTTTGACTATGCATTGAGAACTTTCATAATCATATATAATTTTCTATAGCAATAATTTAAAAAATAAAAAAAGTAGATTTAAAAAACAATTTTCCTATGCATTTTTTTTGAGTTCTTTAAGAGTCTTCCTAAGTCATGAATGATTTGTCACTTTGACCATAAATATAGAAAATCAAGGGTGAAGATTTATATAAGAAATTTCTTATTTGTTTTTTTCACTTCCCCAAGATTCTTTCTAATTGTAAATTATTTTACTGAATACTTCAAAAAAAATCTTATCTTCCATGCTCCATATCCCTTCTATCTCAATAATAAATTTGTGGTATTCTACCTAGTTTCCTACAAAAGACAATGGATTTATTTTGAGACAAAGGGGGTATACATTGTGTAAAAACATCATGGTTTTCAAGATTCAATATTTGTTGACTACAAAAACTTTCATAATGAATGCATGTTTGGAATATGTTTAATTCTATATGGTTAAACTCTTAAAATAATTCACATACAAATTTCAATACAAGTATCCCAAAGAATAGGTCAAAAATGTGGTTGATCACTCAATGCTACAATACCTCATATACTAAAGGATGAACTTTGTAAAGACACAAATTTGAACAAAACTGATATTGAATGATGTCAACATTTTCACATAATTGTAATAGGAATGCACATGTTCACTTGGCCAATGAACAATTACAATAGAACCTCTCCAAAGTATGGTATTTGAAGCACCCATTCCCAACCAAGGAGCCATATCTAACTTGTAGGATATAGTTATTTCTATCAAGGCTAGAACAAATTTTCAACTGAGCTTGGAGTGTATTTTTTCTCCTTTCAAGGGTGGGACTAACAAGGATACAAATCTCAAAGTAGTGGGCAAGAAAGTAGTCCTTGAGTGATTGAATATGGAAGACTCTAGACATTGGCTATGGATCCTGGAGCACTTTTAGGCTCCCAAAATTCATAGTGATTTCAATTTTGGGAATAAAATTACGAAAAATTACAGTTTCATCCCATTTTTGTTATTGATTCCAAGGTTTTCTAGTGAAAAACTGCACGGTTTGTTGCCATAATTTCACGCACCATTCTATCGCAGCCACTACGAACAGGTAATCAGCTTCTCGGTTTGCAGGGGAGAGGAGCGACGGGATTCGAAGAGCTTGAGCAGGCAACAAAAGATCATCGATCGAGCTTCAAGTTGCGGAGGGTGAAGTAGGGTTTCGATTACCTTCATTTGCAGGCTGTGAACTGAAAAATTGGGGAGACTTTGCATCCACAAACGCCACATTGACGGTGAAAGTGGAAGAAGTTGGAGAATTGAAGGCTCTTCTACTTCAGGATGCACTCTGAAGTCCGTGACCATCAATATATAGCACATAAATTCAGCGGTTATAAAACAATAAGAAAGTTCATGATTGCAGACAGATTGCTAGGTAGATCACATTCTTAGTCGTTCCACTCATCATAGAAGGATTGAGAACTAGAAATTCATTGATTTCTGTCTTCCCTCAGCAACTGATGTGTCTCCAAATTCTATGCCGAGAGTGTCTGTTAGCCAAACAAATATTGTGACTCTAAGGTATGAATGCAACTGTGGATCGAGGTAGCAACTTCAAGAGTCCAAGAATAGACACCATATTGGTTTGCAAAAAACTGCAAAAAACTGAAATTAATCCGGGGCTTGGTTAGAATTCAAGGTTCCAAGTCCCTGCATTCATTTGACAGCTTTGTGACTGTTGGAATTTTTGATGTGGGCCTTTCTGTTACTTGCACTCTTTCTTCAGCATCTGGTTTTGGTTGTTTTCCGAGTTCTGAGCTGAAGCCAACGACATGGAAACCAGTTGATTCTACTGTTGATAGAATTCGATAGTTAACAGCAGCAACTAATTGAGATGCCAACATTTGATTAATTTGTTTGAGCTTGTTGGGATGTGCTGCAGTCAGTAATTGCGGAGCTTTGGTTTTCGCCATGACAGTCTCAAAGATGTACTTCAATGCACAAGAATATATTAAGTATGTGGCTATCTCTTCGCAGATTCTTGGCTGTAGTATAGGTTACTCTTTGTACAAAGACTATCTGCCTAAGTTTGCACTTGAATCTAACAATTTCGGTGCCCTGGAGTGAGCCATTTATAAATATATTTCACCATTTGAGCTTGTGAATGCATGGATCTTGGCATAAATGATGACAAATACTTGGGCACGTATTTTGGGCTGCAAGGATCAGGGCAACATTCAGGTACAACTCACTAATAATGTTAAAGTTTTTCCTAATTAATTAATGTCTTTAACCTGTTGCGCATGGTTTAACCCCTAAACGCCTCAATCCTTTTTTGAATTTTTGCACATTTTTGTTTATATCTTCTTACAGATATATCATTTACCAGAATTTAATGAATTTGGTCATTAAGGGAGGTTGTCTTTTCTAGATTTAAGTGTTAAATTTGATAAATGAGAAGTTAGTTGGATGAAACACTGCCTTGAAGCCCTCTGTTCATTGTCCAGAATATGGACTTTGGAGCCCTTCAGGGTTAAGTTAGTGGGGGAGCTTGTGCTTGCTGCCTATTTAACATCCATCCTCATGTGAGCAATAGAATTCATGTCTCATTATTTTTGATAAACCAGTTGGTTGCTGAAGAATTGGACTTTGGATTCTCAAAACTGGATGACACACAAAGTAAGTTCAAGACGCATCAGTTGGGTGAAAATGGATATGATCTTGCAAGACACAAAGGCAGACTTGCTTCACATCAAATAGAAATGTTATACCTGCTTTGTATGTAGCAGTGTTGTCCACAGGCTCACCCAAAGTCTGCCTTTGATGCATGATCTAAAAATTTTCTTCAGGAATATTACCTCGGTCCTGTACAACACTAGTTTGCCGCTCATCGTATAGGAATACCATAAACCATGCTAGTACCATAACTGGTTTCAATGTAACTATCTACTCTTATCATTTCAAGTCATAAAGGACAAGAGGGACAAGAGTAGGTACATTGAAACTGTTTATGGTACTACCACAGTTTGTGGCATTTCAAAGCAGGCTCTTTGATATGAGTAGGATTTCAAGTTTGCACTGTCCTTTGAAAGTTGTCCATATTAATGCTTATTAATTATACTAGAATTGACAAGTACTTATAGTTTGTAAAGAGACTGTATGTAGGAGGTTTGGAATTGCCTCCTTCATCAACAAAAGTAATAGATATTTCAATGGAAATGTCACTTATTCTTAGATAGGGGATGCTTTTAGAATCTACTTACTTTGAAAATGTCTTACCTTAGATATTGTACAGTGGGGTACCAATCAAAATGTCGTTTTTGAATTCGCAGTGAGAAAAATTTCAGTATTGCCAACTTTGAAAGCCTCCAGAGAGCTCAAAAATTGGTATTCTACTAGGAAATTTTTACCACAGCATAATCTTTAACCCCTAAACCCCTAAACAATGTTTTTTGAGATTATAGATTTTTTGGGCAGCTCATTATGGATGGCGTTTTGTTTTTTTTTTTCTTTGAAATTTTGATACAATGTGTGTCCAAGGAGTAGCTTTAAAAGGCCCAACAATTTTCATAACTTTTGACTTTGTGGATAAAAAGTTATGGCATGATATGTCACTTTGTTTGCTCGGCGGGCTGCCCAGGCAGCTGAAAAAACTTTTTCAAAAAAACTTTTTTTTGAAAAGTGAAATTTCAAATTGATTGTTTAGGTTTATATAGACATGGGAAGCTTTGAATCAATCCATTCTGATCAATGAGTCAAAAGTTATGAAGATTTTGAGTTTGGAGTAGTTTGCGGCCAGTTACAGAATCTCTACAGTACAAAAAAAGTTCGAAATTCTTCATTTAATTCAATTTTTCATATTTTTGGAAAAAAAATTTAGAAAAAAGTTGTAGATTGTTTATTACAACATTTTAACCATTGGGATTGAAAATTTTCAATTCCATGAATAAAATGTTCACAATTTAGTATTTTGGCTCATTTGTTACTTCTTTCTACTTACTTATTTTTTCCTATATGTTGTACAATTCCAAATGGTTTGAATTTTTTTGAAAATGTAACCAACTTGCATTGAAGTATGGTTTCAAAGAGTAACCACCATTTTGAATTTTTTTTCACACAAATGTCACCTTGTGAAGTGCAGCTGCCCGGATTTTCGCAGGAATAAAAAAACAGTTTTTGTCAATTCAAATGCTTATATCTTGCAATCTACACGGTGGAAATTTCTGAAATTTTTTCCACATGTTTACAAACCACCTTACTACAAGATCCTACGGTTACATGAGTCAAAAATGTTCTTTTTTAAAACTGTGCTCTTGTATTAGAAATGGCAGTTTTAGAGCATTTTTTGGGTGAAAACGCTATTCAGGGGTTTAGGGGTTAAGTTAATTATATGCACGCCAAATTTCAAGGCGAAAAGATTCACCGAAAAAAAGT
Organism: Thuidium tamariscinum; assembly: GCA_947034885.2. Taxonomy (NCBI): domain Eukaryota; kingdom Viridiplantae; phylum Streptophyta; class Bryopsida; order Hypnales; family Thuidiaceae; genus Thuidium; species Thuidium tamariscinum. The sequence continues at coordinate 16,593,896 of OX344757.2, forward strand.
TATTCAAAATCTACCAACATGGGTAGTGGTGAGAAATATTTCACTACTTTCACCTTTGACACCTTCCTAAGGATTGAGTTTTTTTTCTTTTTCCGTGAAATTTTTGTCATGAAACAATCTCTATGTTTTTAATACACATAAAAAATTTCAAAGTAAAAAAAGTTTTTTTTAAGAAGATATTTGAAATCTCCCAACAGGTGTAGTTTTGAGAAAATTTTCACAATTGCCAAATTTGACACCCTCCCAAGGGCTGGAAAATTGATTTCTTATCATGAATTCTTTTTTTTGAAGTCATCTCTATGTTGATAATATGTGCTCCAAATTTCAAATTCAAATTAATTACCAAAAAAGAGATATTTGAAATCTCTCAACAGGTGTAGTTGTGAGAAAATTTTCACTACTACCAACTTTGACACCCTCCCAAGAGCTGAAAATTTGTCTATTTAACGTGAATTTTTTTGAATAAGATCAACTTCATGTTGATAATATATGTTCCAAATTTCAAGTTCAAAACACTTACCCAAAGAAAGATATTCAAAATCTCTCAACATGTGTAGTTGTGAGGTTGAGTTCTTACATTCGTGTCAAACTTTGCTCCTCAAAATAACACTATACTAAGGGCTCAAAAACTCCTCCTCACAACTACACATGTTGAGAGATTTTCTATATCTCTTTTTTGATAATTCATTTGAATTTGAAATTTGGAGCACATATTATCAACATAGAGATGACTTCACAAAAAAGAATTCATGGTAAGAAACCAATTTTCCAGCCCTTGGGAGGGTGTCAAAGTTGGCAATTGTGAAAATTTTCTCAAAACTACACCTGTTGGGAGATTTCAAATATCTTCTTAAAAAAAACTTTTTTTACTTTGAAATTTTTTACACATATTAAAAACATAGATATTGTTTCATGACAAAAATTTCATGGAAAAAGAAAAAAAACTCAATCCTTAGGAAGGTGTCAAAGGTGAAAGTAATGAAATGTTTCTCACCACTACCCATGTTGGTAGATTTTGAATAACTTTTTTTTGGTGAATCTTTTGGCCTTGAAATTTGGCATACATATAATTAACTTAAAGATTATGATGTGGTAAAAATTTCCTATTAGAATACCAATTTTTGAGCTCTCGGGAGGCTTTCAAAGTTGGCAATACTGAAATTTTTCTTACTACGAATTCAAAAACGACATTTTGATTGGTACCCCACTATGCAATGAGACATGAATTCTATTGGAGAAGAGTACACATTTAGAATTGTAGTGGAGATTATGATAGGATATCATTATATTTAAATTATATTATATTTCTTGGAAGGTAAGGTAAAGGGTTCAACAATGAGTTCTTGGAATTGAATTGGCAAGATGCATTAATGCCTAAATGCCCAAGCCTTTTCAAGTGTGTTTGACTATGAAAAAAATGCATGAGCTTGTAGTCATCCCTAGTGAAGCAAATTGATATTTTTCCAAAATCTAACCGCATATATGTTTAAAGACCTTGTTTATTAGTAAGTACACAAATTTTGAGTACAAAACTGCATAGGAGTTGTGAGATTATAACAAGAGGAGAGTACATTTTCTATATTTAGTGTATTGCCTTTTTCCACAATGTTTCTCAAATTTGCATGTAAATTTTTTGGGGGATTGGAAGTGACATAAACAACTACAAAGAGTGTTAGCACACTAAAATGCACTTCTAAAAAACTTAATTTCACATGAAAAGCTATTAAATTCATTACACAATACACCTTGCAATTGTTGAAATGCAATTATTTTTTATAAGTAGAAATTGAAAATAACTCCAAATCAATAGTTGTATGTTTAAATTTTCAATGGTGAATATCATGAAAACACTTTCCTCTTTCTATTGAAACCATTCTCAAAACAAATGGATATTTATAATTTCTTAGATCTCAAATCAAGTGGAATTGCATAAAGCTAGGAAATGAAGTAAAATTGGCAAGCTTTACACTTCACTTATGGTACATGTATGCCTTTGAAGACCTCTCAATAATCAAATATGTACTTTTTTTAGTGAAAAATGAAAGTTTTCAATAGTTAACCCTTAAAATTGCCCAAATTGTTTTTAAAACAGTCAAAGAAATTTAATTGCCCATTCAAAAATGGGCCTGAAATTTCAGATTGACCATATATGGTCAATTGGGCAATTAGGGGTTAAGGTTGTATCACCTAAAATAAAACAAAACAATTTTATAACAACAATAATCATTACAAGATTGTTGAGTCTTTGGTTGGGTCTCTCTTTTCTTCTCTTTACATGAAGCCATATTGCAATTAAAATTGGATACAATCCAAGAACAACATTTCAAATATTATATGTAAATGTTAAAAGATGTTACAATTGAATTTGTAGATTTTTTAAAGTCAGACCATAATTTGAATGTCTACAATTTGAATATTGTATATAAAGATCTATTTATTATTTTAATTTGTAAGGCTTTTTAAAAATTTATGAAAATGTTCAAATATTCAATTTTGAGTCTACCTACCTTAACATCAATGTCTATAAATGGTAGTTACTACCAATTATGAGTGCATGGTGAAATAAAGCACTTAGAACCAAAAACAATTTACAAAATAAAAATAAAATTTAATTCCTTTAGGGATCCAATCTTCTTGTGTAATTTCCAATTGTAATCTTAAAACCAAACAATAAGGATTAATGCTTTTCAATCTATATTGTATTATGATATTTGTAGCTATAGCCATATTGTATCATATTTTGGTATCCATATCCATATTTGTATGTACATGTGTAGGTATCTATATTTATATTTGTATGTTTGTATGGACATATTGAAGGACATATCGTATTTCAATCAATGGCATGGAAAGGAGGTTCTTGTTTTTTTTTCAAAATTGTTTTATTTTGTGCCAAGGGAGGGGGAGGCAAGAGATAGGACTATGATGCATCTTTTGGAGTCATAGTCATAGTCATACAAATTGTGTCACAATGAGCTCAAAAACTAAAAATATTAAAAAATTTAGCACCTCCCCCTCAACTCCTCCCAATCTGATGTAATGATTTAAACATTAAATTTTAAATATTAAACTTTTTAAGCCCCCTCCCCTCCCAATTTGATATAAATATTAAATATTAAATTTATTTTTATTTTTAACTTGTAAATCCCTCTCCGCCCACCCCTTCTTATAATTCTCAGACGGTGGGCTTGGAGACAAAGGATATGGGATAAATGATATAGTATACAGTATTTTGTATCCGTATATCCATATACTATATTTGTATACAATATCAATGTTCATATATGTATTCAATACTAGTACCAATATTATGTATCTGTATCTAGTATCTATATCCAATATCCGTATCCAGTATCTGTATCCAATATCCATATCTATATGCAATATCAGTATCAGTATTTGACGGTTGTTGATTTTTCTTGGAGGGGGGTTGGGATTTTTTTAAATTCAAATTCAACGGCAGCTAATTTTTTTGATGAGGGGGGGTAGGAAAATTAATCAAACAACAGTGACTGCCTCTTTTCGTCACATTGTCATAGTCATAGTCATAGTTTGAATGAAGTCTCTCAGATGTAAAGAAATGTAATATGATCCAACAATAGTCAACCAATTCTCAACACAATATTTGATTCATTAAATTCACATACTTCAATTATACATCATTCTTGGAATCTATGGCCTTGGGGAGGTTACTCTTGGTTTTTTAGAAAACTACGTGAGTTAAAAGATAGGGTCCATTTAATTCAAAGGAGAAAAAATTTATATAATACATAGGACTATTGTAGGGTCTATGAAATGCTACGCACTCTATTATATATAAATTAGGCTATGTAAAAACATCATGTAGTTAGAATTTTTATAATTAAATTAGTCTTGACAAATAAAAGTTGTACAAATTTTTCATTATACAATGAGTATAGATGTGGATAGATAATTTCATATAAATGACAAAAAAATAAAAACAATCAAGCTTTAAGAATTTGTAATGAAGGGTAGTTCATTAAAATTTTGTTGTGGTACCAATAGTATGAATAGGGAGTTTACCTTAGTTAATTCAACAAACTAAAAATTGAACAACATTAGGACAAAACTTATAATCCATTTAACTTCAATCTCTAAAGCCATATATATTATATACAATTATATTGAGTAGAATATTTATGAGATAGTTTCAATGGAGATTCTAAAAGTATTTAGTTTTAAGCTTCATATTCTTTAAAGCACGGAGGGTGTTTTGGAAGAAAAAAAGTTCAAATAGCCAATTTTAGATGCATTGTCTAATTTAAAAAAAATTTAATCATACAAAAAATCTATGGAACAAGTAAGGCAATGTCTAGAACATTCAACCCATTTGACCTTGTGGATTGAAAGATTACAATGTTTGAGGTGAGGATTTTTTTTTAATTCTTACAAAATAAGGGCAATGAACTTCAAGTCTTTTTAGTGTAAAATGTTGTGACCATTCATGCATATATGATGTTAGGTTTATTTATGAAAAATTTCAAAAGCAAATATAGAATTTAGCTTATTCTAAATCAACTTAGAATGAAAGGAGATTAAATGCATTAGATATACAGTAGTCATTTTTTGATGTTTTCTTGTGCAATAAAGAAATCTTTCATTTGAAATCAAATTTAATCAAATTAAAATAAAATTTGGAATAAGTGGGAAAAAATTTTAGAACTTTAAGTTCATAGGTTTAGAAATTAAAGAACTTGAAGTTAGGGCTTAGGGTTTATTTTTTAAAATTTGCCCCAATATAGCTAATAAAGTTTGACTTCTCTTTGAATGTGAATTGAGAACTAAATTTTTTTAGGACACTTGAATACCATATTTTATTACTTGCATATATGCCAAATTTAAAAATCAATGAATGTTTTTGCAAAAGATGTACTAAAGATATCCAAATTGCCTAGCCTATCAAGAAAATTTAGGGGAGCATAACTTTGGTTTAGATTCTTAGTTAGAAAAAAATTATATTTTTACTTAAAGACATACATGTTCACATCTTGTGTCAAAATTTTATCAATATTCAATTAGAATTCACTTCATAGAAACCTACTCAAATTTCAATTGTCGTATTCAATGAACAATTGGCCTTTAGAAGTTAAAAAATACCACTTGGTCAATGGCACTTGAATTGAATTGATTGTTGTTGGTTTCTTGGTGTATATTCTATACATGTATGTAGTAGAAGGAAAGAAAAAATCGTGAAGAAAGGCGGAGGTAGGATAAAATAAGACACTTAAATTTTAAATGTAAGATAACACCACTTTAAAAACCACAAAAATGAATTTACACAACTATAGGGTATTGGAAATACGCTCTTCGTAGATTTTTATGTAAAAATATGGTCATCTTAAATACAAGAATTAAGGTAAATAACCCTACATCAAATACCTTCTTAATTCAAGTGTATATCTTAAATTACAAAGAGTGCTCTCCCCAAGTCTATAGCACAAAAGATAAATAAACATAATTCCAATCTATTATTGTCAAAACTTGCAACTTTGACTAGGATATACAACTACTAATAGTCATTATTGTTGGCCCCAAAGTACCATATGTACATCTTTACTTCAATTACTACTTCAATTATTTCAAACTCTCATCTTTTTTACATAACATACTCTCTTGTGTTATCCCTTGGGCACATTAGGATACGTTTGCACTTGCTATTAGTAAGAAATTAGGTGCATTTAGAAGGGTCAGGTTTGACATAGTGAGCCTCTTTCAGGGGTAGGGTTGGGATGCAGGCAGAAATTGCTTTTATTTTGCTTTAAATTGATTTTTTCCCCATCCTTGTACACCCTTTGCAGTTGTGTCAACCAAGAAGAATTCCCCCCAAAGTTGTCAATCTTCACATCTAAGCTACAAAATAGAATAGAATGCAATCAAACACAAAATTTTCAATAAGAAAATTGGACCAATGGTGTGGCTTTTGTATCACATATTTCATTTTTTCATCCACTTCTTCATTGGAGCTACATTTTCTATGAAAAAAATGAAAAGTATTTAAAATGGTACAATCCTAGTAGTAGAGAATTCTGTACTTAAAAAAATGAATCCAGTTGTTACCATTTTCTTAAATTGATAGTCTTTACAAATTCCTATCTAATATGTACAGTACTATTGTAGGAATACTAATTTTTTAGCATTGTGAAATTTTTTATTTATTCATACATTGTCTACAAAAATGCATTTTAGGAGATTTTAGAGCATCCTATTGACTTCTACCATCATCCTACAAGAAATTGGTAGTTTCTTAATGTGCAATTGCATATTTTGTCCCATGTAGGCGTAATTACTTTATGAGAATTTAAGTAGTGATGTTTTTATCGTCAACCCTCTAATGTAAATGTTTGTTCATATGTATGTATAATGCATAAGTTTTTGTCAATCACAACAAACTTTTAAGTAATGATATCAAAATTGTATTTTTCAAGTATTTGAAAGTTATGTGTTTTTCAAATGATTTAAAAAAGACTAATCATTGAAGATATTGGAAGCTTCATATAAAAATATTTTTTTATCATCAATTTCAACATTCAAACAAAGTAAGAATGTAAAAAACATTGTATAGTGGGGTACCAATCAAAATGGCATTTTCAAATTTGTAATGAAAGAAATTTCACTGCAATCAACTTTGGAAGCCTTCCAATAGTTCAAAAATTGATATTTTACTACAAATTTTATTTTTAAAATCATCTTTAAATTAATAACATGCTTGCCAAATTTCAAGGCCGAAAGATTTATACAAAATATGATATTCATAATCTCCTAACATGCGTAGCTGTGAAGATGAGATTTTACATCCGTGTCAAACTTTGACCCACACAATGACACTATACTAAGGGCTGCAAAACTCATCCTCACAACCACATGTGTTAGAAGATTTTAAATATCTATTTTTTGGTTATTTTTTTGAACTTGAAATTTAGAATATATATCATCAACATAGAGATGATCTTATGCAAGAAATTTCATGGTAAATAGACAATTTTTCACCCCTTAGAAGGGTGTCAAAGTTAGCAGTACTAAAAAATTTCTTAGAGCCACACATGTTGGAAGATTTCGAATATCTATTTTTTGGTAATTTTTTTTTAATTTGAAATTTGGAGCACATGTTATTGACATAAAGATAACTTCACCAAAAAAAAAAGTAAAGAAACCAATTTTTTAGCCCTCAGAAAGGTGTCAAAGTTGGCAATTGTAAAAATTTTCTCAAAACTACACATGTTGGGAGATTTTGAATATCTTTTTTTAAATTAATCTCTTGACCTTGAAATTTTCAAAGATAATAAAAACATAGATTTTATTTCATGCCAAAAAAAATTCAATCCTTGGAAGGGTGTCAAAGTTGAAAGTAATGAAAAAAAATTTCACCACTACAAATGTTTGTAGATTTTGAATATCTTTTTTTGTGTAAATTTTTTGGCCTCGAAATTTGGCAAGCATATTATTAACTTAGAGATGATGTTGTAAGAAAATTTTCATGGTAAAATATTAATTTTTGAGCTCTTAGGAGGCTACCAAAGCTGATTGCATTGAAATTACTTTCACTGCAAATTCAGAAAAGCCATTTTGATTGGTATCCCATTGTATAATATTATACACTATTAATAGCAGATATAGGTTTGGTATGAATTTATTTCAGGCATTTGGAGAATTAATCCCATTCATTTGTAGTAAGTTTTGAGAAAATAAATGAATTTTAAGAAACTAATAAAATAAAAAATATTTTTAAAATCAGTTTAGGCAATGATGAGTTCAAAAATTATCTAGTATTGAGTCTTTTGAAAGGAAAACACAAACAACAATGGTGTTAAGTTCTTCTCACCTAGTTCTACACAAGATTGGCTAAGAGGCTCCAATGAAGAAGTGGATGAAAAAATGAAATATGTGACACAGAAAAGCCACATCATTGGTCCAATTTTCTTGTTGAAAATTTTGTGTTTGATTGCATTCTGTTCTATTTTGTAGCTTAGATGTGTAGATTGACAACTTTCGGGGAATTCTTCTTGGTTGACACAACGGCAAAGGGTGTGCAAAGATGGAGAAAAAATCAATTTAAGGCAAATTAAAAGCAGTTTCTGCTCGCATCCCAGCCCTACCTCCGAAAGAGGCTCATTGTGTCAAACCCGACCCCTCTAAATGCACCTAATTTTTTACTAACAACAGTGCAAACGTACCCTTAGAGGACCAAATGTATCTTTTCATTGTCTACAAGCCCAACTCAAAGTTAAAAACTATAACTTTTGCATTCAATGTTCAAATTTAGTAAAAAAACTCAATCTTAGTATATGGCCCTTGGCATTAAGACTCGCGATGAAGACATTGCACCTACTATTTGGAAACTACACAAACTTTTGTAGACTTCAAAATAATTCTTAGAAGAAAGCGGATTTCCAAGAAATTTCTACAACTATTACGTAGTTCCCATAGAGGATTAGAACCAATATTGAAAACCTAATTATTTTGAAGTGTTTCCTTATTTGTAGTCTCACTAATCACATTTTAGTCACTTACTACTGTTACTAGTTGCTTTTTTTGTGAAGGACCCATTATTTAAATCACAAGGGGCCACAATACTAGGACCATGCCAATAAAACTTGTTGAGAAATTTGGGCTCTTTTTTCTAGTTTGTGTAGTGAGATTTTCAAATCAATCTAAGATATCCAAATTTTTGGAAGCAATTCAAGTTTCTCATGTTTAATTTGAGCTCATGAAACTGCATTTTGGTGGCTGAAATTTTAGGGGCTTCATTCCCTTCATCTAATATTTGTTTTCAACAAAATTAGTTGTTTAAAAGGGTAATGGTCCTATAAGGGTGCCCAAAAAAGCTATATTCATTAAAATTTCAATACGTCTCAATGTGTCAAATGACTTCATCTTTAAATATGATAAAGTACAATTTCACAAAATAGTTTTAACAAACTACATTTATAGTATATCAAGAAAAAAATTCATCACAGTCAAAAAAATTTATAAATTTATAATGAATTTTTAGTTGAAAAAATAAATTTTGTCCCGTGAACCTAGAATCTCCAAAAGCAAGAATTTGAAAAATCAAATAATTTGATTTTAATATATTATTTTTGGATATGATTTACATTTAGTAGTTGACTACATAAATGATTTAATTTAATTAATAAAAAATTAATACATAAATAAATAAATTTAATCAATAAAAAATTAATAAATTGTGCACTATGATGCTTACAAATTCCAAAATTTTGACCTCTATCAATAGATCCAATTTTTTCATTTTAGATTTTTTTTACTTGATCAAAATGAACAAACTAGAAAACTTTGGAGGTTTTAAACAAAAATCACCTATTAGTATATCAAAAAAGTGATACCCATGCAAGACTAATGTCCAATATTTTCTTTGAAGTTTATTTATTGTGATAAAATTTTCATATCAATCTAAGTTGTTCAAAATATTTGGAAACAATTTAAAGTTCAAAATTTAGACATTTTTGGATTACAATGAAATTTGGTGGCTTGTTTCATCTTCACACAACATTTATTTCTAGTAAATTGTTTGGAAAAATTGCAGTTATCAGTCTTGTTTGTTTAGTCAAAGTTTGACATCAATCTAAGAAGTTATGAGTATGTGGGAATCATTTTTGTTGAAGGAAGTTTGACTTTAGATGTATTTTGCAACTTTTGTTAGCTATTTGTTTGACATTTCAAAGCAATTTTGCAGACAATGAATCATTTGAATGATGTGTCATTAGGAGAGATTTGAGGGCTCTAGGAGCTTGCAAGTTCCCATAGCCCGAAATCGCGTAATTTGCCGCGGGAACGTAGTTTCGCAAGAATCCTACGTGGTTGAGCCCATGCCATGTCACTATCTTCTATTTTTTGACTTTTTTTCATATTTCAGGACCCCAATTTTTTTTTGAGAAATGTTGGCCGAACAGCAGCCAGCCGTTCCCAGATCAGTTTTGGGAACAGTTCCAAAACGGCCCTTTGGAGCCCTCAAATCCTTCCTAAGGTAGTAGCATCTATAACCGTTATTGCACCCATAACTGGCAAGTAGAGTGCCCTTAAACTGTCTTCAAGAGTTCCTTGAAACTATCATCCATTCTTAATTTTGATTGGTAAACTTTGATTTTTTTAGATTTTGTTGTGAGAATCAAGGTAGATTTACTAAAGTGCGGTATGGGTGCCCTAGTGAGTTCTACTTTGAAAATTCATAGAAATTAGATGCTTTGTCCAAAAATTCTATTTTTTTTTAAATTCATGATTTTTCAGTTGCTAATATTGTTAAAATATTTTTTCTAGAAAAATATACCTTTAACTCTACTGAATTGCTTATTTTGACAGTTATAGGTGCTCCTACCTTAATGCTTTTACCAATGTGTTTGTATATTGGTTTTGAAGCACTTTGAATTTTGAAGTTTTTCAGCTATAAGTGTATTGCTAGGAAAATTTCAGCATCTTTTTTAACTCTTAAACATTATAATCTTGCAACCTATGGGGCCAATTTACTCAAAATTTGATTCACATCATCTAGAACAAGTACACTACAAGATTTTATGGTTGAAATTTCTACACCTTAGTGAGATTTAGGCCTATAACACTTCTTAAAAATAAATAAATAAATAAATTCGAAGTTCAAGCCTATAACATTTCAAAAACAATGCCATTTTCAAACCTTAAAATGCCGTGGACATTAAGAAGTAGATAGAATATCCATTAATATCACCATATACATCCTACTCTACAAACAAAAGGTTAAAAACAATCAATTACTCTCTAATTCACATAACCTACCTTAACTACTAAAGTCCTAAACAACATTTTTTTGCAATAGAGCAATTTTGGGCACTTCACTATAAATGGAATTTTTTCCCTTTGAGATGTTTACACAACATGTGCCCAAAGGGTAGCTTTAGGATACAACAATTTTCATAACTTTTGACTGCATGGTTAAAAAGTTATTGTATGATATGTCATTTTCATTGCTCGGTTAGTAGCTTAGGAAGCTCAAATTTTTTCTTTAGAATCCCTCTTATAATAAGCAAGATTTTCAAATTAGTTTTTTAAATGTATATATACATAAAAAGCTTTGAATCATTCTATTTTGATTAATGAGGTGAAATTTATGAGGAGTTTTAGTTTGCAAGCAATTGTGGATTTTCTACTCTAAATAAAGAACTTTAAAGTCCATTATTTAACTTACTTTTAAAAGCTTTTTGACAAAATAAAACCATAGGATATTAGGATGTAGATTGTTTCTTACAATATTACAACCATTGGCATTTAAAATTTTCAATTCTATAATTGAATTCCTAAAAATTTAGTACTTTGAACCATTTCCTCCTTCTTTCTATATACTATTTTTTCTATATCTTATATAGGTCCAAATGATGTGAGGGTCATTGCAAGAAAGGATAGTACCATTTCTTGTTACAATTGAGGTACACTCTTTTTGTCAGCTATAACTTTTGAAGCACAACTTCAATGAATATGAAGTTATTATTGAACGTGGCCAATTTTATTGTAATCATGTCATTTGGTTTTTAGAAATTTAAAAAAAAATCAATTTTTATTTGAAAATGATTTAAACTTTTTTGTCACAAATTAAGATTTGGATGTTTTCACTATGTTACGAGTCCCCAAATTTAATGATCTAGAGTTCGAACTTTCATAGTCTATTTACATAGTTGTGAGCCCCCAATTTGTCACTTGGGACTCACTATTCTTTTATCTTTATTTTTTGCAAAATATAGTGTGTAAAATAGTACAACCCCACCCCCCCTAAGAGAATGTAAAATCAAAACAGATATACTACATGCCAATATAGTATTTGGTCATATTGTAAGTGTTTTTATCCATTTAGGTTCAAATCCTGCTTGTAAATAGGTTGAAAATCATTAAAATATAAATAAAATCCATCTTTAGTAGATTTACCTAAAATAGCCCCACCTACCGTACATGTGATGAAGTTGGTTAAAATAGGTTCGAGAAAACTTGGTGAGAACCCTAAAGCCCGATGTGCCTTATGGGTTTTTAATTCCCAATTGATTTTTGTTTTCTGTAGAAACCTCATTGTTAGCCTATGAATTTGGAAAACATGGTGATGGACCTATGAAAGGAATCTACAGCCAAAAGACAGTGTTTTAGGGTTGAATTCTTGCTAGGATCTCAACGACAAAGTTGCTTTGCGGTTCCTCTCTGTGTGAAAGATTCTTTGAACTTCAATAATTGAAGAATGACATAGGATTTTACTCTCTTTTGATAATTGTGTAGAGCTTAGATTTAGGCTTACACATCTTTTGTGCAATTCTATGGAAATTCATAGTTTCAAATTTTTTGATATCCCAAAGATGCCTCTTTGGACAATCAACCGCTCTAACCTCCAATGGGAAATTTCCATAAATGATTCAAGTTGCGGTAAAATATCACTAAAAATTAAGGTAGCTTGTTTTATATTAATAAAAAACTCCAACAAGTTTCAAGACATTCCAATAGCCCAAAGCATCCAAATTGAAGAGATCCTCACTAAATTGGCAGAATTAAAGATTATAGTGGGGATTGATCGGCGTTTTGGATGCTGACGGAACTGGAATGGGGGCCAAGTTAGGTCTTTTCTTACTCCCTTACACCTACTAAGGACCCTAGGCTAATTACTTTTCACAAAAAGTTAAACTCCAAAAGTAGGATTTTTATTCTTTGGGGTTGTTAAGTTGGCAGTAAGATTTGTTGAGTTTTTGGCATATGAAAAAGGGATGGGCGGTTGTTCTGATTAAAAGGTGGCCTTTTGAAGCCATTGGCATAGTTTTTTTGTAATTTGGAGTTAATTCCAAAAGTTAAAAGATGAACCAATGTAAAAAGTTAAAATTAGTTAGATTAGGATGAAAATCCTAAATGATAAGATTACCACACGAAAATGAAAGGAAGTAGATGACCATGGAAGAGTATATATGAGCCTTCATTTTTCTCTCAAAATACCCCTTGTAGTTATTTTTTGGCATGTGTTTACGTTGGTTCATTTAATTAGATTTTTGACCAAGTTTCAGTCAAGTTGTTACAACATGTGTTTTCGGAGCATTTTAAGCTCCTAGTTGTGCCCTTTGTTGAAGCTTTGAAGGGCATTGGGGTCCCTCCAAAGTTTGTTAACCATTTGTAAAGTTTTTGGAAGCTTTGGTGTATTTTGTTGGAGTTTTTGTGCAACAATTGTTGGTTTTTTTGTTGAATTTACTAACCATTGTACTAATCCTAAAGATATACTTCCTTTATAACTGGTGATGCCGCTTAGGGAAGCCCTTTAGTGTTGTTCTGAGCATTTTTTGTAAACTAAAAAATGTTTGTACTAATTTGTGGAGCAATTTGGGTTGTACTAACGTGTTGTAGTGGTTTGTTTTTTAAGTGTAATAACTTGTGTGTAGTTGGTGTTGGACTAACTGTTGTTGCGTCTCTAATTTTTTCTCATCTCTAATTTTTCCTTGTTCTATTTGGGATGGCGAAGCTTTGACTTTGTAAGGAAAATTTGTAGTAGAATTTTTTTATAATCATTCAAATCTCGTGGTGAAGTTTTGAATTCATGAGATTTGATTTTGTTTAGAAATCATTTCCTTCCAAAAGTCACAGCAAAGCTTTGGCTTCATGTAGTTCAATTTGTGTGAGAAATTTGTCTATTTTCCAACTTATGACGGAGCTTTGACTTTATGCGTTTTATATTGTTTAGCCATTTTTCTTGTATCAAAAAATATGGCAAAGCTTTGAGCCTCCACTTCCTTCATTAAAGTGATAATTTAGGACAAAATAGTAGTAAAGGGGTATAAGAAACTTCCCCTTAATTTTTTGTCCTTTCACGATAACAATTTGTCGTGAAAAATCCCCCAAAATTTCCGAATTTTACTTAGTTGTTGGGGCAAGCCCCTATGCTGCCCTACTAGGAAGGCCAAACAAGGGCCAGGGCCGGACCAAGTTCCAAACCCGGCTAGGTCAGTCGACAAGCAGTCAAGCCAGGGAAGGGGATTTCATTAACCCCCTTAAAAAAATCCACCAAAATTTATTATTTCTTAAAGCAAAAGGAAAAAAAATAGTCTAAGAGGAAAAATTAGAAGAGGGGAAAGATTAAAAAGAAAAAAGAAAAAGATTAGAAGTTGAGAAAAATTAGTAGAAGGAAAAAAACTTAGAATTAACAATTGGAGATGAGCATTTATTTGGATTTAGAAGGAAAATTTGTGGATTAGGAGGTGGAGTTTAGCAGTAGAAGTAGTCAAGTGTCTTTAAGCTCACCACTCTTTCACTCTTAGCCTACAAACCAAAATAGCATTTCAAAATAGAATTCAAAGACTCAATGGAATGATAGTTGTGTTTTGAATACAAAAAAGAACTTAAAATTATTATAGTTTCTAGGAGGGAGAGAAGAAAAAGAGATCCAAGAGGAAATTTGTACAACCAAGAAAATTTAGATAGAATAGGATAGATTAAATGAATTTAGTCATTTGCAATTATTTTTTCAATATACGGGAAATAATTGTTAGAAGGGAAGGGTGCCAAATTAATAGAGATAGAATAGAATATAGAAAAGAAGAATATAGTAGAAAGAAAAGAAATAAAAGAAATGAGGAAAAAGTTTAAAAAGTTTAATTTGTATTAGAACTTTGTAAACTCAATTAGCGGTGAGCAATTAGTAAAGACTACAACAAGGCAAACAAGGAAGAATTTGGAGATGCACTTCCATATCATTGTGAGAAGTACAAGTCTAAACATCTTTTTAGCAAAGTTTGAATGTTAATATTAGACCTAAATAAACAAGGCCGAAATCTAGGTGTATGAAACCCATCTAACAATAAAAAAAAGTTAGCACTCAAAAGCTGCAGGCCTTAATTAGAGGATTCCAAAAGTATCTTAAACTCCCAAATTGGAGTTAAATCAAGAAAGATATGGTTAGATGAAGTTTAGTTAGTAAATTAGATGAAATATAGTTAAACCTAGAATCTTGAACTAAGACTTAAAATTTGAATAGAATTAAAAGAATTAGAGTCAAGTGCAAAAATTAAAAATCTTTTTAAATTACCAATTAGTAGATAATTAGGGATGAAGTTTTAATCGTGTTTAGTGGATAAACTTCATCTATTGATAACTTCTTCTAAGAGTCTCTAATTATTAAGTGTGATACCATTTTGGAAAGCTAGTACATGGTCTACAAGTTAATTTTGATTTAGATCTAGGATAGGAATTGCAAGAATAGCAATTTGGGACAAAGAATTGAAGTTGAATAAAAAACTTAGTATTAGTAGGTTGTAGTATATACCTAGAGGTTTATATTTGTAGTTTGCAAAATGAAAACAAACATCCAATAAAGAAGTTAGGATTGGATGAAGTTAGAATAGAAATTTGGATGAAAAGCTATACAAACCTATCATTAAAGGTGAAATTTAGATCCTAGCAAGATTAGGATAAGAGAATGATCCTCTAAAATCCAAACCTTAAAACAAATAGGGAATCACTAGAAAACATTAAATGAAGTTTTGAAGCCTTATTGAAAGCTAAAACTTCATCCTTCTATAACTCTAGTTAAGAAAGTATGATTTAAGAGTGCCTTATATTTTTTTAAATGGCATGAGAACATCTACAAGTTAGAATTATTATTTTTAGGATTCTTAGTCTTAAAATTCATTACTATTTTTAGAAAAAACCACAATGGCCTAGTTAGGGTAGAGTTTAAAGATTTGGACGTTGTTAAGTTGTAATTTCTTGAGATTTATTCACACAAAATCACACACCTAAAAAGTCTAAAAAGAATCCATTCACTAGAAGAAAGTTTGAAGCCTTTAACGTGACTTCAATACAATTAAGATGATGTTTTGCGTTTAGGGTTTGCAAATTTGTGTTGCAACCAACGCAAAACATCATCTAGATTGTATTGAAATCACATTAGAGGCCTCAAACTTTCTTCTAGTGAATGCTTGGAAGGCACAATGGACAGTATTTAGACACATGTTAGGTTAAAAAAAACCAAAAATTCAAAATGAACTTGATGTTGAAAGCTACCTACCAAAGGTGGGTAAAATATTGCTCACAATAGTAGAAAAGTATGTTCCTACCAAAGGAAATCTTAAAATATATTATTTTATGTGTTCCACATAGTATGAACAAAATTCCTATTGTGTGCAATTTTTGAACATTGAAGATGATTCTTAAATTTTTCTTTTGGTGAAATCTTATCACCACCAATTCTTTCCAAATGGCCAATTTTCAATTTTTTTTAAAAAATTCTAATTTTTCTAAATTATAATGTGAAATTATAGTGACAATAATGATTTTTATAAGATTTTAAACTTTTCCATCTTTTCCAATTTGCCTTGATGAATGAATCTATGGAGCACCACCAACATGGACATTTTTTCATACACATGGAGTAACCTTGTGAAGTGCAATTGCCTTGTTTTCTCTAGGGCCAAAAAAAAGATTTTTATTAGTTCAAAAACTAATAACTTGCATTTTGCATAGTGGAAGTTTTGAAAAATTTTCCATGTCTTTTAAAACTAGCTTACTGCAAGATCCTATAATCACATATGCTTAAAAATGTTTTTTTTTTCAAAAACTTGGTACTTGTAGTAGAAATAGCAATTTCAGAGTGTTTTTGGTGAAAACATTGTAAAAATGATCTTTAGGAGTTAAAACACTTGCTACATGTATAGTCTCCAATCTTTCTTTTCTATCTATTCTTTTACCTTGAACCACCTAGGCTCTAATAAATTCCAATCTCCCTTCTCTTCCTTCAAAAGTTACTTAGATAGTATAAGGTATATCGATCTAATAGTGTCATTTATCTAATTTTGACATTAACAAGAGCCTTCCATTTGTATCAATCACCTATTCATTTCCATAGAGTGTGTAATTTATTTTCTTGGGTGAGAAATTGGATGCTATTGTTAGAGAATGATATCATATTTATATCTATTTATAAATGGCTTAAGGTTGATAAAAATGTGTCTCATTAAATGTTGGTTGAAATAAGGATATTTGTAAATAAATGCTTGTTAAAACAAGTTATAGCTTCAAATGGTAAAAAATGTGCTTTTAAAATACTCATCAAAATAGGATTAGGATTATGGATCTTGAACCTTTTTAAGATGGTCATGACCCCCATCCACTAACATTTTTATATTTTTGCACCAAATAAATTTTAAAATTCATATCAATTTCAATTCTAATTGGATTGATATGCATCCACTTGTGTTTGAGTCCACTCAACAAAATCTTGAAAAAATAATTACAAACATCAATATTGCCAACATTGCACACAAGACATACAAATTGCAAATTTGGGTGCTCATAGGATGCTCTACATTATAATCTCCATTCTTATTAAGATACATAGTCTAGGAGTCTTTGATAATGACTTTTGCAGCCCTACATTGGATCCTAAAAAAAACTCTCCAAGTATGCTAAGAAAGGTACAAGTAGATCATTGGAAGAAATATGGTGCAAAAATATGGAGTTTCACATTGTTTTCAGTTTTTTTCTTTATGAACGCTTTATAGTTAGAAAATCAAATTTTCTTAAAAATAATTAAAAAAAAATGTATATATCTTTAAGAAGAAGGAACTTGAGGAAGGAAAAGTATAAAAAAATTTCTTAAGTAGGAGAACTTGGAAAAGTGCAAAATCTTAAGAAAATAGGTAATTTGATGTTAGAATTTATGAAATTTATAATTTTTTTAATTAAAAAAATCATCCATTTGTAGCAATTGTATGGAAATGGTCATTCATCAAAAAAACCCTCCAAAGTAACATTTTATGTGTTTCAAATTACGAGCAAAAAAGAGTTCATTTGGTGCATTTTCATATGATTTAAAACTAATTCTTTTTGAAGTTCCTTTATAAAATATCTATAAATATACTAGAAGATTGCATCTTCCAAATTTCACTTCCAAATTCATTTTTTGGGGTACTACAGTAGAAGTACCCATAACTGATGAAATAGGCACATTTGGATATAATCCAAGGTAGTGCAAGGCAAAGCAAATTTTTTCAAAGATGCATTGACAAACATAATGGGGATTGCAAAAAACTTGGTAATTTTATCTCTTGAATTGAAATTACTATGAATTTTGGAAGGCAAAAGTTGGGCTTGATCTATAACCAACATCTAGAGTCATCCAATTTTAATCATTCAAGAGTAATTTTCCACTTATTATTGTCTACATTTATGCTCACTTATATGTCATTAACTTATTGGTCCAAACCTTGGAAAAGTACAAAGATACACACTTGAAGGAGGAAATAGAAATCCATTCCAATTTTCTTGGAATAGGGTACCCTATTTGTTGTTAATGGAGGGAGGGTCAACAATAGATACCTCTACCATAAATAGTTCTCCCCCCTAAAAAAATTAGTAAATGTGACATTAAATTTGTCTTTTGGAATGATTGCAAGAAACACTTGTATTGTTTTCACTTACACATTTATGGTGACTATTTTTTTGGCTATAACTTTTGTGTTCTACCTCCAAATGACTCAAAATTTATAGGTAATGTACTTATAACTATTATATATCTTTACTATTTTTGAAGATTTTTGAAAAACATTTTATTATTTTTAATCAACCCCTGATGTTTTGTTATTCATTCCAATTTAGGGGTTTTTAGTACTATTTTGAAACCCCCAAAAACTAATTTTGAGGTGAAGTTTGGAGAGGAAGGTTTCATTGTATATTTATAGCTACTGACCATAGAAATTTTAAAAATAGTTAATTTTATGTGGTGTAGAAGTCTACAAAGAGACCTTTGTGCTACATTATTGCTTGCTTTTTGAAATATATGAAACATTATTTTGGTGTTTTTTTTGTTCAAATCTCATCACAAAAAAGTATTCTCAAATGGCCAATTTTCCTTAAATTTTTTTTAAAATTATAATTTTAAAATTAATTTAAATATTAAAGTATCTATTTTCTTTTTATTATAATTTTATGTCCAAAATTCTAATGAAGAAAATAAAACTTTGACATTTTAATTTGGAAAAAATAAGGAAAAAAACAAATCTAAAAATTGGTTATTTTAGAAGACTTTTTTGTATGAGATTTAACCCCTAAGCGCTCGAGCGACCATTTTGTGGTCGCTGCCCTACTTGGGTGGGCTGCCCAGGGCAGGGAAATGATAAATTTTGCACCCTATTTTTTTTATTGGTAACTTTGAGCAGTTATTATGATGTTCCATGAATAAGTACTCCTAAATAGTGTAAAATGCTTGTGCTTTATTTTTTGAAAGTTGAAAGCTCTAGTTTGAGCATTCAGGATTGTGAAGTTTGTGATCATGGACCAATGATCAATGGCCATGTGTAAGTTCTCTAAGGCTGCCCCTGCCATAAAAGAAAGCCTGCAAGCTTGGACCCATTCTTCTTTGCTCTGGGACCGGCCAAAGAGCTGGGGCTTGTCAGAGAAAAAACCTAAATCAACAGACACCTAGTACAGTCTCTCTTGCAGGTAGTCGTTGGCAACTCTCTTCAACTGAACGGTACTTGCTCAACTACTTGAAGGCTATGAAGTGACAACAAATTCAAACCTAAAGGACACCACTGCCAAAGAATCCAAAATATAGAATTATAACCTTCAAGCACCACTGATTCAATTTCTAAAGTCTCCCTCCACACTAATGACTTGAAGAGTTCCTAATCCTGACATTTTGAATTCTGAAATCAAAATGGGTTGTCCTCATTGACTGATGTGCCCTCTTTCATTCATGCGGCTTTAGAGCACCAAAATCACACAAGATTCCAAGTCCACATCCTAATAAATGAGGGATCATTGCATTTAGAATCTTTCTACTAATGTTCTAAAAATACTTCCTTGGAACAGCACCATAGCAATTAGTCGTGATTCTCTTCAACATTGATGCAGGCACGTGACCTCATTCATATCAGAAAATGCTGAAATCTCTCAAGATTCTTCTTACTCTCCTATCTCCTCAGTCATTCATTGCACAACTCATACTACACATCAAAGAAGTCAAACTGAAATGAATGCACCATAGATTCGTTTTAGAACTCAAGGCTTCTTACAATGCAAGCAATTCTTGAACTACAGACTACCTTCAAATGGCCAAAGCTGTGAGTATGGATTCGAATTGTCTTCCTCCTCTCTCCATTCCGCCTTCTCTTAGTGCAAGTGCTGAGGTGATCCGAAAATGGGCTCGCCATGATCACAGAGCCTCTGAGGCTCAGATTCATCTTCTCATATCCTGCATGGACAAGGACTTCTTAGCTTCTAGGCCCAAATTGGCAAAAAGTAAAGTCCTTCCAAAATAGCCATGTAGCAAGAACTATCGTCAACTATACTACCGGAATGCAGCAACAATTTTGGGTTGGGGTCTAGAGCGTCGTTTAGAGGGCAAAGGGCGAGGCTTTAGCGATGAGGTCTACCACCACTTGCGGACATTAGTCTTTCCTGACGTAACCAGCCCTACAGGTAATCTCACTGATGTCAAAGGAAGGACAGTAGCAGTACATCCGCAGCGTCAAATTCTACAAGACGGAGGTGGCGAGAAGGCAAGCAACCAAGAACGACAGCACCTACAAGGTAAGATCGGCACTGCTTGCAATTGTTCAACTGATTCTACCTTGCCATACACTCTTGTTTTTATTCAATTCAGTTTTTCAAAGTAGTAGGGAGGCTAAATATGAAAATGTGTTGTAGGGTATGGAGACAACAACCATGGCAGGGGTACATCATCTCTAAAACTGAAGGACATAGAAAGTAAGAACAACAACCTCTTGAAGACCTTGACAAGTATAATCCTATGCTGTGCTTTGTGCCCATGTTTCTATTGGTAGTGGTAGAAAAACTTCCTAAACTTTGAATTCCGGTGTTGTAGATGAAAGCAAAGCCAACAACCATGGACGGTGCAACAAAGACCACGGAGAACTTCAAACAAAGAACTGCATCCCTCCCGATGGTACTACAGGTATGACGATGAACCTTTCCTCTACATGATGCTTTCACGTTCTTGGTGATCAAATGTGGGTCAGTTGTACCTGATCCTTGTTTTCCACAGCCGTGGAGTTCGGCTCAGATCGCAAACGCCCACGTAGACACCTGGACAACGGAGACGAGAACTTCGCAGTTGAGTTTAGTGTTCGAGTGCCGAAGCGCCCACCCGGACTTCATCCAGTCGGAGAATGTACTTCCGCAACTTGGAAGGAAGACCTTGCCTTCCCATCGCAGTGAAGGCACTCAAAAAGAACAAGCCGCTACAAGAAATGAGGAGGTGGTGGCTGAAGAAGAAGGGGCAGCATTGCAAAAGCACGAAATTCCAGCGTCGTTGTTTCCGATGCCGGTGAAGGTGCCGCATTCCTACTTAACAGACGATCAGAAATGTCAGCACCAAGAGTTAGATGAAGACGACAGTGGTTTCAACCTTGGCTTGGATACGTTCTCGTACCTTCATGAACTGACAAAAGAGGAGATGTACTTCATAATTTTGGAAAATAAAAAGACTCTTGCTTTGAGCAAATCAGTTGTGCATGAAATCTTGTTGCGTGAGGAGCCGGAAAATTGTGATTCTGGGTCTAATACTCCTAACTACGAGGGTTGCCATGACTCTTCTTGCGATAGTGAAGAAGAAGGCGAAGACGATTCCTCCAACTCTGACACAGACTCAAGTCATAGAAGCAACACCTCCGACAATACAGAAGAATATGAAGAAGACGATCTCAATCAGAATTGCAACTCCTTACCTGCATTCCCCTACAGCACTTGTGAGTTACACCTTTCTCCATAGTTGACCTCACAGGCAAGCTTCATCTCCAGCGTCATTGAAACCAAACCACGACCGCGACCACACACAAGAGCAGCAAGTCGAGGAGAGCGTCAGCGTCTCCAAGAAGCCTCATACGCCATACCACAACCTGGAGCACAAGAGGTGCACAGTATAGCAACGGAGGCGGCAAGCAACATCCGGGCCCAGAAACGGAAATCACCGCAAACAGACGAGGAGCAGGCCTTGCCAACGGGAAGAAGTGGCGTTAGTGACCTCCTTGTGGTGTCGACTACAGCAAGGTGTGGCAGCCGTGGTAGTTGTGGCAGAGGCCAAGGCCGTGGTGGTCATCGTGGCAGAGGCAATGGCAGTTTATCTACCTTAGCACAGGGGGGGAATACAATAAAAGAAGACTATGCTCCATCCACTTGGGGCCAGAGGTACACAAATTACACCCCTCCAAAAAAAGGTTTCAATGGCCCATCCTCAGGATGCACTCAACAGTGGGACAGGGTCCCATCTCTTCTTCAATTATTTGGACTGTTTTGGTCTATTCAAACGTTGAGGTGTATATGTTCAGAGACAAATAGGTATGCTACTGAAAAATTGCGAAGGATAAAGCGGGGGATTGTGAATGCTACATGTCCTAGTGATTATGAGACATATACTCGTGGTGGTATTGGATGGAAACCGGTAGATGTGGGTGAATTGAAGGCCTTTTTTGCTATATCACTATATATGGGACTCAAGACATTCCCCAACATCTGCATGTATTGGCAAAAGTCAGAACCCTTTCTCTATTGCCATGTTATTTCCCAACTTATGTCACGCAATCGTTTTTTGCTTTTATCCAAGTGTCTTCATATCACGAATCCTAATTCTATAAGTGTAGATCGGACATTACCAACATATGACAAAGTAAATAAGGTGAGGTGGTTGTTAGATGAAATGAGGGATCGTTGCAAGGCCTTATGGAATAATGGAGAGAAAATTACAATAGATGAGATGATGGTTCGTTATAAAGGGGTGTATTGCCCCGTGCGACAATACATGCCCAATAAACCGGAGAAATGGGGATTGAAGATTTGGTGCCTTGCCGATTCCGTGGTTCGTTTTGTGAGCAACTTTGATGTTTATTGTGGGGCATCCATCGAAGTCGTGGAGGGCCCTAAATCCAAGAAAGGGGAACCAAAGATGGGGCAAAGGGTAGTTGAAGCATTGGTCAAAGGGTTGGAAGGGCGAGGACATGTAGTAGTTATGGATAATTTCTTCACAAGTGTTGAATTATTCCGTGATTTAGAACGTTGTGGCACATATGCCACGGGCACTCTTCGAAGTAACCGCATAGGACTTCCAAGTTTTATGAAGGACCAAAAAACATTCAAGAAGTCCGCACAAGGGAGTTTGCAATGGGCAATGCATGAGTCTCGGAAGATGTGTGCGGTAATGTGGATGGATAAGAAACCTGTGCTTTTATTATCCACTAGCGCATTGCCGTTGACCTTTCCTTATGAAGTAGTAGAAGTTCCACGTCGAGTGCGGGGAAAAATTCATAAAATCAAGACTTCCCCTATTCACTTTGAGTACACGACGTTCATGAGAGGAGTTGATGTGGCAGATCAACTCCGTGGTTCCTACTCTTGCCAAGTGCGTTCCCATAAATGGTGGCACCGACTTCTCTTCTTTTTCATTGATACAAGCATTGTGAACATGTGGATTATCCACAAGGAGATTTTGAAGGAAAAAGGACGTGGAAATGAAGCTTTGACACATTTCAACTTCATCTTGGCTTTCTGCAAGGCTTTGACTAGGAGTTGGGTGGGTCAAAAAGCTAGCATATCTCTATTATTGGAGGACATGCCCCGCATTCATTATCCTCAAAGAAGTCACTTGCGCCATCGATGTGTTGTTTGTAAACGGAGGACAAACAATTTTTGTGCACTATGCTCATTCCAATGGGTGTGCTATAGTCACGGATGCTATCTAAAAATGCACCATCCTATTGGTACATTCTAGAAGGATAGAGGTAATTATTTTCAAACAACATTGCACTTATATGAGTTGTTTGTCATATGTTCTTTTGACTTCTTTTTTTGGGTAGTGAAGGCATGTAAGTTGGAAGTGCATATATATGACTGCAAGTCCTAATCCATCTATATTCATATCTATCATCAACAATGACTACTTCAAACAGGCTTTCTATCCTTCTTATTTTCGATGGGTGGGGTCTTATTTGATTGGATTTCAAAATACTGTCTCTGTTTGGACTCCTGCAATACAGGCCTGATTCGGCTTTACTGACCCTTGATGTTTGTGCAGGAGCCCCACGCATAAAGGAAGGGAATGGTGGCAGGAAGAGCAGCAAGGCGCGGCAAAAGGGGATCCAACAATGGCCATAGGAGCAGCACAGGTGGCAGGTGGCGGCAATTTCAAACCCACTGTTGTGGCGACTTTAAGTAGCCCCCTTACAGCCATACACGTAGGGAGCAGGGGTAGGGGTACGGGCCCCATTTTGGGAGACTAAGGGCCGGTTTATATTGGGCCTGGGGCCGGATGGAAGGTCGGCCGGATTGGCCTTCAATCCGGCCTTCAATCCGGCCCCAATTTTCCCATCCGGCCCCAATTAATATAAACCCCTTGGGCCGGACTCTAGGGCCCAATTTCTAATTCATGTGCTCTTGGATTTTCTCAATGCTCAATAAAATTAATTTAAAATTTTTTTAAAACTTTAAAACATGCATGTTTATCTTTTCAAATCTTCTAATCTTTATTGAAAAATAAACAAAAAAAACATTTGTTTTTGTTTTATTTATTTTCTTCCTATTTATTTTACTTCAAAAATAAAAATATTATTTTTTTACAAACTTTTTACGTTGCAAATTAGTAGGAGGTGCTCCAAATCTAAATATCTAATGAGTCCATTCAAAGATGTGTAAGATGGACTACTAAAGGAAAAAACTCATTGAAATTTCATACAATCCTAGCACTAAATAGCAATAGAAAGAACTCTTAGATGTTTAAAAGGGAAATACAGGATTTAATGAGCTACTAATTTACAAAATTGATTTACGCAAAATATATAATGACTTGGATTAAATGCCAAATTCAATTCTATTCTTTCTACAATTTTTTGGAAATTGCTTGAAAGAGTTCAACTTCCTTGAAAAGTCAATAAGATTTTAAATGGTAGCTTGAAAAGGAGACTACCATATTTTGCTTAAACTATTTTTGAATATAGAAATATAATGCAATATTCAAATGCCGTGTTCTTTAGTCTATAAAAGCTTCTTTTCACATCTAAACGATGAAATAGAGAAATATGAACTATTTTTAATGGTAGCTTTTAGCAAGTAAACAATTAAATTTATTGAAATAGTTAAACAGATTTTAAGAAAAACAAACACTCATTTGAGGTTAATTGAATTTTTGAATTTTTGAAAAATTATTATCATGTTGTTATTATTAGAATTATTTAAATAATTATTTGGATTAGAATTATTTAAATATTTATTTGAGTTAGAGTTATTTAAATAATTATTTGAATTAAAATTATTTAAATAATTATTTGAATTAAAATTATTTAAATAATAAGTTGAACGTCATTAATCCCACAACCCCTCAAGCAAGAAAAAAGCCCAATTCAAGCCCTGGCAGCACAGCGAAGAGTACCTCTCTGTGACAGTTTTGAAGTGGCATATACAGAATCAGACTGATGAAGGCGCTTATCATAATTATAAATAAAATAAAAAATAAATTCTATGAATCGATGGTTGGGATTTGTACAATCTAACGGAGGAGCCCAATTTGGTTCCAATCCAGCCCTAGAAGGGAGTTCCGGCCACCCCAAACCTCGTCCCAATTACTCCCTTGGGGCCGGATGGTTTGGCGCCAAAACCATGCCACCTAAGGCGACACGTAGGATGAGTTGTAGTTCCGGCCGGCCCCAAGTATAAACCCCTTGGGCCGGATTTGAAGAAATTGAGTGATCCTATTGGTTCAAACTTGGAGACTTCCGGCTGGCCTTCAATCCGGCCCCAAGTATAAACCGCCCCTAAGGTTACTAGGACTGAATTTTTTTTTGAATTGTCACCGCAATGCTGAATCACAGCATTACAAGTCCCATTTTGGACAAAAGATTTTTTTGAATTGCTTTCCAGTTTTTGTGGAGATGTTGTAAACTTCATGGCTGATGTGTTTGACAAAAAATGCTAATTGTTGAAAAAAATGGGATGAAGTTATTAACCTTTGAATGCAAGCTACTCAAACAAAAAGTTCAGTGAAATGGGCTGAAATTGAACTTCAGATTCAATTTCCCTAAGATCCGTACGGTCAAATGACTTGAAATTTTTTTAGGTTACTTTTAAGAAAAAAATCATTTCTTGACAATTTTGGAGTTATGCCCCCCCCCCCCCCCCCCCGGCATTTAGGATTTAATTACATCCATCACCCACAACCACCACTAAAAACTATTGTACATGTGTATAGAGCTATTTGCCCCACAGTCCTATATGAAGTTGTGTCTTCAAATCAATTGTTCAACAAGACACACTTCAACTTGTAAGATAGGAAAGTACCTAAGGAAACTACTAAGAAAAATTGAAATTAATTTGTTGAAGTCTAATTCTACCTATAGAGTTTGAGGTGATGCATTAGAACCAATTGTTCAACAAAGTACACCTTTCACTCATGAGATAGAAAAAAATTAGCAAGAAGTAATATTAAAAAAGTAGAATGATAAAAGCTACCCAAAGTAGTAGAAAGCAATGCCTTGGAACCAATTGTTCAACAAGACACAACTTTCATTACAAAAAACAAAGCAAGTAATTCAAGATATGTGAATAGGACTGCATATATAGATTTTTGAGTTTGGGCTAATACATTGGAACCAATTGTTCAACAAAGTATACCTTTCACTCATGAGATAGAAAAAAATTAGCAAGAAATAATACTAAAAAAGTAGAATGATAAAAGTTATCCAAAGTAGTAGAAAGCAATACCTTGGAACCAATTGTTCAACAAGACACAACTTCCTCTACAAAGACAAAGCAAGTAATTCAAGACATGTGAATAGGAATGTACATATGGACTTTTGAGTTTGGGCTAATACATTGGAACCAATTGTTCAACAATGTTTATTTTCCAATCTTTAGGGACAACAAGAATCTTTAAAAATATGAATGAAAGTACAAGAAGAAGACTATAAAAAATTATATAACCATATATAAATAAATTGAAATGAAAATCTAATTTCAACACAAGAAAGTATAAGTATATTTTTAAGAAAAGTAAAATGCATAAGACATGTTGAGGACAAAAAGTTAAAGAACCTATAAATATAAGGAAGTAAAAAGGTATATAATACACATGTACAAAGTTTTTCGTAGAGCTTGTACATACAACATACAATTAATAGAAAGAAATATATGTAAGTGTCAAGAACATGGATTATTTTAATAAACTAAACCCTATTTTAAATCCATTATCATTTGCTTGATAGGGGCCTTGCATTGATTGAATTTTTATAATAAAAGCATGTTGATTATTTGTAACCTCTATTCATTGAATGGTAATTTTAGGAATATATTGTAATAAGAAAAAAAGAAATCAAAATTAAGTTTTGTATTAGTGGTTATAGACTTAGAAGTACGACAACTTCAAAGAAGGGGTGGTCTTTGTACCAAATTGGCACATATTTCTTTATTGGATGGATTAGATAAACAAAAAATGAATTTTGACATCCTAAATGAAATTAGATAATAGTATACATCTTCCATAGAGAAGTTATCCTATGAAAAATATAGCACATAAGAACAAGGGTATGATTCTTTTTTTAGTGAAAGAAATATTTATAAAAGCCTTGGATGAATTACAATCAATTACCTTTTTGGAACACTTTTATTTATAAAATAGTGTATGAAGTATGAACCCTTAAAATTTTCAAAACTATAATATAGTTGATGTATTTTTAGAATGACCATGTATAACCTTTAAATTTTATTCAAAAAGGATATACTATTGTAAGACTTTTTTTTCCCCACTCATTTCAATTCCCAAAAATATAAGATTTATTTTTATGTGTGTAGATGATTTTTACTCACCTTGAAACCGAGAAGTACATGTTGACTTCCTTTAATCTTATGTGTCTAGAAGATCCAATTAAAGCACCATTTCAATTACAATGAAATATGGATTTTCTTAAAGTAAGATTTACTTTTCTTTTATAATCTTGTACTTTTTTAGTAAGATTGAAAGCAAACTTTGTAGAGATAACATGACTTTACTTCTTGATTTGCACATATGGTTTGTTTTGCATAAAAATGACTCATCAATCCCTAATCTTCAATTCTTTGGAATTTATAAAAGTAAGATGTAAAGCACCTTGAAAGTTGTTGAAAATTCCAAGGATTACTGAACTTCATGATTTCCTATAAAAGCTTATATACATTAGTATGAATTAAATGAGATGAAGAATAATTTGCTTACATATTATTATTATTGTGTAGGGAATGATTTTTTAGTTAAATATATAAATGTGGTCTACTTCTTTTTAAGAAACCAAAAAAATATGAACATTGTTTGATGAACCATCTCTCACTTTTAATTTTTTTGAAGAAGAACACAATCTCACTATTTTGAATTGTAAAGAGAAATTTACAAATTGCAAATTGAAAGGAAATGGTATTGATTATATCCTTTGAATTTATTTTTACAAATTGAAAGGACATGCTACATAGATTATGTCCTTTGA
This sequence comes from Thuidium tamariscinum, assembly GCA_947034885.2. Lineage (NCBI taxonomy): Eukaryota > Viridiplantae > Streptophyta > Bryopsida > Hypnales > Thuidiaceae > Thuidium > Thuidium tamariscinum. Next base: position 16,622,368 of record OX344757.2, read on the forward strand.
ATTTGTTTTTTATAAACTGAAAGGACATAATACATTGATTATGTCCATTGAATTTTTTCTTTACAAATTGAAAGGACATTTTTAATTTGTAAATAACAAATTCAAAATTCAAAGGACATGGCACATTGATTAAGCCTTTTAATTTAATTCATTGCAAATTGATAGAACACGGTAAGCTGCATTGATTATAATTAGGACACACACAACTTGAACATGAAAAGGAAACCAAATTCAATCAAGTACAAGAACACAACACTTTCAAACTTCTAGGAAAAGGATAGAAAGCATTAGCAATTTGTAAGTTGCTTTCAAATATGTCTAAAATTTATATATTTTATTTACAAATATTTTTATAGTAAAAGAACTCTATCTTGTAACATAGAATAGGACATATGTGTCTTGATTTTAACCCCTAAAGTCCATGCATCCAAAAAGTTGATGTGCTTGGGTCAACCTTGATTCTAACTTTTAGTATAATTATTTGTGGTATTTGACTTAAACTAAGGAAATGAAGCTTGATAAGTTTTTTTTCTACTACAACTTGAAATTTTTAAAAAAATCCAAGAATTGAAAAGAATTATTGCAACTGCAAGCTCCTTGTTTTAAAATCCAGAAAACACAATATATTACGTTTTTCATTCATATTTTTTTCTTTTAAAATGATTTTTCAATTTAAATTACAAAATTGATTTATTCAATTGAATCTTTATTAATAGAATTTTTTTTTGATTATTTTAATACATATCATAATTGATATAAGTTTCTCAAACCTTTAACACTAAAAAATCTCATGAATTTGTAGAATTCATTAAAAAATTCTAAGAAAATGGAACAAGTAGAAAGTACAATTTTGCGCTAGTATAAATATCAAAATTTTATTCATCTATTAAATAAAATATTAAAATTGGTTTGATAGCCAAATTTGACTTCAAGGTTTTTGTTGTAGTTGTTTTAGGTTCAAAATATATAATAATCAATTGAAAATTTTATACACTAATCTTCTTTTCTACTTGTACTTCTTGAGAAAATCTCAAACAATTTGGATCATTTTTTCTATTTTACTTGTTTATTTTTAATTTTTGCAACAAAAACTTTTAACAATCAGGTTTTAACAAAATCAATTGAAATTTCTCATATGATATACAACTCATAGTTTTAGGTAATAAAACTATGAAATTGATATTTGATCACAATCTAATATGCTAAATTCAACTTAGACATGATGCTTGATCAAATGGCAATGCATGTCATCCTCTAAGGGTTAACCCCTAAAGCCCTTAACAACGTTTTTTGAGATTATGAATTTTTTGGGCAGCTCACTATGGATGGAGTTTTTTGTTGTTTTTTCTTTGAAATTTTGACACAATGTGTGTCCAAGGAGTAGCTTTAAGGCTTGACAATTTTCATAACTTTTGACTTTGTGGATAAAAAGTTATGCCATGATATGTCACTTTGTTTGCTCGGTGGGCAGCCTAGGCAACTGAAAAAACTTTTTTTTGAAAAGTGAAATTTCAAATTGATTCTTTAGGTTTATACAGACATGGGAAGCTTTGAATCAATCCAATCCAATCAATGAGTCAAAAGTTATGAAGATTTGAGTTTGGGGTAGTTTGCGGCCAGTTACAGAATCTCTACAGTACAAAAAAAGTTTGAAATTCTTCATTTAATTCAATTTTTCATATTTTTGGAAAAAAAATAAAAACAAAAGGTGTAGATTTTTCATTACAACATTTTAACCATTGGGATTGAAAATTTTCAATTCCATGAATATAATGTTCACAATTTAGTATTTTGGCTCATTTTTTACTTCTTTCTACTTACTTATTTTTTCCTATATGTTGTACAATTCCAAATGGTTTGAAATTTTTTGAGAATGTAGCCAACTTGCATTGAAGTATGAATTCAAAGAGTAACCACCATTTTGAATTTTTTCCACACAAATGTGACCTTGCGAAGTGCAGCTGCCCGGATTTTCGCAGGGGAAAAAAAACAATTTTTGTCAATTCAAATGCTTATATCTTGCAATCTACATGGTGGAAATTTCTGAAATTTTTCCCACATGTTTACGAACCACCTTACTACAAGATCCTACGGTTACATGAGTCAAAATTTAAAAAAGAAAAAAAACTGTACTCATGTATTAGAAATGGCAGTTTTGGAGCATTTTTTTGGTGAAAACGTTGTTCAGGGCTTTAGGGGTTAACCTACTATTCCATTGTCCAAAGGTACATTTAGTCTTCAAGAAAGCAAAAGAACCCTAAAGCAAAAGATAACCTTTACTTCTGCTTAAATAATTCACACATTTAAATGCTCTAGGATTCTTTACTATTTTAAAAAGTAAAAGAATTATAAAGTGAGGTTCATATTGTTTTCTTATAGTAGTATAAAAGAGAATGAAAGCTTTGTTCATTGGAAGTATGGTTACCTTCTTTATATCATCTAAATATATATATTGTTAGTGTGTAGTGCTCTATTTCCATCCACATTTTTTGGAACTACAAGGGATAAACAATGATGGAAGGGGAAGGAAAAGGCCATCTTACGATGAAGCAAAAAGCTCATAAGAAAGCAAGGTATGAAAGAATTTATAAGGGAGTGAAAGAAAAAATGGGTTTATCAGACAACAATGATTGTTTTATAATTTCACTACCTCGAAATTCAGAAGACATAGACTTGAATGAAACAATCATGGATAAGGTCCCCAATGACTATCTACCACTATACCAAAAAAAAATTGCCATACAAGATAAGACTACAAAAGAAATTGTATTTGTTGTGTCATTCACCAAATTTGAAGATATGGAGTCCTTAGAAGAGCATGAAGCATTTCAAAAACTAACAACCTCTTTGTGTAAATTGAAGAAAGGAAAATCTGGCTACATTGCAAAAAACAAATCATTAGTGAATGGAAAAATGTTCGCCTTAGGTTGGAGAGGAGGAATGGATGCAGGTTACACCGTTGGTCACTATAGTATGGGGGGTGCGATTCAATTGTCCGAAGATTCTATTAAACAATGGAAAGAAGAACAAATCTATTTAGTGAAGTGGATAGCAAGTTTTTATGAAACAAGGTTTATGAAACTAGCACCCGCTCTTTATGTTAGAATTGTTGATGAAGCATTAGAAGTGGGTGTTCCTTTATTAGGGCAGACTGAGTTTGTGGATCTACAACAAGACTTAGTAGGTTTTTCGAGTAACTTAACATATACAGTTGATGACTTCTACAACAAATTCCATCAAGATGAAGACCATAGTTCATATGTATACGGAATATGGGCCCCAACTATTAAAAAAATGGTTACTTGGCTAAAGTAAGTGATGGCTTCTATTGCAAGGGGGGACATTTTGTTGTTCCTAGTTACAAATTCTATGTAGATTTTGGACGTTGTGATGGTGTTGTTGAGATAATTTGGCGTGCAAAAACTGACTTGCATGGTACATCAAAGTCAACTACAAGAGAAGGATTTACTCGTGTAGGAACCTCATCTCAAATATCTAAGAATTTGGTATACAGAGTACAATCATTGATGAAGCGTCAAGAAGTTGGCATTGATGTGAACTCTAGAGTACGTGGACTACAAGTGATCGTGGAGCAAAAGAAGCAAAAACTTAGAGATAATAGATAAAAGGTTATGCTTCCTATTAAATGGTGGAAGGAACTCAATCTTTGTAAAAATATAATTGTGGACCAATTTGTTGTCCAATTCAAATAATATATAGATTTACCTTGAATTTCTACATAATTGCTTCCACTTCTAATTGTTTTCTATCTTTCATTTATTTTTTATATATGGTATGCATGAAGTACCTTCAAATTACATGTAGTGCTATATTCTTTCAAAAAGTGAGTTGCAAGTATGTTCTATAATTTTTTTGGAAGAAGTTAGCAATTGGTGCCATTAGAGATTATGAATTCCCAAACTTTTTCAATGGTTCAGCTCAAAATCCCACCACCATTACTATGTGCCACATTGTGTAAATCTAACCACTAACCAATGTGTAATGTAAGATTGGGAATTCCAAAACATTGGTAGTGGATACAACACAAACTTCTCAATTTACTGTATCCCTTACTATTGCTAGCTAAACTTTTAAAGGCCCAAAGCATTTTTGGATTTGAAAACACCATTTGGTTTAGAAGTCTTACAAGTCTAAATGTGACTAAGGTATAGAAATCTTAACCATACAATCTTGTACATTATGTGTTGTAGATGATGTGAATAAAATATGGAGTCATTTGATCATATAGATTGTAAGATTATAATGTTTTTGTATTAAAAAAAGATGCTAAAATTTTCTTAAAAATCCATTTAGAGGTGAATTTCAATTTCTAAACCTACTTGAAGGGGAAAAAAATTCTAAACTATAAAGTGATTCAAAACCAATATACAAACACATTGGTGAGAAAAAATATCACTCAATTGAGTCATTGTGTATATAAAATGGCTTTGAAAATTCAAAGAATAGGAAAACCCCCCTGCAAAAAACACACCTAAGACTAAACATCCTTCTACTAAAATGCTTCTCAATCAATTGTAACTTCTTGGATTCATCTAAAATTTTGACCACACAAATTAGACTTGTGTGTGCAACTTTATCCAAAGAATTTGCTCCCAAACATTCAAAACAATTTGGATTGAGATGAAAATTTTACCACAATAACTAGCCTTCAAGACAAACAAAACCCAACAAATTTTATTGAAATCAAGCATTGAATGAAAAAGATACAAGCCCCTAAAGTTGCAGTCCTAAAATGCAATTTGGTGAACTCAAATTGAACCTGAAAGCTTTGATTGGCTTCCAAAAATTCAATACAACTTGGATTAATATGAAATTTTTTCTATAGAAACTAGACTTCTATATGCAACTTTTCCAACAAGTTTTATTGAATTTGGATATCAGATGCAAAAGTTACAGAACTTTGAATTTGGCTGCTAGACTGTGTGAGGACATTTTTGGGCCTCTTGGGCGGTGAGGGGTTAAATTAGCCATATTCTATATGTATCCCAACCTTAGTTTAAATTTTGAATTGTAAACTAATCATCACAAAGATTGTGTTGTCAGAATGCTTATTGGGATAGTGGGCTAACAAAGGAGGTGTCAGGATGGGGTCCAATATTGGAGGGGGAAGAGGAGAGTGGTGACCGTTTTGAAATTTTAGTAGAATTGCTCTACAGAAAGTGAGTGCAAGCAATTGCAAGCCTTCTGGAAAGTAGTACATTATATGCTTTATTATCATTCTAATGTATGCAGATTATCAACTTCATGCTTTTTGCATTACCCCAAAAATGCTAGCTGCCAAAAATTTATTTTTCAAATTACCAGTCTTCAAAGGCAAGCTGCCCGCAAATTCACAGTGCTGAAATGATCCAAAATCAAACTTCTGGACCACATTCTGGAAAATCCGTACGGTCAAATTGGCTGAAAATTTCAGCAATTGCTTAAAATAAACCTCTTAACAAGATCCAACGGTTACAATTTGCAAAAAACAATTTCAATGTTTTTTGGGCTCACTACACAAAAACGGCCGTTTTTTGACAGTTTTGGAGCCATGCCCCCCCTCGGGCGTTTAGGGGTTAAAGAAAGAAAAAAAAAAAAAATGTTTCCTATGTTTTAAAAAGGAAACAATTCAAAGATCTCTTTATAGACTTCTACACCATATGAAATTAATTATTTTTAAATACACTTTGGTCAATAGCTATAAGTATATTATGAAACCATCTTCTCTAAATTTCACCTTAGAATTTGTTTTTTAGGGTTCCAAATAGTACTAAAAACCCCTAAATTGGAATGTATGACAAGTTAACAAAATTGACTTTTAAATATGGAATGAATTTTTAAATTTTTTGAAAAAAAAGGATATTAATTACAATCAAGATATCTAAAAAGAATTTTTTGTTTTTTTGCATTGAGTTTATAATTCAAAAGTTAGAGCCTTGTTAAAGAGGTAAAAGAAAAAACCGGCAACAAATAGTATGAGCGTTTCTTGCAATCACCCTTTTCTTAACAATAAAGCAATTTAAATTTTAAAAGAAATTAGACAAAGTATATAATAGTCTTGAGTACTTTACTTATGAATCTTGAGTCATTAAATGGAGTCAAAATGCAAAGGTGATGGTCAAAAAACAAATTTGTCTTTAGGATGTAATACCAAAATAGTACAAATTTTTCTTGCAATCTCCTTATTTCAAGATTTCCTTTGGTAAATACAAGCTTTCCTACTAATTCTATTCTATAAATAGATCATGGAAATTTCAGCTTCTAGTCATTAAGTTTGGAAACTTCTACTGTAGTGAAATCCCTATACTTCATAGTGTGACAACTTAACTAAATTGATGTTTCTTAATTTTTTAAAAAGGGATATGATTACCATAAAATTAGACATGTTCAATAGAAATTTCAATGCTCATTGGACTTGTTCCTCAAAAATTATAGTAGATAACAAGAGAGTATATTCCAATTGTGACAAGAAATAGTACCATCCTTTCTTGCAATGACCCATGTTTTAGGTATGTTGTGTTAGTCAATTGATTATGACATTAAGATCCTACCTCTGTCTCAAATAAATCTGTGAATTGTAGTAGGAACTTAAAGGTAACTTTGCTCCTGATATACAAAGTACTAGCCAACTCATCACTCACAAAATATTCCAATGGTGCACATTGCAGATTTGGAATGTACACCATTAATATAATTTTGCCTACAATGGACTGGTTGGCATTTCACCTCTCATAGGCAAAGTTACCTTCTGAACTCGGAGGACCACCAAATGAACTTATTTGAGACAGAGGGAGTGTTTGGTAACTAGCACAGTATGAGAGCAATTTCATTTTTGACAACACGCAGCAAGTGATCGAGATGGGCATTTGGCGGCAGAAACATTTCTTGAGACACTAATTCGGTCTAAAACGGAGCATCAAATTATACATATTCCAGAAGTTAAGTTATTAAGCTTATGCTCACAGAACTTACATCATTTGTCTGCAATGAATACAGACTTACAGACGGGGGTACTCACTCATTGCACCCAAATGAAATAAAGAATGAAATTTGAAATCTGAGTGAGCATATTTCGATGGCCTCGATCATGGAAACATGGGCATGATTGCACATAAATTTTGCACCGAAGAAATGAGACAAAGTCTTGCCTGGTTTCATGCTGTTCCTGAAGATGTCTGCACGCCGAATTATTCAGTCTCGGAACAACGGCAGCACCCTCGGCTTTTTGTAGACCAGCGCAGGGACTTTGTGCTGTGAAGTCAAATGTGGTTGTCACTCGAGGTAGACGCAGAGGACACTAAAAGGTCTACGTACTAGTTTGAAAATACTGGCACAAGATTCTGGCTGTTTGTACCTACCCCAACCCCTCGTCAGATTTCCACTTTCCATTTACTTAAATAAACAGCCTCTGCGGCTTCTCTGTGGATGACATTCGTGGAACAACTAACAAATTCATTGTTTGCCCTGGCTGGCTTTGATTTATTCATTCACACCGGCCATGCATTGTACCTGGCTCCAGAAATACCGACAGTCAGAGCCCCTCCGAGTGATCGAGGGACCGACGGATGCACCCCCAATTCCACAAATAATAAGACGGTGAAGACGGTGAAGACGGTGACCACTGTGGCACTGGACTGCAGGACATGTACATCTGGAAAGATTCCTGTTCCGGAGAACCTGCCGCTGCTCTGCAATAAGTTGAGAAAACCTCGCATGGCCCGAAGCTCCGTGCCTCCGACGCATGGCGGAGTTCTAGACTTCTAGCAAGCAGAATACCTTCAATTCGCAGGACTGGGCAGCATGTTTTGATTTTGGGCTTGTGTCACCCCTGTTGACCTCACTCCGCAGGTGAATTTTTGGAGGGACAAAAAGGTCTCAATCTGTCAGACTGAGAGCAAAATTTCGCCCAAAATAAACCGATGGTGCTGAACATAAGTTCTTCACATGTCACTGTGTTCACCCAGGGTGAGTTCCCATGGCGGAGTAGTAGATTTCTGGTACCCTCGTACTCCACGTAAATAACTGAAGCATATTACCCTTGAGCTCCGCCTGTGAGCAGCACGCCTGCAACAGTAACACCCTGACACCCTCTGCTGCCCCAGCCCCGCCAGCTCAATTGCTGGGCCTCGCAGGCGGGATCCCACGATATGCCAGGGGATGGCCAGTGTCACGGAGTTTCGGGCTACAGTAAACTCACCAAGTCGTCTCTCTTTCGGCCTACCGAATTGTCGGAGCCAACCAGTCTCTTCTCCTACCGGATTCCTCTCACACGTTTTCGGCGACGTCTGCAGCGGGACGGGTATCACCAGGAGACTGTCTGGCCGTGAACACTTTGCCGGTGAGCTCGCTTCGAACGACTGACGGAAGGGAGATCGATCGGAGAATGATATGTGGTTGTTCGTCACTTACTGCAAGCAGATGCTAGCTGCTGTTGTCGCTGTAATTGCCGTTGTCGTTGCTGTCGTTGGTGTGAATGTACGTAGCTGGTGATGGTGAGCTAGTTTGTCGAATTCAGTCCCCTTAGCTTTCGTTCCTTATCACTTCTGGACAATCTCTAGCTTTCTTAAGAGTGGAGTTCAGATGGGTATGATTTGTCGGTAGGACGCAGGGCGATTATATACTAATCTCTGGTTTCCGGATTGCCATTCGTAGTTGATAGGGTAGGTTTTTGCCACTAGACAGTCGGTTCCCTGATTCAATTCCTCCCGTTCCGACTGCTAAAGCATCCGGGATACACCGCACGAGAAACAAGAATATTCTCGGTGTAGGAGATTGGAAAGCTGGTAGTAGTTTGGACTGGTCACTCATTGGGGTAGGGAAGCGTTTTCAGCTAGTCACCAACTGGTTGCAGCGTTCGTGCATGTGTGAACTTTCGTGGTTTGCTTGCTTGCGGCGCGACTGCAATATGTTAGCGAAGTATGCATTATTTGGTTTTAGTAGAAGGTAACGTTCGGTTTTATCAGGAATCCGTTAGAAATCCCGACAGAAATTCAAGCTTTGTGGCGTTTTTGAAGAATGATCAAGTTACCGACATCTCCCGACTTCCTTCCTCGTGCCTAGCAAGAACTGGTACAATTGCGGACCCTGTGTGCACGATTTTCGAATTCTTAGCCGGGAATGAATCCAGCGGTGAAGCACTGTGGTGTGGACAAGAATGAGTGACTGTGCTTGGGGCCCAACTCCACGTTCTGGGGTTCTCAGATTCCAGCTATGGCATGTACGGAGCAGGCTATGAGTTCAGGAGGCTTTGGTTTTCGGATTCTCCGATTACGAAGAAGAGAACTTGGCTGTTGAAATGACTCACTGTTCCTGAAGACAGGGCATATATATATTTGGCAAGAAATGGTGGACATGGGGGCGAACCGAAGGAATGTCCGAGGGAGTCGACCGTATTTGCTGCTAGTGGCGTTGTTGGCACTAGTTGCAGAGCTTTCCCTTTCGTGCGTGGCGCAGAGTGTCAACGATGCCTCGGCGTACTTGGATAATGTGGAGAGTGAAGTGATGCGAGTTGCTGCAAAAGCCAGTGAAAATTTCGTGAACACTTGTGGTATGTAACTTCTCCCACTTTTGAAACGCATCTTTTGTGTCGTGGATCCATGTGCATCCATGTAGGAGCAGGCTTTGGTGATTAGGTCAGTGTTTTGAGTGTGGGAAATCTGCCTTCCACCAAGGATCAGTGAGTGACAATAAAATTTGGAAGGCTGGCAACTTACTGGTTGTACTGGCATCTTTTGTAGTTTGTATCGCCTTCAATTTAACTTAAGTGGTTTAGGTCATTGTTTAAATCAAGCGTTTGTGTCAAGTGTTTCTCCTAAGAACCCAAGCTGAGAATACAAACTATCTGGAAGCTGATATGTCGAACCTACTTAAGGTTCCTAAACAGTTATTGTTCAACTTCTATAGATATAATGGAAGCCACTCTTTGACCAGTTAAATCATTTTCTATTGATACATTTTGTTACCTCGCTCGAAGCTTCATGAAGATGTCTAACTCCAATAGATATAGAGGCAATCAATTGGGGGCTTTGAGGATAATTGGTTAAATCGGTGGGATGCCCATTGCAGACCCATTAGAAAAGTTTTGTTTTAGTGTTTTGTTTTAGCTCGCTGTTGACTGGCTACGTCACAATATAAACGAGTAAAATATCCAATGAATGTGGCAATTGCAGCGTTGGTGGAATCGTGTGGAGGGGCATGTTCACGACAGTCATGCCAACCTTTGGAAGGAGACATCCAGTTGTTGACGTGCAAGAACGTTGCCCTAAATCCTACTTGCAGTGATGCAAATGGCAACATAGGATGCTCCCAGCTGCGAGTCATGCTTTCCAGGAGTTTTGTCAGGTCTTGATTCCTGTTGCCAACTCTTTTAACTTTAAATAATGTTTTAAATAAATGTGTTTTTCTTCAGATTGAGCTTGGGCAATTCAGGTGTTGAGTGTTAACCAAGTTTACACAGCAATAAACCATTCTCTTGGGTTCACTAATTGAACCTCTGCACATTGGTGGTTGCTAACTCTTTACATTGCAACTGAGAGGGCGTTTCGCATAAGATCGACAGTATGACTGAGCATTTTAAGATGCTTTTTAACTTTGATGGCCTGACGTGGAGTCTTAATTGTTGTTGCAGGCTTCCTACGCCACCAAATATCTATTTGACAAATGCAGACAACTACACAATTTGTAGTCAAAGGATGCTGGATCCCCTGTTTTTGAATATTTCCAAGGGTCACAACAGCGCAATCAATCTCACTTCGTGGTTCTACCTTGGATCAGTGGAGGGGGTGCAACGTTCCTTTCCTGGTCGAGTAAGCTTTGAACTTGAATGTGTTCCATCCCCACTTTAGGGTTTTAGGGCTACTTCTAAAATTTAGGAGTTACTCCGTATTAGAGAATATTCTGTTCTCATTTGCACTCAAATTAAGATACCATTGTCATATTGAATGCCAAGTTTGTTATATGTTATACTTATTGTGTCCAAATTGTGACACTCATTTGCTTGAAGAACTGGGAACTCGGACTGGTATAGATTTAGGGTTCTATGCGCCTGCTGTGGATTGCGAGGAAAGCGCCGATGTAATGAATTTCTGTCAATATTATGAACTTGATGCTTATCAGTTTGAGTGTGATTTTAAAGAACTTCAACATGCATCATGATGCAGGATGTATCCCCAGCAAATTGTACTTTTGAACCAAGGAAGCGTCCCTGGTGAGTCCACTGTACCTCTGGAACTTTGTAGAGAAATGTTTAATGACAATTAGTGTGGCTTGATGCCTTACGAGAAGGAGATAGCACCACTTCCACTGGGTCAAGTCTTGTAGAATTAATCTGAGTAAGACTTGCTTCTTCATTGTAATATCATTAGTAATGCACCACACAAGATGCCTGAAGCATGTGAATGGAAAATAGGACTTTTCAATTGCTCTTGTTGTTCCTCTCGTGTTGTAAACTGCAGATGGTTAAACTCAGAACCCAGGTCACATACAACTTTTGTAATCAGTAATATTTTGTAACTCAAATTCTACGGTGAAATTTGAGTTTAAGAAATCAGAGAGCCTGTAAATTAATGTAAATTAATGCCTTTTCAGGTATAAGGCTGCAACAGCTGTGCAGAAGGACTTAATCATACTGCTGGACGGCGGAAACTCGATGGGCGATGCATTGCCCGGTGACATCTTCACTAATCCAAATCATTTCACCAAGTTCACTGCCTCTGTCAACATGATCAAGGAGCTTCTAGACACCCTAAACTACGGCGATCATGTGTCCGTCGTCCTTTTCTCAAGTTCCACCTCAGCCACTTTAGAGGTGAATGTAAGTCCCGATTCTTGGGCTGATCTGGATTATTATTTTTTCTTTCTTTCACTGTCAGCGGTTTTAAATAGAACAAAAAGTACATGCATTGGGTTTTTATATACTGAGCGACACTACTGATCCAATTGCAACATTATGAGCAGACTGATTTCGCTGTACGTAGGACTCCACTCTTGGACCGTCCAATTCAAGATCTCTTGTTGTGGGAGTTACGATCTCGATGATTATTAATTGGTGAATTATTGGCTCTGGAATGAAAGAGAAGAGACCTGTCATGAACTGCTAAAATTTGTACATCCACAGTGAATGTGAAGTTGTTTTCAAGAGTTGGTTGCTACTTAGAAAGCAAGACAATGGTACAATGTGCTACCAACGGGAAGGGGGCCGGGTAGTAAACAGAGAGTGCAGACTCAGTTTAATCTCCACAATCAATTGAAACATTCTTACTTCTAAATTTGTAGCATGATTTTCACTGGGAGTGGTGATGGGTGCAGATGACATTCACAGGAAACTCCACCGAGGTGCAACTTTTTAAAACGGCACTTGATGCATTATCGGTGGACACCAACCCAGGGACCTCCAATCTGCTGGCAGGGATTCAGAAGGCCAATGCCACTTTTTTATCCCCAGCGGACCCGGCCGTTCTCAAAATTATGGTGCTCATTACAGACGGCCAATTTGCAGACAGGACTACCCTACCTCCCTTGCTCCCATTTCTCGCCAGCTTTCGCTCCCAACAGGTCGGTGAACCCCACCTGTGATTGTCCTTCATTTCCATCTTCAACCGTTTTTTTCTCACAACTATAATTAAATTTGATCAGTTTTTAATCCTGTAGCTTCAATAACTGATCATTTGTTTATTGATGCATCAGTTTACTTTCCCGTAACCAACGGTTTTCTCTAACATAACATTAGTAATCCATCAATGCAGATGAGATCATGTCTTGGTGTTCAACAATGTAGTTGAAATAGATGTTCCTTCATCGGTTTCGATCTCTTTGCACAAGCTTGAGTTGACGACTGTAGATTTTAAGCTAGCTGTAGCCGTTTTGGCTATGAGGAACGTTTTGACTTCAATTCCTTAATAATTAATGCAATTTCAATCGTTTAATATGTACTGATGCATTTTCATAAGTTGATTTCATATAATCATCGGTTCACACCACTGACACTAAACCATCTATCGATCCCTGCCGCACCAGGTCCTCACCCTACTCTATAGTTTCGACCGGGACTCAGACACCGCCAGTACGACCTTGTCCCAACTCGCGTGCGCCGTGAACGGAACTTACGAGCGCATCGTGAAGACCGTGATGAACCCCCTGTGGACGATGCGATCCTACTTCGGGATCATCGCGTTCTGGCGCCTGCAGGCGGTGAAGTTCAGGCCGTACTGGAGCAAGCCGTACGTGGACAGTGGGAGCTTGGCAAATGTTATTACGGTGGCGTACCCCGTGTTTGCGCCCGACAATTACACGCTTGTTGGGGTGGTGGGCTCGGATGTGATCATGTCGGAGCTAGGATCTATTGCGAACACAGACTTCTCGACGGCACTAAATGGGAGGGCGAACGATCAGTCCTACCCTGTCACGTTTGTGCCGCTACCTTGTAATGTAAGTGCTTCGATCAGTCTCAAGTGCTGCACTGCTACCGTCTAAGTGTCGAATTTCAGCTCTGGTTGGTTGAATTGCCAATTTCTTTCTTTCATATCTTAATGCAGGTGTGTGCCACAGCTGTTCAATTGCCCTGCGAAACGAACTACTATAAAGTTGTGCATGATTTAGTAACAATTGTAATACATTAAAAACATTCATTGTGACAAGTAAAAGCTTCTCCTCGATAGAAAACACGATGTCAATTCTAGTCGCACTAAAATTGGCAGGGTTTGCATTAAGCATAATTACCTTAATTGGTGCTACAGTAAGTTGCCAAGGTTGCCACAATCTTAGTTTAGGGATCCTATAATTCCTTCAGGAGGCCTCCTTTACTTTAGGTTTGGGGAACTCGGATAGTCCTGAGTTTACAAAGGCTTGGAGAAAGAGAGTCTGAGAGACCTTCAAGAAGAGAGATTGAGAGAGACTTTATACTTAGGACGATGAGAAGAGCAATTGTTTGTCGTTATTTTTTTATATCGCGGCTTCGAATTTAACGAAGGAGGGACATTCTTGAGGGAAGGTGTACTTTGAGAATTGCCTTAAATGGCATTACAATTGACAATTTAACTCATCCAGATTTTCTAAATACTTCTGGGAAAATTCTTTCCTACTAGTGAAGGTGAAGGGATTTGATGACCATGCGTGAATCTATTCCCGGCCTTGTTTTTGGAGCTTTGGGTAAACGAATGTCGCAATTTGTGGCGCCGAGAATTGAACGAAACTGACAGTACCTGTGGATGATGCGCAGGTGCAATTATCAACGAACAACACATGTGCCAACATATCAGCCCCAGGGAACCCCCTCTGCCCAGCCAACGACACCAGCAACCTTTCCTTCGCGGAACGCGTGTGCGACTGTGCTCCCCAGTGCAAAGCTCCCCCGGAAAAGCATTCAGTCTCCACCGCTGTGATCGGGGCAGCACTAGCGGGAGGAGGCGCGCTCGCCCTGGTAATTGTGGCGATTTTCCTGGTCTGTTGCTGCAGGCGTCGGCTCCGAACCCGGAAGATCGAAAACCAAGGCTCCGGGTATGTGCCCAATATTATTATTAGCCCCCAAAAGGACTCCAGCTCCAAATCTATCGGCATGTCGATCAAGGGGAAGTGCTTTGGACAAAGCTCGAAGGATTCGGAGGACGTCGCCATGCCGAACTCGACTTATACGTCCTCGTCTTCTACGCGGTATGAGCTTCTGAGCATTCGCGTGTGTGTTTTGCTTGGGAAACCTTGTTTTTGATGCCGAAATGGTGAAAGTAGAGTTTTGTTATGAGAAGTAATAGCACGGGAGTCGCAAGATTGGCGAGCCCGGATTCTAATTCTGTAACGAGCTGTACTTGAACCACGTTGCCGGACTACGTAACCTAAATGGTGGGATCTTGTTCAATCAACTTAATCGAGGGTCTGAAATGAAGGACACTAGCACTTGAAAAGAAGCTACGAGTGGGTGCTTGTAAGGCATGTTAGCTTCACAGTTCCGTGAATTTATTGTAAGCCACAATTATAGATGATCATGAGTAGTATGAGCTTAGAACCTTCACGTTGTGAAGATATCTTCAATTTTTGAAAACATTTCAACCCACATTATGAATAGACTCCACTGATTCCTCCCTTGAAAATAATTTCACAGAATAGTGTAGCTAGAAGTTAACAAATCTCTTACATGTTCGCACTTGCAAGGTAAATCAATGGCAACATAGAGTTTTCAGTCAGCAAATTGCCTCTAGGTGGTTGGTGCAGGCAAGCTTAAGCCTTGATAAGTATCAGTAACAATCTCTAAAAAGAAACATATAAAACTGTCCAGGAATTGGTGCACCACGATTTGAAATTTCACAATTCTGATAGTCTGACGTAATCCACATGCGCAGAAGGCAAAAAAGCAACAAAGCTCCCGCTTGGCCCACGGGCAGCAAGTCCCTCAGCCGCGACGTCGTCTCTTTCACCATGTCCGAGCTCGAGTTTGCCACCGAAAACTGGTCCACCGCCTTTCTCCTCGGCAGGGGCGCCTGCGGTAGCGTCTACAAAGGCACACTCCTCGATATCCCTCGTGCCATAAAAAAGCCCCACGAAGACGTCGAAGTCGCCAACTCCACTTTCGACAAAGAGCTCGACCTCCTCTCAAAACTCAATCACAAATGCCTTGTCCGCCTCATAGGCTACTGCGTTGACGAGCACGTCCTTGTCTTCGAGTACATGTCCAACGGCACTTTAGAAGACTGCCTCCACAAGCACCGCCTCCAGCGCTCCCTCACCTGGGAGGAGCGTCTCCGCATCGCCGCGGGTGCCGCCAAAGGCCTCGAGTATCTCCACGAGTATGCCACCACCTTGATCATCCACGGTGACATCAAACCCGCCAACATCTTGCTTGACAATAAGCTTGAGGCTCACATCTCAGACTTCGGATTGTCGCTCTCCACAGTGGATGCAGACGCTTCCATAATGTGGGCTTCTAAAATGGGTGGGACGCCCGGGTACTTCGACCCCGAGTACGCATCCTTGGGGAGCTTGACACCCAAGAGTGATGTGTACAGCTTCGGGATTGTGCTGCTGGAGCTTCTGAGTGGGAGGAAAGTGGTCCAGGAGAATCAGAACATTTCCACGTGGGCGGTGGAGAATTATAGGCGTCATGGAGTCGGGGCAATGCTGGATCCAGAGATGGAGATGCCGCTGGAGTTGGAATGTTTTCAAACGGTGATTGAAATAGCGTTGGAGTGTGTGAACAAGGAGCATCAGTTCAGACCGAAGATGAAAGACGTGTCGGCGGTGTTGAGCAGCGCGTCGGCGGCGTGGCAGATGTTTGAGAGCGGGGATGATGGGAATGGAGAGTGGAGGCCAAGTGGCGCGCAGACGCGGCGGCAGTCGAGAGGTCCGGAAGAAATTGAAGAGTATGAAGAATACAAAAGCACTGTACAACAATTGCTATCGTGAGACTGTACTGTAACCTCAGCGTCTTGGCACCATTTGAGGGATTTTTCGCAATTTTTCGCAATTGCAAAGACGGTGTTGGAATGTTCCATAGCAGGCCCATGTCAGGCATGATGAATCAAAGCTGAAGATCTCAACGTTTGACATGCATCAACAGCGACGGAGGAGAGAAGGCCTGCATTCTTGCTGGCCTGAAAATCTTGCCATCTATTACAAGCTCACATGTGAGCTTTCCTTCAAGCTGCATCCACACCCTTGCCCTCAAAACAGTCTCCTTGCACTCAATCCTGGTCCGCTTGGTGGTTAGTTGATTCACTGTCCGTGGGACACATTTGCCAAGCAAGAGTGACCTACAAAAGATGGAGTACTCTTCAGAAATAGATGTAAACCATTAGTGGGTCAAATTTCTCAAACGAGGGTACAGATGGTGCCGCTCTTAGAATGTAACATGCTGCTGTGATAGGGCTTAGGAGTGCGTTCTTGAATCTCTTCCTGGCTTCGATTGAAAGCAGCCTGAAGTTTTTCCAATCAGACGGATTCCTACAGTGGCTGCAGTGCAGTGGGCTGCCTGATCATGGATTCCATCTCTGCTGCTGAACATCATGCTAACTAGGCTTCAAGGTTTAGGGTTTAATTGGAGAATTGCAAGGATTTGATTTAGCTTTAGGGGTAGGTTGCAGTTGCTCTGATCAGGAGTGGCTTGATCCGCGTTATGGGTCAATGTATAACAAGTACGAGAATTCAAGTAGAAAAAACTGTACATCACTATATATCAATCAACCAACCCCTGACCTTTGTATTTTTATCAGATTTATGTTAATCATGAAGGCAATTCAAAGTGGACACTGCATTCTTTGGTAAGGTAAGGGCAAAACACCCATTCCCGCACCTGTTCCTTGCAGAGGATTGTAGATTCACCCAAATGCGTTAGTAGACTTTCCTTAATGTGTTTGCCACATGTATGATTGTAATTTGCTGACACAACTGAAGGACAAATTATAGGGAAATTTGGTTGGCTGAGTGCTGATTTTCGCAGGGTTCAGTTTTGGGGGCACCTATAGGACGGTTCCACAGGTCTAGGGAGTCAACACTTTGAAAATTTGTAGAAATTACATATTGTATCCAAAAAATCTAATTTTTTTTTTGAATATTCATGATTTTTTGCTAATACTAAAAAAATATCATTTTTAGAAAACGTTGCCTCCAACTATGCTGAATTCCTTATTCGGACGGTTTTGGGTGTTTCCATTGTAGGTACCCTTGAAATTGTTTGAATAAGCAATTGGATGAAGTTTGTATTATTAAATGATCTAAATTTGGGTTGGCGGCCTTCGGAGGAGTCTAAAGGGAATTCTATATTATGTAAGCATGCATTTTGTGGACACCTTATGAAAAGACTTTGAATTTTCAAAGTACAAATGGATGGTGTAGCAAAATTGAACTTTAGTTTTCAAGAACAGTTTAGCCATACATTTTAGGCAAGAATATGTAGGAATTGGGTGTGATGTCTTCACAATTTGAGTGTCCATTGTTGTTTTTTGCCATATCTTTGTGTTATTCTAATGAGTGTTTGTTCCGTTTTGCGAGTCCATTTTGACAACTCCTATTATATATTTGATTTCTTCTATCATTTTCTTGGTGAAATTTTGTCTTTAGCAAGTCATTTAGGATGACTAGTCTAAAATGTTGATGACAAATCTAATGTTGAAAAGGGTAGAGTGTCTATTTCACATCCAAATTTACTTTATTGATAGAATTTGTTTTTGTAATCTCTATACATAGCTTTGAACTCAATAAATTGAACAACATTATTCATAAGAGGTTTTTTCAGGGGTTTGAGAGACTATTTCAGCCTTGTTCTACAGTTTGTGAACCTGTCAGATTAAATAATAATAATAAAATATTTTTTAAAATAATAATTTAAAAATAATAATTATTAAAAAAAAAATTCAAAAAATATTTTTTCAAAAAATATTAAAATATTAATTAAATATTAATATCTGATGTGGCAATCTCTTGGCCAGATCAGATCGCCTCTGTGGCAACTTTCAGCAAGTTCCCATAGTCTGGAAACTCGCAGTCTTCTACACAAGCTGAAAAACCTCTTAAGGGAGAGGCACCCAATGGCGTCCCTGTACCCAATGCCGTCCATTTCTACAACACACAATCATTTTAGGCTATAAATGTAGGTGGGCAGTACATGGGTCATTGCAAGAAACACTTACCGGTTTTGGTTCAAAATGGCTCAAAATCAATGAGTCCTGTGAGCCCTATGACCCTTTGAAATAAATTTTTTTTAAATTGAAAAAAATATGGATAATTTGAAGAGCAATGATAATATTATGTCTCTTGAAATTCAGACCTAAGAAGTTTTTTCTCTAAATGTTATAGACAATGGAAAATACAATGAAAATAGCTCTTTTTTCACTAATTTGGTAAAAATAGTAAAAAAATTCAAAAAATAAAAATAAAAAAGCCTTTTTTTCTTCAAGTAAAGGTCTTTCTTTTCCAACAAATTTCATCTTTGGAAAAAATAAATTCTATTCTCTACACTTGCACAAAGTCAGCCACTTTGACAACATGTGGAAGTTGGACACTTTAATATTTTCAAAAATACTTTTTAGGGATTATGTAACTATACTATAGATCTAAACATGCCAATTTTCAGCTCAAAATTTTCATTTTTGGGTAAAAAATAGGACTAAAACCCCCCAAAATGGCCAAGGTAGACAGCCAATTGGGGGCAGTTTAAAAATAGTAAAATAATTTTTAAAAAATTGAAAAAATTACACAACATATAAAACTTTTGTATGCACCTTCATTCCAAATTTCAAGTTGATAAGGAAAACTATGCAAAAGTTATGAGCAAAAAACTACTTGTTGGAGGTCAAGGGGACAAAAAATAGGACAAGTGTTTCTTGCAATCACCCACATGGCTTATTTCTTTTGACCTAAAACAATAAACAGTCTACATTCCCGCTACATTTCTATTCTAGAATGATGACTGACTTAGAAACGGATGGCATTGGGTACAGGGACGCCATTGGAAGGGTGCAATGCTCAAACTATCTAATCAAATGCCTTGCAATACAAAAAAATATGTTGCAAAATCTTGAATTGAATGTAGACCAAATTTAAGGCATTGTAACAATAATAAGTGCACTTCCACTTTTTTTGTCCCTCACCTTTGAATTAGTGTTTTTTTAGCTATTACTATATTGCAATGTATGTTCAATGTATGTGAAAAGGTATATGTGATAATTGTAGACATTGAGTAATTTTTACACTCTTTGAAATTTAGTATATCATTTTAAATATCCTCTAATTGGGTGTTTATTTTGCCATTGGAAGGGAGGACAATTTTCCACCCAAGAATGTGAATTTTAAAGACAAAATTGAGAAACAAGATCTTCCACTAAAGTTATACAAGCCAAAAAAAAGATTTAAAAATAGTAATAAAATATCCATCTTCCACATTTGCAAATGTGCTCAAAGTATTATCAATCACTCTATTTTGTGCATGTTTTTAAATATAAAATTGTCAAGGCTTCAATTTTTATAAATTAAAATTTTTAATGTTTTAGAAAGTATTCATATTTAATTTTAATTTTAAAATTTTATTCCAAAGCCATAATATACAGATTGAAATAGTGCCATTTGAGTCTAAAGAGACAAATGTTTCTTGCAATCCCTCTCTAGTACCCCAAAAGCATTAGAGGAGAGTTGATGCCATTGGAAGATTGCAGGTTCCCAGACTGCGGAAACGCAATTTCTATTATGTGAACATGAATCCTTTGTAGTCGAGAGAATGCTACGTCATTAAATTTATTTATTTTTGAAAAAATAAATTTGGGGGGGCTTTTTTTCATATTTCAGGACCTACAAAAAAAAAATTGGGGTAAATGCTAGCCTGACATTAACCAGCAGCTGCGGGAACAGTTTAAGGAACAGTCCCAAAACAGCCCTTTGGAGGCTTCAACTCTCTTCTAATGTGTGGGATTGATATATTGGTGATCCTCAATATTGCTTACAATTTGTGAATGGAGAGGTGGAAAACAAGTTGTGGGAACCATTTGAATCACAAGTGGGTCATTGATCTAGGAATTTTGGCCAAATTCTTGAAATTAAGTTAGGAAGCATATTTTATATCTTAATTATCTTGGGAAGGATGATGAGGCTAAAAAGTGACCAATGAATGACTTTCACAATTATTTTAAAAACAAAGAATGCACCTATAAATCCACATATTAGATACCTTGATGAAATATCTTGCCCTTTTAAGGGTTAAGAATCCGAGGTCCCTCAAAAGTCTCACATTCTTTGTAATGATTCCTCTTCCACTTTTTATAATGTATCAAGCAACAACATGCCAAACCTGCGGCCCAAGGACTGCACTGCATCATTTGCATAGCAACAGCTATCACATTGCTTTGGGCGGTACAATTCAAGGACTTTCAGATTTTTACAGATTTTTACATTGTCTCATCCTTGCTGGTTCATCATCTTGTACTGCCGGTAACTTACTGATAAACTTCCTACGTTGTCTCTAACTTACGGTGGAAGCACCCAAAACTGTCCAAATAAGGAATTCAGCATAGGTGGAGGCAGGGTTTCTTTTTATTAATACTTTTCTAGTATAAGCGAGTGACTATCATGAATATTAAAAAAAATTAGATATTTCAGATGTTGTATGTAATTTCTATGATTATTCAAAGTATTGGCTCCGTAGATCACTGAAACTCTCATATAGGTGCACCCAAGTCTGAACCCTATTAAAATAAACGACCATGAGCCAATCAAATTTTGGTATGTGTCCTTTAAATGCATTAGATGTTTTTTTTGCTAATTAGAAGACTACGAATTCCTGACTATAGGAACACTTGGGAATTGTGCCATGTCTGTGATCTGACGTGGCTAAGAGATTGCCACATTTGCAATTTGACGTGGCCGAGAAACTGCCACGTAAAATAATAATAATAATATATATAGATTTTTTAAATTTCAAAAAACAAAATATAAAAAATATATTTTATTATTTTATTATTATTATTTATTTTGATTGTTCCCAACATTGGGAACGGGCCTAAAATAGTCTTTTAATCCCTGAAAAAACATCTACTACATTAGCAAATTAGAGTAAAGCATTTGGCAAACACATTAACTAAAGACTAGAATGCAATTAGATGAGTTTAGGGTCTAATGCCATAGATAGGTGCAATATTTGGTGTTTCTCCCTTACCTTATGTTGAAATTGCATTCTCTTAAGTTCAAAGTCCAATAAAGCAATTTCTTACTACTTATTATATGAGCTATTTTGAAGTTGGAACCCCCCCCCAAAAAACATCCAAATAAGTAATTTAGTATAGTTGGAGGCACCTTTTTCTAAGATTTTTTTTGAATTCAGAAATAGGATTTTTTTTAAATCATAATTTTTGGATTAGGCATGTAATCACTTTGAATACTCAAAGTGAAACTCCCTAGGCCACTATAAAGTACGCATTGGTGTTCAAGGAATATATGAGACAAGCCTCTATAATGAAAGAACAATTTCAATTTGACTCCCATCCAAATGATCATCTTCACTAATTTAATTCTTAATCTTTCAAGGCCCAAGGTCCTTTTGTATGTAAAAATATCCTCACTTTTCAAGCCTTATAAGTTTACATGTCACTAAGGTATAAAAATCTCAATTGTATAATCTTGTTGTGTACATGTTGTAGATGATGTAGATCAAATTTGGAGTCATTTGGTCTCATAGATTGTAAGATTATAATGTTTTAGTGTTGGAAAAAGATGCTCAAATTTTCCTAAAAACACATTTGGAGGTGAAATTTGATTTCTAAACCTATTCAAATGAAAAAACTTTAAACTAAAAAGTGCTTTGAAATCAACATACAAACACATTGGTCATTGGTGAAAGAAAATGTCATTCATCTGACTCATTGTGTTTGCAAAATGACCCTGAAATAGCAAAAAAATAGTAAAAAAGAGTGAAAAAACACATCATTCTAAGATTGAACTTCCTTCTATTAAAATGCTTCTCAATCACTCATTATTTCTTGGATTGATATGAAATTATAGTCATACAAACTAGATTAGATTAAGTAACTTTAAAAATAGAAATAGAAATGGACACCATGTGAGGAAGAAACAAGCCGCCAAACTTCACTATAATCCAAAAATGTTTGGTTTTCAACATTGAATTGCTCCCAAACATTCAAAACAACTTGGATTGCCATGAAAATTTGACCACAATAACTAGGCTTCTAGTAGAATACAACACAACAAATTTTTATTGAAAAAAATCATTGGATGAAGGAGATACAAGCTCCTGAAGTTGTAGCCATCAATTGTAGTTTGGTGAATGGCTCAAATTGAACCTATGAACTTCGAATAGCTTCCAAAAAAATTGTACATCTTGGATTGATTTGAAAATTTTATTACATAAATTAACCTAGTATGCGTAACTTTCCCAACAAGTTTGATTGAATTTAGACATTGTATGCAAAAGTCATGGCACTTTGAATTGGACTTCCAGACTATGTGAGGCTACTTTTGAACCCTTTGGGCATTGAGGGGTTAAACACCTATTTGATGACCATGGAAATCATCCATTTCAGAATTATGTGACATCATCTACTTCACAATAACCAAAAATGCTCACTGGAGGTCAAACTATTATGCATGATCTCCCCTTTTTGTACAAAAATCTAAGAATGAACAATGGTACTTCTATCTTTCACATTCAACAAGGTTCTTTGTCATGCATCAGCCAAAAAACGACGGTATCGTCCTTTAAGGGTTCTCAAATAAACTACATTTTCAATCACAAATCCCAAAGACACCCTAAAACCATTTTGGGCGGTTTCCACCAAAATATTTGATGAAATCAAGACTCCCCCAAAAGTGAATTGAAGTTCACAGGCGTCATGGCTCGGCCGCCTCGACGGTCGCTCTAACGGTAATCGACGCCGTACGACACACGTCGACGGCGTCTCTCACCAGGTGCCATTTTCAGAGGTGGTAGCATTGCATCAGCGTTTCCTTGCCACCACAATTTTCCACAATGGCGTGCTAAGTTACTCTCGCATTGCAATCCCGTGGAATTTTTTTTACTGATGACCCTCGATCGCATCACGGACTCTGTCTGATAGTCAAGGGCTCCAGTAGTACGTGCGGCTTGACGAATCCTCTTGTTCTGGACGGATTATGCTTCTTGTTATTCAAATTTTATTCAATTTCCTTGTCGACTTATTCAAATTCTGCGCAGAGGTGGCACTGCCAACGAGATTCGTCATATGTGGATGCGAGGATGGCGATCGCGGCGCTGGTGTACGTCATGCATTCAAGAAGCAAGAAAGCTTCTGTACGATTTCCATATCTTCTTTTACTCTCCTTAGTTTGAAACTCCGTTAGAATTCTCTTGAAGAATTGGAAACATAATACTCCGTTGTTGTTTATAAGCACTGCGGGGAGAGCGCGGCATCTGGCATAGCGGAATGCTACTATTGATTGATAGCGCGGCCGGTTCACCACGATATGACCGGTGAGATCAATGCATTTTCGCTCTTAGAAGGTCGATGCCTTCAATTGCTTTTGCGATGTGGCATTCAGTCGGAATTGATGCTCCTATGGATCAGCTCTGAGAACTCCGAAATATCCTCACATAATTCATAAAGTTACTCGGTGTTAGGTTAGTGAGATAGTATATATTCGATCGCTGATGCTTAATTCAAGGTCTGAGAGTCGTTCACAACCTCATAGTTTACGGCACGCTGGGTAAAAGTGGAAAGCAATTGAAATGAATATGTTTCAAACAATTCAAGCGTCTAAAACGTTTCGAAACGAGCGTCATTGTGCAGTAGCAGAAGTAAGCTACACCGATCTTAACCTATAAGTGAGAGCGCAAAATTATTGTCGCCTGCAAATAGCAAAAATTGTGTCAAGTCGGACAATACAAGTAGAATTTCAGCCTGAACTAATATACGATATTGTGACCTTGGGACGGTAGTGTCACGCACTGAGAGGATATGTCATCAGTGTCAATCCACATACAATATAGCGTTCTTTTAGCCGCAATAGCTGGTCGGTCGTAGAGTGCAAAGCTGTAACGAAATTGGAACTTTATCACCAGTGTAGATTAAAAAAATATATGTGTTCGCGTGATATTCTTGACTTGGCATGGTCCACCGACTTTGTGCGATATTTTTTTAAGCTATTTTGTCTCAAACGTAGCTAATTAATTAAAAATATCTGGTCTCCTCTTAATGATTGTTGTACACGTGTATTGGTTGATCTTATGAGGGGGTGGTGGTGTTCCATCGTGTAATGTTCTCCAGTTTACTATAAAAGCATCTCAATGATGGTTCCACTGTGAATATAGGTCTTGGCAATGCCTGCAAAGCTGAAATTGAAGTTCACAAAGCAGCTGAGAGATCAATTCTTTACACTCAGGTGGTCTACTTGAAAGAGGATATTTGAAAACTTTCTCAAGTGGCACTCATTCAGATACTTGATACTTCTAGCCAGTTTTATCAAGGTGACCAGTACCCTCTACATGATACCATGGGTAATTCATGTTCCGCAATTGAGTACGACGAGATTGTCGCAGTTTCAAAGTTGAGGACGTGTAGTAGAAATGAGCACTGTGCTGATGCAGCTATCTTCTTGGGTGGGCGAACAGCTGAAGAGTCGTCCTCAGACTGCCGGTCCTCCAATCTTCTGAACCACGAAGAAACTATTTGTACGCGATTAATTCAACCGTTGAGTGCTGTAAATGCTTCGATTCATCAAGACTTCCTCGCTGGATTTCCTTTTCCGCGTTCCGATTCTTTACAGATGATGAAGCCCCCTCTCATAGACTTACTTGATCAGACAGCTGCAAGGTCGCCTTTGCCGATATCCCACGGCAAAGCCATGTCGCTCACTCATGCAGAGAGAGGCAGACTTCATCAAGGGAACGGGAGTGAATATACGAAGAAGGCCGATGAGCTCCAACTCTATATTGTAACCTGGAACATGAAAGGACGGGTGAGACTATTGAACGCAAATTTTGCATGCCCCGTATTGAGCTCTCCTTACTTAACACTGGATATAAATAAATTACTTAAAATTTCCCGTGTTCTGCGCTTGGAGTCGTTTTGACATCTTTGTTCGTGCTGAATTCCCTGTGACAGCATCTAGTTGTGATGTTCAGACGCTTATCATTGCTTCCAATCACTCAAGTGCGGGATGTACGTCTC
Source organism: Thuidium tamariscinum (assembly GCA_947034885.2). Classification (NCBI taxonomy): domain Eukaryota; kingdom Viridiplantae; phylum Streptophyta; class Bryopsida; order Hypnales; family Thuidiaceae; genus Thuidium; species Thuidium tamariscinum. The sequence goes on from OX344757.2 coordinate 16,647,996, forward strand.
GTGTCACAGCTAGAAATCTGATAACAAGGGGAACCTTATGTTCATTGTGACGGCAGTTGCAGGAGGCACAAAAGAACCTGTCTCTACTCCTCGACCTAGACGGAGAAAAGCACGACATGTATGTTGTAGGGCTACAGGAAGCTCCAAATTTTTCTGGTGAAGAGGCCATAGGCAAATTATTGGGCGACATGTATTGGTACGGTTTCTATTCCCTCATGATAGTTTAGTGATTGTTATTTAATTTTTGGGAACAACAACCAGTCTCAGGAAGGTTGCGTCACTTTGCGTGGTAGAATTTTCAGAGGTTCCAGAACATCATGTTGATTTTCATGAAACCTACCACCATTTATGAGCTCTTGAAGGCCTTAATCGTGAGTGAGCTGGAGCACCTTGATAATTTGTCGGTATGAATGTCAGGACAATGACCAGTATGCTCTCATATAGATTTTCATTTAAATTCTTGAACAATGCAATTTTGCATTAGTAAGATTGAAAGGTGCTTCTGAAATTGAAAGCTGCATGAGAAATTTTTTCCGGCTACAGTCAAAAATTTCAGGAAAGGAAAATCAGGGTTGAAATGTTTGCAATTGACAGTAATCTTTGATCTATTGATTTCAAAAACAATGAGCAGGCTACGGTACACTGTTGGTAAAGTAAGTACTATAGGTTACTAACCAACTGGACGATTTTTGACATGTGCAGCTGTGTTGGGCTGTCATCGATGAATTCCCTTCAGCTCTACGTATTTGCAAGAAAATCTCTGCGATCGAATATTACTGGTAATCTGGTTTCAGTTCGTAATATTCTTTACCTACATCAAATTTTTGGTATGAGAGAACTTGAACGATCAAAGTGCACTGATGGCACACTTCAATTGCATGTAGAGCAGGTACAATGGTGGATACTGTAGGGTTAGGAGGCCTCGGCTACATGAGTGGTCGTCAGAAAGGAGCAGCGGCTGTTTTGTTGGGATACAACAATTTGTCTCTGCTCTTCATCACTTCTCATCTTGCTGGTAAGTATTTAAGCAACGCGACCTACTCTATCCATCAGTAGATTTACAGCAGTTCAAATCTGCATGTCGTCTCCAATTCCTAACCATGTCGGTTCTAAACCGAAGCTGTGCATCCTTAACCATGAACCCTGCAATTCCTGAATCATAACAAGCAACAACTTTCAAAGAATTATTAAATTTAAATCTTTGGGCAAACTATCGATTCACTTGAGCGCGAAGCGAATCGGCAGTGAGCACCAACATAGGAACCAGTCTAAAACTCAATTGCGTGAATCCTGCCGGACCCCTTTTCCAGTGCGCAGATCGTTTAGAGGTTGATCAGCCTTTGCAAACACCGCAGAATTTGTTGGAGGCAATTAGTGGGAAGAATGCGGATCTTAAGAACTGCAGGGCTGTCGGGTTCAAGGCTACTGAACCATTAGATTGGTAGAAAATCCCAAGTTCAGTATGCATGTGACTGGCATCGGGTATGTCCTGTTTCTTAGCAACTCAAAATTATCATTTCCTTTCTCATGTCTTCTCTAATGATTTGGCGAGGTACTCTTAATAATATTCAGTAGTATATTCCTGCAAGAGCGCAAAATAATCCCCCTCTGAAGATACGCTGTTTGTTTGTTTGTTTGGATGTTTGTTACGTTGAGATCTCCCGGACTGTGAGTCCCCCGGGTGCATGTTTGGTACCGTCGGAAAGCCCTCGACGAGGAGGGGTGCACGGGCTTTGATTCATGGTGTTCCAACCTACGGCATGAAAGTTATTGAATTTTGAAGTTTCTATACATTAAAAAAAATTAGAAAATTATTGATTATGTTGTTTTTCTTTTCTTTTAGACCGTGGCAACGGCACGGGCCACCCTAGTGAAGAATTAAATTAGCCAGATATATCTCTCCATATTCATTGAAAGCCTTTAGCGTAATTTTTTACTAACCCAATTTGGGCTTGAGCACTAGTTAAGTGTTGTGTATGTGACACTCCGGTGCAGCTCACGAAGGCAATATGATGGAGCGCAATTACCAGTTTCAGCGAATTTGTCAATCTGTTTTTACTGAGGCCAATGGCCTTTGCTCAAATGAAAAGCACTTACAGTCAGCAGAGCCCCAGCATAAGGAAAGGCATCCACACAATTTCGTGGAAGAATCGGATGTTGTCGTATGGCTTGGTGATCTGAATTACCGAGTTGAAATGCCTCGGAGCTCCGTCGGATTCCTCATTAGCCAAAGCCTTGAAGAGGTAGTCTCTCAAAACTCTTCTGTCCTCCGCTCTCATGAAGATTATTTTGCAAACTGAGGAGATTCTCATTTTCATTAGCTTGCCTGTGAATAGACCCCAGGCAATGACTTTGGAATGACTCCGGTTCATGGAATCCATTTGTATGATGAAATGGTCAATTTCGTTGATATTGCATATATTAGAGTGTCAGAATAAAGTCTCCCTTCTGTTTGAGACTGCAATATAAATCATCTGGTGTTTAATGAATTCTTACCCGATCTTGAACAATTTTAGTTCAAGTTATGTATAGTAAGTGAATTGAAATAAGTGAATGGTATTGTGCAGATTTTGTGGACTAGAGACCAACTTCACAGAGCAGTACGGCGAGGTGAAGCCTTCACAGGATTCTCAGAGGGCCCTCTCCTGTTCCCGCCTACTTACAAATTTTATGCAGGAACTGATAATTACTCAAAGGTCGGCTTGTGATCCATTCCCTTTTCATTCTGTTGATTTCATCTTGCTTTTTGACAGTTGTTTTCCAATAGATTTAAATATTGAACTTGCAGGGCTATAAAGCTACCACAACTCTCACCCGGTCAATGCAACGTGCACCATTTGGAGTTTGAGTGGAATATAGTTCCTTGGAATAAGATACGAGACTTAGGAATCATGAGACTCGCTGCTCATCTGTTCGTGAACGACCTGAGTTAAATAAATCATTTAATTTTATCGTAGTGTTTGTGTACTCATTGCAGGAAAGAACACCCTCGTGGACAGACAGAATCCTATACAAAGTGAAGGCAACCTGTTCAGTTGACGCTGACTTGATGCTGTACAACTCGATCTCTGTCATGAAGACTTCCGACCACAAGCCAGTGAAAGCACACCTCACCCTGAAGAACCTGCTGCAAACAAGCAGCTGAGCCCGCTTTCTGATTGCTTGGTGAGTTGAAGGACCCTCGCTCACTGAAATTAGTGCCCAATCCCCCTCTCTTGTTTACTGACTAATTCTACAGCACCCTACAGTCAACAAGCGCACTTCCAATCAAATTCTATGCAAAAGCTCGCAGTATCAGTACTGAAACTTCGTAACCTTGTATAACCCGGCAATGGTCCTCCCCATATTGGGAAGGTACTATATTATGCTTTGCTAGAAATGTGGGAGAGACTTATCAGTTAATTCAAGAATTGGGGTTGGTTGAGGAGCCATAGAAGACAATTTTGTTCACAGCAGGGATCCCTCTTTAAAGATGAAAAAGGGAGCCCTGCCTCATTGGTAAATTTGATGTTATATTTTCCTGTCAACCTAAGAAACTGTGCTGAAACCTCCATTCTTCCTCAGAACAATGTTGTGTAATTATTTTATGTATTCGTAGTCAAGTATATTCCGATTGAATAGTTCAACTAGAAGTTCAACTCCATATGCTGTACTGCGTATATGACTACTGTAGGTAAATTCTTCTGTACTGTACTGTGCATATATAATTATATATGCCGTGATTCGTATATGAATCATTTGTTAACCGGAATAACTGTCACTTGCGAATCTTGTCATAAAATTTCAGTGACGGCAGTCAGCTTTGGCGATCATTCCAACATGCTTTTCACCGATTGAGTCCGCCGTAGAGGTCCCACAACTTTCAGACGATGTAGAACAATGTGAATATTTGTGTGATGCTTCTTTATGCAATGGCTACGAATCTGGGATGCAACAGTTCAGTAGCGATGGCTTTACACACTGATTCCAAGGACTATGATTCTGAATGATTAAGATAAGTACTGAAGGACACTTAATTTTGACCCTGTCACTTTAATCTGTTCCATGCATATGAGTGATCCTACAATTAGTTTATGGAATTTAGTGCAATATGCTACCTTTCAAGACAAACCAACATCAACTTTGGCTACCTTGAGAGTGAGTAGTATCAAAGTAAAATTGAAAAGAAAGGATCTTGCAAGTTGTGAAGGATTATTGGGGGTACTATAACACAAAACTAACTAAATATCTAAATGTTCATTCCATTGTGGAGAAAGTTGTAATTTGGATATCAAAATTTGTTGTTTGTTGCAATTTTGGCTAAAATGTCTCCATTAAAGGCCCTTTTTTACAATGTACTAAAAGCACAAGGTTTTCTTTTTGTAGAAATCAAGCAAAATTTAGCCAGTTTTGGAAACATTGATGTTGACTCTTGTTAAAATGCAAAGTGCAAACTTCTTATTGAAGAAGATCCTCTCATTGCCAAAGTGGACCAACATACCATGGCAATATGAACATTGAAGTCCAATCAGAAGTATGTGCCTAAAGGAATGTGGGATAAAAGTATATTCAAAAAGAAAGAGTTGGGATGGATGGGCATACATGCATGTTTCTAGAAAAATTCGTTGTGCTATTTGGAAAGATAGCATCCCATTTTTGCTTTTATTGACGCATGTAGAAGGAGTACCATTTAATGGAGAAAAATTAAGTGACATAAGAAGAAAGCTCAAAGGTAGCAAAGAGGCAGTGCCAACGTGTTCCATGCATTTAGGAACATGAGGGGAGTACACAACATTGATCAATTACAAGGATATTATATGACATTGACAATTAGCCACAAATGGTGGCATCAACTTTTTCACTTTTTGCTAGACATGGCTATAGTGAATTCTTGGACAATACACTAAGATTTGAGCTTCAGCTTCTTAACAAATCCTATGACCCATTTAGCCTTTCATTTGCAATTGGTGAAAGAATTGACATCAAAATGGCTTAGTAGAATGCAAATATTTTCAAAGTTCACACCAAGTGCTCATGCAACTTATGGAGTGTGGTCAATGGAATCCAAGAAGAGAGTGTCTTGAATTTACAGAAAAAAATGTTCCTACATTTGTCCAGGATGCAATGGAATTTATTTATGTAAATATCTTTGTTATTAATACTAAAAACAAGGGGTATAAGTGACTGCAATATAAGACTCAAAATGAGATATTCTAAACAAAAATGACTGCAGAATGACTTGGGCCACTAGAGTCATTGTAGACAAGTCATTCTTTAAATGACTATGATTCTAATATCACCATCCATTTTAGATTTGGATGGAAAATGGATGAAAAAGTCTATATGAACAAGCAAATTTTTAGGAAAAGTTGGGTTAGGTGCCTATTTTCAAAGTAATTATTGTTGATGTGGACATCCATGTAAGCCAATTTTATACTCATTCTACAGTTGTGATATAGTCGAAGTACTGCTAACATGGACATCTATGTCAGAGTCACGACAAAATTATTGTAAAGTCATTTTGCAGTCATGATATAGCCCAAGCACGGTTGACATGGACATCCATGTCAAAGTCACGTGGAAGTTATTGTGAAGTCATTTTGTAGTCATTCAAGAGTTGTGATGGTGTTTTTGCACTATCAAGATGGACTACCACTTGGCAAGTCCTTTTATAGTCCTTTTGAAGTGACTTGGAATTGGGATTTAGGTCACTTTCTAAATGACAAGAAAATTTGTGGCCATATGTGCTAAAATGATTATATTGAAAATTACATGGGGAATAGTCATTTTGCATTCATATATTAAAACATTCAAAATTTCACAGTAATACACTATACATTATAATTATGCCATGTACAATACATAATATATCACACATTATATATAATATACCATATGTCATTTACCATATATCATACACCATACACCATGCATAATTCCAAAGTCATTTAGTGTGTGAATATCAATATATGCAATGACAAGCCCTTTATAGGAGTAGGATAGTAGTAGGCAAGACAAAGCTTATGAGATATGTAAATTAAATGCATGAATTGTATTACAAGTAATATTTCAAACCTCCTTGAGGCATAGTATATTAACATTTTTCAAAAAACTTTGTACTAATGAAAGTTGAAGAATCATTTTCAATTTCATCTCCAAAAATTTGTTTTTAATTTTGAGCTTCAAATCAAAAGTTATAGAAAAATTTGTTAAAAGATTTAAAAAGGATTGGCATAGGGAGAATATAAGAATCACCTAGTCGTTTAACAGTCTCAGGAAGTCATTCTTTAGTTGAACTGAAGTTGTGATGTTGTCATTTTTGTAACAAAGAAATAGTAGTTAACAATTGCTATTGGATCCTTTCTAAATATCTTAGTAAGAAAGAAAATATTATACACCAACAAAGACAAAGGCCATCAACAATGCATCATTGTACAGAATAAGATAATAAAGGTATTCTATTAGAAAAAATATTTTAAGAAAATAAAAAAGATAAATGTGAAAGAAGCACTTGATAATTGATATATTTACATTGTAATTCACATAAAATAAAAATTTTGGACCCTCTACTTCTTGAATATTGATGCAATGGTCATCAAAATGTATTTTCTATATATGATTGGGTTGGAATACATGTCATTTGAGTTCATTTTTCAATCTATCATAAAAGTCATATTATATATTATTTGAAGTGAAAAATTTGAAAATTTGGTGCATATTGCATACAAGTCCTTGACCATAAATGAATCTCTCTTTTTGTCTAAGTCACATTTATGACTACAAAATAACTTGCATATTGTGGAAAGCGTAGAGTTACTGCATTTATAGAAGTATTATATTGATGGCAAGTGACATCTACTTGTAAGGCTTCACTATTTTACATCAAGTTATTTCACCTTTATAGTCGCACTACAATCATTTGAGAATGATTAAAGTCCAAATAAACAAATTGGTCTACCCATATTTTGTACATAAAATCTTAGTGAATTGACTTGGCTTAAAAAAACACTTAAGTTATTTTGGAATTGTTTACTAGTACTGATGCATATTCGCAGCACAGTCACACAAAAATGGTTGCAATCCATGTCAACAAAGTACCCTATTCATCTTTCATGCAAAAATCTTGGTTTAGCTTAAAAAAGGATGTACCTAAGTCATTTTTGAGTTGCATACTAGTAGAGATGTGCAGTTGCATCACAGTCACACAAAAATGACTAAAGTCCAAGTTATCAAACTGCCTTATCCATCTTTTGTACAAAAATCTTAACTTGGCTTAAGAAAAAGATACCTAAGTTATTTTGGAGTTGGTAGTAGTAGTATGCAGTCACATTGCAGTCACAGAAGAATGACTAAAGTCCACGTCAACAAAATGTCTTACCCACCTTTTATACAAAAAAAATCTTATGTTTGTTCAAAAAATAACACCTAAGTCATTTTGGAATTGGTAGTAATCATGTGCAATTGCATTGCAATCATACAAAAATGACTAAAGTCCACATCAATAAAATGTCATGCCCACCCTTTATACAAAAAAATCTTGTTTTTGCTAAAAAAATAATACTTAAATCATTTTGGAGTTGGTAGTAGTCTTGTGTAGTTGTATTGCAATCACAGAATGACTAAAGTCCACGTCAACAAAATTTCATGCCCACCGTTTATACAAAAATCTTGTCTTTGCTCAAAAAATAACACCTAGAATATTTGACCCATTTCCAACCACTTAAGCAATTCTGCATATTTCAAGTGCAAATTTTTGGGATGTAAAATTTTTCCCATATAGAGAAATAGAGTTTAAAAGGATTGTATATTTTTTCAGAATTTTATCACACAAAATGTAATTACTGTGAATTTTTTACTCAAGATTCTCTATAACCTATAATAGTGATATAGACCTTTCTATTTCTGACTGTAGGCTGATTGCAAAATCTAACAAGGGTTGATTGCATTTATAAGAGCCTTGCAACCAATCATAATGTGCCACAACTACTCTGGGCTTTGTGCTACAACTTCACAGAAAGATAAGAGTCTATGGATTGGAAATAGGGGGGGTGGAAATGGGTTGGATACTCTAAGTCATTTTGGAGTTGGCAATAGTGGTGTACAGTCACATTGCAGTCATAGAAAAATGATTGAAGTCCATGTCAACAAAATGTTGTGTCCACCCTTTATACAAAAAAATCTTGTCTTTGCTCAAAAAATAACACCTAAGTCATTTTGGAGTTGACAGTAGTTATGTGCAGTCACATTGCAGTCACAAAAGAATGACTAAAGTCCACATTAGCAAAATGTTGTGCCCACCCTTTATACAAAAAAATCTTGTCTTTGTTCAAAAAATAACACCTAAGTCATTATAGAGTTGGTAGTAGTCGTGTGTAGTTGCATTGCAATCACAAAAGAATGACTAAAGTCTTCATCAACAAACTACTCCACCCATTGTTTGCAAATAAAATTTTAGTTTGGTTGAAAGAGGGCCACTTAAGTCATTTTGTTGTCCCATAGTAGTGATGTACAGTTACAATTAATGACAGGCAAGTAGTTTTAATGACTTCAGTGTCCACGTTGGATACTCCTTCATTCACTACAATATTGTCTATGGCATTTTCATCCACTAGTTGTAGTAAATGTCTCACTTTGCCATTACTTCATTTGTAAGTTGTCCGAAATGACTAAAAAATGACTTGAACATTTCGGTGGTGCAAATTTGGTGCAATTATAGAATTCACAGTCATTTTTGAGTCAAACCAGACAAGTAGTCATTCTTTAGTCATGTGTTGTAGTCATATATATATATATACCCCTTTTTTTTTAGTAGTATATTGGTCTTGTCATTGGTCTTAGCGGTTATATTCCACTTTTATTGTAATTTTGGTTTTCTTACATTTCAATGTACTTAAGTTTATAGGAGATTTTTAAGTACTATATATATTTCCAAATGTTACAAATTTTTATTGTAGGAGGGTGTTCTATTAGAACTCAATGCAATAGCTTGGTGATGATGTTCTCATATAGAAGGTAAAGGCTAATCATTTTGTATTAATGTATCTTTGAAAGTGTAGTTCATAGGTGAGGTACTTATTATAATTGTAGACGAACGTTACATCATATTGGAATACAAAAATAAAAAATTCATGTAGGTAAAAAAGACACTATCTACTTGGACTACGCATGTTACAAGGTCATGTTGAATTCGACCAATCATCTAGGTACACAAAAGCTCCCTATTTTGTACTTGACTATTTTATGAAGTACATCTCTCCTAGCTAATTTGAGGCCTCTAATTGCAAATACGAATCAAGAATAAGATTTTCTTTTGTAATGGATGAATAGTTGACAGAAAGTGAATTAGTACATTCATCTAGAACTTCATCGGAACTCTTAGAAGACTCTTAGTACGAGTACTGTTCATCTTTCTATAAGCTAGCGATAGTTGTTTTTTGTATTCTTCGTGTTTATTGCCGTTTGTTTTTGAAAGATAAGAAATTGAAGTTGTCAATGAAGTTGCAACGATTGCATTTGTTTGTTGTATGAAAGTGTTGTTTGTTTGCCAAGTATATAAAGAACAAAAATTTTATCATGTGTGGAGAATAAAAAATTTTAGTATTTTCACAAGTAGCCAAGCCAAGAGTTTAGTCACCTTGACCTCTTACAATGTACCCAAAAGAGGCATACCAACCTCCACTTCACCCACCCCTCCAAATTTCCTAACTGTTGATTAAAAATTAAAAATAAATTGAAACGCCCCTTAACCCCTAAGCGCTCAAGCGACCATTTTCTGGTCGCTGCCTCACTTCGGGCAGAATTTTCGAGCAAAAAAAAAACTTTTTTCAAATTTTTTTTTTTCAGTTTTGAAAAAATTGGGTTTTCTTTCAACATTGATATTCAAAACTAAGATCAGTACGGTCAAACAAAAGTTATAGCAAAAAAAAGGAGAAATAGTACAAAGTGTCTAAAATTGCTTAGTGTTGAAAAACTTACTATTTGGGGGAAGTAATGATGCTCTCATTAGTAAATACTTTTTATTTTTTTACAAGTCTATAAAAACCATAATTTTGACCAATCAAAAAAAATTTCAAATCATAAAAATAGAAATTGTATTTTTGGTGAATTTTTGAAGTTATATCTTCAAAATCCATTTGAAGAGAATCTATAAATATTTTTTATATTTTGATCATATGTATACTTTCTACTTTTTGTGCTTTACATTATCTTCTTTGATGCTAACTTCAAAAAAGTTGTAAAGCTTATATTTTATAACACATTTGTATTTTGTCTTAATCCCTTGGGCTTTTAGAGGTTGAATATTTTGCATTTTTCTATAAATCAATAAAAAACACAGTTTTGACCAATCAAAAAAAATTTCAAATCCTAAAAATAGAAATTGTATTTTTGGTGAATTTTTGAAGTTATATCTTCAAAATTCATTTAAAAATAATCTAAAAACATTTTTTTTACTTTGACTGTATGGATACTTTCTACTTGTTGTGCTTTACATTATCTTCTTTGATACTAACTTTAGAAAAGTTGTAATTCTTATATTTTATAGCACATTTGTGTTTTGTCCTTACCCCTTGGGTTTTTAGGGGTTAATGCCACTGATTTAATACTACATACATATTGAATATTAAATACAATATATATATATATATATATATATATATATATGAAATATGAAATACATATTGAATATTAAATATTGAATATGTACTAAATACATTGATATAACCAATGTTATTTGTTGAACAAACTACTCATCAAAAATTCAATCATCAGGTTTGTGTTAACAGAATAAAAAAATTTGGATGGATGAGATAATAAATTAAAAAATCAGCCTCATCAAGTTTCCACTGAGTTACTGCCACTTTTCACACAATGTATTCAATGTATTGAAAAGTGGCAATAACTGCCATTCCACAATAAACATGATTTAACCCCTCACCGCCCAAGGTCGGACAGAAGGGCGCTGCAGCTTTTCGGGACCTTGGCTGAAATTGAACAGCTCTGTCAGATGAGTGATTTATTTGGCAAAAGTGACCGCATGGATTGAAAATAGCTTGCACTGTGGGGCCGAGACAACAATCTGCTCCGATTTCTACCGTTGGGATGTCTGGGAATTGGCAATTGAAGGGGGTGAAGGATGCGATTGCGGATGTTTTTGCCCCCTCTGTTGCTAGCTTCGGGAATTCTGCCAGTCGGATTACTGAATAAAATTGTGTGAAAATTGCCACATGAGTGCGCAATGGTATGAAGAATGACTGTGCAAAATTTGAGGGGCAATACTACACTTGCCAATCCATTCTTTGATGAAGAAAGCAGGGTTTGAGTTGGTCTGTGGTGAAGCGGCACCGGAATGAACCGGATGCCACGACATTGCAGACCGGCTTTCCAAGTTCGCACAGCGAACAAACACTTCTGCGCCCCACCTTGATTCCACTCCCTTCTCTGAAGCTGTGCTTGCGAGAACAACCAGCGTGGTCCGATTGCGGTTGTAAGAACAACTCACGTCCAACCACTGTACACGCCTGACCCAGCCAAAGTCCAACGACCCCTCACCTGCGAATGCCGGTCACTTTCCGGAACTCAAGGACCAACCGCCATGTCCCAGTTTCGACATTTGTTCAATTAGAGCGCTAAAATGCACAAACCCTACATCCTCTCCAGCAGCCAATCACGCTCCAGTGTGCACAACCCACTTGCCGACCATATACAGTAATCACAATCATGGCATTCAACCCTCACTGCTGTGTGGGAGCTAGTGAGAGATTCACTGTGGACAGATTTGGTCCCCTTGGGCGGTGAGGGGTTAAGGTAACTCATAGGCTATCAACTTCGTAGAATATGTGTTTCATTGGAAAGCTTGAGGCCGAGTCCTCTCTCTCCTTTTCTCTTGGTTGACGTCTCTTCAGTTCGCTCACTCTTTCTCTCCTGCTCCGAAAAGTGAATGTGGTGTTCAGTCGTAAGGATGCGGGTCTTGAAGTGGACCTTCATGCGCCGTCAAAATAAGACCCTGACATTGTTTATAGTTCTACAACACATTCTGTGGAGTTTTCTCTATGACTCGCCATGGTTAGTCTCTTCTTGTTTGTTTCGTGTCCATAGTTGTTTGAAATTGACAACTTCAGGGGGATTTAAACGACTACTAGTGCACCGAGAATGAGGCTTCGTAGGAGGTGGCAATGCTTCTTGGGTTTAGCATGTTATTTCACTAGAGTGACATTACTAGTTTGACTGAATGTCTCGTCTTGCCTTATTGTATGGATTCGTTAAGGGTATATTGAGGTTGAGATTTTTGGTGGTATATGTGGCCGTGAATGCAAAAAAGCATAGAGTTCTTAGCAATTCAATTTCATGGGCAGCACATCCGAATATTGACCATGATTCTAAGGAAATTTTTGAGTTCGTCAAGCCCTATTTTTTAACTCTTGCAAACACGTGTTACAAATCAATCAGAAAAGTAAAGTCAAGGGTAGCCGCCAATGCTCATGTGATCATTCACTTACTTTGTTTGAAACAGTTGGTTTAAATGCATCAAGTAGGAATTTGTCTACAATACACATGAGACGAAGGTAGAATGGCAATTATGTTGTTACTGCAAGTGCTGTCGAAGCAATGTGCTTATTTTTCCAAAGTTAATGCACTTGAAGGCTCGGACTACCGTATACTGACAATAAAGTGGTAGTTTCAAAAAAGGCGGAAGTCACAGAGGACACAAATAGTGCTTACCTTTGTCTTTGTACAGCTTTTTATGTCACCTTCCACAGATTTCTGTGCTAAGTTCGGTTTTTCGTCACATCCTCCAATTATGGTAGTGCTTGATGATTTGAATTGTTAGTCATTTGCATCTGTAGTCTTCATATGCTGGTGGTCTGTGATGTGGTCGTCACTTTCTCATGGTCCACCAACTGCACGACAGAAATGCAAGCATTGTCATATTGCAGACGGTCGTAGTGAAATGCCACGGTTTTCTCATAAGAGGATTTTCAGCTGCAGTAAGAGACTGCGAGTTCCCAGACGCTGGGAACGCATTGGGAACGCTGGGAACGCGATGCTGATGTGGTCGAGCGACTGCCACGTCAGAAAAAAATATTTTTTTATTAATTTTAATTAAATATTAAATATTTTTAAAATATTTTTTGAAAAAAAAAATATTTTTTTAAATCATTTTTTCTCTCTTTAATACATTCTGAAGTTTTTTGAAAAAAAAAAATTTTAATTTTTTTTTTGCAAAATTCAAAAATTCAGACCAGCAGGGTGCTGGTCTGCAGCAGTGGGAACAATTTCGGGGAACACCCTGAAACGGTCTCTTGGGGGCCCAGAAATCCTCTTATGTCATGTGAAGAACGTGAATATAAATTACAATATCCTTCAAATTTTTAGAGATTTATGTTTCCAATAAGTATGTCTTTGGTGTGGTCGGTAGAAGTTAAATGATGAAAAAGTGGGCTCAGTTTGTGCCCTGCGGGGTTTTTTTAGCCTTTGATTAGAATTTGTAAATTAAAGAGTGATGCTGGTCACTATGGAATCTGAATGTAGAGGTTATGAGAAAACGTTGTAAGGCTTTAGTGAAGTCCTTGTTGGTGGTAGTAGTGGACATGTGTTCATCGTTTTGTGTCTTTGCTGTAGGAACGGCTTCTTTGTTACAAGCTTATTTGAAGAGTTGATCACTTCGTTCCACTGCCGATAAGAAGCCTTGCAGTTTTCATGTTGTCACTGAGTACAAATATGCCAATACAACATCAATTGGCTGCAGCCTAGGGAAATTAGTTTTCACTAGCAATTGCTACCTACGAGGTCACAATCTTTCTTGCAATGAACATGTCTACAACACAACGCACATTCAAAGTTGCTAATGTGACCATGAATTTTGAAGTAGTGGAATTAGGAAACTAGTATTTCAGCTTCATAGATCTTAGTAGTAGGTATTCCAAATGTACTACACATTTTTAGAGCAAAATTTAACAACTTTGGAGAGTCCTCTAGTTCCATGGAGCAGCTCTTGAGCGAACAATCTTGGGCCAATGACTTCTCTGGAAGGCCATCCGAGCAAAATCACTGTAGCATGGGAAGTGGCAATTATTTCCACTAGCGCGGGATTAAGCACTCTAATTTGCTGGCTTGAAAGTGGCAGTTTGTACTGTTCCCACTTTGACGGAGACCAAGCTGCCCAACTCTTGCAGTTTTCTCCCATTGTTTATGATGCAAAAACAAGGTCTTTCTCACGCAGGCCACGCCCCACTAGACATTGTTCATAGTCCACTGCTCCCCACGGGTCACATGTGAATTGCTTACATGCGACACGGTGGACACAATGATGAATGAGTAGAGATCCATTTGAAATGGACCTCCAAAATTTTCAATACATTTTTTTTTGAACTAGTCCGGGCAATTGCCCTAACATACCCCTTGAATATTGTACATTGAAATCTCCGGCTACCTTTGTCTCAAATTCTCAATCACCTATCAACCTAAAATGGAGAAATTTTCAAGTGTGTTGATCCCCAGAATATGTACCTGTAGAAGAATTGGAAGCTAAATAGACGAAAATCTAACAACAGAGAACACTAGAGCAGTCTAGCCTGTTGCATTGAAACAACACCAAAAGATTTCATTCAGCTACAAGGTTGGTGTTTGGATGTCAAGAAGAAATTCATCAGAGAAAAATCTACTGATGAGATGACATCGTGACGCAGTTTGCATTTAGTATAAGAGACAAGTAACAAAACTATCTGAGCAAGTTTCTGTCAAGGCGGTTCCATCTGCCTCAAATTGGGAAAGCTCCACCTGGTCGACCAAGCGTGCTGCAGTCCATGAGCTCCCTCTTTGAAATTCAACAGGACTCCAATTGTCGAACTTTCCGAAGCTCCACCATTCCACAATTCACGAGCTTGCTCATGATCCAGAGCTATGACGTGCACACGAAAGCTGTGTTGCGTGCCCTCACTGTCGACAACGTAAGGTCCAAGATGGAGACCCGTGCCCACAGAACACGATCGCCGGATGGACGCGCTCACTGGAGGAGACTTCCCAATTCGAATTGCACGTATGAATGTCGAAGGATTCACTTGCGCTGCTTCCTCTGCGGTTGCCACTTCTGCGAATTATGCACACCCTTGGCAAATTCAGCAAATGTTGGAGGAGGGGTTTTCAGGGTTTAGAATTGCATGCCCGCACCGAGATTCCGAAGACGATGAGTTGATCTGCAGCGCAGAATCTAAAGGCAGTTCATGGATCCTCGCGATTCAAGGCGAGATTCGGTGGTACCGACTATTTTATTTTTTGACACAAGTTGAAATATGTTCGATTGCCGGAAAGAGACACTTTAAAACCCAAATATCAGTTACGATGACGGGGAAAACAAAACACTCACTCCCCCAATTCGATAAAAAAATCACGGTAATCCCTGACCCATTTAACCTAGAGACCAATCCAAGTGCTACCTACTCAATATCACCAAGAGAACCTACTCTTGTTCTGGGTTGCAAGTGACAGGGTTTAACAAAGTTCGATTTTCTGGGGAAGGAGGATGTTTTCTACTCCGTACTTTTCACTTAAAAAAGAGGCGAGGTTGGCGCTAATCCAGGAGGTTTAGACCTCAGATGAATACCGGTACGAGTTTCTAAAGCTTTTTTGAGCGCTTGAATGTGACAATTTCGGCTCAATTTTGAGTGGCAGTCTAAAAATTTGGAAGTCCTAGGGATGCTTAGTATCTTGCGAAAACCCTGACAAGCGGATCGGAACCTCCGATCATTGCCGGTACAAGTACATAAACCTTTGAGCACTTGGATGAGACTGTTCAGCTCAATTTCGAGTAGCAGTCTAAAATTTTGAAATGCTAGAGATGCGTAGTACCTTGCGAAAATCCGGCCGAGGCATCAGCGGCGCCGCTACTGTCACCTCGAATCACGACCTCTACAACATCAAACTCCGCTGCTCCTCGCGTTCCGCCATCACCTTCCGCATCTTGATCCTCTGTATTCCCACCCTCCGCTTCGAAATTCTTCAGAGAAATGCGGCATAGCGGGCAAGTGGAGTGCAATTTGAACCACTCATCTATACACTCCGTGTGAAACGCGTGTGCACATTGCGGCAGCAGTCTCAGGATGTCGGACTCTTCATACACCGCCAAACAAACAGCGCAATCCTCCGCGTGTTTGCCCTTCTGCACAAACTCTGCGAATTTCACCAGTGGCAAGGCACTCACCACTTCGGGGTCGAGTCCAACGTCCCGAGGTTTCGTAGAACGGTTAGTTTGACGTCGTGGATTCTCTGGGATGTGTGAGGTTTCCCCTGCACGCACAATATAGCGTTTGAAGGTACCCGTGCCGAAGCCCACCAGGAAGAAGCAGACGATCACGGAGCACAACGCGACTGCTAATGTTGGACTGAAAGTGCTCTTGTGCTGCACTGGTGGATTGGCTGTGGCCCGCATCACGTCGGGCGCCATAGCCCACGTCTCATTCGAAACTAATAGAAATCTCCTCGCCATAGTACACAAATTGGCCTGAGAAGCTTTAGTTGTAAGATGTGACCTGTTGTTGGAGAATTCTCGTGAAGTCAACAGGAATCACGAATCTGTTCTAGTCGGTCTCTCTCGTAGCCTGAGTATTTGGAGCAGACAATATTCCTGAGTATCCAAAGAGGCAAATAATCGTGTGAGGATCGGTGAAATCGGTATAAGTCTTGTGTGTCGCGAGATGGAAGTTTTCGATTACCGGACCTTGTTCAGTGTCAATAATCTGTAATTCAGTGCAGTGTCGTGAGATTGAAAAGCAGGAGCTACAGTTGCTGTGAATGCAAATTTCTAGATATCGATCGAGAACTGAGGCTCTAAGCTACGATTCTTCCCTGCTAAATTAAAAAAGCCTCGACGAGTCTCTCGAGATTCCAAGTTTGCATACAATCGAATTAAGTATGTATCCGAGTATGTATGGCCCACGGCTTCTATATCTCACTCAAAATCAGATTCTCCGCTTCCACGCTTGCTTCACTGCTAGCTTCACGGTTACAAAACCCTAAACTTACGAAGCTGCAAGCCACAACTAGTCTCTCTATCTTCCAAGCAAACAATCGAATAAATTCGAGTATTTTATGGCCCCCAGTTCCAAAATCTCACTCAAAAATCTGATTCTCTTTCTATCAAAAAATATTTAAAAAAAATTAAATCTAATTCTCTTTCACAGATGCTGCTACCACTCTCAAAGATTTGACTAAGTATGGACCCAAGTCGATTCAAGTTTGATTCTCTTTCATGGTTGCAAGCTTCGTACTCAGCAACGCACACTTAGAGTTGGAGATTGAGGAATATGAAAACCTGAGTTGTTGCAGCGGGGTTTATATATTGGTCAGCTCCGCAGTTGCCCTCACTCAAATTCGCTGCTGGTGCTGACGATGTGCAAATCTGAAAACTTTACGAGTGCTGAGTTGTTGACTGGTGGATGGTTGATGGGGTTTAGCTTTTGCACAGTTGGGTAAGTACGCGCCGCGGCCAGTTGGATTCTGCTCATCACTGGGGCCAATTCATCGAAATGCGTGCCCAATGGGGGGACAAAGGATAGAGAAACGGATACTGCTGACGATGGATGAGTACCGAACGACGGCAGTGAGGTTCCTCTCAGTGAGTCGCGCACTGTTCATTTGTGCCGTCGCCGTCACTCCACGATAGCGGGTAACTGTAGGAGCAGCGCCAGCAGGCTGCCGCTTGTTCATCTCTTCATAACTTTAGGGGGCACCAGGGTTTAGGGTTTAACCCTTCATTGCTTAACCCTGAAACGCAGGGCCTGTGACCACTGGTTTCAGGTGCCCCTGCTGTCACTCAGTTTGTTGCCATTTTGTAACCAGATGTGTATGGAAATTCTTATTTTTAGTTTTCAGAGATGAAAGTGCATGTCCTCTGTACTTGACAGAAGTTTCAAATTTTTTTGAGGAAAATCATATTTTCTGAAATTTTTTGAAGAAAAATTGAAGAAAAATTCATAGAAAATAGAAAATAATCTCAAAAAATCTGAAATTTTCACCATGTGTGAAAAATACAGTGGAAATCATCATGGTGTAAACTAATTTACCGTGTATATCTACAATTAGAATGCAGTGGACATTAAAAATACAATAATAGTTCAAACAACAATAAAATATTCAATTTTACGAATTTTTCTAAAAGTTCAATTGGAGAAGAAACTAGAGTAGAGGACTTCCATTTCATTAGTTGGGCTCAAATTCAAAAAATGTTGTTTTCAAGGAGAAATTTCAGATTTACTCAATTTCTCAAAGTACACTAAAATGACAAATTTTGCCATCCGTTTTTCTGAATTATTTCTCAACTACATGAAAGAAAACATCAATTACACTAAGATTTCAGTTGGACACTCTTTGTAACTCAACACGAAAGGTCACTGGAAAAAAAATGGATGAAAAAACTATTGTTTAGGCCTTCTGGTGGCTCGAAGAAGTCATCCGTAAGCCATAGAATGACATCGCTGGCGTTTAGTGGTTAAGGGCCATACATGTGTGAAAGTATCCTTGCTTTTCAAGCCTCGTAAGTCTAAATGTCACCAAGGTATGGAGTCTTTAAAAATCATACCTTCCCGCTAACTAAAATTCCTCATAACTTTTGATTCATCAAATAAACCATTCCACTATTATTTCAACGAGTTTTAAAAAAATAAAATAAAAGTCTTAAAATTGTAATTCTAATGAATTTCATAATTTTTTTTCTATAAATTCATTTGAAAAATATCTATGCATTTTATTTGAAATTGAACTATATGGATGTCCTTTAATTAAAATATCATATATATATATATATATATATATATATATATATATATATATATATCCTTTATAGTTTATTGAAGCTACAAAAATATTAAAGAAACATCAATTCATAATAGTTTTTGGTATTGCTTAAAGCCTTCAGCTCGGGGGGAAAACTACCGGTGCAGTAGAAAGTGTCGTGAGATAAAAAATAGGATCAATTTAATTCATGGAAGGAAAAATTTATACTTTCCATACATCTACTATAGCATAGGTAAAATTTCTTGGTTGTCTTTATAAATAAAATAGGGTGGTGAGAAATTCCTACCTTTTTTTAAGCCGTAGAAAAAAAATAGGATGGCAAATATGGGATTCCCCCCAAAGTACTTAGTAGGTTCAGTTTATAAATTACTTCCTTTGGTAGGTGACTACAACACATACCTTGGATTTGAATTAGGCAGCTGGAATCCAGTTAGACAGTTAGGATCCAACTATGTAGGTGGAATTCAATAACCTATAAGACAATTATTTCTCAATTAGCAGAGTTGCCAATGTAGTACTTGTGTGTGCTATATATGCATTTGCATCGTCTGGTACTCTGGTAGCTCCAATGGCTCCTCTGGCGCGCATTCTAGTGGCACAGTTGTGGTTTCCTTTGGCGCGCGCAAGACTGAGGGGAGCGCTTCCTGCGATTTGGCACCTCCTTCTTGTCGTTGTTCTTCTTACCAAGCTTGCGTTCCTCTAGCGTTTCCGTTGTCAGTCTTGTGTTGAAAATATCCAGATTAGGGTTTTGACAATTCCTTCATATTTTTGGGAGCCGTCTTGTTTCTGTTATCTGAGAAGGCGCACAAGATTCAGGACTTGGTATGTGATAGTTGTGTACTTAGGGTTTGGTGCTTTGCTTAGATTTACTAAAGGCTTGCAAAATTGTACCTGCCATTGCTGTCTTTTGAGACAGTAATCTACGTCAGTGCGTATGTGGGATCTGCGCCAACTTCATCAATCCTACAGTGATACATTGGGAATTTTGTGAGTCTTGCCCTAAATCGCTCTCAATTTTCTTTTCAATTGAATGCTAACTTGATTCCAGACTTGCTGTGCTATTTCTAATGTGCATGACTCCATCTCATTACGGTGGATACAATGGGCTCTAGGGTTCAATTCAAATTGCTGTTCAGTAATTGAAATTCTGCTTGCTGCTAAGTTAGGATTCATACCTTCATGGTAACTTCTACAATGTGCGGTTTAGGGTTTGATTAATTGGAAAGGCTGCAATTTCTAAATGTATACCAAATTCATAAATTACGGTTTAAAGTATAGTTTCCAATTTGGTCAGCGATTGAGGGTGGGAAAACATGGGGCAAATTCTAACGATTTGTTTTGGTGGATTTAGGGTTCTACTAGAGTCTACAGTTCACGCTTTGGAGTGAGCCTCTTCTGCCAAGATGAAGAAGATTAAAGTTTACACGGTGATGCATGAAGGTGCACCTCCAAAGTGCATTGGAACTATGAAGGCTAATGTTGGAGAGTCCTTGGCTGATTTGAGAGTGCGTTTGGAAGACAAGAAAGTCTTAAATTTCCCATTTCAATATTGGGATCCACAAGAGTGCTGCAGGGTAGCCATCAGTCTTGAATCACTTAACGACGTTGAAGATAGCGTCTTCATGATTCCAGCCTTGGATGAAGAAGTACAGAACTTTGGGTGTAATAGACCGACTACTGAAGTTTGTGAAGAATTCCGCGGCAGTCGACAAAGCAATGACGATGATGGTGAACAGAATGGCGCCTCCAAGAAACAGCGTTGCGCAGACTACGAAGAAATCCGTGAAGGTGAGGTGTTTCATCACGTCGACTTACTGCTTCCAGAATTTCCCACGGAAGACACCGGCAGATATGACGAAATCTCTGCACATCCTCCAACTTCTTCACGAGTTAGTGATTCAAGTCATGAACTCCTACTAAAGTCACAGCATCTATCCTCGGAGATAATGGCGATGTATACCGAGGGAGAACTGAAACTACGGAAATTCTTGAAAGATGTCTGCTTGGAAGATCACAAATGGGGCTTGAAATCCTACGACAACCACGGCAAGGCAGTGGTAGTGCTCCATTGCATTGAGTGCAAAAAAGATTTTGGTGGAACCGATGGGCAGCACAGCAAAGATCGTGTCTCCAATTTGTTCTCCAACTTCCGCAAGAGCCACATCATGAGCAATCAGCACATTCGAGCTTGGTGCTTGAGGAAAGGGGTGGATTGGTGCAACCACCCCCAATCACTCTCTAAAGGAAAAAAACTGTCATTCTCATTGAGGAGGATCACCGAAGGCTTGTTCTGGAAGGCGTCAAAATCTTCAACTCCGTTAATGACAACCTTGACCCTTTGCACAAGACTTTTGAGTTGATCGGAGGTGATCCAGAGACCACAAACCTAAAGAGCTTCTGGTGGAAGACCAAATGTGTAACTTGCCATGATGTATACAGCTTATGCCCTCCAAAGAAAAATCTAGAAGCCAACTTGAGAAATCATGCTGGAGGAAGTAAACATGCGGAGAGAATTCTGCAGGTGGCCAATGCAGGGAAGACTCCAGCAACTTCTGGCAAACGAGGGAGACCATCTAAATCTGTAGGGGATAGCTCTCACTCTAACCAAAGGCAACTACATTCTTTCTTCAACCACGCAGTAGACAATGGACAGGTATGTAATTCAACCTCTGTTGATCGCAAGTTCTGTAAAACGCTCATGTGTTGGGGCTTCCAGGGTCCATCAGTGATTTACAATGGCAAAAAATTTGAAGTAGAATCTTTGCTTTTGATGTGAAGCTTGGTCGAAGCTGGTTTCCCGAACCTTGGTTGCAGAACGTTGTTGTTCTAGATGGTGAATGCGTGCAAATTAATGGAACATTTAGACATATTAGTTGTCTAAGAGTGTCCATGACTAATCAACCGTGGCAAAATCTTACTTGTAGTGAGTGCGCTAACATTCCCAGTGAGACGGACTTCAGGTTGAGGGTGGTAAGGGAGGACAGGTCGCTTGAAAAAAGGGGAACTCGAGGCACTGGAGGAGGACGCTGAATCGGCTACTTGTCATTGCCGGAACTCACGATGCACAGTAGGTCAATGTCTAAGAAATGGAGACTTGAGCGCATGTATCATTGGGCAGCTAAGCTTAGAATTGTACAGTTGAAAGTGAAGCGTCCCACCCTGAAAGAACAGGCCTTGACTGCCTCCAATGAGCACAATGTTTACAAGTTCTGTAGTGATATTTTGAGTGCACATAGGTCACGTGCTCTTGGAGGTAGACCAGCATTGTGGGATTTCTTGCGAGATGTGGCTGCTAATCTTAATCGTAGAAAGCAAGGCTTCAGATTTTCAGAAAATTCAAAAGCACTTGCCTTAAGCATGAAGGTATATGAGGGCCGAAGGATGTGCGACTTATTTGCTTTGAATTATGTTGGGCCGAGTTTTAGTACTGTGAAAAGAGATTGTAAAAAAGGTGTTCAACATGTTCCGGGTGAACATGGAGAGATCTTTACTGTTGTGGCCGACATTTATAGAGATGCCAAACATGCACACGGGATCACTGGCCCTGTGCCAATCATACTCGCTGAAGACGAGACAAAGGTGAGATCCAGAGTGTCTTATGAGCAATGCTTTGATACCCTTGCTGGTTTCTGTGGACCAAAGGAAAACCATATTTGCAAATAAGATTACAAAGCATGTGTGGGCACTGGTGAAGGGGGGTACAATAGAATAGTAGAAAGTTTTTGGGGTGATAAAGTCGGAGGTTTTGTACGGGTAGTTATGGTAAGTCCCTTGCATGAAAAGCTGCCCAGATTAGTGTTGTGCGTTTCTTGCACTTGTAACTCCTTCAATTCCCAGTGGGTTAGAAATCAGTGGTGCAGAATTGAACAGCTATGGGAGGAGCATTGCAAGTTTGATGTAGGACCTATAATTGGACATGCCAGTGACGGAGATTCACGTCGACGTCAACTAATGCTTGTTCACTACAAGTCCAGCAAAGGATAACGTCTTCAAGTGGACTGGCCTGGATGGATGTTCTTAGCAAAATTGGATAGCCATGGTAATGCAATTGGCTTACATGACCAAGATTTCATTCACAACGGTAAAAAATTAATCAATCCTATTGATTCACCTGTAAGGATGCCACAACTAGGGGCTGATATGGTTACTTTGACCCACTTGGCTTGGTGTATAACAAGTTCACCTGCGACCAGCACGGCCTAAAGCTTGAAGACACTAATCGGAAGGACCGCCAGAATTGGGCGTCAACATAAAGGATCTGGCAACAAAAAACGCGAGATTGCTTGGCTGTGCTGTGATTGTCAAAAGAGGTACACTAAGAATGAACTCTGGATACAGAATTCTATTTACAAATTTGCTCAAATTACATTGACATCTTCTTATCACTTGTACTAGATTTGAGGTCACGGGTTGTTCTAGCGTCCAAAGTTTTTTTTTTTTCGGCTCTGGAAACTGTGGTTTCAGTTTGGCAACCATGCAGTTGGTGGAAACTCCAAGAAATTAACTGTAGCCGCTAACTTTGTTTCCCATCAATGCTTTCTTGATGTCCAAATGTCATGTCATTATGTTGTTTTACTCATTTGCCACTTCCGTGACAAATATCCGCATTTGCCAGTTCCACTACATTTGATTGGCAGTGATGCGTGTGAAATTTTTTTTCTAAGATTGGTGGAATGGAGGGGCATGAGCGGCGTATGACTTTCATCAATTAGTTAGCACTGCTAACACTTTGAATCGCTTAACTGCAATGGAATATAAAGACAATGGCCTGAAATTTGATAAAGTACATAACAAAATGAAAAATGTTTGGGCACAACTCCATCCTCTGAAGGCAGACGAGGTTGAATGTAATCTAGCAGATTACTCGTTGCTTAATACTAGTGCAGATGTCACGGCTGCCTTGCAAGAGGGTCTTGAACTCGCCCAAGGTATGCTTGAAGTCTTGAACATGGCACCTGCGGTCTAATGTTCTAACAGGACTTGGTTTCTCACGCCGTGGTCAGTTGAAAAACTTGACCCGCACAGTTTTGCTTATGTTCCTTCCTCAGTGCCAGTTACTAGGGAAGATGGAGATGCGGAGGTCCTCCGTCATGATTTGGAAGCCAGTACCACAGATGAAAGAGGGGAAGATTTGAATTCCACTACATCTGTTGACGGAGAGGAGGACAGTTCGGAAGACTCTATCACCACTGTCGCTGAGGTGCAATCTGAGACACGAGATGCCATTTCAAAGATGCTAAGCTCGGAAGAACCTCAAGTCAGTACAACCCTACCCACTGAAAAGGTGATCCCTTTTGTTGAATTTACTAGCTATAAGATTTTTAAGTCTACATTAGTCTCACAATTGAATTCAAATCCATTCTTGTCTAAAGATAGGCTGACTAGAGTAAAGAACTCAATTTACTTCAATAATTCTGATGACTACATTAGTGCTTCGTCATCTACAACGGCAATGTTGTTGGGGCTTGGGATGGATTGTGGGATTTACTTTATGCAAAGGGATACCACAGCACCATCCTCATCTGTAAAGGCAGCTGTGAAGAGGAAGAGGGGAAGACCCACCAAGAATTTGCAAGCCACATGTGTGTTGAATGGGGTTGATAGAGGCATGTGGTGCATTGGACGTGTGCAAAAGATGAGGCGAAAGGTTGGTACTCGGTGGGGGAATTGTGTAAACCCTATTGACTTACAGAATCGGGATGTTCAGAAAGGTAAGAAGGTAGGTACTGTTTATCTCAGCTTTATGGTGTACTTGAGTTATTTCAAAAAAGTCCCAGGTTTTTATAAATTCAAATATGATCACTCAGACTCTATTTGGGTAGACATTGATAGCATCATTTGCACAGTTACAATGTCTTTCAATGTGGACAATGATGTATTTGAATTGGATCCTACAGATGCTGAATCACTAAATGAATTCATTGAGAAATCAAATTAACATTTATGTTGATCGCAGGTATGTAGTATTTGTGGAACCACAAATTCGACATGCAAGGAAGTTATTGCAGTTTGACAGATGTTTCAGTTTTTTTGCATAACATGTAGTAATTGGGTTTCAGGGCTTACAAGATTACACTAATCTTACAAGCCAAAATTGTTGATCATAATTTTCAATGTGAAACTAACCATCAACATAGAAAAGGGGCCCTAAATCCATCCAAATTTGCATAATTAATGACTTTGAGATTAGAAGGAATTCAAGGAAAGTACAAATATAGAAGATTGTTTTCTTCAATGCAACTTTCAATTTGATGCAAGGACAGACGTTTTTTTAGCTGAAATATAGAGTACAGATGTTCTCAAGTACCCGGACGTCTTCAAGTATAAGCAGCATGCCCTCAAGGAAATTTGGAATATGCCATGTGGGAGATGACATTCTAGGTAATTCCGTACACTTGAGGCTTCATTTTTGAAATTTTTCCTAGCTTCTAATATGATTCAGCGTGCTTGGAATTATTATGTAGCACATGTGGAGACTTTGAATTCCTGTCCATCATGACTTGGTAGTTTAATGTACATTTTTCATTCTATTTTCTGTGGCTCTATGTTCTTGTGGTCATCTTCTTCTTCTTGCTCTTGTTTTGAAATCCGCCCCATAAGCTATTGTTGTGTTGGGATGTGTTAAAGAGTTACAGGTTTCAACTTCAGTGGAAGTTTCTAATTGTCCCGAGTGGGTAGCTAGAGACTGAATTTTGAATTTCTTTCTTCCTTGGTGCGCTTATTTCAGTTTTGTGTAGCTGCTTCTTGCTGTTCCTAGGGTTGCTTCAGTTGTCTGTATCTCACCCGAGTGCAAAGTTTGTGGCTGCCTTTTCCTTGCTGTTAGGGTCTGCCGGTGTGAGTAGTCTTGCATTTCACCAAAATGGATCGTGACATTGGGTTTTTTCTGACTTCATAGTGGAGACTACCGAGTTGGGTGTTTCTGCAGATATCAGTAGCTAGGTTTCTAAGCCACCTGTGGAGTGTTTTGACTTTCATGGGAGTGGTAATCTTCTAGAGTACAGTTTGCAGGATGCTATTTTACCTGTTGTTGTGTCACAGGTTGAGTTGAAGGATGTTTGGCAATGGGATGAACCGCAGAAGGAGCATCCAGTAACGTTCAAGACGTTGGACAGCCTCAGAGGAATGTCGAGCTCTTGGAAATCGGCCATTGAAGACACAACAGAGTGGGGGGCGCTTACGTTGGCACGTTCTGAGTTTCAGGCATTAGTGCCACCGTTGTGGACTAATGAAGACCAATATGTTCTTCTCCGCTTTGAGAAACACCGTGGGTTTTTTGGCAGAAGTTGGTGGCTCCAATGTCCTCTTTCTAATGACAATTGGCACACAGCTCCTTTTAGCGCCCTCTCAGTCGATGACTTAGCGGGACTTAGTTCTGCATTGGAGGAAGGCAGTGTTGAATGTGTGCAGTGGACACCTAGGAGTGAGCTACACCCACAGCTCAATTTGTGGCTTACCCCTGCAGATCGTGTTGGACATTGTTGAAGGTTGACTTCAAATTTTGCTAACTCTTCCCATGTTCCTGCGACCCTTAGTACCGTAACTCATTGTAGCTCACATTCATAGATTCTTATGTTTCTTCACAGTTTTGGGGGTTTAGGAGTGTTACAAGTGTATTAGCAGAAGTATGTGGAGGGTGATTTGAGAGCAGGAGTATTTTGAACTGCTTCATTTTGGATACTGTGGGTTTGCAGACTTATTAGTATTTGTGTTTTTAAATACAACCGGCTTGTTAAATTTCATAAGTTTTCCTTATCATGTAAATGCATGTGAATATGTTCTTGTGCCTTGCAATCAGTTCTGGATGTTGCATTAGGACTGTGCTTAACTTGTTTATTGTATCCTTTGTTTTCTTGTGAATGCTGAAATGTACTTAGTTGTAGCTTTGGTTTTTGTGTTGTAGCTTAACTTTTGTATTGTGTTCTTCGTTTTCTTGTGAATGATGAAATATACTTAGTTCCAGCTTTGGTTTTTAATTTTCAAACTCCTTGGTGGCACACAGATAGCATGTGTGGTGCATTTTAGTATATTCATTAGTCCATCAAAATCCTTGAAGCTCACATGTTTCCTTGTATACAATTTATTTGGTCTTCTCAGTATTTTGCAATTATGAAATTTAGAAAAAAATAGGGTGTTCAAAATTAGTCCTTCAAAGAATTTATTAAAAAAAATAGGGTACTCTAAAATACGCTCTGGTAGCTTTATTTCTACTAATAGGGAGGGAAAAAAAATGGGGAGGAGATAAATACCCCCCATTAAATACCCCATTATCGCACGTGGTTACCAAAAGATAAGGGGTGTGAACCCCCCGAGGCCTTCAAACACTTATAGGTTAATGTTTAGGATGATTTTAGAAATGAGTTCATTTACACTTTTGAACTAAATTTATATTGCATGTACAATGTTTTTTACTTTAAATATTTCACTTCCATTTTCCTTTAAATATTTAAAGTACATTAAACTTTCAAAGACATTAGTTTGTATTTTACTAAAGTGACCAACCGGGCCTACTTTTGAAGTTAGTGACATTAGTCACATGTGAATTAATAAGCTTTAGATACTCTTTAACCTTTTTCAACATATTCAAATCATACTCACAAATGTACATTGGAGTTGCCATAAACACATACATAATAAAACTTTGAATATATATATATGAAGTTTATATATATATTTGAAGAAAGCAATAAAACATGATACAAATATTGCACATAATATATGCAAATACAATAATTATAATAAAATAGCAGTTAAAACCGCTATAATTTTAATTTGTCATTAAATAAATAACACCAGTTGGAATGAAAAAAAATTCATCTACCTTTCTAATATATATTCAACTCTTTAAGAAACAACTCCACATCCTACTCAACTTCACATTCATCGTTGTCTGGTGGCAATTGTGGCACTCAATGATAGTAACTCCATTGAAAAATATATTCAACCCCTCACAATTAGGGCATTGACCTCTACAAAACTTAGGCAATTTCACCCTTGTGTGTTTCTTTTGCACAAGTTGTTTTCGGCGTTGTAACTTGATTCCACTGTTAGGCCTTGGAGATTGTACCGCTTGTTTCTCCACCACTTGAATTTTCATAATATAATCTTTGTTTTTTCCTTTGATTCCCATATCCAAATTTTGTGTTTGTCACATTCTCTTGTAGCGGGGTCATACTTCCACCTTCCCTTAGCATGAGTGTTCGACTTGGTCTCACTTTCAACTCCATAGACTCTTGAAAAACTACCATAAATATTTTTGTGGCCCTCTTTAAAGCATTGTGTTTCTTTGTTGTCAAACTTGCATATCTTTCCCTTGGAATATTTTTGGATGCTGTCATATTTGAGATATTTAAAAACATCTCTTTTATAAACTTGTTGTTGTCATTAAAATTTATGGAAGATTCGTTATTTGTATCTCCATTGGAATCTCCATTTACACTTGTACTTAACCCTCCGCATTGATCTTCATTTGGACCTCTACTTAAACCCTCTTCAAAACTTCCACTTGGTCCCTCAGCTGAACCTTCACTTGGACCTTTACTAGGACCTTCACATGCATCTTCACCAAAATCTTCTAAGTCATAAATACATTCACGAGGTTCATATATGCCTAGTAGCAAATCAAATAAATGTTGATATTCATCATTAACAATTTGTTTCATAGCCAACATGTCTTTACATATTGGACCATAATCATTGCACTCACACCATTCACAAGATAAACTAACTATGTACCATTTGTTTGATATGGTTTGACTTCGGAATGCAAATTCCAAGTGATATGGATCAATCAATTCCAAATTTGTTGATCAGTCTTCTTTATACCTTTAGACCAATTTTTTGGCCTTCTCTAATCTCATTGTTCTACCCTTGTTTCCTCTTCTAATGGAATATTTTCGTAATTCACTCAACCAATGAACATTATTGTAATACTCATCTAATGTCAGTCCTCCAAATTGTTGTCTAATATCCGGATTACCTTTAATATGCTTGCATTATCAGCATATTGAATTTTCATCCTTCCATATGCTACATTGAAGTTGTCTTCGGTAGTTGCTTTCAACATAGAGCACATTCTTTTATATAGCTCATTACAAAGAGCCTCGGGTACTTTAAGCAATAAATCGTCCACCCAAGCTTTTTTTGCATGAAACCAACATAGAAGCAATCTACACTTTATATGATTTTCCTAGCATCAAACATCTTCATTCATTGCCCTCATTATAGCAATCCTTGAAGTTTTGTCTTTATCAATTACTATTGCACTTGGTCAAATTGTAGTGATATTTTGAAACACAACTTTTATAGTAAGCCACAATGCCATTCCCACTTGGCCACTTTCATTATCATCACTACAAAGCATAATGAAAATAGGCATACCCAAACTGCTCAAACTGAAGCACATGCTAGCAAATAATGGCATTCTCCATTGATTGGTTTTAAATGTGGAATCAATCACCCATGCCGAGTTAGGAGTTATAATATTGACACACTTCAACATCTCCTAAGTTTGCATCACTAATACAAACGGTCGCTTGTTAGGTTCTGCATTTAAAGGATCATATGGTTGATAAAAAATCTCCCTCTTCTTTTCAATTCATTTGGAAACCGCTTGTTGTACTATTTTGTTGTCATCTTCACCACATTTTTCATGCATTTGAGGTCGATAAGAGAGGGCTGATGCTTCTTTTGGATCCAAAAAGAAGCGAAATATTTTTTTTCCATACAAAGGAGCATTTGTGGGCAAGATGTCTTCACACCTTTTTGAATATGCTAGTGCTAATTGGATGTTATTTAAACTTTGTAACATCTAAGTACAATTATTTATTGCACTTTGATGAACAGACAAGAAATAACAATCTGTTATTGACTCTGGTGTGGGTGCTTTATTCCCAACTTTGGAATTAAGCGAATACAACCGGATTCTAACTAAATCCTATGTCCTATGGGTGTCTAAGCATTAATCCATTGTGCCTTCCAAGCAATGGATCTTTTTACTATCCTACCTACCTTACTCTGCGAATTGGTTCTAATTCAAGTATTCTTCCTTTCCTACTTAAATGTTTTAATTCTTTCTACTTTCTTCCAATTGATTGTCCCCCCTATTCTAACATGTAGATATATCCTTCTACTCAATGTGTATATATCCCGTCTTCTATTCTAGTTGTATGTATTTAGTCCCTCTATTCTATACATATGTATTTTTCCTTTATTCTACTCTATGTATTTTGTCCTTGTATTCTACTTCGTGTATTAATCCCTCTACTCTTCTTCTACGTATTGCTTCCTCTACTTTACCTTTATGTATTAATCCCTTTACTCTACTTCTACATATTTCGTTACTCTACTCTATTCTATGCTTGTTCCTCTAATTTATTCTATGTTTGTTAATTGCCGGCTTTTAATCATAGTTAGGCTACTAATCCCTTCATCCTCATTACCTCCTAATTGCATAAACCACTTAATTTCAAAGAACAAGCTAGAGTTGAAAACCTACCTCCAATACGTGTGTGGCAGCACCCTCCAGGTCCACTTCCTTCCACGCCATGTCCATAGGTCCTCCTTGTTGGATTAACTTGGTTCCTAATTTCTAACCACCCCTAAACTATTCCTTTAATTTTTTGGCTTAGTCTCTAACTCTTAATTACCCCTGAACTATTCTTCTAATTTATTTGTCTTTGTCTCTACTTTCTAACTACTCCTAAACTATTCCTCTAATTTGTTTGTCTTGGTCTCTACTTTCTAACTACCCCTAGACTATGCTTCTAATTTGTTTGTCTTGGTCTTTAATTTCTAACGACCCCTAAACTATTCCTCTAATTTGTTTGTCTTGGTTTCTAATTTCTAACCACCCTTTCTTCCCTAGATCCTTGGACCCCTAGACAAGTAGCTTGATACCCCTACTAA
The DNA here is from genome assembly GCA_947034885.2 of Thuidium tamariscinum. Taxonomy (NCBI): domain Eukaryota; kingdom Viridiplantae; phylum Streptophyta; class Bryopsida; order Hypnales; family Thuidiaceae; genus Thuidium; species Thuidium tamariscinum. Next base: position 16,678,668 of record OX344757.2, read on the forward strand.
GCAATCCAACCCCCCGGCCAGTAGCCCCGATACCCAGCTAGGGTTCCGTCCGATTGGGAATTTCCGCCTGGCTAGGGAGTTTCGGCTAGCTAAGGGGCCCGACTAGACTGAGGGGACTCTGGTTGGGCTAAGGGGCTCAAAGCCTAGATTGGGGGTCTCACGCTTGGATTGATTTTGTGGGTTGAATTAATACACTTAATCTGACCTCTAATTAACTATGCAAATGCTCAATCAAAGGTATAGTTCTAGTTTCTATCCTACTCAAAGGACCAACTAACACTAATTTGTTGGACGCTAAACGTTGAATTAGTTTTCAAATGTGTTGAAAAATAAATGTTGAGACTTACTTAAAGATGTTTGCTTTTGACAACCCACTAAGACTTTAGGGTTTCAAAGCTTTGCCGTGAAAATTGTGATTTTGACACTTGATTAAGACTTGAAGTTTCCTAAGGACCTATAGAAGCCAAAGTTTTGCCATCCCTAATGGGACTTTTATAATTCCGTGAACAAGATAAGAGCGGGAAAAGAAGGTTTACACAAAAAGCGGCGTATTCTCATAAGTCACCTCCTTAGTTGCCCCTCAATTCCTCACAATCTCTTCCACAACAATACCCAATGACCCACAAGTACACGAAGTTCCTCAATACCAACTTTATAAAGTACCACATAAGCTGGGGGGGGCTCAAGTCTCCAAGGTGCCAACAAAAAGTGTTCAAGGGTGTAAAAATCCAAACAAAACTATCAAAGGCTTCTTGGCATAACAAGCCAAAAAAATCCGGCATAATCCGGGTCTAATAGTACTCCCCCCAAAATATGGGGAGTAAAAAAGAGAGAGAGAATGAAGGGAAAATGACCACCTCTTTTATACCCAAAAGATAGCATTCACCCCCCCTTCTAAATCTACTAAAAAAAATTATATTAGAAAATAAAGATGGGCCATACATGTGACCACTCCCCAAATCTAATTATCTACTTAGGATCTATATAATTTGAATTTAGAATTCAAATCTCACCTAATCTTTACAAGAACTTGTAATCTACTTACTTTTGTTTTTCCAAAATCTACAAGTTCTCACATGAGACTTATTTCCATATGTTCCCACCTACTTTTTACTTCAAATTCAAATTTACTTACACCCAAGCACTTAGGCTTACATCTTCTTATTTTTTAAGATGTATTTGTTCCCATGTGCTTCCAAAGTTCTCCACATGTTTCTAATACGTCCTTCATGGCCGTTAGGGGCTAAATCCCTTGATTTCACCTTAGAGGGCATTAAACCCCATTTTCTCCAATGTGTGCTATCCCCAAACGCTAACTTTTGAAATTTGACTCGAAATTGCAAATGGATTGCTTCGTTGGATCTAGAAGGCCATAATTAGTCTCAGAGGAACTCCTGATCCCTAAAACTATGTTCAAAATCTCAACGAAACCTAATGTAGGTTGGAGTTTAAGTTGGAGAAAAATCCCAACTTTTGGAGTTTGACTTTTTTGGACCCCATTCCTTCATTGGACTCTTAAGCAGATAGAAGGGGATAGGAATAGATTTAAGGTAGGTCTCAATCCAATGTTGTATGCTCCCAATACACCAGTCAACTTTCAATATCACCATTTAATATGCCAATTGTCAAGTGAGTTTGCCGGTTCAAGGTCTTCTGCCTATTGAAATGTCATAAAACTTGGGGGAGTGCTCCATTAGTGTAAGACCACCTAGCCAGATTTTTAGTGGGATTTTACCGCACCTTGGGATATTCTTACAAATTTCCACCTAAAAACTGTTATGGTTGACCGCTTGGAAAAATGACCAATAAATATTGAAAAATTCCCAAACTTTAGAGGGGACCTCCTAAAAAATCTTCCTATATGAATGTGAACTCACATCCCTACTGCATATGCCAAAAATAAGGAAATGCTAGGTATCTGCAATTCAAGGTTAGTATTTTTTTCCTGTGTCCTCTTTGATGCTATGGGGAGGTGGGATCTTACCTTAGATTCCCCTATTCAGGATTTTTTAACCCAATGTGGTCCTTGTGGGCTCATTATCCTATTGCCTTACATTTCACTCAAACCAACGTCAAATTATGCAAAATAAGATTCAATTGGAACACAACTGACACAAACTTCTTCTATCAACTAAATACAATATCGACATGTAGGATGTCAATATTGGTTTTATACTCTTTTATGGATTTATTGTACCTATTTGTACATTGGATTGTATAGGATTCCAAAAAAAGAACTCATAAGTCCTCCGTGACAAATCGGGGGCTCACACCTGGTTCATGTCTATTGTGTGATTCATTCATATGAATCTCAATATCCCATCCCTCTTTATCAGTATATATGACTTTCACATGAAATTTGCACTCCACATATTTAGTAGTCGAGTATTGCTTTACCCTATTGTTCAACTCTCCATTGTCATTTGGTTTTTCTTAGAATTTTGTTCCCCGATGACATACATAATTGAGGACTTTGGACACAAGAGTATCTATGAATTGGTTTTAAGCGCACTGAGTGTTGAGCTTTTAAGTTATTCAAAAAGCCCTCCACCTCTTCCAAAAGCATTGTGTATTTTGCGTTGTATTGTCGCAATGAATGAAACGTTCTTTCATGCGCTTGATGCCTATAGTGACAACCCAAACATGAACTAATTACTTTTTCAATAAAAGATTTTGGAATGCCATTCAATTGAGTACCCACCATCCACCTTTCCTCTCTAATTTTTGCAACAGTTTCTTTGTATGCTTAATGCCTTTCACCTCCATCGATGTGTAACCAAACTATGGAGTTTGTAGACTGAGACTTGGAGCTATTCAACCTTGTTGTTGCTCTAAACTCCTTTTGTAGATTGAGGCTTGAAATTATTCAACCTTGCTATTGCTTTGGGTGATTCTTGTATTACTGTACTAGTATCATGGCTTCATCCCAATCCAATACTACTCAAGTGGTTGAATGACTGATGTTTGGATAATTTGTTGATCTTTTGATTGTTATTGGAAGTGCAAGGCAAAATTACAATAATTGTTGTCCAATCTTTTTTCCTTATGAAAGCTATAGCATGCGGTTGCTGCTGAAAACACTTGATGTAACCTCAGTAACTTTAGTTTTGGGTTTTGTTTTTGGAATGGGCACAAGTAAGGCACCAACCTTTTTGGAGTTTTTATAGACCCATGACAAGTATCACTAACCTCTTAAAACTACTTTTTTGATAAAAGAAAGCTAGAAAAACTTCTAGTGTACTATGGAACTTTTTGCATAGTGACTATATGATTGATGCATGTCTAAAATTGTCTCTATGCTTGATATGCCATACTTCTTACTAGACTAATGTAATGCCCTATTAAACATGTAACTTGGTAAAGAAAGGTGTTTAACCATTGCCACTTACTATAGCTTGAATAAGAACATGTGGATGTGATTTATAAATTGTTACTGTATTGTTGTGAGTCTATAAAACTGCTCTTGTTTTTAAACAGAGTGGTGACAGACAATGGATTAGACATGTAATAGGTTTCAAAATAGATGTTGGTTGAAGGTTGAAATAACTTAGGAAGAAATTTGATAAATGCCCTCAGTGCTAGAGATGTATTAGAAAAGCCATTTTTTATTATTTTATTATTATTATTTAATCTGATTGGTTCATAGATTAGAGAACAGGGTTGAAACAATCTCTCAGAGCTCTAAAAAATCGTCTTATGTGGGTGGCTTTGACATAAGAGTTTTTTGGGGGGTTTTAAGAGAGTGTTTCAATCTCATTCCCCAATCTGTGAACCAGTCGGTGCAGGTCAGATTAAAAGATTAAAAGATTAAATTTTTTTGAAAAAATTATTATTAAAAAAATGTATTAAAATATTAATTAAATATTATTATTTGATGTGGTAGTCTCTTTGCCACATCAGATCGCTTCAGTGGCAGATTTCAACACATTGTAGTAGATTTCAATGAGTTCCCACAATTTGGGAACTCGTAGTCTTCCAATGTAGCTAAAAAACCTCTTATGCCCCAAGTAATGTAACACAATGAGATTCAATTTTAAGGCCCAATCTCTAACCATGTATTCTTGAAAAATTTTAATGGTCAATTTCAAAAATCATAAAATATGCAACATTTCTTTTCTACTCCTCTTTTATATTTTTAAAATAAAAGAGAGTTTTATTTTGCAAACCTTTTACTTTCTCTTCCTGTTTTTTCTATTTCTTTTACTTTTGAAAATCATATATAAATGAAATTTGATGAATTCATTTATTATTATTGTTGTTATTTATTTATTTATTATTTATGTAATCAATCTCTTTTATTATTGTCCTATCTTTCTAGCATAGCAACTATTTGTAAGAAAAAGGTAACTATTCATAGAGATTGACTAAGGATTCAAAAAATGGACTATCAATAGGTGGTTTCAGATATGATCTTGTTCCCAACCATCATAGATGTAGTGTGGATCTTGTTTGAAGCACATTCAAAAGCTTCTTCATTGCATAGCCAAGTTTTTGAGAATTGATCATTCATATGCTTACCACTCCATCCAATAGCTTGACATGCATAAGTGAAGGCACTCCTAATACGAATTGTTGGTGCATGTGCATTACAACAAATGGACCATTTGTTGTAATGCATATGCACCAACAATTTGTATTAGGAGTGCCTTCACTTATGCATGTCAAGCTATTGGATGGAGTAGCAAGTATATAAATAATCAACTCTCAAAAACTTGGCTACGGAATGAAGAAGCTTTTGAATGTGCTTCAAACAAGATCCACACTACATCTATAATGATTGGGAACAAGATCATGTCCAAAAACACCTACCGTATGTGTATGAATTTCAAAGATGGGTATGGATTTCAAAGACTATATACCTACCTGCAAACTGAAATTCCTCATAACCCTCAATTAATTAATTAAACTAGAATGACTCAAAGCTTACCATGTGTATATAAATGTAAAGAATCAATTTTAAATTTAAAATTTTAAAAAAAGTTTCTTAAAGAAGTTTTTTGGGCTGCTTGAATTGTCCAATGTCGAATGAAAATGACATATCATGCAATAATTTTTTAACCATGTACTCAAAAGTTATGAAAATTGTTGGATCTTAACTCTTAAGCTACTCCTTGGGCACATATTATGTGAAAATTTCAAAGAGAGAAAACATAAGAGGATTTTCAACTGCTGTAAGAGATTGCGAGTTCCCAAATGCTGGGAACGCATTGGGAACGCTGGGAACACAATGCTGATGTGGTCGAGCAACTACCACGTCAGAAAATAATATTTTTTTATTAATTTTAATTAAATATTAAATATTTTTAAAATATTTTTTTAAATCATTTTTTTTCTCTTTAATACATTCTGAAGTTTTTTGAAAAAAAAAAATTTTCATTTTTTTTTTCAAAATTCAAAAATTCAGACCAGTAGGGGGCTGGTCTGCAGCAGTGGGAACAATTTCGGGGAACACCCCCTGAAACGGTCTCCTGGGGCCCAGAAATCCTCTTATGTAAAAATTCCATGTGTAGTAAGCTGCCAAAAATCGCTATGTTGCCAGAAATCGCAGCTTGGTCCTTTAGAGGTAACCATAAGATTTTATACCTATCTATCATTCAAATGTGCGGAATATATTTCAAAAATTTTGACAGCATAGATTGCAAGATATTTGCATTTAAATTGAAGAAAACAAGTTCTTTTGCACATTACGGAATTAGAGTATTTGACTTTGAATTTTCTTAATTCAAATTTTTTACATTGTAGAGTTTTGAGCTTCAAATCTTTAATTTGGGAAATTGAATTGAGAATCTAGGAAAAAAAATATTCAAAAAAAATTTAATATTCATTTTAAAAAAATTATTAAGTACAAGAGGTATAAGATAGGAAAAAAAAATCTAAATTATTAATGTCTCTAAGATGGAATTCAAATATACTAATTCTATTGGTGAGATTGTTTAAAAAAAGAAAAAACACCATATGGATTTTGGAATTATTGTAGGAAATTTTTTTATATTGTAAAAAATGCATTTAGAAATTAATCCTACAAGGTTTTTTTTCAAGAAGATGCTTAGATTGCCTTAAAAACAAGATTTTTGGTGACTCTCACATAGTTTTTCAAATGAAATGAAAAGAAGCTTTCTCCATAGAAAAAATATAATCCATAAGGATCGATCTTTCTCTCTTTCTCTCTCTCTTTCTCTAATTTTACTAGTTAAAATTCACAATTTTGAATTGTTTTTGTGTTGTCTAGTCTCTTGTCTTTTGAACTCACTTGGCCATAAATTTTGTTCCCTTGCACCAATTGGAAAAAAAATTACTCTCTTTTGAAGCTAATTAGTTTTTCTATTGATCTTCAAAAAAAATTTAAGAAATCAAGACAAATAGAAGACATTTGTATGTGGCATGATATAACTACATCTTACTAATCATTGATTAGTTATATACTAGTCATAGTGTAGTCATAAAGTACATTTTGACAATTGTGATGTAGCAACATTAGATTGCATATGTAGATTTTGAAGATAAATAGTGGAGATTTTGTCTCCTTCATTTCACAATTAGGATTAAAGTTAGCCTTTTCTTCTTTAGGTTAGCCATCACTTTCTAAATGCACCAATTCAAGTTCTTATATTTGTTCTTCCTTTTCATCTTCTTCTCAATCTTTTGTCTTGTTTTGACCTTAAGATTTCTAAATGAGGGTTTAGATCACTTGCTACCTTTGAGTGTAGTAATTTAGATTCCTCTTCTAGCTTTTTCCTAATCATCATCTTCTCATTTTTCTTCTTATTTATTGACTTTCTTGTTGTTAGTTGTCTTCTTGATTTCCAAGTGGTGGTGTAGGTTGACTATTTCTTCATGAATACAACAATTTGGGTTCTTGCTTCGTGCTAATCATCATCTTCTCATTCTTCTTCTTGTTTGATGCTTGTTTTTCTTAGTGTTTGTCTTCTTGCTTTTCTTTTACTACTTGTTATTTATTGTTTGTTGTCTTTTTTTTTTGTTCACCCTCCTTTTCTTTGCCTCAAGGTTTCAAGATAAGTTTCTTTTAATTGAATAATCATAATAGTTGTTGCAACTCAAGTATATGACTATATTTTCTTTGTTTTGGATTTTTGCTTGGTTTACATGCATTTGCCATTGTTCTCCTTTCTAATACTAACAAATGCTTTTTGTTTGAAATTCTACAATTTTTTGATGAAAACTAGTGAAGTTCTTGGTTTAGATACCAAAAGAAGGTAGATAACCAAAATAAAAAAAGCATCAAGTGGCTTTCCTAGTTCTTTGGTGCACCCTTAGCATTATTTTGTTTGTTATGTATTCCTTTTTATTGTATATGCTAATTCATTTCTAATAGGTAGTTGGCTACAGTTTTTAATGGACCAAGAGACAAACTTAGTTAATGGCAAGAAAAAAAAAGATTTGATACATAGTGCAATCATAGTGATATAGAATAGTCATAATGTAGTTATAGTGTAGATATAGTAAAGCCATGAATATAGCATGTGTAATATAGAGCAGTTATAGTGTAGTCATAACATAATTATAGTACAATCATAGACGTATAATGCAATCATAAAAAATTGCTTTAGTCACTTGTTTCAAATGCATTACAATAATATACAACCATTTTCTAGTAATAAAAATTAAAAAATGACTAGAAAACAACTATGTTGAATCTCTTTATTTCTTGTTTTTATATTCATAACTATAAAGTATTGCTAAGTAATGACTATCCTCTCAAAAGATGCAGCCACCCTCGTTTGCATTTGCCCCCCCCCTCCTCCTCTCCAAAAGTTTACAGGCCGTTGATAATTTAAAAAAATGGTGACATTCAAAATCACCGTTGATTTCTCAAAAAATCAGAAGTTGTTGTTCTCGTGAGATTTAATCTAAGCTGTCCAAACATGGATATGGGTACAAATAGAAAAATGAATATTGAGTACGGATATAGTGTTGAAATATTGGATATAGATATGGATACAATACTATATATATATATATTGTATTGAATAAGGATACAAATAAAATCCCATATTTATTGTCAATCAAATTGGCTTCTTAAAATTACAAGAAAGGGGGAGGGAGATGCAAATTTAAGAATTTAAGAATTTTAAAATTTAAGAATTAAAATTTTTGTTTGCTTGTTTGGAAGGGGGTTAGGGTGGGTGGGTTGAGTTAATAATTTATTTTCTTAAATTAAATTTTTTTTTGGGTAGGTAGGGAGGCATCATGCCTCACTAAACCAAAAAGAACCACTAGAGCTTAGGGTTCACGTTTGTTCAAGTCTATAGTAGTGCAATGAGCCGATTGTAGAGTCTTCAATAAGGGTGAAAGTAAAAACAAAAACAAAAACAAATCCTATATTGTGGTGTATTAATTCTACCTTTAATAAGTCTCCTAGCTAATGTAGGGGCTTTGATTGCAAATATGAATTTAGAATTTGCAAATTTTATCATGCATTGTAAATAAAAAGTTCTTACGTTTTTCTATGAGGATAGAAAAGGGGGACAAAATGGCCTCTACACTCGGGGAGATCACTCCTTGTAATTTTAAGCATACACCTGAGTTAAGAGGGTATTTAACATAGGGCTATTTACCTTCATTTTAGTAATTAAAATGACTATATTTTTACATATAAATTCAATCATTTGGTTTTTATAGTTAGGCTATCTTATACAAAAAATTTATATGTCTAATTTTTTCATATCCATTTACAACACACTATAAAAGTAGTGTCTTACATATACATTATTTTTTTAATATATGCATTACTTGTATTGTAGTACAATTTCAAATGAAAAATAAAAATGTAAAATGAAACAATAGTTTTAAATATTTTAAATTCTATGCCATGTATTCTAAACAACCTAATATGGTGAATAATAAACATCATAGAAACATTAAATATAGTTATGATACTAAAACTAAAAAAAACACCAATACTAGCAATATAACATGAACAACATGAGAAATTGACACTCTAAAAACATTGTAGATTAACTCAAAAATATGACCTCTACTGTAATATAGAGACTATATATTTTATTTTCACATATGCATTTACAATGGTTTTGAATTTAGAATCAAAAAATAAAAGAGTGTTTATTAAATACTAATAAAAAGAAGATGATTCTAAACATTTACAAGTATATGTTCAAGTAGTTGTGGCAAATCTAGAGTTTGTAGTGTCAAAGTATAGATTCCATGCAAATGTTGTACACTCTATACCAATTTCTTAATGGGTACTTTGTGTGAACACAAATCTCCATGGTACAACCTCATTGTAAATTTACAGCTTAATTCTTTTGTCTTGGAATAGTAATTTTTTACATGTTGTTACATAATTGGTATACTTAAAGAAAGATTTGTATGTACAGGCTAGAATCATTTGATGATAACAACAAAACTCCTAAAAACATCCTTAGATTTACTAAATTGTGTAAGTTTTATCATTCAATTAAAAAAATTTGTTTACATCTATACTCATTGTACTACAAATTTTTTATATGAACCCTATTTGTAAAGGTTAATTTATTAATAAAAATTCCTACTAAATGATGTTTATACATAGCCTAATTTATATATAATAGGATATGTGACATTTTGAGAACCCTATAATAGTTCTATATATATATAAAATTTATCCCCTTTGAATTAAATAGACCCTATCTTTTAACTCACGTAGTTTTCTAAAAATTGCGAGTAATCTCCCCGGGCCTCTACAATTGGCTTGTTGCACTACTATAGACTCAAACATTTAGGTTCTCTTTATGTTCACTCTTTCTATATTTACAATAAGAAATTTCATTTAGAGATTATTGTAATAACTAATTTTAACCCCTAAAGGACTGAGGCATTTTTTGGCTTGAAAACCACTCAAAACTGCCATGTATGCTACTTCCTTCCAAAAAAACAAAATAAAACAATTTTATTAGAATCTAACCATAGGATCTTATAAATTACTTGCTTGAGATCATATGGTAAAAATTTCATGAAGTTTGACCGTACCGATTGGAAGATATTAGCATTCAAAGTTGGAAAAAAATAAATTTTGAACTCTGAATTGCAATTTCAGATGACTTTGATTGCCATTTGTTGAATTTTTTTGCACTATAGACCATGAAGTTAAAATTTTTTATGTTGAACATTTGAGTTGAAAATTAGGAAAAAAAATTTCAAAAAAAAATACTTGATTTTCATTCATTAAAAAATTGTTAAGTAGAAGTAGGTCCAAGATTGAACAAAACACTAAGTTGTTAATAACTTTAAGATGTAATTGGAAAACCATGATTCCAACGGTGATCTTGTTTTTGCAAACATCCTAAACCCTATCAAAAAAGAAAATTTTTAAATTTTTAAAAATTGCATTCAAAAATGAATTTTATAAGTTATTTTTTGAAGAAGGTGCTTAGATTGCCCGAAATACAAGATTGTCTGTAACTTTCTCATTATTAGTCCAAATAAAATGACCAAAGCTTCAGATGTAGAACAAAACATAATCTTTGAGAAAAAAAATAAAAAATAAAAAAATAATGTTTTTTGTGTTTTTTTTTTCTGCCCAATGAACTGCTTTTTGGACTTAGAATAGCATAACTTTTGCTTCCAAGCACCAATTGAAATAAAAATTATATTTTTGGAAAGCCAATCTGATTTCCTATCTTCAAAAAAAGTTTCAAAAAATCATAGCAAAAATTCAAGTCACACAAGCCTGCCCGAAACTCCAAGTGTCCCTTGTGGGGACTTTAGTCCTTTAGGGGTTAAAAACCAAATAGTTTAGAAATGATTTTGTGTATGAGGTGATTGCAAGAAAGGGCCATACTATTTGGCGTCACAATGGAAGTGACTTTCATGCAATTGGTTATAACTTTTGGGGAATTAGGCCAATTTACTTGAAATTTTTATTGAAGATATCCAACTTGACAATAATGAGATTCCTTGTTTTTCAAAAATTTCCAAAAAAAAATTTCTAATTAAATTTTATTTTAGCTAATTTGTGACACTTTGTAGTTTAGGGTTTTTAGTACTATTGAGTATCCAAAATTAATGATGTAGACTTGAAAATTACGTGGTGTATTCCTACACTAGAGAGTCATGTTTTTGCCAAAAAGAATTTAAAAACACATTTTTTCATATCCTCCACATAGATGCAAATAGGGACCCTTTGCGCATGCATTTGTGAACATTGAAAATGGTTTCAAAATTATTTTTTTGGTGAAATTTCATCATCATCAATTCTTCCCAAATTGAAATTTTTTATTTTTTTTAAATTCATTTTCCTATTTTTTACAAATTAAAATGTAAAAGTACTAATTTTCATGAGATTTTGCACTTTTCTAGTTCTCCTAGTTAGAGAATTTTCCTGAACTTTTCCTTCCTAGGGTACCTTCTTTTTAAAGGTTTTTTCATTAAAGTTATTTTCCACATTTTTTAAAAATTGTTTTTCTAATTAAATAGTACTCCTAAAAAAATTATGAGTACTATTCAAAACAAGACAAAAAATGGGAGGCCTTTCTTGCAATCACCCATGACATCTAGGAGGCAACCTATTTTTTTATCACCCCTCATTCTTACTTTGTAGAGCAGTCTCTTTTTGTGCAATAAAGATGAGTTATTAATTACTATAGTTTCCAATATAGTTGTGGCACGTATCTCTCAATACAGCAAGTACTAGTCCTTTGTTGTAAATGAAAAGACCTATATGACTAGAGTGGGATGAACAAATCTAGAACTAAAAGATTCATGGTATTTTGTTTTGATAAATGAAAATTTGAAAAATATAAAGTCCTTTTCACACTTCTTTGTGTATATGGGGAAATTTTCCCTCACAACATACTTGCACTCTAGATTTGTTCAATTGCTTAAGTGGTTGGAAATGGGTTGCCTCCCATAGTTCAAATTTACTCTAGATCATGGTGCAAAATCATGTTGAAAAGGCTCCATGAGTAAAAGAGAATTGTAATTCATGCTAAAAAATCTTGTGTAGGTGCATTGCTTTTATAGAACAAGGATTAAAAAGCAAAAGACACAATTATGGTGGCAAACCTTATTTCTTTTCATTGTTGGATTTCTTAAAAGGGTTAGAAAACAAATGAAAGACTCACGGAGGTTGTTTTTGAAGTGACCATTTAAGAGTTGATGGCCTCTTTAAGGGAGTTAAACTCCTTGAAACAACTACAATTTCAATGGATTTTTGTAGGAAGTAAAATGAAATTGACATCTAATTTAAGTTTCATTTAGATGTTTGGACTTCTATAGAATTAACAAATTTTAGAAGCTATTGAAATGCAATGGTTGCAAAAGGAAGAATTCAATAGTCTTCTTCATCATTTTTCACTTTGGTTTGAAACTTAGACTAGTCAAATTTTCTTTATATGCACGGAATTCTCGCGTGGAGAGGTGCAATGCAGGCTCATGTGCGTGAGCGCCACTTGCTCGGCAATTTTGTGCTAGCCAATGACGCCTTGCCACCTAGCTAGGCGGATGGCGGGTGGCATGACATTTTTGTAGCATGTACATTGGGCCACAATGCATGCAACTTTGGGAGACTACACTCATGCCTTGCTTAACCCCTAAGTGCCTAAGCCTTGGCAAGTGAGTTTTTCTTATGATAAAAGAGCATTGGCTTCTAATAATCTCTAGTGAAACAAATTTTTCTTTTTTCAAAATTCAACCACATAGATGTTTTGAGAGTTTGCATATTAGTCTACAAACCATTTTTTGAATGCAAAATTGCAAAGTCCGAGTTGTGAAATTATAACAAGAGAAATGTATATTTTCTATTTTTAGTATGCTGCCATCTTCCGACAATGTTTTAGAAATTTGTGTATCAAAGTTTTTTGGGATTTATGGTGACATGAACAAATACGAATAGTATTAGTATACTAAAATATACCTTCAAAAAACTTAATTTCACTTGAAAAGCTACCACAATCCACCTTGCAATTGTAGTAATGCAAATTTTTTCTATAACTAAAAATTGCAAAAATCTTCAAATCAACACTTGCTCGTTGAAATTTGCAATGGTGAAAATCATGAAAATACTTTACTCTTTCTATTAGGACCATTTTCAAAGCATTTAGATAAGTACAATTTCTTAAATCTCAAATCAAGTGAAATTGGCAAGTTGTGCATTGAAGTGGAAAATGAAGTAAAATTGGCAAGCTTTACTCTCCACTAATGTTACATACATGCCTTTGAAGACCCCTAAATAATCAAATATTTACTTTTTTTTGTGAAAAATGAATGTTTTCAATAGTTAATACTAAAAATTGCTTGAAAAAAATTTCAAAACGATTAAAGGAATTTAATTGCCCACTTAGATTTGAACTTAAATTTTTTGCACGACTATATATGGTCGCTCATGCAATCACGGGTTAACTCCTAATTGCCCAAGGCATCTTTTGAGCTTCTTGGAATTTACTCTACATTGAACAAAATGCCAACATTTTTTGAATTGTAACCTTACAAATTCAACCTAACATGTTAGAGATTGCATAGAAAAAGAAAACACAACAATATCACTTATAGAGTGAAAGATTATAATGTTTGAATAAGAGAGTGTTAAAACTGCAAAAGTGATGAGAAGTCTTTCTATCCTCTTTTCACAAGTCAAATCTCAAAAACTAGTGACCAAAAACATATGAAGTTAAAGGGTCTAACATACATAATTCCAATCAATTTATGGCTTCTCAAAATCTACTTTATAATTTTTGTAAATGAATTTTGAATGTGATTTTTTCTCCAAGATCTAGTGTATTTGAGGCTCATTTTCAAAAGCTCTCAACACTACGGAAAGTCAAGATTGGAGTGCACAAAATCTTGAATAAAAAAATCACTATCATTCATTCAGTTCCAAATCGGTTTTTGGACAGTGAAACTAGACTTCTTGAAAAACTTTCTAGAAATGTAAACTACTAAAACTAAAAACTTGGTCAGATTTTATTTAACTTCAAAGTTTTGCAAACACCAGATTCTGGTGCCTTGGGCATTTAGGGGTTAATATGTTATGAACATCGACTCTCTCACGGCACCACTGAGAGCGAAAACCACGACATCTGAGTATGTCGCCAACTCCTCCCACATCGTGAAACACACATTCCTCGCATCCGCCAAGAACATCGTCTCAAAACCAGGCGAATCAGCCTCGTGGTTTTGTCGATGGATCGAGTTTCCGGCTCAACATTTGTAAGCCTTTCATTCTTCAGATCCTCCAGATTGAGAACCCTGCGTCTCCTAGAGCTTTGCCTACCTTAACAAACCAATCTAATTCTTCACATAAACTAGAGGCTGTCCTGGCCAATCTCCTCACTCAAAAGCAGGCACGAAGCTTGAGTGCCTGCATTCACGCCATAGCCAAAACCACCACGTCCTTGTACGTCGCCGGCTCCTCCCACGTCGAGAAGCACACATACCTCGCCTCCTCCAAGAATAACGGATCCCTATACACCAGGAACATACTCTCCAACCCAGGCTCCCTCCCACACCCCACACGAAGCAGCTTCGTCCTCTTGTCGATCGAGATCCAAAACTCATTCCAATTCTCTGCCTCCACCTCCACCTCTGTCGGCTTGTTCATCCCCACAGGCACCCTGCAGAGATACTTCCCCTGGGACTTCCGTCGCACCACTGAGGCCGTATTGCCCCACCCCCCGATCACGAACTCGTACATGGGGTTCACGGATTGCGGGAGCGGGGAGATCGCCACATGCACGTCGCTGCAGGAGTCGGTGGTGAAAAGGAGGACGCCGCAGCCTGGGTGGGGAAGAGAGATGGAATAGGGGGAGGACCAGTTGTAGAGGCCGCCCAGGGGAGGAAGGGCCAGTGGTTTGTCGTGACCGTGCTGGTGGCGCAGGATTACTTGGCGGAGAGGGGGATTTGAGGGCTGGCTTCGAAAGTCCCTGAATGTGGGAAAATGGGAAAACGTCAGACAAGTTGAAAGAGGGGGAAACGGTACTGATCATAGTTTGTGGAAGTTCCAGCATGAAAATAGGAGGGTAGGAGATCAAGAGATTTAGTGCTAAACTGATCATATTAAGTGCAATTTCCTGCGTGGGTATCGTCACACACTAGCCAAGCTGAATAGTGCTAAACTGATCGTTCATTTAGTGTGTGCAATTCTCTGCATGAAAATCTTGAGAGAGTAACCAAGCTACACAGAGCTCAACTGATAGTGTGAGATCCCTACATGAAAATCATGACAGGTAAACAATGCTACACCGATAGTGCGTGCAAATTCCCTACATGGACATCATCGCAAATGCCAGCCAAGCTAGAGTAATATGCTGCTCGCATTGTGCGTGATTTTTCTTATTTTTTTGTCGCTAGAGAGTGACAAATTTTGATGAGTTTTGATGGATTTATTGATCTGGACTCAATTCTGTTGGAAATTGGAGGACATGCAATTCTTATGCCTAATCTGTTGAAAACAGAGTTGTCCTATAATTAAGTCATGACAAGTTCTTACAAGCAGAATGGGGTCAAAATTTATTTGACACCATTTTGGAGGCAAGGATGAGACCAAACCCTCAAGAGAGGAAGTAAACAATTCAGTGTCTGACTGAAATGCGTGCAATCATGCATTATTGTGATTCCGAAAAAATAACAAGTTGGAAAGGGTGGCATTTCATGACTTATACGATAACTCTAGTATGCTGTCAATGTTCAAATACTGTATTTGTGCAACCCAAATCATAAAATTATGATGCCAAATTTTGCCAAATTTGGTTGAATCAACCAAATTGAGTCACCCAAGCCGGAGAGAGTAAGAGAAAAGAGAAAAAGAAAAATTGAAAATAGTGAAGTGAATGAATGAAAAGAGGAGACGGAACTAAAAATTCAAAAACAATAATAAATGATAATTAAAAAAAATTGGACTTCCCGTAAGCTTCTGCTAGAATAAAAAAAAAAAAAAGAATTCGGCAAGACTGAATAAAAAAACAAAGGAGGATGAGCTTACCCCGAGCTAGCGATCCTGTGGCCCTTGTGTGAGCTGTTGAGAGGCAGCCTTGAAGGAAATTCTTCGACTTCATCGCTCCAAACTGGCAGTCGTGCAAACTCAAAGCTCCTATCCGCAAACAAATATGCACCGCAAAGCAACCACAGACGATACACTTCGGACCTCAACCTTGACAGAAATGGCCTCATCGTAGCACTCTTTCAGCAATTTAACAATCTGCACTCTTTCACCAAGTTGAATCTGCAGTAATAGCACTAAGGAGACTAACTTGACCCAGTCGTGAATTGAAGCACCTGAATATGGAGGCGATCGAAGCAGTGACGAGCTCCCAAGGCAGTGATTACCAGTCGGTCAAGTTTGAAGAGCTCTTTATGGCCATTTGTCAACGTAAACGCTAAATTTACTTATCCCTATTACAGCGCGTGTTTTTTGGGCGATATTTCGCACTTGTCGGACTAACAATTTTGATCCTGTCAGACCCCGTGTCTCCAGAATAACTTCCAGTAGGTTACTTTAGTCGGCCAGTCGGCCAGTCGGCCAGTTACTGTTCAAATAAACACTATGATCGTAAAACCCTCTGCGCTCAACTGAAGAAGTGGGCAATAGGAGACTGACAGCTCCATCCCAGAGTAGGATATTTTAAGACAAATATAGACACCTTTTCCTAGATCAATGGCTTGCGGTTTGAAATTGAGACGGGAAGGTTCTTGCCAATTTACGAGGATGGTGGTCAAAATTCAAAGATGGACTCCCAATTGAACGGCAGGGAGGCCATGGAAGTTGCAGAATATTCTGAAAGACAATATATATTTAATTGCTAAGCTCACACTTCAGCTCGTTCTCCTAGTACAGTGAACTACACTAAAATTGGTAAATAGTGTTGGTTGATAATTAGTGTTGTTCTCTATTTTTTACCCCCAACAATATTGATCAACTTATGTCTAAATAGTGTTGGAGCACTTAACTCATGTTGTCACAATTTGGTTCTTCCCTAGTGTACTACAGATTTTGTCCTTCATTGGACTCCCCCAATTTTACCCTTCCCTGGCCTAAGACAATTTTGCCCTTCCCTGGGCTAAGCACTACAAAAAAACAAAGGATTAAATGACTTGTCCATAGAGTCATTGTGGACAACAATAGTTACAAAACTGTCATTTTATAGTCATTTTGCAGTCACTATTGTCCACAATGACTCTATAGATGAGTCATTTATTCCTTTGTTTTTTTGTAGTGAAGATAGATTTTGCCCTTTCTTGGACTAAGGCGATTTGGCCTCCTCCCGCTTCCCTACCTTGCCTTGAAAACAATTTTGGAAGCTTGGTGGGACATGAGGGAACTCCAAGAGCTCCAAGTCTTCTTGAGAATGGGAGAGCTCCATGCTTTGGAGAAGATTGTGAGCTCTTTGTTCCCTCCACTTCCATTCAAACTTCCAATACCTATATCTTTTTTTTGAGGTATGAGATTTAATATTGGATGACACCATTGGCTTTGTCTTTCTTTCCTCTATTTCCTCTAAAAGATTATTTTTTTTTGGGGGGGGGACACCACTTTTTCCCAAAACATTTGAAACATTTTTTTCTTGCATTTTTTACTGTCATTCCAATATTTTTTTACTGTCATTCTAGCATTTTTTACAACGCCTTTGGTAGCACCAAACCCATATAAATTTTACAAGCCACATCACTCATTGCCAAAACCAATTGGGCAAAAGGAGCACCATTCTCCAAAAGTCAGACTAAATCTTAGAATTTTTTTTTATTATACAACTGAAATAGTGTTAGATTGAGTTAATAAGGAACCCCGGCTGTAGTAATTGCGGGGGTGGCGTCGAGTATGATCGGAGGTGTTTCACCGGTTCAGATTTTCGCTTCTGTGATTCAACTTCGATAATCAGCTCCACTAAGTAAGACTTGCCCGGTTTACTCACTCGAAATGCATGTGACCGCCAGAATTTGCAATGACCGCCAGAATTTTATTAACAATGCCCTAACTTTCGATCAAGCAACAAGAACTTTGCTGATTTAGTCTCATCGAAGAGAACAACGAGCCGAGCAGTGAGCTTTACAATTTGGAGACGACGAAGCTAACAATTGGCAGCATCATTTTAATGAGGATGAATCTTCACGGAACATCATATATTTGCAGGAAAGGATCGAAATAGCTACCGGCTAGGCCAGCTATCGTGGAAGCAGAAACCCAACGGGACGTAATCTTATTAAGTTTATCCAACAGGTTCAACAGTCATTCACTAGCTTGTCAGTGATAAATGTGGAAAGACTGGTCACTTTGCTCGAGATAAATGCAGAGAACCCTCAAAGATAGATCAAAACAATCATAATAGACTAGAAGCATATATATCCCAATGCATTTGAAATATTCGATGGAGCTATGACCGAGTAATATGGAGAAACTGCACGCATGGTACATGGACAACGGAGCACCTGGCTCGATATGCATCTGGTGTTTGTAACAAACTAGAGTAGTTACGTTTGAGTCTAGCAGCTCCTCTCAAGCGGTGAAAACACGAGACGGAAGCCTTAGATTGCAATATGTAGTTCTTGCAGCGGTTTTGCAATGACCGCCAGAATTCTATTAACAATGGTTTTGCAATGGTTTTGTACTGCAATATGTTGTGCAATGTATTCTCAACTCAGTATTTGAAATTGCCTACAGAATTGCAACAGTTTAGGCTTAAATGTGAATTGGTTCTTTGCCCAAGACTTTTGCAACAAGTTGGCAGCACTTTTGCAATGGATCGCAGCAGACCATTAATCAGAGTGACCCTGCATATGGACACCTGAGCTTCTCGAGTTTAAGGCACCTCTCGAGATATGAAATCTGAGTCACAGGGATTCCAAATATTCACTCTGTGCGATCCTACCATAAAGTATGTGAGAGTTGTCTTGCAGGTCGCCAACAAAGAGAGAGATTTCTCAAGCAGTTTGAAAATAGAGCTGCTGGATATATATCTTTGATTGTGATTTTGAAGTTTAAGAAAACAACCTTCTTCTAAGACCGATTTGAAACGCTCAAAGGATTTGGTGATTCCATCTTGATTCTTATCTTAAAGTAAACATGAGAGCCTAAGGACGATTTGGGTATGGTAAATATATCCAAAAACAACCTGATAAGAAATTTGCTACTATATACATGGATCCTATATGTAGGAATCTCAAATGTACAAAAATAGTACATACACGTACATGTTTGTACTTGCCTGTAACCGTGTCCCTTTTTTTTCCAAATTGTAAAAAACACTTCCTAAAGAATTGCAACAAGTGGTGATAATGTGGGTGCTCGGACCAATAACGCAGTCACCTCCACAAAATAAAACCGTACAAATTCTCTTTCAGTTTCAGTCAACCGCGTGTTTCACACCGTATGATCCCTCGCAGCAGCCGCTCGGCTATGGCTCGTCTTCCTTCCTTTTCACGGGGAAAGTCAGCTCCGAGTATTGCCTTGGAACTTCCGACGCCATGGCTGCCCTGCAATTCGTTGGCTGTTTAACTGTGCACCACACTCCAGGCATTGGACACGCCTTCCTCAAATCCGCTTCCACTACGTTCGTGATTTCTCCAAATCCCGAATTGAACAAGAAAGGACTTGTGATTCTACCCGAAGACGATGTCGCTCCTGAAGCTTACGCTCCTCTCGCTCGCGGTACACTCAAATCCTCTCTTACAATGGATTCTCTACAATTACATTCTGTAATATCCTGCACATTTTCAAATTTTGGGTATGGCGTGATGGGTGGGAGCTCAAGTGGGGTAAGATTAAAGAGGTCTGATTTATTGGACTGAGAATTTGATGAATTCTGGAGAGATTCTTGCTGATTTTCTGAGCTGTGTGCGTGTATGTGTGTAGGCTTTGGTGAATGGTTTGAATTGCAATTGCGTTTGCTAGAATGGCAAATTGGAAGTGGATACTAAAATTTGTAACGCTGAGGTTGCTTTTGTCTCTCCCAATTGAGAAATGACAGTGCAATGAAAGGAATCAGAAGTTGTGTATCGTCTTTCACGTTGCACTCCTATCTCTTTTGTTTCAGGTGACTAAGGTGACGAATTCGTGACTATTATGGCGAACCTGAACATCCTCGTTGTGGCTTTGTATGGCCCAGAGGACAGCTTCGTCACTCCGGAGACCGTCGAGGAGTCTTTCTCTCGGATGCCAAGTCTTTACCCCAAACCCTAATTCTCAATCTTTGTACCCTAATTCTTGGAAACTGTTTGCTTGGGGTGGCTTTCTTAGGGATTGAAAAGTCACCAGTTAATGAAATTGTCATCCGAACATGTGATTTGTATAGATTTGGTGCTATCATCATGGAAACCATTCAAAATATTTGAAAGTTGACGGGTTTCCAGCTTCAGGTAATATATCTTTCCTTTTTGAGAGGATTCTAGTGTGCTAACATATTCCTGACTTGGGTGTTGTTTGAATAATTTATGAGTTGAACATTGGAATTTGAAGTTGAAGGTCCCAATCATGAGCTTAGACTACCCTTGAATCATGATTATTGCATCTACAGCTCAGTGTCTCTCATGGGAGCGCTTTTAGTCTTTATAGAACCTAGAAGTAGTCTTGCCCTCTTCAATCTGACTGTCTTGGTTCCCAAAGAAAGAACTACGACTTAGTTTGAATTTGCAACAAGTGTGCTTTGGGCAATGACAGTGTGGCAAGTGTGGAGGACATATCCAGTTTAGAGGTCATATTAAAGAGGTCCAAGAGTATCTCATTTCCTACAAGTCACATGTTTCAATGACAATCGAATTGTAAAGGGATGATCTTCCACTCACAGGAAAGGGACCTAGGTCTCTTTTGTATTAGCAATATTCTGGAAGAAATGGATTCAGACCAACCAATATCCGGAGTTCTTTATTATTAATCAATTTTTCATCGATTCAGAAGTGTTTCAATTGTTTCATGCAGTTTGATTTGGAATAGAATTATTTTTTGAAATATTGCTCAGGAAATTATTCTTAAGTTTTTTAATTTTGAATAGGCATATTATGAAAATGAACCCGCTCATTGGGACTCAAAGCCTTATGTATGACAGTGTGAGAGGCTGTCGTCTTGTGATTTGTAGGAGATAGCGTGGTTACATCGTTTCCAAATCTGGGGCACTACGACTTTGCGAAGAGCGAGTGTGTGGGGAACGATAAATTAGGGCAACGCCAGTACACCGCAATTCCAATGCCCAACACCAGCCCGCAGGTAAGGTTCTGAAGAGGCTGCCTAGGGTCTATAACAGAGGATACTCTTTCCGTCTTTTTATGCATTTTAACGAATCAATTGAAGAGTTAGCTTTCATAAAGAGCTCGTAAATCAGAGCTCACTGAAACGATCAAGAGCCAAACAATCTAGATTTCAATTTTTTGTCACTCAATGCATGATTTCTTCTGCAGACACTCATGTGTCGCTGATTGAAAGACCAACGAACTGTTGATTGAACCAAGGGTCAGTCATTAGGAGGCAAGATCAGGTCGAAAGTGTTTTTGTGTCCTCGACCTAATGATGGCATTTTATTTGATGAGATTGTGGCATCTTTATATTTATTTTGCGAAGTGGTTCATGGCTGGGAGATTGTTTTCTGGGGTTGCGGAGGTTTTGGTGGATGTTCACCCCTATAGAAATCAAAGGAGGTCTTGTTTACTACCCTTGCGCAACTGTAGATTCTCGTGCTTACTTCCCGTTGGCTTTTGAAGTCGCCGCACGAGGACATTCGGTTGCAATTGTCCGAATGCCAATGCGCATTTCGTCTTCCTATTACCAGGATGAAAACCCTAAACCCTAAACCCTAACTCTGGATAATGTATCTCCTGGAGGATATGATCGCTACCGCTACAGATACACTGATCCCCCGCCTGAGAGAACAGGACTTTGGAAACGACGAGATTCGTCGCCATCGAAGGTGCAAACTATTACCAAGTGGGAGACTATGGTTACCAAAGCTCTGACCAGATTTCTACTCTCAGCATGGAGCAGCAAGTCGCCAAATTTGCACTAGAAACTGTCTCGTTTCTGGAGGATGTTGCATCAGGTAAACCCATCGCCTCAAGAACACCGCATTCAGAATACATCTAGCTCTCTCGAAACCCACCCGAGTTTTCCTTAAAAGTTCATTTTCAATGTGGGGTTGCTTACCTATCTTTAGTGGAAAATCAAGGGTGAAATTAATGAATAATTCGTCATGGATAGGGTGGCAAACCTTTTCCGTGGTTCAATCACGAATCTGAAGTAGGCCTCAATTACATATTGAATTGGCAGAATATCAGAAATTTGGTACTTCTCAGGCGTGCAGCCTGAAACGTAAATCAGTACGAGTCTTAGTTTTGACTTTTGAGAGCTTTGTACAGATAAATGTCACAATTTCTGGTGCTCAGAGTCGTGCCAAATTGACGAGATTGGTGATAAAGATTATTTTATTATTTTTAAACTTCCTCTAATTGAATCTCTACTTTGGCCATTTTTAGGAGTTTTAGGCCTCTTTCCAACCCAAAAATGTGAATCTCAAGGTGAGAATTGGGATATTAAGACTTCTATAGTTACAAAAGCTTGTAAAGAGATTCTTAAAAGCAATAAAGTATCCACCTTCTACATGTATTCAAAGTGCACTACCTTTGTGCTCATGTAGTGAACACAATTTTTTTTCCTTAAAGATGAAAATGGGAAAGAAGAAGCATCTTTAAGTGAGGAAAATGGAATTTTTAAAAATAGTTTATTAAATTTTTTAATTTCTATTTTCTAAAAATCAAATTTCAAAGTATTTGTTTTTTTGTATTTTTCATCATTTTTTAAGAGAGCATAACTCTTAGAGAATTTTTTTTTCTAGGTTAGAGTTTTCACTTACATGCTATTTAGAGTGCTTTACAAGTTATCCATATTTTTTTAATTTAAATTTTATTTATTCAAATACTCACAATATTGTAATTTTCATGTCATTTTAAGCCAAAAATGTGAAGTGTTTCTTGCAATGACCCTAAACGGGAAGATTTATCAATATCATTTGCAAACTATTCATACTTATTGTTTTTGTTTTGGCATTGGTACCTTGAGTGAATATTCACTATTGGAGTAATATTGCTTATGAGGGTGAATGCAAAAAACACATGTACTATTTGTTGCGTTTCACTACAATACTCATGATTTTTTTTGGTGTACTTTAAAATTAAAAAATTAATTTGAAAAAAATTTGAAAAATATGAACAATGTATAGTCCTCTAAAATGAAGGTTTTCACTAAAGGAAATTGATAGAAAAATTCTCTGAGTAGGAGAATTTAAAAAGCGCCAAACCTCAAGAAAATATATACCTTCATGTTTTAATTCGGAAAATAAGTAAAAATAAGTAAATACAAAAAATAAAAGGTGGCCATTTGCAACAATTCTATAGAGATGATCATTCACCAAAAAAAAACACGAAAATAATATTTTATATGTTTCAAAATTCTAGCAAAAAGAAGCTCACATTGTAGACTTCCACACTACATAAAAATAATTTTTTTCAAAATCCCTCTCATAGAGAGATGTAAATCTACTAGGAGACCATCTTATCCAAATTTCATCTCAAATCATTAAAAAAAGGTACTCCTTAGTACTAAAAATCTCAAAATTCTCATTTGTGACATTTAATCACTATTCACTAGTATTATTTTATTATTAAAATACTTTCAAAAATTATGAAAAAATTATGTAAGGTGTATGATAGACATGAGTACCTTCTCTAGAAATCTTAAGTCATTTCGAACAAAAATACAAAAGTTATGGCCAAAAAAAAGATCAGCATTTAGCTTGTAATGAAAAATAGTACAAGTGTTTCTTGCATTCACCCATCACTGCACAGAGGAAATTTAGACCAGCCTCTGCAACACAGTAAGAACTTGCAAGCTCTCAAACTTGACACGATTATTCAATGCCATGTTAAGATTCTCTTCCAACAATAAATCTGCAAAAAGGGTTCCTCTTGCAAATTCTGTTGCAACTTAAGCATAACATACTTGAAATTTCCTGAAAAGAACATTGTTGCCCTTCATCACACTGTGCAGTGACTGTGTGCCAGTCAGATTCTTCATTCTCATTGTTGCATTCCCAAAGTTGGAGAACTGTGCAATGGGTGTCCGGTCTTTAGCAGTTGGACCGTCTGGTGTTTGGAAGCGTCCGGTCAATGGCGGGTTTACTCTAGGTGCTTGAAGATGAAGTCTGATAACTCAGCTTTTCCATTCTAACCCGATCAGATTTGCCAATTTAATGCTGGGGAGATGCATAAAGCTGTCAGTGGAGGGATCTTCGGGTATCTAATCTGTACATGTTCACTGTTCAGACTGATCAAATTTTGATCACTAATTCACTATACATGAATTTCTTATATAATCAACTTCAGAGAAGAATTAAATGTAAAATTTTGTACTAATTTAAAAAAAACAAAAACATCATATATTGTATGGAGGCGATCGATTCCAATTTACACGCAAAGATCGAGGCCCATGGGAATATGGTCATTTTGTCAAGTCATGCATGCTTACACCCAACTTGCGGATTATTAGTCAAATACTCCAACCGAGACTCCAACCAAGTACATGAAATTTGAAATGAATAGATGAGTAATCGAAATTAACAGGCCGGGGTGAAATGGTGAATTAATGTACGGTTTAATTTGGTAACTATCCTCCTCCGATCCTGTATGTGGTATTTCAGATCGATAACTAATGACCTGATCCGTCGTCCCGTGGATCCCGTGAATCTCGCGGACCGTGGACCACGCTATTTCTAAAGAGAATCCTATTGCAAACTTTCAAATCTCATGTAGTGAAAGATACTTAGCTTCAATTTTCGGAAATGCGGTATGTCGAACACTACGTACTGATTGACTGATTTCTTCCACTCTGGCGTTGTATCTGGCGTTAGCAACGATTCCATGGAAGTGAAGTACTTATGAATTCATTCAAATTAAAGAGATTACAGTGACAAATCCATTCTCAGAGGATTGTAGTGAATTTTTATTTTATGCTTTATTATTATATATTTCAACCCAGACTGCTAAACACTAGAAAACTCTCTTCAATCATTTCAGAATTCAGATCGAAGAAAACTAATGCAGGAAGGCAACGTGGTTAGGAGCCCTACAGCTGATATGATGTACGTAATACTTGTACAGTGCAGTGCAAAATTATGTGCTTATGTACAAAATCAGCTTACAAATCCACGCAAATGATCTAAATTAATACTGCAGGGAGAAGAGCGTACGTCTGTAACAGGATATTAAATGTTGCAAAACACATACTGTATGATACATATTTTATTGGGAGAAACAAAGCTGCAAGATTGATTCAAACAAGCGCTCCCGTGGGAGATCGATTTGCATCTAGCTGGTGTGACCATACTGTCCGAAATGTAAATTCGTGTACCAGCTAGCAGTGCTCACTCACTATTGCATCGTTCATGGGTATATCTTTATTTGCAGCTGAAGACGAGAGCGACAGTGCTTAACAGAGAAGGATGTACACAACGTGATTGCGGTGTCCATAATTTGGATACAAAATTCAAATCTTCTGGACATGTACTGCACCTGGTTTCAGTATTAATTCCTTTAAAACAAAATAGGGCAACTGAAGAATAGTTGCACTGAGAAATTAAGGCCAGGTCTCGCTCTACACAGGCGGGAGGGTGGAGTCTCTCCCTATGCCGGAGTTCTGCAGCTTGACCTCCGCGGCGTCGCGCTCCGCGTCGCGTCTCCACTTGAATTTCAGAATCACGAAAACCACAGCAACGAACACCCAGTACAAAATGTACGCAGACAGCGTACCCTGAGTCGCTTCGTCGCGCCAACCCACCATGGCGTTGAAAAGCTTCCAGATGCCGTCCTTATCGTGGTGGCAACAATGCAACTCCCAAACAATGTGCTCGTTCTCCGTGTACTCCTCGAACTCGTGCACCGCGCCAGAGAACAAGCCCGCGGCGATCAAGAACAGCCACAGCGTCGCGACTATGAGGAACCACTTGAACCCCCCCAGACCGAAGCCCTTGTACAGCAAATACCCGGCGAGAATTCCACACAGCGCGCCGACAATGGCAGGAATGGGAACAGCAGTGCCGGATTGTTCCAAGCCGATACCACCCAAGAACACCACGGCTTCCACACCCTCACGAAGCACGATGCTCAGCGGCAGCAGAAAAAGCGCATACTTGCTGCGCTTGCTCTGCACCTCGCCTTGCTTGTTCAAAGCCTCGATCGTCACCTTCGTCAACTTCTTCTCCCACTTGGCTCTCCACGTGTCCACTCGGACCATGGAAAACGCCATGATGGTGATCAGAATGACCGCAATGAGCGACAGAATTCCCTCCCACAGGGGCTCCGAGCTTTCCCACGAGTCTTTCGCCACCGTGTAGTACAGCGACAGGAAAATGGCCGCAGCTACCAAGGCCAGGAGGACCCCCGCGACCACCCCCGCCCACACCTGCTTCTGCATGCGCCGCCTTGTCGCCTTGTCGCCAACCAGATCGTTGAGAAGCGCCAGCATCACAGACAAGATGATTGCTGCTTCCAGCGTCTCCCTGAACAGGATGAAGAACGCCGGAACACTAAACAATTCCACCATCTTGACTGCGCGCCTTCGGGACACCCACCAAAAAACTTAAATTTCCAAATGCTCGAAACACCCACTCACTCTTCAGTTCCAGCCCATGCAGAAGCACCTCCGGAGCTGCAACTAGCAATCTGCAGCGTACTCTGTACCAGGCAGTGCGTACGGCAAGTACAGAGCTGCTAGTTAATACGAGATTAATTATGAAACCAGGGAGATACACCGAAACAAGTTTATACTGCTCGGGAAGTGTCTCTTGAAGGCAACTTGGGAGGTGCTTCCCTGTGAAATTCATGGCCCCACCGGCCCCGTTGACAAGTTGCCGGGCGAATGGGAGACGCGCGGAGAGCGAGGAACCGGTGTCTGGGGCTCAGTTTTAGATGGCTGTGTGGATTGGAACTGAGGAGCACGCTGGGCGTGTGCCGACAATGTGGCGGCCGCAACGGTCGTCGGCTGGACGCAGTTCGACGTGCAGCTAGTATTAAGTGCCAAAGCGGGCAAGCATCTTACAATTTTTTATCCGATTTTAAGAGGAAACCATTCACAAGAGGGGTGGGATTTGCATGATCCGGCATGAATGAGTAAAATTCTTGCTACTGTAGCTTGTTTGAACTTTTGCTACTAGCTAGCTGCACGGATATTGTAAGGCTGTACCATAAGAGATTGTACGGTTGTACCTGGCGAGCTCTACAGTTTTGTCCCGAGCTTTGGAGTACGTTGCGATCGACGCTGATTCGAAGAGCATGTGGACGCTGTATTCGAGCTGCTTGCTATGTACTTCTACAATATATTCCGCAGCATATGTACGTCAACTCCTGGGCAAAGTCTTTCTGCGCAGCGTACTGAGATCTTCAGATTGCGGATGGAATGTCTGGAACTCTGGATTCATTTGTGTCTTAAACTACTAACAGTGCTCCTGGTTCAGGACAGCCTGAATTCTCATACGCCTCCTCAGCTCCTGGTTGAGTGCCCTGGTCTGGAACCTCTGATCGAGTTCTACATTCTAGGACGGGTTTCTCAAACCGCTCAGTCCAATTCCTAAAACGTTAATTTCGTACAGTTGGCGCACTCGGTGGAATTCCAAGATTTTGGCACCTTATGTAAATCTGTCCCTGACTCCCTGTTCTAACTTTTCTTAAATTTGTGTCGAGGAACGATGGAGCACTTTGGGGGGCCGGCATGGTGACAATTATCATGGATTAGTCAATTTAATTGATGTCTCGAACCCCTTTGGTTTGTTGTTGAATATTGTGAGTCTATTATTTTCTACTAATATGCTTAGACACCAATTTTATGGACAAATAAAATTCTGCCCATGTAACAAATTCATTTGGATCATAATCACCATGTTAGTACTTTTATTTCAATTTCGAAGGCATATGTGGCCTGCAGGACTTGCGCAACGTGATTTCCTGTGAATTCGAAATTGGTTTTTGTGTACCTGTATGTGCATCATGCGTATCTGTGTACATACATGCGAAATCTGGGGGCACACAATTTTGATTGTATAGTAAGGAGAAAAATCCTATGTAAAAACACCATATCATCGAACAAAACTATACTAATTTATCCTTTTTAGTTTGACACAAATTAAATTAGTGTCACCCCAAAGATTTTCCTTTGAGAAAGTTGTCACTTTTTCACCATAATATTTTAGCATACATGTACTAATTTAAAATAGCATTGCTTTGATGAATAATGAATTAGTATCACACTCGTTGAATAAAAAGAATGATAATCAATAGTGCAATTGATCAAAGTCAATAATTACAAAATGTTTTCTAAGCTCTTGTGCAACCAAAGAGAGTAGTAATTCTAGTAGATGCATATCCATAATGGACTCTCAATCCAATTGTGTCCCTATCTACATCCTTCCTAAATTTCAAACCCTAAAATGTAGAAGTCCTAATTCCTAAATTGGATTATTGTTTTTTGGAATGGTGGCATTCTACGTACAAACTTGGCGCTTTTCTGTTGAGACCATGCGGTCTGAAATCTGCACTAATCCTAGACCTCAGGACTAAAGAAGGATTGAATGAAAACATGGCAGATTTCATATGCCACTTTAACGCAATTTCCCATAATCATGACGCAATTGGGTTGAGATGTACGTACACGGTTCTTCAAACGTACATGAAACTGACGAAAGAGTCCGTTCACACTTGATCCCACACTGCGACGCAGAAACTACATAATACCCTTTTTTTACATTACCAGACATGCTCCAAATTGAGTTTTTTTGATGCATCAATTCCTTTTGCTGGTTTGACGGAAGAGGTGACTTGTGACATCGATTATCTCCAATTCTCCATCTGCAATGAATCTCCGTAACCTCGAAAAGAAACCTACTGTAGGAGAGCTTGAATTGAGATTAGTGAGTGTTGGGAGCTGTGCAAATTAACCATGCACGGCCCTAGCTAAGTAAGAACAATTTGCGCAGATACTTACACACCAGGACAAGGAATTCGATCGGAATTATCGATCAGGCGCCTGGTGTAGATTAGATGAAACGTCAGCTGGAGGCCCAGTTGCCCAAGCGGCCCAAGGCAAGAGGGCCAAGCTAGCTAGAAGCGTTTGCGAGCCAGCCAGCTCCGCCTTCCGGAATTCATGCGAAAAGGATAGTTACGACCCTGCAAGTCACGTACAGACGGACAGGAAATTCTAAACACGGCCTCCGTATGGTAGCCTTTGCAACTTCGCAAGTTCATAGCCTTATCATCACTGCAGTTGTCCTGGTTGGGACTTGGGAGCCGCAGGGTTGACTCCAGGCGATTCCCTTTCGTTTTGGCTTGTTTTAGGAAGATGCGGTGCTGCGGAATCATGGAGCCTAGCCTGACCTTCAGCTGCGGTACAAGACGAATCAGCTGTCGACGGGGAAGCGTACGTCAGCTTTCAATTCCTCCGAGACTCCGACGCGACCCAGCAAAATTGAAGGCAGAGTCGCGTACACACTAACCATCGATCCTCGACGAAGTTGATGCGCACGCCTTCCCAAAATCCCTCGGTGAAAGTCTGAAGTCTTCAGCACCCAAAGTTTTAATGAACTCCTGACGCGCGCAGTCCCTACGAGAAATTGAATAAGGAAAGATATAGATTCTGAGTTGGTTTGGGGGCAAAATTGGCTATGGTGTGAGAGCATCCCCATAGGGCCTCAGGGAGTGATGCAAACACTGCGAATGATTGTGCCCAGCTGCAAATCTTGTCTCATAGGAGGCACTGTGAATTGAAAAAAATAACAGGCCACAGTTAAAAATGGCCAAGAGATGGCCAAATGGTGGAGATTGGCAGTGGCTTGGTATGTCAAATGACAATCTTCCATGTATAAAGCGTAGCATTGAAGACTTTTTTCTGCATATAGGAGGCACTGTGAGCTTTTTGTGATGACTTGGCACACTTATAGTCTTGGTTCCCGTGTCGAGTCCCCTTCCTTGAGTCTTATGCCCATCTCCTTGTGGGCCAATAGAGCGCCAAGTGACCGACTGCATTACTTTAGCTTTGCAAACCAGCCCTGTCTGTGCTTCTCCATTGCACAGCTCATGGAGATGCTCTGAGAAGAATTTAGACATTTGAGTTATTCGTAAAGTCCCCTAGTTTCGGCAGAACTTTTTCGGAAGCTAGTGGAATTTAGAAAGGCATATCCAGTTGAACCATCAAGCTTTTTTGTAAGAAGCTTCCAACACACAACCTCAAAAGTAGGGTCCAAATTTTTTAGGCACCATTTTGATGCCAAATTCAGTTTTACATTGACTTTTGTTCCAACCACATGTGACTTTCTTAACTCATCCTGCTTTTTTGCAAAACTAACGGGTTTAAACCCCGGTTGAGCCTACTTTACAAATAACTCAATTAGATCTTCATTTTCGTAATTTTTTCTTTAACTTCCCATTCTTGCAAGAATTCTTTTAGAATCTTACACAACAATTTCAAAGCATCAAGTGACCATGCTAGTTGCATCATTGAAGAATAGACAAAAATTGCTTGGAAATTTTTGACATACTTGAATGTACTTTAAACAACCAATTCTTGTTGCTCTAGTAATGATCATGCTCTTGAAAACTTTTTCAAGGGCTAATATTGTGAGAGCTACATGCCTTTATGAAATAAACAAATGACTTTCAAATAACTATATCAAATTAGTAGAACATTTCTATTTAGTCTTCAAAGATGTGTTGATGTGAATGTGTGACTAGCATAGTCACTTGGTACTTTATAAATTTTGTACAAGGTTCTAAATGAGTTTATGAAGGAATGGGAAGAGATTAAAAGCTTATGTAAAAATGAAGGTTCAAATCTAGATTCTTGTTATCTAGGACATAATTCATCTTGTCTAAAAAGCTCAAAATCTACATTTCCATGTCTATTCAGGCTTTTATAGGGATTAAAGCATGTAATAACTACACACAAAAACTAATCATAGAGTCAAGTTGTTGTAATTATTAAACAAAACTTTAATTTATTGGATGAGTTATTGGTAAATAAAAGACGATTTGAAGTTTCCAATGCATTATAAAAAAAACTAGCCCCTTTGCTGGGTTGTTTGACTTTTAGCCGATGACTAATGTACAATTCCAAAGGAAAAATAGTATTTTTTAAATGCTTTTAAAAAAAAATCTTTTTAGTCTCCAATTTTATATGGCAAATAGGTGATCTACAAGGACCAATTTTTTTTTAATTCTATAATTGCACATTTTCATGTAGTCAAACAACCCTATGTAGCTTTAAGATTTCTTCTAATAGTATTTTGGCACACATTATTTGTTCATTTGTTGGATAAATAGTTGTTTGAATAAGTTATGAATATTCAAAGCATTTTTCAAGGTATACCAAAGTAGTATCAAAATTGACATTTTAAGACTTTATATGCTCGCATTTTCTAATTGTGTGTAACTTGACTAATCAATATTCAAATTTTAGTGTCCTTGTTTCCATTCAAGTAGGCAAAGAGAAGCTACAAAAAATTATTTATGGGAAACTTTGACATTACAATGGTAGTCATTCCACAACTTTGACACTTTTATAGTTTGGATTGTGTAGCTTGAAATTTGTACCTTTCCTAAATGGTTTAGATCATGTAGTCTGAAATCTTCAGTTATCCCAAGTAATTGAAACCATGCAATTTAAAAATGGTATATGGAATTGTAGACTCACATTTTGAAAACATTTTTGCTTATTTGACTTAGTTAATGTGAATAGGATTCAGAATTAGTCTATTTCCCATGATAGTGTGACAAAATGGCATTAATCTTGTGTGAAAGTCTAATTGAGAATTTCCATGGGTTAATAGACTTAGATTAAAAGGCAGGTCAAATGGGTAGTTAGAAGTTGAGAATTGAAAGGGCATGTTTCCCAATCTTTCTCTTTTTTTTGTGGACTATATGACAATGAGGCAACTCCAATTCTCTTACTCACTTTCTCAGTTGTCTAATTTTCTCATGCTCTTGTACTTTGCCAATATTATCAATATATTGTATATTTTGCAATTTGTCTTTTGTATTCCAACCTCACGGGTAGTGAGTGTTGTGAATTTCTTGTGAGTCTAATTGCTTGTGAATTGATTAGGAGGTTATCCTAACAATTTGTGTGTGAGATACTTGTGTTTTGGATTTAAGCTTGTTCTTGAATTAAATTGTGATTGGTATCTGTCAATTTGAGCATTGTGAGTTAATTGGAAGTGTAATGTCTAATTGGCGGGTAGCTAGTTTAATTGTGATTTAATTCAGTCGAATTGTTCTGAGTCAATTGTAACAAGTCTAATTGGTATGTCAAATTGTCTGAGAGGGTATCTCAGATTGTGGTCTAATTGATGGGAGGACATCCCAGGTTAATGTATATTTACTTGCCTATAGTCTGTGAGTGACCAGTTGTCTTGGGAATGGTGAATTCATTGTTGGATTTTTAGGATTTGATTAATTCAATCGTATGTATGTTGAAATTATGTGTTTGGTGTTATTTGATTAAGTCTATTTGCTTGGTGGTATGAGTGAGCATACTGAATGTGGGAAGTAAAGCGAGTGCGTCTTGAACTCTTACTGTGAGAATTGTCAAATAGGCAAATAGTCAAATTTCCAGTAATTATTAAATCTGAAATTAATAGTTTGAAGAAGCAAACTGATGACGATAATTTAGACTGTGTGAGATATTTCCTTGGAAATCTTTTGTTTCCCGGATGGAACAAGTTGACTGAGATGGTAATTTTAATTGTAAAGATTAATACTTGAATGAGAAATTAATTTCTCTTGTTTTGTGAAATCTGAATTTAATATTTAAAATTACAAATTGACTATTAATCATTGTAATTCTGAATACTAATTTTCAGTCTTTCATTAATCAATTTGTAAATATGCCAATTATCAGAAAACGGATTAAAAGAGAATCGGTTTAAGTCGAATTGCTAGAACAATTAGATATCAATCAATTTCTATTTGACTTCAACGAAATTCATTAGATTAATTTTAGTAATTAATTATTAAATTCTCAAATCGAATTTATTAAATTATAACAAGATAATTCTTGGAATTAGATAAATTCAGCCTAATTGAAAATCTGAGAATGATAAATTCTTAAGAATGGAAGAAAGTGAGAATCATAAATGAACAATTTAGGTTGTGAGGAATTTCACAAAATTAAATGAATATCATTTGAGTGTAATAAATCAATTCGCTGTAGCAAAGAAAATACAAATAACAAATAAAACATTTTAATAATTCAAAAATTAAAGACATGGTTTGGAGAAAGAACATGTGTACGACCACTTGACTCGACCGAAGCAAATTAAAAGAAAGTCACATTGGAGGTTAAAGATGGAGATGGAGCAATGGTGAAAAGATAAAGGTCGAATTGAGGAGATGAGTATTCTATCTTTCATGCTTTGCATACGGGCAAATGGTTAGTAAAATACCGGTTTGATATTTGCATTTAATTTAGCAAATAGGCTAAATAATATAAAACGGTGTAGACTGCATATGGTAAAAGAAAATGGAAATAATGAAGGAAGTATTTACCTAAAAGTTTATTTGTATTCAAAATATATATCTTGGCATTTTCACTAAGTTGATAGAGCCCCGGGGAGATCACTCCTTGTAATTTTAAGCATACACCTGAGTTAAGAGGGTATTTAATGTAGGGCTATTTACCTTCATTTTAGTAATTAAAATGACCGTATTTTTACATATAAATTCAATCATTTGGTTTTTATAGTTAGGCTATCTTACATACAAAATTTATATGTCTAATTTTTTCATATCCATTTACAACACACTATAAAAGTAGTGTCTTACATATACACTATTTTTTTAATATATACACTACTTGTATTGTAGTACAATTTCAAATGACAAATAAAAATGTAAAATACAACAATAGTTTTAAATATTCTAAATTCTATGCCATGTATTCTAAACAACCTAATATGGTGGATAATAAACATCATAAAAACATTAAATATAGTTATGATACTAAAACTAAGAAAAACACCAATACTAGCAATATAACATGAACAACATGAGAAATTGACACTCTAAAAACATTGTAAATTAACCCAAGAATATGACCTCTACTGTAATATAGAGACTATATATTTTATTTTTACATATGCATTTACAATGGTTTTGAATTTAGAATCAAAAAATAAAAGAGTATTTATTAAACACTAGTAAAAAGAAGATGATTCTAAACATTTACAAGTAGATGTTCAAGTAGTTGAGGCAAATCTAGAGTTTGTAGTGTCAAAGTATAGAAAAGATTCCATGCAAATGTTGCACACTCTACACCAATTTCTTAATGGGTACTTTGTGTGAACACAAATCTCCATAGTACAACCTCATTGTAAATTTACAGCTCAATTATTTTGTCTTGAAACAGTAGTTTTTTATATGCTATTATATAATTGGTATACTTAAGGAAAGATTTGTATGTACAAGCTAGAATTATTTGATAATAACAACAAATCTCCTAAAAAACATCCTTAGATTTACTAAAGTGTGTAAGTTTTATTATTCAATTAAAAAAGTTTGTTTACATCTATACTCATTGTACTACAAACTTTTTATATGAACTCTATTTGTAAAGGCTAATTTATTAATAAAAATTCCTACTAAATGATATTTATACATAGCCTAATTTATATATAATAGGATATGTGACATTTCAAGAACCCTATAGTAGTTCTACATATATATAAAATTTATCCCCTTTGAATTAAATAGACCCTATCTTTTAACTCACGTAGTTTTCTAAAAATCGCAAGTAATCTCCCCGGGGATAGAGCATGCATTGGCAAATTGACCACCCTAAGACAAATTGTCCAGAATATTTGACACGAGCCAACCACTAGACAAGACTGTGACCGCATTCATTGAGTCTTACATAATAGCATATGGTAATGGACTATGGAAATTTGACATAAGAGTGGGGTTTGTTTATTTATTCCTAAAACTAGTGCATAAAACGACTTAGATAAGTATCCAAAACGTAAAACAAGTGACCTTAGTCATAATACGATAGACTTATTTGCCTTTCCTTGTGGAATTACCCCATATACTATTTGCCTTGGGTTTTGTCGAATAGTTAAAGTTTACACTACAGGAATATTGTTGGTATGTCAATGAAATTTTTCATATTTTTTAGGACAACATATTTGAGTATTATATCAGATAGAATCAATTGTACTTTTATACGCATTGATAAAAATTTCAATTTTTATACCATTTAACCCCTAAAGCCCTGAACTGCATTTTTTGGCAACATAACAATTTTGGACATTTCACTACGAGTGGAGTTTTTATTCTTTTTCTTTGAAATTTTCACACAACATGTGCTCAAGGAGTAGCTTTAAGAATCGACAATTTTCATAACTTTTGACTACAAAGTTAAAAAGTTACAGCATGATATATTGTTTCTTTTGATTGGCAGGCAACTTGGGCAATAAAAAAACCTTCTTTAAAAATTACTTTTTCAAGAAATGGTATTTTTGAAATTCATTTATTAGAATTATATCTATTTGGAAATCTTTGAATCATTCCATTTCAATTAATAAGTCAAAAGTTATGAGGAGTTTTAGTTTGGAGTACTTTGTGGGTAGTTATAAAATCTCTACACTACAAAAAGTTTCAAATCGTTTATTTAATTCAATTTTTAATATTTTTGAAAAAAAATTAAAAAATTTAGTAAAGATTGTTTATTGAAATATTACAACCATTGGAATTGGCATTTTTCATTTCCATAAATAAACTATTAATAGTTAAATATTTTGAATCATTTTCTTCTTCTTTCTACTTACTATTTTTTTCATGTATGTTGTACTACTTCAAATGATTTGAAATTTTTGAGCATGCAATCAATTTTGGATTGAAGGATGAATTATAAGATTAATCACGATTTTAAACATATTTTTTTTACAAATGTGACCTTGTGAAGTGCAACTACCTAGGTTTTTGCAAGGATAAAAAAATGATTGTTGTCAATTCAAATGTTAATATCTTGCAATCTATATGATGGAAATTTCTAAAAAAGTTTCTACATCTTTTCAAACCACCTTATTACAAGATCCTTTGGTTTCATCTGTAGAAAAAAAGGTTTTTTAAAATTTTGCATTTGTATTAGAAATCATAGTTTTAGAACATTTTTGGTAAAAATAAACATAGTCAAAACCTTTAAGGGATAACACCTATAGTGTCAAATCATTTTTTCCATTACAAACGATTCAAAAGTGTCGAATGTTTCTATTTCAATGTGTAGAAAACCTTAGAAATTTATTTTTTACATATCTAACTATAGGTAGAATAGGATCTTGCTCTAAACTAGTATAAAAATGTATAGAAGGAATTTTAAAATATTGAGTATATGAATTGAAAAATATTTGCATTTGAATCAAATAAATCAATTTTATGAACCTTAATTGACTACATTTTAGGGATATTAAATATTAATCTTCTTAGCTTAGAAATATTGCACTATACATTTTGAATTTCTAATATCTTATATAGAAGAATTGGATTGAAAGTCTAGGTCTCTAGGTGTAAAATTCAAACAAAAACACTTGATTTTTATTCTTAAGAAATTCATTAGTCTATCAAGGCCCAAAGACTTTTTGACGATGAAATTTTTTTATGAAATGTGCCACTTTGATATATTTTTGCACATGCAGTCATGTGCTTGAAAGTTTTAAGTTTAACCATACAAAAGTAAAGACTATTTTGTCTAGTATACATAGAATTAAATGTAGAAAACTTTACTTGTTGGATTTTTAGATTATAACAATTTTGGATGATCATCTTCATTGGCAAAAAACATAGATTTGGGAGAGATTTTTATATAAAAGATGAATTATGCTTTTTTACCACCACCACCACCCCCCAAAAATTTAAAATTTATGGAAAATATAATATTTTTTATTAAAAAATTTAAAAAATAAAAACTCTCTCAAATTTGTACACATTTGCAAAAAGAAGTAGAAAGCCAAAATTGATCACATTGGATCCTACAAAATTTTAAAAAATTTAGATATGTGTAAATTTTTTTAATTTAAAAATTGATATTATTATCATATTGTTTGAAATATCTTCAAAAAAAATTGGAATCATTCTAATTATTTTGTGTTCTCAATTAGACTAGATTGAACCTTTTACTTTTAAAATTTCTAGGATTGAAATTTTGAGTTTTTTTTTCAAATCTTATTTATTTATATAGAATAAAGACTAGAAATTTCCAAAAAAGAATGTTGTTTTCCATCTCTACTACTCTTTTCATTAGAAAAAAATAATACTTGAGACTACATTTCCTAAATAAAATTTTAAATACTTCTCACATTCAAATTTAGAAAATTTAGAAAATTTGTAAATTTATTACCATATAAGATCCTAATTTGTAAAATATTGAGATTTATTTCATCCTACCAAGAATTAGGCATTGAAAATTTTGAAGACAACATGTTATTTTATTCCTTGTGGTCCTTGACGCATTAGAAGAGTTTTTGACCTAAAAGAGATTGTTTTAGGGTCATTCCTTGAAGCTATTCCCAAAATTGCAGACCATTGCTTGTAGGTCTAAATTTTGGAATTTTCAAAAAAAAATCTTTAATCTAAAAAAATTAGAATGTATTAAAAGAAAATTTAAAATTTAAAATTTTTAAAATAAAAAAAAATCAATTAAAGTAAATAAATAATTAATATTTTGTAACCTTATAGAATCTTGACTACATTAAATTGTTGATGTGGTAGTGTTCCCACTATTGATGGACTCGCAATCTTCCAAACTAAGGCTCAAATCTTCCCTAATGGATTAAGTACTAGAAATAGCTAGGAGCAAGATTGGAGGAAACACTAAGTCCTTAAAAGCTATAATCCTTCATCACTTATGCTTTGAATAGGTGTAAAAGCATCCTTGTTTTTCATGCCTTAGAAGTTGAAATGTCACTAAAATATAAAAATCTCAATCATACAATCTTGTAGTGAGCATGTTTGTAGATGACATGGATCAAATTTGGAGTCATTTGGCTGCATAGATTGCAAGATCATAATATTTTAGTGTTGAAAAAACAAATTGAAATTTTCCTAAAAACACATTTGGAGGTGAAATTTGATTTCTAAGCCAATTCAAATGAACACACTTTAAACTAGAAAGTGCTTCAAAACCAACATACAAACACATTGGTGAAAAAAAATTCATTCAAATGCTTTGAATTGTTTGCAAAGTGACTTCGAAGTGTCAAAAAATAGCAAGAAAGTGTGCACAAAACACATCAATGATTTTACTAAAATGCTTTGGGGTCACTCATAACTTTTGGATTAATATGAAATCTTAGCCACACAAACTAGACTAGATTGTGCAATTTTTCAATTTTTTTTTATTAGAAACAAACATTGTATGAGGAAGAAACAAGCTGCCAAAGTTCACTATGATCTAAAAATATGTGGTTTTAGAACTTTGAGTTGCTCCCAAACATTCAAAACAACTTGAATTGCCATGAAAATTTGATTACAATAACAAGAATTTTAGAGGAAGATAACTCAAAAAATATTATTGAAAACAAACATTGGATGAAGGAGATACAAGCCCCCAAAGTTGCAGCCATCAACTGCAGTTTAGAAAACTCAAATTGATTCTATGAACTTTGGTTGGCTCCCAAAACATTTGTACATCTTCGATTGATCTGAAAATTTTAATACACAAACAAAAATAGTATGCTCAACTTTTCCAACAGGTTTGATTGAATTTGGATATTGGATGCAAAAGTTACAATACTTTGAATTGGATTGCCAAACTATGTGAGAACACTTTTCGTCCCCTTAGGCGATGAAGGGTTAAGATGAAATTGAAAATGACTAATTCTAATGGTGAGATTGTTCTAGAAACTAAGC
This sequence comes from Thuidium tamariscinum, assembly GCA_947034885.2. Taxonomy (NCBI): domain Eukaryota; kingdom Viridiplantae; phylum Streptophyta; class Bryopsida; order Hypnales; family Thuidiaceae; genus Thuidium; species Thuidium tamariscinum. Next base: position 16,717,533 of record OX344757.2, read on the forward strand.
TTACTAAACAGTGTTAAAATTAAAAATTGTAAAACTTGTTTTCATTAATGAATCCTACAAGTTATCTTTTTACAAAGATGTTTCTAAAGATTGTACAAAAAACAACTTTGTCTATAATTTTATCATTACCAATCCAAATAAAATGCCAATATCAAATCCTTATAGAAAAAAATACTTTTCTATGAAAAACAAAATTTTGAAAATTCCATTTTGATTCTTTGTTTCTTATGATGCCGCCCAATAAACTTCATTTTGGACTTAGGGTGGCATAAACTTTGTTCTTAGACATCATTTGATATAAAAATCATATTTTCAAAAAGATGATGTTTTCTAATCTTCAAAAGAAGTTTCAAAACAACACTTCAAAAAGTGAGACTATAAAAGCCCCCCTAAAATCTATTTTATCCCTTGAAGGAACAATAGGAGTATAGGGGATAAATAAATCTTTACAATGTATTCATTATAAAATTCAAAAAAATAGTTCTTGAAATAATGTGCATATAAGTCAACAATAGAAAAATAGAAATTTTAGTTTGATAAAATAAATTGTCTTCAAAATCTAAAATTTTGAAATCTCTCATTCAATAATAAATGGACTAAATATTTGCTATACTTTGATGGAATATAAGAAAATATTTCATTTGTTTTTTGGATTTCTTTTATTGAATCCACTTGAAGATTTTGTTATAGAAATTACATTAAAAAAATTGGGATCATCCAAAAAATTTTCATTATCAAAATAAATTTAATCATGCATAAAAAGTTATATATAATATATACATAGTTATCATACTACTAAAATCATAACTCCCTCTCTAATGTCACAAATGCTACTATTAATACTAGGGGCTGGTGCTTGGTATGCTATGCATTCACTGTATCACATATTAATAAAAATTTTATATATTTGAATAGAATGCATGATATTGATTTCAATAAGTCCTTAAAATAATTATTTTAAGTATTTTATAAGAATGTTTTCAATCATGAATACATGAAAATCTTATTGTCACACAATGTGATATTACAGAAAAGGAGTAGCAATTTGCAATCACTTTTGTAATATCACTTCTTACAAAGAGTGATATTATAAAAATAATGTAGTTGTTGCAATGAAGGTGATATTAAAGAGGATCCACAAGAAGATATAATAGAGGTAGCAAATCCATTGGTTTTCTTGGCTTAATACTTCTTTGCGCTTTTATGATTTAGTGCTTTTGTGAAATTTGAGCTTTCATGATATCAATTTTCTAAATTCTAATGATGATTGCATAGCATAGCAAGCACCAACCACTAGTTTAAAATAAAAATGAAAATATATGGTGTGATTTTATAACATAAATAAGACCAATTTAATTAATTTTAGACAAATCCATAGTCTACAATTAATATCACATCTCCAATTGAATGATGAAAATATAATATGTACATATAGTCCAAATGTGGACTTTTGAGTTAAAATGGATCAAATCATTGTTTTGGATCAAATAGAGTTTAAAATAAATAAATAATAGACAAATATTGGATGCCAACCGATACATTTCCATTCACAAGGAAATGTTTATAATTAGCAAAAGAAATTGGAATTAGTTAAATTATTTCAACAATTATTTGAAGTACAAGCGTCCAAAGTGTTCAGCATAATTTTCAAATTCTAATTTAGCTCCAATAAAATCCTAAGTACTTAATTTAATGTTTAGTAGGTTGATATAACTTGCACCAATTTGGAAAATGGCTAAAGTAGACATTTAATAGGGGTCAATTTAAAAATAGTAAAATGATTTTGAAAAATTTGAAAAATTTATCAAATGTATACAACTACCGTGCAAGTCCATATGTAACATCATTTCAAATTTGATAGAAAATGTACATTTTGTGCAAAAAATTACAAGCAAAAAAATACATGTCTAATATCTAGGGGACCAAAAAAAGGTCACAAGTGTTTCCTGTAATTGCTCTAAAATAGCATAAATTTAACAAAATTGACATTTTAGATAGGTATGATAAATTAATAATAGATTATAGGTGCATCATGTATCTTGTTCAATTATTTTTTATGAGGGTACATAGCATTCTTTCATTCAATTCACATTGTAAACAAATATAGGTTGTAGATTACTTTGCTCAATTATGGTTGCTATACTTAACTCCTAAAGGACCAAGTTGCATTTTTTGGCAATATAGCAATTTTAGCCAACTCACTATGAATGGAGTTTTTATTTTTATTTTTTGAGATTTTTATAAAACATGTAACCAAAGGATAGCTTTAAGGCCCAACAATTTTCATTCAATAGTAGGCAAGTGGTATAGCTCAAAAAACTTCTTTAAAAATGGGTGATTGTAAGAAACACTTGTTTTATTTGTTGCATTTTGCAACAATATTCATGACTTTTTTTAGAGTACTTTGAAATTAAAAAATAATTTAAAATTAAAAAAAATATGACTTATGTATACACCTTTAAGATGAAGGTATCCATCAAAGGAAATGCATAGAAAATTTTTCTATGTAGGATAACTTGAAAAGTGCCAAACCTCAAGAAAATAAGTACTTTGATGCTTAAATTTATTAAAAATAGTAAAAATAAGTGGATACAAAAAATAAAAATTGGCCATTTATATCAGCTCTATAGAAATGGTCATTCACCCAAATAACCACCAAAATAACATTTTATATGTTTTAAAATACAAGCAAAAAGAAGCTCACTTTGTAGGCTTCTACACCACTCAAAATTAATTATTTAAAAAATTCCTTAAGCCACTAGCTACAAGTCTACTAGAAAATCACCTCATCCAAATCTCACTTCAAAATTTTTTTTTTTGGGTACTAAATAGTACTAAAAACCTCTACATTGGCAATTTTGACATTCAATTGGGGGTTATTTTTGGATAGTATACTATTTTTGAAAACTATGAAAAAATTAGGTAAGGTGTATGACAATCTTGAGTACCTTTTTCTATAAATCTTGATTCATTTAGAGCCAAAATACAAAAGTTATGGCCAAAAAACAAATTAGTATGTGGCATGTGATGAAAAATAGTACAAGTGTTTCTTGCAATCATCCAAATCACATTTTTTTTAAATGAAAATTTGAAAGTGATTTTTTATATTTATCAAAGCTTTGAATCAAAGTGGAATGATTCAAAGCTTTGAAGTTTGAATCATTCGACTTTGATTAACCCGTAAAGGACCGCAACTATATTTCCACCAAAACTACTCCAAAACTGTCATTTTTAGGACAGCTACCAAATTTCAGAAAAAAAAACATTTTTTGACACACGTAACCGTAGGATCTCTTAGTGCACTAGTTTGGGAAGATGTAGAAAAAATTTCAGAAATTTCCGCCATGTAGATTGCAAGATATTAGTGTTTGAAGTTACAAAAATCATTTTTTTTCCACTGCGAAAATCCGGGCAGCTGCACTTTAGAAGGTCACATTTGTATGAAAAAATGTCCAAAATGGTTGCAACTCTTTGGACTTATTCTCAAATTCAAGTTGGCTACACGCTTGAAAATTTTCATATCATTTGGAATTGTACAACATGTACAAAAAAATAAGAAGAAGAAAGAAGTAGAGAATTATTCAAAATACAAAAATGGTAACAATTTATTTATTGAATTGAAAAATGGCAATCCCAATAGTTCAAATGTTGTAATAAACAATATACACCCAATTTTTTAATTTTTTTTCAAAAATATTGAAAATTGAGTAAAATAAAGGACTTCAAAGTTTATTTTAGAGAAGAGAATCCATAACTACCCGCAAACTAAAATCCTTCATAACTTTTGACTCATTAATCCAAATGGAATGATTCAAAGCTTTACATGTATATATAAATCTATAAAATCAATTAAAAAATTTTATTTCCAAAAAAAGTGATTTTTTTTTATCTGCCCAAACTGCCCGAGTTGAGAAACAAACAACGTTTTATGCGATAACTTTTCAACCATGTAGTCAAAAGTCACGAAAATTGTTGGGCTTTGAAGATACTCCTCGTCTAGACCTTCTATTAAAGTTTGGTTCCAAAATATGGAAATCTCTAGCCATACGTACCTGCCCAAAATCGCTATGTTGCCAAAAAAGGCATGTTGGTCCTTTAGGGGTTAATGAGATGAAAGTTACAAGGAGTTTTAGTTTGCACCTTTGCAGGTAGGTGTAGAGTCTCCAAAACCATACTTGATTGAATCATTTGAAGAACTGAAGATAATTCATATTAGATTTATACATCGTCGTCATCATCATCCTAATAAATTTACAATTTGATTGATATATCTCCTATTATGCATTACTCAATGCATACAATTCCACACTGTATGGCTTGATTCAGCAAGTTTATGCCAAAATATTTTACTTTTCTTAGTTTGGCAATTCAACAGGTGAGTAAGTAGATAAGAATTTTTTCATCTTCAGCACTTTATAAGGACTCTCCTAATTTTGGATTGATTCTTTCTATTCATGCATGTGTAAATGTATTCATTTTACTAATTTTTCTCAAGCACAATTTTTTCAAATTTTTAGAAATAGACATCTTCTAAATTTTCCCGAGTTATTTACAAAACTAACCTACACCTATGGTGTCCCTTAGGGAAAAGTTTTGGTGGGTTAAAGTCCCCTTTGCTCTTTAACTACATGCACTGTAAACTTCATTATAGGGGTTGTCACTTGTCATGGAACCTCCAACTTCCACATTTTCTTAGGGAGTTGAGGGAAACTAGGAGCCAATAGGTTTATTAGAAGTCTGAGGTGTTGTGACATTCATTGGGAATGTCAAGGATGAATCCCTGAGGTTTGTTCACCTTGAGTGAGAACTGAACTTCAAGGTTTCACTGAATAAGGTTAAATTTCAATGCATGCTTGTTAACCCTAAACTCAAAATAGTACAGTGGAGGGGTGGGGTGGGGGTGAAACTCCAAAGCGGAGGATCAAACTTTTCCAGGGATTGATTAAGCACCTATGGAGGTGAAGACAACTACAGTGGATTTCCCAGGGAATGAATCCCAAACTTGCACAAAAGACAAATGAAAACATGCCATGTGCACATTCCCAGGCCATTTCACAGCAAGTGAAGGTGCTGGAACAACCCCTATTGCTTGCTCTGTAAACTTCACCAAGAGGCTATAGTAGAAATATTGTGAAAATGTCACACATCTAAACCTTTGGATATTGATCGATCGATCCATGGTTTAACCCCTAAACGACGAGCGGGTCACCGTGGACATCACCGGGCTGTGAACAGTGTGTTCTTCAACGCAGACTGTGTGAAAAAGTATGCACTGTGAACAGTGCGAGAGAATATAAAAAGGATATAAAAAGGATGTTGAATGCAGCTGTAGTTTGCCCGTATTTCAAATTTTGAGTTGGGCACCATGAGCTACATCTTGTGTTGAGAGAACCTCGACCTCCCTAGAAATATAAGTTTAGTAATGCAAGTTAATTTTTAGATTGCATCACAGTGCAGGATCATGAGCCTGCTACCCAAAAAAAATTTGATGAAAAAAGACTTCTCTCCATTCGGCAGAGCGCCCAGAAGCCCATTCATCGACCAGAAAACGGCACCCGCGTCGTTTAAGGGTTAAATACATCTGCTTCAAGAGTATCTGCAACTCAAACCGTACCTGAGCTTGGTATGTACGGTAATAAATACGAAGTACTAGCTTAATTAGGTACAATTCGGAAATTTGCGTATACATAACATCGTACATATTGACACTGTTCCATAGGCGGAGAGGCTTGCTATGCTCTAATTAACGCATGCTCTGCACCTTCAAATTAATAATCCTACTGCTCTGCAATTAATAAGCCAATTCTCGCCTTGCAGAGTTGTGCTGTGCACAACAATTACAATCGACAAGAAAGAAAATTACGTATATGAACTACATACTTATCATTTTATCTCACAAAAATTAATTTATGTTTCCCTGGTTGACTCGCCTTGCAGAGTTGTGCTGTGCACAACAATTACAATCGACAAGAAAGAAAATTACGTATATGAACTACATACTTATCATTTTATCTCACAAAAATTAATTTATGTTTCCCTGGTTGACTCGCCTTGCAGAGTTGTGCTGTGCACAACAATTACAATCGACAAGAAAGAAAATTACGTATATGAACTACATACTTATCATTTTATCTCACAAAAATTAATTTATGTTTCCCTGGTTGATTAATTCATGCACTGTACGTATTTCATCGTCGAACGCATAGATAATTCACAATCATGGTTCATTCGCATGCAAGGGAACTCTGTTTCTGTAAATATTTCACAGTTATAAAAGAAATCAGGGAAAGAGTTTCTCGTGCATGTTTCAACATACTTCCAGTGTGCATGTGATTATTCGATGTCAACAGTACGTACAGTATGGTACTGTGTACAGACCAAACCGCACCCAACCAGTAACGACCCTGGGCAAGGCAAGTATCACAACAAGTTGCTATCGGTAGCTCACTACATCGATCACGGAGCTTCATGCCACCTCGAAATTGAAGTAAATGGCATCGATCATAAGAACTGTCTCCGATTGAACTATCGCCAAAGGACTAAAAGGACTAAAGGAACTAATGCTAGCTCCCTGGGAGCCGAATTGAAGTTTTGTGATTATTTCCACAGAATTTCAGGATAGCTGGCCCATGAGACCTGCTCTGCGGGTGTGCACAGCGTAATTCTCCTGACATGGGCTGAAAGTAGCACATACCCCCTTGCAAACCTTCAGGGAGGCGGATGTATTGAAAACAGAGTCCTACGCAACTGGTCGAGTCCATCAGACTCCCTCGAATCTCTTGGACATTCACTGCAATTACATGACTCCAATTACAAAAAACTCTCGTGCCGGTGCAGCAGGTAGACATGGCAAGTGCAGACTTATTGATTCTACTAAACCTCTACACTGGTGGAACCTTCTCCAAGTTGCTGTTGGCAAGCTTGACCTCCGCGGCGTCGCGCTCCGCGTCGCGTCTCCACTTGAATTTCAGAATCACGAAAACCACAGCAACGAACACCCAGTACAAAATGTACGCAGACAGCGTACCCTGAGTCGCTTCGTCGCGCCAACCCACCATGGCGTTGAAAAGCTTCCAGATGCCGTCCTTATCGTGGTGGCAACAATGCAACTCCCAAACAATGTGCTCGTTCTCCGTGTACTCCTCGAACTCGTGCACCGCGCCAGAGAACAAGCCCGCGGCGATCAAGAACAGCCACAGCGTCGCGACTATCAGGAACCACTTGAATCCCGCCAGACCGAAGCCCTTGTACAGCAAATACCCGGCGAGAATTCCACACAGCGCGCCGACAATGGCAGGAATGGGAACAGCAGTGCCGGATTGTTCCAAGCCGATACCACCCAAGAACACCACGGCTTCCACACCCTCACGAAGCACGATGCTCAGCGGCAGCAGAAAAAGCGCATACTTGCTGCGCTTGCTCTGCACCTCGCCTTGCTTGTTCAAAGCCTCGACCGTCACCTTCGTCAACTTCTTCTCCCACTTGGCTCTCCACGTGTCCACTCGGACCATGGAAAACGCCATGACGGTGATCAGAATGACCGCTATGAGCGACAGAATTCCCTCCCACAGGGGCTCCGAGCTTTCCCACGAGTCTTTCGCCACCGTGTAGTACAGCGACAGGAAAATGGCCGCAGCTACCAAGGCGAGAAGGACCCCCACAACCACCCCCGCCCACACCTGCTTCTGCATGCGCCGCCTTGTCGCCTTGTCGCCAACCAGATCGTTGAGAAGCGCCAGCATCACAGACAAGATGATTGCTGCTTCCAGCGTCTCCCTGAACAGGATGAAGAACGCCGGAACACTAAACAATTCCACCATCTCGACTGCCTTCGCTACACCGACCCACAACTTCTGATGGAATCGAGCAATAAACAATCACTCCACCGCACCTCTCAATATAAGCCCATGCAATCCCAAGTGCAGCACTTCCGAATGCAGTTCATGAGGTGCAAGAGAAGGCTCTCCTCACCGAAGGACCACGGCGAGTACAAGAGTACCACTGCACGGCTGTACGGTCCGTAAGTCCGTCAACCCCTTTGTACCTCGAACCCCGCCCAGTGGATGACAGGACCGAATCCAAATCCGAAGATGCACACAGCACACAACCGGAAGATTAAATTACTTTATACTACAATCCCGGATGTTCAAAACGGAGCTCCCGCTGCTTCTGGAGCAATTCGTGCGGTCCCACTGGCTGTTGGGAATCGTTGACGAGGTGCAAGGCGAATGGGGAGCGGCGGAGGCGCGGGATTCGTGTGTTTGAGGGTCGGATGTAGCCCGCTGCGTGCTTCGGAGGGGAGAGCAGGCACTCGGACATGCCTGGCGTGTGCCGACAGTGTGGTACCAATGCAGCGCCGAGAACTGAGTGACCCTTCACGCTTGCGATAGCCTTTTCGCCTTCAGACTGATACTGGCAACTTTTCTTAATTTGTGTTCAAGAATGTGCGAAAAGCGGATAGGTGTACGTGTTGTGAGGCGTTTCTAGCATTCTGCAAGTTGTGTGTGCTGTAGCTTGGTTCCCCACCTGCGAGAATCTCTCGCTTGGAAGTCCGTCTCTCCTGGCGAGAGCTCTGACTGTCATCAGTTGCATGGACGGGGATCATCGCAATTACGGAACTGCAAATATGGTAAAACTGGGGAAGGCACAGATCTTCTTGTCAAAATTTAGACATATTGAAACCCAATGTACTCCAGAAAATGCGATGGAGCTTCAGTTCTGCTCTGTCACATGTACACAGAATAATCGAAAATGATCCACGTAAGTGATCCAAATATTCAATCTACTCTGCAAGGTCGGTAAATTGATGTACAAATCAGTGCTTTTGCAATTAATAATGCAGTGACGACCGATGCCAATTCGAAACGCCAGGTCTCCAGCCGTATTGTATTGCATGCCTAACTTTGATTGTTTGCTTATCTTCACACGCAAGTACATGTTGGAGGTCTGACAGAGGGTAAAATTCATTTGTTCAGTGGCCGTTGATCGCTCAGGCTGTAAGGAGATTCGGATGGCGTAGCCTGATTCTCTGCCTCAGCTGGCTATGATACGGGCCAATCTGCAATCCACATCTGATGGGAGAGCTCCGTCGTGAATTTGAGCCGCGCCGGACAGTGCGGGGTTGAGAGCTAGGCTGATACTTCACGTCACAGTAATGCTGTCCATTTGCTCGCCATGGAATTCCATGTTCGTAACGTTGGAAGGCATGTTATCTATCTATTACAGTAAATAGATAACGTCATTTGTTTTAGAAAGCAACCTTCAAATGTTACATTGACATTGAGGCCGGAACCATTTGTAACATAAGGTAGGAGGTCCTTAAATGGAGCATCTAAGCTGGAACTGAATTTCGGCGAGGTGGAACAGCTTGAAATATTTTTCAATAAATTTTCCTTAAAAGACAAGTAGAATTGACATCTAACCCAAGTCGTTTCATATTTTTTGGAGCTTGGTAGAATTAGTTATAAAATTTTGAAGTTCAAGTGGCAAAAGGCTTTAAAATGGAGCACCTCCTAAAATGTACACAGGTTTTACATTACTAAGGACTATGAATTAGCAATATGTAAACACAAGGTACATTTAAGGAGGTGCTCTATTGTAAAACCCACTTTGTTTCAAAACCTCCTATCTTACATGTTTGTGAATGAAAGATTGAAAAGATGGATAAAATTTTCATATTTTAATAAAAGAGTATGAATATATATGATTCATTCAAACAAGAAAATTTAATACCTTAATTTTGTTAAATTGATGATATTCCATTACTTAGGCATGGTTTAGGCCAAGTGGCACTACTAGAATTAAGTACCGTTTGCATCACCTCAGAAGTTGCTCAATACACTAGAAAATTAAATTTGGAAGGACAGTTAAACATTGTTTCAAGCTTGACTAAAGACGTTGTTCAGGTGAAGCAACGTTTTGGTACATGCTTTTAGTAACGTTTAGTGCTTCTTTGGGAACAAGTGAACTTGAGTTCTCATGTTATTGTATTTGTTCTCTTCTTTGGGAACATTCATTTCCAATAACTTGTCTAGAAGTGTGAAGGTAGATTTTCAACATTTTGGACAAATTAAAAATTTAATTTAGTATACAATATTTGCACAATATTATACGATGTACTATACTATATAATATGTAAAATACAATACAATATTAAATATATCTTGTACTTTTTCAGTTGTAGAAATACTCAACATGTTTGTTTTTTAATGAGAGAGAGCCATGCATCTTATATTTCACGGGAGCCTCATAAAGCACAATGCTTATGGGATATTTCCCTCTACATGAAAACTCATTGGGAACACAATATGTGTAAGTTCTTTCATTAAATGTTGCTTAAACATTGTTTAGAAAATTGCCTCTTGCCAAACATTGCTTCAAGCACTGCTTTGTTCCTGACAGCACCACAAGCGTTGCTACAAACATTGCAAACCCCCCTTGATTCTAGTAGTGTGGTTTGAAACCAAAATCTATGTTTATCCTAGTTTGGGGCTTGATATTAGACCTTTTTAGAGATGTATCTTACAATTTTTTTTAGATGGAAAATTTCATTAAAATGGTGAAATTCCATTACTTTGACACTTTCTACAATTCATACCACGCAATATGAAATAAAAATCTATCTTGGAATTTTAAAATCTATGTGAATCCTAGATTTCTACCTAACCTAGATGTCAATTTTTTGTTTAGAATGTGCCATTTGAAAAATGACATACCTAAAACTACCATTTTAATAAAATTTACCATGTGGCAATTGAGTTGAGTAAGAATTAGAATTTTTGCAATTGATTATAGTTATACCATATATAGTATTCATGGCCAATTGGCTAAATTAAAAACTAAAAATAGATTCAAGAATTTTGAGGTATATATTATTTATTCTTTTTGTAAAGAAACAAAAAAATCTTTTATTTTTTAGCATCTATTGGGTTACATTTGCCAATTTTAATTAGTTATCTGACTAGGATGGTTGCCTAGTTGGCTTTGATTGTTAGGATTGGTACAATAACTTATTTTAATATGAATTCAATTTGACATTTATTGAACCAACCTAATACTAGAATGGTTTATATGAGAATCATTACATGATCAATCAACCATCCTTGTAACAATTGTAAATCATACCATTCAATAAGTGTTTATGTAGGCATAATGAAAGTCCAACCCAATATATAAGGCATTATACATTGAATAGGGATATTAAGGGGGCCAAATAATGAAAGGGACTTATTGTAGTAAACTATAGATGTTTAAAATATGATTTACAACTGTTGAACACTTCAATATTTATTGATGTATAGCAAAGGTAGATAGTTTTTATAGTGTGAAGTGTAAATTAATTAGTTTGGATCGCCTTAAACCCCTTATTCAATGTAGGCATAAGACTCATTACAAATTATACATTGAAGGTAAAAAATGAGATAAGAATTAACCTTTAATAGAAATTGAAGAGTTAATTACAACAAATTTTTTTAAAACATCACAATAACTAATATCCAAACAAAATCATCCAAACAACTATTATTAAAACATTCTATATGATTGACTATGGATAGTATAATTCACTAAAAATACAATATAATGAAAGTAATTAAGTATTGTCACATTTTTTAATTTGAAAATGCAACATTTGAGTTCTTGCTCTTCATGAAAATTATTACCAAAAGTATAGACAATTCAATACTATTCAAAAAAGACAGTCTATATGAACATAGTTGCTAAAAACATTCATCAAGAGTAAAAACTTATAGCATTTTCAAGTCAATTTATGAAGCTATTGCTAAATTTCATTATTGATGTAATGCATTAGAGGAAACTCATAGGAACTAAATTCACAATAAAAACTTGACATATATTTTTCAAATGTCTCAAGGTCTCTAACTAGGCACCAAATAGTGATATCTAAACACAATTGCATGAATCACGAGCCAGAGTTTGTTGCATTTTGGGTGTAGGAGCATAATGAGCTATTGAAAACTGTTATCAATCAATTGTCTCAATGTAATCAATCAAATGTCTCAATCATTTCTCACCAAATAGGAATAGGAATAACGGACTGTCTTTGCCAAGGGATTGAAAACACTTGGTCACAAATTCCATGATTTCAGTAAATGAAATCACCATGTTTATCCAAAATCAAGGAATTTTCTTAAACAATCGTTCTCATCACTGTAGATTATGTAATCCAAAGTGGTGAACATATCTGAAATGCCATGAATTGAAGTTTAAATTAATGTGGAATATGCTTGCCACATGTACCCAAACAGATAACGCTGGTTTTCCTAGTTCCCTGCAGCATGAATTGACTCCTTCCGAATCAAGAGGTATCAGCATCTTCCTTGTTTTTGTTTTCTTTTTAACAAATTGCAGTGCCTGGATCACGACTTAACCTTGTGATACATTAGCTGTCGAACGTGAAGCTTAACTTACGCCTTCATCTTCTGGGTCACTCGAGTTCCATCTGAAACAAATCTGGTGAAATTGGAACTTTACAGGATAAGATAACGTAACTCAGCAGCTGGAAGCCACTTACTTCACTCCACAAAAAATGACTTCAGTACGTTAATTCTAGACTTGCATTATTTATCTCAAGTGTTCTAAAGTACTCCGTAGTAATGATTGTACTGTAGAAGATATTCACTGAATCTATATCGTACACAACAATATAAAACCACGAATTAAATGTTTCCCAAAGACCCAAACGCCAAATTTAAAAAATAAAAAATAGAGGATATTCCTCCTCCCCGGATACTTGCTGAGTTGAAATTTTCAATTCACGTGATTTACTCTCCTGCTCTGATATTCTTGCACTTATCTAACCATTGATGGCGTGGAAGGGATGTTCCCACCATTAATTAAATTGTAATGCAACTTAGTCGACAGAAACCTCACTAGCATAAGTTATAATGGTTGGCTAAGTGACACTGCTTTCTTTCTTAAACTCAAGATGTCAAGGACTCGACTTGCATTAGCAATTGGGCCAAAGGTATTCGCAGCAAGGACCTAAAATGTTATGAATTTGACGAGGAAGAATGAAGGAATCTATTTCATTTCATAGCATAATGAGTAGTGGAAGACATTTTAGGGACGACCAATAATTGCTTGCACACTAAACGCACCGAGTGAATGAACACTAAATTTCACACAAACTAAAACACAGGGTTGCTCTTGCATGTTTGCAATTACTTAAAACCTCGTTTTCAGACATATGCTTGGGAAAGAAAACGACTAGAAATGCTGAGATTTCTGAAGGTCCATTACTATTCGACGTAATATATACACTCTAATGGCAAGGGAAAAGAATATTCATCGAAGGGCGACTTTCACCTGCTGGTTGGAAAATCCTGTTCTTCTAGCCTTTCAGGTATATCCTTTCTGAACTACACTTGTAAGCTTTCGGTTGAAGCTCGGTACGGTCCACTACAGTTCTCGACGGACAGAATACGTCCATGGCATTTTCGAGGAAGATTTCGTGCTATTCCTCCACAAGAGTTTCTAATATCACTGAGTAAGTCCCCTGCCCCTAGCGTTGTAAATAAAAGATTCGCAAACTTGTAATGTACACTGAGCATTGTTAGCAGACAAGAATCCATTATGGACGTGCAAGGGGAAGAGAAGTTACAATATCGAAAGAACCGACGTTGTCATGCAAAAACCTTCATTCAACTCTTAGGAAAGTGTTCTCACAGCCACAGCACCAATGCTAACCTATGAAGTTGAGTCTGTTGAATCAGTACGTTGCATCCTCCTTCGTCGCTCCTCATATGTTGCTGTAAAAACACACCACCGAGAACAATCAAAAGACCTTTCTTGATCATACTAGAGGATCATGGACACAAGCTCAAGCGAAAAGACTTGGTGAAGAACTGTTACTTACGTTGTGTAAGACGATTTCGAAGCAGAGCATGTGCACCTTTCCTGCTTTGTGAGTCCTCCGTCTTAGTTAAATCATCAACTGCACGAGTAGAACAAAGTGCACCAAATATTTGAGATCAAAGATATCATAGAAATTGCACAGGTTCAAGCTCAGCCAAAATGTGCATTGCAAACACTATTAACTAACGATGGTACCGTTGAGTATATCAAGAAAACCAAATTTAGTGCACCTCTTTTGCATAATGCATAGTGCTTTCTAGCAGTATCATATGTGTCCCCATAGGACCATTTTCCTAAATTTCTGTAATTTTTTTGATGGAAAACAATTTGAAATTCAAAAACTCGGTCTAGAAAGCCAAATCCTGCAAAAACCAAATCCTTGCCAAGAGTATTCTAACGGTACCCGTGTGACCCGTGAGCCTCACCGTTTGTGACATGTCGACATGTCGACAGGAAAACCACGAAAAAAATTACATAATGGTATTGATTCTAACCTGGCGGTGGGAGATCCAGCAATCCCTGCAGTAGAAGTGACGAATTCACAATAGAGATCTGCAACATTGACTCCAAGTGCAGACGAAGGTGTTTCAAAGAATCTGCAACATTCGTGTAACACGATTGAACACAAGGTTAGGTTAGTCAGATCTCAGTCGTTGAAAGACGAGTCTATGCTCATGACAACACTTGCATAAAATGGACAAGCAAAATACAATAAGGTCGGAGGACAATGTCTCAAAAGATCCCATTTGATTGACAATGATAAGTTAATATTAATCTAAGAGGACATTAGAGAATATAATTATAACGTCAATGACACTAGCATCACTGAGCTAAGACCACTTGCGTTGCACGACCTTTAATAAAGTATGAGGACTACAAGAATCTAATGCCTACTCACTTAACATTGAAACTTCGTCAACTGGACAGGGGGTTGCCTTTTCGGATAACATAGCATGATCAACCTATGTGAACAGTGTAACTGAGACAAGTGAAGCTTCCTGGTCTCTATTCGCTTAACCTTAACAACTACAGAATGTTCTGCCTCTAGCCATACACTTTGAGAGAAAGTCTCGACTTGCTTAATAATGCTATGTAGATGCGACCTTAGTGATACCACGCATTAACTTACCAGGGTGGACATGAAAAGAAAGGCCTTGGTATCCACATTGAAAAAGAAGAAGGGGCGTTTCAGGTGCCATGATATATTGTGGCTTTCTCACATAATTTTTCACATCTAGCATCTCCTCAATGATCTGCACCATACAATGTCAGTGCCTCTCTATTCGACCTAAGCCAAAATTACTAATAAAGGAATAAAACCCCATAAAGAGAAAAGGTTTTTGAGGGAAGAGTTGCACGAAACTGACAATACTGTGCTCCCGGTAAGTCATCTGATGAAAATCACTTACTGTTGGAGACTCATGACCATGGCCCACCATAAAGAGCACTGCAGCCATACAGCGAACTTGATGCCACAGAAACGCAGTCCCTTTAACTTTCATCATCCAAACAGATTTTCCGCCCCACCTGAAGAACAAAATTCAAAGATTTCTACATAAATAGAAGTTGGGATATAGAAAAACCATGATTCAGTTTGTTACAACCACTTCGAGAGTTCATAAAATTAGCAAGAGCGAGACCATTCTGAGACGAGGATAATGTTCAGGCGTACTTAGAGTGGAGTCTCCGAAATACATTTTGAATGCAACAGGTCTCTTTGACAGAGGTTTGTCGCGACTAGATCACAGCAAGATGAATGTAGATGATTCTTACTCTTCGTTACAAGACAATATGTCAAAATTGGAGATCGTACGCCTGTAGTTATGCACACTGGAAGCATCCATCTTGCAGAAGTTTGTAAAGTCATGGTCTCCTTCAAATTTCTTGCAAGCAATCTTCATTGCCTACATCAAGCAGAAAAAGAAGCACAAGTTGATCGTATGATGGTCGTGATAATTTGAAATGAATGAAAAAGGAATGCTGAATAGAAACAACGTTGTCATCTTCATCAAGACATAAAGGTTAGCGTACGTACATCAATATTGAGACCGTTGCTTATGAAGAAATATTTGTACTCGCGATTGAAACAACTGAATCTGAAACCCCCCATGTTCAAAGTAAATGTTACATTGAGACGGCGATAAAACATTTTCTTGTGAACATCACAGTCGAAGACAGATCTATATAATTTAAGATCTTAATCATAAAACAAGCCAGAACTAATAATTCATTACAGAGATACAACTTTGAAATAACTTCCAGATAAAGAAATCATACTCGGTTATTCTTAAACCCCAAATGCCCAATCAACCACTTTATGGTCGCGGCCGACTGCGGGCAGCATTCTCGGGAAAACTTTTTTTTTCAAAACTTTTTTTTTACTTCACAAACTAGATCGGGTTGTCTACTTATTTTTATTCTCAAGATTAAGATTGCTCTAGTCAAACAAAAAATATAAGGAAAGGAGCGTAAAGTGTTTAGTATTTGATGCTTAACATTGTCCCCTTTGCCACAAACTTCAACAAAAGTTATGGAACTTATATTTCATAACACGTTTGTGTTTTGCCCATAATCCTTGGGCCCGTAGGGGCTATAAAAATGACAAGCCTTGATTGTAGTAGTGTGGCATTAAAATAATTGCAGTGCTCAAAATGGTAGCCAAGTTCAAACTGCAATACCTGGCACTAAATCCAGGTGGAACAGGACACCATCCGAGCACTCGTATGTCCTCTGGAAGAGCTCTATTGAGAATTCCTACGTAGTCAAGTTCATCCTCAACTGCTGCACCAGCCAAACAAACAAAGATGAAGTCAATTTCGACAATGAATGAGAGAACCATCTCTTAAGATCTTGAGTAGCTGAAAAACCAAGAGAGAGTTGGATGATTTACATGCAGTTCGAGCATAATGCTCCTCCAAACTACGACTTGCCCGAGCCATTGCAACTCTGTCACCATCACGACGAATACCATCCATGACAGATCCCACAGTCTTGGTGTTCGATCCTTCTGTTTCTCCTTCCAAAACTTCTTCAACACTGGTCAAGCTCTTAGAATTGGCATATATTTCAGTAGCTTCTGTAGACATAAGTTCTTCTTTGCGCTTATTTGATCGAAGATATAATGCAATAACCTGCAAAATAATGCCAGTTCAAGCACTCAGATAAAAGGTAATTTATGCAAGGTCTTTGTAAATATTGTCGTGTTCAACTCATCAAACAACTATATTGCCCTTAGTTTAAGTATAGTAAACATGGCATTAGCCGCATACCCCAAGTTTTATACCCCTTAGCAAATTCAAATTTGAATTAAATGATTTGAAACTTCTAATAAATTATTGATGAAGTCCCCACAAGAAGAATGCTTCAAGAATCATGTGCTTCTGTTGCTCTATGATGCATTAATGATAAAACGTACAAAAATTTCATTAAAATGAAATACTTCCCCATGACCGCGCATCTATTGCACAGAGTTATTCTTACTCGCCTTAAGAGTAAAAGTTGGAAATGCAACAAAGTATCTTGCAATTCTACGATCAATTACTATGTGGATGAATTGCAAAAAGGGAACCACATTTCTTACAATATGAAAATAAAAAATTCTTGCAACCATTCCTTGTGATCTGTGTAGAGATAGTGTGCGATTCGTGTGTGGAGAAGGGGGATTGTGCAGATAATAGCATGACTACCTACTAGTAATCAAATCATTGACGATTCAACTTGCTCCACACACGAAAAATAACAAGGAAGATGAACAAAGAAGAAGAGTCATAGACCAGAAGGAACGCACTCAGTTCTCTCCAGGCAAAATTCATCAATTAACCGGGTAGTCTAGGAAATAAGGGATGATTACCCAAGATGATGAGACGCAAGTATCAGACCTGGCCGGTGGCAGATACCCCTTTATCCGTGCGGCCACATCGTGTGTAGTTCGCTTCAATTGCGGTCTCCGAAATCAGTCGCGTTCTTTGAAGAGCAGCAAAAAGTTCTGCCTGAAGAAATAAAACCACGGGTTACCGAAATTCTCGTACGACTATACAACTATGACTTCTCGTTAAATAAGAAGAAATCATAAGAAAAAAGAAAGAAAACTAGTGAGAATTAATTCATTAGAGTGACCACTAATCAGGTTGTGATCTGTACCTCCACTGTCTTCTGAGACCCAGCTTGTGATGCAAATCCTTGGTACCTGAACAGAATACACATACAAAGGAAATATATATCACCCAGCAACCTGTGCAAAGTCTTTACAAAACAGTCCCATTACGAACAACCAAATGAGATATTGCTATACAACTGTCTAGAATCCAAACAATGCCAATGAAATCAGTATACATTAAGATGCAAGATTAAGAGGAGCACGTACCTGCTGCCTAGATACATAACTTTCAATGCTACATGACGAGTACAATAATGGGACATACTTCGTGCCGTAGAATCTGCATAACCGATGCCACAAGATGATTTAAATAAAGAAAACCGAGTGAGGGATGACAAAATAATAAAAATAAACAACTAGAACCGCATATTAAACCTAAGTGCCCAAACGACAGCGTCCAAATCTATCGAAATTGAAATACATCATTTCTGAAGCGTCAAGGAAGGTATCAAAACGTACTAATCGAAAGAGAATTTCATTCGCTACATATTGAATGATAGAAATATGATCGAAATGTGTTTTGAAAGTTATTATAATAGACTATTAGCTTCCAATTTGGGCATTCTATTTTGAGCTTGGGCACTTAGGGCTAGCCTGGATGGTGCTTAAAACGTCAGTCATAAACTTATCCATAGTAATTTGATGCAGCAAGCATCTCCATGCACAATTCATTCAGACAAATTAGATATGCAGCACATACTTCTCTTCTTCATTCGTTTCCCCCGCACTTTGGACTTGCTATCAAGAACTCGATTCCTAATTTGGCACTCCAATTCAAGGGACCCCACCATTCCCTCTGACGTTGAAGGTGTGCCACTGGAATCAGTTCGCGGCAATGTCTCATTTATAACAATCTCTTCACAATCAACCTGCGGAATACTGAATCAGCTGGTGCACAACTCGGTATCTTACACCCCTAAAGGACCAAGAATTCCTGGTCAAAAAATGGTCAATTCGACTTATCGTATAAAGAAACTAATAGAATTCAAATGAGGCCAAAATTTATGTTACCACAGTCAATGAAGATCATACCATGTGTTGATAAAATTGAACGAAAACGAAAACGAATCCTCATATCTGAACTACTCAAACTGCTAAAAAGAGCATGAGGCCAAATTTGGGCTACTTGGTCCTTGAGGTCCATAAGCAATATCTTCTACAGGCAAAGGTTAAAGCTACATAAGTACCTCCTTAAGATTGTTCTCGAATTCAGCTAAACGAGTACTCAACATCCCATTTTCTTTCCGAAGGGTCTGCACAAAAATCTCCAGCAGTGAGGGGAAAATAAAAGACTGCATTGAATTCGAGTTAGAATCAAATGCTCGATAAATCTGCCAAAAACCTGAGAAAGCATGAACTAATTCACCACGACCGAAAACTCCACGCACTATAGGAAACTCAGTGTTCAACTATTATTCTTAAACCCTAAAAACCCTAACCCTAAAACCAAAGCCGAGTAGTAGCAATCGGATCTTTCCCACCAGAAACCGTGAATGAAGCAAACAAAGTACAAGGTTCTCTCTGAAAAAAATTGCAGCACATATTGATCCAGAGACAACATGAAAACCTTAAACACTAAAAACTTAAAAAGCACTTTCAAGGCAGTAATGTTTCTCTACGGCTCGAATGAAAAGAAAAAAAAAGCAATTGCACAAACTATGAAACTGCGGCTCAAGAGAGGGAAGAAATTACCTCATTCTGACCCTGCAGATTTGCAACAAGCGCCTCAAGTTCCTTTACCTTGGACATCAAATCCATCTCCGCTAGGGGCTCTTCCTCCGCCATGGTGATGACACTTGACTAGTATCTGCAAATCAAAGTGCAAAATTGCAAAATTGCAAAATTTTTAGATGAAGAAGCACTGAAGTGCATGGTATTGAAGAGATGGGTTTTGCGGTAAACTTGTTGAAATGGATGACCATTCGACGAAACAATGTTCAAATGAACGGAAACTTTCAGTGATATTTTTGAAAGCTAAAACGAGAGTGTTGAAGTCTAATGGTACCGTCACACTTGCCTTTAGCGGAGGTATTACAGCTGTTTTAAGGGATGGTGCTTGCAGACTTGCTCCCGTTGGTAATTACCGATCCAACGTGGATGCCTCTGTGGCAGATCGGAATATTGTTGTGCAGTAGCCACTGTAGCGTTTCACGTTTTATAATGCACCGGTTGGTGGCGCTCATTTACTATAACCCCTACGAAGAGCATAGGTTGATTTCCACGAGTCTTATTACTTAATTCACATTACGGAGGATGACTAAGTGTGACAATGCATGTTCAAGAGCATTACCAGAATGAAGCGGGCCAAGCAAACAATCAGCCCAGAGTCTTCGAACCCATCCATTTGAGCTTCAGTGTGGCAGTTCGTAAAAGGTACCTGCAGCTGAAGGCAAGATATTCATGAAGTCGTTAGGACGAGTTCAGCAGCGATGTGACTGTAAAGAGGCAAAACCTGTTTCACGAACTGCCCTAAACGCTTGCACGGAGTCATGAGAGGCACGGATTTCAAGCGTCTTCGAGAGGACAAGCTCATGATCACATAAGTCTTCAATGAGCGGAAAAAAAACCCACAAGAAGGCAACGTGATTGACTACGCCATGAGTAGGTCGCAGGAGTTGAATAACTTACAACTGAAGCAGAACGGCGAAATTCTACGGTGCAATTCGCAATCAGCAGCTCCACGCTTCGAAGTTTCACCTCTCTCCCGCTAGGGTTACACTCACCGCAACAACAGTCTGTCGGCTTTACAATCTGCTGTTGTTGGGTGGTTGTCACTACGGGGACTAGCGTACAAAAAAATGAACCCAATTCCGCAATCGAAACGCATTGCTTCCTACATTCTTTTTCCTGACACTAGATTACAACACATTGCAGTACTTTCATCGCTACATTCTTTAGGTTGTGCTTTGTTTTTTTATCTACCTTCTATTTTTAGTTCATATTTCTTTTCTTCAATACATTGCTTGCTAGATTTTTCTCCTTGGACTAAGTATTTGTAAACTACTTTCTTCCTTGGCACTAGGGATAACTAACATAAGTGTGAAAACACTAATATTGACCCTTGTCAAAAATGCTCCCACGAACAGGCTTGACATGTTCAAGTTCTGATAACGATAGTGAGAGTCTGATAGGTTCTTAGGAACCTTTACAGAGAATTTTCCTAGACATATTCCGATTACGAAATTCGAAGAAAATGAACATCCACACACACATACAGGTGGAATCTCGCGAATAAAGGCAAAATATAACTAAGGAACAAAGATAGGTGTTTTTTAGTATAAAAGCATGTCCAGAGCGCAATGGCAAAGTGAGATCATGAAGATTCTCTAGTACGTGAATGATTTCTCCTCGGAGGAATTAATTCCGTAAGTGTCCATTTTATGGTTTATTTAGAAAGTGTGAGTTTTTAGTGAAATTTTGCACTTGAATTTGGGAGATTTTCTAGAAGTTCTTCAAAAAATTTAATAATTTTTTTAATTGCAAAAATGACTCCATGGGAAATGTGGGCGCTTTATTCCCACCTTTGGAATAAAGTGTACACAACCAAGTTCTACTATTTTTGTAGATAATTCCTAGTGGGTGTTTGACCTACGTGTAATCTAATTACGCCATTCAAGCAATGGATCTTTCTAATTTCCTACTCCTAATCAACCCGCTTGCAATTGCTAAGTTGAAATGACTTTACTCTACGGTTTGGTTGAATTTGGGATAAGTATTTTTAGTTGTTTTCTATTTTGTAATATCTATGGGAGTCTAAAGCTTCACTTGATTTGGTCAATCCCTTTTTGACTTTTATACAAATGAGCAAGTTTTAGCTAAAATTTCGTTCTATTCTAACTTCTTCGCCGGTTGATCAAATTTAAAGTAGATGTGGATTTTTTCTGTTCTAAAATGTCTCTTATGGGATTCTAACCCTAATTTGTCCTTCCGTTGTCTTTTAATCTTATTAATGTATTACTTGACTAATTTTGACTACTTTGGTTAAACACTGGAATAGGTAATTTGAGTCAAAAGAGGAATAATTTTATCCTTTCCAAAGTAAAAACCTCAATATTTAACTTTAGAATAAAAGTGATTTCTTATGGTAAATTTTGACTGTTGACTGGTTCATCAAAATTTTACCTTGTGAAACCCTTTTTTATCTAAGTGGTCAAATCCTTTAGGGTTTATCCTTTTACTTTCCCTAGTTTATCAAAGTCAATTCTCACTAATTATTTCTTGGATAAAATTATCATAAGTAAATTTTGACCATTATCTAGTTCACCAAAATTTACCTATCAATTATTTTTCCTTGGAATTGTTTATGGCTTTTAACTTTCAACTTCTATTTCTAATCAAAAGTTTAATACTCAAAAATCTATGTTCCTTATTGATTCTATCTTGTTTAATTTTTAATGACGTTGTTGGCTTGGATCGTTCTAAATTTGTGTTACTTTCTAAATTGGTGACTAATGGCTAAGTTCTATGTTAAAGAAATTGTGGAAAAAATGAGAACAAAGGGGATTTTCAAAGACTAACCTCCATCATGACGACTTCTAGGTCTTCGTGCGATTCCATAAATTCTCCATGTTGCGCTCACTCCACCTCCATCTCGATGTTTTTGTATTTGGATATGGTGTTTTGTTATACGTTTGAATATTTTTGAATGGAGTATTTTCCTTCAAAGCCTCATTCTTTTTTTAAAACTTCTTTTTGTAGTTTTCTTTATCTTTTGAACTCCTTCCTTTTCTTTTAAATGGCCTCCAAGGTCAACCTATAAAATATCCTAATATAATCTAATTTTTGAAATTAATCATTAAATGGTCTTAAAAGTCAATTCCACTACAACTAAGGTTTTTCAACTTTTCTCTAATTTGGCAAACCTCTAAACTTCTCAAAGTCAAACTATTCTTTTATTTGTTTTTTTCTATTTGTCTCTAATCTAAAACATCCGTGGTTAGAGAAGTCAACTTATTCTATATTATTTTCCGCACCACCCAACTTCCTTTTTCTTCCTTCCCAATTGCTAATGCTTAAACCTTCACTCACACTACTTCACTTACACTTGTGCACTTGATCTTGGAACTTGTAATTGCAATTTTTGGGAGAATTTTGGAGAGTGGCTTGTACTAGACCTTCAACAGATTGTATTTTCAACTAGGCATATGTGTATCAAGACTCAGGTAAGTTAGCCCCTTCTATATTGACTTTCAAGCAGCCTACAGCCTTTCAATCTGATTGAGAAGGCTTTTGATTGCAACTGGGCTGCTGGATTGGTTGATCAACTTTAGTTGACCAGACCAGACCTACCTTCAACTCATTCTCCCTCTCTCAACTTGTTCTGGGCTCTAGCTTCCTAGCAAATTTGGGAATTTTGGTGTTTTGGCTTCACCAGGAGTTTCTCTTCACTTCTCACACTCTCTGGCTCACTTCTAACTAGGATTTTAATCTCAAATTATTTTCCCACACTCAATTTCAAATTCTAAGCTATAGATTTCTCTTCAAAAATCACACCAGATGGTGAGATTTTTCTAAAAAAACAAAATTGGAACCCCTTGGGATATCACCCCGTTTGATTTTCTATAATCTGATGTGGTATGATCAGTTGAGACCATGCACGGCCAGAGTTTGGATAATCTGTTTGTACTAATGGTGGCTTAAACAACATGTGTTAAGGTTGTCAGCCACTTGCTGGCTGTATAAGGTTGTCAACCAATATTGGATTGTGGGGCCGTACCAGGCTGGTTGGTAGCCAGTGGGGTGCTGGGCCAGTCCTTGGGCTAGTACTGGCTGCTCTCCTAGCCTGGCTGGTCCGATGTTGGAAATTTAATTCACACCAAAACTCAACAGTTGCTAGCCACAGATACAACCAGATTTTGGGGTCTCTTTGGGGGACCCTTTTATACAAGAACAAATTGAAAAATTAGTATGAGCAAGTTCAAGGCTTCACTATCCAGGTTTTTAGGCCCAGATTTTGAAATGAATTTGATGGAAAAATCTCAAAGTTCCTAGAATTTTGGCGATAGCTTCGCCATATTAGAGGTATTGACCTCCAATTCTAGGATGATTTTGCCAGAGTTCCACTCACTTAAGGACTAAAAAGAAGTGGGGATCCTACCCAAACTTTCACAATGTAACAAGGACCTCAATCATATGTTTAAGCTTAAGGGAATCCTCGATAAGCCAATCCAGGCTGTGAATCCCTTGTCAAAAGACTTAAATTGAATAATTTTGTTGTCAAAGCTTCAAAATAAGAATACTAATAAAATGATGAAGTGATCCAAAGGTACCTCAATATCCTTTGTAAGTGCTGACAATAAGAAGAACTTAAGAATGTAATGGAGATTCAAGTATATCAAAGTGAACAAGAGTTTGGAGAATATCAAAAACTTAGCAAGATAGTCACTTGTAACATGGAGTGACTTACAAAATGAAAAGATGTTGGAATAGAAAATGTGAAATATGGATGTAAGGGATATGCGTATATATGAAATAAGAAGTTTGAGGTTTAAGAGGTGTGGAATGAGGGGAGAGGGAGGCCTTTTATACATTTCCAAGGCCTCCTCCCCCCTCAAGTTACGTTCTAAACTACCTAAGAAAAAACCAAATTAACGTTTAAAAATCTACTCTATTGCTGTGACTACTCTAACTTTTGGAGAAATGGTCCGATCATCAAACGGATAGCGCCAATAGCTTTAGAAGACCCAAATTAGCCTAAAAACTTGTACCCATTACTCTCGGAGCCTAATTGCGCTCAAAAGCTAACAATTACGAACTGGCAAAAATGATAGAAAATCTATCTTTTGGAATTGATTTTTTCCAAAGGTTTTGATTAGCTAGGATTGTCGGAAAGGTTCAAGATTGTTAGAAAAGAGTCTAATTTGACCCAAATTGGGCTCCGTATGCTTCCCGTACACTGGTCAACTCGCAAGAAATTTGGTAAAACCATTAAAACTTGTTGTCGTTGCCGGTTCTGGTACTTATTGATGTTAGAATGTCTTGAAATTTGGCGGGGCACTTATTTATGCTAAAATATACTATCTTGATTTTTAGTGGGATTCTACCATCACCGTGGAGTTTTCTACGAATTTTCAATTGCCGGTAAAAGTGGTTGACTTCCCATAGAGTCATTTCCGTGATTTAAAAAATTACGAAACTTTTAGGGGATCTTCTAGGAAGCCTCTTAATGGCAAGTGCAAAGTTTCACTAAAAACGCTCACTGTCTAAATAAAGTAGAGATTGTACTATAGCGGAATTAATTCCTCCGGGGAGGAATCATTCCCATACAAGGGAATCTCTACCAGTTAGCTATTCGTGACGCTCTTGGACGACTATCGGAATCCCACAATTGTCAGTTAGCTCTAATCCTGCTAGGATCCTTCTCAAGAATTTTGATAAGGCTCTTTTTGGTGCTTTTGCACTAATTCATCTCCCGAATATGAATTAGTGCAATTTCCTGGTATGTGCTTAATATCGTATCTAATCATCTAATAAGACATAGAAATTGGCTTTAAGAAGTCTTTTAACGTACTCCGGAATAATTATAACCAATTCCTCGTAATTATAGGGAATTGTATCAATTTTACTTTGAATACTCTTTTTAGTTGATTTTTAACCATAATAACCCTAAATATGAGCAATAAGCGAAAAAAAGAAAAATCCGAGGCCTGAGTGACAATGACGGGACTCACAGGAAATCACTCACTTTTACAGACAATTGAAAATTCATATAAAATTCTCTAGTAATAATAAAATCTCACTAAAATTTAGAATAGTGTATTTAGCATAAATAAGCACCTTAAAAAATTTCAAGACATTCCAACATCAACAAGTACCAGAATCAACAACGGCAACAACTTTTAACGATGTTATCAAATTCTTTGCGAGTTGACCGGCGTACAAGGAACATCCGATGTCCAATTTGAATCAACTTGGACTCTTTTCTTACACTCTTGAACCTTCCCAACAACCCTAGCTAATCAACACTTTTAGAAAAAATCATTTCCAAAAGTTAGATTTTCTACCCTTTTCACTAGTTCTTAATTGTTAGCTTTTGAGTGCAATTTGGCTCTGGGAATAAAGGGTCAAGTTCTCTTTCAACTAATTTGGGTCCTCTAAAGCCAATGGTGCTATCTCTTTGGCGATCGGACCATTATTCCCAAAATCAGAATGGTCACAACAATAAATTAGATTCTTGAATGTTAATTCTAGTTTTTCTTTAGGTAGTTTAGTAAGTAATTTGAGGGGGGGAAAGGCCTTGAAAAAGTATAAAAGGCTGCCCCCTCCCCTCACTTCACACCGCTTTTATGCATTTCATGCTCGTGCCATATGAAGCTACATTGTTGAGATTTTTTTAATATTTACCAAAATTCTTTTTTTTATTATAATTTGATTTTCATTGTGTTTTTTGGAGCATTATTTGTGTTTTAAGATCTTTCAAAGGACATTGGGGTCCTTTTGGTTTGCTTATTGATTATTAGGATGACTTAGAGCATACTAACTCTTTACATTCAAGCTTATTGTATGGGATTTGGAAAAAAAAACCTATAAGTTTTGCTACAACATTTGAGTGAGTGTTGAAGTTCCTTTTAAGAGTCTGTTTGTATTATAATCTACATAGCTACATTCTTGTAGACTGTAAAGAAGAATTTATAGTTTATACATTGCATTCACCTAATATTTATATGTAATATTCATGAACCCAAAAGGTGTAACCCTTAATAAAGGGTGTGTCCTTTAGACTATGTAACCTATACTAATTGTGTATACATACTACATTGTACATACTATTCTAACACTTCCACTTATAGGTTACATATTCTAACGTTATACACTATATTCTTCTATCAAATTAAGGTGGCCAAGCTTAATCAATAAAACAATATAGATTTCTTTTAGCTTGAATAGGATTCTTGAACACCAAGTTTAGTAAGGCAAACTTCGTGTTTTTCTTTTGTTAAACTTTTAGTGAATATATCCGCAATATTCTCTGAAGTATGACAATATTCAATATGGACTTTTTCATCTTGGACTATCTCTCTTATAAAATGATGTTGGATTTCAATATGTTTAGTCCTTGTATAGAATTGTAGATTGAGGGTTAAAGCTACAGTGCTTCTATTATTGCATTTAATAACTGTAAGTAAAAGTTGAGGAAACTGAAGATCAGCCATCAAGTTTCTTAACCATAAGGCTTCTTTACAAGTTTCAGTGGCCGCTTTATATTCTTCTTCTGTACTTGAAAGAACAATAGTTTGCTGTCTTTTACTGCTCCAACATATAGCACCATTAGCAAGAATAAAAGTATAATCTGATGTGGATTTTCTCCCATCAATCTCCCCGTCCCAATCAGCATTTGTATAACCTACTGAGGTTGTAGGATCATTTATTTGATTAATAATTGGGTCATACGTGATGCCTTTATTTGTTGTGCCTTATAAATAATGATAGATTCTTTTTACAACAAGCCAATGTGTTTTTCCAGGGTTGGAACTATGTTGACTCACTTCTCCCACTGCATAGGCCAAGTCTGGACATGTAACGTAACTAGCATAAGTAACAGTACCAACGGCATTGGCATAAGGGACATGAGACATCTCGTGTTTTTCTTCATCAGTTTGGGGACTCTAGGATTTGGATAATTTCATGTTGACCTCAAGTGGTGTGGAAATTGGATGACAATTGATCATATTAAAGTGTCGGAGGATGGAGAGAATATGTTTATATTGATGAATTGTAATAGTACGTTGAAGTCGATTACAGTCAATATGAATGTCCAAGAGATAGTGAATAGAACCATGGTTTGTCATTTCAAAGGCTTGGAACAATTGCATTTTGATCTTTGTAATAAAAGATAAAATATTGGAAACTAAAATGGCATCATCAACATAGAGGGCAAGGAGTATAAAGTCCTTAGTAAAAACTTGAATATATACATTGGAATCAGCTTTAATAGGAGAAAAACCAAGGGAGAATAAATATGTTTGAAATTTAAAGTACCATAGGCGAGCAACTTGCTTTAATCCATAGAGACTGCGATTTAATTGACAAACCTTATGTGGAGAACCTGGTTTGATATAGCCTTTTGGTTGTTGCATAAAAATGAGTTTAGTTAAATCACCATATAAAAAGGCAGTCTTTACATCTAATTGGTGAATTTCCCAATCATGAAGGGCACAAAAGGCTAGTAAAACGTGAATAGAGGTAATTTTGACGATAGGGAAAAAAGTGTCAGTGTAGTCAACTCTATGGATTTGGAAATATCCTTTAGCAACAAGCCGGGCTTTGAAATGCTCGACCAAACCAACAGATTTATATTTGATAGTAAAAATCCACTTATTATTAATAGGGTGTCGTGTCGGAGGAAGGTCAACTAGGTTCCATGTATGATTTTTGATTAAGGAAAAATATTCATCGTCCATAGCAGCTTGCCATAGGAAGTTGTTCGTTGAAAACGAAATCGCAACTTATAATAATTTCTTTTGTAGAAGGATTATATAAGCGATATCCCTTCACTTGTTGGCTATAACCCAAGAAATTACACTTTTGACTTTTAGAGTCAAATTTCTTGCACTTGGCTTTAGGATTGTGAATATAGGCATCACATCTAAAAATGCGGAAATAATGAATAGAGGGGCAACGACCGGTCCATATTTGAAGAGGAGTTTGATTCTTTAAGGCTTTAGTGATTAAGCAATTTTGTATGTAATTTGTTGTCTGAATGGCTTCACCCCCCAAAAAAGAGGGTAGGGCAACCGCTTGAAGCATGCATTGGGCAGATTCAACAAGGGTCCAATTTTTGCGTTCAGCAACACCGTTTTGTTGCGGTGTATATGTAGCTATAAGTTGATGTAGTATGTGACTATCCGTACAAATCTTTTTAAAAGCATATGATGTATATTTGGTACCATTATCTATGTGTACAATTTGAAGCTTATGAGAGGTTTGGTTTTCAACCAAAGCTTTATATACTTGAAAGCAGGTAATCATATCGAATTTTCATTTTAATAAATATACGGTAGAAGTAGTTTTGAAAAGGAATTTAGATTTTTGATTGGAAATAGAAGTAAAAATCAAAATACAGAAGTACTTCCAAGGAAAAGTAATTAGTAAGTAAATTTTGATGAACCAATTGACGGTCAAAATTTTACTTTAATCAATTTTATCCAAGGATTAAAAAAGGGGAATTTAACCTTGATTAAAAGAAAAAATCAAAAGGTAAAAAATCAAGTGAATTTGACTAGCTTGGATAGATAGAGTTTAAATGGATAAATTTTTGATGAATTGGACAACAGTCAAAATTTACCATAAAAATTTACATTTATCCAAAAATCAAAATTTAAGGTTTCTATTTTTGAAAAAAAAATCAAACTTGTTTAAGATTTTAAAAATCAATTTATCTTCTATAGATTTTCACCAACGTAATAAAAATTAGTGAAAATAATTTAACGATAAGGTCAAAAAAGAACCAAATGATAAGTTAGGAATATATTATTGAAAAGGGTATTATTAGGATTCCCAAACCAAATTTACTTGGGAATTTGGACAAACAGTGAAGGAAATAGAGAAGAACAAAGTTTTAATCTACAATAGTACCCTTTTCGGATGAAAGTCAACCAATTTTGACCAAATTAAGTCTAATTTTAATTTAAGTAGGAATTAAAAAATAAAAAATATCCAAAAAATTTGCATTCAATTTTGATAGTTAGGATGTTTGTTATTGAAGTTTTAGAGGTTAGTCTTGCAATCAAACTTCATTTGCAATTATCAATTAGGGAATTAGAGTAAAATTAGAATTCTTTATCATTTTGGAAAGGAAAAAGCAAGCTCTACGACTTAATGGAGAAGTTATAATTGAATCAAATTAGTGATTATCTCTCTATTGGAGAAGGATAATTGTACATACAAAGTATATTATATAAAAATATGTTTTGATATAATGATAATTATAATAATGATTTTTAAGAAAATCTTTGTAAAGTAATTGTATAAGAAGAGTGGAGACAAAGATATTTGCCATGATGTTATAGTTTAAAGGATTTTTATTTTATAATAATAATAACTAATTATATATATTTCAATTAATAGAAAAAATATTATATACAAGAAATTAAACTAATGGTAGAATAATAGCGACCACTAAATGATATTTTTGATTTATAAGATCTTTTTTGACTGAATTATGTATATTGGCTTATTTAAGCTTGGTATAGATCCTTATTTTCTATAGTTTTGATTGATATGGTTGCAAAAACAATTGTAATTCACTAACCTTTAATGATAATATAATAAAACTAAAGAGTCTATTTTATTACTTTTTAATAGTCTTGAGTACAATTCGAAGCCAATGTCAAGCAAATGAAAAAAAATTTAAGCATATCAAAATATAGATGCTATATACTTAATGATTGACAAAAAAATTACTATTCACAAATTGACAATTTCCATTGAATGTTATACATTGAACTACATCATTTTGAATTACCATCATTAACATATATACTAGTTGAATATATACAAATTTGACTGTACATTGAACTTATCAATCGAATGATTTAGTTATTGTCCAATCAATAAATATGCACAAAGTTAAAATAGTAATAACAATAAATTTATAACATTTAAAAACTTTCAAAATTATGATTCAATTATTATATTAAAATCTATATTTTATTCAAAATTTAAAAATTCCTAATAATTAATGTGATTTGAGATTGTAATTGATATTGATAGTATTTGTAATTTAATAGAATAAAAAAATTATTTTTTCTTAAATTTTGACTTCATAGATCATTTATTCATTTTTATTCATTTATAATTATAGATTAAAATTATATTCATTTTTTATAACCAATACAACGTTTGAAAGATGTATTTATAATGTACTACTTTATTCAATCAAATGCATTTAACATAATGATAATAAAAATTTTGGATAAAGATATTTGAAAATAATTGAAAAATATATATTAGAAAAAATGATGGTTATAAAAAATATAACAAAGAATAGATAGTATTTGTAATATTTCAAAAATTATTTATTTAGAAAAAAAATTATATTTAAAGTTAATAAAGTTTCACAATTTTTTGTAATGTAAAATCTAATTTTTATGTCAAAACCTCATTGCAACTACATTGGCAAATTTTAGTTTGTAAAAATTATTATTGAATAATACTACAAATCAATTATATTCATTTCTAATTAATTCTAAGATTCTAAGATTTTTCTATGAGGTATGAAAATTGAATTTCAATAATACTTTTCATTCATTTTTAAAAATTTGACACAAAAAATGAAAAACTAATTGTTGACATATAGCTTAATTACATTTTTGTTCTTTAAGAATTTTATAGTACTAATAGTATTAAAAGACATATTTCAATAAATTTAGACAATAATATTTTACAAATTATTAATATTTTATGTAGAAACTATTAGATTATATAGATTATATTTAATAAAAATATATTGAAATATTATCAAAACGTTTTTAAATTATTGTTAATACCTAGACCTACATCTTCAATCATAAACTACAATCAACATTTTTTTTTAAATTATTTGGTTTTTAAATTATTGATAAAAAAGTTTTACAAATTCAAATTTTAAAATGTCTATAGTCTATATTGAATACTATTTTAATATTTTAATTTAATATTTATAGCATTGAAAAATAATTATTTGAAGATTTATCGAATAATTTAAAACAAAAGCACTAAGTAAAAAATATAATAAAAGTTATATAGTCTTATGCAAGCCCTCATTTTTTTTCTAATGTATGGATGATGAAGCTATAATTCCATTACTAAAGTTATTGGTTAATTGACAAAAGGCTTAAGAAAATATACTTCATCAACAAAGAATTGAGGATTTAATTTAATGAAGTTTGCTAGCTATCGCTTCAATGCAAGCAACAAGAGCATTGTCAATTCTATAAACATTGTGTGCATGTTCTAAAGTTTGTGCATTTTGTACAATTTTTAATAGCATTGGGGGTGGTGCAAATGGTATTTGAAAGAATCCATTGACAAATCGAAGAGTAGTGTCGACTTCAATTCTCTTAGATTCAATAATTAATACATCAAATCTGTCTTCACTTGAGCATTTTGCTTCATGAGCTTGAAGGAAATACATTTTGAAGTGCGTTTGACATCACATTCTTAAATACATTGCTCTAATACCATATATGAACCAACATTATGAGGTGAAGGTGAAAGATGAAAGAAGTTATATTTATGGTAATAGTTGTACAAAGACACAAATCATATTTGTATCAAAGTATATTTTTCCAAATCGGAAAAAGCAATCAATAGGATTAGATTTGATATAGGAAAGAATGAATTAACTAACAAAGTTGTAATGAATCAATGTCATAATTTGATGTGATTCAACAAAGTCTTATACATCTTCTTCTCTTCTTTCAAATTTAGATAATTATTAGTAATATCCACAATTAATAATACAAAACATGTAATAATGGTGCAAAAAGATTTGTAATTAATTTTTGTTCCATCAAATTCAATTTCATATATCATATTTTTACCATTGAATTTTTCTTAAAACTAATCTAGATTCTAAATTCTATACACATACATATGCAAATATGCACTCCCAAGGCCTTCTAGGCCAAAACCATTTATAATTCATTGGAATGCTTGCCATCAAACAATATTTTTTTCTCCTTTAGTAGGTACAAAATTTTAAAAATAGTTTCAATTTCTAAACTAGGTCTACTTAAAGCTCCTATTGATATATAATTCTCCATATTCTATTTGGTTCATATTTATATTATACATCTACTTTCCTATTTGGATGGTAATAATCAACTATTTGCAATACCAAATACCAAATTAGCTTAATTAAAAACATACTTATTGCTTTTATAATTGTAGTCTAGATTTTATCTATTTCCCCAAATTGAGGACTATAATATAGGGGTTCTTAAATCAAGGGAATGGTCAAATAGTCTAATGTATTTGTGACTAAAGTCACTTGTTTTCTATAGTTTAACAAAATTTATACATAATTGATATTTAATAGTACAAAATGATTTTCACTTTAACTTATACTCAAGGGTAAAATTTCGTGGCATGTCCTTCAATAATGCTATAGATACATGCGTATGGTCCCAAACCTATATAGTATTCTAAAAAGAGGTCGAATGTTTAGTCAAATTTTCAAGTTCTAGTCAATTTTTCAAATGCAAGAATGCTTGAAATCTAATCATTACAAGATGATACTTTGAAAAGAATACAAATAATTCTTTAATTATATCGTTTTAATATTTGGGTCAAATTATCCAATCAATTTATAGCTAAATTCCTATTTATTTTTAATTTAAAACTAAAAATGTTTTATAATGTGCTACATATTTTAAATTTAAATATTAGAAAAAAAATTCTAAGTACAATTAAAAAAATTGAAAAAATTGAAAAAATTAACAAGTCTATTTCATCTTTATATCTAGTAAAGAGCTACATGCATGCATGATAAATTAAAGGTATACATTGGTCTCTAGAAGAAGTGTGTCTAATATTCTAATCACATTACATTTAAATTGTGTTTATATTGACAAAACTATTTGTATTAATGTTAACTACCTTTATTGTCAACAAAATAAAAATCTTTATTAATTTAATTTTATAGCTAGAATTGAATGGTTCAGACTTTAAAGGATTCAAATGAATGTAGATATCACTTTATATGATAGTATTCAATTGTGAAGATTGGTAAAAGAATAACATCAAAATTGGATGAAAAACATTTCAAAATTAATTTTGTGAGAATTTTTTTTTCGAATGGACAAAAAAATTTCAAATTATTAAAAAAATCTATCTTTAACAAATTAAATAAATATTAGGCAGAGAATGTTGAATTTGCATTCTATAAATGATATTACAATAGATGTTTTTTCAAGTCTAAATAAGACTATAAGTTCTTAGACAATTATCTAATTTTTTAATAGACAATTATCTAATTTTTTAATTAAAAATTAATAAAAAAATTCAAAGAATTGCAAGGCATGAATTACGCAAGATAATTCCACGACTTGAATTTTTGTGTATAGACGATAAACAAACTCTTCTAGTTACAATTGATTAAAAACTTTGCTACATTAGAAATCTAATGTAATCAAGGGATTACAATGTCAAATAATATGTTTTTAAATTAATCTTAAATTAATTTTTTGATAATTTAAAAAGACCATTTAAAAAAATTATTTCATTATTTTTGATAATTTCTTATTTTAAAAATATTTCTAAATTTTTTATTATCTTTTTATTATATGAAAATGTAACCACCAACTTGGAGAACAACTCTTGAATGGTCTCCTAGTGGCTTGAAAAAAAATCTAAAGTTAGACTAAAATTAATTAATTGTTATTTATATTTTTTATTTTGCATTGAAATTTAAAAAGATTTTATAACTATTCAATGTTTATAAAAAAAAGTGAAACAAAGCTTCAAATGTAGGATATCATCTTTGAGATCCATTTAAAAAATTTAAGATTTTTTTCAAATTGTAATTCTATAAAGACATTTCAAATCTTCAAAAATTCAAAGTCAATCCTTTAATCTTTTAGGGGTTCAAGATTGCATTATTGCAATAGGTTAAATTTGAGACAATGATATCTCTTTATAATTACAAGTTGCAAAAATTACAATCCTAAATAGAAAAGATAGCATTTGAAATCCTAAAAAATATATCCACTAATCACTTCATTTACATTTTGCCTTCATACTCTTCAAAACCTTATTAATGAATTTTGCCCCATTTAATTTTTTTTGGAAGAATTTCAAAAAGTATTAAAATTTTAAAAATTGATTTAAAAATTTTAAATTTTAAAAAGATATTGATTGATTGATTAATATTATTCAACATGGCATGGTCTTAACCATCTCAACTTATTGATGTTGTGAATTCCTA
The DNA here is from genome assembly GCA_947034885.2 of Thuidium tamariscinum. Lineage (NCBI taxonomy): Eukaryota > Viridiplantae > Streptophyta > Bryopsida > Hypnales > Thuidiaceae > Thuidium > Thuidium tamariscinum. Next base: position 16,752,470 of record OX344757.2, read on the forward strand.
TAGTCTAGGAATAGTTTAGGAGCTTGAGGAAACTCAATAGAACTTGTGGGCTTGCTTAGTCCTACATTTTCTTCTAATACTAAAGTCGGCATTCATATTTAAAGGCCAAAAATTGCTTCAAAATACTAGTCTCTCAAGTAAGGCTAAAATCTTAATCTATTTTTATTCTTTAAGGCCTTATTCGTTAAATTGAGACAAAATAGTCATTTTGAGACTTTCAATATTTAGTGCGCAACTACCATTGAGGTAGAAGTTGTTGAATCCAAGGATAAATAGAATCGGATTTGAAGTTCTCTGAAATAATTTGAAGGAAGTATACATCCATGGGTCATTGACATGATGTGCGAAATGAAGAAAAACAAGGAACTTGGATTCTAATAATTTATGGACTTGGGATTTTCATACTCAAAAAACACTTGGGATCTTCATACACAAAGAATATGTGAGTTTTCACTTCAAATTCCATTGGAGGAAATGAATTGTCATGAAATGATATGATTGCAAAGGCTCATTGTACAGTCATGAAGCCCTTAACCTCTCATAGGGTTTTAAAGATGTCTATTTACCTAGTAATCACAGACAGGGCTAATCATAAAGCACAAACCTTCACAATCTAATTTCTATTTACGTCCCATTCTATTTTTAGTGATGAGATTATGAAGCAAAGACCTTAATACTCTAAGTCTCATTCACGTATCATTCTATTTTTAGTAAAGAATTGAGGAAGCTGCTTCGAGAACTTCATTGTCTTTCGTAGGATTCACTTTTTAATTACAGAAATAGCCTTCCTCGCCTCTATGGCTTTAAGCTTCGCAAGACCTCTTAAAATATCCTCGCGTCGAGAAGAATAATGCGGGTGACTTTCACTGTAAAGAGCACCGCTCTCGCTCAAACTAAGAGATGGACTCGCTTTTCGTTTCGATTTGTGCGTGCTTTGAGGAACTCCCAATGTGGAAAGAGATTTGCAATCCCATTGGGGCGGCCTCGACATCGAGGCCTTCACACTGTCTATGTCCGCAAGACTAGTTCCACTAGACTTGGAGTCAAGAGACCGTCGATGATCTCTAATAATTCGTTGACGAAAAAGACTATCGGAGGATGAGAGACGTCTGGCTCCCGCCGATAGTGAAGAGCGAGTTGGATTATCGTGGAGTCGAGGTAAAGTAGTAGCTCCATCTGTTGCCACAGGTTGGACCACTTTGTCCGCCACTGGTCCACGAGTCGACTTCACTCCGTTGGTGGGGCTAGCGGGAACCGGGGAAGACGAAGGCACCTCATCCTCGCCTCGAGGATACCCTCCAACATCATCGTCCGGGAGTTCCAGTTTCCGACTGGTCGCAACATCCGTCTGCGGATCGGGCGACCAGGATTGTCCTCGACTCGAGGATGTCCGTCTCAACGGCGAAGGCGAGCAGATGGGAGTCCTCCCCGACGCGCGACTCGGGGGACTGTTGACGACGCCGTCCTCGATGTTTCCTTTGCTAAAGTCTATGGCGGCGGACGCCGCGTCAGTAGTAGAACGCAGCATGTAAGGCTTGGACACGGGAGCCGTTTCGCAGCTTCCATCGTCGGATTCGGAACCGTCGATGGACCTCGACTTGAGCGACCCCGAGAGGAGACTCCTCGTGAGCCTCTGTGTTTTGTGTGTTGGAACAGAGCGAAAGGCTGAAACCTGCATTGCACAAAGGTTACAAGAACCCACCATCGATTTCTCTCCATGAGTACATGGGTACATGTGAAATTGGCATTCATTTGGTCGAAGGCAACTTTCAAAACAAGGAAAGAACATGATATATACAACTAAATATATTTTATTTACAGAAAAATATGTCATACATGAAAAAATAAGATACGATACGATATGCCTGTGCTCCCTGAATGCGCGCCACTACAAAAAAGTCTAATTCTAATGACGTCGCCTCGGTGCAATGAGGCCCGTGTTGAAGCTATCAAATCGAGCCCCCATGACCTCGGCGGACTCCCTCATTGCTCCCACTATTTCCTTATAGTGGGCGGCGGCGCGGCCAAGCGGATTGACGCCGATTCGGTTGTCGTCGACGTATTCGAGCAACTCCCCTTCCGGGTCGCACTCCGAGTGGAGTCGGCAGATCCATGGTAGGAGCTGCCCCATGAGCACGTCGTCCCTGCGCATATCGTGGGTCCACGACTCCAGAAGGAGCGTGTTCCCACTCACATTGAGGACACTCTTTTCGGGAGAGTCATCAATGAGGATGGTGTCGTGCGCAAAGAACGACGCGCCCTAACTGTCAGTGCCCATGAGATCGCCCTCGAGGAATTTCATGAACAGGGGCGACTTCCCCCAACGAAAGAATTTGCCAGGAGCGATTTCTATTTTCGTGCATTGCTCCTGGCCTAAGACATTGTAGGGTGGTCTGCACCCCCGGAACAAGAATTCCGCGATCGGTTCCGCATTCCGCTTGGCCATGGACGACCACACTACGATTTTGTTCGCTATCTCAGAAACGTGTCGGAGAAATTCGGCCACGTTCTATCGCGCGAACACCGCCTTGTGGCCGATGATCGTGGGGTTCCGATGGCTCAGAACATTGTCTTCGAGTCTGTACGGTTTGAATTTGTCTCCGTAGGACTTCATTGTGGTGTGGCACAACACCCCGTTCAGGTCGAAGACAATGTTCAGCCACTTCCTCCTCGGCGGAGGCATCATAGGACGGTCTATCCTCCGCATGACCTCTCTTCGCCCCTCCGATCCTACCTGATAAAAGCAGGACAACAAAGAATTTGGAGTTACCTGGTTACATGCGGAACTGGTAAAGGCAGAGTGCGGAGACACGCATTGTAATTCTCTACTTGACCGCGCCCTTCTAGTAGGAAGTGCTTTCGTGGGTCGCGGGCGATGCAAGCTTACATTTTTTTCAAGCTGAACCAAAAAACATGGAAAAAAGAATGCAATTAGGCAACGCACTTTGAATATAGTGAAGTATATATTTTATTGATTTGGTTTCATATATACATTTCAAAATTTTTCGGCCGCCCAAAACTATACACTCCGAGAGTTCTATTCTACACTATTGTACACGTTCTCCACCGCAGACGGATTCTCCGTCAGCGCCAAGTATTTAAGGAGTGGCGACCTCCTCCTGTCAGACATCATAAATACAAATGAGAGTTGGAACCCATTTGTTACCTCTAATAAGACCAGATGACTTAAAGTTTAATTAAGTCAGTCAAATTCAAGATCAGATGACTTAAAGTTTAATTAAGTCAGTCAAATTCAAGATCAGATGACTTAAAGTTTAATTAAGTCAGTCAAATTCATAAGGGCTATAATATGATACCTGCGTTGATTCGGTAGTCTGGGGCGCCGTCTGCTCTCCAAGTGCAGCTTGTTCCTCCAACGCCGTGGCAAGAGCCTGCAATTCGCCTTCCTTTGGAACGTTGTCCTCAGGGTCATCCTCCCCATAGTCTAACCTCTCTTCTTCGTCCACAGGAGAAGAAATTTCCGTGGGGACCTACACCTGCTCTGACACTTGGCAATTTGGTGCTGTCTCAGAAACAGAGGGTTTTTCGGTTGCACTCTCCAGGATATCGTCGACGCGACGATAATCCCGAGCGTCTTCAAGCGTAGGTCGTCGCGCCTGAGGGAGGGACACTTCAAATGCACTCTCATCCGGAGAGAGCACAGTAACACTCACCTGCGATGCTGGGGTGCATTCCACCACATCATCGTGTGCCAAGGACACTACACGATGGGTATCCTCGACTCGAGGATGCGGGAGTCCAGAGACTAACTCTTGGACTCTAGGAGGAACAGGAACAGCCTGCTCTGAAGGCGAGGGCGACGGGAGCACGTTCTGCACTGGAGCTGTCTGACTGAGCTGGATTTTCATCATTCGTTTCAGCTCTTCCACTTCGCTGGAAAGAGCAGACATCTTCTCCTGGGACTGCTGCGTCACCTCTATGAGTTTCGCATTGGATTTCGCGAGCGCTCTGTCCCTCGCATCCCGCTCCAGATTCCGAGCGATTCGCCTGGCCCTCTTTTCTTCCTCCTCTTTCCAGTGGTCTTTCTCCACCTTCATGACTTTCCCGCCAGGTAAAAGTAGTGGTTTCACCTCTGTCACCTTCGGGCGCCCGTCGTGATCCTCGTCATCGTCGTCGGACTCGTGAGGATGATCGAGTGGATCATCGTCACTGCCGAAGTCATAGAAGACGGGCTTCCCGTCTTTGTCGACGGCATCCGCGGGAGGTAATTGATATGATCGCCCCTCCGTCTGTCCATCATCCTGCCGCACTTCCTGCATGATGACATCGTCATCGGCAGAACCCCCTCTCAAGAAGCTGTCGTCCCGCGCGCCGAAGTCCAGAGGATCCTCATCATCTTTCTCCTCCTCCACACGCTGAGCTCTTGTTCTCTCGAACTCAGTGTCTGTCTCCATGCCGTCTTCATCCTCATCTTTATCCGCATCCTCAACCTCATCCTCTGAATCTGAATCTGAATCAGATTCAGTCTCCACTACAGCAGCAGTAGTGGCAGGGGGAGCTTCTGGCGTCGTTTGGACTTCAATCAACTCCAATTCCGGTTGAGCCGACGCCTGGGCCGCGGCCGGTGCAATTTTCGCAACCACATTCGCGTTTGCCATCCATAGATACATTTGGAACGTGTTTGTTCCAAACTCATCCAATCCCTGCACACCTGGATTTGTTGTCAAGTGCGGACCGACATTCTCCATTTGTCGGGGGAGAAGAACTTCCGCAGCTGGCGACCTGAAAGTAACAGGAGGTGACTCAGGCGACTCAGATTGAATGATGACGGGGCCACGGGTCGGGGGTGTCTCGTACTCCATCGAATACGGAGAGTTTGTCATCATGAAGTCGTTTTTATCCATTTTATTGGCGAGGTACGAAATCGCCTCGTACGCTTTCACATCTGACTTCTCCACAAACCCGTAAAAGAATGCTCCAAACATCTGTTCATAAGTACACAATATGACGATCAATTAATTTGCAGTTGAAATGAGTCCTGTAAACTGGAGGGAACACAAGAACGACCACATGTTATCCTCGAGTCGACGATAACATTGCATCATTTCATTCAAGCTATTGTGTTAATTAAAGACAAGTATCCTCGAGTCGAGGATACTTACTTCACAGGGTTTCTTTACTTACCTTTGCAGCAAGCATGAATTTTGCTCCCGGAAAAATCCCTAGCACGTTCTCGTTTGGTTTCGCAAAATCCCGGAGCATGTCCAGGTAGAACTCCATGCGCAACTCGGTAGGCTCTATCCGCCACTTCGCCTCCGTGTTCTTATTCCAGTCCCAGTAATAGGGATTCTGTAGGGGGGTAGAGTACTTAGACTTCACCAGCGCACGACTGGCGGACGCAAAATCGTTGTTCTTCTTGAACAAGAAGAGTAATGGCACGTCCGGAGCCGTGAGGCGGTTCGTCACATTGTCTAAGAGCTCGGCTCTTCCTGGGACATAGGTGGATGACACGCACTCAAAATCTTTCATCTTCAAAGCTGCAAAGTCTGTTGCAGCCTGGATGTCGCTTTTCCCCTTTAAGATAAACAACCACACACTCGGTGTTGTCATCTTCGGCCTCAAATTCAAAGCCAGGAAGTTCAAGAAAGGGTCGATGGCGCTTTCTTCTTCAGAGGGTATGCCTCTCGGTGCTTCTCTCAAATCCACCAGGGCAAAGTTCACCTCCCGGGAATGATAACTGTATGTTGTGCTCGTCACGAGAGCTTCAGCGCCAACATCAATCCCCCTAATCTGAACACCTCCTTCCAGTACAGGAAGTTGATATTTCAACTTCATGAACCTGGTGAACATAAAAAGTACCTGGGGAAATTGCTTCTCTAGGTCTTTTGCCCGTTTCAGCCAAGCATCGTTGTGGAGACGGCGCTTGAAATAATCCGCTCCTGGGTGCGTCAGAAGGAAATCCCACGAGGCCGATGTGAATCTGTGCCTTGCCTTCCAGGACTTCCAAGTACCGTCAATTACATCGCCAGCATTATCTATGACCATCAAATCGGGGTTGATGGCCATCAAATCTTGGAGCACAACTTTCTTGCGCTTCCTCCGCTCCACCCACTCCTTGTGGGTCATGTTGTCCGGCACGAGAACTTTGGTTGCGGTCACTGACACCTTCGGATAAATCGCTAGACGACCAGGTGTTTTACCGAGCAGATGCACTGCGTTCACTCCGAAGTCCACGTCCGTAAAATGCCCGAAGTGCTTGAAGAACTCCCTCTTAAGGGACATGCTCTTTATCTTGAATCCTTTTCCCGCTTTGTAAGGTTTCAAGGCGCAGGGGTCAATTAAGTCGCCCTTGGAGTGCTTCGTCAAAAACGACTCCCAGTGTGCCCACAGATTGTCAGGCAAGGTGATGATCTGAATTTCATTTTTCAGATCTGAGGTGCCACTGATTTTAGCGCCGTCTCCCTCTGGATTTATGTTTTGAAAGCACTCAATCACGGCATCCGCGAAATTCTGCAAGAATTGCGTAGCATAAGTTGTATGACATATTTTAAGAATACTAGGACTTTATCCTCGATGCGGTGATACGTTCACTTTGACACAGATGTGGAACATGGAGACATCACTGCCGAAGAAATAGAATTGAAATAACACCACACAATAACAAAACACAGAAGCCAACTTATCATCGAGTCGACGATGTGGGTTCTGGATGGCACTATACCTTGTACTTCGTCAGGTCGAATACTGCCTTATTCTTCCTCGAGAAGTCTTCTGTACGCACATCCGTGGGACGCTTGTTGGTGATCCAAATTCTCCGACAGCTTACGATTTGGTTCCCCCAAGTTGGTTGGGCATGGTCCAAGTGGTTTGTACAATTATAGTACTTCGAGATGTTACGCAACTTGTTCTCATCAAGAGACCAAACAATGTATGCGTCCCATGTCTTCAATTCCACTTTCCTTGCTTCTCCACAGCCAGAAATTTGTAGCTCCTGCGAAGCTGTAATGTTGTGCTGCCCGTTTATAATCATGAACTTCCCGTTCTTGATTTCGTCCCATGATTGAGGCTTCCTTTTCAGAAGTTTCTTCTTGTTCACTGGTGTTAGGCAGACTTTCTGCCGTTGATTCACATCAATCAGTTGCACGAGCTCCTTCTTCACAGCGTCCACAATGTCCCGCTGCAAGGTGCGAATGACATACTCAGGACTCGCTATTATACACTGTTTGATGTCGATCTTCACAGTCTCTTGATCAAACAGAAAGCATTTCTGGTGCCCTGCCCAGAAAGTTCTCTGGATTAGAGCAAACTTTTCGTGCTCAGGGACCTCATCCGCAGTCGATGACGGTGCAGCAGATACCGAAGTCAGAGCAGAACCAGAACTTCCACCAATAGCAGGGGCACTGATCAGACTTTTCCTTCTCTTTCTCAGGGTTTTCTTGTCGGACATATTTTTGGGTTTTGGTGTCGTATAGGACGTCTGACGTCGCGTGTCGCAGGTGACAACATGTCACTACCCCGTCGCAGTCCGTCGAGTAAGGTAAAAAAAATTTACCCTACGGTAAATGGATTTGGCATACGTGGCAGATTGTTCAGAGTGACGTGGAACTTTAAGTAGGCGACTTCGGGTGGGGCGACTGCGCTTCAAGATAGGGCGACCACGTGTCTAATTTAGAGGGCGACTTCGGGAAGGGCGACCGTGCTTCAAAATAGGGCGACCACGTGTCCAATTTTGAGGGCGACCTCTTGTCGAGGGGCGACCTCGGGTGGGCGACCTCTGGTTTGGGGGCGACCTCTTATCAAGAGGCGACCGCGGGTGGGCGACCTCTGGTCTAGGGGCGACCTCTTGTCAAGGGGTGACCGCGGGTGGGCGACCTCTTTATTGCAATTGTCAAAAAAACACTTAAAACTGCCATTTTTAGTACAAAAAACAAAAAAAATTAGAAATGAAATTTTTTTCATATATAATGGTAGGATCTTGTAATATTATAGTATGAGAATATGTGAAAAAAATTTCAAAAATTTTCACCACACAGATTGCAAGATAATTGCATTCAAAGTGTAGAAATTATGTTTTGGGGGACTCTGGTGACCTCGGGTGGGCGACCTCTTGTCTAGGGGCGACCTCGGGTAGGCGACCTCTGGTCTAGGGGCGACCTCTGGTCAAGGGGCGACCTCGGGTGGGCGTCCTCTTTGTTGCAATTGTCAAAAAAACACTTAAAACTGCCATTTTTAGTACAAAAAACAAAAATAACTAGAAATGAAATTTTTTTCATATATAATGGTAGGATCTTGTAATATTATAGTATGAGAATATGTGAAAAAAATTTCAAAAATTTTCACCACATAGATTGCAAGATAATTGCATTCAAAGTGAAAAAAAAATGTTTTAGGGGACAATGACAAACTAAGGTAGACATGCCTATTTGCAATCTAGCTATATTGGAGTCAATTCTAAGAGGGGTACATATTTATTTGAAGTGTGCACATGTTTCTTGAATCAAACCCAAATGAAATTATAATTTTTCAATCAAAATCGTAATTTCTATGAATTTTTGAAGTAGACAATCCTAAATTACAAAACCGCCTTTAGGCTAGGATCATAAACAACTTATAAACATTGTATAACCACCTAATCAACAACTAGATATTTTCTATTTAAATAGTGACACATTACTCCAACTTGTCATAAAATCCTTGATTTTGTCATAGAATGAAGGGAATTTGGGGGGGGAGGTAGAAATGGGGCCAAAACTAGAGTGACGGAAATAGGCTAGTCTAGTTGGTGGAATAGAGTTACAAATGGAAATGGGTTGGTCTACTTTAGCTTAAGAGATTTGATTTTCTTAACTTAAAAAGTTTTCACTTTAGATCTTAACTTAATATATCATTCAAAATTAAGTTGAGAATGTAGGAAAAATAATGTGGTTGTCATTTTATTTTAAATTATTAAGTAGAAGGTACATCATAGAGGAAAAAAAATAATAGCTCTAAGGTGGAAATGTGGAAATAGAAATTCTAATCCCAATGGTGAGATTGTTTGATTAATCAATGCTAATACTACAAAACTGTTTTTTTTAAAATTAAAATTGAAGTAAAAAATGAATCCTATCTCAAACAATTTCAAAATCTTATTATTATTGCCCACAAAACAAAATGATTCATAATCTTTGCATCACCAATCTAAATAAAATGAATCAAAGTTCTAAGAAGACAAAATTACAATCTATAAGAAAAAAAATTTAATTTTTGTGGATTTGTTTTTACCTACATAATTTAGATCTAAACTTATTGTGATATGACTCTTGCTTTTAGGCACTAATTCAAATAAAACTACATTTCTAGAAAGCCAATAAGATTCTCTATCTTATAATAATGTTTCAAAAAGTTCCATAAAAATTTGACATTATAGGAACTTGTACAAAATCCACTTTACCCCCTTGTAGAGACAATGAAACTTTAGAAGATTACAATCTACTAATGTATTACTTATCAAAAAGATTTTGAAATATAAAATTATGGATTGTGATTTTTTTTAAATCATCCCCATTTGATTTTTTCTAATCTCCAAGCATCATTATATTCTTATATTTCTTAGCAAGTTAGCATCTTCACCTAAATTTAAAAATTAGAAGAAATAGATTTGAATTAAAACTTCTCCGTGTAATTTATGTAAAAGTCAAAGAATCATTCTAAAACTGTATTATTAACTAATTCGATTTCAAAATACAAAATAATGAATGGATATTTGTGTAAGAACTTCATCACTTCAATTTTTCTATTTTTCAAGCATCATTATATTTATGTATAATTTACCACCTTCACCAAATTTTTTAAAACTAGAGGGAAGAGATTATTTTAACTTAGAACTTCTCTTTTGTTTATATATAAATCTCATAGTCATTCTAATTGTGTGAAATTTATAACTCAGGAAGGGGGGCACTCCTGGTTTATTTAATTATAGCGTGCAATCAAATGAAAGGTGCTTTTAATTCCCTTAGCCTAAATTTTAAACAATTTTTAGAAATAAATTAGCATCACTAAAATGAGCTATTATCATTATAAATAATGAAGGGTAGAAAATAATACACAACTTTATCAAATTTGTTTTTCTAAATAAGGGTAGCCAAAAAGGATCTCTAGAAATTTGAACTTTTATGAAGTATACTAAGTTTGAAATAAGGAATCCTATGAGCTAAATACTATGAGAGCATGAGCTCTACATGTAAATGAGAGTGACAACTAATGGGTGACAACTAATGGTGACAACTAATGGTGACAACTAATGGTGACAACTAATGGTGACAACTAATGGTTGTGCTCTTATGAGTACTCACACTTTGAATGTGTTTGAATGAAATTGTTTAAAATGGAAGTATTGCTTATCTAGTCTCTAGCCTCTACATGTATCACATGTTTAGTCAAAGTTTTAATGACAAATTCTTTTTTCTTTGTAATTATTTGCAAAAAAAATGCAGGTCTTTCTTATGTATAATGAACATAGTGTATAATTAATTAGCACCCAAGAAAAATTCAAAATAAAGATAGGGTTATTGAAATTACCTAAGTTTAAAAATTTAGGTAAAGATAGGTCTATTTTAATTCACCAAATGTACCTACATTGCCCCCATCTTATAAGGGCTTGAATGCACGTCATGTCCTAATATATTACAAAGTGCATCCCCGGGGAGGACACTTCTTGTATATTTGGAGGATCCACGTGCGGCGGTGGGGTATTTTTAGGGGGGCTATCAATTACTTGTAATCATTACTTGGCAACATTAAAAGAGCTCCTATTTTACCATAAAGCGGAAAAATCAGCCATATTATAATCCCTATTTTATTTTTAAAACACTTTGCCTTTTTAATGTCCCCTATTTTATATGTAAATTTCTTATAAATTTTACCTAAGATTATTTAAATGTACCCTATATTCCGCCGCATGTAGGTTATTAAAAAACGGGAAGTGTCCTCCCCTAGAGTGCATCCCCCAAGATTTATAAAGTGAATTATAGGATACAAAATAATTATTAGAATTTTGTGTAACTAAAAACTTCTCCATTTGAATTTTTCTATTTTCCAAGCATCAACATATTCATGTATTCTTCATTACCTTCACCAAAAGCTTAAAAACTAAAAAGAAGAGATTCAGATGAAAACTTTCCCTTTTCATCTAATCAAATCTTAAAGTCATTCTAATGATGTAATATTTATTAAGTGAATTTTAGAATAAAAAAGAATGCATGGATATTTGTGAACAATCTTCTCCATTTAAAATTCTCTATTTTTCAAGCATCATTATATTTGCGTACTATTTATCAATCTCCACCTTCAACAATAAATCAAAAATAAAAATGAAGAACTTTAAATTAAAAAAATTTAATTTTTATTTCTACAAATGTTATTTGAAGGCTCATCCTAATGGCAAATTATTTATCAAGCAAATTTTAGAACTCAAAATAGGGGATGGAGACTTTAATAACAACTTGCCTATTTCAATTTTTCCTATTTTCAAACCATCATCATTGTCATGTCTTATTTAGGCACCACCTTGATTTTATCCTAAAAATTAGAAGGAAGAGATATAAGTGAAACTTCTCTTTTTTATTTATACAACTTTATTTTGAAGGCTTATCCTCATGGTGGATTATTCTATCAAATAGATTTTAGAACTCAAAATAGTAGATAAAGATTTCAATAACAATTTGCCCATAAGCCCATTTGAATTTCTTCATTTTTCAAGCATCATGATACTCATGTTTTATTTAAACACAACCTTAATTTTGTCTTTAAAATTAGAGGGAAGAGATTAAAAAAATGAAACTCTTGTTTTAGATTTATGCAACTTTAATTTGAAGGCTCATCTTTTTGGTAAATTATTTATCAAGTGGATGTTAGAACTCAAAATAGTGGATAGAGATTTCAATAACAATTTACCCATTTGAGTTCTCTATTTCCAAAGTACCACCATACTCATATCTTAATATTTCACCACCTTCATCTCAATCCTAAAAATTAGTGGAAAGATATTTAAATGAAAACATTTGCTTTTTGACTTACAAAAATGTCAAAGAATTGTTGTGGTAAAAAACATTTATCAAATAAATTCTAGAATACAAAATAATAGATTGAGATTTGTATAAGAAGATATCCATTAAAATTTTCCATTCTTGAAGCATCATTCTACTCAAGTATTATTTACTACTTCAATTTAAGATTTTAAAATAAGAAGAAAGAGATTTAAATGATAACTTCTCCTTTTAGTTTATGTAAATGTCAATGAATCATCCTCATAGTGTATTGGATTTCAAAATACAAAATAATAAATAGAGATCAATGTAGATTGTTCCCCATTTAATTTATCAATACATTAAAAATTACAATTCCATTTACATAAACATTCATACAATAATAAATTTCCCTTTCCGCAAAATCTGAATCCTCAATGAAAGTTGTGACCTTATCACTCCAATTATCCAGTAGAAAGAACTCATAGGTTAAATTAGATACACAAAAATTAAAACCTTACTATAGACAATCGAAAGTAAACAAATCTTGAGAAGAGCTTTGATATTTAGCAAATGAGATTAGCCATTTAGCCATTGAAGTCTAATTTCAAACATAAACATTTTCTTAGGTCACCAAACATAGAAGGTACATTAATCAATTCAGAAATTGAAGCAAGTGTAAGTACTCACAATGAGCTAGACTCTTCTTTCCCTCCATTTTTCAAAAAAATGCCATACTCTATGTTTCTTTCGCGACCACTTCTCAAGGGCAACCTCTTGTGGGCGACCGCGGGTGTGGGGCGACTGAAGGTAGGAGAATGCGGGTCTAAGACGACCGCGGGTGGAGGTGGGAGCCATTCCCTCAACCAAGTTCAAAAAAAGTCATTTTGGGGCCATTTTGGGCCATTTTGGGGCGACTTCGGGTCTTGGGGCGACCTCTTGTGGGCGACCGCGGGTGTGGGGCGACCGAAGGTAGGAGAATGCGGGTCTAGGACGACCGCGGGTGGAGGTGGGAGCCATTCCCTCAACCAAGTTCAAAAAAAGTCATTTTGGGGCCATTTTGGGCCATTTTGGGGCGACTTCGGGTCTTGGGGCGACCTCTTGTGGGCGACCGCGGGTGTGGGGCGACCGAAAGTAGGAGAACGCGGGTCTAGGGCGACCGCGGGTGGAGGTGGGAGCCATTCCCTCAACCAAGCTCAAAAAAAGTCATTTTGGGGCCATTTTGGGCCATTTTGGGGCGACTTCGGGTCTTGGGGCGACCTCTTGTGGGCGACCGTGGGTGTGGGGCGACCGAAGGTAGGAGAACGCGGGTCTAGGGCGACCGCGGGTGGAGGTGGGAGCCATTCCCTCAACCAAGCTCAAAAAAAGTCATTTTGGGGCCATTTTGGGCCATTTTGGGGCGACTTCGGGTCTTGGGGCGACCTCTTGTGGGTGACCGCGGGTGTGGGGCGACCGAAGGTAGGAGAACGTGGGTCTAGGGCGACCGCGGGTGGAGGTGGGAGCCATTCCCTCAACCAAGCTCAAAAAAAGTCATTTTGGGGCCATTTTGGGCCATTTTGGGGCGACTTCGGATCTTGGGGCGACCTCTTGTGGGCGACCGCGGGTGTGGGGCAGTTGGAGGTGGAGGTGGGAGCCATTGCCTTGCCTTTTGTAACATTCTCTTTTATTTTGGATTTTTTTTGGCATTAGATTGAGATTTTTCAACTTGTTTACTATTTTTCCTAAAAATTAAAGAATTGTTGGTAGATGACTCTAAAATTATTCTCTGTGAACAAGTGATAACATTTAAAGAAGAGTATAGAGAGAATGCAAGCAAAGTATAAATATACAATGGAATCTATTTTGTTTTCTATTGGAAAATTTGCCAACTTGATGAAAATTAATTAATAATATGGAAAAATACAATAGTGAAGTATTTGAAAATACATCAACATTAAGGTGCTTAATGAGGAAGTTGGGTGTATTGCTTCGAAGAAGCAAATGACAAATGGATAGTTGGTGAATTTGCTTACAGATAAACTATGGTTGATGAAGCTCTTGAAAATAGTTTCCCCCACCCATTATTTTGTAATAGGACATGATATTCCTATATTACCATAAATGGGTAGGCCACATTGCATGCCTCTAAATTTCAAAAACTAATGTAAATAAATTAACAAATTCTTTATGATGTGCCATTTAGAAAAATATGTTGAATATCTTGTATGCAAGGTGATAAGGTGTTGAGATCTATGCATAGAATCTCAAATTTGAATTCTCTTGTGCAAATATTTTGTAATTTTTGTTATAAAATTTACTCTCATTTGTTCATTCCTAAATTACTGCATGAAAAAGTCTACAAAATGAAATTGAAATATAACATGTAAAGAATCAAGAATCCCCTTGTCTACATATAAAGCTATGATTCATTCTATTTGGACTAATGATTAAAAAATTATAGATAATCTTGTTTTTTGAGCAATTATAGAAACTTCTTGAAAAATAACGTATTAGATTTCATTTTGAATGCAATTTTCACAAATTTTCTAAAAAATTATTTATCAAGTTAAAATTTTCTTCCTAGAAAAATCACACAATTAGAATTTATGTGATTCAATTCTATCCTAGAGCTATCAATAATTTATTTTTTTGTTCAACCTATTTCTACTTAACAATTTGTAAACCCCTAAGTACTCACGTGGCTTTTTTTTAGTTGTTGCTTGACTTTGGGTAGAATTTTTGGGCATTATATTTTTTTTCAATTTAAAAAAATTGGATTGTCTTTCAACATTTACATTCAAAACTAAGATCAATGTGATCAAACAAAAATTATAAGAAAAATAGTAGGAAGTGTTTAGAATTGCATAGTGTTGAAAATTTTAATATTTGGAGAAAATTTTGATTCTTTCATTATTAGATCTTTTTCATTTTTTCACAAATCAATAGAAACCACAATTTTGACCAATCCAAAAAAAATCAAGTGCTAAAGATGAAATTTGTATTTTTGGTGATTTTTTGAAGTTATATCTTCAAAATTCATTTGAAAATAATCTAAAAACAACTTTAAAACTCTACCTATATAGATACTTTCTATTTTTTGTGTTTCATATAATCTTTTTTGATGATAACTTCAAAAAAGTTATAGAACTTGTATTTTATCACATTTGCATTTTGTCCTAACCTTTTGGGCTTTTAGGGGTTAGAGATTGAAAACAAATTTGTTTTTTTGGAATTTTTTTTCTTAGACTTTCAAATCAATTTTTTAAAATTATAATATAACATAAAAAACAAAGTCTATAGTGCAAAAAATTTCCATGAATTACGGTCAAAGTCATTGAAATTGTAGTCCAACATTCAAAATTTTATTTTTCCAACTTGAATGCTAATATCTTCTAATGGGTGATTGCAAGAAACACTTGTACTATTTGTTGCGTTTTGTCACACCTTAGATTCCGATTTTTTTTAGCCATAAATTTTGTGTTTTAGCTTCAAATGATTCAAAATTTATTGGGAAGCTACTCATGGCTATTATGTATCTATAATGAATTTTGGAGATTTTTCAAAAATAACTTATTATTTTTAAATAGCCCCAAAAATTTCTCACAATACTTGATTTAGGGGTTTTTAGCACCATTTACCTCCCCCCAAAACGAATTTTGACCTAAAATTTAGAAAAGATGGTCTCTTAGTATATTTATAGCTACTGTCTAAATGAATTTTCAAAATAGACTTATTTTTATGTATTGTAGAAGTCCACAAAAAGAGCTTCATTTTGCATTTTTTTCCAAAGGTATAAAACATTATTTTAGTGAGTTTTTTGGTCAAATCTCATCTCCGCAAAGTTTTTCCAAATGATGTATTTTTATGTATTTTAAGAAAAAATGCAAAATGAAGCTCTCTTTGTAGACTTCTACAACACATTAAAATAAGTATTTTAAAAATTCATTTAGACAGTAGCTTTAAGTCTACTAGGAGACCATCCTCTCTAAATTTTAGGTCAAAATTCGTTTTTTTTTGCAGGTAAATGGTGCTAAAAACCCCTAAATCAAGTATTGTGAGAAATTTTTGGGGCTATTTAAAAATAATAAATTATTTTTGAAAAATCTCCAAAATTCATTATAGATTTATAATAGCTATGAGTAGCTTCCCTACCAATTTTAAGTCATTTGGAGCAAAAAATAAAAAGTTATGGCCAAAAACAAATAAAAAACTAGGGTGTGACAAAAGGCTTTAAGTGTTTCTAAATTTTTATTTTTTGTATTCTTAGATGAGTGCAATTTTTTTAATAGCATTAGAAGAGGTCACCCTCCTTTCTTTTTAATGCAATGGGGTTTCCCCATTTGCTAAAAAAAAAAAAAAAAAAAAAAAAAAAAGGAAGAGGTCGCCCCTACCCGAGGTCGCCCCTACCCGAGGTCGCCCCCACCCGAGGTCGCCTCTACCCGTAGTCGCCTATCTTTTTTAGACCCGCATGCGCCTCCCAAATGTAATACGTGGATGCCACATGGCATCCAGGTGGCGTTATTTACTATGTGGTAAATTTTTAAAAGTCAAAGGTAACTTTGACTCTATTGGACGTCGCGAGGGTAACCACGAGACGTCGTGTGACGTCTGGTTGTCGCGATGTCGCGTTGTCGCCAGAGAAAACCCTGCTCTTTCTGCTAGAGTCTCCCTCTACAGATCCAGGAGGGTCTCTCTTTTTAGGCTCGGACCTTGTTTGTCCGGGCTTCCGTGGTCTACTTCCTGACCCTGTTCCAGTGAAAGATGGGGGGGCAGGACTGTCGCTTCCCTGACGACGACCGTGCGAGTGATCGGCCGGACGACCCACTATAGGTTCCCTCTCCACGTGCTCCAGTGCGTACCGATCCAGCGTTTGGAAGATGAGACGCAATCTCGTTGCATTTGATCTGGCGGTGCTGTTTTTCCATGGAACGTATCCAGCTTTTTCAAACTGGCTATTCAGGGACTCCATTTGTGAGCCCTCCAAAAATGTCATGAGGTTTGCGAGATCAAAATAGCCGTGATAGGCGTTCACGTTCAGCACAATGGAGTAGTAGTGCTCCTGTGGTTTTCCACTCTCATCAACCTCTCGCAGAACAATCAGAATCTAATCCTTCTGGTGCTCCTCGATGAGTGTAACCTTCTCTTTCAGATTCCAGGGCATATATGTATTTGTCCCTTGAACTCTATAACGCAAGTACACATAGTTCTTAAATCGGTTCACACCGAAACTCCATGTATGGATATGCGCTCTGAATTCCCACAACGTCCCGTACGTGTCCTCCATCTCCGTGATGAAGGGCTCGTTTTGAAATGGGTTAATGAAGGGCTTAAGGTGATGAGATGTTAAGGAGTAGTCATAGCCGTCTGTCTTCTCCATATTTTTCTCCTGTGTAATGCAACATGTGCTGTTCAGTGTCTTAATATCATCGACACAATGATACATATTCATTGTGGAAAACAATCGGTCTACGCGTAAGAAATAAGAATGACATAATTATGAGAAAAACGAAACGATAATTATTTTAGCCAATTACTCTAATGGATCTTTTATTCACGTTCAATGATTTTGTGATGTCATCGGAGGATAAAGACACTTGCAGTAACATTTACAAGCTATGATATAGGTAGGACGTTTCACCTCTACAATAATGTCGTATGAGGTTCTTGAAAGTTTGAATTATTTCTAAGACAAGGTCTCCTACACCCAATCATGACCTCAAATCACGAGGAAACAATTATCCTCGATCCGATGATAACCTAAGAGGGTGAGGACGCCAGTGTCCTCGACCAGATGACAACTTGAAAACATAAGGAAACAGTTATCCTCGAACCGATGATAACCATAGTGTTCATGAGGAAACACTTATCCTTGATCCTATGATAACCTAAGGGGGTGAGTACGCTATTGTCGTCGACCAGATGGGACCTTAAGAACAGTTATCCTCGTACCGATGATAACCATAGTGAGGACACTCATTGGCTGAGGAAGTTCAAAACATTTTTGATTCATTAAGCTGACATTGCATTTTTGTTTATTTTTTCTTATTTTCTAATTATTACCTGAATATCACATGTTTCAACCTAAATGCGGACTGCAATTTTCTGACAGTCTCCAGATCAAGTTCTTAGAATCGTTCCGTTTGTATCCTACATCGTAGTAACTTTTCGTGGACTTCTCTACTGCACGTACAGACTTCTCATTATCATCGGGTCGACGATAAAGAGATGAGCACTGAAGAGATTTTAGAGCTAAGGGTCCATTCAATATTGGATCAAATGTTAATTTTCGGTGGCCCCTAATACTCTGTTTCGTGTTTTGACTTAGAATTTGACCAAGTCTTTCGGTATCATCGTCTCGAGGATAATTTTTTAAATGTACGTGAGACCATACAATGACATCGTCTTATCATCGGCTCGAGGATAGCTTTCCTGGCTTCTGCAAGGCCTATTTTCTGAAATATATGTTGAAATGTTATCACCGGTTCGACGATACCTCTGGCACCCTTGCCAAAACCCTAATTCATGTGATGTTCGTAGGGCCCCTACATCCTAAACCCTATATATACATTTGCCTAAACCCTAAACCTCTGAGCACATTCTATGTTAACCTGATTCTGGACCTGCCAATTCAATTCAATTAATCAGGAAAACTAACCTCTTCAATGAATTAGTTGCAATTTGCTTGACAAGTGCTAAATGCAAACACGAACGCTCCACAACTCCAAATTGCAGCCTGAAATGCATTCAACCAAGATGAAGTCAATATAATGTTCAAGTCAGTATAATGTGGACAATGTTCACAACAACATGGAACACAGACTGTCAACGTTCTGCACCAGTTGTATGCACACCTAAACCCTAAAGCACAAACCGAACTGAAGCCAAAATACACGATTGTACTTGAAACCACAAACCCAACTGAAATCGAAACACTACAATCACATGAAGATGCAACCATCGATTGTGCTTTCAAAATCAGACGCAGAAGATCGATTCTGCTTCCACAAGCAAACATAACTGAATCCAACAGACCAAATTCAAGCAAAGAAATTTAAAAAAACTCCAAATGCAGCAAATGCAACAAATTCCGGAGATCTTACCTGTAAGTCCGATAATGGGTGGGTGCGACGTGCACACTCCAACGTCGCGCAACCCTAGCGTAGAGCACCGAAGCCGCAACCGTGTACTCTTCCGCCAAAGTGCGAGTGACGACTTTGTCGAAACTGCACACCTCCCCTTCACCCACGATACAACCTCGCTCGCTCACAACTCACAACTCCCACACTTCGCTCGCTCGTTCACACAGCGATGAGACACACCACACCGAATACTGAACAACAACAGCAAAACAGTAGACAAAATCACACCTGAACCCTAAACTTCACACACACACCGCGACCAGAGCTTCAGCCACCGCTTCCTGAAACTCCAACAGAAGAACACACTACTCATGCGATCACACAGCGAGCCCTAAACGCCAAAGCACAGAACAAAAAGACGCAGGAGAAACAACACGCATGCACACATATACACAAAGGAAACAACAAACACAAAAACCTCCCTCCCCACGAGAGAGATGAACTCCCGCAACAACGCCGAGCCGCCTCGAGCTTGCCCTGAACCTACCCCGAGCCTAGCCCAAGCCGGAGACACTAAGCCTGAACTCCCTAAGCTACGCCGAGCCTCCGCGAGCCTACCCCGAGCCTACCCCGAGCCGGCAACACCAAGTCTAAACCGACTGTCGAGCCTCCATTGCATTGCGAACCTGAGGTTCGGTCTCCTCCGAGCCTACCATGAGCCTGCACAGTCAGCTCCTTCAAGTGTACAAATTTTGTGTTTTTGTTCTTATTATTTAATGTACACACCTATTATTTAGGAAATTGCACAAGTTGCACAAGTTAGTTAGGAAAAATAGCAATATCTTTTATATAGTCAAAATTATAATGTGTAAGGATGACGGTGTTCAAAACTGCAAAAGGAAAGTGAAGTCTTTCTATCTTTTTTTTGTAAGACTAATATAAGAAGTTGGTGTCTAATTAAATAGAGGTTTGAAGGGCCTTTAATGCTTAATTCCAGTGGACTTGTAGGTTCAAAAATGTATTCTAGGATTTCCGAAACTTCGATTTGCATGGTGATTTTTTTGTCCTACATTTACTATATTTGAAGCCAATTTTTAAGACTTCTCAAGAAAACAAAAAGTCCATCTTGATGTGGGTACAATTGTTTCAAATTAGGAATTAATAAAATCACCATCATTCTTTTTGTAGATCCAATTTTTTAAAGTAAAAACCTTTTTTTTTCAAATTGTTGTCTACGAACTTCAAGTTAGTTAGAATACTATGATTCTAAGAATTAAAAAAAAAAGTGCACTCATAGGCAAGCTATAAAATCTTCTTTTTCCATCATAGACTATATGAATTTGCACTTAGCGTTTTCTTCTTCTCATATTCACAATTCTAGTACATTCAATTTACACATGGTAGGGTTTAGGGTTACTTATAGGTTCAATATCATTTGGATACTACAAGTTCAATATCATTTCAACACTTTTCTCATATACATATTACACAAGATCTCTCCTTCACGGAGCTACAATAGCTATTCTTTCTTGTATAGACTAATTTCATTTAGCTTTTTTCCTTTCGAGTAATTCCATTTTCCTTCTTGCATCACTTGGAATTTGTGGTTTCTAATCTAATACTTCTAGTGCCATTTTCCATAGAATTTTTGAACTTCGAGAAATAAAAATTTCAATGACTTCTTCAATTATATTGTATTGCAACCTATTTGAAGAAGACTTCATAGATTCAACTCTTAAATTTTTATGTTGAATTGTCAGCAAGTTCTATTTGTACAAGGCATTTATTTCACAAGTAATTCCACAGCCAACTAACCTTTACGATGCAAGAAGGAAAATGAATTTGTAGTTTTTCAAGGTTGGAATTAAGATTTCAAACTATACAAAATGAAAATAATGAGTGATTATTACGTGATTGAAAAATCATTTGTGGACCGTGCAATTCTTTCCACTTCCAAATAACCCTACAAACAGTCGTTCGGAAATAATTGAACTCAAGAAGAGGCCTCGAATTTTCATAATCTAGGTTTAATGTCTACCAATTTTAGTAATAATTGCATGTAATTGTATGTGTATGAAAGCAATCATACATGGCATTTCACCCACCACTTGTCATGTGCTTCATCCTTCATGAGGAAACCATCATGAGATTTATGATATTTTGAAGTAATGTTAGGACAGTGATGATGACGAATTTTTGAGTTTATAATGCATTTCTAGGCCAATTTAGTGAATTTAGAAGGCTCTTCCCAGTCACCCACTAATTCACGAGATCATAGGCATGAATTGAATTATGATGACTAATTTTTGAATTCATCATTGAATTCTTGGCCTAATTAGTGAATTATTGGCCTAATTAGTAAGTTGTGAAGGCTCTTCCCACCTTAATTTGTGCATTACAAAGCGACTGCTTTTGGGGTTCAAGTATTTTCTAATGGGAACTCACATTTTTTTGTAGAAATCCTTTATGCAATGCATTCAATGTTGAATTCCTGTATGTTGCAAAGAAAGAACCAATTGTCTTATACATTTCAACATTAATAAGATTTTTCAACACGAATAAAAAAACAAAACTTTATATAAACCTTTAATATTCACAAACTATAAACAATTAAACGAACATTGAGTAACTAAGGTACATTTAGTAGTCGAATTCTCTTAGTCACAAAAAAAAAGCGAAGAAAGAACCAGTTGCCTTATAATACATTTCAACATTCATAAGATTTTTCAACATGAATAAAAAAACAAAACTTTATATAAACATTTAATATTTACAAACTATAAAAAATTAAACGAACATTGAGTAAGGTACATTTAGTAGTCGAATTCTCTTAGTCACAAAACAGAAAGCGCAACCTTAGTTAAACTTCTTCAAAAGAGCATGACGAAACCACAAATACTAGGCATTGCACATACAAAAGAGCCCAAAAAGAAGGAAGAGGTTGCATGTTATAAAACAGGAATTTTTAATTAAAGCAGTTTACATTTCAAACATTTAAATTACTCATTATTTATCGAAGTCATAGGAAAGAAATGGTAGCCTTGCCGTTTCCTTCCCAAAGTGCCGACCCAAAAAAAATAGGAAAAAGTAAGATGTCATAAATTATGAAATATGAATGTTGTAATTATGACCATTTCAATCTCAAACTTTGAAATTGCTCATGATTAACTTACCATAGTCATAGGGAAAGAAATGGCAGCCCTGCCAATTGAAAGGACCGAGGTCCGAAATGTTTTAGTATTCACGTTCAAAAAACGTTAAAAAATTGTCTACAAGTTCGAAACTCATAGAACATTCATAATCTAGGTTCAATTTTAATTTTGTACTCAAAGAATTCCAATTTGATTTGTGACAAAATGAAAAGGGCAACCCTGGCCTTTTTAAAAAAAAAATGAAGATCACACAAAATAATGATAAAAATTGCACGAACAAGAGATTAAAAAAAATTGGAAGAGGTTAGGGTGTCATCAAATACTCATGTCCTATGAGAACTTCCATCTCAAACATTGAAATTGCTCAATCATGATTAACTTACCATAGTCATAGGGAAAGAAATGGCAGCCCTGCCAATTGAAAGGACCGAGGTCCGAAATGTTTTAGTATTCACGTTCAAAAAACGTTAAAAAATTGTCTACAAGTTCGAAATTCATAGAACATTCATAATCTAGGTTCAATTTTAATTTTGTACTCAAAGAATTCCAATTTGATTTGTGACAAAATGAAAAGGGCAACCTTGGCCTTTTTAAAAAAAAATGAAGATCACACAAAATAATGATAAAAATTGCACGAACAAGAGATTAAAAAAAATTGGAAGAGGTTAGGGTGTCATCAAATACTCATGTCCTATGAGAACTTCCATCTCAAACATTGAAATTGCTCATGATTAACTTACCATAGTCATAGGGAAAGAAATGGCAGCCCTGCCAATTGAAAGGACCGAGGTCCGAAATGTTTTAGTATTCACGTTCAAAAAACGTTAAAAAATTGTCTACAAGTTCGAAACTCATAGAACAATTTGATTTGTGACAAAATGAAAAGGGCTATGTTGGCTTCTTTTTTTTAAAATGAAGAAACCACTAAATAATGACAGAAATTGCATGGAGACTAGAAAATTTTGGACCTTATGACTTTGGGAAAAAAATGCCCTGGTTGCCATCTCTTTTATCACGACTTAGCTAAATAGCTATTGTGGTGTATAAGATGGAGTTTTTCATAATGAACTCAATCATTCATTCATGTTCTACAATACGCCAACTTCTTCTTGTTCTTTTTGGCTCTACGCTCCGTGCAATTTCTATCATTCAGGGTTTGTTTATTTCTTTTTAAAAAAGCCTTGCTTGTTCCTTTCATGTTGTCACAAAGGAATTTCGAATTTGTTGAGTACAAAAATAAATTTTAACCTGGTTGTGAATGATTGTTCTAAGAGTTCCCAACTTGTAGACATTTTTTTGGCATTTTGTAAACGCGGATACTAAAACATTTTGGACCTTATTACTATGAGAAGGAATTGGCAGGGGTGCCAATTTTTTTTCTAGGACTTAGCTAATAATTAGGCAATTGCAATGTGTAACATGAAGAGTCTAATTTTGGCATTGCACTTATATTTAGAACAATGTATCTACAAAATACAAAAAGTTTTCCTTAACGAGTGATACTGTTGCTTTTCGGTAAAAAATAATGAACAAAATAAAATACCCCCGGGATTCTAATACCTATAACTCAACCCTCGCATTCAAAGACCCCTTCAAGAATATTTAGAAAAATAATAGAGTCCTCTGCCATTTGAAATAGTTCAAGACTATGCATTTTGAGAGTTTGAAATGTAATTTCCTAAAACTATAGTTCATCCTAAACATGGACTTGCTTAAACTATCCTATATTCTTTGGGCCTTTTGGATATAGATTCATAGAAGACAATAGAAAATTTGGACTTCAATTAAATTAATTAATCAAATTTCCTATACTTTTAAATGTAAATGACAAAATTGGCAATTTTAAAGGATAAAATTTGAAAAAGAAAAGAAATGTTTCCATTTGCAGGCATTTATAAATGGATTTTAACGAATTAGATATGGGAAAGAGTTCTCAAAAACTACTCCAATTAAAAAAACTACAATGAATAAATAATTTTTGAACTTCAAAGTTCAATTCTTGGGCATTATAGAATGAGACTTCAATGAATTATAGTTAGGAAAGACTTGTATAGAATTACTACAACGGAGAAGAGTAAAGTAAATAAATATTTATTAGCTTTGAAAGTTTATTAAACATTAACGTTTTGAAATGAATTGGGATTTAGGGTTTAGGATTTCTTATTATTGAGAGTCTTAAACCGAAAACCTCATTTTGAAGCCACATGTCGCTAACCCTAACCGCAAACCCTAAACCCTGAAGACCCTAAACTCTGACCATGGAAGCTTGAAATCTCAAAACATGACCTAAAACCGTGACCATAACAGTGCTAAACCCTAAACCGTAGCCCAAAATCTGATCCTAGGAACCTGAGAATCATGAAAACTTAACCTGATACCCAAACCCTAAACCCTAAAATTTGTAAAAGGGGACTCTTACATTTTCAAAGGGTTCTGAAATGTGAATTTACGGAGTGGATTTCCAAAAATTTCAAGGAATCCAAAACTCCAACCCCAGATGTCAACGTTCACCATTTATAGTAGACAGTTGTAACTTTTAAGCTGTCAAAAAATAGTTTTTCCGGACTTTGGTGCCTCAAAGCTGACAGAAGGCATCACGAAAAGTTCGGCCAAGTTGCATGAAATGACGGGGTAGGGGACGCCGACCTACAAAGAATTCAAATTCAATCCGTTGCGCGCTCAAAATTTCCCGCCCTTCTTTTCATCTGCAGGTCTAAAGCTAAGCTACGTCGCACAAGCAATCGCTTCTTCTTGTCGTTGTTTCCACACACCATGCCGCCGTCGTTCCCCTTTTTTCTTGTTGTGGCTTGCTGTTTGAATGTTTGAAACAGAATGGAGTATTCTTAAGTGAAGATCCTTCCCTCGATTGCTAGCAGGTACGCCGACTTTGATAATCACTTATTTGCATAGTACGCAGTGTTTTGTGCGGATGCTTTTGTTTTCTGTGATCACATTGTATTTGTAGGTCAATGTCAAGGGAGTTTTTAGAGTGGTCGATGATTTCTGCCCTGCAGTTTTCTCCGACCTTTTCGGCGCAATTTGCGGAACCCAACATTGTGTGTCACTGATGGTAATAAGGTATCATCGACTCGAGGATAATGTGTGCTTATGCATTATCCTGGAGGAATCTTTTTTATCGTTGTGTCGACGATAACTTACCCAGTATCAGCTCACTACATCTAGACGCTTAGTACATCCAGATCGCTTACTATGTTTATCCTTCGTAATCCAACCAAGATGTTTGAGGTACATTATCGACAATATAATAGGTCAGTGTAGAAGTTGAGGACAACTCTGTAATTCTTATCATCGAGTCGAGGATAACTTGTCTTCAGAGATCCTACTGGTTTGTAGTTGTTGCTGACGGAGTGCTCATTATTTTTGTACCGTTTCCTGCGTAGACGATGCAAGTGCGAATTTCTGATTTGATGTAGAAATCTCTTCGGGTACATAGATCAGGGGATGATTGACTTGGAATGATTTAGGAAGTATCATTGAGTCGATGATAAGCTTTCTTTTATACTAAAATATTAATGTAAATCAGGATTATTGTATATGAGGAATTTTTTTAACATAACAGTATCCAGTAATGGACAGAAGGGTTTCGATTTCTCTTTTGTGTGTATCATCAAGTCGGTGATATCTATGTTTCTTGTAGTCTTGTCCTTGACTCCGAGGACACCTAGGTCCTTGATGTTTGTAGGTCCTTCATGGTTATGATCTTTGTGGCTTTATCATCGAGTCGATGATAGTTACATTTTCTTCATGATAGTGATGCAGTTGTTTTCTCTAGGGATGGGAACACCATCCCTTTGTGGATGTTCTGAGGATGGAGTTTGCTAGTTGACCAATCAGACTTTCTTTCATGAAAGAACTCGAATGACTTATGAATTACAATAACAAGCGTGACTATGAAGAGTGCGACGAATTCCTTATCATCGAGACGACGATATTTAATCTCCCTCTTTGGATTGCTTTTTTGCAGAATGGATTTTCATGGTCCTGAGGAATTTGCAACTCCAGTCCCCACGCTTCCAGATGATGTTCGGTTGTGCGAGGGGATCCCTCGTGCAAAATGGGTCTCTCAGTCTGTTACCCTCCAGAATGATGACGGGGTGGATATTGCCAGAGGTGTCTGTCAGAACGTTGATTCTGATTTGGTTGTTGACCACGACGGGAAGTCACTCGGTGATGATCGAGTTGCTATCCAGATTGCAGAGTCTTTGAATGAGGAGCTCTATTCTTCTGGGAACATGTGGTCGCTACGCTCTTGGCACATCAGGAGAGTGTTCCTTTATGACGGAGCCTCATTGTACGATCACGATCAGACGCACATATACCACACGGCCATTAACTCCTCAAGTAGAAGAGTTCGAAAGGGGGTTCGTTCATATGAAACAAGTCGTGAAAGGGTTGAACCTGAGGTTCTTCCTAAGAAAGAACTTCTTTTGACTATGGAATCAATCACTGCAGTTTCTACTAAAACATGTTGTGAGATGAATTGTGTGCAACCTTTTTCACGTGCACAAATACAGTCAATACGGACTGAACTGTATGGCGGAGATGACTTCAAGGCTCGTAACAAGACACTTCTAGAGGTACATAGGCAAATTCACAAAGACGATAGAGGCAAAGACTGGATAACTTTGAAAGGTAGAGAAGTGTGCCCTATTGCTTGGTGGATTATTCATGGGATTGCAAAGTGTACATTCTATAGGTACAAGGGGAAAGCAAGAAGTGGGGAGCAAGCAGAGGTTCATGGGAATTTGGGGAGCAAGAAGCCTCGCAAGCATACTATTCAAGCTACTGCCACACTTCGAACACTTATAGAGTCGGATGCTGATCAGATGCCACACAAGACTAGAACACTTGAGTCTGGAGAGAAAGTCACCGCAATGATTTTGCCATCCTCGTTCCGTTGGAGTGAGCAATTAGAAGAAATCAATGCTTCCAATGCGATGTTGGATCTGCCACCAATATCTTCAAGTGGTTTGAGTAACATTCGTCGTGCTTCTTTTCCTGAATATGCAGCAAAGGCACGTGGAGACACCTTTGCTCGGTGTGGAGTGTGTGACACCTACAAGCAATTAAGGAAAGCTTGTGTGGGTGCTGAGTCAAAATTGAAGTGGACCAATCTTTATAAAACTTATAATCAAGGGCAAGAAGCTCATAGGGAATACTATTATTCCAATCGACGCACTTCAACACTACAACCCGAGACGATGTTGTGCATTATTCACGATAAGATGGATCATTCAAAGACAGCTTCTCCTCACTTCTCTCACAAGACCAAAGTGACAGAATCCTTCATGAAAATGCCTGTAGCAGTTACAGGTATGATTGCTCATGGTCATGGCGACGTGCGATATGCACACTATGGATTAAGTATTTATCCAACAGATTCAAATCATACTATTGGATCAATTGCAAGATTATTGCGTGATTTGGAAGGAGCGCCCAAGAATTCATCACGCATATTATTTTCTATTGAGAGGGACCAATCAACATTGACAAAAGCACTTCTAGATGGAGCAGAAACTTGCTTGGACTCCCTCCTCCCACCTCCAGAAGAACCCCTTCCAGCTAAACCTCTTCCTCTGGTGTTAATATTGCAATTAGACAATGCTTCAGGAGACAACAAGAACCGATATGTTTTTGCTTTTTGCTCTATGCTTGTCTGCAAAGGCATTTTTCGTGAGGTGTATATTAATTTCCTCATTGTAGGACATACGCACGAAGACATTGATGCTCTTTTTGGTCGTTGGAGCTCGAGATTGAAGACAAGTAGCTATCCAACACTTCCAAGACTCATGAAGTCATTTATGGATTGTGAAACGCACCTTGTAATTCCTCATCTCATTGAGGAAGTTCTTGACTTCAAGGCATTTGTACAAGGGTACTTGGGCACCGGAGGGGATTTTTTGGGGGGGCATTCTAGAACCCAGCAGTTCAAGTTTTTCATGGATCCAAATGGATGGCCTCTGATGGAGTATAAAAATTTGTGTAATGATCCTAAGTGGTTGCCAGAGGATGGTAAGGGGATTCGGTTGTGGTCCGAGATTGAAGATGGGCTTCCTATAGTGCCGAGTGGGAATCCTCGACCTCTTGTTCCAGAGAAGATGAAGGATCTTGAACACGTAAAAAAGGGATTGAATGGTTTTGTTGCGCATTGGAAGAAAATGTCAAATGACGATTACACAGGAGAGTTCAGGCGGAAGAATGGTGCCTTAGAAGATTACTGGAAGGGTGTTCGGGCGGCTCTAGATGCACCTCTTCAAGTGCGTGAAGCATTACTTGATGGGTTTTGGCCGGCTTCCCGGATTGCTCCGGATGAGACAAATCGGATGCAAAGAGATGGTACATTGCATGAGGAAGAC
Organism: Thuidium tamariscinum; assembly: GCA_947034885.2. Classification (NCBI taxonomy): domain Eukaryota; kingdom Viridiplantae; phylum Streptophyta; class Bryopsida; order Hypnales; family Thuidiaceae; genus Thuidium; species Thuidium tamariscinum. Next base: position 16,781,023 of record OX344757.2, read on the forward strand.
GCAGAAGATGCGCCGTTCGTTGGACGTAGACGTGATCGTCCACGTCCTTCATTCCGTGTTAATGTTGATACGCATGAAGGTTCTTTTATTGCTGTACGTCCAGCTCATGGTGATCCTAAACCATTTTGGCTTGCTAGGGCCATTACGGCTCCGAGTCTAGATCCAGGGTATATGCATATGATCCGAATTCAATATTGGACGCCTGCCTCAAATCGGCACATTAATATGGATACATATGCGGGATGGGACACAAAACAAGGGAATGTGTGGCGTGAAGACACCGTGATTAAACCAACATGGTCTAGTACGGGTTGTATCCTAACGGCTTGGAAGCCTCGTTTCCGAGAGAACACTAAAAAGCCGAAAGTATCGATTCCAAATTTACAAATTGGCATCATTAAGGCATCATTGGCGGCCTTTGCAATTGATGAGCACAACGATGAGGAGAATGAGTCAATGGAAGAAGAATGAATATTTTGTAGTTGTAGCAGTAGGTTTTTGTTGTTGTATTTCGAACACTAGATCGTTTTTTCGTATTGTAGTTACAGGTTATGAGAATGATATTTGCATACATATATAGTACAAGTCAGATATGAATATGTCTTTAGCCACACTATAGTGGATATGTATTAAATTATGATTTCTATTAATAGTACTTATATATTTTCTACCTTTACATCTTCCTATTGTATGTTGAAAAGATTTCTTATATCAATGTAGGAATATGTGACAAGTTTAAGGAGTGAAATTGTGAAAGTGTGTTGTAAGAAGTACAAGTCTCCATTAAAAACATTAAACTTGAAAATGTTTTGAGCTATTTTGTTTACTTATAATAAATAATTAAAAGAAGAAATATAGATGTTGATAGTGGATATTTATAGCTTGTAGAAATAAAAAAATATTTGAAAAGAATAATTCTTGACACTCGTAAGTCTCAATTTAATGAAAAGTCTCAATTTAATGAAAGCTTTTTAGGCCTTAAAATAGAAAGTTGTTAAAATGAGACTACACTTTGTCTCATTTTAACGAATAAGGCCTTCTTTAACCTTTCCAACTATAAGGCCCTTCAATTAACTTGTTAGGATATACTATCCTAGAATTTTAGGATTAAAAAAATTTATCAATTGCAAGATCATGATGTTTGGATTTCAAAAAGAAGCGTAGAATAGTTGTTGTTTTTTTATCTAAATTGGAAAATTATCCTATATTATATTAAATTCTTTCCAAGGAGAATGTCAAATAGGGAATTAAGAACTAGTAAATTTATTAACCAAACCAAGTAAGCATAGCTTAAATATTTCAAACAATTCCTTACAAATTAGACCTAATTACCAATCTACTCTCCACTATTAAAGGCCACAAGGGTTAGAATTATTTATCTTTAAAGTCTTGTTCTTTTATCTTCTTTTATTTTTCCAACAAGGAATTCTTCCCACCAATTGGCTCTTTCTCTTGCTCTTGCTCTACAAGAGCACTTTAAATTCCAACTAGAATTAGATTCTTCATCAAAGCTTTTAGTCCTTGTTCTTAATTTTAGGTTGCAATAAGTTTTGAACACCAACTTGGATTTACAACCTTCCTTTCTTTCTCTTTGATTCACACTTCTTTACTCAAGATTTACTAATTCTATAGAATCTTTCAATCAACACTCAATATAAAATTTGTTTTGATCTTACAACTCGGCAAAGTCAAATCTCCAATTTGATCTCTTAGCAAGAATTTTTACTATCACTCTATATAACTTCACATAGCTACTCATGAGTCTATAGCTTCAACTCTCTTAAACTTCTAATTTGAATTTATAGCAACTACTCAACTTAGCATCTCAAATTAGCATAGTTTGTATAACATTCAATAACATCATTCATATCTCTTATAAACCAAATTGCACTCTCTCCAAATCTACATTAACCCAACAATGGCACATGAGTCTATACTTCCAATTTGGATTTAAACAATTCATACTTTACTAAACAATCATCCCAATCAATCATAAGAGGATTTCCTAGCCCTCGGAAGACCATTTCAGGGTTGTTCCCTAAAACTGTTCCTACTTCTGCAGACAAGCCTCTTGCTAGTCTGAATTTTTGGATTCCGAAAAAAAAATTTAATTTTTTTTCCAAAAAACTTCAGAATATATTAAAAATCAAGAAAGTGATTTTTAAAAAATTCAATGTTTTAAATAATAATAATAATAAATAAATTAGTATTTTCTAACATGGTAGTTGCTCGACTACATTAGCATAGCGTTCCAAACATTCCTACAACGTTCCTAGCGTTTAGAAACTCGCAGTCTTCTAAACCAAACAGAAATCCTCTTATATTATACATACTTACAACATAATACAAACACACAATCAACACTATAATTTTAGATGATACACGTAATTAAATTTACTTACTGAACAAATAATCACAACACACAATCATTCATTTAGAATTCCTTGTGAATATACAACATGATTCAATTTAGATCCTACTTTGGACTATCAACAATAAAACACCATATGTAGATTACTTGAACAATAACTTCATATACACAAGCACACAATAACATCAAACCACCAAGTAGTCAATCCAATTAAATGTAACTAAGTATACATACACATTGCAACAATTCCTAGACTCAACACAAAATACACAATTAGACAACTTCAACTCTGATTGTATTAATCATACAAAATTCACAAAGAAACAAAATAGGCAGCTTAGGTGGTTGGACTCACACTTGCTCTCTCAAAAATGAGTGAAATCCAAATTTGACTTTTGAACCAAATAGAAGGAGACGGTAGCAACTACCACCAACCGAATCAGCCAAACAAGTCTAGCGGAATCTCCTCAATTGGTACCAGTTGATAAGGCAAAATAATTCTCGCCAAACACACTAGATTGAATGCACTTAGACGAGGATACAGTTAATAATAATACTATTAATATGAAAGTCCAAACACAGGCTTGCTATTCAGCTCATGGATTTTCCCTATCTGCGTTACTTATGATAATTCAGACCATCTAAGAGATTCTCCCTCAGACCACGCTCGCAATCCGACGTTCAAACTTTGTTCGTAGGCCCAAGAGCGCCCTTCGGCCTCTCCGTCTGCTCCGTCTGGCTTACTATTAGTTTACTCCGTCTCCCTCCCCGCTTGCTCTGGCTCCCTTTCGCTCAGCCCAACCGCTGCTTCCCCGCTTCTCAGTCTCGGCTCTCGATTTGCGCCTCTGGCTCTACTTTGTCTGCTCTCTCTCTGATCGCTCCTCCCTACGAGGAAGATTCCTGCCCGCCGTTGCCCGACCAGTTGCCTTGCCTTCCTTTTTAGCCAAGGTCCCTCCCAGTCTCCCAAACCTCCTTTTATGTTGCCAATTTGTCTGGTACATAACTGCCAGTCGCCAGAGGGAAACTGAAACTCCTCCAAAATCATCCTCATGTGAATGAAAAGAGAAGAAGTTTTGTTCACCTCACGATCAACTGACATGTGGATTAACTCAAGTCAAAATTAACGGACTCATTTCCTCCTCAGACTCGGAAGATGAAGCATCGAACTGGGTCTGTTCATCGCGGTTCCTATAAATCTTCAATTTTGACCCGTTGTACCACTTGCGCAAGATGACCCCGTCAAAAGTGGACAATTTATAAGTTCCATTGTCACAACTTTTATAAATGGCGTATGGACCTTGCCACTTTGGTTGAAATTTCTGACCATGCTGTTTGATTAACCATTGATCCATTAGCATCACTAGGTCACCACGTTGAAACATGATGGTCTTCTTAGTTGCATCATGCCTTGCCTTCCTTTGACATTGCAAAATTTTGTAATTTTGTAAAGCACTTCGCCAAGTCTCATCCAACTTCTCCATCTTGAGTATACGGTTGCAGATTGATTCGGTATCTCCCAATTTATGATGCACTGCAGTTTGCAAGGAAGGGAGCTCCAACTCAATCGGCACGGTTGCTTCAAAGCTGAATGCTAATTGAAAGGGCGTGAATCCCGTGGCAGTTTTATAGGCCATTCGATACACCCAGAGCGCTTCACCAATGTGCAAATCCCATTCTTTATCCTTCTCTAATATTACTTTTCCAAGAATGCTAGTCAAGACTCAGTTTGTCTTTCCTACCAAGCCGTTCGCTTGTGGATAATAGGAACTGGACCTCCGATGCTTAACTGACATCTTTTTTAGCAACTCAGTCACCAGCTCATTGGCAAAGTGGGTTCCCTGATCTATCACAATTACCAAAGGGCAACCATACTTGCAAATAATTTGGTTGTACATAAACTCTGCAGCGGCTTTTTGATTGCACTTCTTGACCGCTACAACCTCAGACTACTTAGTCAGATAATTGGTAGCCACAATGAGATGCTTATTGCGTTTGCTGTAAGGGGGAGTGGACCTACAAAATCTACACCCCATTTCTCGAACGCACCCATAGGAAAGATTGGGTGTAACTCAGTATAAGGTCTTATCCACTTCTCGTATGCCTGGCATTGTAAACAACTTCGACAATAATGATTACAATTAGCAAAAAGTGTAGGCCAAAAATACTCGGCTTAAAGGATTTTTTTGGCAGTAATAGCCAAGGCAAAGTGACCACCGCATGCTCCCTCACGTGACTGACGTAGTATTGCTTTTGACTCTTCTAGTGTCACAGCCCATCGTAAGACCCCATCCTTTCCAGCTCGATAAAGCTCCTCGCTAATCAAGGTGTATGGGAGACTCCTTCTACATATATTTTGTCGTTGTTGTGCATCAATCCCTTTTGGCAATGTTAGGTCCCTCAAATAATTGATGATGTCGCCGTAGCCAAACTCCTGTGGCCCGTGCGCTATCCCAATGGAATAACACTCTACATCGACGGATAAAACGTCGGCCTCCTTGCGTTGATGCTCACCTAACTCTAGCAACAAACCTGCATGTTTTGCCCGTGTACCTTTCACGGTCTTAATGTCGAGATCGTAAGGTTGTAGGGCGGCCATTAGTCTAGCTACTCGACCTTTTGGATTTGCTTATTGCACTAGTTGTTTTGAACAATCAGCCTCGCACTGCACGAGCGTTGACAAGGAACTCGACAGCAAGTAATGCTTGAACTTGTTGCAGACATATAATAATGCCACAACTTATTTCTCTGATGAGGAATATTTGAGCTTGCAGACCATAAGGAGTCTGTTGGCGTAATAGATCGGATGCGCTCTTCCAGAATTATCATTTTGTATTAACACCGCCACCATTGCATGCTCGTTGTGTGACGGGTTTATAATGAAACGTTGCTCCCAATCAGGTCCCTTAACTACATGATACTTAGCTAATTGTTCCTTTATATAATCGAATGCCTTCACTTGCTCGTCTCCCCACAAAAAAAGATTTGCTTTGCTAATCAAGAGACTTATGGGTCTCCCTATTCCTACTAAGTTGGGTGTAAACTTGTTATGATAAATTATTGTGCCCCAAAGACGTGATACTTGTTCTCGTATACTAGGTAGTTTCATCTCAATAATTCTTTGTACCTTGTCTGGATCTACCTTTATTCCTTCGCAAGACACAACATGGCCTAATAAGTGCCCCTCCTCAAAGCTTAATTTGCATTTCTCGGGACTCAACGAGCAACTGTATTCTCTTAATCTTTTAAATGCGGTACATACATTCTCTAAGTGATCAACCCGCTTTCCATAGATAGCAAAATCATCCAAATAGACTCTTATGAACTTTCCTATATACGGCCCAAATATCTTAAGTGCTACCTGCATTACAGAGTCCAAACGGCATCCTAAGATACGCATAAGTTCCCCATGGGGTGGTGAAGGTTGTGAATAACACACAATCTGGGTGAACCTTTACTTGGTGATAACCACCGTATCCATCGCAAAATGAATATAACTCGTGCCCCATGACCTCGTCCAACAACTCGTCTATATAGGGTAAAGACTGTTGGTCTTTCTTTATGAAACGGTTGAGGGCTTTGTAATTAACACAAACCCTCCACTTGCCGCCTTTTTTTGGCACTATGACGATGGGGGACCCTCACTCGATGTTCTTCACCTCAGTCACAAAACCTCCCTCCAAGAGCCTATCCAATTTTGCACGGAGTATAGCCATTCTATCTGGGGCCATCCTCCTTTGCCTTGCGCGAATAGGTCTTGCATATGGAATTAATTCAATTCGATGCTCATCAAGTGTAATAGCAGGCAAATCTGAGTGCTTACTTACAAAAAGATCGGCATACTCAATGACTAGCTCTTCCAATTGCAAGTGCTCCTGTTTTGACAATGTTGGGTCGAACTTGACCATTCGCAGCAACTTCTCTTTTTTGGTTGGAGTGACATCTAGATCTTCAAGGTGTGGCATAGATTGGCTTATCATTTGGACTAAGACATCTAGCGCATAGAGTTTGGCTTTTGAATCACTATCATTACTTGAATCAATGGAGGGATCAGTACTCCATGATGTCTCATCTGTTCCATCAGATTCTCCTTCAGAGGTTATATTTGAAGAGCTGGAGGTTGCCTTAGGAACCACCTGGATACACACTCTATTAAAAGCCAAACCTATCTTCATATGACCCCTTTCCTAGTAATTGACCGCACGTACTTAACAAAGCCATGGTCTTCCAAGGATCATAGGGTAGCCACCTTTACTAGTCGATATATCAAGAACATGGAAATCAATTTTAACTGTAACTCCATTCACTATGACTATGACCGGTATTTGGTGAATAGTACCTAGAGAATGAACACACCTTTGATTAGCCACTTTTAATCGTAACGTGGATGACTTGTCGGGTCGGAGCTCGGCTTCATGTATGAAGTAGCTTGACATTACGTTCACCGCGCTTCCTCCATCAATCAAGCAACTAGATACTTGGTGTCTATTCACTGTTGCTTCTACTTGTGGTGATTTGCAGTCGCCCTTTGTTTTATCCGTGATGTTGACCTCCGCCACAAACCAGTTACGTCGAGTGCTGATTCCTTGGCGTAGTTCCCTGCGCAATGATGGACACTTAGCCACTAATTGGCCTACGGTTATATTCGCCGTCTGTATACCAAGATCTTGTAAGAAGGAGTATTCTTATTGACCTCAACTCAAGAGTAAGTCTTCGATGCCTATCTTCCTCCTTGAGCGGTCAGTGGGAACTTACTTCTCTAACTTTGATCTTTTGCTAACATGTTGCTCAGGGCCTTTTGGCGGACGGCCTCTCTTCGTTATCATGACCTCTAACTCCAACTCCACCATCTGACTATTGTCAACCACTTGAAGCAAGTTAACCTCAGCTAACTTCACTGTGGATGTGGGAACACTTTTGTCCAAGTTTGGACAATCACTCATGTAGTGATCTTTACGACCACATTGGTGACAAGTTATGAATTGTACCGATCTTGTTGGATTGGGGCAGTTCTCACCACCTAGGCTTTTGGATCGGTTGTTTCCTTGGCTTTTTAGTAAAAATAGCTTCAAATTCCTCATATCTGAGACCAATTGTGAGATTTCTAGGTCTTTGATCTCTACCTTAGGCGTCGGTTGAATGGTTTCCACCTGCACCAAGCTAGTTGGTGATTGAGTATGGACCGATGTCGCTTGAGGAAGGATCGGTGTTGTTTGTATCAGACGTGTAACAACATGTGTTGATGCAGTTGTAATGACCTGTGGTTGAAGAATACTATTGAGGTTCAACTCCTTTTGGGCTATTGTCAACGCAACTTCAAATGTTGTTGGCTCCTTCCATGAGACAATTTCTTGGATTGACAGTTTCAATCCATTTATAAAACTCCTAAAAGATAGAGCATCAACACGAGCATCAACACTATGCATGTTATCGACGGAAATAATTGGAGATTCGGAACCATTCTCAGGATGCACGCTGGACATTGCATTAAGACTCCTCTGAATTTGAGCTTGAAGTTCTCGGACTCTTTCACTAAATGGGCACACTCTTTCTTCCGGTTGCTCCTTAATCAAGCTTAATGTTCCTAGAAGATTTTGATAACTTTCGCGTTCCTAAAACTCAGCTATCAAAGCCGTGGTAAGATTGAGCCAAGACAATTTAATTAATACAGATTGCCGGTCATACCAAAAAAGGCCGTATTGTCTAAATGAATTGGCAGCAGCTCAAGCCAACTTCCTTCGGTTCTATCCCTGTTGGCCATGTAAGCTCTCTTATATTTCTTCAAGAATTTTTCGGGATCCTCTTTTTTTCCCCTCGTGAAAACGGATATGGCCACCATACTAGCAGTTGACCGCTTAGTGTTTAAAATAATTTGGACTGGCTCAACGACTTGATCTGATTTCTGCTCTTGCTGTTTCATAAAGATAACTTCAACGTTCCTTCCAAAATATTTTCTCACGTTCCACGAGGATTAAGCTGAACTGGAAAAGGGGAGAAAGAATTTGACTTATCCCATCTGTAGATCTCATTCGTTGCGGGCTGCTTCGTGAGCTTCTTGATTCATGCCTCTCGGAACATGGCAAATCTTGACTAACTCAAAGTCTTGCTTCAACCGGAGAGCCACCTCATGATATGGTCGTAAATTCTCGGCTCGCCCCTCTCAATTCCCGGCAACTTGATTACACAACAACTTTGAATCACTACGCACTTGTAGCTTTCGAATTTTCCAGCTTTTGGCTATTTCCAAACCGGTAATTAATGTGGCATATTCCAATTCATTGCAAGTTAAACACTTGCCAAAATCTTGGTGAAACACTTCCTTTACTCCCGCAGGACTCTCCAATACCACCCCAGCACCTGATCCCAAGGTCTTCAAACTAGAATCATCAAAGTTGAGTTTCCATGTATGCATCGACGACCCGCAACTCACGACCAGTACAACAAATCAAATAATCTGAAAAGAATTAATTTCAAAGAACAACGGATTCAATTTGTTGATTCTTCTTGACTTTTTGCGATATGCGCTGGGCATGTTACGGATCCCGTATGCATTTGCTACTAATGCCGCAACATGGGTCTGTCATACTGCTTTTGATGCTCAAAAAAGTGCCGTGAGAGACTCTATCAACAGGCCTGCAAACCATTGAACTACACACGAATTTTCTCGGGACAGAGCAAGACACATCCTCTCCAGTCTCACATCTCAACGCATTATTCTCCCAACTCTCATCCTTTGACAAGTTCTCGTGCCCCAATTACGGAACCAAAATGATAAGGCAAAATAATTCTGGCCAAACACACTGGACTGAATGCACTTAGACGAGGATATAGTTAATAATAATACTATTAATATGAAAGTTCAAGCATAAGCTTGCTATTCAGCTCATGGATTCTCCTTGTCTGTATTACTTATGATAATTCAGACCATCTAAGAGATTCTTCCTCAGACCACGCTCGTAGTCCAATGCTCAAACTTTGTTCACAGGCCTAAGTGTGCCCTCTGGCCTCTCTGTCTGCTCCGTCTAGCTTACTATCAGTTTACTCCGGCTCCCTCCCCGCTTGCTTCGGCTTCCTTTCGCTCAGCCCGACCACTGCCTCCCCGCTTCTCAGGGGCTATTCGCATGGGGAGTCCGACCTCGACCTCTGCAGCAGGTTCGGTGGTTCGCATGGAGGCCTTTTGACGACCCAACCCGATTTGGAGATCGGGTTTCTCCAGGGTTCTCCGTTCCTCGAAAACGGGAATATGAGCCCGCTCTCAAGAGATGAACCCGACCTTCGCAAGCGACCGCCACTTGTCAACTTTTCGCAGGAGCCTGGAAGCCGGGTTTGATGCGATTGATTTGATTTAAACCAATTAAAGCAAGTAGGATGGAGGGGGGATCCAACCCCTGGAGATCCCATGCGAACGCCCCTGCAAGGGGGGGCCGACCTGCGGGTCACCCTGACCCGCCCTCAAGGTCGAGGTCGGGCTCCCCATGCGATCAGCCCCTCAGTCCCTCCGGCCCGGCTCCCGATCTGTGCCTCTGGCTTCGCTTTGTCCGCGCTCTCTCTCTGATCGCTCCTCCCTGCGAGGAAGCTTCCTGCCCACCATTGCCCCACCAGTCGCCTCGCCTTCCTTTTTAGCCAAGGTCCCTTTCCAGTCTCCCATACCTCTTTTTACGTTGCCAGTTTGTCTGGTACGTAAATGCCAGTCGCTAGAGGGAAACTAAAACTCCCCCAAAATCATCCTCATGTGAATGAAAAGAGAAGAAATTTTGTTCACCTTACGTTCAAATGACATGTGGATTAACTCAAGTCAAAATTAACCGGCTCAGTACCTACTAGTCAATTACCAACATACTATCCATTGAATCTAAATCAAATTGGCTAAATTAAATTGGCTAAAACTTGAAGCTAAAGAAAACACCTTTGATTCACCCCTAATTGCACCAAAAATGGTACATTACATCTTTTGTTAAGTCAAAGTAATTACTACCAAAGTTTTGAATTTCACCAAAATCACAATAAATCCATTGTCTACAAGACGTTTTTACAATTACTTCTAAATGATTAGATTTCATATTTCAAACATTTACACCCAAAATGAGTAGATCATACAACTTGAATTTCTCTATATGTTGAAGAAATAAATTGGTAATATATATTAAGAGATTTTAATTTATTTTTATTTGTACTTGAAAAAATAATAAGTAGAATGAAATAGAGAATGATTTAAAATACTAAATAGTTAAATTTTTTTGTTGTGGAATTGAAAAATGTTTGTGGAGTTGTAGTAAAACAAATTAAGCAATCTACATTCTATAATTCTTTTTCCTTAAAAAAATTGAAAATTGAGTCAAATAGAGGATTATAGAATTGATTTTAGAGTAGAGATTGCACATCTGTCCACAAACTAAAATCCTCATAATTTTCATGTCATAAATTAAAATGGAATGATTCAAAGCTTTCCACATAGATATAAATTTAATAAACCAATGTCAAATTCTTATTACTGGAATTTTCTTTAGCTAGATTTGCCTAGGTTGCCTAATTCAAGAAAAAAACACTATATATTGTACAATAACTTTAATTTTTATTATGTAGTCAAAAGTTATGAATATTTGTTAAGTCTTACGACAACTCTTTGACCACATGTTGTGTAAAATTTTTTAAAAAAAGACTCCATTTGTAGTAAGCTACCTAAAATTGTTATCTTGTCAAAATCATAGTTTGGTCCTTTAGAGGTTGAAGTGGTGGCAAACCAATAATCAATAGTTGAAAAGTTTGGTTTAGTTTGATTAATAGTTAATACCTTTGAGACAAATTGAACAAGTAGGACAAAATTTGAAAAACAAAAAGGGCTAGTTATTGCTCTTTCATGTCTTTGAAAACTAACTAAATATATTGTTTCACTAAATTTTAATTTGAGCCTATTGATGTTCATTATAAAAGATGATAATCTCATGCACTTTTTTCAATATTAAAGGGACCATAACGTTATTTGAAGTTGGAGATTTTGAATCAACAATAAAATTTAGGTTCTAATTTCTTATAAATAAATATTTTAAATTTTAGAATATATTTTAAGTTTTAATTTGGTTTTATTTTCATTCATCAATTAAATTGGAAACACAAGAAGTAGGTATCTTATAAACATCACCAAACACTAGCTCTCATTGTAATATTGATTGCTATGTTGTACATTTCTTCATAGATGCATATTTTACTAACTTTATTTTCTCATCTAACTTTGTTCTATTGCCTTCACATGCAACTTGTCCTTGTGAAAGAAGCCATTGCTCTTGATATTATGTGACTTTTACAAGGTTATACTTTGAAGCATTTATAACAATTAGAATTGATCATAGAATTTATAAATTATAAAGTTACATGATTATTTAGCATCAAAATTGAACATCACATAAGATCTCATCACACTCAAAATTTCAATGACCTCAAAGATTGATTCCATGGCCTATTAGTTTAGATAGAATCGGTGGTATTTTGTGAGCTTATAAGCGCAAGCCAATGAATGTAGAGTAGGGATTTTGTAAGCGTAGAGCTTAGAAATTTGAAAAAGCATTAAAACTTAGTTGTATTTGTAAAAATAAATTTCATCTTAAAATTTGAATCAAATTTTGTTATTTTTAATAAATTTTAGTACTTATTGTTGCGTACCTATTATCATGAATCTATTATTGTCTTTATGCTGAATTTTAAAAATTTTAATCTTACTTAGAAGTATACATTATAAAGATGAAGAGCTCAATTGATATAAAAAATGAATGGAGATGAAATTAAGTTTGTATAGAATATTGATTGATTATTGTTTTATAATAATGTAGATCCTCTTAAGGCCACAAAAAAGGTACCAATAATTTTCCGTTGATGTATTGTTATAGGAATTGTTTAGATTTTAGAAAAAATATTGTTGATAAGGATTTTTGCTATAGTGAATTTTATTTTGGTTGATCATTTTCTTATAGCGATATAAGTCTTTTCAAAACCAATAAGAGGGTATCAATTATTCCCTCTTCATTTGTAGATCGATGAACTTGTTTAAATTTAGGAAAAAATTTATTTATAGGATTTTATTATATGTAGAAAAAATTTAGTAGCATCAAATTTCATTTTGTTCATAACTATCTTGTAGTAGCATAAATCTTCTCAAAGGCCAATAAGGATACCTACACTTTCATCTTAATGTTCTGGTTATTGAACTTGTTAAGATTTTAAAAGAAAAATATTTAGTTGATAAGGATTAATTATGTAAAGAATGAACTTAATTATACAATATTATTGATTAGAACTTTGATCATTGTCCACTTATAGGACCCATCGGAGGATCCACCTTTTCTTTCTTGATTTAATGGTTCTTTAATTGATCACTTATTTCTTGTTTTCTAGTATCTCTTAATGCTAAAAAGAAGATTAAACATTTGTCATCTTGATACGATACTTGTTGAACTTTGCTAGATTTTTGTGATCTTTTCTCTTTGTCTTGTTTCTTAGTACCTCTCGACATTGTGAGGTCCTAAGAAACAAGACGGAGAGGAGTGACATTAGAAGAAATTTGAGGGCATTAGGAGACTGCGGGTTCCTGGATTGCGGGAACGCAGTTTCTGCCCTGTGAACTCGAATCCTACATGGTCGGGACACTGCCACGTAATTAAAAAAAAAATATTTCAAATTATTTTTTGGACTTATTTTCATATTTCAGGACCCCAATTTTTTTATTTTTTTATTTTTTTATTTTTTTCGATAAAAGTGGGCCTGACAGGGGGCTGCGGCATCGGGAGCCGTTTCGGGAATAGACCCGAAACGGTCCTGTAATGCCCTCAAATTTCATCTAATGTCATAAAAATCTAAATTTGAATGTAATAATTTCATTTGATTTCAAAAGAATCCTGATAAGCCACCAATTTTTTTTTCATAAAATCTAACAAAGTACAATAAATGACATAGCAAGGTTGATCAAGGGACCATAATAATAGGTCTGTGAAAGTAAACACTAAAATTTACTAAAGTTAATAAAATTTGGCCAAAAATTTAGATGGAATTTAAAAATAAATTGAGTGCTCATAAGCTCACAAGCTTATACTCACTTGTTCATTGAATAGCAACTCTAGTATTTCTTGCAATCACCGAATTACTAATTGCAATAGAAATTTTCATCTTTTGACTATTTTTTAGTATAAATTCATTGCAAAAATTTAAAAAGTATTATAGATATGTTTATTGTTGATTTGGCTACGGTAGTCCAAAAATCATCAATGCTAATATCCGAATATAAAAATGCAACTACATGAGTCTTGAATATGTGTGTAAGTAGATATCCTACAACCATTGAAGGTGCTTACAACATAAACACCTATTATATATATGGCATAAGTATCTATAATCAGGTGATTGCAAGAAATACTTCATGTTTTTGGCTCAAAAACGCTATTTCTAGGCTTAGTACTAGCAGTACTACACTACCTTGACAATACAGTGCACCTGACGTGCGCCTACAAATCTCAATCGTCAATTTCAGGCGCTTGCAAATCTGGGCCATCAGTTTAGTACTATGCAATACTATGCAGTACTATAGGCTACTACAAAATACTTCACAGGCCACAAGAAGCGAAAAATAGCAGAAAAAGGGTTTATGGACATTTTTATTTTTAATAATTAAGAAAAAGTCAAAAAATTATTTAAAAAGAATTCATTTTTCAAAACAAAATTGTGCACACATTTGAGTTATTCGTAAAGTACAGTAAACCAGGATTTAAACCCATGAGTTTTGTAAAAAAGTTGATTGAGTTAAAAAAGTCAAAATAAAAGTAGGTATGAAACTTATTTTTCCATCAAAACGGTGCCTAAAAAAGTTTGGTCCCCACTTTTGAAGTCGTGTGACATAAGTATCTTGCAAAAAAGTTTGACACTTCAACTATAGTTGGGTGGTTGCAAGAAAGGCCTCCCGTTTTTTGTCTCGTTTTAGAATAGTACTCATTTTTTTCAGAAGTACTTTAAAAATAGAAAAACAATTTTAAAAAAAATGAAAAATATGCTCAATGTATATTTCTTGAAGAAGAAGGTACCCTATGAAGGAAAAGTGAAGGAAAATTTTCTAAGTAGGTGAACTAGACAAGTGCAAAATATCATGAAAACGAGTACTTTTACATTTTTTTTGTAATAATTTATAAAAAATAGGAAAAAGACATTTAAAAAAAAAGTAAAAATTGTCAATTTGAAAAGGACTGATGGTGATTACATTTCACTAAAAGAATGATTTTGAAACCATTTTCAATGTTCAAAATTGCATGCACAAAAGGTCCCTATTTGCATGAATGTAGAAGATATAAAATAATGTTTTTTTTAATTCTTTTTGGTGGATACATGAATCTCTAGTGTAGAAATAGACTACATAAATTTCAAGTCTACATCACTAATTTTGGATACTCCACAGTACTAAAAAACCCTAAATCACAAAGTGTGACAAATTAGCTAAATTAGAATTTAATTAGAAAATGATTTTTGAAATTTTTTGGAAAATAATGAATCTTATTACTATCAAGTTGTCCATCTTCAATAAAAATTTCAAGTACATTGGCTTAATTCTCCAAAAGTTATAACCAATGGCATGAAAGTCACTTGGATTGTGACGCCAAATAGTACAGCCCTTTCTTGCAATCACCCAGTTGCCTTCTCAACTTTAAAAAAAGTCATGCCCAAAGTGGGGGGGGGACTTTACAAATAACTCAATTGCAACAAAAAATTTCTCTAAATTTTTTTTCCCTCTTCATAATGTTTGTACAAAGGAAGGTCACTTTGACCCCATGTAGACAATAGACATTTTACTATTTTCATAAAAACTCATCAGCAATCCTTGAAATGTTAGTAGACCTTCAACTTGTCCAATTTGTGGCTTCAAATTCGGATTTTTTGAGTAAAAAATAGGACTAAAATCCCCCAAAATGGCTAAGGTAGACAACCAATTGGGGGAAGTTTAAAAATAGTAAACTAATTTTTTTTAAATTGAAAAAATTACACAACATATAAAACTTTTGTGTGCACCTTCATTTCAAATGTCAAGTTGATAGGGCAAAAGATGCAAAAGTTATGAGCAAAAAACTACCCATTGAAGGTCAAGGGGACAAGAAAAAAGGACAAATGTTTCTTGCAATCACCCAATCATGATAAATTCTTATAATATAAAGACCTACAACATAAGTGTCTAGTCCTCTAGATTCATGTGTTCATGATCCTAAGCTCACATATTACCAACAAGTCTCATGTAGAGTCTCTCTTGGGCCAATCTATACAGTTCACTTCAAAAATGCATAACAAATTCATACTTTTTGTCAAAGAAAAACCAAAAAAGTTCAACTGCTTTCCTCATTTCTCACATTTGTTTGTGTCTGAATTTTTTTTCTTGAAGTTTTCAACAATGCCCAACAGTCCTTCTGCCTGTCGTAGTCTGTGTACGTAACCTTAGCCAGTTCCCAATCTTGGTCTGCACTCTGCACGCCTTGCTGCAACACCCTCATCGATTTCTTAAGTTGAATCCGTGCTTCTGATGGTGCATGTGAATTCAGCCCCACAACACCTGAAGCTGCACAGCATTAGAAACTGCCAGTAAGTTCACTTTTGTAAACGTTTTTCTGGTGTCCGGTGCTGGGAGCCTGCTAAGTTAGCTTGGTTATGCAACGGGCCTGTCGTCTACCTTACCTTTCCGTCTGGAAACCCCTGCTCCACAGTCCACTCTCATGATCAGCTTGCATATGCTCCTGGGAATGACAAGCTGACACCGCCTTCGACCGACTCTGATCGCGCTGGCCGGAACCATCTTCTCTTCATCTGAGATATCTGACAAAACGTTCCCCGCCAACGCCGCGCCACCACGTACGTTCAGCGGCCCAGAGCTCCGGAGCTACTGCAATTGTGAGCAGAAGGGTTCCGGCCCGCGCGCATTCATGGCACCGGCGATGCTCGTCGAATCTCTTTAATTTCACGCACCCACCAACCGGCCATCTTTTTCCACTAAGGTAGCAGCTCCACCTGCACACATGAATGCGGTTGACTTTGGGAGCCCGAGCTCGCTCGAAGCCTCGAACTCCCGGTCCTACCCAGGTTGACCTCTGTCTTACCCTGCGGAAAGCTTGACTTTGGTGTCAACTGTACGTCAATCGCCGTCCCAAAGCGCGTCCCACCCACCGAAGTGAGTCGCTGAGTTGGTTTGTACTGGTACCTTACTGTCTGCTTGCGCGCACTCATGAACCCGAACTTCGCAGTGCGCACTGCAACGGTGGCACCTGCATCCGGTCTGGCATGGACGGAAGCTGCGCAGGAACGTGACGAGACTTCGCGAGCTAGCTAGATGGTTCCGATTGTCCACATGGGGCTCTGACCGGGGAACCGCGTGATCCGTTAGCAGTCTCTGGCACATATGCCTGGAACTGACAGAAGGTTATGGTGAAAATCCTGACTTAATTTCATGGCCGAAATAATTAATAATTAAAATAGCAGACAATGATAATTAGCATTTTGCCTGTAATCAGACACTGGTTTTGGATTTTGATTTTTGAACATTATTGAATTAGCTGGGTTTGTTTGTATCTAGATTTGCTGTTGTGAATACAGGAGTGTAGAGGATTTCGTATTGATGTAAGTAATGCTTCTTGCAACTGTGTTGTGTAACTTAGTTGATTAATCCAGCCTTGCGAGGCTATTCAGTTGGGTGAAGGTCTAGATATGCAAATGTGTGGAAGTAGACATGATAATGTTCCAGATTGGTATGGTGCGAGTTTGGTGATTGTTTGGTGAGCCCTAGCCTAAATGTGGACACTGGTCTCATCAAACCTACCCTACTTTTACATTGACTATTGAGATGACTAACAGGAAGGGAAACAGTAAGCTAATAAGGCATCACAAAACCACGGCCTACCCCAATGTTGCACACAAGCATTCAAAATCTGATGAAATTGGTAACATGAAGACTTTCTGACAAGAAATGAATTTTCCATGATTTTCAAGGTTTATTGGGATTAAATTGGTAAAGCATGGACAGAATGATCATGCTAAACCACTCACTAACATGTCCCCTCCCCAAGTGCATTGTCATGAGTTGCTAAGATTGAAGTAATGGGTAAAAATTGGGTGATTGACAGCATTGAAAATTCCACCTTAAATCTATTTAACCTCTTTTAGACAACATTATCAAAAATATTCTGGAATATCAAAAATCACACTTGTCACACTACCATCGATTGTAGCACACTTGTCACAATCTACGTCAAAGTTATTATACAGTCAGAGTACGTAAAGAGTTGAGAGTTAGGTTTAAGAGTAAGATTCAGCTGAGCAAGAGTTTGCAACGAATTCGATCTTCTTGTTGTCGATCCAAGTTTTTTTCTTAATTTTTTAATTTAAATTTATTAAATCAGAAGATCCACGCAAGAGCATCAATCAAATTAAATAATACACGAAATTAGCAGAAATTAAGTTGGTGAATTTTGTTCGAATCCGTAGCGTCACTCGAAGTTTCTGATGTCAGAATTTCTGGAAAATGCATCTCATTGGTGCTGAAACAATGGAAATAAAAGCTACACAATAAGTTATAAGCTTACGTAAGAACACGAAAAGTGTGTGACGCTCTCTCGCTCTTGATAATTCAAGTCTGTACTGTCGACCGTATATGTGGCTTCTCGAAAGCGTTTGTCAGAATGCTGCAAGTGCCGGGTGCAAAAGGTGCTCCCTGCCGCTGGCATGTCCAAATATCAGAAAGCTTATAATGAAGACCGACGATGAGATTTCGTTATCTCGTAGACTTGAGAAACTTATGGTTCATTTCTAGAACTACTCAAGACGCAGACTGATGACACAGCCAAGTAAATCAAAACTAGGGGATGGGGAAGCATTTGCTTATACCGAAATTATAAGGACCCAAAGAGTTCCTCGCATTTTTTAAGTGCCATAATTTACGAGTATATCTGTCAAAATGGTCAATTTCAAAGCTAGCCCCGACTGTAAATTGTAGTGTTCACAGAGCACTGGAAACTACGATTTCACTTGTGCAAAGTCTTACTTTGTAAATAATTAAAAAAATGTACTTACTGACAAGTTGAAACGACATTAAACAAAAAAACTTTACTTTAACGGTTCAACCTCCCGATACATGTTGTTGCCGTGCTTTTTCAAAGGCGGTTGCACAAGTGATTTTCAAGTCCCATACTGAAGCTCCGAAAACCAGGAGAATTATGTATTGATGTAAACCCTCCATGATTCGTATGAACACGAGTCAAATACATTTGTCTTACCCTGATCTTCACTTACACCAGTTTTCTCCTTCAATTCATAGAAAAAGCTTAGTGACTCTTAGCTAAACAAAACACAGTACGTCCCAATCAATACACTACGTACTCGTGACATTTATCAAACTCCACAAGCTTGTTTTACAAAGATGAAGCAGCAAATCAATTAATTAATAGCATCAAAACAAGCTCACTGCCTCAATAATTTGTGAATCCTGAACTCATATCACCAAACACCATCATGAATATAATTACAAAACCCCGGCCTGAACCAAAAGTGGCTGAGGCCGAACCGAGTGTACGTACCTTACAGTTGTCAACCCATCGTTGCAGAGCTAGCTGCGTCACCTTCTGCAGATTTGAATAACTTAAGATATTGATCATTGGAAGCGCGCGCATGTGGACGGTTCGCCAGGAGTATAAATGCAGAGCTTCAGGCTCTGAGAAACCATTCAGCTCAGCTAGTCCTTTCGATTTGATCCATTCGCCAAGATGGGTCGCACCTTCACTCTGATTGCTGTCGTTTTCCTTCTCTCCCAAGCGTTTGTGCTCCCGGCCCTCAGCCGGGAGCTTCTGGAGCATACCCAGGATGATGCAGTGAACGAGGTGCAAGGCCTCGACGGCGAAAATGGCAGTCCTGCCATTGTTGATGAGCTCATGCCCAGACGTGGCGTCCTTCAGGTTCTTAGCTAAACCCTAAACTGATCCAGCAGTACTATTTCGTTCACTGATCTAGTCATTGCCAATTAAATCCTTCCGGCAGTTTGTGCATTCGATCTTGCTAGCTAGCTCGCTCGTTGCTGCCATTAGCTTCTACCAAATTTAGAATGCTTTGTGAACAGTTGACTAATAACTCAATGTCGCCATAACATACAGTCATCGATCAATACTTGCCATTGAACCTTGAACCTGAAATGGCTTGATCTGTGTATCAATAGAATGACAGTTACTGTGACGATGCGTACTCTTAGTGATACGTACCACATTGAAAAACTCTTCACGGGGATTCCTCTCCAAAAAACTTAGTTACATTTCTTGAACTTCTGGAACAGGAGGTTGCAACTGAGTGAACGCTGACTGTATGTTAGTTCTCATGTATATCCAGATTGTTGAGAGTCCTGAGGGCGATTGTTCCTTTATCCCTGAGATTGCGTGTTTGTGTGTCTGTTGGCTCCCAGGACGAAACTGTGGTCGGAAAAACAACTACTGAACAGCAAAAGACTGCGGTACCGCCCGCGAAGAAGAAGAAATGCTCCTGTCGTTGCAACGGCTCCCCTGGGAAGCCTGGCAATCGCGGTGGCGGCGGAGGAGGTGGTGGCGGAGGCGGAGGTAGTGGCACTAGAACTGGCTATTGCTGGACGTATTGCAATTGTGGTGGAGGGGGTCGAGGAGGTCCTGGAGGTCCTGGAGGTGGAAATGGCGGAAATGGAGGTGGAAATGGAAATGGAGGTGGTAATGGCGGAAATGGAGGCGGTGGCGGTGGAGGAGGCGGTGGCGGAGGGGGAGGAGGCGGAGGCGGTGGGGGAGGGGGAGGAGGAGGTGGTGGCGATGGATGGGCCAAAGTGGATGGAGTAGTTGGTGGCCAAAAACTTGCGCACACAGAAGGTATAAATTCTGCAAGTTGTCAAAAAATTTCTAATGTTTGAATATACTCTTATCATTTCATGATTTGGCTTGGTGCATTGGATCTGACCCCAACACTTACATTTACATGTAGTTTTGTGTGGATGGATTGGTACGTCACAAGTGGATCGTATCTGAATGTCACGTATGTCCTGGGCATGATCGACGTGCATTCGGATTGTATATGTTGTTCTAAGGACTCCTCAAATGGGTTGGATTGAATGACATTATTTCCATTGTATTGCCGCTGTGTGTAAGCGCCTGCAACTTCCACCTGTGAATGATTGATGCAGATTGTGATGGAATATGGCGAGATGTGCAGGTGCGGTGGTTTTGTCTAGAAATGAGGGATTTGGTGTTTGTGGAGTCTTGACATGAATTGACGCGTTCTTGGTATGTTGTTTCAGCTGGAGGAGGTGGCGGAGGAGGTGGCGGCGGAGGACGAAACAACAATGATTGGAATCATAGGGGTAATGGAGGTGGTGATCGTTGGGGATGGGGTAAGCCCAATCCTCCCAAGGGAGGTGGTCCTAGTGGTGGAGGAGGCGGTGGCGGAGGTGGCGGCGGTGGTGGAGGTGGAGGTGGAGGTGGCGGTGGGCCTAAAAGTGGAGGTGGGGGTGGAGGAGGTGGCGGTGGCGGACCTCAAACTGGAGGCGGAGGAGGCGGCGGAGGCGGTGGTGGAGGTGGAGGAGGAGGGGGTGGCGGCGGCGGCGGAGGAGGCGGCGGAGGCGGTGGCGGAGGTGGTGGTCCGAAATCTGGAGGTGGGGGTGGAGGTGGCGGAGGTGGCGGAGGGCCAAAATCAGGAGGTGGGGGTGGAGGTGGCGGTGGAGGTGGACATCGTTAATCTGCATCAAATGGCTGTTAAGCAACAGCAGGTGCCTTTTCTGCACCTGCACTTTGAATTGAAGCTTTCTTGAGACTCTAGTTGATCACATGTACTGGTCTTCACTGGTTCTGGTTGGCCTTATCTGGAGCACGTTTTTCACCATGTGATCAATCGAATTGTTCAAATTAACAACCTGGGTCGCCCTTCCGAGGCTATTCAAGATGAAGATTTGTTGCACAAGTTCTATTGCAGAGCTCTCGATACCGAAATGCAATCTTTCAATCGATACGAATATGATAGGCTCTATTACTTATCTGAGCTATTTCTTCCCGATTGTTTTTCAGGTTGCAATGAAGTCATCTTTCTTGTGGAATCCTTGGATTACGCTGTCCACTTTCACGCCAGCCAGGAGGATTTTCTAAAGAAAGAGCTTTGAATTCATGTGTCGACTTTTAGCAGATGTCTTTTTTCTCGAGAACTCAATCTCAGGGAGTTAGTAGACCGGGACTTTGATCAAGGACAATTTTGACTCAAGTTCAGCAGACAGCATTGCTCGTCACTGTTTCTCGAGTTTGACATTTTCCTGTAAGTAAGCTAGTAAGAGCTTTCAGTATCCGTTTTTCACAACAAAGGTGTGAAGTACAGAACCCAGTACGCAAAGGCAATTTCGTGTGTTGTTGCAAGTTACTGCTCATTGAAAGGCAATAGCTATGCAGACTTATACTGAATGACGTTTTGGGAATGTAAAGACTTTGAAATATTGCGTTGAATAAAGTGTCAGCTGTACTGATGTAACTTCGTGTCGGTACTTCTGCTTCAAACCATCCATGTCGGTGTTTTTTCGTTCACTCTTTTGCGCTGTCTTTTCTTGCTGCTGGATATTTGCATGCGACCTGGAATTGAAGCTTTCCAATTCTATTAACGTGATAAATGTAGATTTCAGTTTCAGTTTCTCGTGGACTTTTTGATTGAAGAAGTTCTGCTGTTGGAAAGGGTAGGGAATTCTGGTATTATAGGCAGGCACAGTAGAAAGTAAAAATTCTCAGATCTGTCAATGATTCGGCTGGAACTGTGAATTTCACTCTAGTTCTCGAAAATCATTGAAAAATCTCCTGATATACTCTTACCTTTGCATCTGGAAAAAAAATTCTGTGGATATGGTGAGATCGAGGGCGTACGTTATCAGAATGTTGGATATGGTTGCTCGCACCAACAGTGGGTCTGCCAGATGAGGGAGGTACAGGATACCATTTGCATCTTTTAGAACTTCTAGGCATATTGAAAAGCTTCAGGGAGATCTGTACAAAGCTATTGGTGGAGTGATCTTTGGGTACAGGAGCTAAAATCTGTTGAGGTTTCATTTTTACCAGTTAAGTTATGTAGAAATTCAAATTCCTTCGAAATTTCAAATTGGAATTTGGAAGTGACAGGTTGGAGGCAACTCCAGTCCTGTCTCAAGCACTGTTCAGTACAGTACAATTTGCCAAGTCGTGGTCGAACCTTGTGTATGAAAACCAGTACATGAGTTGTTGGTAGAAATGTAAGGAGATGGATTAAGGTAGGAGGTCCATAAATCACTCATTTAAGAGCTGAAGGTGAATTTTTTTGGGGTGAAATTTCTTTAAATATTTTTCAGTAAATTTTCTTTGAAAGAGAAGTGGATTAGTGGAATTGGCATGTCCTCAAATTCATTTCATGAAATTATGAAGCCGAAATGTCATAGGGCTCTAAAATCACCCACTTCCTAAAATGTATACTACTTGCACATTGCTAAAGGCTACCCAAAAGCAGCATGTACAAATGAAGTTCATTTGAAGAGGTGGGCAATTTTAGAACTTGAGCATTTTCATAATCTCCTATCTTACCTCCTCTTAATCCCTTAAGTAACCCGTAAAGGCTCAACAACTTTTTGATAATGAAGGCTTTTAATGAATTGTACCCACTTAGATTTTGTTTTTGCACATAGTAGTGCTTGAAAGTTTTTATTTCAACCCTACAAAAGTGAAGACCACTTTTGTCTAGAATACATGGAATTAATTGTGAAAAATTTTGACCATTTAATTTTTAGATTTTAACAATTTTAGATGATCAACTTAGATATTGGAGAAAGAATTTTTTTTAAATGAATAATGTATTTTTACCTCCCCCAATACAAAAAATGGTCTTGGAATCTCGAGTACCTGCAATATTTTTTATTAAGAAATTGAAAAATAAAAAACTCTCTCAAGTTTGTACACATTTTGAAATAGATAGAGTCAAAAGCCAAAACTAATCAAATTAGATTATGTATGTATATATATACATACATATATACACATGTATGTGCACATGAGTGTATGTGGGTGTGTAGATTTTTGAATTTTAACAATTGATATTATTATCATATTCAATGTTTGAAACATTTTCAAAATATCTGGAATAATTCTAATTATTTTGTGTTCTTAATGACACTAGATTGAAACTTTTATTTTTTAAATTGATAAAAATAAGATTTTGAAAATTTTATTCAAATCTTATTTATGTGTGTAGAATAAAGACTAGAAATGTCTCCAAAACATGTTTTTTTCCATCTCTGCTATTCCTTTTATTAGAAAAACATTATATTTGCTTCCTTTTTCTATTTGACCACATTTTCTAAATAAGTTTTAAAATACTTTTCACATTCAAATTTGATAATAAAAAAATGCAACAAGTGTGTAAATTTGTTAGTCTACAAGATACTAGTTTATAAAATATTAAGACTTATTTCACCCTACGAAGAACTTACCATTGAAAATTTGAAGACGACACATTACATCTTTTTGGTCCTTGATGGATTAAGAAGCATTCATTAGAGGAGATTTGGCTTTATACATAGAAGACTGTGAGTTCCTGCATGGTGGAGAACTTTGAGAACTATTGAAATTTGTATTAGATGTTTCTCTGCGATTTAGAAGACTACAAGTTATTGACTATGGGAATGTTGTGGGAACTGCCACATAAGCGATTTGATGTGGTCAAGAGATTGCCATGTCATATAATAATATTTAAAAAATAAAACAAATATTATTTTTTTCAAAAAAAATAAATATTATTTTATATTTTGATTGTTTACAGCATTGAAAATGGGCCTGAAACAATCTTATAATAGTTAGGTGACAACTACATTAGATTTTTTTTTCAATTTCAAAGACTAAATTTTTTATTATTATTATTTTGTATTTATGATGGTTGTCAGTAATCAGTTGTTCACTCACTACTGCAAGAACAACATGAAGAATTGGCCAAGAACTATCCTCTATAGATCCAAATCTCATCTAATGGTCCATTTGAAAAACAAATGGAATTTGATTTGCATATGTACCTATGGTCTCAATTTATAACATGATTTTTTAAAACTTTTTATGACAACTATGACAACTACATTAGATTTTTTTTAATTTCAAAGACTAAATTTTTTATTATTATTATTTTGTATTTATGATGGTTGTCAATAATCAGTTGTTCACTCACTACTACAAGAACAATATGAAGAATTGGCCACAAACTATCCTCTATAGATCCAAATCTCATCTAATGGTCCATTTGAAAAACAAATGGAATTTGATTTGCATATGTACCTATGGTCTCAATTTATAACATGATTTTCTTAAACTTTTTGTAAAGATAGAAAAAACTAAATAGCTCATGGAAATATAACTTTTTTCCAAATTAGTACTTAGGAACAAAAGTTATGCCCAAATAAGCTTAAAATAGGAGAGATTGGGCAACAAAAGAAAATTTTAATTTTCAATTTTTTAAGAAAATTTTTTTTTCTCAAAAATTATAGTTTAGTCTACATATGGAAAGCTTTGATTCATTTGATTTGGATAAGTTATGTAAAAATTATGGACAATCTTTTTTAGAACACTCTAAACACCTATTTGAAAAATCTTAGGATATTCACATAGTGTATCCACAATAGGTCATGTGCAAACAAGTGATTTTTTGACCCCCCACATACTTTTTTAATAAACTATAATTTCAACCTATAATTTTGAGCTTTGTCCAAATATGACTATAAACTTCTATTGCCAAAAATTTCCAAGTCAAATAACATACAAAATGATTTCTAGAATAGGTTGAAAAATGAACTGAAATGGCACAATTTTCAACTCAAGTATTTATTGAGAATACATTGAGATGACCATTGCATCAATAACGGGATCAATAATCAAGAAAAATGAACTTTTGATTGAGAATTTTTTTTTCATTTTTTAGGCAATTTTTAAAAATATAATGTTGAGATATGAAAGTTATTTTTAGCTCTACAATGTATTTTTTTACTTTAAATTTTTTTAACTAATTATATTTGATAGATAAAAATATCAATAATTCAAAACATAAACTTTCAAAGTAGAATTTTTTTTTAATTTCCTATTATTTGAATGTTCAAAATTGCATGGATAAACATTGGTTTGATACTATCAGTTACCTTATTAATATTTTATATAAGGTAGTTTAACCCAATATCAACCGCTAACCTAATACCACCCAAATGTAGCCTGGTATAGATTTTCATTCTAGAATCGATAGGGATCCTACATTTAAATGGTAATACGTCAATGATTGGTATTGGATAACTCTACCTTGAGTTAGTTGTAGGTACACCTATAATATCAACATTAAACCCTATAAAGGGGGGCCCCCAAAAAATTTCAATGATCCTAAGCCCCCATCTTCTCTCTATGTACATTTTCAAAATCAATTTTGTATCTATGAGGAGAATACTAATTTAGAACTAAACTTTGTTTGTTCATCACTCTTCAATTGCATTCTATGTTCAAATCATGTCACATTTTGTGGTGTGTTGAAACCTCTATTCACTTGTAAACAAAAAATATAAAAATTTAATCAATCAAATAATAGTAATTAGGCCAAGCAACAAAAAGTTGTGGTTTGGGGGACAACCACCTTAATGACTCTATGTCTAAATGCAGTTTGACTTGCATGACTATTTCTTGACACTCTTATTTGTATCACAATTCATAAGCCATTTTATTTGTGTCATTATTTATTTATTACAATATATAATTTGAATTTCATACGATTGCATTATGGTGATATATAATGGCTACAAAGTGGCACAAATAGTCACATGGCTCAAGTTTAGTTTTTTACTTTAGAAATTGTCATGTATACACAACACAACAGGTTCCTAAGATATTTTGGAAATCCATCAAAAAAAATGTCATTGGAGATACTCGAATGTTATTAATAGTGTAGATATATGGTATCTTTGCTAAATTAAAATTCCATTTATCCAATAGAGGTCACACTAGCATTCTAAAATATATTGTAGTCTTAAACTTGGACAGTTTTATCAAAAGAAAGAGAATGCGGCAATTGTAGAAAGTAGAAAATAGGAT